>OY987228.1:16872564-19272564 GCA_963920705.1 Odiellus spinosus | reverse complement strand
GGAGTTTCAGGGTTTTGGCTTTTTGGCTTTTGGTCGCTATAGTAAAACAGTACGTCGTCTCCTGTTACGGAGGAAAAGACTGTTTGTACCCAATTGGATCGATGTGGAAACTGTTAAGGCCAGGGAGGAAATGAAAGGATATATTGCTATACAAAAGAAGAGAAAAAATAATTAAACTTTAAACACTTTTCCATCGTATCGGCTGCTTTATAGTTCTTAAATTATTAATAGTTATACTAAATATAGGACTTACAAGAATGTATTTCGATCTAGAAAGTACCCTTTTAATGAGGGATAATTAAAGGGCAAAATACAATTATATATACAGGTACAGAAACTAATTAAAATATATGAATGGTATTTCAAAAGGAGAGGATAATGTGTATTAAAACTATTTGTTTTTTAATTTATTCCTTGCATTATTAAATATTATTTTGTAATTTCATCTTGGGATTCATATGATTAGATATGAAATTGGGGAAAATGTTTAAGATTGGTTTTTACCCTAATTCAAGAGCCTCGAGCCTGCCTTTCATAAAAGATATTGAGAAAGCCTTGAAAATATGATGATTAATAGGTGTATATCTCTCTTCTTGCCTTTCACTTCATCGAAATTTACTAAAATTAATTTATATAGTATATAGATAATTTAATTATGACAATATCTACAACGTGATTCTTCAGGGGAAAAGATAAAACAAGGATTTCTTTCGAAAAGGATTGCATCTCGAGTTAGCAGCAAGAACAAAGCTAGACTATACCCATTTCTGTCGACTTGGAGATAGAGTTAGTCTAGCTTTTTCCGTGCTGACAACTCTAAGTAGAATACTATAATACCATCTAAGTTATAGTATATTTTGCGAATCACACGAATTGGATTTTAAAATACTACCGGTATAGAAAAGTCAAAATCTCCGCGGGGCTCTCAAAATTTTAAACAATAATTCATATGTGTTTTCGTTAAGAAAAAAAAAAGGGGGAACATTTCCACCCACGCTCTGTCTACCGCGACAAATCCCTTTATATACTGCAAAAGGAAAGGTATTTTCCAATCAATAAATAAAAGAAAAATGAAGAGTTTGGGAGAAAAGAAAAAACTAGACAGTTTTTCATTTCCCAGAAGTTTGCGGAGATATCAGAAAAGTAAGGAAAAAAATGAAAAAGTTGCCAGTTTTCAATTTATGCCCGAGATTTGCGTTTTGGGTTTTACCGTTCCTATATAACGGATACGCGAATGAAGATGAAAAATAAATCGCGGATTCCAAGGATCGTCAAAGTGAAAAAGCCACAAAAAAACGTATACGATTGGCTGGCTCAACTTCAGAGTGAGTGCAGCGCGTTAAAAGAGAAAAGTCGGATTTTGTTTTTTCCTCTTAGGAATTCCGTTTGTGTTTTTCCCCGAGTTTTTCCTGTCCGAAAATGAATTCTCTTTCTTATTAAGGATTGGGTGAAGGAATAACAGTTGGGTCACAGTATAACGCGACTCCCACAACATTTATTTATCCTTTGAAGGAAAGAAGAAAAAGAGAAAGCCAACAATATTGACCTTTACGAGTTTATTCGCAGCCTCTTTCGCCTCTCAACCGTCGCGTCTCAACAACCATTTTTTACGATGTGTTGTTGAAAGAAAACTATTCCCATTGTTGACTAACAACGCCTACGACCTCCTCGCGTACCGGACTAAGAAGAAAGATGGAGAAAAAAACACGTCCACGGAGAGTAGCGAGAGAAGAAAAATAACTTATTAGTCGGAGCTCGTGGAAGGGAAGGTTTGTTATTCGAAGTTTTCATCGCGCTTGGTTCCATTCACGAAAATTTTGGTTTTTTTTTATCAAGACGTAAAACAAATTGGTATAAGACCAGATTATACACCATCTAAATCACAATAACAGGGAGCCCACTCATAAATTTCAATTAATTATGTAGGAAATAGCCTGAAACTAATAAAAAGCTCATAGTTAAGCTCCCCCACCCTTTGAGGTTGCTCCGGCTCTAATTGTGTGAAGCAATATTCAAATCTTAGCTTATATTGTCTGCTAATACAAAATGTTAAAATTTTTGACGGCGTAGTGATATATTTTGACCTCGAATTGTCTATTTAACTCAAAATTATAGGATTTTGTTGGACATTTGAAGGAAATACAGGATAATATAGGATACGTTTGAAAGTATAGGATTTTATAGGAATTATAGGACCACTGGGCTGCCTGCAATAATGAAAAACATGGGAAATGTCAAGAAATTCGCGCTACCTTGAACAGTACGTAGTTAGATATTGAAAAAATAAAACATAACCTTCACAAAAAACTATATTGAAGAAAATCATAAAGAAAAAATTTAAAAAATTATGTCTCAGTTGAAGGAAAAGGTCATTATGAGCACCAAACCCCAATAATCAAGTACTGTTATAATGATCGTAGTCACACGCACAAAGAATGAAGCATATAGGCCTAACTTTATAGTCAAAGCTAAATTAGTAGGCATAATCCAATCCGGGTTGCGCCAAAGTAATGTTTTTCTGCCATAATGACTCCTGAATAATTTCCATTTTGCGTATCATTGGAACAATGTATACGAAGCCAAGTTTACTTTATGTTGAAAAAGACGGACTGAAAATCGTGATAAAAGTGCATTAACGATGACCCAACAGGTGTGAGACCTTTTGGAAATATAACATTAACCCAACCTTCTAGAATTCGCGTTCAAAAGGTCTTTGTACTGACTACTTTCTTATATACCGTTTTAAATGTCGGGTATCAATCCGCATTAGCTTTAGTCATTACGCAAATTCAACAAGAACTGATGTACATATATGATAATATCCTTCAAAACGAAACGGGAGATTATTACGAAAGGCGTTTTCTTTCCTCTATTAAGAAAACAGAATCACACACAACAACAAAAAAATATCGAACTTTTGGATAGACTTCTATAAATACATATAATATGGAGTTTATAAGAAAAACCCCTTTGGGGTATGAAGTATGGAAAAGCCCATACCAGCAACATTAATGCTCGGTAACAACAAAATTATGCCACTGACTATAGGATAGATGCGTTCATACCATGCCTTATAATCGATTTAAACCGTTTCAAAACGATTCGCCAGAGTCGCGTGAACGGGAAATCGATTTGATTCGATTTCTCGAAACTGCTTCGGGAACCAGTTTCATACCGATTCAGTTTCAACAATAAATAGATGAAGCTACAATAAATCGATTTATAAAGATATTGCGTGAACACGTGACGCTTAAAACGATTCCTGGCGAATTGAATATCGGTTTGATTTTACTGTTTCAAATCGATTAAGATTTCGTGCTTTACTCAAAAAATTCTGGCAACACTGAAGGAACGGTAATATTCCCTTTACCACAAACGGTTTGAGGTTGACGAGTTCAACTCCCAGAACGAGAAAAGGCTAGTGGGTCACGTCAAAGTTATACTCGCCTTCCTAACTCCCCCTTAACGTCGCAAAAATGACTTCTTGTCGCAGTTTCCCTATATCGAAATCTCCGCTATAAAGGCGTTCTATCGAACGGAATGTTAAAATGGACAAAAGAAAGTATAGAAACCACGGAGGCACCCTCAGAAAGTTGTCGGACAATCAAGAGTCTTATAAAACAAAGCGGGCGGAGTTATTTAAAGCTTCGAACGTGACCAGACTGTATATATACACGTGCTGGAAAAAGACGCGGACTTCACCATCCTAACATTCTTCGCTTAAAGGGATAGTATCACGATCTGATAAATATTTAAATTATTCGGACAAAAACAGTTTCACAGTGAATAGGATTAACTTAAGCCGCGTTCATACTATCACTTGGAGTCGATTAAAACCGGTTAAAAACGTTTCGCTGCAGACCGGCAGCAGTCGCGTGAACGATGAATCCATTTCTCAAAATTGCTTAGGGAAATTTCAAACCGATTCGGCTTCAACAACTTCAATCTTCAAAGTGATAATTGTAATATTGACAAAGCATATTTGCATTTGACCTAAAAACTTTATAATATGACCTTTTGACAACTCTAGTGTGAATGAGGCTTTTGTCGAAATCGATCACGCGCCTTATAGAGGTACATTTTGATCAGCGAGTTAATAGTATGTCATAAAGTCGATTTTACTTTCATGATTACAAAATCAAAGAGTTTTGACGAGTGACAATGATATGACGCCATAAAATGAGTAAAACTATATATTTTTTTTCAAATTCAGTGTCCCAATTCGCTTAGTAAACTATTCCTTTAAATACATAAAGAACAAATACATGTATGTAAAGAAAAAAGTTTTTTTTTTCCCAGCCTACAAGAGAATTCCCCTCTTTGCTTATTCATGGATTTTTTTTCTACAGCAACCAGGACTTTGCTCTCCCTAGCTTCCTTTTTTATCCGTTTTACTTGGAGAAAAATCCGATTTACTCTATCACTTTTTCTCTCCAAAAATTTGGGAAGAATACGTCTATAGGGAAGAATAAATTCGAATGGTACTGTAGGGGAAAGGTATACATAGTGAATTTAATATTGGCAATCAAAAGAAGTGATTTTTGCTTCGATCAATACGTATGGGTAATATTTTTAACCTACGAGCTAACGTGGAAATGTAGAAAACGCTAAATATTGAACGATGGAAGAGAAAATGAATTAAAATTTAAAGAATTTTTAATGGGTTACCTTGACGATGTTCAAATGAATAATAAATGATTAACTGATTTGCTAAGTTTAACAATGTATGAATAAATTATATTTATGGGTTCTACAGGGTCTATATTTGCTCGAAACTGAATTAAAAATAATTCAAATCTAATTAATTTTAATTAAAAGTGAGGCTGACAGGGATTTTTCCTAACTCGAAATAGAAATTAACATTTTCGGAAAAATCTAGGTCATAGAAAAAAATTACCTTAACAGTAAAAATACTTATTTTATAATCGACATTTTTGAAATTTTTAAAATAAAAATTCCCCGCAATACTACGTCATCACTATGGTCGCGTGGCTATCGTAGAGCCTACAGATTCTGGCACTTGATAGAGTAGCTTTAGCGGTGTCTTTTTCGTGAAAGTACTTAGTCCAGATGCTCCTACTTTCTATGAAATAACACATTTTCATTTTAAAGTTTCTTAAGAACGCGCCAGTCCAGAGATTTAAAATTTTGGCTATGTCGTTTTAATAATATGATAAAACTAAAAATATAATCCATAGAAATTCTAAAAAAATGTTGACAGTCTTACTTTAAAAAAATTTAAATAATATTGACTAAGAAAACATTGTCGAAACGTGGAACTTACATAAAACGCTTTGATAATTTTTATTCAATTAGGCTTAAGAAAATCTGAAGAATATTTAAAGCTCTAAAGCATGAATAGAAAAATATTTACAAAAGGCTCTTAATCCCAATAAAGTATATACGTTATAATAATAGCGGAGAGATTAAGGGATACAGGGACTTATCCAATGTAATATAAATTCAAACAAAATACCCGTTTCTCACATCCGGAAATAAAGAAAATGATGTAAATATAATGGACGCGGAAAAGGAGTTGCTGCTTCCGTCCAATCTTTCTTAAAAAATTCAATTATACCTGGACTTGTATGGAAAAGTCTAAACCTCGGCTTTTCCAATATCCTAATATAAGCCCGGAAAGCAATAAAACTTGATATATGAAAAAGAGTTTTTTCGGAAAAAGGACTTTTTCAGAACGGCATCGATTTTTTAACGAGTTTAAAATATCAATAAGAGTAGGTTTTCGCGTGTTTTCGAAACAAAAACGTCTACCTATTTCCGGAGCCAACAAAGAGCTGGGTTACATAGGATTTAAGACAGTTTTATCGGAAAACGCATTCCAATAAAGCGCTTATCTCGCTTTCATGCGAAACATGAAGGAGAAAAGCGCTTTTAGAACCCTCGTGTAACCTAGCTCAAAAAGAAAAACATATTTTAAAACCAAAGAAAAAGGGATTAGTTGATTTTCATAGCAAATTCAAATACATTTATTTACTTAAAGGGAGGGTGAAGGTGAAAATTGTGATTTTCACGCGCATAACAGCGCTTGTCGCGGATATTTTATGAAGCCAAAGATTGGGAGTCTGATTAATTGGAGGCTCTCATTTTGAATGCCAAAATCCGAATCTTTTCCAATAATTTGCATAATTCAGAGACGAATAAGTCGTATTTTAAAAAGTAGAATCACTATCTTCGTCACCCTTCCTTTAAAAATAGCAAAGGATAATATTTTAAGATTTCAAGATTATTTCTTAGTAAAACGAAGTTCAAGAAAACTAATTAAAATTTTTTAAGAGAATTTTCAATACCGAAAGATAATTAAAAATCACTATACGAGAAAAAAAATGGAATATTTGAGATATGTAAAAAAAAAAATCTAACTCTTGGGTGAAGTAAAGCTTAAGAAAAGATATAAAAACGTGCTACGGGTGTAAAAAAGAACCAAGGTAGTTTCGTAATAGAACGGGTTTTTTAGGTCTAGTCTTTTCCTAATTCCCAGAGGAATGAAGAACGCAAATTGGCCATAATGTTCCACCTTTCTACTTCTATTGTGCCAGGAAAAAACGGGGACTTTTTTCATCTCTATCTGGGCACCATCCCGCGAGAGAAAAGGAAGCAAAGATGAAAGAAAGGGGAAAAACTCCTTCCAGGCGATAATTTGAAAGAAAAAAAATGAGATAAGATCCGACTCGTTGGAGCAAAACTGCCAATAGAAAAAGAAAACTCCAGTGTTATACTAGTATTATAGAGAAAGAAATTGCCAAGGCTAATTTCAACTCGAAGGCTTAAGCTTACATAGACGAAGACACGGTAGTATTCTAATCTTAGAGATCAATAAACGGATCGAGTGTTAGACTGAATCTTATTTTATACTATACAATTTTTGTAATGAACTGCTGAGCCAAAAAATAATTTTATACGCTCAGAATTGTTGAACATTGAAGTCTATATACTTTGGTATTTATTCTTTGTTACGTGAAGGATCCTAATTTAAATTAAAATAGGATTATCTAACACGATTGCAGATTTGGAAATAGATAAATTCTTCGAAGAAATGAGTTAAATTGAGTCTTAACCGCTTGTAGCTGAGGGTTGACTCAATTATCTGACGTGTGAGAAACAGACTATAGACTATATAAGAATTGGTTCGAAGAGCTGGGAAAATTACACAAGTTGAAAACCTTACAGCTTGAACATTGTTTTGAATATAGAGAAAAAGTCGATCATATTACGAAAGTAATAGCTGCCTTCAAAAATTAAATATTTCATTTCTTTAGAAATGGGTAAAATATAATTATGGTAATGATATCTTGACAAGTTAAATCATATAAACTCGATGTGTTCTTGCTGAGTCGAGAAAATGTCTATTGATTGAATTAGTACAGCCTTTTCAGAAAAAGGATTTGTTTTTATTTATCTCACATGTCAAATTAGTGCTCTATGACATGTCTGTAGAATTAAAAATAAAATTCAAGAGAAGGCGTGTAGCCTCAAATAGAAGGTAAAGCAGAAACTCAAGCGCATATTATAGATTTTTTCAATTAAAAATAAGACAAGCTTGCGCAAAATTACATTATGAAGTGTCTCTTAATTTCCCAAAAATAAAAATGATAATCTAAAGTAATTTCTATCTTTTATTTGAAACTTATCGTTAATTGTTTTAAAATCATTGGTAAATCATTATTTTGATATAACTTAAGCATTTTAATTATTAAGTTTATTAAAAAAGCATCAACCCAAAGGTGTAAAATTGTTATTACGTGTTTCTAGTACTATGACTAGACCTTCTAAAAAAAGGTGAGTCTCCCTTTAAATTAAAGTCATTTTCGAATGCTTATGTATTATATTTTTAGATTTATCATACTAAAATTTTACACCTCTGGGTTGAGTCGTTCTTAAGAAACTTCAAAATTAAAATGTCAAAAATATAGGTAATTTTTTTCCCCGATAGATGACGGAGTTTATTCTGAAATGTAATTAACGATAATTTTCATACGAAAGGTAGGATTAAGTACATTTACAAAAAAGACCGCGCGAAATCAACCTTATGAGGTGCAGAACGCGCGAGAATCTACTGTAGGCTCTAAATTATAGTCACGCGACAGGGTTCGTACAAATTTTTCGAATTGAATTTTCCTGACTTTTCCAGGTTTTCCATGACCATTTTTCAAAAAATTCCCTGACCATCTCCCTATTCTAATATTTTCAATATGCACTATATATTATATCATTTGGCAGGTGGAAATCAATTCAAATGATGGGGATGACTAAGCCTAGTAGAAAAAGAAATTGCGCGTTAAATTGAAAAGTGTTGAGAGAAGAAAGAATTCCGTATAAAACATTTCAGCTAAAAATATTACAGACTTTGCAACTCCTACAAATCATCACCGTTTACCCTGACTTTCACCCAAAAAATATATTTCCCTGACCTTTTGGACCCATTTTCTACTTCCCTGACTTTTCCAGGTTGTCTACGAACCCTGCGCGATCATAGTGATTGCGAGGATTTTACTTTGAAATTTTTAATTGCGATTATAATTAAATTTTACGTTTTAAAAGAAAATTTAACATATCTGTCACTTCAGCCATCCCAAATCATAACAGGTCCTTCTGGGTCTTTGTTCACAAAGACATTTTTGATATAATATGTATATTGAATCGTTTTTTAAAAATCATTCCGGAAATGAAATTCAATTTCCATTTGGAGTTCGTGAAAAAAAAAAAAAACGTAACAGTCTTACTTTAATAATATATAATTGTTAGTTATTGCCGGAATTAAAGGTTATCCATTAAAGAAATTGGTTAATATAAATTTAAAGAGTGATAGGGACCTATACTCTCTCGCGGAGAGAGAGAGAGAGAGATAGAGATAGAGATGAGGGTATACCGGATTTATTACCGGTAGAATTTTCGGAGGCCTGCAGTTAAGAGTATATATAAGAGACGGTAATCAAGTAGAAAGCATTTCCCCAGACCTAAAACACCTTTAACCTTTCATGTATTTGGAATACTGGAGGTAATTTCTCATTCGTTCCCTTTTTTTGTTCACCTACGTCTAGTGTAAAATGTCCTTTTAACGAATGGCCCTCGAATTTACGGCTATAAAACTGAATAAAAAAGTATAAATTACAAGAACTCCCGCTTTTTCATATTTTTTTCTTCCTCGGTATATTAAAAATGTGATGGAAGTCCTTACTTTAAACGCATTCTAAAACAGTTATCCGGTGATTTATGGGATACTTTATAATTCTTTTAATCCTAATATATTTGGTGTATCTGAGAAAGATCCAGACTAGATCTAAGTTTAATAAATAGTTAACCTTTTTCTAGAAACTCACAAAACTAAAATGATTTAAAAAAAAATTGAAAAACTCGATGATGAAAACTTTTCTCCATTTATCAGAGTTCTACCTTAATTACTACAAAAATTATAGTATTTCCCTTTAAAGGATCTCAGCCATTTTCGTTGCGCTAATAAATTAAAGTATGGTTGATTATAAATTAATTTCGGGAATGAACGTATGACCTTTATGACGTCATTCACTAAGGTAAAGGAAAGTTGAAAATTAAGTAAAATAACTTATAAAAAATATTCAAAGTGTAACGCCTCTTGGTTGACACATTTTAAATATCTTGAATTAACTATAAGCCTAAAACAATAGTGTATTGGTTATAAGATACAGAGAAAACTATTTCAAATATTTCTGTCTGATTCAATATTTGAAAATTTTCATTAGATATTTTTACAATATATTCAGATTTTAGGTTTTACAAATAAGCACCAAATCTATTTCAAAAGCAATAATTTAGAATGAAAAATTTAAAATACAGGCCTAATATAATAGGATAAAAACTATTTCCAATATTTCTGTCCGATTCCATATTTTTGAAACCTTTTCATTTGATATTTTTACAATAAATTCAAAGAAAGAAAAAGAAAAAATTTAGTATACAGTAGCAAAATTCAGAATGGCGAACATAAATCCTCTGTGAAAAAGTTGAGCCTAAGCAGACGCGGAGACTTAAGTCAGCAGTCGAATCCTAAGACTTTTTAGTTTTTCGGACCAAACACAAGAGGCAAAAAAATCTATTATATCGCTTTAAATATTTTTTTTTTTTTTTTTTCAAATTCTTTGTTCATTTTTCTTCTTCTTTTGTAGTTAAGAGAAAAGTTTCAAAAGTACAAAAATCCTGGATGAAACATTTTAACAGTTTCTCTATATATATCAAATTACAACCTTTCGTAACTTGACATCTCGATTACATGGTGTGGGAGGTATGGTAGCCTGGGTTCTAAAGCATAATACGCCGTATTATTATATCATCGCGCCTTTTTTTATAGAAGGAGATAAACTACAGAGGTTTATAGGTAATCCGCTATCATATTTGACAGTTTATTTTTACCGGTAAGAAGGAAGCATGGCAGTTGCACATTGATGTATTTTTCACGCGTTTGCTTTTCTAGTCCATTGAATTGAATAGACCAATTGGAATAAAAGTTGTACCTGACTTTCAAAACTTTCTGTAACTGTAATAAATTTTCGAGACCTTCAGGACTTCACGAGGATGAATTTGTGTTTAATTCGAGATACAACAAGACTGTTTCGTCAGAATAATAGGGACTACAACGAGACTAATTGAGCTACCATGACCAAAAGAGACGAGACCGTGGTAGTAGGGCCAATAGTTGGTGTTATGAAACTTTACTTTGTCCCAGCCTTGAAAAAAGGCAACATTTTCTATAGAAACAGGCTCAATTTAACTACACGTTTTTGTTGGTTCCAAGGCTGGGAAAAGTATAGATAATCCCGAGGGGTCCGACACTCTTGAATTCGCTGTACACCTGAGTTCACTTAGTTCAGCTTTGACAGTGAGTTCGAACTCTTATGAACTCTGAGTTCAGCTTTGATAGTGTAAAGAGTTCAAACATTTTGTACACCTTAGTTCGCGAGTGTCAGCCCACTCGGATAATCCTATACTTTGTTCCAATATTGAAAAAACGAACGTTTTCTACAGAAAAAGGGTCTTTTAAACGTTCAAGGTTAATTTATAATATTAACTAAAATTATAGACACCATTGGTAAGAACAATTGGGATTTCGTTCCGTTAAAGAAACGGTACCCAATATTTTCACTGATGATGAAACAGCTAACCCATTAAGGGTTGGTTAGCACCTGATAAATGTTACAATACACATAAAAGATGTTGGGTCACTGGCGGAATTCAACCTAGATTTATCGGCTTAGTACTTAGTGGCCACTCTACCAATTAAGCTACCGTGGCCAGGAAAGTCGAGGCCGCGATGTAATGTCAACATTGGTCGTCCTTCATTAAAAATTGTCATCAGTTTATTGTTATACACGAGCCTGAAATACGTGCGCAATCGGTTTGAATCCGATCGAAGGCTAACATAGCTGATTGGAACCCCAACTTGTCCTCGCCTTTGGCCAAAACTCTCGCTATAACGCTAAAGGGTAGACTATAATGTATCTCTCGCGACAATAAAAATATTTCTCTTACAACAATGATGGTATAAGAAAATTCCGGTTGGTGATGACCCCGCGTTTATTTATTGTTCGAAGGATGGTATCTTTACGGATGGAGGAAGACTTATGGCCTGTCGATTTCAGAACGAAGTAACGGTATAGACTGGAACCACAAAAAATATTTATTTTTAAACCTTTTTCCCTGGAAACTGAGTCAGGTTCGAGACTTACATTTTAGATTTCAGGACACATTGTCGGAGATTTTCAGTTGACGCGAGATATAAAGTTTTTATGTACTAAATCAGGCCGCTTTGGACTTAACTAGAGTTACAATTTACAATGGAGTTTTGGGATAATATTTTATATACCCTTGCTGGCCAGATACGATAGATTTAATTAACTAATGAATGTCCTCAGATGTTAGCCCTAAATCAAGGAACTCGTCAAGGTCTCGTGACTGACTAAGGCTATATATATCCTTAACTATAAACGGGTTTTTACACTATATAAATACGTGAACTATATATTATAAAGTTTTAATTAAACCTATATAAAGAAAATGACATGGTATTAATAGAAAAACTTCACTTTCTATTTTCTTATTCACAGTTAATCGAAGATTTGAATTCTCAAGTCGCGCAGTTTCGAGATCTATTAATCACGATTGGGAAACCGCAAGATTGCCCCGAAATCCGGGATAAAATCCGAACTAATCGGAAAAAATGTTTAGACACTTGTTCTTCGGCACATCACATCCTCATGCCCGATATCAGAAGGTATAAAAAATAAAATTTTAAAAATTTGTGGAGTTATAAGTAATAAATCAATTATTTGTTTTAAATGACAGTGACGTGGCCGAGGGAATTCCAGTGGACAGCCAACATTTGGTTAACCTATGTTGCTGTACGCAACTTTTGCAGAGGGAGCTTCAAAAGTGCCATCATTTGATCGCCGCTAATCCCATGGATATGACAGCCTACTTTGGTACGTATTACGTCTCGTACAATAATCAAAAATAATCTTCAAAGAAACTATATCGGAAGAGGGGCAGACAGCTATGACCTTAAATTTTTCCATTTTGACCTTTTCAAAACGGTTTCAAAGTCTCTAGTATGAACGCGGCTTATATGTTTAGTTAGAGGTTTTTGTCATTAACAATCCGAGCCCTTGTTAAAGTAATTAACACGTAATTATGGGCGGTTTCTAATCCTTATATAACAGCTGACCAGAAGGCTAACCAATCCGGAATGGGCGTCCTCGAAATGTTGGTCCTGTGGAAGCCTCCTCCGCTAGACTTTCAACAAGACGAATTGAGAACCATTGACAGGTAGGCAAATATTTGAATAGGTTTATGCAAAAACCTAAGAATAACCACTAGAGAGGCGCGCCTCACTCGCTCCCTGACGTTAAGCGGTCACGATTTATACCCCTCAGTGGCAATCGAACCGAGTTAGTGAAAAAGGCGGATTTCTGTCCCAAATATCCGTACGCTTAGGCGTACGCAAATCCGAAACGAAAACCTTATCCGGAAATAAACCTTCAAAACTAAAATGGGAAATAGGGAGCCGAGAACGAGGGATGTCAAACTGATAAAACATTCCCCCCTTTCAAGCTAACGGAATATCGATTGGCTTGGCTGCTGGTTTTTATATAACAATGTAAAGAAGGGGTGGACAAAAAAGAAACGCGCGTTACAAAAATGTATTAGCTACGCCAACCCGAGTTTAAATTGGGTTTATAAATAACGTGACGTTAACGTATTTCCATCCGCAAATACAACTTTATTTTTATCCTAGACCCCTAGCTGTTTGACTAAAAGGTTTAAAGAGATAGTGAAATATAATAAAAGTACGATAATTTAGATTCTTCGCTCGAAAGTTAATATCACCGAATGATTTCTTTTCCCTAAATAAATCCCTCGTTTATTATACTTTAGGTTTTTTGTCAGCTATTGTCGACAATGAATGACAATTTTGTAGTATACAAAAGAATAAAAAGTCTAGGGTAGGACCCCAGGGAGGAATAACCTCTGTAAGGGGTTAAAATTAGTTCTATCCACTTATTTCCTGTCTGCGGGCGCGGAGAGAAATTAAATTGTTTTCCTTGCTCTGTCTACGCTGGCCCATGAGCTTTTAGACTAGAGATATTCCCGGAGAAAGATTAACTCATCAAAAAAACTTTTTTTAAGATCTCTTAGGCATAAACCGAATGCACCATTAGAATTGAAGAAGACGCATAAAGATACCTTAACACGGTCCTTTGATAACCTGATAACTTCGTCCCCGTGAGCCTTCTTCGTACGATTTCTTAATCTATTATACCAGGAGTTAATAAAAAAAAAACCTTTTGGAGGAAGTATTAATCGTATAGTGGAAAACGGGTAACAAAGTTTCGCCTAATTACTCGGCGGATTGAAACACAGCTTTACTCACATTTAAATAGCAGTATTTATACTATTTGGTAAAAGTCGAAAAGCAAAAACTCGGAAAATTTATATAAGAATTCATTTTAAAAAGGGTCCTATATACTAACTCTATTCTATAGAAGTAGTTTCTAGCTATAGAGCAGTTTTATATAATGTATATATATTTATACTATATACATATATAAAAAGAGGATTTTAAGATTTAACTCGGAGAGGAGGGCTTTAAGTCTAGAGCATACATGATTAAAGCTTTAGATCTAATCAGATCTTGGATGTATATATTTTTATTTTTTATTTTTCCCTCTAACCCTCCTTCCGTCCTAGGGAAATTCAGTCCATTAATACGATGCTGAACGAGATGCAAGAGTTTATGCCTTTAGAGAGTAACTGTAAGTATAAATTATTAACGAGAATGAAGTTTCTCCTACATACGCGTCCTATACCCAAAATGTATTCCACCCTTCTCTCGACTTCGGGGCGTACGTTGCATTAATTTTCTAGTAGAGGATTTTCCCCGCGGAAGAATATTATTATTAAGGGATAAACAGAATTAATAACGGAAAAGTTATTCCTTAATTCATTTCCCACGCTAGGGTTCTTAAAGTTTATTTCACCTCGAGTTTACAGCGAGAGTGGAAAGATTTTGGTTATCTATAATCTTGGAGCTACGATAGAGGGAGTTCCCGACTGACAGTTCTCGAATAGAGACGACAGTACAGGGTGTCAGCCTAGATCCTCAAAGAATCAGGGTTGCCATTTGAGTACTTGCACTCCAATTTGGACGATTTTTTGATGGTGATCTAAGGGGGAAACCGTGGGACGGAAGTTCGTGTAAAAAATACCCTCAAACATTTAACACATTTTGCAGCAATCACCAATCATGATTTAACCTTTTATTAAACTATCAAGGGTCACCAATCCCACCAAATTTCGCGGTTTAAAGGTTAGAAAGGCGATACTATCACTGCCTGCTTTAGAAGCATGCGCGTAGAGGTCCGAATAAAGTAACGCCAACTTAAGACTAAAGCAATCGGATACCCCTCTTTCATTCCTCCACCCCCTAACTACAAAAATCATAGATAAAACTGGTTGCCTATATTTACAAGTGCCATCAACTACATATTAATGGATTAGGATATAAATATGAAGTGTATATCATTAAAAATTCGCGCTATTTTTGATATTAAACATATTACAATTATTTAATTTTGAGTTACGATACGGTAAACTGCAGTGTTAAATAAAATTTTAATTTTAAGAGTAAATAAAACTAATCCATAGGGATTCGATAAAAAATGGTGACATCCTCACCTTAATATTTTTGAAATAAAATTATTTGTAACTCCTTAACCTTATGGAATTTATAGAAAATGCAACAATATCATGTAAATCTTCATTAATAATCGGTAGGATGTGGTTTTGACACAATTTTAAACAACATTTTATGTATAATTCAAGGATGCATCTTGACCATTTTCCACCCCAAAAGTTTCTTCTCCGACTTTCTCTTAAAGTTTGGTAATCACGATATAGGCAAGAGGGAGTCATTATCAAATTTCGCTTCTAGTTAATTTATCTCGTCTTTCCTATGTTCGCTATATAGTTTATCTCTTCTTTCCGAAGTATACACCTTCGAAAAATTAGTTAACTTTCTACACAGTTCTCGTAAAGTAAAGACATTTCGGGGCGAAAGTTTGCATTGTTGATGAAACGACATTCCATCCGGAACCATAGCAAAGAAATTCTAAAATATACACTTTCTATTTAATTAGTGAAGTTTAGACAGACTCAACGGTGAGATTGCCCTAATGTTAATTGAATTATATTGCTTGGAACGTACTGTAAACTAACAGAGTATGGAAGATTTTTTTGTGCCTTGCATAAACACAGGCGACCGTGATATAGGAATCTCTTGCCTTCTAAGGAAAGTAAAGATTTTTTGTCCCCTAAGAAACGAAAAAGGAATTACTTATTCGGTAGGTAGCTAGTTAAATCAGCGGGGCTTACGTCTAAAAGACATTAAAGGAGCTTGTTTGCTTTCCCTACCCATTTTCATCGCTCCTAGAGAGTATGTATATATAAGGTTTGGAGGAAAACCCCGCCGGTAAACCTCAAACTTCTAGCCACAGAGTGTAATCACTCACAGCTAGTGACACTCCCAAAACGGGACCATACACAGTTTCTTAAACCTTAAAGTTTCCGCTTGGTTCATTTTATGTTTATATTAACATACGCGGTTTAATTTAAATTCCTTGTTGTATATTTTAGCCTAAATGATTTAAAGAGCGTATAACACGAAAAGAAAAACATCGTCTGCTAACACGCGCGACGTCTTGTTTCCTAACGTAACCCGCGCCAATATTAGATGAAATTTGCTACGCCTAGTGACTGGAATTTGAAGCTAAACCCTAAGCCTTGTGCCAAAGCTTTAAACTTATTTAGTCAAATTTCAGGCAGATGGGTGAAAGTTGAGCAAGATTTGAGGATTTTCAAAAAATATTTGGTCAACTTATTAGGACTCAAAGTTAAATCACTTGTGATCAATTAAGGCAGAAGCCGATGAAACCCTCCTTTGAAGTCTACTACTCCAATGTTCCATATAGCGCTCTTCTCTGTATGGGTAAAATTCCCAATTTTACGAGTTAGAAGGGGTCCTACTTCATCCCCCCTGTCTACGGAAAATTGGAAATTCTCTCTCTCCACAAACGACGAAGTTTTTTGGACGAACTCCAAGGCTGCTAGAGATATTCGCTCGACGAACTCCCGCTCCGAAAACATCTACCGTTAGGAGGCGTACGAATCGCGCCTTTTGAGAATAACCCATACAGAGAGGGGTAGACAAGACCAGGGAGTAATAGACTTCAAAGGAGGGTTTCATCGGCTTCTGATTAAGGTTATAACTAAAGAAAACAATAGAAAAATTACGGGAATTATTAGGGGAAATTTTCTTTAATGGATCAATGGCCCAATCTCTTTCAATTTGAAGCCACCATCGAATTATTTACAAAGAATTTGCTTAATTACCCTGAAACTCGGTTTTTCTTTTCATTAGATTTATTCATTAAAAATAACTCTTAAAAAACTGAATCAAGTATTCGACAACTATAATGGGATGTAGTCTGTAAGCTCTACAAGATAGAGATTCGGACTTCGGAGCTGATTCATTCTATTTAGGGGGAAGCTAAATTGCACGCATGAACCCTTTGTGGGAATAAGAAGCTGAAGGATCTTAAGCCTAACTAGGAAGAATTGAATAGGAGAAAGATGGAGTTCCGGAAACGCGAGGGGACTTTCGGATAGAATAGAATATAGGACCCTAGCATCATCAAAAACAAAGTTGCAAAACTCGGAAAGAAAGGGGGGAGGTTGGTAGGTGCTGATTCGACGCTTTTCATTCAAGATCATTTTGCTGGATAACGAACAAAAGAAGAAGGGTCGACAGTCCATCCCATCTTAAGACTGCAGACCCAATTTAAGCCTCACCATGCGTTAACTACACGGTATATTTAAGAATAACGATAGAGAGAGGATAAATACTTAGCAATGCCGTTAAATCGGATTGTAACGAGTTATTCTAACGAAAAGTACCTTCACATTCCAGATACGAACGGAACGAAATAAAAAAGTTCGGATTTAATAGACGTTAAACTATGAAATTTGCATAACAATAATTAATAAATTTCAATCGATATTTTTAAGATAGAGCAATGTAAAACCCATCACCCCCAATAAGGAGAAATTCGTAATAGAACCAATATCGGTGATTTTCATAACAAATTTTAGAACTAAAATGAATTATTTAAAAAAAAAAACATTACATAACCCTTCAGTAAAAACATTTCAAAATATATTATGAATAAGTTTACGTTAAGTGCCAGGCTCTTCCCGTGAAAATGGGCTACTAACAGTTTGGGTTAGATTTGTTATATACATTTATTCAAGAAACTTGTTTCCGGGTTATCTGAAACTTAATTTGTATCGAACCTTATTTTATTTTGTTGCTAAAAAATTTAAAATGTATTTTCCGTGTTCTTCTCAAATATAGATCTGGGACGATCGCTTATAGACGACACTATTTTCAAATGGAAAAATCGGCGACACCGAGAAGTTTACAAGCAACTGAACGTTTGGTGCTGCGTTTGCAAATCTAACCTAACGTGAAGAATTCGAGGAGTTGAATATATAATTGCCATTATTTCGGTTTAGACTATATATCCAAAGTTTCAAGAGACAGGGAGGTAAAAGACAAATTTACTAAGCTTAACTTATAGTCTGTTCAGGAATGAAACCAATAAATACGTGACACCAGAAACATTCAGTTAACAAGAAATCAGAATTAAGCAGGGAACAGTGTCTATAGTGCAACGCCTATACGAAAGCGAGGCTGGGCTATAGACCGCGTTTGAAATATTGTAGACAGACTGCGTACCAGAGTCGGGTTGAGAAGGCGATTGGTGGTGGTGACTGTCTGTCGTCATTTCATCCCAACTTCTTCAGAAGTCGCTCATTGGTCAGTTTTGTACCCTCCGTGCGCGATTTGACAGCCATTTCACCATAAAGAATACAAAGAAAAGGAGTAGCAGGTTTGCCAAAACTTATTTCTCATTTGTATGGAATATTCGATAAGTTTCCTGTTCTTAAAGGTGGCGCGAAGCTATAAGGTATACTCATTTCTAAAATTTTGAGACAATCTCGTTACCAGCGCTTGAATAAGGTTAGACCTGCCACTCCTTTTCATTATTCTCCATAGTTTCAATGGCTCTGCAGACTAATTTCTTGTTTTCTACGAGTTTCTGGTATACCGACGATAGCTTCGCCTCTTAATCTTCGCTATTAAAGACTTTTATATCTATAGAGTAGAACCTTATTTCCTTAAAACTTACTAAGCTATATTAAGCTATATTAAGCCGTATACTACCATAATTGTCCAAATTTAACGGACCAAGACTGTTCAAATCATTTATACCAAAAAAAACTCTAGTCTCCCACATGAAAAGAGAGAAAATACTAATAACTAATTCTTCACCATGTTCATAATATAACTCATCATCGTTTCTAGCACACTATCACCTTAATTAATAAAAATTTAAAAATATTTACTCTTCAAAACATTATAAGCGTGTATCTATTACATTTATCTATACAAAGGTTTATATTTAAGATAAAAAAAGGAAGGTTATATATATATTAAAACAAAAATTAAAGGTATCTCTGCGATTTAAGGGTCTACAATGCTAAAAGAAAGAAATTAACCCAATTTAAAGGTTAAGAAGGAGAACTAATACCTAAATTTTGATAAAAAAATAAATTAAAAATACATTCCCCCCCGAGAATATATATATATATAAATATATAGAATCGTGCCTATGCAAAAGTTGTTAAATACTTTTTACCATGAATTTATTTCCCGATTTAATTACCATGATTTTATCCAATGGCGCACATTGTACTGCCATACTTAAAAAATATATTACTGAAAAGATTTTTGTTTAAATGGAATGGATTCAATCGAATTAAACCAAGAAAAATAAGATGGTTTGAAAAATTTCGGCTATTAATTAATTTTAACGGAATCTGTGATTTGCAAACAAAATAACAGGGCTGATAGAGAATACTAAAAGCTAATTATTTCACTAATTTGGCTACTAAAAAGTTACCCTTTTAAAAGGAGAATGCAACCTAATTACAAGTGATTTTTTATCGATTCCTTATCGTTTAAATAGGCCTAATCCACCGATAAAAAGTTTACAATACAAATATTAAACTAGAAATAAATTTAAAACTTACCCTGAAAATAGGCTTAGCGGGATTGATGGAGATCCTGAATCGCGTCCGTGTAAGGTCTAGCAACCAATGAGCGAAGGCCCGTCGTTCACGCGAGATCTCCACGAGACTTACGTCGCGTGCGATTGGTCGCTAGACCTTACACGCGAGGAAAACTGGACCTCCATGAATCCCACTAAGCCTATTTTCAGGGTAAGTTTTAAATTTATTTCTAGATTAATATTTGTTTGTAAATATTTTCAGTAGTGGATTAGGCCTATTTAAACAATAGGGAATCGATAAAAAATCACTTGTTGTTAGGTTGCATCCTCCCTTTAAGTATCAGTTATTAAAAAAGCGAATTTAAAAAAGTTTCGAAAGATGAATCTTCGTAGTGTGAACGTGATAAAGAAATTATTTCATGATATAAAACCGGCTACCCAATAAAGCTTTGATCAAGTGATATGGCTTATTCCGTTAAAGAAACGCGTGGGCGCTAGTTATGGGAATATTTCTTATTTTAAACTTTCAAATTGTATGAATAAAATATTTCCCCTAGAGTATAAACTCTTCCCAAAACATCAATATTAATAGCGAGTTTAAAAAAATCATTTTGAACTTCCAAGAATCTTCAATGCAAATCTCAGTTTTATTGGAAGCTTATAAGTTCTAACATTCAAAAATATGAGCAACGTTTCTAGGGGATTTGATTGAACTCTTGTTACTAAGAAAAGCTAATTAAAATTAAAGTTTTTCACTAAGAGGACATTCTAATAGCTCCACGTGAGCTTTAAAACAGATGAAGATAACTTATAATTAAATCGTTCTAAATTATAAACTGAATTGGAATAATTAATCATATTTGACGCCTGTTAAAGGCCTTATCTGTTCCGAAATTTACTCCTTTAAAATCATCTTGACTTTTGCACACAGCCTCGCTTTGACTGCATAATTTATGGTCAACGTCGTCTGCTAAGCAAGAAAAGAAGTCGACTTTAAAGGGGCTTTAAATACTATTATCTTAATATATGAATTCATGATATATACATTAACTATTTCAGATAAGGTCTTATCTGAAAATGATTAATAAAGACCAACGAACAACCAGGTCTCTTCATAATACGGTGATACCCTCTTCAAACAAGGCATAATTAACTGAAGTTTATTGAACTGTAAACCTCGGTTAAATCTGATTAAACTGACCAATTACGCCTCGTTTGAAGAGGGTATATCAAAAATATTACGTTATAATCTCGACGTATATTCCATTTAAACAAATTTCAAGCAGCGGTACCGAGTTTTGTATCGGAAAATCGGACAACTTAATAATATGCAGATTGGTCTTAATGCGCGTTAGAAACTTAATTTAAAACAAATAGCCATAAGGTATATTTATCCTTAAAGAATAGTCTAGTTTGAATGGCCAAAGCGAGAACAAAACGTCATCCTAAAACATCGAAAAAATTCCTCGTAGGGTTTATATCTATACATGTATGTGTCTATAAAAAGTAGCAGCAAGAAATGGAAAATTTAAATACTTGAAATTTCCCCAAGTTAAATTATTATACAGAATTTTGAAAGCTTTTTCAATATAATTTGAAGTTGAAAAGTTATTTATGGATTATTTAATTAAAGCATCTTGGGGCTATTTATACCAGAATAGTATTTTTAAGCATTGCAATAGAGAGAATTTTTTTTTTCCCGAGTTAAGAATATTTGGATCGATATGCAAATCGCAAAATTCGTTTTTTTTGCATTCGCATCTACTTCAAAAGGCGAGTCTCATTTAGGTTTTGTTTAACGAGATATTTAAATATAACTTAGATCTTCAAAATTAGACCATCCTGCTAAAATTAACAAGTTATGATTTTTCAAAGAAAATTAAAGTTGGAGTTGACCTAAAAATATATTAGGTCAATTTAAACCGGAAATAGTTAAGAATTTCATAGTGACATCATACACAGGTGGTGCGAGCCAACACTTTCGAAATTAAATATGCCGTGATTAAGTTAAATTATATTGCAAATGACAATTCAGAGTATTTGTTTCCTGAAGGCGGTTTAGTTAACTTTGGAAAATTAATAACTTTCTTATTTTTTGCCAGATTTTGACGTAATTGGTCTCATTTTGAAGCTCAAATTGAGTTCTACTAGAATATCGTGTTAACAAAATATCTAGAACGGGTCCAGTCCTTTAAACTATTTTATTACTATTTTAAAAATATTCCGAAAAAAAAAACAAAAATCAATATCATGGCGTTAGAAAATGTCAAATTTATCCAACAATGTAGGGGCAAAAGAAATCGTAAGCAAAGAATCTAGAGAAAGAATGCTAATCGGTTTTCCGGTACCCTGTAAAAACATTTTTCTTTCTCTTCCTTACCAAAGTGAAAGTACCTTAAAAAATGTAGAATAAATTCGATCGAACGTTACTTGACACCTTTCACAAAAAATAAAGCCTTTTTCTTTCCTATGTACTATGTCTATAAGTACTAAAAAAGTCTCTAATTATATTTGGAAGAATATAGAACAATACTTAAAATACATTTTAAAAATGGGAAATTTAAAATTGTGAATTAATCAAGTATAAATTATTATAATTGATACGTTAACAGGAGAAATTAAATCTTCGAAATAACGATTTATGTTAATTATATGTTCATATCTATAATTACATACACGATATGTATAAGAAATAGTTTATGATAAAGCCCCAATTCCTGCTTAATATTAATGGGAATAGGTTAATTAAAATCTTACACGTTTATTATCATTGGGGTTTTCTTTAGGTTGCTTCGACTACTCCGAAAGCCATGGAAGTAATGTTATTCGGAGTGCAATAGGAGCAGTCCGAGTAACCAAACAAAAACGCCATAAATTTAACTAAATTGAATCATTACTTAAATATGGTTTTTCAGAAACAAAATAATCTATATTAAACCTAATTAAAAAAAATTAAATTTGAGTTTAAGGACCCAAATAACATTCCAAATCTATAGAATCGTGAAACGAGATTCAATGGCTTATTAATAATATGTGGGGAAAAAATAGTGATATAAGAAAGATCTTTAAATATATATCAGAGTATATAATCTACTTAACATATATTAACGTTTATATAATACTTTAAATATAGGACAGTAAACCGGATTTGGAACTTATCGAAATAATCGTAACCTCATATAGCAAGGATTAACAAGCTATATTTTAGGGTTAACCAGTTCATTTGGACAATAAATTTAAATGGAAAGAAAAAAACTAGGTATTTGCTTCCCTGATGGGTCGTGGATTCTTAAAATAACGAAAGAAATGGAAAAATTATCACTAAAATAGAAATTTAAAAGAAATATTTAAAATTTTTCGCTACATAATTACGGTTTTTCGAATTTTCAATATAGTATAGAATTTTTTAAACAAATAAAACCATTTGTAAAATACTTCGAATAAACATGAATTTCAACAGAATTTTATATAAAAATAAATCTAAGCTCCCCTTAGACAAGTGAAAGAGGTACGTCATATCAATATATAGAAAGAAAAGGATATAAGAAATTGTCATGGAAATATTTAAATAAAGTTTCAAGAAAAAAAATGTTACACTACACCTTTAGTCTCAATTATTTCTCAGTCTAGCTAATATAGATCAACGACCTGGACAAGAGCTTCTAAAAATCCTAAATTTCCTAAATTTGCAATTAAATTTTATTTACGAAATTATAACGTTAATATCATAAGTAATACTACTAGATATAAGTCTTATTATACATTTATTTCCATACAGGCATATCGTAAAATCAAAAATTGATGTAGATACGTAACCTGACTTGATTCGGGCTTTGTCAAATCTCTCGCCAAGATCGAATTTAACCCCAAGAAATTTAAAAAATACGCTAGAATGTTTTTACCAGAAGCCGATGAAACCCTCCTTTGAAGTCTATTACTCCCGGGTCTTGTCTACCCCTCTCTGTATGGGTTAGTCTCAAAAAGCGCGATTCGTACGCCTCCTAACGGTAGATATTTTCGGAGGGGGAGTTCGTCGAGTGAACATCTCTAGCAGCCTTGGAGTTCGTCCAAAAACGTCGTCGTTTGTGGAGAGAGAGAATTTCCAATTTTCCGTAGACAGGGGGATGAAGTAGGACCCCTTCTAACTCGTAAAATTGGGAATTTTACCCATACAGAGAGGAGCGCTATATGGAACATTGGAGTAGTAGACTTCAAAGGAGGGTTTCATCGGCTTCTGTTTTTACCTATAGTGCGCGGTCGCTTTTACTTTTCCTTTCGGGTCAAATTGGATTTTTCTACCATCTAATCCCCTAACCTTGCAACCAAAAATTTCGAATAGTAATAATTCGATTAGAATATCGGTTTTCAATATTAGAAATAGGCCAAATTTACAAGCACGCCAAATATTGATTGGGGACCGAAAAATATAAATAAAAATGTCAACTTAACGTGGGGGAAGATATTTTCAATCAGGCACTCAGTTTTCAGTCTCTTTTATCGAAATAGTACGCGTATAAAACGTTAAGATATGAAAGATTGAAGCGAAGAAAACCACTTTTCCTATTCAAGACCAACAAAAAAGAAAATGACAAAGGAGAATTCAGACGTGGAAAGCTTTTAAAAATAAGAAAATAAAAAAATATTCTCTTCTCCTTTTAGTCTCGTACGATTTTAAAACATCTCTCCCTTTTTAACTTTTTTTTTTTTTTTGGTTCGGTTTTCCCCATTAATGAACTAAAAAGCCTTCTTTAATAAAAATCCCAACTAAAGACATACGCCGTAAAGAAGGTTTGAAGTCATAAGCTTCAAACTTTAAAGAACGAAAGTACTGTATATAGAATATAATCCCACAAAGACTGCCATCGAAGGTTTTTAGGAAGTTAAAAAAATAATTTACTATGCCCTGCATCTTAAATACATATATACTGAAGCTACATCTATTTAAATGCGCGCATATTGAAGCTACATCTATTTAAATGCGCGCATATTGAAGCTATCTATTTAAATGCGCGCATATTGAAGCTACATCTATTTAAATGCGCGCATATTGAAGCTACATCTATTTAAATGCGCGCGTATTGAAGCTACATCTATTTAAATACGCGCATATTGAAGCTACATCTATTTAAATGCGCTCATATTGAAGCTACATCTATTTAAATACGGGCATATTGAAGCTACATCTATTTAAATACGGGCATATTGAAGCTACATCTATTTAAATACGGGCATATTGAAGCTACATCTATTTAAATACGGGCATATTGAAGCTACATCTATTTAAATACGGGCATATTGAAGCTACATATACTTAAATCTGCGCATATCGAAGCTACATATATTTAAATAAGCGCATATCGAAACTACATATATTTAATTAAGCGAATATTGTAGTTGCATATATTTAAATAAGTTCCGCATATTATACCTGCATATATTTAAATATGTGCATATTATAGCTACACATTTAAATACTCGCATATTGTAGTTATTTACAATAATTCTCAGGGAGAAGATTCCATCCAGGGGCTAATCACATAATGTATTTTCTACGCAGCCCCTGTAGAAGTGTTTCATCCTTGTAACTAAGACGTTCAAGAAAAAGCAAGCTCAGAGAAGCCAAATTTTATGTTTTGATAATGGTGAAAAACACTATTGTACCCCGTATAAGTTACTATTATTACAGAATGAGTATCAATGAAGGAAAATAGCTATAAAGGTAGAAAATAAAATTGGTATTATTTTGGACCAGCAGATTATGTTAACTGGGACGATTGTTTGTACGTAGATTTTGGTGGAGTTTTTCTATTTTATTTCTCAATCACCTGGCGTATTAACCCTTACCAACTGGACAATAAAACTTCGTATAAACTAAATTTAAAATAAATCTTCCTAGAGATCGATTATGATAACAATAGAGCTTAGAATTCTTGGACGAAAGAGCAAAGAAAGTTTATGCTCAAAGAATGTACTAAAAAACTATATGGCTTCACGATGAACAAACATTCCGATTGTAAATGGTACTCTTATGGTAAACAGATTTTACGTTTATGTTTATGACATAAGTCGTGGTTTCTATAAATTTTTATGGCAATTTTTTTTCCCGAATCATTCCCATAAGAGGTATAATACCAATCTCGTATACCAGAAGCCGATGAAACCCTCCTTTGAAGTCTATTACTCCCGGGTTCTTGTCTACCCCTCTCTGTATGGGTTATTCTCAAAAGGCGCGATTCGTACGCCTCCTAACGGTAGATGTTTTCGGAGCGGGAATATCTCTAGCAGCCTTGGAGTTCGTCCAAAAAACTTCGTCGTTTGTGGAGAGAGATAATTTCCAATTTTCCGTAGGCAAGGGGGATGAAGTAGGACCCCTTCTAACTCGTAAAATTGGGAATTTTACCCATACAGAGAGGAGCGCTATATGGAACATTGGAGTAGTAGACTTCAAAGGAGGGTTTCATCGGCTTCTGCGTATACGTAAACGAAAAAAGTATGTCAATTCTTCGTTAGAAATTAAATTGCCTAAGAAAACATAGCTTCAAAAGGATAACTTTCTTAAACTTAAATTTTAGGGATTATTTACGATTTAATTCCTGGATAAGATACCAGACAACCGACCCCTTTTTTATTTTTTCTCTGTAAAGATAGGATATTTCCCCCCAAAAAAAAATATTTTTGGCATATATCCCCACGCGCGCATACTGAAAAGATGAACCATAAAATTTTATGACGCTAAAATAAAAAATAAAAATGCTTAGATCTTCAAAGCCTTAACCTCTTTTTTTGGAACTGAAGTTGGTACCGAAACTACCAGGACCAAATGTTTTATTTTCCTTTGACGCGTTTCAGGCTTCAGCTCGCGGAGAGCTTATCTTAACCTTGATGGAATGGGAGAGATGAAACAGATTGGCGCCCGTCGCTTTGACCTATATTTCAAAGCGGGATCAAGTTACAAATGGGATTTTATAGCGGGTCCATCAGAATTTGCTCTCGAATTACAAGGAGGTACGAGAAGGAACGTTTCATATCTTATTCAAACGCGAGTTATATAAAGAAACACGATCTTAAACACTTATAATGGTCAAGATAAAAGTGAGTAACCCGAGCCTTATTATTTAGATTAATTTGTAGATGTGACAACAACCCCCGTCTATTTCAGTGTTCTGGTTCAAATATCTATTAATTTTAACTCAGTATGTTCAATCTTGCTGTACTGATAAAAATGTATGGCGTGGGAGGGATGTATTCCTTTTAAACAGTAAAGAAGTTTTTTAATGTTGGTGGTTTGAACCACATGACTTTTCAAGTTTTAGATAAACTTGATTTTTTACCAACACTGTCATTAAATCAGTTAAATCTATGTTAATACCGAAATGTAGAAATATGTTAACCCACACTACTAATGATTTCTATGGAAGCGTTGGAAAAGTTATATATGTACCCTTTGACAAGAATTGCCGAAATTAATCGTACAATCGATTATATATCA
Source organism: Odiellus spinosus (assembly GCA_963920705.1). Classification (NCBI taxonomy): domain Eukaryota; kingdom Metazoa; phylum Arthropoda; class Arachnida; order Opiliones; family Phalangiidae; genus Odiellus; species Odiellus spinosus. The sequence goes on along the minus strand of OY987228.1, from coordinate 19,245,399 downwards.
CGGTATAGATAAAATTTTGCGTTCATGGTATTATGTTAATTAATAACTGGTACTTTTCAATTATCACATTTTGGGAAATAAAGGAAACATTGGAATTATAGTCGGTTTTTGAAGATTCACCAACAAAACGCGCGCGGCAAAATGCTCTTATAAATGGAGTGCTAGTTGGAAACACTCCTATCTTTTTCAGTGAACTTTAAGCTTGGAAGCTGATTTAATTAGAAAGAGGTAGGCAATTTAATTAAAGATTTTTGCACTTCTTTCACTTATTGGGGGCCAGTGAGAAGCACTTTTGTTAATATTCGTCGAGGTAACGGACACGGCCTTATATGCATGGATTAAAACGTGGTGATTATAAGGGTTACGGTGATATAAACTCTTAAAACTACTCGAAAAATGCGGACACAAAGTCATTCGTACTAATTAGCTCCAGTGGCCCGCGTGATGGGCGGAATTGGCCTTTCGTAACCCTCACCCCATCCATCATAAAAGAGGAAGCCTCGATCCCCGAACTTTCCCTTTTATTTTTTTTACTTTCAGTTTCCGTTTGTAGGGGGAGCATTAGCGCCCACCTATATAAAGTAATCGGCGGAAAGGAGGCAACCGCATTTAAGCAAAAGAGCACGCGTATACCAATGTAGCTGAGTTTTCATGAGATACATTATTCGAAGCGATTTATTTTTTGCGAGAGCGGTTTAAGCAAAGGACGATATCGCTGAAGAGAGAGCGACAATGTAGAAGTATTATGTATAAGAAAAACAACGCTATAACCAATTGACGCCCACGATTCTTGTTTTTCGAGTAGAGTGAGTTTTTTGTCAAGTCTATCCTCTCTCGTAGGCGCGAAGCGAGCAATTTCAGCGCTTGCCTACTCGCAAATCGCTACAAAAAGCTCTGGAAAGGCGCGTAGGTGTTTCCTTTTTATCCTTAGGATTTAACTTTTTGTTGTGGCACTGTTGACTACCTTAACAAAAACCGAACATCATCGGTTAAAATATATTTTTTGGTTCAAAACGATAGCTGCGATATCGTAATAAATATCGCCGTAGCTTGACTTTCAAGCTTCTTTCATTATTGTTAAAATAATGTCTTGGGCCATTTTTTGGTGTTTTTCTCGCAAATCGCTCTCATGAAAACGAGCCTTATTAAAAGGGAAAAGAGTGATACTAATGTATCCCAATTTTTGCCAACTTGGCTGTTTGTTAGCAACGCTCCAGTGCGCAACATTATAAATAAAAATTTGGCACTCACTGCGGTTTGTTGAGTTCCCAGAAAAATCAAATTCAGTTCATCGATGTTTCAAATCCTCACGATTGTGAACGTTAGTTGTCGAAATTTCGGTCATCATGAATGTTCGATTTCAGATTCCACGAATGAAGCTCAGTTTTCTTCTTTTTCAAAATCATGCAAAATTTAACCTGGCAGAAAAAAATACTTCAAAATAAAAGCAATCTTTGTTTAACACTTTTTAAATAATCTTGACTACTTTTGTAATATAAGGATTAAAATTTTGATTTTAACTGCAAAGCTTCAGCGCCTCAAAGAGACCATCTGCTACCTCGAAAGATCAAGTCAGCGTATTTCATCTTTTCACAAATAAGAAAATTATCAAGGGCCTGTTTCTATTGTATAAGTTACCCCTTTGAACATTTTGAGATTATTATTAAAAAAACATAACTGGTCTTAGAGAAGCAAAAATTATAATGCTTTTATATTTTTGTCCAAGCGGAGGTGACACATACTTTTTTCTCTGTGGGGATCTTAAGTATATATTTTTATTTTTAAAGCCCCTTAGCAGACGACGTTAACCATATCACATCGCACAGTCAAAGCTAGGCTGTGTGCATAAGGGAAGATGCATTTAAAAAGGGAAAATTCTAGAGCAGAGAGGGCCTTTAAGAACTTTTGTTGTAATAAAACGAGTTTACTATTCGGGTTTCATTCAAATAACCTCTAGCTGCCAAAAAGTACTGTCTATGTTAGGAAACAAGCCGTCACCCGAATGTTTATTAGTTTTCTACTCTCATTAAAGGTCTTATCTGCCCGAAACTCCGCTCATTTTAAATATCTTCCCTTACACAAAGAGTCCAGTTTTAGACAATGCAATTCTAGTTTTACTGTTTTACAATATCGTCTGCTAAGGAACAAAATAATGACTTTTAAGTGCTTCAAAAATTGCAGATAGTTCCTTTAACTGCTAAGCGGGTAGTATTCCAAAGGGGGAAATTAACAATAGGAAACCTGAGAACGGCGAAAAGGTTAAAAGTTTGTTTAGCAAAATGAGAGTCGCCATTATTCAAAAGTTTTCTAATCCCCAACTCTTTCTCTTAACGGAGGCGTTTACGATAAAGCAAAGGCGATATAGCCTCGAACGAATTCGCTTCGCCCTCGAATAGACTAAGGAGAATATTTGTGTCGGGTGTCGAGATAAAAATGGGGGATAAGCTAATAACGGGTTGCTAGAGTACCGCCAGTTTTCCATCACGGTTTGTCACGAAAGCACCGGTTCGCGAAGCCCATAGAGAGAAAGGAGAAAGAGCTAAACACCGGAGTGTAATGAGGCAAACAGTCTCCGGGCAGAGAAACGAAAGAGTATTATTTGGCCAAAGGGATTTTCCACGGAATAAACGGAGTAGGCTTAAAATTTTCCTTCTCTCCTTTTATTTTCCTCCCCGCCTTTTCAGCGGATTGCTGCTTTGTATACGGTTAGTTTTAAGACCAATCACTGGGCTGAAACAAACGGTATTATTTGGGCGAAGTAACTTTAACGTCGTGAGGAATTAAGTTTTCCAAACGCAACTCGATCGTATAAATAAATGAGAATTAGGAGCGAAATCCCACAAACCAAAAATTTGGAGAAACTGCTGGAAAGGAAAGTAAGAGCCTTAAGTAATTAATTTCTAAGCGTTATCGATCCAAATTCGGCATAGGGGAAATAGGTGGAATTATTGGAATACTGTACTCGGCTAATAATATCTTAACGGTTGGATGAAAATACGCGGCTAATATTAATGGGAATTGATCGATACCTGTTTAGGAATTCTAGAGGAAAAGGGGACTCGAATCAGTTATTAGTGAGCTAAATTAGTTTTCCAGCTTAAGGTGTCACTGACCATTAGCTATAGAGCCTAAGCTTTTAAAGGACAGGTTTCATAAATTAAATTAAACTCATGTGCAGTGTTCACGTGCAGTGGGAATTTCAGGCTCGTGGCCCCCAAGTTTCATAGAGCCCAAGGGACTTTTAACAACTGCCAAAAGACTGACCTTCCCCATATTATTTTTAACAATTGATCTCACCGAGCGAGACACGTTAAGATAGAAGGAAGTATACAGCTGTGACCCAAGAGGTCACAAATATGCCTGTCACCAGCCAAAGGAGAGTGAAGGGTCGGTTTCATATATGAGGTAAAGTTTAAGACGTTAAAAACATTACACTTGTCCTTTAACGATCTCGGATCTCTCCATTTACCATTTTAATAACCAAATGGGTTTCCGAGAATTCTCCCTCTACCATTTCAACATAATTACTAATTTCAAATTTCCTTCCTAATACAAAGTACCGTTTGATTGGTCAAGATGTTTGATTATTAAAGGGCATGTCTCAAACATGTTTTTCTTTCACAGCTCAAAGAATTGGTCAAATTAAATTAAAATAGGAAAAAAATATGTAACCTAAATTTTAATTTAACTGTCTTGAAAATAATACTGGTTTTTATAAAATATTAGAATGGACTTGTTTCAAATGTTTTCCATTTGACATGAATAAAAGTGTCGTAACTTCAACATCTAAAACATTGGCTCATACTCGTACTTGATATCAGAAGGGAATATTTTTTCTGAACAGTTCATGCCAGGATCTTAAGGATATTTGGAATGGGTCCAACTTTAAATATCCTGTGACTTTTCATGAGGCAAATACTTTAAAGGGAGGGTATAAAATATATTTATCTACTACTAAAAAGAAAAGTTACTTCCGTAGATTATAATATTCATGAGGAGTCTCTAAATTATGCGAATAAGCAGGAACAATTCTCATTTAGACATTAAAAATTTATATTATTAATCAGCTATTATCTGTCAAAAACGACAGACAGTTTTTCTACATTGGTTAGTTAAGAGACCTAATAGCATATGTAATATAATAATATATATGCAATATATAATAATGTAAAAATATAAATGTAATATATACGTAATATAGAATGTAATATATAGATAATATATAGATAATATATAGGTAATATATAGGTAATATATAGGTAATACATGTAATATTTAGCTAATACATGTAATATATAGGTAATATATGTAATATATAGGTAATAATATATACGTAATATATGTAATAATATGCAAAATATATAATAATATGCAATATGCATTATGAAATTATAATAATCTATAAAACTATTTTTAATGTAAATGCTATAGAATTTATCAATAATCGATAAAAAGCCACTCGAATTTTCTCTTCACACACCGTTTAAATTTAAAGGGGTTATAAAAAGTCAAACAACTTGAACAAATGATTTTATTTCAAATTTCAAAAACCATGAAAAACCACAAACCTTTAGTTTTGAAAAAAACAAAACTTTAAATTAGGTTTAACAGAAAAAATATTAACCAACACTAACTACATTTACTGTTATGGTATATCAAAATAATTTTAATTGTTGTTTTGTTTTAACATTTTTTAATCAAGGACATTGGAAGAAGTTGGGCTGGAAGTTTGGTAGCTAAATATTTCTATTTACCAGAAAAAAAATACTTCATTTCATCTAATAGTTTCAAGAAAAGTTTGAAAGTGAGGAGGATGCAACCTAATAACAAGTGATTTTTTATCGTTTCCTTATTGTTTAAATAGGCCTAATCCACTATTTAAAAAATTTACAAACAAATATTAAACTAGAAATAAATTTAATACTTACCCGGAAAAAAGGCTTAGCGGGATTCATGGAGATCCTGACTTCCTCACGTGTAAGGTCTAGCGACCAATCGAACGCAATTGTAAGCCTCATAGAGATCTCGCGCGACCGCCGTGCCTTGGCTCATTGGTTGCTAGACCTTTCACGGAGGCAATTTAGGATCTCCATGAATTCAGCTAAGCCTATTTTGACAGTGAGATTTAAATTTATTTCTAGTTTAATATTTGATCTGTAAACTTTTTACTGGTGGATTAGGCCTATTTAAACGATAAGGAATCGATAAAAAAATCACTTGTTATTAGGTTGCACTCTCCCTTTAACATATAGTTTACTGTGTCCTCCTCAATACTCCTTTGTACTTTTAGCCAATTAAAAACAAAATTTATCGTCCCATTTGAATACACTTTCAGCTCTATTGCTGATTAAAAATATCACTAATGAGCTGATAAAAATATCACCAAATATTATCATTTCAAGAATTTAAGGCGTTTTGAATTTAAAAAATTGTGACCTAGAATTCCAATTTTGAAATACGAGCAGAATCCAAATTCAACGGAATTGTACTCGTACGTTAAGATAATACTATTCTTTCTTATCGCAAAGCTTGCTGACAAGTTAGAAAATATATTTCTTGTATTTCAGCCTTTTCCAAAATTAATTTGTCAATCGTATTCTCCAATTCCAAAACCGCAGCTGGAGTGATGTCTTTATCTAACTCGTGTTTAGCAACAACAATGTTAGATAAGTCGAATACGATTCCTAAGAAAGCAAATATTTTTTTTCCCATTAACTTTGCACCGGCTCCGGCTGCTTGAGTCGCCGCTCCTTTCGCGGTCGTTTTAAATATGGCTTGGTATACTCTAGAGGCTTTGACAAAATCCACTAGCCTTCGATACGTGTTAAAAGATTTTTGGGCATTATCTACCACAAATTCCATCTGTCTTAAAGCTTTCAAATAGTCATTGAAGCTTTTGCCAAATCGAATCCCATAGTAAGCGGTTTCTATTACTCCTCTGGCTCGCCTATCATCTTGCTTTTCTTTAAGCTCTTTCTCGAAGCACTGAATACGGTACAAATATTGGTCGATAGATTTTAAAAACTCTGTAAAATTAATTGAAGTTAGTGGATTTCAGTTCAACCTTATATTAATATATTGTACGCGAAAAAAGTGAAACTTACGTTCTAAACATTTAGCGTCAAACTCTATCTCATCCTCGCATTTTTTCAGCAATGAATGCGATTTAATGCTTTCACCAGCTGTAACGGATATCTGACTGACAGATCCGATGGCTGAAACGGCACCACCGAGCGCGATGAGAGGAATACTAATGGCGGAAGTAACAAAGAGTCCCCCGCATACAGCAATACCACCCATTAAAGACACTATGCCGGTAGTAACGGTGGCTTTGTTAGATTTTCGTCTAGCATTTTTTAGTTCGTCGCAGATATTACACAAGCGTGTGATCAAGATATCCCTAGTATTCAACCATTTGTTGACCGCGTTAGTAATTTGAGTTTTATCACCAGTCAAATTTTTAAGATTTTCTTCTAATTCTTCTGTCAAGACTTCCAGAGATTGGAACCATATTTCTTGCTTTTCGAGGGGCTCAAGTTCCATTATTAATTTCTTACCATTAAATATTGGTAAATATTGCTTTAACTCGGTTACAAGATATTGGCTTCTTGGCTCTTGCAAGCGCGTTTGGAAAATTCGAAACTAAAACTAAATAAACCAAATGCCACAAACACAAACTTAAATGACCTTTGGAGTTTGGAACTTTGGATAGTAGCTGTCAATATGATAGCGAGATTATCCAACGACCTCTAGCGGAAAAATAGTATACCGCGAAATTTCAAAGTCAAAATACATGCGTTCTATGGCCTTCAGTCATATCCATACTCCATCCTTTATATCGTTTAATTAGTTAATGTATATCTTCAATTATTTCGTACCCTTTTTGATCTCTAGATTTCGCCAAGGTTATTTTAAATAGCCTTCTGATATCTCGCGAATTTTATTATGTAACTGTATTCTAATTCCTTTGAATATTCAACACCAATTCTAACAGGAAATAGAGTGAAATAGGTACCCTTGCCTATCAATCTTTGTGGTTTTTAGAAGGAAAGTGCGTATGAATACACAAAATCCAGAGACTGGCGGAATTTGAGCATATGCATATATGCAGTTATATTTATATATGTATGGGACTTAGGGCCATTTATAACCTCATGTCTATATCTGCAAGTACTGCAACAGTATAAAGATCATTCCTAATGTGGCCAAGGCCTAAATGATTACTTGGGCTGAGCACAATATCAACTTGAACTCCATTGCTTTTACCCTTAAAAAATTGTTTAAAATTTTTTATCACTGGCTTCTCAATAATAAGTTCTAGCCGTTACACTTCACAAACTTATCTTAAACTGAATAAATTAAGTAGATAATAGCTAAACGCAAAAGCTGAAACAAACTTGACAGATCATCTTCAACTTGGTTTATAGTTCTGGTTACAGTCGTGTGGACCTTAAAATTAGCATCAAAAACAGCTGCCTCTCTAAATGGCTAGATTCAAAATTGTGTGGCGCGAGCTCGGTTCTTAGGTTCAAGGAGTGTCTCCCACTAGTTAAAGGGGGGCTCTCCTAGAGTGTAAAATGGTGAAAATCTTACCAAATACAAAGATGCAAAAGTTGATATGCGTAGTAGGTCTATGGCCTAAAAATTGACTTTTCTCCATTTTACTTTTTATTTACTTTCTTACAAGAAAATGGGAAATATTAAAATGCCATAAAACTACAATTTTTTTTCTTAAATACAGTAGCTATAACATGTACATTGGGGATATGTATCACAGCTAAATATCAAAATTGGCACAATTTTGTCTTTGAAAAGACAAAATCAAGCTTTTTTAAAAACCTACTTGGTTTTAAGAACACATTCAAGAAAGAACAGGGGGTTTAATTTCATCTTTTTTAAACTATTAATAATTAGAAACATTGGATGGCTATATGCGATCAAATGTTGAAGAGCTCCATTGACTGTATCGAGGATACTGGTAAGAGCCAGCGAAATCAACAGCATTGGTGGTATGTGGAGCGTTTCGAGTATTTTGAGAACCACTCTCGAAACAAGCACAGACCTGTTCCCCTATGCTCGGTTCCAGTTCCTTAAATTAAGGAAGTGCGGTTTGGTTTTTAATTTTATCAAAACAACAACAACAACAACAAAACCAAAGCCAAGACTAATTGAGTCAAAAGGCATGCGAAGTGGTTTAGCAAATGTTACCACTACCCAAAGAAATGCCATATTGGTTGGCAAAGGGTTAACGTAAGTCAAAGGGGAAGAGAAGAGAACGCTATATACCGCTACACGAAGCCCATTTCTTTCACAACATGCATATTACACTTACAGAAACGTAAATTAAAAAAAAAAAAAAATTCAAGATACCTGTCCATCTCGGCTCACTTGAACTCTACGGTTGTCATTCCAAGGGTTTTGAAGATGCTGCGTGCATTGGAATGAGACATCGTTCTTTTTAATCCACTCAACTACGAAGCAATTCCCCAAATTTGGAAGCATAAATTCTTGCGGCTTTTGATGAATCGTATCTGAGGTCAAACGAGCGTAACCTTGGAAATGGCCGCTGCCTTGGGTGGAGAATATCAAGATAACTTCTTTACCTTCCTGAAATTGAAAATAAATAACAATTGCTGGTATTAGTTTCTTTTAAAACAAAAGGCTTACAAGTGGATACGAAAATTAAATTATCAGAAGCCATAAGAAACTAAAGTCAGACAAACCTCTGCCATGCACTAATTTTTTGTCTCCCTACCAAGGAATACGCCATTTTTCGTTATTTTACATATAACAATAAAAATTCTCAAATAAAGCAGTCATTCTACAATATCAACCGAGTTTTTCTAGCTTAGGCTATTATTTTCTTAAATAATTAAAGTTTCAGGCGGCTGCACATGGATTCCTTAACAAAGGGCAATTGGATCATTTGGATGGTCTACTCCAATACGTCTACGACCTTTGTGTCTGATGGGGTCATAACCTCATAGTATGATGGGAAGGTCTTCGTTCACGCATGTCAAGAAGGGGGAGGAAAATAGTTGAACATTTTTATCCCGTTCACTATGGAGGTAAATTTGAAAATAGTTTGCTTATTTTTTTTTTTTTTTTTTTTTTTTTTTTCATTAAAGGGATAATGAATTGGTAGACTTCCATTATTGATAAAAATATCAATAAAAACACCTACATTAATTTAAAATTTAAAGCGTAGTTTAGAAAATGTTTAAAAAAAATACAAAAAAAAAAAAACAGCTTGTATGGATCAGACTAGGTAGGAAGGGAAAACCCACAAAAGAACAAGTTCTTTCACTGTAATAACGTTTCTTTCACTGTAATAACGTTTCTGCTTACACTATGGGCTACGATTGGAAAAAAAAATGACAAGACAATGTGAAACCTAGCTGATTATTCAAATTTTCAACTAGTGTCACACAAAATACCTAAAATTTTGGATTATTTTTCACTAGGCAACAGCGGTAAATTTATTTTTAACTTAGTTTTAAACTTTTAATGCATATCGCTAGTCCATTAACAATATTATAAGTAAATAACAGAAGATGAAAAACTTACGGCAAGAGCCCATTGCAATTTCTTTTCAGTTGAAATAGTGAATGCCCAAATATTTTGAGACCAGGATAATTCCACCATTTTTGAGTTATTAGCTTTGATGATAAAATATCGTTTAGATGATGAAGAAGCTGGAAGAATTCTTTCGCGAGAGAGGATCGTGTTAGTTTTGGCTGGACTACTACAAGGAGTTAATGAACCGCTGCAAGTTCCACTGGCTCCCGAATTTACTGATGAGGTGTCGGAACGATCATCCATATTTCTGGAATGTTCTAAAGTAGAGAAGAGAAAATTTATTAACAAACATCGCTCAGGGCTCCCACCAAAATCCGAAAATAAGATGAGGAAAAAATTCAAAAAGGGACTTTTTACTATAAAAATATAGCAAAATAGAGGCCAGAATTCTAAAGATAAGTGTCAGAATTCTAAAGTACCAGAATTCTAAAGATAAATACCAGAATTCTAAAGATAAATACCAGAATCCTAAAGATAAATACCAGAATCCTAAAGATAAATACCAGAATCCTAAAGATAAATACCAGAATCCTAAAGATAAATACCAGAATCCTAAAGATAAATACCAGAATCCTAAAGATAAATACCAGAATCCTAAAGATAAATACCAGAATCCTAAAGATAAATACCAGAATCCTAAAGATAAATACCAGAATCCTAAAGATAAATACCAGAATCTTAAAGATAAATACCAGAATCCTAAAGATAAATACCAGAATCCTAAAGATAAATACCAGAATCCTAAAGATAAATACCAGAATCCTAAAGATGCGGAGCAATTAATTAAAACTAGTTCTATTTAGTGAAAAAAAAAAAAAAAAATCTACAAATACTTGTAAGAATTCTTCCTTTCATGGGAATTTGGGTTAAAAATTCAGATTATCTAGATATTTGATGGAATTATTGAAAATAGGGTACTTTAGGGACCAAACTGCGATTTTAGGGCAATTTTTAAGGATCTTTGAAGTAATAATTAAAATTTTTACTTTTATCTAGTTGAGATTTCCTAGGCGAACCTCTCGATCCTTTTCCAAAATAATTCATTTGACTATTCTCTTCGGGTTCAATTCCATCCATATTCAGGTGAGAAAAACGATTGTAAATTTGATTGGTACTTCCGGATGGACTACTGGCTCCGCTGTTTTGAGGACCCATACTAACGGGTGGACAAAAATCAGTCGACATGGGTCTAGGACGTTGACCGATACCAACTGGTTGTTGAATTCCCGCAGCTTGTTCTTCCGAGGCTAACACCCCAGCGATGGCTCTAATGACAGCTTCATCAACTTGAGACCAAGGTTTAGCCGGAGCGTGCATACGACGTAGAAATAGAGCGTGCCATTTTTGACGAAGCTGAAGAGCCAACCTCCCCACCTCTGGTTCGACTCTAAATGAGATCCATTCGTCCAGTTTCAACATTGACTTGTGAACTTCCTCCTTTTCTTCGCTTTCACTATCACTATCTTCAGCGTAACCTTCTACATTCTCAACATCGGGTTCGTGAAGAGCATCGAGTGGAAGTCTAGCTGGACCACCGAATATGGCAACGGTTATGGGAGTGACTAGAGTGCAAGTACGAGCGCTAGCGAATCTTCCACATCGCGTCATTTCTTCGTATATCAACCAATCCGATGGTAAGGATGAAACAATTCTGGAGTGAGTTTCGCTGAGAGTGTGTTTGGCAGATGAGATTGGCTTGTTAAGCACCGAAGAGTTGTGGAACCTTACTTTAGTTTCTTTCCTGAAAATATTAATAAAATTTAAATTTACTACGTTGAACTTCATTCGAATTCAATTACTTTAATCTTACTGAGTAATAAGTTGTTTTCGTTCTCTATCAACTCTGATTAAATTGGGGTAAGTTCCGGCACACAAAGCGGCTTTGATGATCGCCCAATTTTCAGAATTTGAGTTTAGATCTCTGATATCGCCACCACCTCGAGCTCTAACGAACCCGGAAGCTCGTAGTTGCCCCAATAGCTGCGTTCTCATTCCCACAATCATTTCCATAGTTGAAGAAGACAGGAAATTCTTTTCGCAAAAGCTCTTTTCGTGACCTTCGCTTCTTCCTTTCTGCCAAGCTTGGAAGGCCCGTAGTAACGCCATGTGATCACTGTAAGTATCAGCGGCTAGTTTTCTTTTGATGGCCATTTGCTGTTGCTTTTGAGATGGGTGTGATGGAAGAATGACTAGGGAGGGGAAATATTTTGAATTAAAACTCTATAAAGACTTGGACTAGAATAACAATAACGAGCTTACAAGGATCTTTATATGATAGCGCACTAACGATGGTTAAAATCGGATCCAAACACTTTAGAACAACAGCGTAAAGAACCATTTTAGCATAGTGAGGATCAATGGGCAGATCGAGCAGATGAAGTCCCATTTCAGTTAATTCTTCCCAAGGATCTAATGCGTCGATAGTTTTCAAAAGAGTAACGGCATTTCTAGTGACCATGAAGGGTGGAGGATCAGCGGCTCGAGCCAAAAAGTCTGCGATAGGAATATTGGGAGGAGCTAGCAACTTGGCCTGAAGGCAAAGTTCGTGAATGGGTACCCTCAATATCTCTGGAACTTGATAAAGTTCAAAGTTTGCGTAACGTATTCGACTGAAAAGGTGGTAACAGATGCCAGATTTGCATCTTCCGGCACGACCTCTTCTCTGAATTGCGCTAGCTCTGGAAATCCAGGTGGATTGTAAGGTAGTCACCCCAGTTATTGAATCAAAAGATTTCTAGCCATAATATTTTTGATTAGATAATTTTTGTCTAGCCTAGAAAATTTTCAGTTTACATCTTACTTCTTTGACTTTTCCCGAATCAATAACAAAAGCAACGTCATTGATAGTCAGGCTAGATTCCGCTATGTTTGTAGATAATATCTAAATGGAAAGATTTATATTAGGGATGGAGGAATAATAGATTTTAATGTAACTTTTGCATTCGAATGAACATCAAATGATTCTGCTTGATTAACAGTAAAGGTAAATTTTCATTAAATAATGGGCTAATTTTCGTTAACTGGCCTAATTCTCGTTAACTATAAGGAAAATTCTCGTTAAACATATGAAAATCTTCAGCTTCAAGCTTTTGTCCTGCTCTCGAAACCCTGACGAAAGCTCGATCAAGCATTCAAATCATTTCAAGCACTCGAACCCCATAAGTATTTGATAATTTTCAAATATCAAAAAATGATATTCGCCTATCCCTAATTTTTAATTTCACAAGTAAGCTTTCATAAAATGATTCAAAATAAAATCATACAATTTTTCTGGTTCCATACGGAGTAGGTTTAAAAATTCGCTTTTGATCCAAACTCTGCATATTTGAATGAAGAGTATAAACTACAAATCGGCTGTTATCTCGAAAATGCTTGTCGTCAGACAGGATTTTCTCTCTCATTTTAACAATATCGTCGTAACCGGGCAGGAAAATCAAGATCGCGCCTTCTTCCTTAGAATTCTGAATTTTGTATAAGAGGTATAAAATGAGATCATGATCCACATTCTCGTCGTCAAAACTCCTTTGATATATTTCGAGAAGTTCTTTGTCCTCATCACTAATTTCAATTTCGTGAGATGCAAGATCACCGGCGGCGCTATCCTTCGTCATTGAACACGAAAGTAACTCCATTATCTCCTTCTGATTGAAACGATTAGCCCAATCGTAAGCGTTCCAGTTATTGGAAGCTTTTACGTTAGGGTTAGCTCCCAAAGTAAGAAGCTGGTCTACAGCTTCAATTTTACCCCTTCCAGCGGCAACCATCAATGCTGAAGCCGATGTTTCGCTGTGCTGATAATCAACTAAAAACAAACGAGTAACTCAACTGGTTTTGAGCCTTGTTTGATGAGATAATGAAGATGCGGAAAAACTTTATTTTTGATCATTTAGGAGTGTACTAACAAGTATCTAACAAAACTCACCAAGGGTTTCTCGTTAATTTGAAGTTAATTAACAATTTCAAATGATATAAAACTTTAAATATCTTTTTTTAATACAATTTGTTCCTTCAAGGAACATAAGGAATGAGAAAAGTATTTCATTTCAGCTAATAATATCCCTTTAAGTTGTAGTAATGTTTTAAAAAGCAATTAAACGTTCATATTTGAATAAAAAAAACTACACCTTCCTTGTCTTCATTATCCCTTTAAACTCAATAGATTTTTTTTTTTTTTCAAATTATAATACCTAAGATTCTTTCTAGGAGTAAGAAATTCAATAAATGCTGAAAAGATTCATCCGTTCCTCTAACCCAAGCATTTTGAAGTAGATAATCTAGTTCGGCTGTTAATTTTGGATCAATATCAACCAAATCCATATCCTAGAAAAAAATGTTCAAACCAAGGTTAGAGTCTTACCTATAAAAACCCAAGTACACGTTAAACTACTTTACCTTTTTGGGAGAATTCGGAACTAAATTCTCACTCAAACCAAGATTAGCATCGATGGAACTAGCTGCGGCTTCTCCAGAACCATCCATTGACTGAAAACACCAAGAGGCCAAATTTTTCTGCTGAACTAATGAATTTCGTCTCTCCTTTTTATAATTGGCCATAGCTTTGGTCATATAACCGGTACTGCAAATAAATTTAAATTAAAATACTATTTAACAATGAAAGTTGATTAAGACTTTAGTTTCTACTTTTACCTTTTTAGGACATCTTCCAAATAAAATACTTCGACAGGAAAAAGTTTCCCAGGAACTGAAGGGTAATAGTAATAGATTTTAATTTGAAATACATGTAAAATAACCTTGTAAAATGTTAATACAATGTTTTACCTTCGATAACTGGACAACCACTAAAATATTTGACAAATAATTGAACATCTAAAGTAGCTGACATAAGAATTAGTTTCAAATTACGAAATTTCAAGAGTAAATCTCGTAAGACTACTAAAAGAAAATCGCTGAATCTATCTCGTTCGTGAAGTTCATCCTACAAATAAATGTTTGTCAAAATTCCTTTTTACAAACCCGTATTTCATTAAAAACATACCACAATTATGTGCGTTACAGTAGCCAAAGCAGCGTCGCCTCCCATTAATGTTCTTAGTAAAACTCCGTGAGTACAAAATGTAAGAAGCGTTTTAGGACTGATTCGGCTTTCTAATCTAATTTGATAACCCACAGTCAGGCCAATTTTTTCATCTCGTTCAACAGCTACCCTCTCAGCCACAGAAATTGCGGCTAATCTTCTCGGTTGGGTACATATAATACGACAAGCTTGGTTGGCTAGATGACATTGTTCCAAAATGAACTGAGGAATCTGAGTAGTCTTTCCGCAACCAGTTTCTCCCATGACAATAATAACTTGATTTTGGGCCATACTCTGCACTATATTTTCTCGGTAGGACCATATTGGAAGTGTTTGCCGTACAAATTGATATTCGCTAGCTTCTCCATGCCAAGGAGGAACCTGAGGGATTCCGTTACTTAATCTCCCAGTGGTTCTATTCACATCTCGACCTAAAAATTATAGAGTAAATTTATAGAACAAAATATACTCAGTCGCTTTAAGATATATTTCACAAGTGCAAACTTACATTCTTGTCCTAATAGACGATCTCTTTCGGTGGGAGGGAGTAACTCTTGTTTTTCTTTGGCATTAACACCGTGTCGTTGTAACAAGTTAAGAGTGTGCTGCTGAGATGTTCTGCAAAAACCAAAAACGGCATCCGCCTGCACGATAGTCGACCCTTCATTCTTATATACAGTAACGTAGCGATTAGAACGACTCCTGTCAAAAACGTCAAATATTATGGTTTTTACTCCTCTGGTGAACTTTACATTCTTACCCTCGGCTCTTTGATTTCAGTCCTAGCGAAACGCAATAATTGTGAACAAAAGCTCTTTCAACAGCGGTAAAGGACGACGGGAATTCAAATTCTACAATTTGAAAAATTTATAGGATTATTAAATGATATTTTTGAACAACCAAGGCTTAGAAATACAACCTTTTTGGTCTTCACATTGCATAAAGTTTTTCAGGGCTAAGACTACCGCAATTCTTACCGATTCCCCTACACATACGGATCTTTTATTTTTCTTAGTCATAATGAATTTTAAAAAACTTTAATCATGATAAATATTAACACCAATATTTAAGGTTCCCTAAACTAAACTTCAGTTCGCCTGATGACAGCTAAGATTAGCAGACTAATGTCGTTTTTCATAGGGAACATTTTATTTCCGCCATGGAGCAATAAAACGGGAGACACAGCTTACCACCTCGTTAAGCATTTTTGTTAAGAAACCTTGACTTCCCTTCTGTTATTGCTCCATGCCCATGGCTAAAAAGAAAGAAAAAAAAAAAAAAAAAACATGAGCAGAAACGGAAATAAGCGCAGGACATCGGACAATGTCCGATAAATTTTCCAGAAAAGAAGATTCACTGGAAGTATGTACGACAATAGTTTTTCCTTATAAGCCGCTACAAAACGCCGACGCAATTTACGCAAATTAAGCTCAGTTAGCAGTGAGGGTCCGTTTACGCGGGTAAAGGGAGCTTTAACGAAAACTGGGAGGTCACACAAGTTTACTAGAAAATATACTCTACTAACCTTTGGATCCATGCCACGTTAAAAAACGGCTGAGTAGATTGCGATCCGAAAGCTACCAAAAAGAAAGCTTAAAATAAACGCCCTGAAGTAACCGACTCTTAAAAATGATGTCATATTTCATTGGGTAAAATATTTTGCAACTTCGGGAAGCTAAGGTTTTTAACCCTAGTCTCCTGTTTTCATTGCTAAATGGTTTTAAAAAACGTTTGCAAATGGAAAACGGAATTAATAATATTACTCCTTATATTATTAACAAGTAATATTTATTCTCAAATTATGAACTTTACCGTGGTAGAGGAACGTGCTAATCTCATGAATTCGTCGTTATAGCCCTGATCAAACCCTTGTAAACGGACCTTAGCTCGTAGGTTAGGGTTTCGCGAATTTTAAACATTTTCAGTAAGGCTGCCGAGCATACATGTCGGAAATGGTCATACATGTTTTAAAGACTGCTTTGTAATTTACGAAAGTTCTTCTTAAACAATTGACTAAAACCCTAAGCTTATAACTTAGAAGATAAATTATAAACGTATACTAAAACCTATTGATTAAAATATTATTTATATATAAAAGAATAAAAAATTTACTCTAAAAGGTTGACTTTTTAATAATTTAGGCTTATTCAGAGAGATCGCAATTACTCTCTGCAAAAAGCCATAATAGCTTTACATCGTAATAAAGTAACTATAATAACAGTTATAAACAATATTATGCTACACGAGAAAAATTTAATTCAGCCATTTAATTCGCTATTTTAAAAAAATATAATATGTAAACTTCTATTAAGCAAAATATAAAGTAGTTTTCCTAATCTATATTAATTAATAAATCTATACGAAAATATACCAAGTACCAACAGGTACCGAATACGAAGTAATATCCTATAGACGCTATAATAATCTTGGTTAGTGTCAATAATATTACATTGGTATAAAGCGACACTCACGGTCAACCGGGGAAAGGAGGAGGGGCATGAAGATATAGTCGATACGTCCAACCGATAGTTTATAACTGCACCTTGGCCGGAATAAATAGACGGTGTAAACTTGTGGAAATCTTTCCCCATTAAATGTTTGGGTCATCGGTAGTCATAGAAACGCGAGAGCGAGAGTATCAGAGTACGCGTCACTTTCCTCGCCGCGAGAATCATAAACATCTTTTAGTCCGAACGGGGCGCTGCACGGAAGCTACGCTTATATACAACTTCCTATCATAATTAATCAGTAGTAAGTTCTCGATTTTACTATTTAACTCGAATTTTAAACCCATTTAAATATTAACAATGATTTAGAACATGTTAATTTAAGTTAATAATTTATATAAAATTAGGCTTAAGAATATTACGCGAAATCGAGGTAAATAGCGTTCGAAAAGCGTGCGTATAGTAAACTAAATAAGCAGGAGCGTAACGTTTCCTGAATTCTTTGCCTTTTGACTTTATAAAGAAAAGAAATCGTTGAAACGAGGAAAGTTTAGAAATTCTTTAATATAATAAGAATATTTGCCAGTATATTTTTCCTACCATATTTTATTTATATGGAAGGCGTATTCTACTTTCTAGCTACGGAATCATATATCCCGGCTTAAAGTCAATCGCGCGGACAATCGGATAGAAAACAGCTGCGCGATTCTTACATATCTCTTTAGTGAAGCTGTTTAAATAAAATACTGGATACTCTTAAGTTCCAGAATATAGAAAATTCATTCGTCGTAACTGGTACTACCGCATCGGTGCTTAAATAACATTAACGGGTTTAAATTTGGAATTATTTTGATAATAAGTATCACCTCTTTGAACACCATGAGTATAGTAGGAAAGCAAAATGTAGTACTAACCGTAAAGAGATACTGTCACGATCTAGCAGAAAAAATTTTAAGAGATTGAAACGATTTAAAATTAATAAATGTAGTAAAATATAGAGATTAGCCTCTTAAACTTGCGCAAACGCTGTTGTTTCTCATTTTATTTAATCCAGTATATGTAGTTCTTCAGAATGTAAGCAACTTTCCCGCGAAATCAATCACGCGAAAATTATGAGAAATTTACGACAATGCTATGAGACTATAATGTCAGAATGGTACTTTCAAAATATATGTGCTTGATAACGAATAAAATATTTTTGTCATGATGGTTTAATTAATATGAAAAAAAAGAGACTCTCCCAATTAAGATATTTGGCAAGTGACAATGTTATGACGTAATCAAAAGGGTAAAATTTGCAAACTATAAGGTATATTTTTGAGGATATAACCGGGAATTTTGTAGGATAACCTTATATTATCTTGATTCTAAAAATACCGTGTTACTACCTCTTTAATTATTCAAAAACTTTCACGAGGAGATAAATGGTTCGAGTTATAAATAATATAAAATATTAAAAAATACGCATGTGAAACCAAATTATTTTTAATAAATGCGGCAGATATAATCTGCAACAAAAACAAAACACGTTTCTAACACTTAATTCCCACTTCCGTGAATTATAAAAGCACTTTTCGGAAGCGAAATGACGTAAAATTATTGATTATGAAGGCGTGCGTCGCAATAAAGAAACTTAGATGGGTCTGTATTGTACGAAAGGTTGAGTGACCATCCAAGTTGAACGTCCCACCGCCGATACAGCTACGCTTAATTTAAAACGATCTTTTCCTATATCGTTCAAAACAAAAAGAAAACGGCTCAATTCCTGTAGTTCCTAATTAACTCGGTGTTAAGATTTATTACAAAAGGAAATCATTGTTAAAAGGGAGGTTCAAAGGCGGTTGAACTTGTCCCCTCAGTTTCCTAAATTTGTTCCAAACACTCGAAAACCTAAGCACGCTATTACGCAAATAGCCCTATTCCTTTTTGGCCAAGAGCGTGACACTTAATTTGACTTGTAGATAAAGATATTCGGGTTTTCTCTGTTATTTTTTTTTTCTCTCGTTTTAAAGAACCATGACAGCGGCTGTCCTAAATACCATAACGTATTTCGTTACAGAAAATAGCTCTTTTAGAAGGAATCTAGATACGCATTGAAAAACCGGTTTTTTGAATTATATAAAACATTACATTCAAGACTGCAACTCTATTGATTAAACACACATCGCGATAACGTATAATCGAAACGAATTGCATTTACACATACTTGTTAAAAGTCTCTAGAAGATACTATACGTTAAGTAATACCTTCAGATTCAAACTTGTTCCTTTTAAAGAAACTTGCTTAATATTCGAGAGATGAAGTGCTTGACAAAATTTATCTTCGGCCTACATTAAAACACACTTTTCGTTTATTTTCGATATTTTTGACCATGAAAAACTTAAAGGATGACAACCAGAAAAATATATTTCTTTCAAACCTATTCAAATGAGTGTAGTATTGTCTAAAATGAGTTCATACAAAATTTCATTGAAAAATATTCTACCGTTTTCTCGGAAAGAGGATTAGAAGTTCTAGCGTTTTTACCCCCGTTTTTTCGAGAGAAATTTCTAGTTATTAACAATTAACAATATAAACGCGGCATTACCTGGAGTTCCTTTAAAGTGAGGCTATCACCAGTTTAGTTATATCATACTTTTAAAACATCTGAGTTGAAGCGTTCTTAAGCAACTTCAAAAGAATGTCTTAAGTATAAAGGCCATTTTTTTTCTAATACATAATTAACGATAATTAAAACTTTGTCTTAATCACTTTTACGAAAAAGACCGCGCGAATGCAACCTTATCACGAGCCAGAACACGACAATCAGTCCACAATAGCCACGCGACCATATTGATGACGTAGTATTGCGGAGAATGTTTAAAAATTTTGAAAATGACGATTATAAAATATGCATTTTTACTGTTGCGGTAGTTTTTTTCTATGACATAAGTATATACATTTCGAATCGTTTTTTAACGATCTTTCCGAAAATGCTACTCAATTTCATGAAAAATCCGTGACACCCTCACTTTAAACTTCCTATTCATTAAAATTTCATCCACCTCAAAACTTTATGGACTTCTGGTTCTTAGTATGATTTAAAACGTCAAGTATTTATATTTCCTTTATAAGCTTGTCTCATTTCAATGTATAATAATATTTAGACCAATTATAATTTCGCAATAAATTTAACGAAAGACTATATAATAACTATTCTTTAAAAATATTCTATCAGATGTCAAATCATACATATAATAATAGGAAAAATACAGAGGAATCCCGATCTAGATAATTAGATTTTAACTATCGATAACTGAATATCTCTTTCGTCAGATTCGCCAATAATTCTATTGTTTCTAGAAGCGGTGGAATTTTATTTAATTTTCTAGGAATTAAAAGGAACGACTGTTTAAATTTATGGCTCTACTATTTTGATTATCTATTAACGCCGATGATGCTCATTTTGTGAAAGTAACGTTTTTGCGAAACATATTACGAAGATAATGTTTATCCTAAATCTCAATATTTTTAAGCAAAACCTAATAATAATAATTATTACGATTAATGAAAAATGGAATTATATTCATTAAAAACAAATTATTACAATATTGGATAAACAGATAAAAATATTGTGAAAAAATCTGATAATCGCAGGATTAAAAGGTAGATCCTTCACTTTGAACTCGTAAAATGGTTTCAATCATTACTCTTATTATCAATTTCGCAAAGATAACCTTTGATAAGATAAAATAAGATTTAAGCCATATACGCCTGTTGCCTGCTGTCTGAATTTGCGCTAATGATAATACGCGAGTTAAATATGTGTCAATCACCATCGCGAGAGTAAAGTGAGATTGTCGCGAAGAAGAGTCGACCCTGATTGATATTATATCGTAATATTCTTTATTATAGGTTTATACATTCGACGACAAATGACAGATTATACGAAACCGATGTTGCGCGGGTTTCACTCATTTCATTCATCATTAACCCTGGATCACCGAGGGTCAACTATAATATCTTCAATAGCCTGACGGTCTTCGAGACCTTTACGCCAAAAAAATAAAACAAGAGGTACCAAAAAGGGACAATGCTCAAAAAATCGGATTGGCAAACAGTTCGGAATCGATTCTTCCTCGTCCTATTTTTTCTAATTCGTAAGTTTCATTCCGCGACAAAAGAATGGTCAATAACCCGATTAATTAATTTCATTATCGATCTTGACGGAGAGCGACTTTTTCTTTCGCAGATGGCGTTTCATCGGATTCCGGAAACGATCAATCGGAGGCCGCGAAAGGTCAAAACGTACCTCAACGACCGGGGATCAGCGACCGAAGCTTTTCCATTACGAATCCAAATGATAAATCGGTTGAAAATCATACGCCCGAAACAGAAGATGTCTACACGGTTTTAGGAAATGATCTTCCACCGTTCGAGATTAACGCGTATAACACAGTCCCACTAGCGCCTTATACCGAATCCTCATCTGGAATGACCGAGGAGTTTCGTTACGACATCTCCTCCCTTAGTGCCGATTTAAGATCGAGTATATCCTCTTGGAAGATCAGTCATTTCAAATACGCTTCCTTCCCAATCCCCAGCGCCCTGCCCGAATTTAAGGACGACGTCGATTACTATTTTATCGACGATTCAAATTCGACTCGCCTTCTCAACCCGGAAGCTAGCGAGTCCTTAATCCCGGAGCAAACGTTTACGCGAGAAACACGAACGCTCGCGGTTATTCCTAGTCAAATAGAAGCGACTACGGCCAACGAAAGCGCGACTCCGATCAGCTATACAATTAGCCCGGAGAGTTTTAGAACTAGTCAGTCAGCCGCGTACTTTAACCCTCCTTCTAGTCCAATTGATTCTTCCGCCATTGTCAATGATACGGGGAAGGATGTCGCTACTAACAGAACCCCGAAACTAGACGCCTATTCCACCAAGGATGAAGGCAACGTCGATTACCGAAACGAAATCAAACCTTCCCCCACGCGAAGGACACCGACAGCGAGACCATCCACGCCCAACAATCCTAAGAACGGGACGGGCGAAAGCCCTGACGTTAGGATGGTTTATCACGTCACCACCCCTACCTCGAACGATTCGATTACATTGAGGTCGTCCATGGGTCAACCCGTTTCGGTGCGCGTTTCGCTGTTTTCCGACGTTAAGGGCGGAACAGAGTCGGAGGAAAATGTTACGCGGGCAACGTTTACTCGCCATGGGATAGAAGAGGAGCCTATAAAAGATCCGAAAATCGAAGAACCATTAGCGGAGTTCACCTTGACAAACATTCCTATTAGTTCAAATATAATTAAATACACGGAAGAGATCCCTAAAGTGATCGAACCTAAAGAACCATTCACTATCTACCCCGATAAACCCAAACCCAGTCAAAAAGTGACTACGTCGAAAAGAACAACGCAAAGCGCAATTACTACAATCACTTTAGTTACTCCAACTCCTACTACAACAGGTATATATCTATATAATTTAGAGTAATCTAAAAACAAACGTTTGTTAGAAACACGATAGCTTATATAATACTTCATATCTTGGGCCTGTTTTATGTCACTAAGACTAGCCAAGGTTACTATAGCACCCAAGTTTCATAGACCATATACATCCATCCATAAAGCGATAATTAACTAAAAACGTAACTCTGTTTCAGTGTTAGCAACGACTAGTATATCTTCGGTAGTAACCGAACCTAGCTCGGTAACCCCTGCACCCAGCTGCGGATCGCCAAACAACTTAACGGAATGCCAAAAGAAATATCCCGTTTTGGTCAACGTTACGCTAGCCGTGGACTGGGTAAAGTTCTGTTCCGAGAAGAAGACCTACCAAAATGACTTGGCCGACATTCTAAGGGAGGAAAGCGAGATCAAAGAAACCAATATGGATCAAATTATATTCTTGGATTCCGATTGCGCGGACCAGTTAGGGGCATCGGTGAACGCTAACATATCCGTCATTATTTTAGTCCACGATCGACGAGGGAACTACGATCAAAATATGACTCGTGCCATAGGGAAAAGACTGAGAGCCAACAGTAACGATTACGCCAGCGTCTTCCGTGACAAAGTACTAACAATGAGGATTATAGTTTGAAAAATACCGGGTGGTATACTCGATCATTCCCAATACTGACCA
Source organism: Odiellus spinosus (assembly GCA_963920705.1). Taxonomy (NCBI): domain Eukaryota; kingdom Metazoa; phylum Arthropoda; class Arachnida; order Opiliones; family Phalangiidae; genus Odiellus; species Odiellus spinosus. The sequence continues at coordinate 19,222,199 of OY987228.1, read as the reverse complement.
GTGGTTCCAGGTCCGCGTTTCAAAGATCCAATTAGTTTGAAATAATCTTCTAGTTTGGAAATATTAATATTAAAATTGGCACAAGGACTCGGCAATAATGTATTTATTCCTCCAAACCAAAACGTCAGACACGTACCCAACCAATCCATAGTATTCCCCCAGCCTGCCTTCTACTCTCAGAATGGTTGAAAAAGGATGGGTTTTTATGAATCGACCTTATATTGCCGAGGCCCTATGGAGCCAAGTGTAGCTTAGGGAAGTATGATAAACTCGGACATGCAGATGACGAATCAAAGGTGTATCACGGGTCAGTATCGCGATTACTAGATCGATAACGGACCGGAGTATAACATGTGCATTTATAATATAGTTATTTGATATTTATTTCTTTTGTCTCTCCCTCGCACTTGAAGTTGATCAAAGTCTCCATTCTGACACACAACGTCGATGTCGAAGAGAAAAAAAGCCAACTCACTGGATTTTTGCCCTTTTCCGAATCGAGCCTTATAACAGGAATCGTTTTGTCCGTCATCGCCGCTATATGTCTCGTGACTCTCAGTGTCATTCTCGTAAGAGGAGATTTCTGTTTTTTATTTTTAGTCTTCTCGTCCAGCTTTCCCTTCGACTGTGGAATTGTTTCCTTCACCCTTCTGGTTTTATTTCTTGATTTTTTTTTTTTTTTTTTTTTTTTTTTCATTCTTCCTTTCAGTTAGTGGCTAAACAACGGGGTGCCCACTCGGCCAGCGCCAACCTACCACCCTCCTTGATGGACGGACTTAACATGGATTCATTTCCCGACAGAGGAAGCGGTACTGGTAGTACCCGCCGAAAGAGAGGCAGACTTTCTTTGCGTTCTTTCTTAAATCAAGCTTTCGACGAACCCGTAAGTCTTTAGAAGAAAAGATCTTAAGATGTTGGAAGATGATGATAAAAAATAGTGGCTTTTTATTTATTTTTTTTTGGAAAATATACGTCTAAGCAATATTTTATATATTTTTCATCCCTTTTTGAAATTTTTGGCGGATTATTAATAGTTTCTTTCACTGTATCAGGAATTTCCGAGTCATCCCTTAAGCTTCTCTAGTCTAACGAACGCCATTAATAACAAAACTGCGCTGGAAGACGAATTCAAGGTTTGAAAACATTATATAATTCGACCCATTGCTAGTCCTGAAAGAAATTAGGAGCGATAAATATAGAGATCCTTTTGACATACACGCTATTTCGTAACTTAGCTACTATGTCCTCACTTTAATTGGATACGGGAATCACGGGACATTTTGGAAGAAAAGCTTTGAATTGTTTATGAAACTTGAATTCGAATTAAATTAGTTTTTTCTATCATGGTATTTCTTGAAAATGAGGTTTAAAAGACTAACTTTGATCTATGACCTTTTGCCGACGTAAAAGAGATTTCGTAAAGGGGTAGTCTACCTAAAATATATATATATATTTCTCACTCCTGAATTGGAGATACGGCAAGACGTCTCTTACTTAGACATGCTTATTAATATTAATAATTTGTCGATATCGTGTATATGTGAAGAAATCTTTACAAGATTATATTCATAACAAGTTTGTTAATCTATAATAATGTTAACTATTTATCATTTCCTAATTTATTTGAGATAAATTCACTACCATGACATAAAATGGCAATCTTAAATTTGAATAATTTGACGCGAGATATCTCATAGTAATTACCAGAATAGTTTAATTGTAACGCGATCTTCGACGCTTTGAAACGAAGACTAAAATCAATTTGTCATTTGACAAAACAAGGCATAAGTGTCTAGGTTCTCCGATTATTCCCTTCGGGTAATAATCATTCAGCCGAAAAGAACTTGGCCAGGTTAAGTCAGTGCGAACGTAGATAGAAATTTCTTATGAGTCTTGTCAGCTATTCAATAGCTTAGAACTTATTGCATTTTCCGCCTGAGCTTTTATATACCAATAACATTGCCCAAATAAAATGTTAAGACAGCGTAACATAAATCTCTCTTTGTTTTTAATCGTATAGAAGTTGCCCATTAGTGTACCGGCTCTAGAAGAAGTTCCTGACGGCGCCGAAACTAAAAACCGTTACGCTAACGTCATTCCCAGTTAGTATCTAAACTATACCTAGTTTAAAGTTCAGTTCGAAGGATAAATACAATAAATTTTCCATCCTTTTGTGTCAGATCTCTCGACCAGAGTTCGTCTATCTCCGGTGAATAACGAACCAAGCTCGGAATACATCAACGCTAATTTCGTAAAAGTAAAGCTTCATTTTTTTCACGCTACTAGATATTAGAATATTACCCTCTACATTTATTTATATTCTTTAAGTGACTAAGAAAGAGTCGGTTCTTTTCATCGTTTCATTATAGGGTTACGGCGGCAAAGAAAAAGAGTACATCGCGACTCAAGCGCCATTACCGGAAACGGTGAACGACTTTTGGAGAATGGTTTGGCAGCTACAAAGCCGAATGATACTTATGCTGACCCAGTTGGAGGAGAATGGAGCGGTATGATTGGCTAGTTTCAAAAAGGAACTAAGCTTTTTTTTTTTGTTTCAACAAACTCTCTTATAATCCTATCTCGTTAGATCTTAGTTAAACGTTTCTAATGAATGACTAACATCCTTTTTGCCTGATCTTATCCCTTTACAGAGTCGTTGCGCTCCTTACTTTCCGGACAATACTCACGACTGTAACCGAGCCTACGGAGATTTTCAAGTATCCTTACAAAGTAAAGACGTCAGGGAACATTTTGTCGTCTCCACTTTCAAGCTTTACGAAATCGAGGTTAGTATATCTATATTATATTTGGTTTCGAAATGGTAGTACGCGCAAAACTAGCTATCGCTTTTTCTTTAACTCAATAAATAAAGAGAAAACAAGTAGTCTAGCTTCGCGACTGATGCCCATTCAAGATGAAATAATTTATATATAGCAACAAGATGGCAAAAACACTTTAAAACCCTGGAAATCATTGCAAAAAAAGCTTGATTTTTTTAACCTGTATAAAGTTCAATTAGACTCGTCACGTTGAAAAAGTTATACGACTTATGACAATGCAGAAGTTTATATTACTTCTGTTCCAGAGATGTGTTCTTAGAAACTACAGAATACTTGGTATTATTTTGACTTTGGAGATCTTAATTATTTTAACCTTGCTTTGCTCGTCACAAAATTAAGTGACTCAAACTAATTTCCACTACAGCGTCGTTAAAGATGATTTTATGAAGGTTTTTTGGAAATTCCACTGAACCATTTCTTACGAGGAAAAAATAAAGCCCAAAACTTCAATCTTTCCAGGGTTTAAAAAAAAAAAAAAAAAAGATAATTTCCAGGGAAGATCCTATTCTCGATTGGGTTTTAAAATAGATCCGATTTCCTTTTTTTCCCCCTCTTTTTCCGGGTTTTTTTTCTGGTGGATTGCCGGTACAGCGCAATCTATTCAGAGAAGTGATTCATTTGTGGTACACCGCTTGGCCGGCCCATAGTGTGCCCGAAGATCACTCTTCCCTGCTCTCTTTCATTCTGGAAACGAAAAAACACCCTGTTCATCGGTCATCCGGTCCTCTCGTTGTCCATTGCAGGTTCGTAAAATGTTTTACTATATATAGATCTTCTATCCAACCACCCTCTCTCTCTCTCTCCATCGAGAAACAAACAATAGAATCTCGCTATGTAAGGACGGAAAACTCAATTATATATACTGTTTAAACCTTCGACAGCCCTGGAACGGGTCGAACGGGGGCCGTGATTGCCATTGATATTCTAATAAAGGAATACGATGAAAGTCGAATTGTCGACGTTCAGAGGTGCGTTTCCAGATTAAGACACGATCGACACGGTGCAGTTCACACCGTACATCAGTACATATTGATTCACGAGGTAATTATTAATCTTTAATCTCTCTAAAAGAGGTTTCGAATATTCATAGTGAAATTGATAAAATTTCATAGTTGTACGTGTATATTTGCGCTACCACCTGCAATATACACGTGAATCCACGAACTAATGTGTTCAAATAAACACATTCCTACATTATTTGCCTAAAGATGGATAGCGAAAGCGGAACACGGAGCAATAATTACGGAACTAAACTTCCTGTAGTTATTGAGCTCTTCATGTTCAGCTGCTGATATGAGAGTGCCAATTACCTTTACTGTTTTAGTAATAGTTCACAAACTGGTACTTGCGACTCTTCGAGTGACGCATGGTTGAAATGTTCAGATGTTAGGCAAGATTTGAGATCAAAGGTTTCTGTAAAAATAAAAATATTCAAATTAATTACATATGCAATATTGAAAATATGCAAAACCAATCAGAAATAATAATCAAAATATTGCAACATTTAAAAACTACGAATGCTCGATCATTCTCGCGTAGATGTTTTATTAAATTTTACTTTGCAACACTTATGTTAATCTCTTACAGGTACTTCACGATTTTATCGTGCGACAGGGATCGCAATCGCAAAGACCATCTTTAAAGTCACTCATGTCCTTAAAACTTCATTGAACCAAGAACGCTTGAAGAGTTAAACCCCAAATCCGTTCATGATAGAACACAAAATGGCTGTGCCAAAGAAAAAATAGTTTTTAAAATATTGACGATTTGAACGAGACGAGACGCGAGTAGTATTTTTTAAACTAAATATAAAGTCTTTCCCACTAACAGGATTCCAAAGAATCAATATATAAATCTCTTTTTCATTTAAATTAGACGAGTGTCGTATCGGACGCGATGAATTCTCTAAGTGGGACAGACTAAATATAAATCGCGTTCACACTTATATATTTATAACGAAGAAAGGTAAACTTTGAAGAAAAAAAACAATATCTCTTAAACTTTGTAGTTTTTCAAAGTGTAGTTTTTTTTTGTTTTTTTTTTTTTTTTAATATTCACGAAACACTCGCCGATATTAAAGAAAATATTCACTAGTTTCGTAATTGGTTTTGATTACTTCTCTGTTTTTATAATAAATTAGGAAATAATTTAGACAAAAAGCCTAGCGTAAGATCTGAACAAAAAATGCATGGAAATATTAAGACGGTCTCAATTTAGCTTGGCACTAACAATGGACACCTATCTTAATAGATAAAGATTGAGTATTTGTTTTATTTTAAGGCTGCAAACTATTAAATATTAAATTCCATAAAAATTCCGTCTAAATTATAATATTTTTCCTATATTTTCTATTTCATACAGTCTACAGGAGCTTAAAAAAAAAGTAGCAGGGAGGATAGGATATCACTCTTTCTTTTTAGGCCCGAAAATCGCATTCAAATTTAGTCCTTAATATAACTTTTTTTCTCCTCCTCTTTTCTTACTATAAATTGCGCCGCAGAGCGAGAGAAAATTTCCAATTTTTTTCTCTCTCTCTCTCTTTCTCTTTAGGCCCTACTTCGTCCACGAGAAAAAGACTACGAAAAAAAAAAACGGGTAAAGAAGATGATTGTTAAATATACAAGATATAAGTTTCTAGGCTACTATGTATAAGAGCCAATAGAAAGAGGAGCTATAGCGCGAGAAGCCGAGATAGAAGGAAAAAAAGAAAAATATGCCAATTTAAGCGAATTGAAATTCGCCACTTCCGGAAGCGTGAGAAAGACGAGGAAACCTTTTTTTTGTCAATATTCGATGGTAGAGAAAACGAAATAAGAGAGTTATAAGAGACTCCGAGGAATAGGTGAAAAAGCGGGGAGGCTAGTAAAATAATTCAATAATATTAAAACGTAGAATATAGTAGAGCAAAAATTGGAAATGAAAATATCTTTATACCGTAGCGTGAAGCATTCACTTTCATCATATTCTTCTCAACCGAGTTTCGTAAATTAGATTATATACCATCGGAAAAGGCCCACCGCTAAGTCTAAACTAACCTCTTCTATCTAAACGAAAAAGTCTTATCGCGTCGGTGGAACCCAGAAAGGTAGGCAAAGAACGAAACCTCACCGGAACAAAAGGGGATATTCCGTATATACCGTAGCTGGAACGTTCTCGTTAAGCGGCGGTCATACTCAAAGGGGCTAAAGTATTTCTTTTACCATTCCTATTATTATACCGATAGAAGAAGGGGTACGTGTGGCGGGAGGGAAGAGGTATAAGGATAAGAGATGGATATTACGGAGACTTAATCTAAGTGTTCAATAGCGCGATTGGATTTTGGAAAAAGGCGACCAGCTTGGATGCAGGATAGCGAAGAGAGAGAGAGAGAGAGAACTCTATAGGAGAAAGACTAAGAGAAGCAAGCCCCGGGAATAATCGAGCAATCAATCAAGCGTGTCACTAATGGCTGCTACCAGAACGAGGTGGAGTAGCGACTCGTGTCCGAGACTTTCTTCGTGATAAAGAAACACAAACTTGGAATACAATGGGATGACAATCGAGAAAAAGACACCCCCTCCACTCCCCTCTATCCAGTATTGGGGCTATTGGGGTCTAATGCGGCCAGACAGCGAAACCCTTCTGCTACTATAGTCTGATATAACATTATAAACCCTATTGGGAGCTGTAGGTACAAGCTTTCATTTATTATAGAACTCGTAACTCCACCCACCTCTAAATGAGTGTAATTTTACTTAAAAGTTCGTGTAATTGCAAAGAAAACGGTTGAATATTTTACAATCAAATTTTGTAGTTTGTATTTTTTCTTTAAGCCGAGCTCCCTGCCTGAATTATGTCCCTAAAATGTCTAACTCACAGAGTGGTAGCCAAAATTTTCGTTACAAGCTATTGCGCGCAATTGTTGTTTGCTTAGATCGTTATGGCCGCGTTAATTACTAATAAAGTAATAATTAAGTAATTTACTTTTGGATATAAAGGTAGGTGTGACTTTTCTCCTATTATCTCCTTCTGGAAAACGTGATATACAATCATTCAACTCACGATAAAAGGTTACGACCCTTTGTTTTACCACTATTTTCCCTAGATACCTTTGGAAAAATAATTGGAAGATTTTTACGTGGACTCTTTGCAAATAAACTTGGCGATTTTCAAAAAGCGTTCTAAGGGAATGGGAATAAACAGAATTTTTTAATTAGATTTAAGAGGAATCTCCAATTCCACTCTATTTTTTTTTTTATTTTTTTTTTCTCCCCCGAAGAAGTTTAAATCTGCAGGAAAATCTAATTTTTTAAATTACCAAGCCTTTTTCGAAGCCGCTAGCTATCTAAACTTATCACTGACTATTAAATTCTTCACGATTTTTACCCTTTAGAGTAGTGGTATAGGTCTAGGACGGTACACGGTCGGTGTTGAGTGGTTTAGAGGATACGAGCAATAGTGCGGGAAAGTTTATTGCGCTAGAAAACGGACAGACAGAAAGAGAGAGAGAGAGAGAGAAGAAATCTGCAAGCGATCCCCGTCTTGATTCATACGCTTCTCGAGTAATTAGTTTGGGAATTGGGGACTCGAAACCTTTCTCCCATTTTACTTCTTCAACATTTCAACTTCTCTCAACCCACGTCACCTTCCTTTTACTACTACCACCAATACCCTATCAAGTTTGTTCCTGAATGAGAATTCAATAAACAACCAATGAATTTCGTCCATATCCAAACAAAAACCCGTGTCAGACTCTACTTTTCACTTTGCTGTAATATCTTAGTGAGATCGACAAACATTTTTTTTTTACTATATGGGATACTATTTATAAACAAAGAACCGCTTGGTACTTGTTAGCGAAGAAGCATCCCCTTGACGGACTACGAATTTAGTAAAAATCTCGTGTTTAAAAGTATACCTCTTTTTTCAAGCGATATCCACCTTACTCTTTATCACAAAGTCGTTGTTTTCCAGTCGGTAAAAGGCTAAAAAAGGGAGGATCTTTACACTAGTACACTTTTGTTCAAGAGAAGTTTGTCAAACTTTGTTTAATTCGTAATGTTAAGCGTCATAGAGTTAAATCAGACAAGTGATTTTTCAGTAACACTTCATCTAGAACTAATTCTCTATCAATAAATTTACAATATAGTAAAGATTCGCCTTAAAGGGAGGATAAAGGGAAAAAAGCCCTAATTTGTTGATAAAACAGTAACATACGGTAATAAAAGAGGCCACAGAATCTTTTGTTGCATTTCATTTTCCCTTCAGAAAGGAAATGAGGCTTCAGTTTAGAACAAAGCTAAACTTAATGACTGAAACAGATGGGCGCCAATCTTTGACCGTGTTGAAAACTGCGTCTAATTCTAGATATCTCGCGCTGGGATAATTGTTTCTTATAGGGAGGGATAAAACCCCGTAAACAACGTACTTTGGTTCAAATTTACGGCGATAGAGAGAAAGAGAGCCGATTGGTGGGGGTGGTCATCTTCTCCTAAGTATTATAGAACAAGCCTGGATAGAAAGGGTTAAAAAAAAAGTCATTTTACGGCCAACTAAAAGCTGGCGGAAACAGTTTCTCTTATATATAGATAGTCAAGACTGTATTCCACCCTGATTTAGCTTCAAGCGCAAAACTAGGCTCTATTTTTTATCTAAGCAAGACATCGTAGATATACGGGACATCGTAGCTTTTAAGTGGAAGTGGTCTAAAGTCTAAAGCGACACAGGCAAAGAGTTTAAGTGGCTCTCGGCTCGTGGATCGTATATAGGTTAAGAGTTTGAATGAAAACTTAAGTCTATATAGCTCTAAAGATTCAATATAGGACTCAATCTAAATTGTTCCGCTGAATGTAATAAAGACCTTTCCAAAGAACCATTTCAAATTCGGTATAAGATTAGATGAGAATTCCCTAACTAGATCCGCTTCTAATATATCTTTGAATTTCCTTATTTAGAAACATTTTAAACAATCCCTTATAAGTTTGAGTTTTAAGACACCCTGGAGGATTATTACTATCCAAAATATACTACTAATTTATAATTTAAAAAATAAAAGCGATTTTTACAAATGAACTGTCAATTAATGCGCAACAAAAACGTTTTTTTTTTTATTCCTTATTGGAAATTTAATTAAAACTGTAAGCTTGACTGTCAATTAAAAATTATATAAGATTAATAAGCATATTTCTTTCACAGGATTGAAAGAATATAATGACGTCATTAACCTTCATAGCACCCTACTTTCAAGCGTTGTCGTTCAAATGTTTTTTTTCCGCGTCGTTGGTCTTACCCTTTAACGACAGCGAACGGACTAAATTTGTCTTTTGTACTTTTGACATTGGTATGAGATCTCAAAGTTATTAAAAAAATTCAAATTCACATAATTTATACTTTTTTGTACATTGACGTCTCAAAATTTAAACGTCAATTAGTAAATCTAAAAGAAATAAAAAAAAAAATCTAAATCTCGACCGTTGATAATTAATTTAATATATTAAATCGATCGAGATATAATAAATTTTCCAGTTTGAAACTTTATACGTATTGGTATATATGAAATTAATTATCGAAGTTTCAATTTCACAACCTGGGTCTTGGATTTTCAAAGGGATAACAAACTCTAAAGATAAATTAGGTTTAATCAATTAACAATGTTAAAATATTGGTAAAAATATTATAAATTGGTTTCTCAGCTATTTGCATGGTACGAACTGAAATAGCTAAGCCTAAACCCTAGCTTTCGAATAAATTGAAGACTAACAAGATGGTCAAGCCCATAGGAATAGCTAGACCCATGACATTGTAAAAGAGGCTGAAAAGAACCTCTTTGAACAATTTGAATGGCGTTTCGAGATTCCTTTAAACACGAAGTTTTTCAAATCATGTTTTTCAAATCATGTTTTTCAAATCATGTTTTTCAAATCATGTTTTTCAAATCATGTTTTTCAAATCATGTTTTTCAAATCATGTTTTTCAAATCATGTTTTTCAAATCATGTTTTTCAAATCATGTTTTTCAAATCATGTTTTTCAAATCATGTTTTTCAAATCATGTTTTTCAAATCATGTTTTTCAAATCATGTTTTTCAAATCATGTTTTTCAAATCATGTTTTTCAAATCATGTTTTTCAAATCATGTTTTTCAAATCATGTTTTTCAAATCATGTTTTTCAAATCATGTTTTTCAAATCATGTTTTTCAAATCATGTTTTTCAAATCATGTTTTTCAAATCATGTTTTTCAAATCATGTTTTTCAAATCATGTTTTTCAAATCATGTTTTTCAAATCATGTTTTTCAAATCATGTTTTTCAAATCATGTTTTTCAAATCATGTTTTTCAAATCATGTTTTTCAAATCATGTTTTTCAAATCATGTTTTTCAAATCATGTTTTTCAAATCATGTTTTTCAAATCATGTTTTTCAAATCATGTTTTTCAAATCATGTTTTTCAAATCATGTTTTTCAAATCATGTTTTTCAAATCATGTTTTTCAAAACATGTTTTTCAAAACATGTTTTTCAAAACATGTTTTTCAAAACATGTTTTTCAAAACATGTTTTTCAAAACATGTTTTTCAAAACATGTTTTTCAAAACATGTTTTTCAAAACATGTTTTTCAAAACATGTTTTTCAAAACATGTTTTTCAAAACATGTTTTTCAAAACATGTTTTTCAAAACATGTTTTTCAAAACATGTTTTTCAAAACATGTTTTTCAAAACATGTTTTTCAAAACATGTTTTTCAAAACATGTTTTTCAAAACATGTTTTTCAAAACATGTTTTTCAAAACATGTTTTTCAAAACATGTTTTTCAAAACATGTTTTTCAAATCATGTTTTTCAAATCATGTTTTTCAAATCATGTTTTTCAAATCATGTTTTTCAAATCATGTTTTTCAAATCATGTTTTTCAAATCATGTTTTTCAAATCATGTTTTTCAAATCATGTTTTTCAAATCATGTTTTTCAAATCATGTTTTTCAAATCATGTTTTTCAAATCATGTTTTTCAAATCATGTTTTTCAAATCATGTTTTTCAAATCATGTTTTTCAAATCATGTTTTTCAAATCATGTTTTTCAAATCATGTTTTTCAAATCATGTTTTTCAAATCATGTTTTTCAAATCATGTTTTTCAAATCATGTTTTTCAAATCATGTTTTTCAAATCATGTTTTTCAAATCATGTTTTTCAAATCATGTTTTTCAAATCATGTTTTTCAAATCATGTTTTTCAAATCATGTTTTTCAAATCATGTTTTTCAACTTGGCTACCTGTGAACGCGTCTTTATATCTAATATTTATTAATTTATCTTGGATACTCGTGTGAAAGCGGCTTTATATCCAATCGTTATGTATATATATTGGATACCCGTGTGTACGCGGCTTTATATCTAAACTTAATTTTTCTTTGATACGTCTGAACGCGGATTTATATCTAATCTTTATTATTTTATCTTGGATACCCGTGTGAACGTGGCTTTATATCGAATATTTATTAATTTTTAACTTAGATACCCGTGCGAACAGGCATTTATATATTATCTTTGTCATTTTATCTTGGATACTCGTGCGAACGGGACTTAATATCTATTTATTAAGTCATTTTTATCTTGGAAACGCGTCTTTCTTTATTAAGTCATTTTATCTTGGATACCCTGTGAACACACCTTTATATCTAATCTTTATTAATTTTTACCTTGGAAACCCTTGTGAAGGCACCTTTACATCTAATCTTTATTGTCTTATCTTGGATACCCGTGAAAACGCACCATAATATCTAAAATTTATTAATTCATTTTATCTTGAACACCCGTGAAAACACGCCTTTATCTAATCAACCTATAAGAAAATATTGAATATCTTCGAAAATATCTTTTATATTAAATTAAAATTTCAGCAACTTTGGTTTTTAGATTAAGTTAAATCATTTAATCTGTTTTAATTTTAATTTAAATGAATATTACGTTTCAATTCAGTAAAAGCTATAACCTCTGAAGGCTAAAATAGACGCGAATCCAAAAGATACTATATAAGGCGCTCGTTTATCATTATAAACTAAGAAGCGAGTAAGGGTTGCTGCTCTTCAATGAGCTGCAGTGGATGTACGTTTACAGCAAGGTAGAGGCTAATAACTGTATATTCGAATTTTATCGGAGAATCAAGCGCCGTGGTTGATGACGTCTTCTTCCGACGTCACACACAGACAGAACCTCTCCGCGAACTAAAAGTTCAGTCGGAGAGGTAAGAAGACGAAAGTTTTTCCGATTCGATGACGTAACAGACAGAACCTCTCCATGAACTAAAAGTTCACTCGGAGAGGTAAGCAGACGAAAGATTTTTCTATTCGATGACGTATTTCGTCTTCTTGCACGACGCCAACGCCCACGCCAACGCCAACGCCGCAGTGAATACAGTAGCTAGACCCCACCTAGGGTGGGTCTAGCTAAAAATTCTTGAGAAAGTTTCTTTACTAACGATTATTCGACAGACCAGAACAATTCGGGATATTATTCAAACTGCCTTGTGACGTCATTTCCAAGGACAGTTCGGAATCGCTGAACGAATAATTTATCTTGGATCAGCTTCATTATTTCGAATTGAGATTTTTTATCGATTGCTGATCTGAAATTCTCCGAGCTTAATCTCAATAATTAATTTCCACGAAACCTTTGGTGTGTTTTGATAATGTTTTTAGCCATTCTTTAAATTCCAAAATCGATTAAAAATAACTTGTTGTCAGACTCTAGTATCCCTTTAAACTCGCCATATTCACCAAATTCGGGTGGGTATAAGATGTAACGCGCGTACAAGACGTTCTCTATTCCAAACCTATACTTCGTATTATTAATTGTTTGCAATTTCGTCGCTAGGGTTTCCGTTAAAATGAATTATGACCCGGCGCGCGTGACACTTCTGCCAAAATGAGGTGACCACCCGAATAGCTGTAGGAAAAAGAGGCTAAAGGAACTAATGATCAACAGAAGAGCTTTTTAAAAAGAACTGAGTGTTTTCTTTCGCTGGAGGCAGAGCTACAAATAAAGGAGGAGGGGATTCAGATTTTGAGAAAAATGGATTAATGAAAGCGGAACTTTGCTGAGGAGAAACAACTGTGGCCAGGTTTGTACTGGAAATTCATTCCCATAACAATGTCACTCTATTGTTGGGAACTACCCGTATATAAGGTCACCACGTCAGTAAACAACAGAATCAAAGATTTGAAATCTAAGTCTGAAAGTTTGTACACTAATACTACGATAAAACGTTTTTATCACATACCAATCTTCCATGACATTTTACCAAAAACATTAGATATGAATAAACTAGAGCTTATATAGAAATTAAGAGGTTTTTTCCGGAGAAAAAAGTTGTAAAAGATAGGGAAAAGGGTAGAAAAAGGTTGGGAAAAAAGGATGGAAAAGAAATTATGAAAAATTCTGGAAAAAGTTCCTGGAAAATAATTAAAAACAGGTTTTAGTGATTCAATGAGCGCATTCTTCACACGATTTCCATCTATAAGTACTTTCTGAATGAGCCAATAACAGCGATGCTTTCTTGGCATGAACTTCCGTTATATGTACGATTATGAAACCCACTCTATAAAACGCTAGAGTGGTTAAGGTAGAGGGAGGTTAGGAAGGTTAGACGCGACGCCGTACAACCATCACCCAAAGGACCATAAGGGGTGAAGAGTCGCGACGAGGGGTGAAAGTATGAAAAGAAAAATAAAGTAGGGTATCGTGACCGTGGGGTGCAGGCTGAGAGGTTGGGGTGGGGGGTCGATAACAAAGAGAAGAAAGATTTCTAGCTCTCCCACGCGTACGTGTAACACTTCAACTCCGTAATTATCCGTAATTAATGGGAATTGCACCCTCTCATATATAGCCAATGACAGAGAAAAGTGATTAGCGCTTTAGCCCAAAAATCCACTACTAATACTAGCTATACTACAACGTCTACCCCAAACCCATTTTCATCCTCTCCTTTCCAAACTGCAGGGTGTTCATTAACGACAGTCCAACCCTTTCTCCGACTCACGCACCCCCTTTTTAAAAGTTTCGGTATCGATATAATCGTTGACACTTTATCACCCTTTAAACCCCCCTTTCTGGAAAATGCTTAAAATCGCGTGGGAAAAATAAAACGTCAGACGTGCGGGGGCTAAGGAATTTAAAGTAGACAAGCAACCTGACTCAGATGAAAAAAATTACGATTCGGTTTTTACATATCTGTGTTTTATTTATTATTTCAACGTGTGCTCCCATAAAATAACGAAAGAAATCGGCTTAACCAATAAGGAAAAATTTTATTTGGTGACAACGGTCCAAATTGGATAATTTAAACAAAATTCGACCAAATACACCATATGAAATAAACTGAATTCAAAAAGGTGGACCAAAATTCAAAATACCTTTGCTCCACTTTTATTTAATTCGGTTTTATTTCATTTGGTCTATTTGGTCGAATTATGTTGGTCCATTTTTGACCAAATTAGATTTTTCCTCGTTGGGAGCGTGGGAGTGCGTTAGCCGCGTTCACACTACAGACTTTGAAACCGTTTTTAACGGTTTTGCAAAGGTCAAATTATAAAATGTTGGGGTCACCCGAGTAGATCGTTGATCAAGAAACAAAATTAATATCTTAAGAAGTCGATTTGAACATTCGAAACTTTTTGAAAACGGTTCCAAACTGTCCAGTGTGAACGTAGCTATTGAATTGAAAAATAATACCGACGTCAACCTCTAAAAATTAGATTCGCGAGCTTGCCGCTGCGTGTCTACTTTAAAACTAATACGTACAAGTATAACGAAAAATTCAATCCAAACTAATTGATTCGGAACAACATACACCGCATAATACGTGTCCGCAAACTAAAAAGTGTCAATTTTAAAATTTGCGAGGCGTAATAACACTCTAGGGGTATAGTTTTCTATGAAAATATTTCTTTACAAGAGCCTGGGGTTGCCTTGATGAATAACGTCATTATGTCAAGACCAATTTTGAGGATAGCTTCCAAAAATGACGAGCGATCTCGGCGATGAATCGGGTCCTTCCCATCTCCAGCCTCCAAACTCATTTCGCGTTTCACCGTCCTAAAGTCACCAGGGAATGTTCCCTTGTTTTAATGATCAGTGTTGTTGGTCTTCGGCCAAAAAGTAGGATAGTAATCAGTCATTTTGTTTCCGAACTCCGAGCTCTTTAAAGGGAAAGTCGCGATATACGATATAAGTAGAGTTTTATGAAAATAAGATGAATTACTTTGGAATCGGACAAGGCGAACCTTATCTTACAAAAGTAATTAATCTAATGAAGTTTAACATTGAGTATCAATTTGATTGATATTTTCTTATATTGCTAATGCCGCGTTTAAAGTTTAGATTTAGTATTTGACCGACAATCAATATTAAATAGAGAATTATCTATTTTGACTATTATTATGTAAATTAATGTATTCATAGGATTTAATCTAGTTATTACTTCACAAATCACACGACTTTCTTCGTTTCGGGTAATAATTAACTTTAAATTAAAAAAGTATTTCAAAAATTAAAATATTAAGATTTAATCAGCTTTTAATTTATCTTAAATAAGATTCTGGTTAATTAGTAGGCCTGTTCCAATCAAGTTTGTAGTTACGCTTAGACAAAAATGAAAATTTTTCACCAACGAGGCTAGTCCTTTAAGCTTTCCAATGTAGAAACTCGTCCGTCTCGTCGTTCACGAGCGCACGGATGGGGATTTTGGCGGAGATAAAATTAATTTACTCATTTTCTCGAACTCCGGCGTTAATTTAATCGCGCTTTACTTAAAAGATTACGGGTAATTAATTTTAGCCCCTGACGAGGACATCCGTCAACAACGATAATCGTCCACGCATAGTAGAAATTCTCTTATAGGTACATCTTTTGACTCGTTCGTATACATACTACGCGTCCTTTGTTCCGGAAAAGGCATTCATAGCTTACACATCATTGATTTTTAATCCCAGTTCCTGGCTCCGTATAAATTTACCTTCTACGTTTCAAAGGGAGAATACAATCCGACAACGAGTGATTTAATATCGATTACTTATCGTTTAAATCAAAATATTAACCTATAGAAATCAATTTTAAACTTACTCGGAAAGTAGGCTTAACAAGCGCGCTTCTTAAGCCTAATTGGAATCGTTTGACTGCCTCTCAAGGCTTATTGTTAAGCCTACTTTCTGGGAGTTCGTAAGATTTTGAACTTAATGCACTGTCCAAACCCTCAGTCGAAGGAGTCTGTGGTTAAATTACATTGAGTCTTTGACTACTGTTATTGAACCTTTAAATCTAAGACGGTCATAACAGATATGTACGGATGAATAATTTAGAGCCAGAGCAATCTTGTTTTCGTTAGAAATGAAAAATGAATCGCGTCATACTGAAAATAGAGTGAGAGAGCTACTGATAAACTCTCGGTATCAAGGCGTTTTAACGACAAGTTTTGCGGAATCGAAGGCAAACGGAGAAGTTTCCTTTCAAGCAGTTTGGAGTAACACGAAGGAAAGCGAAAGAAGAGCATTTTACTATATAGGTTAAGCGTCATAGAGTTAAATCAGACAAGTGATTTTTCAGTAACACTTCATCTAGAACTAATTCTCTATCAATAAATTTACAATATAGTAAAGATTCGCCTTAAAGGGAGGATAAAGGGAAAAAAGCCCTAATTTGTTGATAAAACAGTAACATACGGTAATAAAAGAGGCCACAGAATCTTTTGTTGCATTTCATTTTCCCTTCAGAAAGGAAATGAGGCTTCAGTTTAGAACAAAGCTAAACTTAATGACTGAAACAGATGGGCGCCAATCTTTGACCGTGTTGAAAACTGCGTCTAATTCTAGATATCTCGCGCTGGGATAATTGTTTCTTATAGGGAGGGATAAAACCCCGTAAACAACGTACTTTGGTTCAAATTTACGGCGATAGAGAGAAAGAGAGCCGATTGGTGGGGGTGGTCATCTTCTCCTAAGTATTATAGAACAAGCCTGGATAGAAAGGGTTAAAAAAAAAGTCATTTTACGGCCAACTAAAAGCTGGCGGAAACAGTTTCTCTTATATATAGATAGTCAAGACTGTATTCCACCCTGATTTAGCTTCAAGCGCAAAACTAGGCTCTATTTTTTATCTAAGCAAGACATCGTAGATATACGGGACATCGTAGCTTTTAAGTGGAAGTGGTCTAAAGTCTAAAGCGACACAGGCAAAGAGTTTAAGTGGCTCTCGGCTCGTGGATCGTATATAGGTTAAGAGTTTGAATGAAAACTTAAGTCTATATAGCTCTAAAGATTCAATATAGGACTCAATCTAAATTGTTCCGCTGAATGTAATAAAGACCTTTCCAAAGAACCATTTCAAATTCGGTATAAGATTAGATGAGAATTCCCTAACTAGATCCGCTTCTAATATATCTTTGAATTTCCTTATTTAGAAACATTTTAAACAATCCCTTATAAGTTTGAGTTTTAAGACACCCTGGAGGATTATTACTATCCAAAATATACTACTAATTTATAATTTAAAAAATAAAAGCGATTTTTACAAATGAACTGTCAATTAATGCGCAACAAAAACGTTTTTTTTTTTATTCCTTATTGGAAATTTAATTAAAACTGTAAGCTTGACTGTCAATTAAAAATTATATAAGATTAATAAGCATATTTCTTTCACAGGATTGAAAGAATATAATGACGTCATTAACCTTCATAGCACCCTACTTTCAAGCGTTGTCGTTCAAATGTTTTTTTTCCGCGTCGTTGGTCTTACCCTTTAACGACAGCGAACGGACTAAATTTGTCTTTTGTACTTTTGACATTGGTATGAGATCTCAAAGTTATTAAAAAAATTCAAATTCACATAATTTATACTTTTTTGTACATTGACGTCTCAAAATTTAAACGTCAATTAGTAAATCTAAAAGAAATAAAAAAAAAAATCTAAATCTCGACCGTTGATAATTAATTTAATATATTAAATCGATCGAGATATAATAAATTTTCCAGTTTGAAACTTTATACGTATTGGTATATATGAAATTAATTATCGAAGTTTCAATTTCACAACCTGGGTCTTGGATTTTCAAAGGGATAACAAACTCTAAAGATAAATTAGGTTTAATCAATTAACAATGTTAAAATATTGGTAAAAATATTATAAATTGGTTTCTCAGCTATTTGCATGGTACGAACTGAAATAGCTAAGCCTAAACCCTAGCTTTCGAATAAATTGAAGACTAACAAGATGGTCAAGCCCATAGGAATAGCTAGACCCATGACATTGTAAAAGAGGCTGAAAAGAACCTCTTTGAACAATTTGAATGGCGTTTCGAGATTCCTTTAAACACGAAGTTTTTCAAATCATGTTTTTCAAATCATGTTTTTCAAATCATGTTTTTCAAATCATGTTTTTCAAATCATGTTTTTCAAATCATGTTTTTCAAATCATGTTTTTCAAATCATGTTTTTCAAATCATGTTTTTCAAATCATGTTTTTCAAATCATGTTTTTCAAATCATGTTTTTCAAATCATGTTTTTCAAATCATGTTTTTCAAATCATGTTTTTCAAATCATGTTTTTCAAATCATGTTTTTCAAATCATGTTTTTCAAATCATGTTTTTCAAATCATGTTTTTCAAATCATGTTTTTCAAATCATGTTTTTCAAATCATGTTTTTCAAATCATGTTTTTCAAATCATGTTTTTCAAATCATGTTTTTCAAATCATGTTTTTCAAATCATGTTTTTCAAATCATGTTTTTCAAATCATGTTTTTCAAATCATGTTTTTCAAATCATGTTTTTCAAATCATGTTTTTCAAATCATGTTTTTCAAATCATGTTTTTCAAATCATGTTTTTCAAATCATGTTTTTCAAATCATGTTTTTCAAATCATGTTTTTCAAATCATGTTTTTCAAATCATGTTTTTCAAATCATGTTTTTCAAATCATGTTTTTCAAATCATGTTTTTCAAATCATGTTTTTCAAAACATGTTTTTCAAAACATGTTTTTCAAAACATGTTTTTCAAAACATGTTTTTCAAAACATGTTTTTCAAAACATGTTTTTCAAAACATGTTTTTCAAAACATGTTTTTCAAAACATGTTTTTCAAAACATGTTTTTCAAAACATGTTTTTCAAAACATGTTTTTCAAAACATGTTTTTCAAAACATGTTTTTCAAAACATGTTTTTCAAAACATGTTTTTCAAAACATGTTTTTCAAAACATGTTTTTCAAAACATGTTTTTCAAAACATGTTTTTCAAAACATGTTTTTCAAAAC
The DNA here is from genome assembly GCA_963920705.1 of Odiellus spinosus. Lineage (NCBI taxonomy): Eukaryota > Metazoa > Arthropoda > Arachnida > Opiliones > Phalangiidae > Odiellus > Odiellus spinosus. The sequence goes on along the minus strand of OY987228.1, from coordinate 19,203,078 downwards.
ATGTTTTTCAAAACATGTTTTTCAAATCATGTTTTTCAAATCATGTTTTTCAAATCATGTTTTTCAAATCATGTTTTTCAAATCATGTTTTTCAAATCATGTTTTTCAAATCATGTTTTTCAAATCATGTTTTTCAAATCATGTTTTTCAAATCATGTTTTTCAAATCATGTTTTTCAAATCATGTTTTTCAAATCATGTTTTTCAAATCATGTTTTTCAAATCATGTTTTTCAAATCATGTTTTTCAAATCATGTTTTTCAAATCATGTTTTTCAAATCATGTTTTTCAAATCATGTTTTTCAAATCATGTTTTTCAAATCATGTTTTTCAAATCATGTTTTTCAAATCATGTTTTTCAAATCATGTTTTTCAAATCATGTTTTTCAAATCATGTTTTTCAAATCATGTTTTTCAAATCATGTTTTTCAAATCATGTTTTTCAAATCATGTTTTTCAACTTGGCTACCTGTGAACGCGTCTTTATATCTAATATTTATTAATTTATCTTGGATACTCGTGTGAAAGCGGCTTTATATCCAATCGTTATGTATATATATTGGATACCCGTGTGTACGCGGCTTTATATCTAAACTTAATTTTTCTTTGATACGTCTGAACGCGGATTTATATCTAATCTTTATTATTTTATCTTGGATACCCGTGTGAACGTGGCTTTATATCGAATATTTATTAATTTTTAACTTAGATACCCGTGCGAACAGGCATTTATATATTATCTTTGTCATTTTATCTTGGATACTCGTGCGAACGGGACTTAATATCTATTTATTAAGTCATTTTTATCTTGGAAACGCGTCTTTCTTTATTAAGTCATTTTATCTTGGATACCCTGTGAACACACCTTTATATCTAATCTTTATTAATTTTTACCTTGGAAACCCTTGTGAAGGCACCTTTACATCTAATCTTTATTGTCTTATCTTGGATACCCGTGAAAACGCACCATAATATCTAAAATTTATTAATTCATTTTATCTTGAACACCCGTGAAAACACGCCTTTATCTAATCAACCTATAAGAAAATATTGAATATCTTCGAAAATATCTTTTATATTAAATTAAAATTTCAGCAACTTTGGTTTTTAGATTAAGTTAAATCATTTAATCTGTTTTAATTTTAATTTAAATGAATATTACGTTTCAATTCAGTAAAAGCTATAACCTCTGAAGGCTAAAATAGACGCGAATCCAAAAGATACTATATAAGGCGCTCGTTTATCATTATAAACTAAGAAGCGAGTAAGGGTTGCTGCTCTTCAATGAGCTGCAGTGGATGTACGTTTACAGCAAGGTAGAGGCTAATAACTGTATATTCGAATTTTATCGGAGAATCAAGCGCCGTGGTTGATGACGTCTTCTTCCGACGTCACACACAGACAGAACCTCTCCGCGAACTAAAAGTTCAGTCGGAGAGGTAAGAAGACGAAAGTTTTTCCGATTCGATGACGTAACAGACAGAACCTCTCCATGAACTAAAAGTTCACTCGGAGAGGTAAGCAGACGAAAGATTTTTCTATTCGATGACGTATTTCGTCTTCTTGCACGACGCCAACGCCCACGCCAACGCCAACGCCGCAGTGAATACAGTAGCTAGACCCCACCTAGGGTGGGTCTAGCTAAAAATTCTTGAGAAAGTTTCTTTACTAACGATTATTCGACAGACCAGAACAATTCGGGATATTATTCAAACTGCCTTGTGACGTCATTTCCAAGGACAGTTCGGAATCGCTGAACGAATAATTTATCTTGGATCAGCTTCATTATTTCGAATTGAGATTTTTTATCGATTGCTGATCTGAAATTCTCCGAGCTTAATCTCAATAATTAATTTCCACGAAACCTTTGGTGTGTTTTGATAATGTTTTTAGCCATTCTTTAAATTCCAAAATCGATTAAAAATAACTTGTTGTCAGACTCTAGTATCCCTTTAAACTCGCCATATTCACCAAATTCGGGTGGGTATAAGATGTAACGCGCGTACAAGACGTTCTCTATTCCAAACCTATACTTCGTATTATTAATTGTTTGCAATTTCGTCGCTAGGGTTTCCGTTAAAATGAATTATGACCCGGCGCGCGTGACACTTCTGCCAAAATGAGGTGACCACCCGAATAGCTGTAGGAAAAAGAGGCTAAAGGAACTAATGATCAACAGAAGAGCTTTTTAAAAAGAACTGAGTGTTTTCTTTCGCTGGAGGCAGAGCTACAAATAAAGGAGGAGGGGATTCAGATTTTGAGAAAAATGGATTAATGAAAGCGGAACTTTGCTGAGGAGAAACAACTGTGGCCAGGTTTGTACTGGAAATTCATTCCCATAACAATGTCACTCTATTGTTGGGAACTACCCGTATATAAGGTCACCACGTCAGTAAACAACAGAATCAAAGATTTGAAATCTAAGTCTGAAAGTTTGTACACTAATACTACGATAAAACGTTTTTATCACATACCAATCTTCCATGACATTTTACCAAAAACATTAGATATGAATAAACTAGAGCTTATATAGAAATTAAGAGGTTTTTTCCGGAGAAAAAAGTTGTAAAAGATAGGGAAAAGGGTAGAAAAAGGTTGGGAAAAAAGGATGGAAAAGAAATTATGAAAAATTCTGGAAAAAGTTCCTGGAAAATAATTAAAAACAGGTTTTAGTGATTCAATGAGCGCATTCTTCACACGATTTCCATCTATAAGTACTTTCTGAATGAGCCAATAACAGCGATGCTTTCTTGGCATGAACTTCCGTTATATGTACGATTATGAAACCCACTCTATAAAACGCTAGAGTGGTTAAGGTAGAGGGAGGTTAGGAAGGTTAGACGCGACGCCGTACAACCATCACCCAAAGGACCATAAGGGGTGAAGAGTCGCGACGAGGGGTGAAAGTATGAAAAGAAAAATAAAGTAGGGTATCGTGACCGTGGGGTGCAGGCTGAGAGGTTGGGGTGGGGGGTCGATAACAAAGAGAAGAAAGATTTCTAGCTCTCCCACGCGTACGTGTAACACTTCAACTCCGTAATTATCCGTAATTAATGGGAATTGCACCCTCTCATATATAGCCAATGACAGAGAAAAGTGATTAGCGCTTTAGCCCAAAAATCCACTACTAATACTAGCTATACTACAACGTCTACCCCAAACCCATTTTCATCCTCTCCTTTCCAAACTGCAGGGTGTTCATTAACGACAGTCCAACCCTTTCTCCGACTCACGCACCCCCTTTTTAAAAGTTTCGGTATCGATATAATCGTTGACACTTTATCACCCTTTAAACCCCCCTTTCTGGAAAATGCTTAAAATCGCGTGGGAAAAATAAAACGTCAGACGTGCGGGGGCTAAGGAATTTAAAGTAGACAAGCAACCTGACTCAGATGAAAAAAATTACGATTCGGTTTTTACATATCTGTGTTTTATTTATTATTTCAACGTGTGCTCCCATAAAATAACGAAAGAAATCGGCTTAACCAATAAGGAAAAATTTTATTTGGTGACAACGGTCCAAATTGGATAATTTAAACAAAATTCGACCAAATACACCATATGAAATAAACTGAATTCAAAAAGGTGGACCAAAATTCAAAATACCTTTGCTCCACTTTTATTTAATTCGGTTTTATTTCATTTGGTCTATTTGGTCGAATTATGTTGGTCCATTTTTGACCAAATTAGATTTTTCCTCGTTGGGAGCGTGGGAGTGCGTTAGCCGCGTTCACACTACAGACTTTGAAACCGTTTTTAACGGTTTTGCAAAGGTCAAATTATAAAATGTTGGGGTCACCCGAGTAGATCGTTGATCAAGAAACAAAATTAATATCTTAAGAAGTCGATTTGAACATTCGAAACTTTTTGAAAACGGTTCCAAACTGTCCAGTGTGAACGTAGCTATTGAATTGAAAAATAATACCGACGTCAACCTCTAAAAATTAGATTCGCGAGCTTGCCGCTGCGTGTCTACTTTAAAACTAATACGTACAAGTATAACGAAAAATTCAATCCAAACTAATTGATTCGGAACAACATACACCGCATAATACGTGTCCGCAAACTAAAAAGTGTCAATTTTAAAATTTGCGAGGCGTAATAACACTCTAGGGGTATAGTTTTCTATGAAAATATTTCTTTACAAGAGCCTGGGGTTGCCTTGATGAATAACGTCATTATGTCAAGACCAATTTTGAGGATAGCTTCCAAAAATGACGAGCGATCTCGGCGATGAATCGGGTCCTTCCCATCTCCAGCCTCCAAACTCATTTCGCGTTTCACCGTCCTAAAGTCACCAGGGAATGTTCCCTTGTTTTAATGATCAGTGTTGTTGGTCTTCGGCCAAAAAGTAGGATAGTAATCAGTCATTTTGTTTCCGAACTCCGAGCTCTTTAAAGGGAAAGTCGCGATATACGATATAAGTAGAGTTTTATGAAAATAAGATGAATTACTTTGGAATCGGACAAGGCGAACCTTATCTTACAAAAGTAATTAATCTAATGAAGTTTAACATTGAGTATCAATTTGATTGATATTTTCTTATATTGCTAATGCCGCGTTTAAAGTTTAGATTTAGTATTTGACCGACAATCAATATTAAATAGAGAATTATCTATTTTGACTATTATTATGTAAATTAATGTATTCATAGGATTTAATCTAGTTATTACTTCACAAATCACACGACTTTCTTCGTTTCGGGTAATAATTAACTTTAAATTAAAAAAGTATTTCAAAAATTAAAATATTAAGATTTAATCAGCTTTTAATTTATCTTAAATAAGATTCTGGTTAATTAGTAGGCCTGTTCCAATCAAGTTTGTAGTTACGCTTAGACAAAAATGAAAATTTTTCACCAACGAGGCTAGTCCTTTAAGCTTTCCAATGTAGAAACTCGTCCGTCTCGTCGTTCACGAGCGCACGGATGGGGATTTTGGCGGAGATAAAATTAATTTACTCATTTTCTCGAACTCCGGCGTTAATTTAATCGCGCTTTACTTAAAAGATTACGGGTAATTAATTTTAGCCCCTGACGAGGACATCCGTCAACAACGATAATCGTCCACGCATAGTAGAAATTCTCTTATAGGTACATCTTTTGACTCGTTCGTATACATACTACGCGTCCTTTGTTCCGGAAAAGGCATTCATAGCTTACACATCATTGATTTTTAATCCCAGTTCCTGGCTCCGTATAAATTTACCTTCTACGTTTCAAAGGGAGAATACAATCCGACAACGAGTGATTTAATATCGATTACTTATCGTTTAAATCAAAATATTAACCTATAGAAATCAATTTTAAACTTACTCGGAAAGTAGGCTTAACAAGCGCGCTTCTTAAGCCTAATTGGAATCGTTTGACTGCCTCTCAAGGCTTATTGTTAAGCCTACTTTCTGGGAGTTCGTAAGATTTTGAACTTAATGCACTGTCCAAACCCTCAGTCGAAGGAGTCTGTGGTTAAATTACATTGAGTCTTTGACTACTGTTATTGAACCTTTAAATCTAAGACGGTCATAACAGATATGTACGGATGAATAATTTAGAGCCAGAGCAATCTTGTTTTCGTTAGAAATGAAAAATGAATCGCGTCATACTGAAAATAGAGTGAGAGAGCTACTGATAAACTCTCGGTATCAAGGCGTTTTAACGACAAGTTTTGCGGAATCGAAGGCAAACGGAGAAGTTTCCTTTCAAGCAGTTTGGAGTAACACGAAGGAAAGCGAAAGAAGAGCATTTTACTATATAGGTTAAGGAAGTTGGTAGCGCGAGACTTTGCTTTCATTAGCGAGTTAAGACGTTCGCGCGCTTGGCCTCTTCTCAGTTTTGTCCCTAGCGAGAAACGTCCGGAACATCCTTTTCGTAGATTAGTTAGAGAGAGCGGAGGAGAATCGCTAATTAACTTGTCTTTTCCGTTCCCGTCTTCCAGCCTCCGCTCTTCACCCTATACGTATACATCTTCTCTCTTCAAAGTCATACGTTCGTAGACTGCGGCCCAACCGAACTCTTTTAAGTCCTGGTTCCTTTCGAACATTTATATATGCCTACATCGAGTAGACAAGAATTCGGACGAAGCTGGGCTGCTAGAGGCCAAAGGGAGAAGGGTTGAGGGGGAAATGAGACGGGAAGAAAAATAAAAAATAAATAAAAAGATAGACCCCAATTATTCAACTTCTCCGTTCGCACGGATCGCTCGCTTCGGACATCTTCGTCCATATAAACGGTTTGGGCGAGCAACTTTAATTAGATCCGTAATATCATCGGTTATAAAGAGGGTGAAGATAAAATTGCCCACTTAACTCTTAAACCAAAGAAGGACCGAGGTTTCGCGTTTCAAATTATCTTATCCAGAAACTTTGGCTTATAGTGATTGGCAAGCTCGAATAACCGGTCTTATAATATAATTTCAGAAATGTGAGAACTATTTTCAAGTTTAGAGAAAACATTAAGAAACCGTGAAAATATTATTTGAACAAGACCCTCTAACAGTGTTAAGGTATTTAAACCATTTCAATTTGAAATCGGCACGAGAATGGTTGCGCCTGTATTTTTTTTTTTTAAACTCGATTTTCCCTTTTTCTCTCTCATCGTTCCGGCTAGCGCGAATCTTTCATCCCTTTTTACCGAAAGGCTAATTCGAGAACTGCGAATTGAAGTCCCTAGTGTCAATTTGAAGAAGTTTTAAAAATCCGTTAATGGCCTCCCGTGACGCCGCCATTTTCTAAAAAGAGGAAATCTTACGAAACCATTCCTTCCCGCTCTTATCCCGCTAAAGTCAGAATCAGGGCGAATTATCAACACGTACAACTCTTGACTTCGTTTAATCCTTAAGAGTTTTTAGAGAGGAACCTGGTTTTTCACGCTTTTGCAAACTAAACCGTGGCCTTTTTTTTAGCCCGGCAGTCATTGCCAATCTCTACCCACCTCCCCCGAGAATTAAGGAGAGACTGAGGCCGGATTTGAACTCTGAAACTCGAAAATATATCACAGGGAGTCAATTCAATCCCCCTCCTACGAAAAGCGACAAAAAAAAAATAAGAAAAGTTAAAAAAATTAATCCTCTTAACTTCATATGCCGTCGATGAAAATTATTTCTGGGAAAAAGGCTTAAAAAATAAGGTTTGGTAGAGTTTTAGGGAGAATGAAACTACATTATTACAGTAGGAACTGTAATTTTGGAAGGCATATCACGCGTAATAATTTTAGTTAACGAAAAATTTTAAATTTTAGGTATTTTGAAATTTACGCTACCGGGGCGCTTCGAAATACATTGTTTAAATGACCTTCGGAGTCCCCAGGTAGTGCCCATCTGAAGAAAAACACCATTCGATTTCAAACATTTCCAAGATGGTGATTTTCTGGTTCGCGTAATTTTACAATAGCGCATTAAAATCTTTCTTAAAAAGGTACTTTAATCTCATTTGTAGGTCGAGAAGTAACCGTGACAGCCTCACTAGAGGGTTGCCAGTAACTTGTGAGCTTTCAAAAAGGATTAGTTCCAAAATGGAAATGCTACCCTGTTTCTCTACTTTGTTTCAACGAGTGGTTGGCAAACCAAGGTAAAGGGAATTTTCCCCCCTTTAGTAGGAACTATGTTTACGATGGAGGCATCCAAAAAAAAAAAAAAGAAAGATAGAGAGACAAGGAAAACTATTAAATCAGAATAAAGAGGAAAAGTAACAACAATTTCATTTCGGGAAATTTGGTATGGACGTAAAGATGACCCCCAAAAATAACTAGTTTGGTTGGAGAGGAATAAAAATTCTTCAATTACGAAAGGAGTAATCAATGACTTCATCTCGATAATACCGCCTTGGGATAGACAAATGGGATAGAGAAAGGCGTCCGACAGATCGCTGCTTCTAGGGATAACCTCTACATACTTTTTCTTTAAAAAGGGAAAGCGTACGTTCAATTTATCGCAAATCAATGAAGCGACGGGAGAAGAGAAGGAGAGGGGTTAAATTGCCGAAATGTAGGCGTGATTTAGACTCGATATAAGGGATAAGCTTTATATATCATTTTCCTAAAATTTATGTCTAAAGTTTCTGACAGAAAATTCTTCAGAGGCTTCTATAATAAAGAAAAAGGATTTAATTAATAACAGCCACAAACGCTCCTTCGAAAAATTGGTCTTCTTTTATATAATTTTCTCTCGCGTTTCCTCTTTCGCAAAGTTTGACAAGGCACCAACCACCCTCTTAAGAAGAGCTTCCGGAAACTTTTAATAAGAGAAAACGTACCCTATCGAGGTCAAAATTAATCCTATTTTACGTCCATCCTTTTCCTAATGCCACTCTATTTTACTCTAAGACTTCGATTATTATTAATACAAAATATACGCGCGACATACGCCGTGGAAAAATCAAGAGAAATATAAACTTATCGAGTAAATACATTACTTTGGATGAAAAGATAGAATCCTCTTACCAAATCTTAATCGAGTTCTTTTATAAGAAAGTATTACGGGGTTGCGATGGGATTTAATAAAGAGATTATAGGCTCGTCTATATCAGATTTTAAATAAAACAAAAATGTAATTATTTAGCTTCGTTGACGGTACTTTTTAGAAAGCATCGCGTTACCAGATAATTTTTAAAGTGGATTATATGAGGGTTGTTAATTTACATGAAAAATTGAACTAATTTATTTTCATTCTTCAGAATTATATATATTATCTTTAATTTCCGATGAATTAGGTCAGGGACAAACACGATTTATTAAATAAGAACAGAAAAATTGAATATTTTATATTCGCCATCTTCGAAATTATCACAAATATTTTTCATTTATGATGACATAGCTAACCTAATTACTGTCGGAAGGGTTTATGTTCAAATCACAACCGTAATCCAACATCTATTACACGAGTGGTGATAATTGTAACAGAAGGATTTTGATGAAACCAGAATTTTTTTAGATTTTACAATACGATAATGTCAGTATTTTTTAATCCATTCTTATAGAAATTCAAGTTTTATAGAATTTTTTTGTTACTTTTCCCCGAATCATTCATTCATATAGGAAGCTTTAAGCCATCTAGATTATTCATCCATCGCGTAGGAAAACGTTACAAGATAAAGATCAACAAACTCTACAGATTCTTCCGATAACGTTTTGACTTTGGATATAGAAGGATTTAAAATTGAAATCCTTTCAAATCTTTGCGAAGTCAACATTCACTCCAATGAATTATTGGTACTCAGGACAAACGAAGTTTAAAATAAATTTAAAATTTCACTGATATATTTCTAGGTTTTTCAAAACGAATTTTTTTCTGATATTTCCGTGTAACTTATTGGTTCTCCAAGGTTTAAAATACAAAGCCGTGTTAGGATTATAAGTTTACTACTCAAAAATTTCCCAAATTCCCTAATTTTCCAAAAATTACGAATTTCACTAATATTTCTCAAATCTGTTTTTGATGTTACAGGATTAAAAATACGATGAAATTGGGTTATTAGCTGATTAACATTTATTTTCCATAAATATTAAAATTTGAAAAAGCCATGGAACAGATGAATAATTAAAATCATATAAGGAAGATACACATGGCAAAGAAATCTAAAAACTTTTTAATAAAGTTTAGTTAATACATAGTGGGATGTAAAGGATCCCGACACAGTGAGAGCTTTCGGTTACGTATAACCTTTATCAATCGAATAATTTAAAATCCTAAAAACCTTATCTTTATATACAGTGGACAAGTGTAAAGGTCGCGACAAAAGATTTTCTCAAATAACCCCCCATAATTTTGATTCCGCGCACCCTTCATCTAAATTTAAATTGTCGAATTTTTTAATAAAAACCCCTTCAATGAATTTTCTTTTATACCAGTTTTTTTCCTTATACAAAATACTCGTATCGTCCCACTTAATTTTATGCGCATCATCCCCCTTATGTTTTAAGATATGAAATGCTAACCCATTTTCTTTATCACCCTTATCAACGCATTTTTTATGCTCATTAATTCTATCTCGGAATCTACGTTTTGTTTCCCCAATATATGATTTTTTACAACTACAATCTATCTTATATACTATTCCAGAATTTTCTATGACAGGTACGTTTTTTGTTTGTTTACATTGAAAGAGATTTTTTAGAGTACCGTTGTTGTTACTTACTAATTTAATATTAAACTGGGAATCAAGAATTCTGGCTAATTTTTCAGTTTTTTCTTTAACATAGGGGTTTTTATTAAAAAATTCGACAATTTAAATTTAGATGAAGGGTGCGCGGAATCAAAATTATGGGGGGTTATTTGAGAAAATCTTGTGTCGCGACCTTTACACTTGTCCACTGTATATAAAGATAAGGTTTTTAGGATTTTAAATTATTCGATTGATAAAGGTTATACGTAACCGAAAGCTCTCACTGGGTCGGGATCCTTTACATCCCACTATGTATTAACTAAACTTTATTAAACAGTTTTTAGATTTCTTTGCCATGTGTATCTTCCTTATATGATTTTAATTATTTATTTTCCAACTCAATTTTACACTAATGCCACCCGCTAACCGTCGTGAGTTTATGATTTTCGTTTCTAGCTAATCTTACAATTTTTAAAAATTCAAATTTAAAGTATACGTCAGTTTTCCCTGCTCATATATGTAATACCGGACTAATTAGAGAACTAATCAGGTTTCAAGTTTAACCGACAAATTCACTCTTGTTACAGGATATAATCAAGGAAAATTCTAGTAGAGGATTTTCGGATTTAATCTATACCTTTTACGTGTAGATGATGATATCACCATGGTAACCATAGAGAGATTTAATACACGTATATTAGCTTGGCCAAATAACTCCAGATTCAAAAGGATATAGGATACCAGGACCTATTTTTTTTTTTTTTTTTTTTTTTTTTTTTTTTTTTTTTTTTGAGAGTGAAAGTTTGCTTATAAAAATCTAGAGCCTTGACTCTCCAGAACGATATCTACATAAAAACGCGCTGAATAATAAAGGATAAGATCAACTTAAAAGTTTAATCCTCGTTTTAAATTGTAGAAAAAAGTTTCAGCTAGTTTTTCTCAGGACGAAAACTCCGCGAAAAAAAATAAAAAGAGTTAGGTTACACAGTAAATAACTAGTACATTAATTAAAACCATGATCACAAGCGCCTATTGGACCATTCTACGAAAAATTGGACTTTCTTGATCATCTTGCCACGTGACAAAACGTGTAGGCTCTACAATCGCTAAATCACGTGACCGTAGTGATGACCTAGCATTGCGGGAAACTTTTAATTTAATAATTTCAGAAAATGGCGATTATAAAATATCAAATTTTACCCGTATCCTTTCCTTTAAATCTAGTTATTTTAAGTAAATATTTCATTGACGTAAATATATACTCGTAGAAGGAGAAAAAAAATCCGTGGTTCCATTACTAAGAAATATATGAGACTCTTTTAAAATTACACTTAAGTTATTCATGCCACGTTTTAAATCCCTCGTGGCGAGGATGATGCGCGGGAGATACGAAGTCTTCTCTTTGTCAATTAATATTTGACGAAGAAATTCAATTTTAATCTTCAGTTTTAGTAAATCTAAGCTATAGAGGAAAGTTATAAGGCTTACAATAAAGTACGAAATAAAGAGACGATGACATTAATTTCTTTCGAAAAGGGAAAATGAAGTGTTACCTAAAATTATTTTCTGTAGTTCTTAAAGGAAGAATTCAACCTGACATCAAGCGATGGTCTACTGAATCATCGGTGACCCCTTAACTGCAAGATATGAAAATCTCCATGCACTAGCATTTCTTAATCGATTTGAAACGGTAAAATCAAACCGATATACAAATCGCTAGGAATCGTTTTAAGCGTCACGTGTTCACGCATTATCTATATAAATAAATTTATTGTAGCTTCATTTATCGGTTGTTGAAACCGAATCGGTATGAAACTGGTTCCCGAAGCAGTTTCAAGAAATGGAATCAAATCGATTCGAGAAAAGACACGACTCGAAACGTTTTGAAACGTTTTAAATCGATTCCAATGCTTAGTATGAACGCGGCTACCGTTAAGCCTACTTTCTGGGTAAGTTAAAAACTGATTTCTAGCTTAATATCCGTTTGAAATACATTTGTTTTTCTTCTAATGAATAAGAACTATTTAAACGTATGAAAAATAACTTGTTGTCAGGTTGCATTCTCCCTTTAAAGTAGTTTTCATTCATACTTCGATTTCTCATAAAAAAGTAGACTTAATAGTTAGAATATAGTGTTATGGGTTATAACTAGGATATGAATTTCACGAAACCCTGACGTAAACAATTTCGTTTAAAAAAACCAATAATAGTTTGTGTCATCATCTCTTTAAAATAATAAATAAATATCGGAATTCCCTGTAGATTACTGGGAGCTACAGTAAGAATGAATTTGAAATTTCAGCACGTACCAAGCCACGATACGTCTCATCCCTACGCTTTCGTTATCAAAACAAGTATGACGTAAATCGAGAAAAGGTTTGTAGATGCTGAAATTTAAACCAAACTCTAACAGTAGGTAATACAGTGCCAAAAATTTTCATTAAGAAAGGCGGGTGTATTATTAATGACTTGGAACGTTACGGCCAAGTGTTCCTATATATATATATACGAAAGCTAAAAGGGAAGGAGAGAGAGCTAAAAGAGGAGAAAGAGTGAAGAAACTTTAAAGTTTCCCCTCGCCACCGCTAGGGTGATTTATAACGCCTGATTGCGACTAAGACGCGAACCGAAACCCTTTCTTTTTTTAAAGAAAAGAAAAAAAGAAAAAAAAGGAGAGAGTGAGAGTGAGTGATAGATGGGATTGAAGGGGAAAAAAAGTTTAAAAGAAATCTAAATAGAACATCTTACGAAACGGGCCATAAGGGTTTGCCTCCATTCCCATTCCTCCTTGACTAAATAAAATTCTAAAAAAAAAAAAAAAAAAAAAAAAAAAAAAGGGAAGTCTTACGTGACGCGTTAAGTTAATTTCACACGAAGCGTGTTATAAAAGCAGCCCGGGGAAACTATTATTGTTTTTGTGAAAAACAACCTCGATTACGACTGAGTTTTAAGTTAATTAAACTGGCCTTTTGCAGGGAAGCAATATCCGACATAGAAGCCCTTATACGCTCGACGCGAACCAAATTAGTCTAGATTTTTACGAGCAGCTCCATTACCTAATCTCTTTGGAGGCGGCTGTTGAAGTAGATTTTCGTGGCTAGCCTAAGTCGAAAAGGAGGAGGCAGCCAGGCTTAAGTCTTTGGGCTATAGGTCCTTAAAACCTGGAATAAAACGATAACTGGAGGGCGAATATCGTTTAACTTTGGTTCCCGGATTAAGAATTTAAGTTTTTTTTTGCTCTGAAAGACTATATTTAAAATTGACTATAGCTGCGTTTACTAGGCCTTGGAATAGCTTTAAACCGTTTCGCTAAAGTCATGGGTACAGGAAACCTTTTCTCGAATCGATTTGATTTCTCGAAACTGCTTCGGGAACCAGTTTCAGCAACCGATAAATGAAGCTACGATAAATCGATTTATAAAGATAATGCGTGAACACGTGACTCTTAAAACGATTCCTGGCGATTTGAATATTGGTTTGATTTTATCGTTTCAAATCGATTAAGAAATGATAGTGTGACCGTAGCTTTTATTAAAAGAGTTTAATTTCAACGCCTTAACCTATTTGTTAATTTATTAAATTATCATTTACATTAAAGAGTATCGTACCTTTTCACCCACTGACAAATCGAAATGGAATAGACTATAGCAGAAGCCGATGAAACCCTCCTTTGAAGTCTATTACTCCCTGGTCTTGTCTACCCCTCTCTGTATGGGTTAGTTTCACAAAGCGCGATTCGTACGCCTCCTAACGGTAGATATTTTCGGATCGGGAGATAGTCGAGCGAATATCTCTAGCTGCCTTGGAGTACGTCAAAAAAAAAAAAAACGTCGTCGTTTGTGGAGAGAGAGAATTTTCAATTTTCCGTAGACAGGGGGTATGAAGTAGGACCCCTTCGATCTCGTAAAATTGGGAATTTTACCCATACAGAGAGGAGCGCTATATCGAACATTAGAGTAGTAGACTTCAAAGGAGGGTTTCATCTACTTCTGACTATAGAGATTATTTCTTAGAAATGAATGGATGAAAAGGGAAAGAAGTTCCATAGCAATTTAGGCAAGCTAATTTTATAAAATATAGGATACTAAACACACCTTATTTTTTACAAAAATTGCCCTAAAAGTTTTTTCTGGTTTAGATAGGGATGAAATGTTGAAAAATATATAGAAAGAATCTTTGACTTCATTCCTGTTTTCTTCCATCTAAGATCTTCAGATTTTTTTACTTTTATATTACGAAGAATGTCTGTAAGATATTTCCGAGAAAAACTTTTGTAACTACCATGGCATTAAAGACCACAGTCGAGTAAAGTTCCTTGGTTTTTGGTCTAAAAAGTGCGCAAAATAGGTCAATCCCTGCAATAGTATTTCAAAAGTCTTGCATGCGCGGCCTCCGTTATATTTCTAAGAGAGTAAACTAGTTCCTAGGAAACTTTTAATACCAGCACACTTGACCTATTTTAGGAGCATTTTAGGCCAAAAAACATACGAATATCTGCCCAGAAATATCTTATAAGCATTATTCGTAGTATAAAAAATGTGGTGCTCTTAGGTAGGGAGACGGTCGATGTCTCCAAGAATGAAGTCAACGATTATGCCCATTTTTAACATTGTGGAATAAACATAGTTCTGATTTTAAGGTACCTGGACATGGACTACTTTATTCTCTACGATTTTTATTAATGTGTATCCATCCGCCTCTGGTTTTCAAAAATATAAACTCCACTTGAACGAAGTAGTTGCTTCAAAACTTCAGAATCCCCTCCCCCATCCAATTAAAAATAAATAAAAAAATTCTCACATTTTTCCTAATATCAAGAACAGCGCTCCCCACTTCCGCATAAGAATTAACAGGAATAGAATTAAATAAAAACAATTTTTTCAGATAATACTTTAGAAAATCAAAGATTTTCCCGGAAAGATGAAAGAAAATATACGTTACATTGTCGATTTCTTGGAAAAAGTAATTATATCAATACGTTTGCTGACAGAAAATATCAATTAATCCTATTAAATTAATTAAAAAAAATTGTTTCATTTCTCCAAGAATTATAGACATGCTCCACACTTCCTAGAAAGAACAGGAAGATTATAAAAAAAAAAAAAAAAAAAAAAAAATCAGCTTAAGTCATCAAATATTACGAAGCTTTTTGAGAGATTTTTAAAGTAAATTTAAAATTTTCCCGGAAATTTTCTCGTTCAATCATTTAGTGGTGCGTGCAAAGATCAGAGAAAATATTCAATATATAACTTCGATTTCTTGGAAAATTGAAATTATTCGCTATTATTTACTATAAAATATATATCCCTGTATATATAGAGGAATACGCCATTGAATAAATGAAGCCAATTTAAAATATCCTTGAAAAGAGGAGTTGAAATTTCATAGGAAAAGTTTAAATTATAAAATACTAGCAGTAGGGTTTGATGCTAGAAAATTTCGAAAAAATAAATATCACATAAGCGTAAACAAAAACTAGCCTACGCGAAATCTACCTACGCTCTAATATATTAGTCATATATATAGAACATATTGAACCTTCAAAATCGAGTTGGCTATTCCGAAATCTCTGTCGTTTATTGGCTTAGAGATTATAAGGACGCCAATCTTTGGGTGTGCTGACAACTCGACATGGAGTTATAATCACGAATATAAAGGAGATTTCATTGTATAAAGACTAAAAGTTATGGCGAGGGTGTACTGTAATCTTAATCTGAGTCTGGAAAAGATAAATTTTCGGTTCAGCTATCGTTTTCGGCGGTTGACCAAGCGTGAGGGACATTTCTTCACCCTCGTCCTTTTCATCTTCGTACATATAGAAAAGTTTTACAGTTAGTAACAAACTGTTTCTTTTAATTCCGGAGAAACAAACTTGGGGATTTTAATTTAGCGTATACTTTGTTTCCTTATACTAAACTTATTTTGTCATCTATAGCACTTTTTTAGATTATTATTTAGTTAAATTGTTTTCCCTTTTATATATGACTTTTTAATATTTTCAAAATTTTGCTAAAGGAGGGAAAGCAAGGATATTTTTCTATTTTTCACTCTATTGAGATTTTATTGCAAATAGTTCAGGCGCTTTTGCGAAAATTCCAATTTTAAATAAAATGTTTGCAATTCCGTTTTACGCCTTCAGCGTTTTTCTTACTTGATGACTTAAAGGGTAAATGAAAACTGCTACATCACTTTCTTGATTTTACGTTTTTCTGAATCTACGTTATCGAAAACCTAAGAAAAATATCAACTCTTATTTTTAAGCATCTCCTTAATATGATAGAAAAGGTTTTAAAAATCGGACTTAGTTGTCTGCTACAAAAAAGCATGGAGCCCCTGTGGTTTCATATCCGAGGTAGGTATCCGACCAATAGGGGCCGTTTAAACAACGTGACCCCAGAGAAACCATATATATCATATATATAATCAGGCTAAATACCTTTGATAGCGAAATAACTGCTCGAAATTGTGTTTTCCTTTATTTAAAAAACATTATTTCATCTAATAAAATTTATTTAAGTCGCAACGCCCGCTTAAGCGTAGTAAAAATGAATAATCTTTTAAAAATGCTAAGCCTAAATCAAACCTAAAACGTAAATGAATTTCAAACTCACGCGCCATCTAGGAGGCTATGGTAATATAAACTATACTATACACGAGCACGCGGGATTTCGCGAGAGCGCCTATTGGTTCGATATCTACCTCGGAAATTGAAACACAGGGGCTCCGTGCTTTTTTGTAGCAGACAACTAAGTCCGATCTTTAAAACCTTTTTTATCGTATTTAAGAGATGCTTAAAAATAAGAGTTGATATTTTTCTTAGGTTTTCGATAACGTAGATTCAGAAAAACGTAAAATCAAGAAAGTGATGTAGCAGTTTTCATTTACCCTTTAATGTTTATGTATCGGAAAAAATATGATAAAATGGACTTTGCCTTCCATCTTTCCTTCGAAAACTATTAAATATTTTAAATAATTTAAAAATCTGATTTCAGAACGAAATAATCACTATTTTGAATGAAATTAAAATTAATATATTATTTTTTAATAAAAACGCGGGGAACTAGGGAAGAGACGCGTGACTCGTGAGGATGAATTTTATTTGATTTTCATAAAAGCGGGAGACGAGACTTAGCAAATATGATGAGAGGAAAAATAATAAGATACGCTCCTTAGGGATGGACAAATTTTACTTCCCCTTCAAAAGAATATTTTTTTTTAAAGGCAGATAGGAGCGAGTTGTAGCTCTAGACGCGAAGGAAGGCGGTGGACAATATCTGAAATTAGTTCCTGGCAACGCGCGTCCCTAGAGCGGAAACGACATTCTTGCCTATTTGACTTTCCCTCTTCTGCCTCCGCAATTTTCTGGCACTTTTATTTTTCAATTTTCTTCCCAGAAAGCAGCCCACGCGAACTCGCACCTATCTGCTATATTTAGCCTTCTTGCAGCTCGCTACAACGAACGGACTCGTTTTCATCGTATAAGATCTATAGCCTTGGTACATTTATACGAAACGACATATTTAACGTTGTAAAAGAACATAAAACTACGGCAATTAAGAGTGTCTAGAATATTTGTATAACAAGGCAAAAGTTGCGACTAAAAACGTTATTTTAATAATTACTTTATTAAGTATAAAATTAATTTATGTTGAAAGTTTCTTCGTGACACTTTGCAAAAATTATCAGGTGTATATTATTTCTGTAATTCTCAATATACGGGGTGGTCATTCATAGTATTGCGGAGATTTTTAATTTAAAAAATTATAAACTGGCGATTATACAATATCAGAGGTATATAATAACCCCCTTCGGGGGGAAGTATGAAAGCCGCTATACTACCAATGCTAAAAATCACGAATAACAAGAGCCCGCTGCTGACTATCTAGGCCACTAGCTCACGCGGGACTTCTCAATGTCGCTACTCTAGTAAATGGTCTTTGTATAAACAAGACGGCTCGATTTGTGTTTAGAACTTCCTGCCTCAGGAGTCAGGCTGTCTGTTAAATTGGAGTCGAAGGTTGACTTCAGCTCGCGAGTTCCGGAAGTGTGCGTAGGGAAAATTTTGTGAGGTTCAAAATGGTGTAACTATTTTTTGGGAGTAAAGCGGTGTGTCGATCCGCCGCGATTTACGCCGGGCACTTGTTGTTCGTCGATTTTGCCTACCTTTCATACTTCCCCCCGAAGGGGGTTATTATATACCTCTGACAATATGTATTTTTTACTGTCGCGGTACTATTTAAATGATTATGTATATTGAATCGGTTTTTTACGATCTTTCCGAAAATGCTACTCAATTTCCATTTGGAGTTCATGAAAAAGACGAGACAGCTTCACTTTATAATGTCTGTGTCTCAATAAATCTTTTTAGCTTGAAAAATCCCTATAATACTATTAATTTAACTGAAAACCAAACAATAACTACAGAACAGAGTTGGGAAATTCGTGTAATTTCTACCTATTATGTTTCAGAGTGACTATATGGAACACGTCAAATATTTTATTAATATTTGAGATGATCCAGCATATTTTAGAATCAAGTATATATAAAATATCCAAAGTTTGCGAGGACAAGATAAGAAAGATTTTACTAAGAAAAGTATAGCCATATAATAAGGTTTATAATAAAGTTATACGGAGTGGAAAATTTGGTTATTGTAATACAAAGTCAAAATGACGTTATCAAACTAACCCCCGTTTCTGAGTATTGGATACGAAAGAAGCCTTATAGGCGCTTATTCGATGCTTTTCTCCTAGCTTTTTAAGACTTTTAAGTTAAGGAGTTCATTTTGAATTTGACCCGTAACAGCGTTGGAACAATTCGGCCGAATAAGGTTGTTTTAGATTGAAAGGAGATTGAGCTTCGGAGAATGAAGGGAAACGCGAGTTAGCAACCGAGGCCTAAGGCTTAGTCTTCCTTCGTCTATACGAGCTATCGATTCGAAAAAAGTAGTTTTACCCTCACCTCGGTCCCATCTCCGAACTGGCATCGCGCTCTATCCCTCAACATCGCATCAATCTTCCCTGAAACCGTAATCAGGGGGATTTTTTTACCCTCCTTCTAATACGCAGCTAAACCTCCTTAACCAAAATTTCGGGTTTCGCTAGAACTTTTTTGGATCAAAGGAAAAAGGACACTCTCTACCCGTGATTCGTGGGCCGCTAGCAATTTACTAGGGTTGCGTTGTAAAATTATAATTCCGTGTTACCGCGAAACAAAAACCCAGGGGAAAAAGTGAATGTATTTTCTACAGCCCCTGTAAAAGTGTTCGACTTACGGAGCATCGCTGTTCAAGGCAAAGGTGACTTCCAGGAACATTTTATTTTCAAGTTGGAAGTTACAGCCTTACTTTAAACCATATACTGTTTTCTTACAAAGGGAATTGTTAAAGAAATAAAATTAATTCTACAAATCTTTGTTTGAAGAAGACCAAAAGTCTATATTTAAAAAAAATAAGTGGTCTTTTTTTTTCGTGGAACTTAACGACAAATATAATTAATCATAAGTTGAATCTATTCTGTTTTATCCGGAGCTTAAAATAAATAAAGAAAATAATATCCCAGATAATATAGTTTGAGCACTGTGATATATATCTTATAAATTCGATAGGATATTAAACTTTTAAACTTTAAATTTAAAGGACGACAAATTTTTTTTTTTCTTCAAGCTTGGATGGCGCACAAAATCCAATATAATTGGGAACGAGATTGAACCGAATGAAAAATATTAAAAAAGAAAACTTCATGGTACCAATATTATAGAAATATATATGAAACGAAAATTCTAGGGAGTCGCGGAAGCAAACGAAAATATGACGTTTATAGATCACCGAATAGTTTGGTGTTTTCTTAGCGAAACAGAAACATTTTTTTTTATTCCTGGTTGGAGCTTCAACCGTATTTCGACTAGAAAAGGTTGAAGTAATCAAGAAAAGAAGAAAGAAAGAAGAAAAAAAAAAAGAAATCTAGAAAGTATAGAAATAAAAAGGAAAAATAAAATACCCTGGGAAGACGAATGAAGGTAATTCGATTGATCGGAATCTAACATAACTCTCCATCTCTAGTTTTCTTTTATACCTTATGAGAACTTGGGGAGTTGGGGAGCTGGGGGGAGCGTGATATTCTTTCGCGTGAGTTTATAACAAGAAAAATATCTATATTTTTAAGTTTCGTCTCAAAATTTGAACCGATGGAGTGTTACCATTTTATTGCAAACTATTGTTCGAGTGAATATTATTGTGAACAAAGATTATTCGCTAACGAAACGATCCTAGGTTCGACACCCTCACTTTAAAATGTTATAAAGGGTAATCTACAATTGTTTCAAAAAGAGACGGTAACGTTTCCTGTAGTGAACAAGTTTGTTGACCAGCGGCTTTATCTAGTTCTTCTCTGGGGCTAATGAAAAATCTCACTATACGGGGAAGTGTGCTCTCTTTAAAAATATGTATATGTCAAACTGCACGTAGACTAAAGCCTAGTTAAACCAAGAAGGATCAGATAAGGAGAGGAAAAGTGGGAACGGCGCGGCTCCTACTGCGTCGGCCTAAACTCCCACTCTGGGAGAACGGGGGACAGACGGGGGTAGAGATGCTTCGTGGTAAATTGTTGTCACGTGGGTAAAACGAATCCTTTATGAGACGCGCTAGCTAGCGACCACGTGACAACAGTTTACCTCGAGAATTTCCTATCCCCCCTTTCCACCCTCTTCTCTCTCTAACTCAACGCAGCCCCACTTTTCCTCTCCTTATCTGATCCTTCTTGGTTAAACCTACCCTTAGTACCGCTACAAATTATGACCACTATAATTTTTTCGTTCTGATTGATTCATTTAACATTAAACCCGTTTTCCAAATTAAAACGAGCTTCTGCTTTTGGGACCCTAACCAATTGCTAGCGTGGGCGATTTAATGCTGCCCACTAAAATCTTGTTTTATACTGCTGTTACGATCAAAAGAATTATGACTTAGTGACTCGGGCCATCTCGTTTTTATTCCAAGTAATTCTTTTCGGTCATGAGAGTCCAGAAGATCGTAACTATTATTATAAAACGTATCTATAGCGTTAAAGCGTAAAAGGGGTTACGAGGCATGGAAATTGGTCGAAATTCGGAGCGTTTTAGTTATACCGAGCACGAAAAAAAGTTATAAAATAAGAAATACGAAAAAAAAAAATATACGTTAGAAGCAAAATTATTACTAGATCTATATGGAGTCTGCTTCCCAAACGCCAGACGAAAAGAGAGACAGCGAGCCACTACCGATATGGTCAAATCCAACTCGAATTGGCAGCACGGCCATACCTATGTTATTTCTATCTCCAAGTCAATAAACAATAAAGAATGCGGGTAAAATAGCTCTGAACACGCTGCCAACTCGATATAAACTCGACTGTACACCGAGATGAGCAAAAAGAGAAAAAATCAAAAACAGCACAGAAATATACGGCAGGCAGTTATACCAGGCGATCCGAGATAACAAAATAAGACTATATTCCCTTCCAGGTCATTTGGAGATGTTAACATTACATAAGTCGACGCTTTTTAAGAGAGAAAAAAAAACTGCTATCCCATGGTCTAGAAAATTGGCTATTTCACCAGCCACCTTTCGATCGTCTACAGCTATTTATATAGATACAAAAAAAAATATATATTTATTTTAATTTTGGTCTCCCATAAAATGACGAAAATATTTTTAAAATTGCTAATTAACTTATATCGGGCTTTTAAAAGGCCAATGGAAAATTGGTGGTTAATTAATATTAACTATAACTTAATTTACCCTTATAGGAAATTAGATTTTTATTTCACACGACTTAAAGGGATAATGAAACCCGGCAACAAACGATTTTATATCGATTCAGTACCCTTCAAATAGGCCTAATTAAGTATTAGCAAATTTGACCAACTAATATTAAGTTGTTAATTTTTACGTTACTTGAAAAATAGGTTTAAAGAAACCCTGAAGTAAATAGTGTAAGTTAATTTTAAATTCATTAGTATTAGACCCTAAAATTTTATCAAAAGAAAAAAAATGTATCTGAAAGAGTATAATTGCAATAAAAGGGTATTTAAATAAATTTGACCATCTTGGAATCCCGCTCTGATAGAAGTATATTCGAACCAATCGAAACTATAGTCCTTTTAGGCAGCTATATTTCAACATTATACAAGTCCTCAAAATGTGGAGCCTATTTCCCTTAACAATAAATTCAACCGTATCAAAACAATCAGTTTTTAGCGAATTATTCGGATTTAATAGAAGGAAATGAAAATTTGGGTACTAAATTTTATGACTAGCAACAAAAAGAAAGACCCAAGCTCAGTTAGGAAACGCGGAATAATATTTCATCTTAATTTTGAAAATATATTGCAAAATATTCGATAAATCTTCTAACGGAACAAGACGATGATATGTTGCATCGGAATACACTTCAATAAATACGAATAAAACGCCGGATTAATTAATTTTTCATTCATTTTTTACGACGCTTAAGTACTTTCATCTTTCGATCCTACATGTCACCCACCTAACTTCCGTTTTTGTCCCTTCAATACCTTTTTTTTTTTTTTTTTCATTCCGGAACGCACAATAGATTTGAAAGAAACGAAATCATTGCCTAAATGGCGAAAGTAGAAAAAGAAAAAGAAAAACCGCCTAAAAATAAAGGAAAAAAAAATAAAGTAAGAGCTTCCTATCCCTAAGTCGTCATTGTTCAATTCTACCCAATTCCGTTTCCCTTCGATCCCCGAAGCGACTTAACCAAAAGAAAGAATACAAAAGAAAATGGAAAAAACTTTAGACCAATAAAGGTTTACCTAGAAACGACGAAACTACAAAATTTTGAAATGGATCTAATCCTTTTTAGCCCCCCCCCCCACTCTTGAGTGACCTATAGTTCGCCGTGGCTTGACCAAAAAGAAAAAAAAAGAAAAAAAAAGGTAGCAGCTGGAGACTAAGTTACCCCTGGTTTCCTATACTAACAGCGATCCCATTGAACATCGGCCATCGCAATAACTCGGGCCACATGCAACTCGGAACGTAAGAAAACTTTTCTTGCAACAGAGCAAAAAAAAAAAAAAAAAAAATCTAGGATGGGCAAAACTTTCAAAGTGAGAATGACACGGAAAATCATTTTTTTAATCGCTCCCATATCCAAAACCATTTGCTCGATTGAAAAACCCTTGTTAATGATGGAGACATTAGGCACTACCTGAACCGTTTCAAATTACCCCGTCCGCTTGAACATGAAACCATAGCTATACGACCAGGACAAAGTGTCTTATTTTATGGCTCTGCAGAATAATGATTCTAATTAATCCCATTAATATGAAGAATTATTGGAAAAGTTAGGCTTAGCGTAATTTAAATTTAAAACTGCACGCGAAAGTAAAATAATCAGACATTTCTAATGGAAGAACCTCGGGAAGAACTTCCCCATCACAAACATATAGATAGCTCGATATAGAGAAATAAATCTATTAAAAAAATCCTTTTCACTCTCCGTTGAAGCAACAACGATCGGACACCACATATTTTTTCGTCACAATGGGACAAAACTATAAAGACGCACTCCTCCCGTTTATAGGAGAAATATCCCAATATATAACTGAAAGAAATATAGGTACACATTTTTAGGTATGAGCCTAAATCGGTATAGGCTTACGAGCTCTCGAAAAATTTATCATCGCTGTAAAAACTAGAGGATGAGACGGACAGAAGCGTCGATGATAAACTTTCCACACATTTTTGGACTAGGAAAAGACCGAGGGACGAAGATGCTGCGCTGCAAGAGAGCGAGAGAGAGAGTACTAGGGAGACAGGGAAAGAAAAAAAAAACAGGCTTAAAAAAATCCCAAAGAATAAGGGGGGGTTCTTGGTATTCGGAAAAGAAAGATTCTGTCGATATTGGAAAATCGACAATTTCTTGGCTCGCTTTTCTGGATGAGTTTTTTTTTTCTTTCGTTCTTCCTATAGGCGAGCCGTACACCTCCCTTCTTTTTCGGTTATCAGACGGTGAAGGGGACGAGTTAGGGCGTTGGGAATAGCTCGGGTTATTTCTCTTCGCATCCCCCCCATCTTCTTTTCCCACTCAGTTTTCTCAAAGAATCTTCCGAATATATTTTCATCAAGAAATAAATTCAAATGGGGAGGTTAAATTTCCATCTTTAGGTTTAATACCTTAGAGTAGGATCGCTCGGGACTGCTGGTAATAGCGTGAGACCATATTATACGTTATATAAATATATAAATATAAGAACGCTCCAACGAATCCGCTGCGTGGTCGAAAAATGTGAATATAATTTATAACTCCCGTCTCGGCAGTCTTTTAAAATTCATAAAATTCAGGACGGTGACATATCAAAAGGTTTGACTAAATTTCTTCGCTAAGCCTAAATTAAAATAAAACCGAAGAATAATAAACTTCTTTAAGTCGCGGATATTTCATACTGAACTCATTTTATCGTACAGTTTATGTGATACTTTAAAAGTATACTTTACAACTAGATAATTAATTAAAACTCAAAGCAGTTTTACGCTAAAGAAAATTAATTTGTCATTAATTAAGGTACACGAAGTTTTAACTACTATGCGAATAAAAAACCCGTTTTCTTTTTTGTTCTAAAAGTACCTTTAACTAGGTGCTAGAAATTTTGAAGAGCCGAAGATGAGAGTTACGTCACATTCCAACCAACCAATCAAAACCGGATCTAGATTCATTAAACCGGATATATACTCTTTAAATTGTTACTAGGAAACTACCAGCGTCGATGCACACAGAAAACAGAACCAGTGTTAAGGGGTTTTAGGATTTTGGGAGTGCTTTTGAGATTTTTAAGCCTTTTTTGGAAGAGATTTTGGGACTTAAATGTTAATTTTCCATAGGTTTAAGGATTAAGCCGAGTGTGTACGAGATATTGGCATACTTTTGAAGAGGTTTCCAATTTCGTAAGTTCACAAGCGAGATTTAAAAGCGACATATACGACAAAACATGAATTTCGCGCGTTTTTTCACTTTCAATTCATTTAAAGAACACACGCAGTCAAAGAATCCTTCTCGGTGTCCTTAAATTGTAAAAGCGAAAAATTATAAAACTTATAGTTTTTGAACCAAGTTTTAGATGGTACACCATTCCTCGGTCGAGGGGTAGGTACTACACCACCGCCAGATTGCCAAAAGAAAGCGAACTTATAAGGGTTTAAGAGTAAAAAAAGATGGATACGGTCTAGCTAGAAGGATATTTCGCGCGACTAGATCGAGAAGAGAGGGAGGAAAACGGAGACGAAAACTTGATGGATTACTTCAAAGTTTTGAACAAGAAAGCTTCGGAAAAAAAGGACCCGGGGAAAATAAAAAAAGGTATACCACCTTCCAGAAAAGCTGAGAAAGCCCAAGAAAAGTTTGGTGGGTGTGTAGTAGGGTTGGAATAACCATAAAATGGTACGCTGACGGAAAAAATATAAAAAAATTCTTTTAAAAAGATGGTTTAAACTATTATACGAGTCTTACACCTGCTAGGGAAAGGTTGGATGAAACGGCCGAAGACTGTATACTTCAAATAAAAGGAATACAGATGTAGTAAAAAAAATAGGAAGAAGAAGAAATCCAAAACATCAACCAGGTTGAAATCCCACGAGTGCGGAGATGCGGGATGTCTCTGCCATTGAGTAACGGCTTCGTATATGGCTACGCTGTAGGTGGGAAAGGAAAGAAAGGTAAAAGGGGGCCCGGCTGAATACCGAATTTGATTTGAATCCCTTTTCTCAGGCTCTTGGCGCGTGCATCGGAGAACAACACTCCAGAGTACACCCGGAGTACTCCTCTAGAGTCCAGAAACGAGCGTGATACGTCGAACTCGAGAAATATCTCAGAACTCCGAAACTGAGAAGAGTTTACGGTCTAGGGAGGGAAAGAGGTATAAGAAAGGGAGTGAAAATAGTGGAGGATTGTAAGGAAACGACGTTTTCCAGATTCGATGGTTTGAAGGAAACGTTGCGTGAATAGGGATTTTTTTTTTTTTAGAGAAAAGGGGAAGGGAAAATCATTTTTCTATCCGGAGTTTTCGATGCTGCGCCATTTACGCACGTGTTTATACACAAGCTGTATCGATATACGCGAAGAGGGGTTTTTGGGCTTGTCATATCTAAACATATTGTTTAAAATTTGTTACGTAGGATTTCAGACTTAAGCCTATAGGCCTATCTCAAGACGGTATTTGAAAAGATAAAAGATATTTACTTTTAAAACCCACGCCAGAGAAGCTCATTCACTCCATATATTTCGTATTTTATCCAATGTACATATAACAAACTAAAAAAAAATCTAGAGGCTTTTTAAAGGAAAATCACAACGTAATACGAAACGTGCGGTGTAATGTAAAATAAAATATTAAATATAGTAATTAAAATTAATATTAATGTATTTTACTAATTGATTTGAAATATATGCCGCCATTTTCTCGGTATTGAGTTGCTAATAAACTATTTAAAATGTTGCTTATAAATTGATTTCAATGATTATTACCGTGCTAACACACTCTCTCTTTCAGCAATTAACGTGTTTCCGTTGTCAAGACAAAAGCAATTGGATTATTCTTCTAATTCAGTACCAATAATTTTATTTTAAACCAGTGCGATTATCTTTAATAGTAAATGCTTCCATACATTTATGATAAGCATATAGATATTAAATTGGACTTGATTTGACGCAAAACCTCGATTCTTTGCCAAAAAAAATCTTGATTGAAATCGCGCCATTACTGTCAGATTCGCCAGTGACTCGTTAACTTCGAGATATCAAACTCATATGGATTATTGTTAAGCCTACTTTCAGGGTTAATTTAAAATTGATTTCTAGCTTAATATTGCTTTGATTTTTTGAATATAGGCTTAATTAAACAATACGGAAACGATGGCAAACCAGTTGTTGTGCAGGTTACATTCTCATTTTAAGAAATTATTATATTTAGCCAAGAAGGATCAGATAAGGAGAGGAAAAGTGGGGTTGCGTTGAGTTAGAGAGAGAAGAGCCAACCTCCCACTCGGGTGGAAAGGGGGGATAGGAAATTCTCGAGGTAAACTGTTGTCACGTGGTCGCTAGCTAGCGCGTCTCATAAAGGATTCGTTTTACCCACGTGACAACAATTTACCACGAAGCATCTCTACCCCCGTCTGTCCCCCGTTCTCCCAGAGTGGGAGTTTAGGCCGACGCAGTAGGAGCCGCGCCGTTCCCACTTTTCCTCTCCTTATCTGATCCTTCTTGATTTAGCGTAGAATGAAATTAAGTTAAGAGTTTCCCTTTAAGCCAAAAGCGGATAAATTTGAATAAAGAGAAACGCCTACGGGGTTGAGAATATTTTATACTATTATAGTAAAAATAACGACGAGTTTTCAACACTTTCAAAGAGAGGTACCTCTTTATATCTTGAAATATGTGGCTAGTTGGAAATAAGATGAAACCTAGCTCGTAAGATGAGGAAATTTCAAACTTATATACCGAGTTTCCGAATATACGCTATATCGCGATTTCTACCCTAAACTATACTCTAGAAACCTCAGGATCGCCACTGCACGGAGTCATTCCTGTATATTGGTTTCTTTTTAAAAAAAGATAAGAAGGCATAAAAACGTAATTCGGTTTTCAAAGAGTCCTTTCGAGGCAGTTGACTATAATATCTTTCGTCTTTTTTTTTTTTTTTTCTTCTTCGTCTTCTTCTTTGATATTTGTGGTTCTCTACCCTCATCTTCTACTTATTACTCTTCAAATCTCAAAAGATATAGAAGAGATATCGGCTCTTCAAACCCAGATGACGTTTTTACGAGACTCATAAGCGCGCCAATGGAGAACCGAGGCCCGTTCGGGCTATTTGTTATCAAAAAAGTTCTATACAAGAGGCGCGGGATTCGCGTTTATTTCCTCAACTCCTTCTTCCACTTATAAGATCAACCTTTATATACGGTATAAGAAAAGAATGAGAGATTTTGATTCCCTTTTCTATTATATCGGAAATGACGCTAAGGTTATTATTTGGAATAGAGTGAAATTATTGGGTGAAATCTTTTGTAGATATTATTGGCTCATTTTAAAATCCGCAACTATAACGAGACTAATATTTAACTCGGCCAAATATAGTGGCTAAGATTTAGAAGAGGGTTTGGTTAAAGATATTTTCTTATTTTTAATGAGCTTGGCAAAATTTGGACTCATACGAAAGGACAAAGACCTGAAGATGGTGCCTTCAAGCGGGAAAAGTAGAAGTATATCCTAAAAGGGAGTGTGAAACAGAAAATCAAATGATTTTTTATCGATTCAACAATTAATATATTATAAAGAACTCGAAAAGACTTAGATTTGAAGAAAAAAAATGAAACCAGAAGCCGATGAAACCCTCCTTTGAAGTCTATTACTCCCGGGTCTTGTCTACCCCTCTCTGTATGGGTTAGTTTCAAAAAGCGCGATTCGTACGCCTCCTAACGCTAGATATTTTCAGAGCGAGAGTTCGTCGAGCGAATATCTCTAGCAGCCTCGGAGTTCGTCAAAAAAAACGTCGTCGTTTGTGGAGAGAGAGAATTTCCAATTTTGCGTAGACAGGGGGGTATGAAGTAGGACCCCTCCGATCTCGTAAAATCGCCAATTTTACCCATACAGAGAGGCGCGCTATATGGAACATTAGAGTAGTAGACTTCAAAGGAGGGTTTCATCGGCTTCTGATGAAACTAACAGTTGGCTTCATAAAATAATGACGTCGACAAGCGCTGTTGTGAAAATAATCATTTCACCTTCCATATTAATTACAAACATTCCAAATTTTCACGAATCAATTTACCGCTATGTGTTAA
Organism: Odiellus spinosus; assembly: GCA_963920705.1. Lineage (NCBI taxonomy): Eukaryota > Metazoa > Arthropoda > Arachnida > Opiliones > Phalangiidae > Odiellus > Odiellus spinosus. The sequence goes on along the minus strand of OY987228.1, from coordinate 19,174,148 downwards.
ATAATTAACTGTGTTAAAAATGAATTATAGATAAGTTATTAAATTTATAAGTTTCGTTATAAGTTTAAAGGTACAGGTAGGCAAATTTACGAATTCATTAAGAATTTGATTTTACCATATTAGGTACGTTAAACTAAATAAATGAAAAAAAAAAAAAATTAAGCCAAATTATCTGACCGTGTTATAATAATTAATTGGAACGTGACTTTATTTTCACAGTTTTTGCGAGAAGAATTTAAATAAGTTTAAAAGAAGGCTCATCAATTTTAATTTGAAAATAGAGTCCGTAATTGCCACTTTACGAACTAATTAGCTTGTTTTTATAAAGAGAGAGAGAAAAAAGGAAGGGCGAGGGACTTTCTATCGGAGTAATCGGGTTGAACGAAAGAAAAACGAAGGAAAAGCTGCACAGCCGTACCCCATTATCGCCTTTGGAAGGTATTAAGAAAGACTAGATTATACATACGTTACGTATACGTATACTCGGAAAGGAAATAAGGATGAAACCAAGCAGTCAGAATCGGCGCGCTTTTCTTTCTCTAAGTCGCTGGTATAGCGCCAATCTATTGATCCGTACGCTGGCTAAAGCTATAAAAGGGGTCCCCCTAAAAGTCTTTTAGGAAGAGGAAGGGTCCGGGGCTCATTGCTCACGCGGCTCTGGCTTTCTAATTAAATTCTCCGAGACTTTATCGGGGGAATCTCGCGGTTCCAAAGAGCGGACAGTCTCAATAGAGATCCCACCAATACCTAAAGGAACCAGCGAAGAAAAAGGCGCGGAAAGAAGATAAGAAAAAAATTAAGAGGATCTAGAGAGATAGCGAGCGCGGGGAAACAGATGGATGACCGGACTACGGTTTGGGTCGGACGACCGCGCCTTAGCTATGAAGTAATGAGGGTACTGTTGGTAGAAGCCATTTTTTTACGAATCCACCGAACACCGGATGAAAAGAAGCGAACGTGGGTGACTTGCTGGGAAGTTGGAAACGAACCGAGAGAGAGAGAGAGAGAAAGGGTAAGGGGGAGGGATTGCCCGTCATGCCTTGAAGGGAACCCTAAAGGGTCGTGTTTTCCTTCGTGACCCTTTAGAAAAGCGACCAGAATAATGGAACTAATGTTTCCTGAATTCTAACCCCCTGCTCCTTCTCCGAACGCTGTCTTTTACGCTTTTCAGACGTATTCGACGTCACTTCCGATAACTTTTAGAACGAAGAGAAAATGTTGACGTAATTGCGAAACTGATGACCTTAGCCGCCTTACTCCTCTCTATCAGAAGGGGGTTTATAGAAGGGTCGAAGTTGATAGGTCATATATTAAGCGAAACCAAAACGGAACTGAAGGAGATCGGATTTAAGGATATATGGCTACACTTTATTGTCCAAATTCTTAACAATCAATCTAACTCAAAAGTGGACACTTCATGCGTGATATAACTGAAAATCGACGTTTTTTAAAATACTCAAAAAAGGCATCTTCACAATTTATCTAGGGTATAGGATTTAATTTCGGGATATTATTTTGGGGAAAATGGGTTGGAAACGTAGCTTTTTCAGTGATAAATTATTTGATAATGGATATTAGCTGTCTTATCTCCCAAAATTGTTTGACTCGACATACGCATTTATGTATAAAAGTAGTCTATAGTTTTTTTGTATTACCAAATCATGCAGGGTTCCTATAACATTTGGAAAACCAATTTACCTGATTTTTCCAGGTCTTATCAGTGAATTTTCTCTGATATTTACAGGTACAACAAAGGGTTTGGAAAACAGTAATAAAAGCTATGAATTTTGCTGATACCCCTGAAGCTTATGATTAATTTTTCGTCCCTCCATAAATTTCCCTTATTTAAGTAAAATTTTAAGTGATTCCCTTATACCTTAAAATTCCGTGATATTACCAGGTATTCCAAATTTCCAAGGTTTGTATAAACCCTGTCAAGATGAAAAATTATAAAGTTTTCCATTAAAAGTGTCATTACGAGCTTATAATCAAAAAGTAAGTTTACTCCATTAAAAAAAAACCAAAGTAGGTCATATCCTACAATTATCTTGGTCATAATAGCGTTCCAAAGATGATATAAAAACACTTCTTATCCTTCTTCCAACGCGCGATGCTTCGCGAATAAAAAGCTATACGTTCATATCTATCCGCGATAGAAAAAAAGAAAAAGGAGGATGATTTCTTCCAATCGACTTAAACGGCTTATTATTGATAGATAAGCGATACTTCGCGACCGATTGAACTCCGGATGGAAGAAAAAAAGAAAGATATTTCGCGGAGACGAAGGAAAGATCGAGGTTCGTGTTGGCTCCATGGCCTGTTCTTTTTCGCTTTCTAGTGTTGCCCGGAAATCTCTCTCAAACTTCTTTCGGTGGAAAAATTAAGTAGAGCGACCAATTTCATCGATATCGGTAATCGATACGACCCATGCAGCCAAGAAGCTCCAAATTCACTTAAGACATTTTATTTTTTTCTTCCTTTTCATTTCTTTTCGGACTACTCCATCCTCAAACGATAATTCTAAATTATACTTAGCGCCAAAACGGATGACCATTTTTACAGGATCGTGCTAAAACGCCGAGATATAAAGCTCGGAATAGAAAACAGGATGGACGAAACGAACTAGCAATTTTCTCAAAAACAAGATATAAGCGTAAGCGAGCCGTGTTTTGAACTAGATTGTTTAGGTAAATGATGAGGGCCTAGGAATCGAATGTTTTGTTATAAAGATCTTTATCCAAGGATTGGAATCCAGTTAACGCGGCCCTGAAGATAGGGACTGCTATTAGCCTCTTACCAAACTAAATATATACATAACAGGGCCGGATTAAGGCATTTTTGCAACCGCGCTCCTTTATTTAAAAATCGAACTCGATCCATGATAGCAACATTCAGTTCACCCAAACGCGTAATAAATATAATTATACCCCATTGTAGTTCAAGTATAACTTTTTAAGAATCATTTCATTATAGATTAACTTAGCGATTAAGGTCAAACATGAGGACTTAATACGGATTCAACAAGTTATTCACGATGATAAAAATATCTGTTACAACCTCTGGACTTGAGATCGTTTTACAAAAAACGGTATATCATGTTCAACTAATTTTAGGCCTTCATACGACCAGTACTTCAACACAACACTAAAAATAGTTCTACAGTATATATAAAAACAGTACTTACCCCAAATTCTTGGTGAGAAACTGAAAACTAGAATGCCCTTCATCTTCTTTAGCCTTTATGACTATTTTGAGCGTTTAGTTTTTACGAGACTGTCCTTTTCTTCTAAAAGAAATAAAAAAAAAATAAAAATTAGTTTTTTCTTTTATTTCGTGACGAGTTACGGATGCTTAATGTAGCGTCGATTGGGACAATGTGACCATCGATTGGAAACTGATCAAAGAAATATGATCTTCTACCCTTTTTTTTCACGTTTCACCGGGCTAAAAATTTGGGGCAGGGAGTTGGTGACGTGGTCAAAACCTCATTTTTCACACCATACCCTCATTCCTTCGGATATTGACTAAGACTTATATTCACTTTCTTATCACTATCTTTTATTTATATACAGCCACAAGATAGCCGGCAAAGAGAGACAATAGGAGCTCTACAAACTTCCACGCTCTTGCTGTACGGGAAAGCCAGAAGGAAAGCTAGATAAAATAGGCCTAAGTTATTTTCTTAATTTGCAGTGAGGCGTACATTTATGAAGGAAAATAAAGCCCCTAATTGTTCGTTCAAATTAAGATATACGAGAGGATAGAAAAGCATAAGCTTCCAGAAACAAAGATCGAAATTAACCACCCGCGGAATTTAATATATGGGCGGGATTTCTTTTAATTGTAAACCGGCGCTAATTAATAATGTCAGTGTAAAATACCGGGCTTCGCATTGTCCTGCTTATTACCCCGACGTTATAATTTTGTTTCTTTAATAAAGCCATGAGAATATTATCTCACCACGTCCGTATAGCCATGGAAATTAAAATTATATCAACTTGACCATATATCTGCATGGTCTCAAATTTCGAAATTTGTAATTATGTTTAGTTACGGCCTAATTGTTATATTTTGTCTTGCCTTTAAGTTAATTTTATTATAATCCTATTTTTTATATTTATATAATACATGAGCGCAAACAAACACCGGAAATTAAGAATATCTCCATTTCCGTCCAAACCCGTCAATTATTTATAACAAATATACGGCAAATTTTCCCCGAGAGTCGATTTATACCCTTAGGTATCATTTATTCGTAAATAGATCAAGATTAGGGTTCATTTTTAAAACTTCAACTCGCAATTAATTTAAATGCATATTAGCAATCCTATAAAATGCGCTCGAAAATTTTAAAAGAGTAAAAGCTTCCAGTATCTCTTCCCCCGACTCCCCCCCTCTCAATCCTCTTCAAAATTCCTATCTCCTAAGTAGAGATGGCTGTTGTTAGCCGATAAAACGCCTACAGGGAAAATTCCGACGGTAAAAATATCAAAAGATTTTGATACAACGGCTGCTCATTATCCTCACCAACCAACCAATAGCGGAGAGAAAGAATTTGGCGCGAATTTAATATGTATGTAGATTTTGTTCGAATACGTCCTTATACGTCTTACGAAAAGGAACGAAGTTACATTGATACGCGTCTCGAACAATTACACAAAATTCAACGATTAAGTTTACCGTTGTGAAAAGCAAAATTCAGCTTGCGGGTTTCGCTTCCAAAAATTGAGAATCGTATTAAGCCTCGGCCTTTAATCCAACCCAAAACTCGATACACGCTGAGAAATAACGGAAAAGAGAGAAGAGAAGGGAAAGGAAAGAGAGCGGGGTTGAGATATTTCGAAAATTGGTTCGCTTGGTGGACTCTAATCCTTAATAAAGGATAGAGTGAGAGAGACGAAACCAGATTACACGTATACAGAGAAGGAATAAGGCTGCAATGATAATATTATTTTGCTTGCGTACTGTAAGTAACCCCGTTTTCCGATAAGGCACAAGGGGGGAAGCCCCGCTTTTCCCAGAGTCTTTCGAACGATCATAAATTTAACCCACATTTTACTAGTATCAGAGTGAAGATTGGGAGAATTAAGGTTCAGTCAGAAGACAAAATTTGGGAAACCGCAAAATTATTAGAACGGCTCGAGATTTTAATTCCTTTCTATACACCAGGGACCAAAAAGATTGTCCCTGGTTTTCGGTTTCGGAGAAGATGATAGCGACTATGTAGAAACGAAACGGGAAATATTTGGCATTTTTGCATAATTTACGGCCTGGAGGATAGAAAAGGCTTAAGAGTTTCGATTCGGCGTTAGCGTTTTATTAAATAGCCCGTCGTCGACGACAACTATTCAAATTTTATCACCGGCTACACGGTTTTCGGGTTTTGGTGGCCATTGTTATTTAAATGAAGCGGCTATCGTTTCTCGCTCGCTATAGGACTAGTTACCTAGCGAATACTTGAGTGGGTTTACGTAGCGCGCCTGACCAATTTGACGACTTTATCAATCCCTGCCTCGTTAAACCAGTTATATCTACCGTTTGAGAAAAATATTAGAAGTTTCGGCACTTTGCACTCGCAATTTTTAAGAAGATAAAATTGACAAGCTTATTTATAACTTGAACTAAGAATTGGTCTATCTTTTAATTTAGTATATAAATGCATTATTTATTTATCCCAGCTAGACAAATCTAATTTCATTAGCGCGTCCATGTAATTTAAAGGGAGAAGGTTGGAACACTTCTACGGGTGTAATAGAAAAAGCATACGAATCTTTTAACCCTTATTGGCTCTGTTAACGATACGTAACTTAACAGAGAGCCACCATTAAAATAATATTGACCTTTATGTTCTTCTAGCTAAGTCTCTCCCATATTATAATATCAACTCAAGTTCTCGCGCATGTATACTACAGAAAATAAATTGATATATTGATTACTCTTTGGCCTGAAGTCTATATGTAAAACTTTCAATGAAAACTATCTGTAAATAGTCTAGAGACTTAAGAAGCGGGCAATTTTTGAAATATATATCCGAGGTACTAGCCGAGCTAAATAGATTGTCTCTCTACTATAGCAAACTTTAAATAAGCTTTCGTCGCGAAAAAAGATAGGCTCGGGATCCGTGGAAGGCTCTTTGGGGAAGAAGGTAGAATATTCCGGCTTTCAAAATGTTTCCTCTAAAAAGGATTTCTTAAAGTGGGAAAAGAAGGAGGGTTTCTTAAAAGCGTCGGGCTATACCAGAACGCGATCTTGCTTAGAGAAACATTTCCATAGAGAAGATGGGTATTTTTCTACGTTAAATTTCACTTTAAGCAAGATTGAGTAAAGTGCTATAGCTTTTAGCTCTTCCGTAGGGGTCGCGCGAGTATGTCGCGAGCTATAGCCCTAGATCTACTATAGCGAGTACCAATACCGCGTGGCCCCGGAGATAATGGTGTTGTGACAAGCCGGTTTCTTTCAAACTTAGCGATAAAGCTTCGTGAGCGATGTTTTCTAAGATAACCTCGGCCGGTGTACCAAAAACTTCTAAAGCCCGGCTCTTCAACGTTAACGTTACTCGGAGTGACGGAATTATATGGCTAAATTGAATTTATAACGGAGCGTTTTAAGGCCAAGGAGAAAAACCTATATATTTTGGACCTTATACAATGAACTACGTAATATTCAGTTATTAGGTCGTTTTAAGAGCTTCCCTTCCGCGCTCGATGTATAGTCTATGGCAATGTACGAACGATACCAACCGTATCTCCTTCGAAACTGCAGATTATCTACGCTTTTCCTAGAAAGTAGAGGAGTCGCCTAAGTACTTCAGCTGTCTGGCATAAGCGTGCGCGTTTTTTTTTTTTTTTTTTTAAGTCAGGGCAACCCTATTATTTTGCTTTAGTTTTCCGGAATTTTCTACCCAACATTTCCCATATCCTCCAGACAAATTTCAGGTCGCCACGCGTCTATTTCGTATATGTTGGTTGTAGTTTTAATACGATAAACCATGCAACCAGCTTCGTTTAGAATGAGTTAGTTATAGATGCGAGAGTTAATGATAAAAAAGTTGTTGTCCAAATTATTTAATATTAGAAATTAAAAGTACTATTTTGAGTTTTACAGCCTATAGAGAGGGGGCATGTTACACAAATTGGTATTTAATTCTCTGAGTGGATTATTAATTTGTAGTTTCGGGAATTAAAACGCCCCAAAGTGACCGTGGAAAATCCCCAAAAACTAAAAGTAAACTACTCAACTGTCAACTCTGAAATTTTGAGGATCTAAACCAACGTTTAGCACAGGCGTTTCTACGAAAAAACTTTCAGTAGGCCACCCACCATTCCCCATAATTCCTCCAAGATCCAAGTTCATTTCGAGGTTCAAACTAAATATAGTGGTTTTTATATCACATATATGGGGTTAAACGAGACATCGTTACGTCGCAATAGAAGGTATAGGTACCCTGAAGTATTCTGTTCTTTAGATTATACCGAGATGGGGTAATTTTGGCGAGGACATTATTCAAGAGCCAGTAATGTCGCGTCGTTTCTCTTCAGAGACGAAAATTACGGTACTTATCTAGACGGTTCGGGGTAGTTGAACCAATATCACCCTGGCACCTCGAGGCTCTAAAAAGAGTATAATTTAATAGTCTAATAACTCTACAGTATATCTCTCTTTCCCGCTTCTTTCGTTTCACTGGTTCAAATTTTATAAACCAACCTCCAAGTATCACGATTTAAAACATCGTTCCACAACAATGTTGTTTATTTAGTAAAACAAACATCAAAAATGTTTTAAAGACATTCCGTAATTAAAAAAAACTCTGTATATAAACATTGTAGGTTATATAAGAATGACTCTACTTCTGTATCGCATGCTAGGCACGACTTTATCTCAAATTGATCCGGTAAAGAGAGAGAGAGGGTTTTTATTATTTTTATTTTGAGCCCTATAGCTTCTGTTTGCAAGGGTGTGGGTGGTTAAAAAGAGTATTTTAGGGAAGAATGAAGCCGGATTAGAAGTCGGCAATAACTCACAAATGCGTGAATAATCAATTAATTCATCCACAAATTCTTCTTGATTATGGATAAAGATGAAATAATGTGGATTATCAGAAGCCGATGAAACCCTCCTTTGAAGTCTACTACTCTAATGTTCCATATAGCGCTCCTCTCTGTATGGGTAAAATTCACAATTTTACGAGATCGGAGGGGACCTACTTCATACCCCCTGTGTACGCAAAATTCTAAATTCTCTCTCTCCACAAACGACGACGTTTTTTTGACGAACTCCAAGGCTGCTAGAGATATTCGCTCGACGAACTTCCGCTCCGAAAATATCTACCGTTAGGAGGCGTACGAATCGCGCTTTTTGAAACTAACCCATGCAGAGAGGGGTAGACAAGACCAGGGAGTAATAGACTTCAAAGGAGGGTTTCATCGGCTTCTGGGATTATCTAATACAAACGCCGTTATCAAAGTCGTACGGTCTACCCCCATTTCGCCCAATTTATTTTCGCCCAATTTCATTTCGCCCAATTCCCATTTCGCCCAGTTTCTTTTCGCTCAATTTCATTTCGCCCAATTCCCATTTCGCCCAATTTCTTTTCGCCCAAATCCCAATTCGCCCAACCCCATTTGGCCCAATTTCTTTTCGCCCAATTCCCGTTGGCCCAATTCCCATTTGGCCCAATTCCCATTTGGCCTAATGTCTTCTCGCCCAATCTCGTTTCGCCCAATTTTGATTTGGACCAATCTCATTTTGCCCAAGTCACATTTTTCCACTTTTTCCCCCCAACCTAACCTAACCTAACCTAACCTTACCTAACCTAACCTAAATTAAATAAAAGTCACTTTTTTGGCCTACTAAGACTTTAAATTTTAAAAGGTTTAAGCTTTAATCGTTTTAGGCGAAAAGGGAAGAGAAATTTTTGGGTTGGGCGAAATGGGAATAGATAATTCTAGGCTAACTGATAAAACGATTGGGCAAATTGGGATTGGGCGAATTGAGAAAAGGAATTTTTAGTTTGGGCAAAATGGGAAGAGATAATTTAGGGCCAAATGATAAAGCGATTGGGCAAAATAGGATTGGGCGAAATGGGAATAGATAATTTTGGGCAAAAAATGCCTTGGGCGAAATGGGAATAGATAATTTTGGGCGAAATATTTTGGGCGAAATGGGTACATACCAGTCGGACAACAAGGGATTTTTAATTTTTTTTATTGAGTTTATTTACTCATTATAGTGGCAATTAAAAGAAGTCCTTATAACTTCGACCAATTACAAATCATTTTTGATTTAATAGATTTCCCGGCACACGTGTCACGCGCGTTTTCTGACTGATCGAATGTTTTTCATTGAATTTAATGCCGTAAATCTGTACCTTATCGATAAAATAAATTAGTTGTCCGGCTTCATTCTGCCTTTTAAAAGCGTCAGGTTTTTTCCGTGACAACCTAAGCGCGAAGTAAAGGAGACTTTATAAGCTTATCGGAAAAAGGCGAAGCAAAGGTGTTCGACATCGTCCCACGCGCTAGACAATCTAAGGTAACACTGAGGAAGAGTATATGACACTGTCTAGATTGAAAAATTTCAGCCACGCGACTGGTGAAGATAAATAACAAAATGGTTAGTGTTGGCAAGGTAGTTACGCAACAAGACAACGTTTGTGGTCATAATCAAGTTAAGGTTTTCGAGTTAAGGGGTTTTCGTTTTAAGCAGCAGCGTGCTCATTTAAAACCGGAGCCAATTTGAATCTAAAATTCTAGTTAGAACGCTGGGATTTAAAAAGAAAAATCTAGTAGAGAGAGACAAAAAAAAAATAAAATAAAAAAATTAGAAGAAATAGACAAAAACATCTTGTAGAGATTGACCAAATCAGCGGCGGCGCGGTCCTAAACATGATCGCTATAGTGACGAAAAACAAGTTTCGGCGTAACTAAAAACTACGTCCAGGATGAAGCAAAAGGTGGAGGAAGGGATATAGGAAAGAGAGCATCACCTGGGCTTCGGAATCGCGTCAATTCTGGTCACGGCGAAAGGGTCAAGTGACGAGAGACGGAGACAAGCCCAATTTAATATCCCCTCCCTACTGATACTCTCTACGGAATTCCTACTAGGCAATTCTCCTCCTACACTCGCAAACAAGAATATTATCAGCGCTACGATGGAGACACATGATTGTAACTCAAAATTTTTCCGATTTAGATTGCTTTTAGGGAGGCATTCTTTTACACAACAACGTGTAATTTAATGCAGGCACTGTTATTGCACGCTAAGCCTAATCCCGACATTTGTGTTAAGATCGCTAATCCTTAGTTCGTGATTCGGGCAAAATATACCAAAACTACGAACCAAATCCTAAATTGTGAATTGTGAACCAATTTTTAAACTGTGAAATACACGTGAACGAACCCTAAACTTTGAACAAGCTGGCATATCCCATAATAAATTTAATGACTAATCTAATCCTTGAATTTTTCAATTCATAAAAGACACAAATATAATATATCAGAAGCCGATGAAACCCTCCTTTGAAGTCTACTACTCCAATGTTCCATATAGCGCTCCTCTCTGTATGGGTAAAATTCACAATTTTACGAGTTAGAAGGGGTCCTACTTCATCCCCCCTGTCTACGGAAAATTGTAAATTCTCTCTCTCCACAAACGACGACGTTTTTTGGACGAACTCCAAGGCTGCTAGAGATATTCGCTCGACGAGCCCCCGCTCCGAAAACATCTACCGTTAGGAGGCGTACGAATCGCGATTTTTGAAACTAACCCATACAGCGAGGGGTAGACAAGACCCGGGAGTAATAGACTTCAAAGGAGGGTTTCATCGGCTTCTGAATATATATATATAATCGCAGTGATCGACAAATATGTTACTTCAATAAGAATTAAATCATCTACATATAATAAATAATTAAATGGGTGACATACTAAACAAGAATGTATCGATCTAACAATTTACAAGTGGATAAACGATTAAATATTGATAACTTCACATTTGTTGTAAAATTCGTAAAAAAAATGCGTATTTTAAAGTTACATTTTTTTGGCTCTAAAAGAAAGACATCTCCCCTAAAAACGCTAAGACGATTTTAGGTATAGGACAGTGCACGGACGATATATATAATACACATTTCTCGTTGTTAATGTCAACAAAGCCAATATAAGCTAGGAGCGTCGCGCCTCTAATTCCATAGCTCGTATACAGGCCTAAACCATGAAGTATATAGTTCTGCAGCGAGCCTTCAATCCATATATATAGGCTTATATATCGAAAGATTCTTCTAATAAGCTCTAAGACTACATATATAGTTTCTGCCAACAATTTTTAGCTTCGTCTTACTCGCTTTCTTTATTTTTTTTTATTGGATTTAATTTCTTTTATTCGAGTATAGGAACGCTAGAGAGAGGCAATTTCTTCGTTCCTCGCGGCTCTATAAGTCTATCTCACTTGGAAATTGCAACGAGTACAAAGTTATAGGGCTCCTTACGCGGTTATGAAAGAAACCAAGTTTAGTAAGTGATAACCGTTCAATAAGGTATGGAAGATATAGAATTAATATTGATTTATCGATTCTAATGTAGGTTTCACGATAATAAGAAATTGGAGAATTATAATAAAAAAATACACCGAAAATTAGTATAAGAAATCGAGTTAAAATATCGTGCTTCGAGAGTGTTGATCGTAATTGCGAAATTATTCCAATTTTTACCCCAGTTTTATTTATTAAAAAAAAATATATATATTTAACTTCTAGATTATTCCCATCTAAACCCAAAGTTAAAACTTAATCATTCTGATGTATTTTATATTTAAATTTCTGGTTAATCCATTTGAATATTTAAGTTATTTAATTTCAACTTTTAAATTACTGGTATATAATATTATGTTAATATAAAAATACTAAAATATAATAACTTAAATAATTAAATTTACTAACCATATATTTAAATTAATTAGTTGGAGATAATGATGTAATGTTGGCTCCGAAACTTTGTCAATAAATAAACTTGGTCTATTTTTAAAAATAGTTGCTGTGACATATTTCTTAATCATGAAATTAATTTAATAATATTATATTTAACAGTTGATTATCGCAGGGTGAATTTGAATAATTTCAAATCACAAGTTAACACTCATTCAATTAACATTCTAATTTAATTTAATTTGGGATGTTTCTCAAACAACTATTGTTCTGAATATAAATAAATTAAATTTAAACTAACTGCAGCGTATATATGAAAGTTATTAATTTTAAATTAACGTAAATGAATTAGTTTTCAGTAATTTTGAATACCATAGACTTTCACAAAAGTTGGAATCTATATAAGACGAAGGATATGATAGCTCTACTTAATTCAGTTATTATCCGTTTACCTAAAAATAGACTATCCTTGAAGATAAAATCAAAAATAATACTAGAGTCTGTTTTCATCCGAAAATGCCAGCCTATCCTAGAATATTTTCTGAAGAAAAATGAAATATCTATTTCTTCAGAAATGAAATAATAAAATTTAAAACCTAAAAGCTTGGTTTTATTGTTCTATCTATTTTCTTCGAATTGTAAATAAATTTAAAATATATATCTTTTATTTTTCACAAATATTCTAAGGATGTGAATCCAGTGTTATACGTTTTAATTCGAGATAAAGCTCCAAACGAATACCCTATCCATTTAAAAATTATCTGTTTACGAATTTCAATTCTTAGATTTAAAGGTTCAATCCGAAAATAAAATGTCTGAGCACTAGATTTACTCTTAATTCCCATATTAATTTGTCATAAAAGCCTTAATTGGCTATGATATTGATACGATAGATTTAATTTAATTAAATTATATCTTCGGTGCTTAAAATTTTAAGCAATAACAGCAAACGCGTAACATTATAGAGCAAAAGTTTTCGCAATCTTACAACGTAACAAATTCGATTACCGATAACACCCATAAACCAATCATTGAAGAGGAAATATTTCTTACGCCATAAGGATCGAGCATCACCTCCCCTTTCTACTTTCTTTTCATTAATAGCCGCGGAGCAATTCTAATACGTCGATATCCGGAAAAAAAAAAGAGAAACTTTTACGTAAAACCATAAGTTAACTACTAGTTTTCTATAAGTTAATCGCGGTGAACTTATACGAACCAGGAGGAACCCACAAGTCGATAGATTTTACTTATATACAGAGAGATTATACTTATGGTAGAACTGAATACGATGTAGGGTAGGAAATAAATTTCCTCTTTTAATGTTCAGAGAAAGTGGGATATACTGTCATTATTAGGAAAGCTCTAGCGCTCGGATAAAGACCGAAAAAGAAAAAAAAAATAATAATAATAACACGCAAACCTCTATGCTGTATACACCCCAAAAGGAACATCAACATACGGTCAGAATTAGTTTTCAAGTAGGAAAAAAGGCGCCATCTTAAATATTACGCTTTGATTTGAAAGAGATAATATTAAACCTATCTTCGCCCGTTCTGAAATTTCAATCCGATTCTGACTATAGGCTCAGCGAGATCAAGGAGGTTTAGGGCAAGGGATGAGGAGGATGTTACTGTAGACGTCCGCCTCAACGGATTTCGATAGCCGTTTGGCATTGGAAATCCTTTTTTGAAACGGCTGCCCCGAGACTTAAGCGACGTCTCCATAAAAATTAATTTTCCCGATTTTAACACAAATATTTAATTTTCAAGTGTAAATATCACTCTCTTTGAACTTAATGAAGTTCGGGTCATCAAAACAAAGCGTGTAGTCGGAAGGAGAAGGTGAAAAGATTACACTGTAATAAATTACTGTTACAATATACGCTAAACTAGCTAACAGAGATTTCCTGTGAAATTAATAGGAAATAACAAGAAAACTTAACGAGAACCGAAACCCAGGTCATTTAAATTTTGGAATTGGTTTCTGTGTGCGTACTCATTGTATCTTAATTTCAAGAGTTGAAAGCTTCATTAATCGTTAATAACAACCCCATCAAATTAAAGAACTACTTTTTGGGCACTTTTCTTCAAGCTTACTACGGAAATACAGAGATTAAGAATACTTTAGGGCGATACATAGTGCCTACCTTCTACAATAATTTCCATCTGTTCTTACACTTGGGCCTAGCATACGCCTAGGCAGACACTACTACGAGGAGGCAGACACTCGAGAACTCAGGTGTACAAAATTTTTGAACTCTGCACTATTAAAGCTGAATTCAGAGTTCATAAAGAGTTAAAAATCAATGCACTGTCAAAGCTGAACTCGACTTTGAGAGTGTCTGACCCCTCGAGGTTAGCACATCCCATTGCAGTCACGCACGAAGTTTTGTTACTAGTTTTAAACCTTTCTCGCGTTCGAGGACGATATATAGACACCTGGTTTTGTTATTCATAATTATCTATTAAAATAGGTGTCAAATTTCAAGTGTAACAAATCACAAGCGTGCTTCTAAAAGATAGAGCCACCGCAGAAATTTACACGTGTTTCGGGTTGGCCAAGGCTTAACCAAAAATTATCAGATTGTGAAAAATAAATGTTATTTTTTTTTCGTTACATACCTTATTCGCTGTAATTTTCATTAACCTATCCAATAAACATCAGTTATTTCCGCGGTAATGCCTTTGTTTTTATTCGCGAGCGAATAACTACCTTAAGCTGGTAAATTAGCTAGCACTGGCGATTGGAAAAGGTGAAACATTTCTCAAAAGACGGGGTAATGCTTAGAGACGCCTAAATTGCCTTCAGGCCAGGTTTCGTGCGCGCAGGCGCATAACGCCGAATGAGACGCTCGTAACGGTAGTTCCATCTAATGGAGGATTTAGGGGTAAAGCATAAATAATGATTTAATCTGCTGGCTAACTATATTTACATATCTAAATTTTATTTTTTGCATTATTTTGAAATTTTAAAGCCGATTATCAGAACATTTATTTTGGAAAATTATAATTATATTTAATGGTGTATAATTTTGAAGTATTTTATTACGCAAATGTTATGAATTTTTGGATATAAATTGTAAATGATTTTAACTCCAGAGAGGGATGAAATAATTTTCCGAATATTTACAAATGCGGATATGGAAACTCCGATTTCAAAAGAAGTAATGGGGAAGAGAATAAAGCTTGATTTCGGTTCTACGAAGCGTCGAAGGAACATCATCCCCGCATCCTGGCCTCAACCGAAACCTTTCATCCTAGGCTTTTATTTGTCTTATTAGTGGCAACCGAACAGAGAAAAGCCGCCTAACTAGAGAGGTTATACCAAATAGAAACTCAGGGTTGAAGGGTGAGAGAAATGGAAAACATTACCAAGAAATAAGGCTTCTCACAAATTTTACACGTACGTTACGAAGGTTACGTCGGTATGTCAATATTTCCAAAAGCAGACGTATTGCTATCAGAAGAAAAATACCGAAGAATTGAAGTAAAATTTCATATTGACTTTTAGCAGAAGCCGATGAAACCCTCCTTTGAAGTCTACTACTCTAATGTTCAATATAGCGCTCCTCTCTGTATGGGTAAAATTCACAATTTTACGAGATCGGAGGGGTCCTACTTCGTACCCCCCTGTCGACGAACTCCCGCTCCGAAAATATCTACCGTTAGGAGGCGTACGAATCGCGCTTTTTGAAACTAACCCATACAGAGAGGGGTAGACAAGACCCGGGAGTAATAGACTTCAAAGGAGGGTTTCATCGGCTTCCGCTTTTAGGAAAAGTTACGTAAAAGCTTAAACGTCGTATTAATTAAATAAATAATAACATTTAACGATAAAGGAGAAGATTGAGAGTGTAATTCATAAGATAGAATGTCTTCCACTATACGGAAATAATGACATTCCAGACCAGTTTAATTCCCTCGGATTATAAAGAGTATATAAATGGCTGGTGTTAGACTCTAAGATGCGCGTGGAACCCTTTATGAGTGGTCAAATATTCGCGGGAAGACTTTACGAAGAGTACATACCCTTTCGCGGCCCTTCCTTTTACGACTAAGTTTGAGAACGTTAAGGAGGGATAATACCTTATAGAGAGAAAAGCGGCAAGCTCCGCTGGGAATATCCCCCGAAAAGCTTTCCAAGCCGCGAATAGAGGCAACTATGGTAAGCCATTAAAGAAAAACTGGGGTCAACTAACGCCGCGGAACCAAAATGCGGGGCCTTGTCTTCCGTTCTTCACTTTTAAAATGTCGTAGCCAGAATCGACAAACCTTTTTAGAAACAATATAATTAAGTAAAAGCGTAGTTAAAAGGATAAAAAGATTCTTTCGTGTACGACTTGACCAACAACTAATTTGCGAAACCACAGAAGGTTGCGGTTGAAAGGTAGAATTTATTGCAAGAGTTAAAGTGAAGCGAATTTTATCTTTTGAATTTTAAAAATTCGCGAGGGTGTTTTACCTATAGTGTGACGTAGGTTTTACTTTTCATTTTAAAATGCTCCCAATTTGGATCATTTTTTGGACCAAATGAGCTCAATTTGACAAGGCCCGAAACGAGTCAGAATCAATGTATACTAGTCTATATGAAAAAGACATCAAGACAAAGTATTAGGGTGGTACCTCGAGCCAAATACGATTTAAATTTCCAATATAATTGTAAAATAATAAAAAAAAATGAAAAAAATTTGTTTTGAATATATATCTATAACTTTCCCTTTCGTTGATCCCTAGTAGTTGGTTGCCTGAGTTACCTCACTTACCAAATGATAGTATATAAGGTAAAAGGCGAATACACGTACCGCGTACAGCTATGAAAATGGAAATTCTCAGTGGAATAGATAGCGCGAGGATAGAATTACAATGGAATAGAATTGTCGAAGATCTAGGGAAGCTTCAACGTAAGAAAAAAAATGGACGCTAAAGAAATCGGCATAGTGGGAAAAAGAGAGCTGAAAGGGAATGTGAAATGCTTAAATTGTGTATTTTTCAGAGTCGCGAACTTATACCAATAGGAAATGATTATGATTTCACACGCACAACGTCAAAAATAATAAATTGTTCGTTAGCTATAGTAGCAGACTCTTGAACCATAGCTTTGAACTCATTGCAATGTCGAAGCTGAACTCTGTTCGTTTTGTTTGCGCAAACTTGGTTAAAGTTACATCAAAAGTAAACAAAACATTACATAAAAGTAAACAATCCCTCGCAGTTTAATACTATCAGCAAAGGTCAAGGTAAATGTACCGGCAGATTCTGATTCGAGACACTCTATCGGCCGCACAAGGTGTAAATTGTGAAATCGGAAGCGTCAATTAATCTTTGGAGATATTACGTAGTTGGGGGAAGACAATTTAGCAAAGCGCGGCCCGCCTAAATTCCGTCCCTGTCTCCCGAGTCAAAATATCGAGGAAGAGTCCAAACCACTTGAGCCAGACAGGGGTAATGACTTTTTTTGGGTAGTTTTAAGTGATGGGCTAGCACATTAACCCGGACCTTTGCTGATAGTAGTTGTTTACTTTTATGGAATGAAGCGATAAACTTTTGGTTATATATATATATATATATATATATATATATATATATATATATATATATATATATATATATATATATATATATATATATATATATATATATATATATATATATATATAATGAAAGACAGCTTTACTCGCGTCGGCTAATTGATCCTCCCATGTAAGCCCTAAGCTTGTGCTTGCTTGGCACCTGTCCTTTTGAAGATTAAAAATAAAAGGAGTAAGGGAACTCAGGTTAGCTTTAATGAATATAGTTGTAGTATTTATGAGTCTTGGAAACACCATAAATAAGCCGTTAATTGCAATGAGGATTTCAAAATATTAAACCTTGTTGTACAGCAATTTAACAATAAATAAAGATTATGGAATGAGGTTAGATTTTTGTTAAACCGTTTTACAAATTTTTATAAAAGGAGTAAATGAAGTTAATTTTCTGTTTTTAAAAAACTGTGGCGAGAAAGCTTTCAGTTTTTTAAAAATAAAAACTCAAATTCATCTACTCCACGCGTTTCTTCTATAATTTTTTTAAAAATATTACTTTACCATGGATTCTAATTTTAGAAAATTCAACATTAATACTTATTTGGTTGATTAAAACAAAACTACTGCCACAATTCGGATTGATAAATTTCCAGTGGACGTGTTAAAGAAATTACAGAACAGAGAGACGAAATGAATCATTTGAGGATGACCCCTTAACGTACATTAATAAACGTATACTCGATGCTAAAATCAATTTTTTATCAAGCGCGTGCTTTTAAAAATCCAACTAAATAATTAAGGGTATTTTATCATTTAGTACACGTTTATTAATGTACGTTAAGGGGTCATTCGCACAGGATTCATTTCGTAACTCTTAAACGGCTCCACGTACTACTACTAAAAGCCCACTGCAGCTCGGTCCTACCACCATTTTCGAAACACCCTGTATAGGTACAGAGAAAAGTTACGAGAGAAATCACCAAACGTATTGACTTAAAAATATAATTTGCGGAAATTAAATTTTCGAAAAACGAATTTTAACATTTTACATTCCCTTGACAAAAGATTTCCAAATTTTCTTTCGTATCAATTTTTTTTTTCAGCGTGAAAATTTTGGCGGTATTTTTTACCAGGAAGTTTGGTTAAAGGGAGAAGATCAGAAAAATATTTTTAGAGAATAAGCACGTTCTTTTGACCTAGGTTGATTTCATATTTAGGTCGGAAATGACGTCAAAGTGGTTTTAGAAGAATTTTCATGGTAAATCTCTTCGGACCACGCTTTTTTTTATTATTATTAATTTGGCCCATTTATGGGAAAGAGCTTTTGAATTTATTTTCGGTATATTTGCGTAAAATTAGGAATAAAAACATTTCTACAATTTTACGCAACATTTCGGTACTTAATTTAAATTTTGAAATTGCTTTGCTGGTTTTAATTTCAAAGTACTCCGAGCCAATCATATTATTTCAGCGTTCAACAACGCTATCGCGATTGTGTTTGTTAAAAAATACGCCAGAAGGCGAAAGCTACGCTGTCAGAATATATTGGAAAATGTGGATTGTTAAAGACGAGAGCCGCTGGCTTCTTATTTTATACAACACTTACACGCAAACTTAATCAAAACTTTAGAAATTAATTTAAACACCAAACTTTAACTGGGGTTTCATTTTTTATTCCTAAATTGTGCCTTTAACTAATTTTAAATGTAGCAAAATAGTGTTTTTAGGAGCTAAAAATCGCGGATATTTTCACAATTGTCTGTCGGCCTTTAGGGCGAATATAGGAAGGTACAGCAGGCTTCCACTCTTTCCCAAAACACAATACGCAACGACCCAAGGAACCTTGTTGCTCCGAGAGAGAACCAATCGATAAAAAGGTAAGATGGTGGCGAGGTCTCGAAACTCTACTAGTTGGAAGAGCGAGCTAGGTACGGACTACGTAAGAGGAAGACGAACGCGGAAGAGCTGCTAGGGAATGGGAAAGAGTTCACCGGTCATCCAAGATGGATTTTTAGAAACCCCGGGAGACTAGGCCGACACTAGGATTAAGGGTGACACCTATTAATAGAGCTGAAGGAGAAAAAGGGACCTAAAGCTCACTCACGGAGACTTTCGGCGCGGAGAAATCGACGAGTTCATATAGGGGTCATCTATTTGGAGGAGGAGGATGGTGGCTCTAATGGAGTGCCCCTGGATAAGAGATTATGGCTCTCCGTACCCCCATTAACATTCTAGACTTTCCCATATTTCCTTTTATTACGAAGAAGGTCAAGAAGTTATGGGGAAATAATATTTCCCGCCGTTTTATATAATGGGTTTCAGAGTGTCTCGGGACGTAAAACTAATTATATATATGGTTAGCCTTATCCAGATTTCTAGGCGTGGGTTGATTTCCTAAAAGCTCACCTTTAAACGGTATAATGAATAGTAAAATCTTAAATTTGTGGTGTCACTCATTACTCGCGAAAAATCAAGTTACTATTTTTGTAATTTGGTTAATTCTTATTAAAAACTTTGAGTATACACATATAACAATTACCACAACAGTAGAAAATTAAAGCCGAATATTTCGGAATAACTATGTCATTACTGTGTTTGCGTGTAGAGTTTTAAATTATAAATTAACATTTCGGTACTTTTAACAGAGCAAATCGTAAATTACCCTTACCCTGGTAATTAACCATGGTAAATTACAGATTTAGTTATCTAGTTGTGTGTCTATTATAGAGCCAAAACTGATGCTCGCGCATTATGACTTGAATCAGCTATAGTCGAATATATTCAAGTAAAGTAACTTCTAATTATCTAAAACGGTAATTTGTTGCCAGTAGAAGTAAAAATTTTAGTAGTAAATAAAATTTCGCTTATCCGATTTCATTCTCCCTTCAAAACCTTATTTTTAATAATTTTACATCAACCTTTCATTAGAGATATGGAAAATATATCCCCGAAAATTTCAAAACGCCATTATTACTCGCGAGTTAATCGTATGCAAATTTTCCGTGTACCGGTATTTCAATTAAGTTATATATATTATATAACGAGATATATCTAAAAGGAAGGGAAAGGGGTTATTATCGGGTCCAAGATGTCCGAATATCGACTCGTTAGGGGAAAACTTTTGTCATATAATAAATTTAAGGGAGCGCGGGTGACGTATTGTTCTTCCCTGTTAATATATAAATAGCAACGTTAGTCGTTAATTGAGAGGCGCTTTAAACAATCGTTAAAGAGTGGCGTGATGTTTCCGATCAAGACGAACGCATCGTTCAGAGTTTAAAATGATAACCGGGCGGCGCCGCTTCTCCCCAGCCTATAAAACAATCGTTAAGTCGCAAATCAACCTTTCAATTAGCAATTATATAAGGCTAGCGAATATCCTCAGTCAAGTTTCAATAGAGACAGATGGGGAAAGGAAATTTAAAGCGCTTTCCATTAATTTTGCAGCTAAATTGTTTACGAAGTATATTCAAACTCAACTAAGCCTAATTCTCGAACTCAAATAGAAATCTTCTCTTTTATATTATAATAGGAATTACGCTTGAAAGATTTTAATCAACAACTTGGATGTAAAATAATACTTAAACTCGGAGTTGTTCTCTTGTACATCTTTGGAAACCAAACAAATATTTAAATGAGTCTGTACTACAATCTAATCCCGTCAAAAGGAGGAGGTATAAATGAACTTAAACTTTTACGATTTTATCGCCAGGGGGAGGGGCTTAAAGGGAGAATTAATAGGGAAATGAAGTGATTTTTGTACGGATTCTGCTTCTAATATATTCGAGATGCGTCTCTAAAATGTACCAAAAGTCGGAAACCTTCTGATTTTGGCATATAATTAAATGAAGGACGTCCGACTAATCAAAAGATGCCAGATCTTTGGCTTAATAAAACCCTCGCCTGTTGCCCTGTTTGAATCGCGATAAATATCGTTCTTAATTATATTCAGGTGGACAATAATCGTTCGTACAACAGCGCCTGTCGCGGATATTTAAAGAAGCCGAAGGTTGGAAATCTTTTGATTAGTCGGAGGTTTTCCTTTTAATTGAATGCCTAAATCCGAATCGTTTTCAATTTTTGCTCAATTCAGAGACACATATCGCGAATAATTGTTATTTTTAATTAATACTGGAGTCAATAAAAGCCAATTAAAGATTCTCGCGTACTCGAGGCACCCGCTCCATCAGAGTGTAACCATGGCAACGTTCGCGTCCGAAAAGGTCTTTACTTTCAAACGGAATTAATATCAAATTAGGCTTAGCGTAAAAATCAACCCTCAAGAGCTTTTCTGAGTGTAAAAGTGGATGATATTAGGGATTATAGACAGAATATATCGTTTTACCTTCGGTAAATCATTTTGTTATATTTTTTGATCCTTTTTAATTAAAATTTGCACATCAAGTAGGTCCCATTATGATCAAAATTGTTTTATCCATTTTTACGGTATTTTCAAGCCTAAATTCTCGAACCCAGGTTTACTGCTCCCTTTAAGGTTAAAGTGAGGGCGGCGCCCTATTAAACACTTTGAAAGATGAAGTTCTTCCACCGGTTTAAAACATATATATACGTATTGGTTCGTGTACTATAAAGCTGCCTTCTTGAGTTATGGTCTTTAAGGAGTAACTTTTTGGGCTAAAAGTTTTCCAATCCAACGTACGTCGTACTCAAAGTCGTTACGGGGGTAAAACTAAGTTTTAGACGAAAGTCTTTGCCTTTATTAAATCGGTAAATCAAAGAGAATAGAGTAAGAACCGATATAGAAGGGTACGGGGTCGAATGGTAGGGAAAAGCATTGAAAATTTCCACCATCGAAGGGTAGGTGCCAGTGTTCTAATTGATTAAGCTAGCTAGTGGCTATAATCAATGGCTAAACCGATAAGATCGCGAGTGGAAAAGGGGAATTTTCAATCTATACTATCGGTTAGAATTAAATATAGTAGAAAATGGGTGATAGTAGGGTGTTAAAGCCTTCCGTGGTACTCTACTATGACAGTGATTTCCAATATACCGATTTATTCCAGTTGGTTGAAAGATCCGTATTGCGATAGAAAAGGGCACGACGTGAGAAATATTCGGGGTCATCGCGAGAACCAATCGCCATCGGCTCATTATGCTCGCTAATTGTACTCGCTCTAATTTATGACTCCCTCGAGTTATCTTTCATCGAAAATATGGAAATTAAGTTCTCATACCTGTTGACATAGTCGCGAACGAGCTAGGCAGTCAGGATTCGGATTTCAATTCATTATATCTTAGTAAACAAAGACGACGGAGAGGGGCCCTCCGCGCGTGGGAAATATTTGAGTCAACTCTAACGCCAAAGGCAAAAGCTCTCGACTTTATCGATTTTAATCACTTAAGAGATAATATTTACCTAGCTCGTGTTTGGCCTTTAAAAGGAACGGTACTCGTTGCCAAAATAAACTTTGAATTCATTACGGCCTATAATCTTAGACCAAAATAAGACGGATCTTATAGATTCGCTAAATGATAGAAGTTTGGATAAAATAAAATTCAAATAAAATTGAATCACTTAGTTGAACGCTGGGGAAGGAACCTTTTCAATACAAATAATGTAATTAAAGTGTTAGGGACTTATTTCTCCATCATTTCTTAACTAACAGATGAAAACAAGAGGGCAAGTTTATTTAAGACTCGCACCCCAAGAGGCCATTGTCACGCAATCTGTTTTTGACTAGTTTGCCCAATTATGATTGTTAAAGAGTTTTTATGATTGTTCGAGAGTTTTTATGATTGTTCGAGAGTTTTTGGGGTTGTTCGAGAGTTTTTGGGGTTGTTCGAGAGTTTTTGGGGTTGTTCGAGAGTTTTTGGGGTTGTTCGAGAGTTTTTGGGGTTGTTCGAGAGTTTTTGGGGTTGTTCGAGAGTTTTTGGGGTTGTTCGAGAGTTTTTGGGGTTGTTCGAGAGTTTTTGGGGTTGTTCGAGAGTTTTTGGGGTTGTTCGAGAGTTTTTGGGGTTGTTCGAGAGTTTTTGGGGTTGTTCGAGAGTTTTTGGGGTTGTTCGAGAGTTTTTGGGGTTGTTCGAGAGTTTTTGGGGTTGTTCGAGAGTTTTTGGGGTTGTTCGAGAGTTTTTGGGGTTGTTCGAGAGTTTTTGGGGTTGTTCGAGAGTTTTTGGGGTTGTTCGAGAGTTTTTGGGGTTGTTCGAGAGTTTTTGGGGTTGTTCGAGAGTTTTTGGGGTTGTTCGAGAGTTTTTGGGGCTATTTGAGAGTTTTTGGGGTTGTTCGAGAGTTTTTTGGGTTGTTCGAGAGTTTTTGGGGTTGTTTGAAAGTTTTTTGGGTTGTTTAAGAGTTTTTGTGAGTATTTAGAATTTTGGCGATTGATTACCGTTTTCGTGATTATTTAGAACTTTGGCGATTAATTAGAGTTTTCAAAAATCTTAAAAAGTTTTTAGAAATAATGTAATTTTTGTACAATGTCCCAGGGTATAATTCAATTCGATTAAAATAAAGATTTTAAAAATAAAAACATTGACTTACCCAAAAAACGAAGATGTCTTGAATATTTGTCAACACGTAGCAAGAAGATTATAGTTGGCTTCCAATAAAATCGATCGTACATGTCAATTCATCGAGAAATTTGTTTATTGCAGTAGGCATCACAGTAAAGTAACACAGTACAAACCTTTAACAAAGAAAATCATTATTTTTGTTATGTTTATATGTACACAAATTGAGCATTTTGTATAACGAATTAATATAATTTTTTTTTTATCTCTAAATCTCCTTCGTTCAACGTAACTTGTATTTTTTTTTTTTCTTGGTTTTAAACTAAAGTAACTACCGCAAAATTAATTTCGATTGTGTTACGTATTTCTCTTCATATTTTTGGTCATTTTCAGACATTTAATTTGTTCTAGTAACAGTTTTTTTTGTACAAAAAGAGACTTGATGATATAGAGATTTTTGTTTGTATTTTTTTTTTTTTTTTTTGTAATCGTATAAATCATGAATTTGGAAAAACCTTTTTTTTTTTTTAATTTTTCCAAATCGCATATTATTTTCGTTTATATTTTCATCAACTTTTAGTATATTTTGGCTTTTTTTTTAAACATTAACATTGTTCCCTAACCGCATTGAATTAGTTGATTCGACCTACTTAAGTTTTTTTTTTTTTTTAATATTATTTGAGAATATTATTTATTCTTATTTCTGTATACGATTAAATATAATTATAATTTCTTTTATAAGAGGTATAGGGCGACATATATTGAGAACTTTTTTGGCAACTAATTAATTGCAAATTAGTTCTTAATATTAAAAAAAAACAAATTGGTTAACTAGGCATATTTTAAAACTATTATATAATCAGTAGGTTTGTATTTTTCTTCTTTTTGGTTAAATATACAACGTTTTTGGTTTATACCTTGACCGGTATTTTAAATATAATACACGTTAAAAATATTTGGCTTGAAATATAGTAGATTTTGTTCGTTAACATTTACAGTATAGAAATTTCTATTAACCATTACTTAATTATAACTAAAAAACTGTCAAAGTATTCCATATTATTTTTTTTTTTAATTGAAGCGAAATTATGTACGAGATGAAAATCTAAATTAAGTATTTAATGATTTAAATTTGATAATAATTTTAATTTAAATTTTCAACTCATTTAAATATATATTTATTGAAATTTGAAAAAACTATGAAAACTTTACGGATCATGGCGTAATTTTGTTTTTTATAAATGTTAAAATTTGCCGGCACACTCTCCGATTACTAATTAAGTTGATTTATTATTAAATTTCTTAATTAATAATTAGGATATTTAAATTAGCATGATCGCGTAGAAGCTCCTTCGATAGTTCAAAACCAATTTTAAGGTTTTCGCCATGTATTCGCGATTCTTCTTGAGAATGTTTTCCGCGTTTAATATATTATATATTATTGGAAAAAAATCTGAAATACAATGACAGTCTTGGATCTATTTGATTGGATACCATTTTGGCACGTAAGATTTAACCCCCCACCCACCCCCTAAAAAATAAAAAAATTATGTATTAGGTATAAAAAAAAACCCAAAAATTAAATTGAAAATAACGTTTTTACATTTAAATTTACAACAATTTTCGGACATATATGGCTTATAGGAAATTTGGCAAGGGACATGAGAAACTGTTTTGTTTTAATAAAATCATTTTTTTTTTCGGTTTCACGACTAAATTGCATAGAATAATAATATTTAAAATAACCCAATTTTTTTATTTTATTTTTTATTTATAAGAGTGGTTGGTTATAGGTCTATTCCGATATAATAATAATATATTTAGTTTGAATCGTGTTAGATGGTTTATTTTAATGCCTACTTTTATTTTTTTAAATCTCGTTTTAAATGTATTTTTGGAAAACTATTTTATAGGTATAGAAGAAGAGAAAAATTCTAATTTTTATTAAATATTATTATATGTGTTTTTTTTTTGTTTTTTTTTTGTTTTTTTCGTAATGAGTCCATTAATTATACCTGTTTATTTTTTTTTAATGGTATCATGATCTGGCCCGTAAACTACAGGGAGGGTTTTTTTTTATCATTTTTCAATCCATAAAAAGTATAATCCCATTTTTCTTCTGGATTATCTTTTAGGAATTGTTTATTTTTAGACGAGACATTTTTTTTTTTCATATTTTCATTTTTTTTTTATTTAACTCAGTAACGAGGAATTTTAGGTTTTGAACTATCGGTGCCCGTAGACGATTTTTGTATTTTTTTTATTAATATTCGAATATCTTTTGGAACACTTATTATAATGTTCAGAAATTAAAGAATATATAAAACTCGACCTATAATATTTTCTTTTAAGGATAAAAAATCCTTATTAATTGGGTCTTTAAGAGTTTTGAAATTATTTTATATTCCACGTTAAACCACCAAAAAACTTTTTTTTTGTATTTTAAATAATAAATTTAAAATATTTGTTAAACTAATTTGTAATATACGACTACCATATATTAACTTCACCTAGTGAAGAATTTTAGAATTCCTTGTATTTTTTTTTTATAAAACACTTAAAACTAAAAAAAAATAAAAATTAAAAATTTATAGGAATGATATTTTTTCCTTAAATACGTATATAATCTTTTCCTTCGAAAATCTTGGGTTTTTTTTCCTCTTAATATTTAATATACACATTGAAATTAATTTATCAGTAAAAAACATTATAGAACCATATATTTTTCCGATTTAATTTAATTTTTTTCCCAACAATTCGAGTCGGCAACATTATTTTTATTTTTACGGTTTCTGTATAACACGGTTTTTATTTTAATTATTAATTTATTTTAATAATTAATAATTTTATATTTATAATTTTAAGGCTGCCGTTAATTATCATCCGAGTTTTGTCCATAATCCATTTTTTTTTTATCAATATTAGTTTCAAGTGTAATTTTTCGTTATTTAAATTCCATTCGGGTTTCGTTTTAGCTCGATTTTTTAATTGTTAGTATATATTAATTATGATAAAACTATTGTTAATACTCTGCAGTTCTTAAGAGCGCTGTTTTTTTTTAGTTTTCTTAATTTGCGAATTATCACGCACAATTTAAATTTAATTTTAATTTTTTTGGGACGGCCGATATGGGAACCAACCTCAATTAGATTTTGATATGATACCTTATGCGTAAGTTGTTTTTTTTCTTTTGTATTTTCTTGCCATTAGAATTGCAGCTATGCCTATTTAAGTTTTTTAATAATTTATATTTGGATTTTTTTTTTCGATAGAATTTTTTACAACGAATTCCCGATGACTTTTTTTTTATTTTTTTTTAATATTTTAAATGTTTGAAGGGTTGGGAACTTTTCGACATTATAAATACAATGGGGAAAAAAAGTCGAAAAAAGTTTTTTTTGTATTTATGGTACGTAATATTATTTACAATGTTTTATATATAGAACCAAAATGAAACATAGCACCATTCAGTCATGTTTTTATCGTTAATTTTGTTTCTGGGCCCTGCCTCGTTTAATTGTTTGTTTAAAAATAACCAAAAACACCTAAATTTCTTTATTTTAACGTCTTTTTTTTTGTTTTTTTCCTAAACACCCAACAACTTACACCTCCTAGTTTTATTGAAATTCGTTTTTATTTGTTTAAAAAATAAATACGTGAAAATTATGGCACGGTTTATACCGATTGAATCTTTAATTTTTTTAAATTGTTTATAATTAAGTATTTAAACCTATTTACGCAAAGACGCGTGTTGCGAAATTTAACCTCCCGGTTTACGCGGTTTTATTTGAAATTTTAGCAATTTAGTAATTGTTTTCCTAAGGCTGTACTTGTTTTGTTTTTGATAAATTTAATTACGTTTTCGAAATGATATTTAATTTTAACGAAAGAAGTTTGAAAAATATTTCGCGATTCTCGTATCGATAAACGTTCCGATTAAATGGACGTATTGTGTTAATTTTTGGTATTTTTAAAACGCGGTTTAAGTAACCGTTTCAATGGATGTATTTATACACTCGGCGCGCGAGGCGCGGCGTTTAGCGGTTTGTTATTTTTAAATTTCGATTATTTTTCAATTTCTTTCGATTAATTAGAAGAATTTGGGCTACGCGTCCACGCAGCGTGGACGAGTAGATTTTGTATTTCGAACCGTGGCTTTGCTTCGCTTAACTACCGGGTCGGTTTTACCGGCGGTTTTACTTTTTTAGGTTTTAATTTAATTATCTTTATCCCGTTTTTTGGGCGTTTATTTCGTTAGAATGTCATTAGGCTATTAAGTGCGGCGCTGAGAAAAGGCAGACGCACGTGGAGATGACGGTAAAAACGGTAAACATGATCAAGCATATTCTGTCTATAACCATTGCCGCGAACTTCCACTCCGCGATGATGTCGTTCGTCTCGTCGTCTTTCTTCATTCTGTTGGTGATGAAACGTAGTTCTTTGAGGATGGCGGTCAGCTCCCTGTGCGCGCTCAGACACAGGCTGGTCGACTGGGCTTCTTCGGTAGGCACGTGCAGGTAGCCGGCAGCCGGGTTGCTGTTGGGCTGCTGCTGACGAAAATCGTCGTCGATGTCCAACACGTTGGCCAACAAGGATCGGGAGGAACGCTCCTTGAGTTCCAACTCTCTCATCTTGCTGGTCATCATGATGGTTTTTCGCGTCATCTTCTTGCCCGGACGCTCCATCCGAAGAATCCACGGCAACCAGATTATCAGAACTGTCTTCACCTGCACGATTCGAGACGATCGTCGCGTCCGAAGAACGTCGCGACAAACACAAACAACCCCTCCCTCTCGTTAAGCTCCGAATTCCCTCACAACGAATTACGACGAATTACAACGAATATATAAGCGAATACGCCTATGACTTACGGGCATGACGAAATCGATATTCAACAGTTTTAGGGAATGATTGACGCGGGTTTTACGCGGACAGAGAGGATGCTTATATTTCAAAACATGCCAAACGAGCGATACAGAATTAAACGCTTCAAAAATTAATTTAAACTCACTCTACGAAACGTAGTGCCAAAATATACAATAATAAGTCACAGATCCTATTACACCAATTTTTTACAATATTTTAGGGCACAGTACCTTTTAGGGCCATTAGCGCTAAAATCGCAATAACCTTTTACAGACTAGCCTCACGTTACCAAACATATAGGTCAGTACATAAAAGGTAGGCCCCAAAAAGTCTGTATTTATCTATGTACCTTAACTTCAAGGACTGTAGACAAAATATATCATCGAATCATTCGAGTCATTTCAAAATGTGTCAAAAAATAAGATCAAGTCAGTTATAAATGTGCATAAATTAAAACTAATTAACAAATTAAAAAGTTGACCAAATTGAATCAAAATCAAAACCAAAACAAATATATCGTAACAAGCCAATCAATAATCATGCGGTAGTTACTTGAAAAACACTGGTAATTTAATCGTAATAAAAATCTACGAAATGAAACAAAATTTAGGTTCAAACTTACGAATGTTGGCATTTCGTGAGTGTCCGAGTTCCTATGATGATAATTCAGCACCACCACCGTCATAACAACAGAAAAGGCTACCATAATCATGATACAAGCAAAATACGTTCCTGAAACATACCCGAATTAAACGTTAATACAAGTAAAGTTCACTTTTCTTAGAAGATAAAACTAAACAAAAAAAAAAAAAAAAAAAAAAAAAAAAAAAATTCTTAAAAAACCAAGACTTAAGCGACAAGGGTTGTCAAGTAAAAAAAAGTAATGAATAAAAAGCCTCAAGACTCATTAGGCCAACACATAGGTACTTAAAAAATTTATAAAGTAGTCAACGTACAAAAGATTTGGAGGAGGGAAGGAAAAGAGTGTGAAAGTAATCATCAAGCTGAGAAAGTTAAAACTTTTTTACCCATTAAGAGACTAAATGATAATTATCCGGTATTAAGGGCCATATATATATTTTTTTACTAACCTTAGCCTCCGTATTTAGTGTACATTTAAGCTCGATTTTGGTAAAAAGCGTCTATCCCATATAATTTAAACGTTTTTTAATGGTACTATCCGTGTTCTAAATCTCGGTTATTTAATATACTTGAAGTACGGGCAGAAGCCGATGAAACCCTCCTTTGAAGTCTACTACTCTAATGTTCGATATAGCGCTCCTCTCTGTATGGGTAAAATTCACAATTTTACGAGATCGGAGGGGTCCTACTTCATACCCCCTGTCTACGGAAAATTGGGAATTCTCTCTCTCTCCGCAAACGACGACGTTTTTTTGACGAACTCCAAGGCTGCTAGAGATTTTCGATCGACGAACTCCCGCTCCGAAAATATCTACCGTTAGGAGGCGTACGAATCGCGCTTTTTGAAACTAACCCATACAGAGAGGGGTAGACAAGACCCGGGAGTAATAGACTTCAAAGGAGGGTTTCATTGGCTTCTGGTACGGGTAAAATGAAGGGCTGTCAACTACGAATAGCAATTAAACTATATATAGTAAAGATAGCTGCAACGTTTCCAACATTCTACGGTAAACTTTCTTAAAAGGGAGGGTGGAAATGGAAATCAAATGATTGTTTTATTGATGCGAATAGTAAAACATTCAGGAAGTGTCTCTGAATTGTACAAAAAAATTGAAAACCTTCTGATTTTGTCTTTCAATTAAAAGTAGAACCTCCGACTAATCAAAAAACGCCACGTTACCTTTGGGTTTATAAAATAATCGAGACACTATTAAATAAATAAGAACCATCAGGGTCGGATAAATGGATTTCCTTGGGGGCAAAAGGGCCTAAGCCAAAAGGCACCAAAATTTTAACCTTTTCATTGTTATATAACAAAAAATTATTGTTTTGAACTAAAAGGGGCGCTCAGATTAGAGCCTTTCCTTGGGCGATAATCAGTACCCCAATTTGGAGGATACAATTATCCGATTCTTAATTTTTAATTAATCCGAAATTGGAATATCAGATATGGATGTAAATCGTAAAAATTGCACATTTTGTTTGCACGTTGCAATAAACATATACATAGTAGCCTCCTAAAGGTAATTAAAAGAAAAACATGACGAAAAATGCCAGATATTTTTGCCAAGTTAAGACTTTATAAATGGTAAATTTTTGAACAAAAAAACTCTAAATAACGCGTTACTGTATCCCTTTAAAATGATGATACTCTATCGATATAATCTCTATAAAGTTGGAAAAATATCTAAAAGCTTTAAGAGCTCGAGAATATTCTTGTATATTTCTTTTAAGAAAAAGAGTCGATTCGGAAACTGAGAAACTAAAAAAAAAAGATTTTGCTAAAGGAAAAATGTGCGTCATTAAAGAGTCGGATTACGCTGTCATCGTTTAAGACTGGGCGAAAAAGAACTAAAACGTAATTTTAAAGAGAAAAAAATCATTTTCCAGAAGAAATATAAAGAAACTGTCACGAAAAAGAAATGGTAATACCTTTTTATTTCTTTTTTATTTCTCGAGACGAGTGACATTAACCCGAAAAAGTTTTAGGGACGGGATTTTAATGGTCGTACACTCGTAAACGACAAAAACACTAACACGTAGCTTAATTTTAATTTAATAACGCGTTTTCAACCTCGGAAAATAAGTTATTAAGACAGATTCCTAAATTATTATTTCTTTAAAGGGATAATGAAACGCCTGCTTCGAGTATTTTTGTCTCCTATAGCGCTGTTGTCTTTTATTGGCTTAAAGGGATACTATAGTCCATTAAAACAAGTTATTTTTAAAGGATTTGTTAAAAAGTGCGGCTGTTACCATTTTTTTCGAATGCCTATGGACTATATTTTTAGTTTTAAACGCCATATTGAAATATTTTTTATGACTCTGGATTGACGCGTTTAAAATATGTCAAAATTGGATTGGTAATGAAAAGTAATTAACAAACGGTAAGTGCTTCTGGGTTAATTAATTTTTCAGACTATAGCCCGTATCTCTTGTAACTTTTTAGATAAGGTTGGGTTGGGTGAACTTAGTTAATCCTTCGGACTAGCCCATCGTTCTTGTAATATTTTAGGTTATAGGTCAGATAATCTATGGAACAAGCCCTCTCTTCAACTAGACTGTCCCTAAAATTAGTTCTAATAAACTGAACAGGTTACGTTTCGAGGAAAATTGAAATTATGATTTCTTGATGCTATCAAATTTAACTTCGTTTGAAAGAGATTGGGTCGAATGGGGAAATCTATTTTCGGTTCTATGGAAAGTTTGTTTTTATGTCAGTCGAATA
This sequence comes from Odiellus spinosus, assembly GCA_963920705.1. Taxonomy (NCBI): domain Eukaryota; kingdom Metazoa; phylum Arthropoda; class Arachnida; order Opiliones; family Phalangiidae; genus Odiellus; species Odiellus spinosus. Next base: position 19,142,002 of record OY987228.1, on the reverse strand, counting down.
TGATTTCTATCCAATGGATTTCGGCATGAGTTATATCATAAGTAACATAATAGACGTAAGTATGCCAATTAAGTAATTTATTTACTAACACCTTGTTTCACGGTGATGACGTAAATTACGTCGTTTTTTTTCAATGACGAAATTTACATCATCAGCCTTACTCCTGGGAAACGGATGTCGCGATATCCATACGCCAAAGACTACATATGAGACTACACCAGAACATGTTAGTCCAATTATTTTATGGTTCGTGTAGAACAAGCTCTTAGTAAATATTTTGTATGGAAGAGATCCTTAATGGCATACTTATGTCTATTATGTTACTTATGGTTATATCAAACTAAAAGCAACTTTTTCTTAGTACTTAATGCTCTCTTTAAAGAATTTAGCACGTTGCTAGAAAAAAGGGATTTATGGTCACTTTAAAACGAAAGAATAACGCGCTTTTTTTCCCCTTTATTATCCCTAAATGTTATAAGAAATAAAGTTTCGAAGATATATAAGGTAAGTTTTCTTTATAGGTATAAAGCTTATCGAAGCGAACGGTAGCAAGCGGAAGAACTAAAGCCGACTATTAAGCCTACCCCAACATTTTCGGCGAAAGATAATCCAACCAGGATGAGACGACGCTATCGTCGATAATCCCCACAAACTACTAAACCGCGTCTTTGAATAAAGCTTCACCTTCTATTTTCTCGCGCCGTTAGAACAAAAAGGCTGCCTTTGTTAAGGAACAAAAAGATTTTCCCAAGGAGGTAATATGTAGACAAGTTTTTTTTATCTCCCCCTAGACCCTGGTTTAATTTTACACCCGAATTAATCAAAAAAGGATGGTTTTTCAGGGATCTGGGGCTCGTCGCTTAAGTCTTGGATTTTTGTCTACAACGAAAAAACACTAGTGGTACGCAGAAATTAATATGGGCCTGATTTCTCGTAAGCCTAGCTTAACCAAACAAGCTCTCGCGATGTTTACCGAGTGAAATTTCAAATTACGGTTGCTAAGACTAAAGTTATGGGACTATTATTTTCCAGTTAACAATTCACGTGGCTTTGCTCGCGGATTACGCTGAGCAAACACTAATATTTATATATAATTACAGGACGCGCTAAATCTACGATCTACACAATATACCTACACACATAAAGCCATAAAAATGGAGACGGATGATCTGGTAAATGTCTGGAAATTCAGAGGCATATTATATTAATGTAAAAGTGTGTCTTATTGCTCCGTGGGTGCAGTTAAATAGCAACTTGGTAAAATGGAATAGATTAGTAATTATTAAACTGGACTAATAATCATTTTAGGCATCCTAATTCCTGTGAAAATTCGATACGATAATGATAAAAACAATGGATTTTACAATGTCGCGTAATTTGAATAAATCTAAATGTTTCTATAATTAGTTTAAATTTGTAAAAATCCGCATTTCCTGTTTAAAGGCGAGGAAACATCTAGCGAATTTTCACAGGTAGTGACGTTCTTCAGTGACGCGAGTTGACGTCATCATCTCTTAGTCCTTCACAGTGTTGAATCCTGTACTTTTAAAACGCGAAGACGACGCCAAAATCTATAAGAGGTTTCGTTTTCGATCGTCGACTACTGGAAATCGTTAGAGCTTGTTAGGTCATTGTATGCCTACTAAATAATGACGGGAGAACTAGCTATTAAACGCAAAACATGGAAAAAATATATATATATTAACCAATAAGAGCGAAATTATAACGAATATAAAAAGGTGCTCGCGTGCGAATAACTTAAAAAATAAATTTTGGGAAAAGAAAAGAATCAATAAAAAAAAGTAACGGTCATGCTTTTCGGTGACAACCAATATAACGAAAAAAATAACACACCAGTGTAATAATGAACGTCATATCAAGCTGCCCCCAACGATAACGAAAGGCTGAGAGGGCCTCGCGTGACTGCGGTTGCAAGATTCACCCGAGGCCCTAATTTTAAATCGAAGATTGCGGGGCCGGTATATAAACGGGGTTGAAAACGAGGTGATGGGAAACACGTGTAGATATCTGGTTCCAGTTTAATTATAATCTCAACAACACATCATGCTATAAACGATATATATCTTTTTTTTTTTAATAGTTTAAACGGATACACGGTTCGTGCAATTAACCGCGAACGCACACAGTTCTAGAGAGAGTAATAACAACTGGGTCACTAAAACGGATGTAACTTAATCAATTGGCGTGATGAAGACAACCGTACATGCTTACGAAGTTAGACGGAGTTTCGCAAGGGGAGTAATTTGTCAAATGACGATTGTTTAAAGGGCAGGGCTCGTGGGACATATATACCACGAATAATTAGATAATTATAGCTTCAGATCGGAACTGATTACGTCAAAATCAGACAACAAAACAGTCGCGTAAAGTTTCTCTTTTAAATATTAAACTAGATAAGCTAATTACCTACTTCACGAAGTTTAAAACTTCCTTAAAATCTAATAAGTTGTGGTTAATTAACTTTCAAAAATCAAATTATTTTGATAAAACAATTGGTACTAATCAGAAACTAACTATCCACAAATCTCTAATTTTACCACGATTCTGCCCTTTAACATGCGGGTTACCCTAGAAAATATCTTTAATTTGAAGTTCTATGCCGATCGGTAAAGAATTAGTCTAGGCTACCACAAATATTTTATACAACACAACCTTAATAATATACATAATATTTTAACATGCACTGACCTGATAACAATTAACGGTTTTATGTAATCGCGAAACTGGCTTAATTTTAGTATTTTGTCGAGTAATAGAACCGCGATGTCCGTTTCGAAAAAGAAAGAAAAAAATAGCTAAACGAAAATAAAACGACATGCTGCCGCGAAAAGAAAATTTTGATATTATTATTTTGTTAAATTAATTTGTATATAAAGTATAGTTGCCGTTGTCACCGCGAGGGCAAAATTAATAAATCGTAAAAATTAGATTATATTGAATAATAAAAAATTAATCTGCATAAAAGCCGCAAAAAATGATAAAAATTTGTCAATTGGATATTTTAAAAAGGTTAAATCATATTAATTAAGAAGAAAAAAAATTAAGAAGTGGTTTTAAAAATATTCCTGAATGAAGTGGTTGATAGGTGGACACCTACACGCTCAATATCTCATCGAAAAAATCTGCGAATATCTGATACATTGAAACTTCAAATGATGACGTATTTTTAATATTAAAGGCCTGTATTTCTTCTAGGTTCAATTTAACTTCGCATTTAGCAAATGTGATTTTAATTTTGTAACCAACATATTCTCATCAATACTTAAATTGTTTAAAATCTAACAAGAAATTATTGTATCCTGACATGTATTTGTAATTATTTTGATTAGTTCTGATCCAGACTTATTTCAGATCCACTATACCACTCAAAAAAAGTGATTTCCTCCAAATATATTGAGCGTGTATGATTGACCTCATTAAAGGGAGAATGCAACCTAACAACAAGTGATTTTTGATCGATTCCTTATTGTTTAAATAGGCATAATCCACTACTGAAAATATTTACAAACAAATATTAAACTAGAAATAAATTTAAAACTTACCCTGAAAATAGGCTTAGTGGGATTCATGGAGCTCCTGATTTCCTCGCGTGTAAGGTCTAGCGACCAATCGCGCGCGACGTAAGTCTCGTGGAGATCTCGCGTGAACGACGGGCCTTCGCTCATTGGTCGCCAAACCTTACACGGACGCGATTCAGGATCTCCATGAATCCCGTTAAGCCTATTTTCAGGGTAAGTTTTAAATTTATTTCTAGTTTAATATTTGTTTTGTAAACTTTTTATCGATGGATTAGGCCTATTTAAACGATAAGGAATCGATAAAAATTCACTTGTAATTAGGTTGCATTCTCCCTTTAAATAAATAAATATATCTTTCGTAAAATTTTCGGAGTTAAATATTATTTTTTTTTTTTTTTTTTTTTGGATATCTTTTTCTATAACGATTCGCACCTATAATCGAGAATGTATCTGAGGTAGGAGGCAACGTATCCGTAACCATCAGTTGAAAGACAGACAGAGACAGGAGAATGGTGACACCTGGAAATAACAACCAGCGGGTTGCTTTAAGCTAGCGATTCAATTTTGTCGTCAGTAATACGTGACCAGCAGCCGCGATTCGCTCGAAATTAACAGCTCGCATGGCCAATAATAAACGCGAAAAACCTTTTTTGCGACCGATCGGAGGGTTAATTGTTAGGGAATTTATTTCGAAAGGTATTCGAGAATCATAGACCACAACATGCATGAAAAGTATATACCCATTTCGTGTCGGTGCTCGCTAGATATTCGTAATATAATAATCATAATAATTAAAATTAAAAAAAAGTAAGAATATTGGGAGGGTTATCAAATTTAAGCCTTTCGAGCTTCGATCTCGAATTATAAACGGTACATTTTACACTCCATTTTGGAAAAATGAAAAAATAAGCACAACGAGTTTCCAAAAAACCAAAAAACGAAAAACGTTCGAGATAAAGATAAAGGGGGGAAAAGGGCGGGAATGTGTCTCGTGAGGTTACTTCTAAATATATATATCGAGAGAGATATCTGTGCAAAGAGTGTTAAAATATTTTCGGGTTGCTATGATTTGTAGAGGGTCTACTATGTTTTTTTTTTTTTGTTTGTGTCCGAGTATGTCCCACCTATGATGGAGACGGCGTCGGACGTGGGAGGCATGGCCTCAGCCAGTTGGAGCATAAAGACAGTCAACGAAAGCAAGATAGTCACACCTGAGAAAAGATCCACATCATATCGAGTCAACATTTAAAAGAACAATTTATAACCCCTTTTTTTGGGTGTATTTGGAATTTTTAACCAACCACCTCGGTTCGTCAGTTTGATAGCTCCTATATTTACGGAACTTACCATCCGATAGACCAATATATAGTTAAGAAATTGTACCGTAAAAGGACATAAAATCAAATTTGACCAAAAAAGCGCGGGTAAATCACGCTTCAAGTTTACAACAAGGCATATTACGCTTGATATGTGGTTCTGAAAATTTTGTCGTCAGAGCTTTCCCCGAAGAGAGAGTTCTAAACGGTCGAGATATGGAATTGCCCTCTCTAGCGGTTGAGATTGGAACTAATATTGGTGCTAATATTACACTGAACTTTCTAGTCGTTTACGGGGGTGAAAATGCATCGAGGCAAAACAATTCTCCCCTCTCTATCGCGAAATGAAGGAGCGTGTCTCGCCCGGCCGTCGCGATTTCGAGTCTGATTAACTCTAAAAAGAATATACTGGGCTTGGCTGCCGTTCTATATAAATTATACTTTATAAATTCAAACTGCACTAAGCCTAGCTCTTCAATAATAGATGTTGATATTAATTATGTAAGGAACAATAAGAAATTGATAAGAAATCACTCGTTATCTTCGCACCAATATTTAAACTTATAATTCCGTATAAGGTCAAATTATTTTTGTCTTGACCTTTTCCTTTAAAATTTTGATAAATAGTAGAAGAGCCTATCACGTATCTCACTTCTCCACTCGCTCTATAGCAAGCCTCGCTCTGATTAAAAAGAATGAAACGTGCCACAAACTCCCCACTTAATATAAACTCCGTCATTTTTAACAAGACAGATTACGAGAAAAATTTAATAACATTTTTATCATAATCATCCTGTCGTGGCGTACATAATGAAGTGGTTTGGTTTCGGTTTTAAAAATAAAATAAAAAAAAAGTTTTTTTTTTTTTTTTTATGAAAGATGGAAATGAAAAATAACAATCGGGGCGTTGATTCAATTTTCGAGGGAATACCCCGGAAAAATTTCCGCCTTCATCCGTCTCGGAATCTGATTTGAATATTTTAATTAGCATCAAATCGACCCCTCCCATCCTCTAACATCCTCTCCCCCTTACGTCCTGTCAGTTTTCTACGATCGATAACTCATTAAAATTACCAATGGCCTTTACTAGGGAAAAATTTTCGCGCGCAAAAGTGGCGAAAGAGAGGAAGCGCTGCAAAAAAAAAAACTAAAATACCGAGAAAAAAAAACTACAGAACTGCCCTTATAGGAAAAACAAGCGATTTAACCATAGACACACTTCAAAGGACTCTAAATTGTTGTCTTTGGAGATAGAATTAAGCTTGAACGAAGCGAAATTCACGTCCGAAAGGACGGAACAAGGGACTCTCATTAAAAGATATACACTAGAACTATAGTTGATGACAGCTAGAAGAGCGTGAGAAAAAACCGTTGTAATATTTTCAACGTGTAAGTGATAGAATTGACTAAACTATTTTCGACGACAAGCTGGAGAACGCTTTCATTATAGTGGTTGAAAGCTAATCCAAACTAGCTCAAGGGTTTCAATGGAAATAGTTAATAATAATATATTAGTTTCCTAAGGCGCCAAAAACGTATTCGAAGCCAGAAATTCGGGCTTGAAAAAAAAAATGTTGGAAGCTAATCCACTTCGGCGCTTTTAATTTTCTGCTTATGAAAGCTGTTTTTTCCCACGAATTTCCCTTCTCTCTCTCTCTTTTTTCTTTTTGAAGGGAGGTTTCGTTTAGATAAAAGAGTTTGATCAATGAACTGTTAACTCAATTTTTCAGGGACTTTTTCTTAAACAAAGAAAATATTCGATCTCACGCTCACGCGGATGCCGGAGCCGCGAGTTTGAATAATAACGGGCGAAGGGACTCGAGGACCGAATGAAAGAATTACCAAAAAAGGCCCGAATTAGGCTTAACGGAAGACCAAAGTCTATACGCGGAAAGAGAAAACTCCTTTGCTCGGGGAAAATTAAAATTCCGAAATAGAAGAAGCGGAATGAAAAACCCCGGGAAAAAAGGATCAAGGGGGCTGAGAAAAGACGGGGGAGAATGGATTCAAAACGGTCTTACCTAAGGTGAGTTTTTCGCCAGAGTCAGGCGGTAGTGTGAAGCCGAGCAAAGTCATAGACGAAATAAGAACGCAAGGGATAATGAGGTTGAAGCCGTAGTACAGGGTCCGACGCCTTATGTGGATGGTAAAAGTTATGTCTACGTAAGGCTCCGGACAACAAGAGTAAAGATGGACATTTCGATGTCCAGGAACCTCTGTTAGAGAAATCGAAAATAAAAAACAAAAGCGATTGTTAATAAAAGTTAAAGCTTATTATTTTTTTTGGAGACTTAACGTGCCGATATTATTGCTCTGTGTTTCCAAAAATAATTTCAAAATATAAAATGGAATAAGATTGCTCTCTCAATGAAGGTTATCATCCTAATCAGTAGATGATAACGTTGTAGGGACAATATATCTCTCTGCTAGCAATATCCCTAGTTTCAAAGTTCAATTTTTTCCCGACCTACGTCGAGAGCTACCAACGTCCAACGGCTATGTGGCCAATTCATTAGACAACCTAATTACTATATAATAATGTTAAAAAAAAGTCATCAATGCATTGCCAAACATTTATGAAAACATCATTTACACCTGCAGGAGTGTCTTATTTCAAAATACATTAAATATTTTACCGTATGTCCCTTATATGGAACCTATATCCAACATTATCTTCTGGTTGGCTCTTATAACCTACATAGTGTTGATATTGATTTTGTTCCATTGTTTGTCCTCCCAACATATTCCAAAGCTTACAGTAAACTTGAGACGGTATACAAATACCAACTCAATTTAATTATTTAATCTCGCGTACTAAACACTAAAGCTACGTTCCCACTACAAATTTGAAGCCAGTTTAAAACCATTTTGAATGTTAAAAATCAACATTTGAAGCTAAAAATTCCCTTTTTTCGGTTTACAAAAGATTTTACCGTTGACCACAATTTATAATTTGAAATTTGAGTTTTTTCAAATCGGTTAAAAACGGTTTTGAAAAGGCTGCGTAACCCAATCAAGATTTTATTGGAGAAAAAAATTAACTTTTTTGTCGTAACAATAGAAATTTATCTTAGTTACGACGAAAAAGCTACTTTTTCTGGTAAAAACATCTTGATTGAAAACGCTCCAATAGATTCCCTTTGTCTACAAAAAGTTTTGGTTTTAGGATAGCCAAGTAGAGGTATAAATATATTTTAAGGTTTTTAATCGAGCTAAGACTAGCGCTATTAAGTATGGATCGTGAAGAAATTGGAAATCTTAATGTCGTCCGCCATTGTAAAAAGTCCGCTCTATAGTGTGAACGTGACTTGTACGTACATAAGCTAGCGCGTATGTTTCTCGAGGCTTTCTAAATACGCGTAGTATGTACGAGAGAGATAAGGAAGGGTCCATTTATATATACTTGCCCATGAGATGCCATTCGCCATTGTGGACGTAAGTGCTCAAATCTCCCCCCTCTTCGCCGGCAAGGCGGAGGTCGAGTTGTAGGCCGTCATATGTCCACGAGCCAAACTTCATCTCGCACATCTGGTCGTCGAACGGAAACCAGGTGATATCTATTTTGCAGGTACTCTTGAAAATCCCCGGTGGGATATAAGAACAACTTCCGTTGCTTCTCACTACGACATTCGTGGGATAGGTGCCATCGAATCTTTCGTCGGCACTGTATAAAGAGAGAGAGAGAGACATCCGATATTACTAAGCATTCCAACTCCTAAACTATACGAGAGAGTTCCTACTCAAGTTTTACTATATATATTCGACATACACTACGGAATTAAACAACTTCGAGGAAAGGTCAAGAGGACAATCAAGTGATTCTAGTTTCTACTACCATAAGTTAATTATTGCTGCCTAGAAGTTAAACAAATACACTCAAATATATTTTAGCCAGAGATTATACACCACGTACCACGAGCGAAAAACGAACGGGAGACAGTATTTAATTAATGGTAGACTTCCCACCAAAACAGATATTCAAGGTAATAATTTTTGTTTTAACACAATCACTGAATGAAAAATAAAAAAAGAGGCCGCCTCTATATCTTATTTTGGAAGAAATCTGGCTAAACGTTATTGAATAAGAGAAGCCTAAATTAGTAACCACTGTTATATATTCACATATCGATTTTCACATTCCCTCCATTGGTTTGAATCTAGCTTTTCCAAAACTAATACCCCTTTTAATTCTATAAAGACATAATATTGGATTCAATCTTCTCATATATATCATACTCCTTATTAGTCTTCGACGAATAAACGTTATTGGATCGATTGTTCGCTTAATATAAACTCGAAACTCCAAGAGGCACTTAGGATTGGATACAGCGCGTATATCGTCCGTATACAAACCGAGACTGTACAAGATACCCTGACCCGAATTTAAAGGGAAACTAAAAGTAAAATTATTTTCGGAATTAACACGCCAAAGCCTTTAATATCGCTCTGAGTAGCCCACACCCAAAATTTGCCTCTCTCTCATCTCTCTAATATTCAATACAATAGAGGGAAAACAACTACATCAGTAAGAAACTTCCAAAATTTCCGGTGTTGGCTGTTTATGTAAATGGCGTACCGTATATATATTTTTCCGTGGATCCAAGACTACGTATTATCAGAGGTATATAATAACCCCCTTCGGGGGGAAGTATGAAAGGTAGGCAAAATCGACGAACAACAAGTGCCCGGCGTAAATCGCGGCGGATCGACACACCGCTTTACTCCCAAAAAAATAGTTACACCATTTTGAACCTCACTAAAATTTCCCTACGCACACTTCCGGAACTTGCGAGTTGAAGTCAACCTTCGACTCCTATTTAACAGACAGCCTGACTCCTGAGACAGGAAGTTCTAAACACAAATCGAGCCGTCTTGTTTATACAAAGACCATTTACTAGAGTAGCGACATTGAGAAGTCCAGCGCGAGCTAGTGGCCTAGATAGTCAGCAGCGGGCTCTTGTTGTTCGTGATTTTTAGCATTGGTAGTATAGGGGCTTTCATACTTCCCCCGAAGGGGGTTATTATATACCTCTGGTATTATCAAATTTCTTCCCAAACCTATCATAACTTGAGATATCAAATTAAACATGAAAATGTTGCCTAAAACTGTGGGTAAATTCTTAAATTCAAAATATGGGTTCTGAAAATAAATCTAGTAGTTTCCCTTTAACAGACAACCGCGGTGAATTATTCTTAATCCACGAAGAATCCTTTTCTCGAATTCGCAATCGCTTCGTGGATAGACTAAACGAAAAGAGGTTTATAGGAAACAGAGAGCCGATATAACTTACCTATTGTACATGAGGACATCGGGTTTCCATATTCTGTTGGGCGGAATCCGTAGATCTTTGACTCCGCCATAATCGCTGGGATTCCAGCGCAAATTGACATCAACCCACTCCTGAAAAAATGACACGTAAATGTAGGTCAATATTTTTCGATATATAAGGAAGCCTTCGGAGCAGAAGAGACCCAAGTTCGCCTTAAATCCTAACCTCATAGTCACTTTGAACCTTTCGTATTTTGTAGACAAAAGGTCTACCAGTATTAGGGTAATAAAGAATTTATATAGAATAAACCCAGAGTTTAAATCAGGATAAAGTGTGGGTGTGTGGGCTTCATAAGCGAAATAGAGGAGCTTCGTTTTTCATGGCTCAAGCTCATTTTTATCATAGGCATCTAACTCGATTTACTTTTTTTTTTTTTTTTTTTTTTTAATTTTCGAAGAATTCTCGTTAAGAGCGAACTGATAGCGTTGTCTCGCAAAGTGCACTTTCGTTAATGAGGGGGAGATTTTAACGAAGAGCCTCTTTAGAATCATTTTCAGTCGAATTTCGAGTAAATGAAGCTTTTAAGATATTCTTAGCTTTCGGAACCAAAACTACTTATCTCTTATGTTTAATTAACGTTAAGTTAATCGCTTTTGGCTTTAAAAAGACAACTACTACTTTGAAATCATTTATTAAACCTATAATCTTCAATAAATCTCTTCTGCTCCAAATTTATAAAAAGTATTTTTTAAATTAATTATAATAAAATATACGAATATTTGAAGCTGAAAATTTACCCAAAAATATTTGTAGGAAATTAATCCAATTTTCGGCTTCAAAATTTCGTATTTAAAATCGTGCAACTGACAGTAAAAAAAAAAATCAATACAATAATCTATAATTCGTGCCAAAATAAAATTAAAAAAAAATTCTTTTGCAAGGCAAAGTACGCATACAATTCAATACTCGAGTAAAACCCACGTTACGATCGCAAGCGCCAAAAATTGTACAAGGAATTTTGAGAAGATTTCGGGATGGTGTGGTGAAAAAAAAAAGGGGGTGGATGAGCTAAATGATGTCTTGCTATAAAAAAAAATATGGATTTTGCTCCTATAATGATTTTATAATGGCCCCTGGTTTCGCTATTTTTCTTTTTATAATAATTATATTATGTACTTTATCTGGTTAATGCGCATACTAATATAATATTGTACAAATTTTCTTTTGGTAAGCCTTGTACGTTTAGAAGTTAAGACGAAGTTAAATATTTTAAAAATCCGATTTTTTTTTTTTTTTTGGTCTATTTTTTATATATTTATGAATAAAAGTGTCCAATTTATTTGTATTAAAATATTAACGCGAGCGAAATTACGTTTCCCAACGTTTAATATCTCGTAATTAACCGGGTTATTTTTGTGGATTACATCGTGGGCTTAAAATTTAATGACTAAAAACCTTTATATATATACGTATATATATAAATAGATAGAATAAATATATAGAAGATAAACATGCAGAACGGTGAAATAGTTTTTTTTATTAATATTTATATATCTTTTTTTTTTTGGAAATTTAATGATGCCAAAATTTTTTTAATATATTTTTTATTTTAAAGGTCATATGAACCGTACCGTAATTAAAAGTTAAATTAATTTTTATCAGAAGTAGATGAAACCCTCCTTCGAAGTCTACTACTCTAATGTTCGATATAGCGCTCTTATCTGTATGGGGTAAAATTCACAATTTTACGAGATCGGAGGGGTCCTCTACGGAAAATTGGAAATTCTCTCTCTCCACAAACGACGACGTTTTTTTGACGAACTCCAAGGCTGCTAGAGATATTCGCTCGACGAACTCCCGCTCCGAAAATATCTACCGTTAGGAGGCGTACGAATCGCGCTTTTTGAAACTAACCCATACATAGAGGGGTAGACAAGACCAGGGAGTAATAGACTTCAAAAGGAGGGTTTCATCGGCTTCTGTTTTTATTAAGATTGAAAAATTTGTTATAATTTATTTAAATCTTAAAAATGTGATCATATGACGTTTAAAAGTTTAAATTACGCTTTATAAATTCCATTTAATCTTTGGAATTAATATTTGTTAATTAGCATGCGTCAAAATTAGTTACCACGCATAGAAAGAGATATAATATAATTTTTTTTTCTTTTGATTTTAGAGGATAAATGCAGTTGAAATTGGGTTACTTCGTTTAAACTCATTAAAGGGAGAATGCAACCCAACACCAAGTGATTTTTTAATCAATTCATTATCGTTTTAATAGGATTAATCCACTAGTAAAACATTAAAAAACAAATATTTAAAACTTACCAGGAAATTAGGCTTAGCTGGATTCAACGAGATCCTGATTTTCTTCGCATTGATTGGCCAGCGACTAATAAAAGCAAATGACCGTCGTTAAGGTGAGATCTTCCAATAACATTCAATTGGTTGCTGACCCTTCAATGCGAAGGAATTCAGGATCTCCATGAATCCAGCTAAGCCTATTTTCAAGGTAAGTTTTAAATTTTTTTTTACTGGTGGATTAGGCATATTTAAACGATAAGGAATCGATAAAAAGGTCACTAGTTAGGTTGCATTATCCTTTTCAAATATAGCGTGATTTAATTAGATACCGTTTTAGTTGCGTAGTTTAGTTTGAAAAATTTAGACTGCGCAGGTTTAGTTATCGGATTTAGTAGTTTTTCTTTTATGGATGGTTTCGCGATATTTCTTCGCGTACGATATTTAGTTCCCGAAAACCGTTTTTCAAAAGTATAGTTTTTAGTTCGCGAATTTAGTTTTTCCCGGTTTTAGTCCATGCAAATTTTCCAACTAGACTTTATCCTCTATCGTTAGGTAGGGTATTAGCTTTTTAAGACTTACCAATTTTAACCAGATATTTGTTACTAATAGCTGATTCTTTTCGTCCTATAAGAGAGAAAACAGGGAAAAAAATTGTTGAGGGAAATAAAATCTTGAAGGAGCCAAATTAAAATAGGAATTTCAATTTAAACCGTTATTTTGTTTTCAGAAGGTTTGGTTTCGGTAGTTTTTCATATATATATATATATATTTAAAAACATTTCGCATACCGTAGCAGAAAGTGCAAATTAAATATATTTTTTTTCTTTCGTTAATTTTTTTTTAAATTAAAATTATAATAAATAAACCAACAAACATTTATTTTTTTACACGTAAAACGTGTATAATAACATCGGGATATAATTGGGCTTTTTTATTATTATTAAATAAGCCTGTTTAGTGAAAAATAATAAAAATTGGAGGTATTTTAGGAAAAAGGATTAAAAAATTAATGATAATAAAAGCCATAAAAATAAAAATCGGCTCGGTGTTTAAAACACAACGACTGGTTTGGTATATTGGTTCTAAATAAAAATGAATTACATTATTATTTCAAAGCTCCAACACTCGTTTCTCGGATGCTTTGATAACTTACCAGGTTTAACCAAAGATTGGATGTAACGATTTGATTTTTTTCATCCTATGAAAAGAATATAAAAAACTCTGACGAACATCCCATTTCAATTGGCCAACTTAACCCTAGCAAATTCGCTAAAAATTAACACTATAATCTCATATAATAGGCGATGAACATTATTGGGGGTTCGTATAATGTTGAAAATTAATTTGCTTGATATTTCATGGCTTTTACTTTGAATTTTCCTTATATTTCATGGCTTTTACTTTGACTTTCCCTGATATTTCATGGTTTGGCTTTGACTTTCCCTGATATTTCATGGTTTTGGCTTTGACTTTCCCTGATATTTCATGGTTTTGGCTTTGAATTTCCCTGATATTTCATGGTTTTGGCTTTGACTTTCCCTGATATTTCATGGTTTTGGCTTTGACTTTCCCTGATATTTCATGGTTTTGGCTTTGACTTTCCCTGATATTTCATGGTTTTGGCTTTGACTTTCCCTGATATTTCATGGTTTTGGCTTTGACTTTCCCTGATATTTCATGTTTTTTACTTTGAATTTCCATGATATCTCATGGTTTTGGCTTTGACTTTCCCTGATATTTCATGGTTTTTACTTTAAATTTTCCTGATATTTCATGTTTTTTTTTTTTTTACTTTGTCTGATATTTCATTGTTTTGGCTTTAACTTTCCATGATATTTCATGGTTTTGGCTTTGACTTTCCCTGACATTTCAAGAAGTTTACTTTGACTTTCCCTGACATTTCAAGAAGTTTACTTTGACTTTCCCTGACATTTCAAGGTTTTTACTTAAAAATCAATTTCCCTTATATTTCATGGTTTTTACTTTGACTTTTCCTGATATTTTAAGGTTTTCTAGGTTTGTATTAACCCCATTAATTTTTATTTGTTTATTTGCTTACCGAGTATGCGAATGATTCGTTTTATTATCTCTAATTGGAAAAATTAAGCAACTCGGAAAATGTTTTTACTATGAACGCCTGTAAAAATGTTTTAACTGTAGCGCTTTTGTGTTTGCGCGAGAGATACCATTTAGGATGAACTGAAATAATGTTATTTCTATATAGCGCCTGTAGAAATGTTTCACCACCCGTACACAAATGCGCGAAGAGTGAAGATTTCCTTCATCATATTAAAGTATTAAAGGAAATATAGAAGTTTAAAATTAAACTCCTGTTTTATAAAAAAGTCAAAAAGTATTAGGAAATATTTTTAAGTATTATTAGATACGTTTTTGTTGTTTAAATTAATTTCTTAAGTTTGGTTAAATTTGAAAGTACGTCAAGTATAAATCGAACCAATCAGATGAACCCAACGGTGCAGATTTCCCAAAATACTCTAAAGTTGTGGTTCTCGCCATCTAGCGACGATTTCAACAAACTTAACCGCAATGGTGGTGTCTAAGACTGAAATATAATTGCCATCAAAACCTTAAATTTTCTCAAACAGCGACAAAAAATAATAATAAAGTAAACGCTTTGTTCAAAAATAAATTTCGTGTAGTTAAAGGGTGAATGAAGTCTCATAAGTTATTTTAATCAAAATTTAATTAAATATACGAACTCAATCTTATTTAACAGTGAGATTCATCGAAAGAGTCATTGAACATTTTCCCCAATATAATATTTGGACTAAATTTATTAGTTTTCAAATTTACCGGTTGATCCCAGCTAAGCCTACTTTAAAACTTTTAATGGATTGTATTTTAATCCATGTTTATGCATTTTTTATAATAAATTTAACCCTTTTTTGAAGAAACCAAAATTGATAAAATAAACTGTTGTTTGACTTCAAAATCCCTTTAAATTACGTGACTTCTAGCTGTAAATTTTAAGGGTACCAAATGGCTTATTTAAAAAAGAAGTACACCATTATAAACTACAGTAAAGATACATAGAGAAAACCTATTGAGACACACGAACATTACGTGGCTATAAGAGAGGTGGTTAAAAGTCAAGCGTTCGCTCTCTCTCTCTCTCTCTTGGTAAAAAAGAAAGTATGGGGAAATCGTTTAAAAACCTTAATGGCTAGAAATGGCAATTTCACCCATGAAAATGGGCGAAAAATTTACGATTCAGACGACATCGCGGCCAAGATTTTAAATCGTTTTCTTTCAGGGGGTACCAAACCGAAAAAACAAAATTTATTCCCGAAATGAGAAAGCCACCGTTATTTATTTCTCCATCAAAGATGATGGTTTGAAACGAACCACGAAAAATATACATTATAAAAAAAGATTCGTTTCACTCTTAGTAGGATATGAGGTATAAGAAATAAACTCCAACTTGATGGGTAAGCTTTAACGCGAGTTTACAACCTAAGTATGACCAAAAATCAATTTTAATCAAATACAGAAGGATTATTTTAGATCTAGCCTTTCATTCCCCTCGTTAAACGCCAGTAAAATAGACATTATCGTATTCCTTACCCCAATTTAAGTCTTCGTGACGCGAATAACGAAACATACATAGCAAAGAAATAACACCGCCTCCGATTTCTCCCACGGTAAAGGATGAGGTAGAAACTTAACTAACACGCGCCTGGACACGGAATAATAATTAAATACAATTTTGGTTTTACCAATGTTCATTTGGGGTCAGTTAGCGAATAATTGGTTTCGCCATGAATCAATGTCACTTTACCAGTGTCTTGGCGATGAAATACGAGCCCAATAACATTGAACCAAGTAGCGGGGCCCCCGTTCACTACGCATGGCTGAAATTGGTATAGGGATTCCCAAAAAAATATTCTAACCCTACCAGCAGACTTTACTCCTCTAGCGCTACGCCTTTGGTGAACACAAAATTTTGTGTCGTCTAAAAGAGTTAATTATTTAATTTTCAATAAAGGCATATTTACCAACCTAACTTAACCTCGAAGGATTGAAAGGAACTGAAGAAAAGGTTTATAAAATAAGATATTTAAATTCACTAACGTAAAAACTGAATTCGTCAGATTGGAATTTATACGTCTAAAAAAATTCTCTAATATGGAATCCGTATAATTATAAAGTATTTAAATAATTCTAATTAACATAGAGGCCGAGACAATCGTATCTAAAGTGATTCCCAGATCAAAAAAAGGCTTAATGATTCACCTTAAAAACGTCAGAAAGCAAATGTCATCTCCGTGTCTAAGAACAATTTAAAGTAAACATTCGAGGGAAATAAAATTACAGTTACGATTCAATATATTAATCTTTCTTTTTTGAGATAGAATGTAAAGATCTTACAGGGCGGGGGTGTAGTAGTAAAGAAGAAGAAAAAAAAATCAGTGCAAAGGCTTAGCTCGAAAACAGATAGGAAAAGAAGAGCGGTCAATTTGCTTCGGCTTTTTAGACACCCCATACGATTTATAGCGAAAACGTATCAAAGACCGAAAGTAAGAGGGGTTTAAAGAAGAATAAGAAGAAGAGAGGCAAAAGGGACCCCCCCAAAAAAGGCAAGTATAAGCGGTATAAGCCATCGACAAATGGCCCACTCCAGATGCTTTCAGAGAAAGCTCATTTCTCGTACGCTTCGTTCTTCCAAGTATCCTTTTTTTTTTTTCGGGTGAGTTTTTTTGGGGAAAGAAGGTTTTTTTTTCCCTTCTCCTAGTCCAAAATTTCTAGCAGCTGTAGCGTCACTTTAGAAAACAACGTCGTGTATCATTCAATCACTTGTTTTTTCGGTACAACGCGTAGATTTCGATTGAAAAGGCAAAACTCTCCTAGACATTACTCATATACGTATATATATATACCTAAAACTCTAAAACTTTTCAGATCCCGTTTAGAAAGTGATTTAGAATCAATTTCCAGTGAATTCCCTTCAACCAACTTATAACCCTTCAATCCTCGCGCGTTTTAGGAAAGTTTTGTTAAAAACACTCCCCCCTATCGGGACTTCCGGAAGGTCAAATAGGTTGAAGTTGTATTCGATTTTAAGCTCCCCAAAGCACTCAATTGACTAAAGTTTTTTTTTTTTTTTCCTTTAGCATATAACATATAGTCTTCACTCTCTCTAACTCTCGCTAACTCTCGAAAATAAAAATAAAAAGGGCCTGCGGGGCTTAGCTTTCAAAAGGATTAAGAAAACCCGAAAAACAAACAGAACGTCTGGCGAGAAACAAAAAAAAAAAAAAAGATGAAAACTTTCTCCCTTCTTTGCCAACAAATAAAAACAACGGCCTAGAAGAAGAAGAAGAAAAAAAAAAAAAACTATATAGGGAAGCAAACGGATCGATTGGAATGGAAAAAGACCAGGTGGAACTGATTTCAATTTGAATTTTTGCCTAAACTCTGGGAAAACAAGGAAAAGAATTTACTCCTCGGGGGGTTTTTTCTACATACGAATTTTGATTTAACCATAGTCTTGTTTTTGTTTATCCTTTTAGATATAGTACGTATAGACCACCTCCGCTGTCTCTAAAGGCGACGTTTCCACGAAATTGGGTACGAAATAGAGGTCGAAAAATAATAGAAATCCAAATTTGGATACGCTTTTTTTTATATCTCCATGTAAGAGAATTTTCAACCGAAATTCTATCATATATTATAGCGACAGAAGCTAAAAATTTGGATATTATTCTAGAATTCCATAAATATATAAAAAGAAAAGGTCAAAAGGTATATTGGTTTTATTCTCCGAATACTTATTTATCGAAAAACTTTCAGACGTAATAGCTAAAGTAACTAGCAATAAAATACATAAAACTCCGATAATTTGAATTTTCAAAGGAATAATTCACCTAAAAATAATTATAATGGTATAATTCAAATTGAAATTATATTTCTAGCGCCAATATTAAAATTACGATAAATTATGTATGTAAAAGCAAAAAGAGATTTCGCGTTTATTTCAAAACTTAACCAAACTTTAGAAATTCATTTAAACACCTAAAACGTGTCTAATAATTGCGAAAAAATTAATATGGTGATTCCGAAAATAAATTCAAAAGCTGTTCCCTTCCATTTAACCATCATCAAAATAAAAAAATAAATAAAAAATGTTTAGCATGGCGCCGGTCTTTTAAACAAATTTAATCTATAATTAAATCTATATTTTTATCTCCAAGATCTCAAACACATTCTAGGAAATCATCAGTTTTAAATTACAATATCCTATTTACACCCCCGCACTATCACCGATAGGGTAGAAAAAAAATGACGGATTATCCAATCACCCAAATCTAAGAGATGCGCCATAATCCGTACTTTTCATACAATAGAAAAAAAATTGGCGGGGAGTCCCCTTTCAAGAGGTATTTAAAACTCAATCTGTTTAAATTAACTCCGTGGGGAGGGGGGAGGATTGCAGAGCTGAGAGCGATAAAAAAGAATGTATTTCCTATTCTATAGGAAAAACTCGTCTCGTGTCCCTACCCATTGACTTGCAAAATACGTTTAGGTTAAAAAATAGAAAGTACAGGGGCGGATGAGAAGAGCCATTTATTTCTTTATCGGCTCTGATCGTAGGGTAATTTTTTAGACGCTCGGACAATAGGTGGGCGCCTCATCCGGTGTTTGGTCGCGAGGCAACTATAAAAAGGATCCAACCACAGATTCAAAACCAGTTATGGCGCGTTTTCATGATTATGGTCTCTTATATCTTAAATAGATGGGACCTTGGAGGAGAGAACTTAATATTCCGGAGTAGAAAATTGTTTACCGCAAACACGGGCGTTTTTTCACACCTATGACAACGAAAATCGAGGGGGTAACCACTTTCCTAAAATCTGTACACTAATTACGCGATTACTGAAATGATTACAGCCTTTGGCAGTACTAAATGCGTAATCAGTTATTTAATAACTTTAGTACAGTCAAAACTACAGGCGTGTACACCGATTAACAAGGAGTGATCAACCCCTCGACGAAAATAAATCAGACGTTGGCGACGTCTGACCGAGAAAGACATGTGGGAAATTTTATTGAGTTGCATAGGTCTCTCCTGCAAGGGGGGGGGGGGACATCGATAAGAAAGTTATTCAGACAATATACAGGTATAACTGTATATGAATGTTTCAGTGGAGACGATTGGTTCTAAAGTAACAAGAGACGTTATTTAAAACGTTACTCGTTTCCTGACGTCAGTGAATTTCAGCCATTCCTCGGAACATATTAAATTTTGATCCGAGGCCAATATTTCCCTTATGACTTAATTTAAATAATTTATAATTAAATTTCGAATATATTTAGCCCTCATATCTCCCTGATTGATTAATCTTTGGCTAATCTACATTTCATCATTTCAGTTTCAATACTCCAATCACGTTGCGATAATTACGAATAGCACTTATTGAACAATTTTTTTTTCTTGACCAGAGAAGTACTCTGGTAAACTTATAAAAGCTCTAAGCAATGATGAAAATGCACTCTTATACAGAGATGAAAACGCACCACTAGAGAAAAAAGGACTCCGAGTGTATCGGTTTCCCATTAATCAGGTATAAAACCGAGCTCCCGCGGGCTTCCCAAAAAGGGTTAATTATTTACCAAATTAGCTTGTCACAAACTCCAGCCTCTAAAAGTCTCTCAGTAACCCCGATGGCGGAATTCTTAACAAAGAGTAATTTTTAGGCTTAGATATATATGGAAGTTTTGGCATATATCTATTTTTCACGTATACGCTCGCAAATTTTCGCTTGATTTTCTTTTTAAATCCAGTATAGAACTAATCTCGGTAATTAAGGCGATAAGGAAACTCCGCGAGAGGACTGATGATGTATCATCGTAGACGTATACAGGGTATTTATAGGTGTAAGCTCGGACGGTAAATTAAAAAAGACTTACCACGTCGATGATTTGTTGTAGAGTTAAACCGAAACTGAGTATAAGGGGCTCTGATTCGTTTGCCACTGGTCTTTCTAGAACATTGTAATTGCCGAGTAGGTCGTTGAGGAGTCGTTTTTCGTTCGGACCTTGATAGGAATCTACAATTGGGAGAAGAAAATTATAGATGATTAAAAAAAAACTAATTTTGTGATAACGACAGTGGTGTAACGTCAAATTTTGCCTCCCCTTTCCAAGAAAAACCAAAATAGTAAGCATATTAATATTGCAATAATAATAAAGTCGCGACTTTTTTCGTAATATAATGATTCAATTACAGATGGCGTGAGAGCCTCTATCTATTTTGGAAATCCATCAACAATATTGCCAATTTTTGCATACGTAGATCCAATGAGAAAGAGGTGTACTCTGACGTATAATGGCCCCCCTCCCCCCCCCACCTGTCCGTGCGCAGGGTGGGGGTAGTGTTCCATCCTTGTCGTGGTGAGGGGGCCCGAGTTCTAGGATCCGTCCTAGTTCCGCGAATTGGAACACGGCCGTCTCGCCCACACCCGGCCGACTCGCAGGGCCCGAACTGGGCCCTGACAGCTCCCTCTGCCTTTGAGTCGGTCTTGTTGGGTCACGGTTACATTACGGAGGCCGTATGGCACTGCTGTGTGGGTTCTGGTCGCCAAGCCATATACCTTTCCTTCTGCTGCCTTAGCCTCCACACGTGTGTGCGGGAGCACTGGTCTGGGGTTCTTCGGTTCCCGCTTTTTGGCCTTGTTACCCGTTCCGGGCACGGTTTCGAGTGCGGCACTTTAGGGACAAATGATGCAGCCGCACGGATTGGCGGGGGTGTAGTGTACTAGTTTACGGAGCACCCCCTTAACAATCAAAACTGATGACGTCTAATGGCGTAAATAAAGTCTCAGAAACTTTTAATACCCAATTGTAATAAAGGTCAAATTATTTAATCTTTTCCTTTAAATAAGTGCAATTCCTTTAAATTATTTAAAAAATTCAAAGGGGATATTTTTCAAACTGTATATTACTTTGACAAAATAAGCATATATACTGATATAACCTAAATGTACTTGCAGCATGTGTCCTAGTAGTTTCGTACGTGTCGTAACCTTCGAATATATAGTCCTAACTTTATTATTAAACAGAATTAAAGTTTTTCTCGACCTTAGAACACTACTAAAAGTTGCGCTTCCTCTGGTCTCAGTTCTCAGGTGATGTTCACTTTTAGTAATAGTGCCAAGAACATTTGCATTTCAAAAAATTTAGGACACAAAATATTTAAACTATTTTTGCAATTTTGACCAAGAAAAGAGAGATTCTGCAATTCAAAAAGGCGAGGGAGAAAAATCTCACCTTTTTCTACTTAAAAGGAAGGATGAAAATGGAAGTTTGATATGGATTCTTCGTCCCATAATTCAAAACTGAATGAATCTTTATAATTTTATGAACTTATTAATTTACTGTTAAAGACCTATAACCTTTTTTCATACTATTAAAACCAGAAGCCGATGAAACCCTCCTTTGAAGTCTACTACTCCAATGTTCCATATAGCGCTCCTCTCTGTATGGGTAAAATTCCCAATTTTACGAGTTAGAAGGGGTCCTACTTAATCCCCCCTGTCTACGGAAAATTGGAAATTCTCTCCACAAACGACGACGTTTTTTGGACGAACTCCAAGGCTGCTAGAGATATTCGCTCGACGAGCTCCCGCTCCGAAAACATCTACCGTTAGGAGGCGTACGGATCGCGCCTTTTGAGAATAACCCATACAGAGAGGGGTAGACAAGACCCGGGAGTAATAGACTTCAAAGGAGGGTTTCATCGGCTTCTGTTAAAACCTATATTACACTTCTAAAACGACGCGATTTTAAAATGAGGCTGTCACCATTTTTTTTTCCCCAATGCCTATGGATTATATTTTTTAGTCTCAATGTCATAATACGTTTCAAGTTTTATATCTCTGGGTTGAAGCGGATGCCAATTATTTCATAGTTAATATTTTTACTGTCGCGCTAATTAAAAAAAAAAAATCTAGACGTATCTCGAAAATTAAGTTTCAATGACATTGGTTGATTGTCTGCTCGGAGTATAAAACATGTAATAAATGATATTAATATATCTTGTAATCAAATATTTTCAAAGTGTTCTGTCCTTTAAGAGATTATAATCGAATAAGAATCTCTTGGCTTTCCTTTTAGGGCTACCCTTTAAACATTCTTCGTATTTCAAACGTGGTTGTAATGTCACCATCCCGAGGAACAAAGATAAAGAAGTTTGCTCGCGCTACTCTCGCGCGCTTATATATATCAAAGTAGATGGAAACTATTCCGGAAGAAAGCTCGCGGATCTCGAAATTTTTGCTCTTTCCTCGATGATCGAGAGGAAAGGGTGAAGGAGCAATAACATGGTAAAAACGTCTCCGCCTCTTACTTTCGCTCTCACTCTTACGTACCCCTAGCTATCCTCTCAATTCGAAATTTCCGCTTTATTCCAGCTTGGCAAGCTAAAACACGAGACACTCTCACCCACTCATCTTTCGTACGATGGCCGGGTAAAGAAGAATCTCGGAGATAAATTCGAGTATCTAAGACGAAAAAAAGTCTTATCTAATAGCCTTCGGTAAGAAGAATGATACAACCTTTTCCCTTTGAACTGACCATAAAGCTCTAAAGCGGACTCTTTGTGTTAGAAATATAGTACGTATGATGGAATATTTTTCGCTCTATACCCAGTCTTTAAAATAAATACCAAGAAAAGGCGCGAGTTGCTGTTATATACCACCCTGGTATACGCGTAAGAAAAAACTAATATCCTTAAAGGCACTTTGAGAAAATTTAAGTTATATTCTTTTAAGGCTTGGTGATTTAAGACGTGGATTTTTTTTTTATTATTTAAAAAAATAAATATATCCACGTATATTCAAAGTTTTTATAAAATATGGTGGTTATAGTTCGTTTTCCATCTCTCTGGTTGAACAAGAACACATTTTCGGAAATAATTAGGCTTAATTTCATTAAATTAGGGGCTAAGAAGTTGCTAAATTATATAGCAGTCTTTCAACTGACACACTGACACGCATCAAGCTGACAAGCGTTTCTAGTAACGAAACGGTCTTTGAATGATGTTGAGAGGGGATAAATTAATTATTCCAAAGAATAGTTCCCACAACCCGGCTCAATTCGGGCCTCGTAAAATTGATCTCCCGCCAAATACGTGAATTTCATTTTCAAGAAAAAAAAAAAAAAAAAAAAAAAAAATACATTGTGCCAGTAAGATCTAATATCATCTTCCTTCATAATCAACCTATAGATTAATGGGCTCATACATTACAGGTATATTCAATTATAATCAATGAAATCGTCGATAATCTACAGGATTTAACACGGAGAATTTTATGGCCATTAATCAAACTTGGAGTGGTCCAAACAATTTTTTTTTCGAACTCTACCATTTCAAATTATAATCTAAAAAAATTGTTTATAGACCTATGACCCCAGTACTTCTTCAATAAGAACAAAGATGCTCATGCAATACCAATACTGAAAGAATACAAGTTTTATAAATAGTGAAACAAAATAGTTGTGGACTTGAGATATACAGTACACTGCTAAGCGTCGTATAAAAGATTACAGAGTTTTATTTCCGTTTAAAATAAGGTTGTTTATAAAAAGATAAACAACCGATTGAATAATGAAAGATAAATGAAAAAGGGCTTATAGTTTCGTTCCAATAGCCTCTCTCTCTCTATAAACACAATCAGCGGATTTTAAAGGTCTTTGTATACGTACGCTGTGTGTAACTAAAGGAAGCGCAGTGATGGCGGGGAAAAAAGGGGTGCGCGCAAATACACCATTAATAAAGATTAATGAAAAGGAACAAACCCAATTCTAGTTTCGTTATCGACAAAGTGATTAAACATTTAGGACGCGACTCTCTCTTCCGTAATAGCGCGCTCGGACTACACCATTTTTCCTTTTAAAAGGGGAAAATAAAAAAAAAGGTCGCGTAGTTTAAGCCTTAACAGAAATGAGAGAAGGGTGCGTGGAGAAAAGCACCGATTCCAGGGTCTTGTTTAACGAGCAAAATTGTAATTGTAGTAATGGTACGCGGTGGCCGAGGACAAAAGGACTCTGAGCTTTAACTCAAATGTCAAACGGCCCACGATTTCGCGTCTATCTTAATAATATTCAGTCGGTCGGGAAGAGGAAACTTTTCTGCTACGGATAAAATTAATAATTTGACCGCCCTCTCTTTTCTAGAGCCAAATATTTCTATTACTGCAACGAATGAAGTTATTCGTCAATGAAAGGAGAAAAGTATAGGATTTGAAACATCTTACAAACACGCTTACTAAGCCTTACACTTTATTCAACTTTCATTCTTGCGTTGACTTTAAAGGAAGTGTGAAAAGATTTGATCAAAAGGGGACCAAAAAACCTGTGTTCGAGAACTTCGAGTTAAACTGTTTTTAGGATAGAAACATACCGTAAAAAATAAAACATCAATTTTGGTCAGAAATAGATCTACATGGGTGATTTCCAAATAAAGGTATAGTTTTGTTATTTTGAAATATATTAATTCAATAGTCGATCACGAAACCGGGTTAGTCACTTGATCTTAACGAGTTATCAAAAAGCCACTTTGATCAGTTAATTTGCAGCTATTTAACTATAAATAAACAATAACTATAATAAAATCACTTACCCGTGCGAAAAAGATATTATTGTAGCTATTACCGATAAAATAATACACTTATCCATTCGGAAAAGTAATTTCTGTTTGATTTTATGCTAAGCCTAATTCGAGACTATTTCTGTTTGAGAGTAAAGAACGCCATTTTGGCGGGAACGTTGCTATGGTTACACTCTGATTGAGCGCGCGCCTCGATGGCGCGAGAATCTTTAATTGGCTGCAAACTCGGTTTTAACGGTGATTGGCCCTTGAATTGATTTTGAAGGGTAAATATTGATATTTCGAACCAATTGTTTCAAATCAAAATTCTCCCATTTTCCATACCAAATAAATATTAATGAGGTCAATACAAGACTTTAAAACCTTGAAATATCATAAACGAAACTAGAGTTTCATTTTTAACCCAGATTTTAGTCCCAATTTTTGCAAAAAGCAATTAATTCAAAGCATATTTCTATTTACTTTTCACCTTCTATTTAACACAGAAGATAGGGCGCGCGGATGTTGTAGATTGGCTGAAATATAGGGAAAGAGAAAACGGTCCGAGGATAGAGAGAAATTTCATTCTTCTATACTATCCTACTTTCCCCATTCGCGTCTTTTAATGAGCCGTGTAATTTCTAGAGAAACAATAGGAGAAGTGGGCATTCATAAAAAACATACTAGATGAAAATAGGAGGTATACTGGAGGCAAAATTCCCGATTGCAAGGTTTCTGCTTTACCGAAACTTTTCGTCTGCAAACCTTTTATGAAAAGGGAGAAGAAAGGGAGAGAGAAGTGAGGGAGGAGAAAGAGCAAAAAGGAACAAAAACGTATAGCTTTTACGCTTCTGGATTTAATTTCCTGGCCAACTTCATTTCAATTGGACAAGCTCGATATAGAAAAGGACACAACGGAGATCTTCTATCGTCCGCTCCGTTCCTTTCTATTTACAATGTACGCGTTTCTCTTTTGTTTTTCTTTACATATCATCCCGAACAGAATGGAGAATGGGATCGAATTTACCAAATAATTAAGCTAAAGGTGCAGACAAGTAGCGAAGTCAGAACTCGCCTTAAAGTTTTTCAATAAATTTTATGTTGAGAAATCTTGCCTCTATATACTGCAGACTGTTCCCCAAGTTAAGCCTAATAACTCCACTTAAAGGGAGAATGCAACCTAATTAGAAGTGATTTTTTATCGATTCCTTATCGTTTAAATAGGCCTAATCCACCGATAAAAAGTTTACAATACAAATATTAAACTAGAAATAAATTTAAAACTTACCCTGAAAATAGGCTTAGCGGGACTCATGGAGATCCTGAATTGTGTCCGTGTCAGGTCTAGCAACCAATGAGCAAAGGCCCGTCGTTCACGCGAGATCTCCATGAGACTTACGTCGCGTGCGATTGGTCGCTAGACCTTACACGGGAGGAAATCAGGAGCTCCATGAATCCCACTAAGCCTATTTTCAGGGTAAGTTTTAAATTTATTTCTAGTTTAATATTTGTTTGTAAATTTTTTAAATAGTGGATTAGGCCTATTTAAACAATAAGGAATCGATAAAAAAATCACTTGTTGTTAGGTTGCATCCTCCCTTTAAAAGGTAGATTTTTGATTATAGTTTTTATTACGATTATGTAAAATCTCGGATCAAAATAAAATCTATACATCCGTTTTTGCTGTTTAGCAACTACTAATGGATCCTTGTTAAGCCTACATTGATTTATAGCTTAAGTAATAATTGTTATTTTTTAATTAAACCAAATTTAACAATGTAGAATCATTAGCAAGTCTCTTTTGTCCGATTTGATCATCCATTAAAAATATTTTTTTTTAATCTAAACGTTTGCTGTTTATAATTTCTAAAGATTGCACGATTCTACATACACTATTCGGAAATATTAGGCTATAATATGATATCATTATTATTACGCGGGAACAAGCTTAGTGACTGTAAATATTCTACAAAACAGGAAACCAATTGCGTATAGTTGTAAAATTATCATGGCTAAGCTGAAATAACCATTGAATCTTAAATTGAATAACTTGAATCATTTTTTTCTTCTTAAAATGCGGATTTCAAGTCTTCGTATAAAGACGAGTTTGGTAAATAAAGCGGCGATATGTACACAATTGAAAGCGCGACCGATATTCAATTAATCGAGGAAATAGCGTAACTATAATATTAACCCCCGCACCACGAAACAATTACCACTAACAGTGTATACGGAACAGACCCGAAGCTGAGAAGGTACTTAGCGGATATATATATATCAGATATCATCTCCCCGAATTCTGTCGCTGTCGCGTCTCGTACTAGCGCATCCTCCAATTCAACATCGATTCAATTCTATTCTCCTATAACTATACCTATATACGCCTATCCACCTTTCGCGAAGCCTAACGAGCTAAGGAGAGAAAGCGAAGACTATAAACCCTATAATTATATAATCCTCTTCAAGAGGAGTTGTCAAGACTACTTTCTTCCTACCAGGTTAAACATATTGAGTATTGATCCGCCACAAATACAACCATTGAAACAACTCCTCTGGAAGACGTGGGAATAATAGGTTTTCTCAAAGGACTATAGGTTATAAAGGGGCATTCACAAACGAGCCGGAAATCGCTTTGAAATCGAGAATGAGAAGATTAGTTTGACGCGTGCAGCTATTTTATAACCAATGGGAAGATGGTTAGAGACCTATAACGACGCGTTGTTGTTTTTGAAGCTCCGCCAAGCTAAGAACGCGTATTTACACCTTAAGTTTTATTGATTACGTTACGAATTAGTTTTCTTTAAGTTAATTTCATGTATCTGATAAACGTTTTTATTTGTTAGAATAGTATAAATGAGTCTTATTTATTAGGTTTAACATTATTGTAAATCTCTTCCCTTTCCCATTTTTTTTGCACGTTTGCAAAAGCAAGAAGGATCAGACAAGGAGAGGAAAAGTGGGGACGGCGCAGTTCCTACTGCGTCGGCCTAAACTCCCACTCTGGGAGAACGGGGTAGAGACGTTTCGTGGTAAAATGTTGTCACGTGGGTAAAACGGATCCTTCATCAGCTTCGTAGTAGCCACGACGCTAGCGACCACGTGAAAACAGTTTACCTCGAGAATTTCCTATCACCCTTTCCACCCGAGTGGGAGGTTGGCTCTTCTCTCTCTAACTCAACGCAGCCCTACTTTTCCTCTCCTTGTCTGATCCTTCTTGGCAAAAGCATCTTCAGAAATATATAGTTGTAATTATGTTAGTTACAGAGAAAACTACATAATATTGGACGAAAACCTTCATTAAGGAGATGTTTCTATCGTTAGTATAGAACCTAAATAACTTGAAAAGAAATCTGAACAAAATAAATTAATCAATTAAGCCTAAAAATTGAATCCATTGAATTAAAGAAGCAAAATCAGTACGTGCATATCTACAATCTTAAAATACTTAAAAATTCTAATAAAGAACCGTGTTTTTATGTGAGAATTTCGCTTCCTTCTAAGTTTATGACTAAGTATAGATAGTGAAAAGAGCGTGAGAACGAAAGGCGTGGGTGTGATAGCGCGGACTTAATGGAGGAAAGTGGTTGAAAGCGCGGGGCTCAATGAAAGCGAGACTGATTAATGAAGTACGATTCATCCAGCGTCCATATAATACTTTTCATTAGCTTTAAACCATCATAGCCTTATAGGTCTGGCCAGGGTGGCTCGCTGAAGATGTTAGAAAACCCCTTTAACAGTTAACTTTCATTGCCTAGCTTTAGTGTGTTTTAGAGGGGTATACCATCCAGATTTAATTATTAAATTTTCTCTTTTTAAAACCGCGCGCTTCGCTAACTTTTCCATTCGCTTGTCTGAAAATATTAACACGTGTTATACTAGAAATCTGGCGTCCTTTATAAACCAAATAAAGCTTTACGCTAGCGACAAAATGATTAATTACTCTTTTGAAAAATTAACCCGAAGTTTAGTTCTATATCAGATAACAGAGAGATAGAAATATGTACTACAAAGTGAAACATATCGTTCAATTTTATGAACCTAATGTTTGGGTAAGGCTTATTATATCTAGAGATATCTAAATGTAAACTTTTGGGTCATTACAATAAAATGGTAACAAGTCGGTATTTTTCATTTGAAAATAATGTAAGATGAGTAATCAAATTTCGGGTTGGTTAGTACCAGTTAAATGGATTTGCGTCCGCTTGCGCAGTTTCCCACTTGCGCATTTTCATTTGCGCAGTAGCCATTTGCGCGGTTTCCCATTTGCGCAGTTTTCCATTTGCGCAGTTTGTCATTCGAGATGTCCATAAGAGGGACAGGCTAGTTCGAGTGATAAACTAACCTAACTTAACTTATAATATAACAAGAGGAACAGCCTAGTTCGAGTGATTAACTAACCTAACTTAACGTAACCTAACATAACCTGAAAATGGAAACTGCGCAAATGAAAAACTGCGCAAATGAAAAACTGCGCAAATGAAAAACTGCGCAAATGAAAAACTGCGCAAATGAAAAACTGCGCAAATGAAAAACTGCGCAAAAGGAAATGCGCTTGTGAGAACTGCGCAATTGGAACCTTACCGTTAAATGCACCAACTCCTAAGTAACGTATTTTTTTCATCGTTATAATTACAATGTAGACAATTTATATTTCTAAAAGTCTACTGACTTGTGAGTTACTTCGACGGTTAAATTTAAAAACACTAAAAGGTTCTCAGTAATTTTTTGGTTTAATTTTCTTAAAACGTCTGTTATTTAAAGAAAGCTTTTAAATTTATGAAATTCAAAGGAGGCGGCTTGGGCTGTTTTTACTTATATAATATAAATGTTTTAAAATAAAACTTCTAGAAAATGTCGTTTAAGCGACTTCCTTCTGCCATTTGATGTATGTGTGTGTAGAATATATATTCGAAGAATGTCTTTTATCCGAATGCAAAAAATAAGGGGGTGGGAGAATATCTAAAAACGCTAGGATATCAAAATACGAGCTTCACTGATCGGAATATAATATATTTTTTTTGGCGATTTCCTCGTCTCCGGCTCCACTTTCTTATAGAATAAAAAGTTTGGCCAGTCCGAAATTTGGCGAAGCAGAAATGATTTGTAGGAAAACGTATTCAGATGGCAATATATACTCCCCAACTATTCTCTCCCACACCCTTTCACTTTTGACTTATTTTTATATTCCGTGAAATTTTAGCTTTTTGCGAAGGCCATCTTGCTTGAATCGTATTTTCCCCACATATTCAATGTGTAGTATAAATTTCAGCGGACTGTTCGTCATTTTCGCTATTTGTAACAACGCTAGCTTTGGAACAATGTATTAAAAACGCTCTTTCAAAGTTACGGTATCGAAAAAATAAAATAAAATTATAATAATAATAAAAAAAAAAAACAAAATTGAAAAGAAAATTCAACGGGAAAAATATTACCATAAAAATAATTCAAATTTTTTTGGCACAAACTTGGCATCGTATATAAAGCTTAAATAAAAACTAAAAAAAAAAAAAAGAAAAATTGAAAATATTTCATTTGGAATGAACGTTAAATTGAAACCAATTCTCGCGAGTAATTTTTCGAATTCGAAATGTGGAAAATATTTTTTTGTTTTGTTTTATTATTAAAATAAGCGCCTGTCTAGGATAAAATAAGTTTTGTGGAAAAAACATTAAATAAGGCTTAGGAAATCAAATATTTTGCGAGCTTCTTTCAGGTTGAGTTTTATACTCCCCATTTTTAACTAAATACAGTAATAATTAACTTTTCAAGAACTAATTAACACAATATTTTTTTTTACTAAATGTAAGATATTATAGCCTTTCCCTTACCGTAATTAAAATTTTAAATTTAATTATTTTGAAATATTAGCATACGGAATATTAAAGTTATGTCATACTATTAAAATATTTGTTATTAATTCTTCTACGGTTAATTAACTTAAATAATTTTCTTTTAAATTGAAGTTCACTCCATAAATTGTAAGCTTCTACAATCCTAACGATTGGTCAAGCTAGGCGTAACGTGATCAAGGTGCAAACGTATATATAGTTTTAAAGGCGGTTGAAAAAAAATTCCCACGCCTATTTTCTTCTATAACACTTCCGTCAAGCGGCTATGGCAGAATAAGCCCCCATCTGGGGATTCTGGGCTATTTCCCATCAGTATAACCCTCCAAAAAACGTATCATTGAAAACGACCGCGAGCGCGGGTGCCCAGCGAAATAGGGTCAATACTCCAATATAAGAAAAACGTCAGTCAATAAATCCAGCCCCAATTCTTTTGGCAGCTCGAACGAAGCGCGGCTGGCGAGCCTCGGCGCTACAGCTCACCGAGCTCTTGGTATAGGCTATACGTGCGTGGCACTTTATTTCGAGTACGCGACGATCTCGCTTTCATAAGGATATCGTCGGCCGGATTATTGATTCGCAATTTCTCGCACGTCGCCGAGCCAGAGAACCCCCAGACCCCGCAACCTAGGTGAGAAAGAATGAGTCGCGGAGGGAAGAAAGATCACGAGCAGCGAATAAACAAGAAGGTCAAAGCCTCGTTATAATTGTCACACCTTAGATGGTAAAATATACCCAAATATAAACATGTTCCATTCAATTTCGCGTATCACAAACCCTCTGTGATATAAGAAAATCTATAATGCTTAAAAAACTTGATGACCCTATGATTATATTTCGGGGCACGGGCACCTAACCCGTCGAATTTCCCTGGCCCAGGGCCGGAATAAGCCAGGTAGAGGCCCCTAGGCAATGCGAGTCTAGATAGTGCCGGGCCCATAGGCAGTAGCCCACACTACTTACATGGATAATCCGCTTCATTAATACGGGCCTCCTAAAATAAATGTCCAGTAAAACTAGACTGAAATTTGAATTGAATTGGAGAATTGGTAGAGAAATGGGAGTCACTTTAAGGATTTTAAAAGCTAATGATGACAACAACAACGACATACGTATTAAACTACATCGTTGTCGATATGAGAAAAACCATCCACCAAGTATAAATATACAACTGGGTGTGGTTAAAAAACTATAACGCTGCGAATCAGCCTTATGGAAAACGAAGCGGGATAGCACCTGAAGAGAAATGGAAAATACTCTAGAGTCCAGATAGAGACCATTTTTTTCTCTCTCTCTTTCTTTCATTCTTCCTTTCTCCAGAGTCTCTCCATATTTCTTCGTCCGCGGGATGATGGTGGGACGTTCGCGTAAGGATATTGAGGCTAGTTTATTTTTTCTATAGGCAGCTAGCTCCTATCATTGCCAAAAAAGGCGGACGGTATTAGCGACGCAGTTTCTTCCTCGTCCTTCTTTAGAACCCTTAGATCGAAAAGGGACAATAGCGAACCCGGAGACAACTTTAGGGATCTTCTTTCGAAGCTGCAACTAGCTATATAGGGATGGCCAATCCGGCAGATGGGCCGATCTCTCGCGAGGCGGCGTCACTTTCATATTTATTGACCCGGTCGGGGATTCGCTTCAGTTTCCCCGGTTATATAGGTACGAAAAGAGAAATAAAGCGGCTTTTTTCCGGTTTAAAGCCGCGTGGGGTCGAGAGAGAGTGAGAGAGAGAGAGTGTGTGAGAGAAAGAGAGGGAGCTAGAGACCCCGGAAGAGTAATATCTAAGGTATAACGTAACTTTACGTAAAGAGGAAGCTCTCTAGTACCGCCGGTACCGGCTTTAGGACACGCTCCGTAGGATGGCTTTCGAAAGATATACCTAAGGATTTTCTTATGGCAAATATAAAATATCTGGACTGGGTAACCTCGGAAACCTACGAGAACGCCAACGAATAAAGTGAATTTTTTCAAGAGGCGCCAGCTTACTAAAAAAAGGGGTGGGGGTAGCGATTTAGTTATACGGTGCCTCGGGTATCTATTGAACTGTTAAAAAGGTGGATAACAATTCATTTCATCCCGCCTATCTCTTTCAAAACCTATAAGAGGGTCGTTTTTTAAAAAGAAAAAGATAGCGTAAAGAAACAAAAATCCATTTTTTTCATTAAATATAATATCACAGTCCGAAATAATATTTTTTTATTAAATACAGATATATTACTTTAAAGGAAAACACCGAGCTAAAAATGGGAAAACATTTGAAAGAACCTGCATTCTAGATTATGAAATCGTATTTCGTTTGGATATCATATACAGACGGAATGCTCAACAGGCCTTAGTAAATTCTGGCGATTGCCAGAATCTAATGGGCGTCATAGTTCAGCTAACCCCTTCTATGAATGGGGGTCCTACCTTTCGTATGAAAATGATCGTTAATTACACTAATTACCTTTATATTTTTGATAATTTCATTTAGGATTTTCTTAAGAACGCGTCAACCCTGAGGTATAAAATTTTGGCTTATACCTCATAAGTCAATACCTATCAGCAAAGGGCCAGGTAAAGGTACTAGAGCCTATCACTTAAAACTAGTCAAAAACGTCAGCACCCCTGTCTGGCTCAAGTGATTTGAACTCTTCCTCGATATTAGGAAGAGAGGGAAGGAATATAGGCGGGCCGAGCTTGGCTATATTCTCTCCCCCCCCCCAAACTTCCGAATTTCTCCAAAGAGAGCCGCTAGAGTGTCATCCATAACCATTCCAAAAATGGTGACAGCCTCACTTTAAAAATTTTCAATAAATAGCGAAATTTAAAATGACGTTATGTCGTACTATATAAGTTAATCCAATGTTTACAGGCGGATATTCGAACGGATTATTGATTCAAGCTAGCTGATTAACAAAGAGAGATAGTGGGAAGTTGGAACTCTTCTTTTAGAAAAGTCAAACACACGACTAAATTTTCATTTAGATGATTTTTTTTTTCAGCGACCACTTGGTCTTTTCAATGGAGGAATGAAAAGAAAAATTAGCAGACGTCTCGAATTCAAATAAAGAGAAGAAATAAAAACAAATGTCCGGGAAACTCGTCTGGCATAACGGCTCTTAAAGGGAGGGTGACGAAGAAAATGTAGTGATTATTTAACCGATTCATCTATTAATAATAAAAGTTGTTCGCGTACTAAAACATTCGGAAAAGGTCTGAATTGATTTACTGTCGCGATAATGCGTTTTCTATAAAATATTGTTTTTTAACGATATTTCCGAAAATGCTACTTAAATTCCATTTGGAGTTCACGGAAAATAGTTTTTCTTTCTTCGAAAGAGTTTCATACTGGCAGAAGCCGATGAAACCCTCCTTTGAAGTCTATTACTCCCGGGTCTTGTCTACCCCTCTCTGTATGGGTTATTCTCAAAAGGCGCGATTCGTACGCCTCCTAACGGTAGATGTTTTCGGAGCGGGAGTTCGTCGAGCGAATATCTCTAGCAGCCTTGGAGTTCGTCCAAAAAACGTCGTCGTTTGTGGAGAGAGAGAATTTCCAATTTTCCGTAGACAGGGGGGATGAAGTAGGACCCCTTCTAACTCGTAAAATTGTGAATTTTACCCATACAGAGAGGAGCGCTATATGGAACATTGGAGTAGTAGACTTCAAAGGAGGGTTTCATCGGCTTCTGATACTGGGTAAATAAATTATAAAAATATATCTTAGACTTAAAATTATTTCAATGGCATTCTTACAATTCTTAGTAACCTAGAAGACAATAAAACTATATACAAAACCAGGCACGCGTCGGTACACATGAAAGGAATTAATTTTTCTCTTATTAACTGCAGAGCCTAATTAAAAGAAAAGTACGTGAGTGGTATTTCGATAAGATCCGAATTAAGAAACAAAGATAAATATAAGAAGATTCGCGGTACCTCGAACAGACAAACTGATGAAAGAAGGATTGCGTCACCATTTGAAGAGCTTAATGGCTCTGCGGAAAATAGTGACGTTAGGGGAATAAAATTGCTATGAATAGAAAAAAAAAAGATTTATTTCATTTGGGCGTGAAATTACGAATACGATGTGAAAATTTCGCCTCCGAACTCATTTCTTTATTCCTCGCAACAATAACGTATGGAATAAGAGTCGACGCTTCACGCTTAAAGGTCTAGTATCTTGGAAATTTAAAGGGAAACTTGGAGATACAAATGGAACTTGAATTTTATTTTCATCATGCCGAAAAACGGATACTTGATAATTTTTAAGTACGTTTTTGGTGTTTAAATTTGGTAAAGTTTGATTAATCTTTGGTGTCTGACTCCGAAGGTCTTAGGAGACAAACGCTGGTCTATTCTTTTAAGGTTAGGACATTACAAGCGCTGTTGAAGGCTGAAATAATATGATTGGTCAGAATTTATATAAATTTCCTTTTATAGAAACTTTACCAAAATCGTGCCTAAAAATTCTGTTAAAATTCTCGAATATGTTTTTTGGCATGCTGATTCCGAAAATAAATTCACAAGCTGTTCTATTTTTAACTCCGAGTTTCCCTTCAAGCTTTTGCCAGAGTAAAAGCCAAAAAGTCACGGAACATCTTCAGAAATAGCGTGTTTTATAAGAATATATCTGACCATCTGTTTCACTGAAAGCGAAACCCCGCGGGCCGGGGCAGAAATAGAATGAAAATTATAATTAAAATCAAACTTAATTATTAAGACTATCCCTTTAATATCTGAGAAATGATATTATATTGTTGTTGGTCTGTTGAAGCCGGGATATCCCTCTAAAAGAAATCCAACAATCCCAAGCGCGCTTTTGTTACACGACGATGAAACGAAACGCCATTGCGAGATCGCGTGTTTATTCTTGTTCATACACCCTAACCCACTTCATCTCTCACCCTCTCAATCCTTCTATCTTAGATCCCTTCTTTTTTCCTTACATTTCTATAGCAGATGTCTTTCTTCACACACTATCCATCCAAACTGCTTTTCATCTCTCTACTCTTAAGAGTCTTAGAAACGAGAAAAAACTAAGTCTGAAAAACTTATCAAGAGGAAAAAAAGAAAAACTAAAATTCGGGTATCGTATGTCGAGATGTTTTGTTTGTATTGAGTTACTACTACTTGGTTTACGTTACCAAGTATACTACTATACTAACGTTACATTTGTAAGATGCTTTAAACAAACTCAATCCATGTCCTCTCGCCGAGGAAATCGAGAGAATACTTCTGGTAATCTCTGTAAGTGATCGTACGATTATATATGTTTTCAGTATTATTGCCTAAATAGTTGCGCTGCCTCCACTCGAGACTCAAAAGTATTTTATAATTAGAATCCTCGAAATTTTGTAAAAAAAATGGGTCTCTAAACAAAATAATTAGTTAAAAAAAGTAATTTACTCGATTGAAATATGAATAAAAATAAAAGCTATATAAGGCAAGGCTTTAAAAAATTTCCAAAGAATTGAAAATTAAAAATCACTCCTCTTGCTATTTCAAAAAAATATTAAGTTTTTGTTCGTATCAATTATTTCTTATTTTAATTTTTTTTAATAATTAAAAGTTGTCTTGCATAATAACTAATTAAAATTTATTAACGAGACAAAGGACTCGAGCATTCTAATCTTTTTCTAAAAGATTCCACAAAAAATATCAGCAACTAAAAAAATTAAATTTTTTAGCGTTATAATTAAAATCAATTTGATTAAGGTATCTTTTAAAATGGCATCACTTTCTCTCCCAAAACCTTCCCCTGAGCGCTAGTGGTTAGTAATGGCATTTGAGCTACAATTAAAAATTATTTTTCTACCCTTAAAACGACAAAACAAAATGATTTCAAATTGAAAGCTCCGTGAAATTTTGTAGGGTGTCAAATTCAATTATATCCCCTCAAGTGGCGCCGCCACACGAAAACAAAAAAGGAACTATCACAAGATTTATCGAGCGCTTTTATAAAATATAACCAGAAGTAGATGAAGCCCTCCTTTGAAGTCTACTACTCTAATGTTCGATATAGCGCTCCTCTCTGTATGGGTAAAATTCCCAATTTTACGAGATCGGAGGGGTCCTACTTCATACCCCCTGTCTACGGAAAATTGGAAATTCTCTCTCTCCACAAACGACGACGTTTTTTGGACGAACTCCAAGGCTGCTAGAGATATTCGCTCGACGAACTCCCGCTCCGAAAATATCTACCGTTAGGAGGCGTACGAATCGCGCTTTTTGAAACTAACCCATACAGAGAGGGGTAGACAAGACCAGGGAGTAATAGACTTCAAAGGAGGGTTTCATCGGCTTCTGATATAATGTAACTAGAAGTATCCAAGAGCGTGGAAAATCACGCGATAGTTCACAACTCCGGCGGGAAATACAAATCTGGCCACTCTCCTTTTCTGAAAATTAATTTCTCAAAAAATAGGGTAAAACGGAGATTTCAAATCCTCTCTACATGAAAACGGTCGAATATTTTTAAGTGGATTTTGTTTATACAATTCTGCACCAATTTTAACGTCCTTTACGCTCGTTCTATCGAGAGTAAACTAACTGCACGAACAACAATATACTCCCTATTTCGAACTATTTAATTTAAAGCCTGAACTTCTAAACTTAGAAATATTCGTACGAGATATAAACTATAAATCTTTTTTCGTGCTCAAAACCGGTAGGGGGGCGAAAGAGTGGATTTTGAGGGGGAGATTTTAGTCTCAATTGATGCCTCCAGAGACGGAGAAAAATGGTTTCACCAAGCAGACCTGACATCATCGTATAGACGTAATAGTTAAATTTCAAGAAAGTAAGAAGACGAACTATATAGGACCGAGATAAAACTTTTCTATTCTCTTTGAATGTCTCTCGAGACTTGTTTCCCATTTCCTCTTCACGTTCAATTCTATATACCCTTACCATTGCTATTTACAAGTTTAAAGCCACGTTATTTCTCAACCACTAACACTTCTCATTGTTAAAATATATAGAAGCAAGCAACACGTTCGAATCAAAGATCCTCGGTTATATCCTAATAATATTATACAACGAGTTATAATTGGAATTTTACGTAAAGCAGCGATGCATTCTCCAAATGGTATCAATATATAACTATGGAGGAGTGAAAGAGATCTTTTGTTTCGCAGGCTGCCGCAGCCCGCAGTCTCTCTCTTTAAAGCTTCATTCACACTAGACACTTTGAAAGAAATACAAACGCTTTCCAATGCTAAAATCGATTTTTTAAGCGTAAAATTCCATTTTTTGACAATGAATCTCTACAGTTGACCCCCATGATTTGACATTTTGACCTTTACAAAACGGTTTTGAAGTCTCGACCTGTGTGAAAGCGGCTTATTTATATTATACCTAACGTAGAGACGCATTCTTTAAATGGGATAAATTGTTAAAATATATAGGAAAGAAGGTGGTATAATGATGGAGAAGACATAGTGAGAGGGGAAACTTTTGTTTCGCAGACTGCCGCAGCCTCTTGAGAATCGAGCAAAACGAATTGGGCAAACTATATGGTATTGTCTCTAAATATTCCTATGTCCTAAGTTTTCGTGTATAATAAGAGAGTTTTCACAAAGCTAGGAGTAAATTAAAACCCACCACCCCTTAACTTATTGTATACTTCAACCCTTCTCGTCTACATCGCAATCGTCTTAGAGGGATATAGCACCACTTGAAATCTTATGAGCGTGACATTTTAAGTCAAATATAGTGGAACTTTTGGAGACCAAGAAAATACACGGTCATCTTCACAAACTTTCTGGAAGTTTCTTCAAAAATATATTGTCTAATTGCCGAATTTTACACAATGAACTGGCTAAATCGCTGTATTCCAAAATTTTGTATGTGTTTTGGTTTTAACTTCGAATTATAAGTTAAAAAGGTGTAACTTTCATGGGCCTTAGTCTCCGAAAAATAGTTCCGCGAGAGAGCGTAAAAAAAGGTTCGGCGGCTAATTCCACGTGAGTATAAAAAGCAGTGACTCAATCCGCTTAATTTTAGGGTAAAATTTCGTACGCGATTTTCAATACGATTTGCGTACTTTCTCCAAAGGTGATTTCTCATACACTCCTGGTTTTACTAAACCTCATCGTTAGGGTTATCGTTGATCTAGCAAGCTGAATGGGTGGGTGGGGGAATAACTCCGCGGAGAGCGTAGTTGGATTAGTTTATAACGGCGAGCTTTTAGAAACAAGTTATAGTTTGGTCTTAAACCCGATATGTCAAAATTATCTCATTACCGTCTCGTCATCTCGAGTTTCACCGATCTAAATCAACGGATATTATAGACCTAGAATGATGTCTAGGCTTAAACTCGACCGTTGCTAAATTTATACCACCGATGAAAACGAGGTTGGGATTTTTTCCTAACTATAAAAAGGACCCGGGGATATATGAGGATTTTAAAATACCTTCAGAGTTCCAAACGAGGAACGGAGAAAAAAAATATAACTTAAGCCTTGGCCTTCCCAACTCGCGGAGTTTCGGATATATCTGATGGAATAAAAAAAAACTTTAGCCCCTAAAAGCGAGCTTAGGAGCCACAGTTACCGTTTCTCCCCCTTGAAAAAGCAATCGTCCACAAAACCTGATGCGCGAGCTGCGGGCCTTCATTAAAAGCTTAGCGGCTTTGGTTGTCCGGGGCAACGGCAAAATCCTATAGGATCTCTCTACCTCTCTCACATCCACACCCACACAGAGGGTATCCTCCTTCCTACACCCTTCGCACCCTGGAAAGATAGTGAAGGAAGAAGAGGTAGAAAGAGAAGCTCCCGGGCATCGGATGGAGCAAAATCGAGACCGTCTAACAAACCGAAATATTCCGTGGAAGCGTCTCTTTCGATGCGTGCAATAATATTCTGGTCTATCACCCTTTTGGCTGGGGGAATATTAGGAAATGAGGTGAGGATGCGCCATGAAAACCGAGGGAGATAGAGGGGTTTTAGACGTATTAAACCAAACCCGCTCAAAAATTCCCCCCTTTGAAATTAGAACAACTCGACTTAAAGGTATTCACGAGGAGTTGGCAACGACTATATTTGTCCTATGAAGTTTAACATGGCGTATTACTACTAAACCTGTAGTCATTTATATATTATTTTAATTAAAAGATGGTATATAAAAATTAACTTGTTATATTTTAATTTAAGATATGTTGTATAAAGTGACGGAATCTACGTTAACAATACTTTAACAAATTGCAGAGCTTTTAAAATCTAATTTATCATCTTATCTATGCTCATATAATTTTCTTATTGAATAGAATATAGATTAACGTTAATCGCGAAAACGCTGTGATATTCTAATTAAAGGTTAAGTCTTATACCAATATGACCAAAGAAAGTTTAAAACCATAAATAGATTTGTAAAATCCTAAATTATTTAAAACCACAAGGTCAGCTTTGGGAATTATCTTTAAAGGGAGAATGAAAGGTCGAAACAACCTATTTTTAATCGATTAAGAATGCTAAAATAATGAGAAAAACAATAATATAACTCACCAAAAATATTTCGTTATTTTATAATCAATTTCCAAAGTTTCGATGCTAAGCCTAAGCTGCCTAGCTCGGTGAACTAGGCTAGCACGACTTAGCATCTGCAAGTTTCGGAACCATGAAAATAAATTTTAAAATAACGAAATATTTTTGGCGAGTTATATTAGTGTTTTTCTCATTATTTTAGCATTCTTAATCGATTAGAAATAGGTTATTTTGGCCTTTCATTCTCCCTTTAAGTTTGATTGCCTCGCTATACACAACCCATCGCGTATTAGCATCCAATTAAACGGTCTGATCTACAGCTTAGTTTATAATATTATTAAATTAACTAACGAGACTGGTACTTCATGGTTGAGAAAGACTGTTTATTAAATAAACGTTTAAGTAACAGTCTCGTTATTAATTAATTTAATAATATTATAAGTTATTCACCACGGTCGATAAATTTTGTGTTAAGGATATTGGAGTAGTTGGTTTCAATTTTAGAACGAGCGAAGCCAGATTGCTTCAGAGGAATTACTTCGAAAAATTAAGTTTTTCAAAAAATAAGTATCGTGAAAATTTACTAAAACATTTCCTTTAGACTGTTCCCTTATCCAGCACCATATTGATTAATGTGACAAGGAAAAAAGACAAAAACCCAAGACCTACCCTACCTAAAGTTGCGACAGATGTGATAACTCGATCATTAATCAGTTATTACAAGTTGCATTGGTTTCATTATTCATATATAGTCAGAAGTCGATAAAACCCTCCTTTGAAGTCTACTACTCTAATGTTCCATATAGCGCGCCTCTCTGTATGGGTAAAATTCCCAATTTTACGAGATCGGAGGGGTCCTACTTCATACCCCCTGTCTACGGAAAATTGGAAATTCTCTCTCTCCACAAACGACGACGTTTTTTTGACGAACTCCAAGGCTGCTAGAGATATTCGCTCGACGAACTCCCGCTCCAAAAATATCTACCGTTAGGAGGCGTACGAATCGCCCTTTTTGAAACTAACCCATACAGAGAGGGGTAGACAAGACCCGGGAGTAATAGACTTCAAAGGAGGGTCTCATCGGCTTCTGATATAGTTAAAATAATTCGCGCGAGTAAACATATTTAAGACCAAAACTCTCCACAAATGCCCCAATATATTTAATACATATTTATCAGGTGAAAATCCTCGACTAAAAGAACTCTCTCTTCACCTGTCGTCCTGGAGTGTTTTTAGAAATAAATCGTGTAAAACTTTTACACATATACAAAAAACAGATAAAAGTCACCATCGTGGAAGACGGGCGAAGAGGACAACAAGAAATAAAGAAATACCCCTATTGCTAGCGGTATAATCCCCAACAAGGAGAGTTTTCCGTACAGCTTTTTAAGAGAAAAACAAAAGCTACTAGATTTTAGTGTACATAGTAAAGAATAAAGGTGGTGGGAGAAGAGGTGGATAAGGGGTAAGAGGAAGAGTTATTAATCTCACTCTCCCAATATTTATTCTGTCAAAAATGTTTGTTCAAGTTGGCTGCACGAACTCTATACGTTTAAATATACCCCAGTGGATTAGGCCAAAGACCCAGAGAGTATCGTTCGTACCACACCGCTGTTGCCTGTTCCTGATCGATCCTAATAACAACGCAACCGGAGAGGTCGGTTTAACCCGAGAGTCCGCTTGGTCCCTACGTACAAAAGGCGCAGCTTGTAACTTATACTTAAACTTATACAATAGGGGCCAAAACTCTGGTGTAACATCTCTCGTTACATTTGGGTATAACGTCCCGAATTCTGACCCACAATGTACCTCTAGGGACCAAGAAACTCGCGGGCCTACGCATAGCCCGAGTCAACTAGAAAGGTCATTGATATGGATATCTTTTAGCAACCATTTTTTCTCAAACCTTCCCCGTATTTCACCTTCCTTCAACGTCCCTCTATTACTCTCTCAAAGTTGAAATGTACAGCTTAATCTATAGTATTTCTACCTCGAATATACAACCCGGAAAAAGGTATCTGGTCGAGATTGGTCGTCTTATCTTTATAAGGTAAACGCGTGAGAAAAATATAGCGTAGCCCAGTTTTGTAAACGTTGCTAATTCCAAATGAAATGTACTACATTCGTAGGGTAAGAGTGAATATTGGAAAAAGCGGGAAAACATAAATATCTTAAGGTTTTTCTTACATTCGCTAAAATTCGGTTTCCGTGTATTTCGGTACGTGCAAAAAGCGTAAGGTTGCTCTTTGGGGGGACTAAATTCTTCGGTTTTGTTTCGGTAACCGATAGATTGTATCGTAAACGACACCCCAGTGTATATATCAGCTTACGCTACAATGGTATTTTTTTCTATGTTGGCAAATTCCCTTAATACTGTAGAGTATAGACAACAGTTGGCGCTCGGCTTAAGCGAGAAACGCCATTCGTATAAATCTGGTAGAGTTTACTAGTAGATCTTCTATTTAGAAACGGGTCATAAATACGCCTTAGTCGTTGACCGTACAATCCGTGCGGATTTATGGATTCGAGCGCTTTTAAAAGGAGTTGTTTATTTTGAGCGTATTACACTTTCGGGAGTCAATGACGTATAACGAAAGCCATATAAGTAACAACTTGAAGTGTTTCTAACAAAGTTACATTGTAGACAATTTATACTTCTAAAAGTCTAATGAATTACTTTGACGGCAAAAAATGTTACAACTCAATAACTTTTAAGATAAATTATTAACTTCAAAATGAAAATAACCAAAAGTTATTAACGATTATTTTCGTATGAAAGGTATGAGTTTCTGGATTAAGTACTATTTACGAAAAAGACCGCGCGAAAGCCAAATTATCAAGTTTGGTAATCAACTGTAGGCTCTACAATAGCCAGGCGACGTAATATTTCGAAAATAGAGGTTATAAAATATTAATTTTTACTGATGTCATAATAATACCACATTAAAAAATAGAAACTTCGTTAAATATAGTTTTATCTTATTAAAATTTTAAAACAACATCGTAAATATTAATTGTAGATTTATAGTGGAACAAATTTCATAAAATTTGAGCTCTGGAGAGAGTCGAAATTATAAGCTCTTTTTTATAAGTATGGCCCACTTATAACTTAACACGTTATGAAGAGATTATATCACGTAATCCATACACACACAGATCGTATAGTTTGTGTAAAACGCGAAAACATTAACCTAGTTTTACCCATGTTGGACAAAAATCTATCCCCTTATAATATGCCAGGCGTAACGTATAATCGCGACATTAACCTTTAATATTTAACGATCTAAAAGTAGCT
The DNA here is from genome assembly GCA_963920705.1 of Odiellus spinosus. Taxonomy (NCBI): domain Eukaryota; kingdom Metazoa; phylum Arthropoda; class Arachnida; order Opiliones; family Phalangiidae; genus Odiellus; species Odiellus spinosus. The sequence continues at coordinate 19,098,358 of OY987228.1, read as the reverse complement.
GCATCCTTAAATCTTCTAACCTATCGTGGGAGATAGGGGTCACAGATTTTTTTTTTTAAAGGGAGGGTAAATAGGAAACCTCATTTTTTTTATGGTTGATTCTTAAAATATTTAAGAATTACGAATTCATTGTTTTAAGAAACGTTGTAAGGCCAAGGAGGATCAGAGAAGGAGAGGAAATGTGGGGACGGCGCGGTTCCTACTGCGTCGGCCTAAACTCCCACTCTGGGAGAACGGGGGTAGAGACGTTTCGTGGTAAAATGTTGTCGCGTGGGTAAAACGAATCCTTTATGAGACGCGCTAGCTAGCGACCACGTGACAACAGTTTACCTCGAGAATTTCCTATCCCCCCTTTCCACCCGAGTGGGAAGTTGGCTCTTCTCTCTCTAACTCAACGCAGCCCCACATTTCCTCTCCTTCTCTGATCCTCCTTGGTAAGGCATACTTTTGCTATTGATGGATTCGTCTACCCCCCCCTGCTAGCCCCTAGTAGTCCTGCTAACGAATCAGAAAGCAGGAATACGGGCACTGGACCTTTTTGGTTTTATTTATATGTGGTCTATAAATCTCTGTACACTACATTGAGCAGACGTTGGGAATAGTTTTATAACGTCTTCTTTTGTAGAAAATCTAACTAATCTTAGCGAGTTTTTCAAATATTATAATTAGTTAATCAACACCTAGGTAAGTAATTTAATAGCATTCAAAGTATAGTACCAAATTTAAAAATAAACAAAACCCATCAAGCTATTTAAAAATTTAAACAACACACGTTTTTCTCGTACATATAAAAATTAATTTATAAAATTTATCAATTTTGTAAACTTCTTAATTAAAAAAAAGTGTAGAAATTGTTTAAAAAACTTTTTACTCTGTCTTTGAAAATTGTTCGAGTAAAAAACTGCGAAGCCGTTTGAATGCTAATAAGAATAAGTTTTTTTTAGTGATGCGCCATTTTTTAATAGCCTCGCGTTACCCCGAAGAAAAAAAAATGCTTTTAAAAGGGTGAACGATGCCAGTTTTAACTGAGATTTGCAGCTGGTGTTTTAATAATAATAAAAAAACATAGGGTACAAAGAATTTCATTTTTCCGCCGACTCCCCTTTCATGGGCCGTTAAAAAAATAGCGTTTTACAAAATAGATAACCCATGAACCAAAAGAAATATGGCAAAAGCAGAGTGAAAATGTTTCAAATTTCTAAAATGTTGAAGCTAATTGCCCCCGAGAGGTTCCTAGTAACATTTTTCAAGACAATTTCTGTACTCTGGGTTTATACGATGGAGATTTTTTTTCCCGTTCATTTAAGAATAATTTATATTTTTAGATCGTTAGCTCTGACACAATAGACTTCGCGAAAAGGAAAAAAAAGATGATTCTCGCTATGTCTTAAAAGTTAAAAGAATCGATTAAAGAAAGATTTCACAAAAAAATATTGAAAAGGAAGCGGATATTCAACTTAAAGTAAAAAAAAACTTTGTAAAAAGATCCTACTTGGTCTAACTTTGGTAAAAACGAAAGACTAGTACTAAAGCCTTTGGAAATTAGGAACATTTGAGAAAGCTAGGTTGGGGGGACAAAAAAAAAGTAAAAAAATAAAATGTAAGCCTCGGTCATTCATTCTAAAAGGGACCAAAAAGGCAAGGCTTTTCTTTAGACGACACGGAAGATAAAAAATCTCTTTTTAGTCCTCGAAATCAATCTATAGGAACTATATCTGTTCAAGAACAGATCACGGAAGTTGACCCCAACGAAATTTTAACACAGTGTGTTATTCCGCGTCAGCTTCCTTTTAAGGGGGAAGTAAAAGGTTTTGTGTTTTGAGAAAAAAATCCTAGATGGCGTTGAAATTGGTCTCTTAAAAAATATTTTAATTTCATTTTTTATTCGCTAAACAAATATAAAGTGGAAGATAGGGAGTAAAAAACACGCGAGATGACGTCAATAAACCTAAAAACGGCCGAATTATTTCTGTTTTCCGTTGCCCGTATCACAAACAGGACGTCGCTTTCGCGAAATCGCGATTTTCGATAGGTAGCGACATCTTTGACATTTCCTCGTAACTAGCGAAAAATCCGCTTTCTTCTAATTATAAAATAGTTCAACTAGTCCGTCATCTTTTATAAACATTCATTACGTACTTCATTCGCGTCGCTATTAATTAAAATCCAAACGATAGAAATCGGACCGGGAGTTATCGCGTAACAACGACAAAAAGAGTCGAACCTTTAATGATTAGTATTTTAATTTCCGTTTAGAATTTCGGTTAAATAATAATTCATCAAATAGTTCAATTACTCTATTTTTGAATAGTGTTTACCGTTTATTTTTACGGGCTTTAGTTTTTCCGTAACAAGTTCACAAAAACACCAGGATTTCAGAATTAACCGCTCACTTCCCCCTTAATTTACAAACTTATCTTGAATAAAAAATTTAAAACTAAGTATACCAATATTCAATATGAACTACTTTTTCTTTAGGAGATTTAACGTTACGTATCAAACCACCTCAGCTTTAATTCCTAATTCATCTCATGTTGAACAAAAGTATAAAGAGATCGGTGTCCGAATGCTACACTATATACTTATACACCCTTGAAATGGACTAAATTCGAAGTGAAAAACCTGTTAATAATTGAGATTTATACGTCCATATCAAGACTGTATCTGAATTATAGTCAAAGCTACCCCGAGTTTTCATCACAATAACTAAATTACCTTCTGTAACTGGTCAACTAAATATATAGAGATCGAAGGGTACTTTTACTTCGCAAGATATGAAATCTACAAAATTCTGTCCATAGCAGAAGCCGATGAAACACTCCTTTGAAGTCTATTACTCCCGGGTCTTGTCTACCCCTCTCTGTATGGATTATTCTCAAAAGGCGCGATTCGTACGCCTCCTAACGGTAGATGTTTTCGTAGCGGGAGCTCGTCGAGCGAATATCTCTAGCAGCCTCGGAGTTCGTCCAAAAAACGTCGTCGTTTGTGGAGAGAGAGAATTTCCAATTTTCCGTAGACAGGGGCGATGAAGTAGGACCCCTTCTAACTCGTAAAATTGGGAATTTTACCCATACAGAGAGGAGCGCTATATGGAACATTGGAGTAGTAGACTTCAAAGTAGGGTTTCATCGGCTTCTGTCCATAGTTATATATCCTCCGGGTCCGGTTCTTGACCATTCCCGAAAAGTAAACGCGTCCAGTGAAAGGGGAAACTACAGAGGAATCCAATACGATCCGGAATAGAATTGTTTACCTCATCTATATTTAGTATATCGGCATATTTTTAACGATGGTGCCTAAGGATAAGGATAAGGAAAGGCAAAAAGATATGTTCCGGTCAAACCCAATGGAAACGGCCTTTTGTCGTGGTCAAACATATGTAGTAAAAATATATCTAGACATATTCTAAGTATATGTGAGGACTCTTTGTATTCTATTACCGCCGATTGGATATAGTTTGCCAAAGGGGGGGGGGAATTGGGCAATTGCCCCACTTGGATCAGAGATTGCCCGTTAACTTTATGTTTCCATTTTTAAAAGAAACAAATTAGAATGAATATTAAATTTACTTCATCCTTTTTACATGGTTTTTGTTCATACATTGTAGTTTTAAGGCTCACTAGATTAGAGATCGGGGTTTGGACTTTGGACAAAATAATCCACAACTATCAGTTAATCAGTTAATCATAAATAATCGGAAAATTATTCGCGATTACATTGGACTTATAATTTTTCGAGGAAAGTCTATGATAAGTTATGAATAAAGATAAAATAATCAGAAATTTTCTTTCTATTAAGATAGCAGAAGGAGTCTCCAGACATTAGACTGAAGAGCTAAGCTGCTGGAAGCTTGGGGTTTCAACTTTTCAAGGTTAACTTTACGCATGAAAGGTCAAATTATCAACACTTAGGGGTCATCCGTGTAGATCTTTGATCAAAAAACCCAATTAATACCTCCAAGAGTCGATTTAAACATTTGGCAGCGGTTTCAAAAGTTTCAAATGTGAATTCATCGGATACTCCCCTTTCTAAAAGAAGATGGGTTCTTATTTTTCTACCCTTTATCGGCTGCTGGGGAAAATTGGCTTCACCCATAGTAAAAATAAATAAATCTGACATTGCGAAAGAAAATGTTCCCTCTTCCGTAAATGAGTCCCTGGATTGAATCAAAAAAGTCTTCTTATGGAGAAATATACTCTTTCATCACATCTTTAAAAAGTAAATGGAAAGAACTGTCTTACAGGTATTTGAACTTATTGAAAATAACCTTTTGAAAACTATAAATCTAGTATCGAGAAATTGACGATTTGAAACGTACGTGCATCATCATTTCTTTCTATACAAGGGCTAAAACATTTTGTTATTAGTTTAGAGGAGTTGGAATTGTTTGTTTTTTGGGGAATCTTTTTTTGGCGCGAACTCTTTTGAACTGACGATATATAAGGAATGAAAAGGTTAGCCTGAAGTAGAATTCTGGAAATAAGAAACAGCCATAGGAAAACCTAAATACTCTCGATCCGTTATTTTTAAGACCTTTTTTCCCTTTGGCGTTCTTTCATTTTTCATCGAAAAGAAGCGAGACGACTCGGAAAAAGGTGATTTACCGATTTCCACAGCATCGCCAGGCTTTTAGACGCGAGCGAGAGAAAACTCGAGCCAAAGATGTTTGAGCAATGGTTGTTTCTTTTTTTTTTTTCTTCTTATTCGCTAGCACGCTTTTGTACAACATATCGTTGAAGTTGGAAGATTTACCAAAGCTCGAAGCTCTTAGACAGTGAAAACGTTTTACGATTGAAAAACATATTCACCAGCCTTTAACTTCGTTTTACTTTTAAACCGAAAAATTACTAAGGCGAACCGCGATAGCCCATTGGAGGAGAAGAGGCTGAAGGAGCTAGCTAATAAGGCACGCTTCCTTTTCCGAGAAAATTTCGCGGAATTACTGGGCGAGAAAAAACGATTACTTTCAATACAGTAACGTCGTCTGTTTAAGCAAATATTACTTTTAAAAGGAGTTTTCATACTTCTTTGCGCTTATGTATAAGATTAATCGAACTGTCTAACTTTTTCGTTTTCTTTTAAAGCAAACCCCTTTCCAGCTAGATAAATTTGCATATTAAAAATTGGGAACCAAAAATTTGATTTACAAATTATTCCATATATAATTTAAGAGAGCATTTTTCTTTCGCTATAGATAGAAATTTCTAGTTAGCATTTTTTTTATCATTCCAACTCTTATTAATTTTATTCGTAAAAATATTGATGGTATATTTGTTATTTTCTATACATTATTAGTTGTATTTTCAAACCTTTACCTAAAAGTTTATTTTATTTTGAAAGGAAGCCTATTTATTTTAATCAGAAGCCTATTTATTTTAATCAGAAGCCTATTTATTTTAATCAGAAGCCGATAAAACCCTCCTTTGAAGTCTACTACCCTAATGCTCCATGTAGCGCTCCTCTCTGTATGGGTAAAATTCCCAATTTTACGAGATCGGAGGGGTCCTACTTCATACCCCCTCTCTAGGTAAAATTGGAAATTCTCTCTCTCCACAAACGACGACGTTTTTTTGACGAACTCCAAGGCTGCTAGAGATCGCTGGACGAACTCCCGCTCCGAAAATATCTACCGTTAGGAGGCGTACGAATCGCGCTTTTTGAAACTAACCCATACAGAGAGGGGTAGACAAGACCAGGGAGTAATAGACTTCAAAGGAGGGTTTCATCTACTTCTGGTTTTACGTATACGTTCGAGAAGTGTGAATGGTCAGAAAAAGTTATGGTAACAGCGCGAATCATCACCATATCGAATTATTTTTTTTGGTTGCATCTGTGCTCAAGCGTATTTTTCCTTCCATCGTCTCCAACAACGAATGAGAAAAGTCCGAAGAAGCATTTTAAAGAAAGTTAAAAGAAGAAGAGACCGGATCTTTTCTAATGAAACGCTTCTTCGTACGCCCTCAACCTAACCTAGCAGTAAAGACCCTCTCGCTATCATAAACAACGCCTTAAAGTCTTTAAACTGATAGTTTAAAGCCAGCTTAGAACGAAAAGCCCCGATTATTCGGTAGAAGGGTTTGAAAAGGCCGCGTTGGGAATCCGAAATTCAAAAAGCGAGAGTTCGACATTAAGTCGCCTTAAATAAAGCTAATGATTGGGAAAGGCTGGGAGAATGGATTTGGAGCTAGAGTGTTTATCCATTTAACCCATGTTAACGTTTAAATTAAGCCTCGGAGTACACTGGTTTACCCTGAACAAATGGTTTGCTCTTATACGTTCACTTAAAAATAATTTTCTTATTTTTATGCCTACATTTTTTTTTTTTTTTTTCCTCTCTCAATTTGCTCGATTGAAGATTCAGTCATTTGCGAATAACGGCCTGATGAAGATGGTATGGCGATGGAATAAATAAAAAAATAACCCTTTGTCAATGCAAAGTTTCACTCAGAATATGCAATAGGAATTTAAATGTAACGCGTATTTTGAAAATGATTTTGTAACAATGACAACGGATGTTCCGCTGTGAATTCAACGAGGGAACATAATTCAAATTAAAAACAAAATGTATAATACATGTACAAACGAGATTTGCCCATGCAGTTTTAATTCTTCTTTAAGAAAAAAAGGTTTGGTAGTGCCAAACAATTTGAATCTTTTAAAACATGTAGAATAAACTTTCAAAAGTTAAAAAATTGCTTGCCCGGAAGTTTTGCAATACTTTTGTTCTAAATTAGTTGGCCTGATGGGTAAAGATGAATTCAGTTATTATATACTATGTTAAAGCTCATAGAGAAGAAAATAGGGTTCGCCTAATTTCTTGAACAAGAGTAGAGAAAAATAGCATTAAGCCTTGCCAGATTTCAGATAATTCTAATAATTTCAATATTTCTCAGCTACTTCTAATGATTTTCAATATTTCCCAGATCTTTCTAATGATTTTCAATATTTCCCAGATCTTTCTAATGATTTTCAATATTTCCCAGATCTTTCTAATGATTTTCCATATTTCCTAATATTTCTAATGATTTTCAATATTGCCCAGATATTTCTAATGATTCTCAATATTTCCAGATATTTCTAATGATTCTCAATATTTCCAGATATTTCTAATGATTCTCAATATTTCCAGATATTTCTAATGATTCTCAATATTTCCAAATATTTCTAATGATCCTCAATATTTCCCAGATAATTTTAATTATTAAAAAATTTCGATATTGCTTCTTTATTTCACAATGTTTCTAAATATTTCTGTTATCTTTTGATTCCTACTAAAAAATATGTATTACACCTGATTTCTTAAGTTCAACCACTTTGAACCGCCCCTTGAATAATTAAATTTGAATTATTTCAAGTTTCAAATCATAGCCATAAGATTGATAAAATAAACTCATCAGACGTACTCGATCAGATAAAGGAACTCGAAAAGTAGAACTTTCTATATAGCAAGTTAAAATAAAGATATCGTTATTTATTCTAAACGTAAATCCAGTATCGTCAAGAGAAAAACCTTGTGGGAGGGACACGTACGTGGGCGTTAGATGGTGGACATCTGCTACTGCAAACTCTCGAAAAAGGATTTGCATGAGGAACCTCTTATACCCGCGGCTAGCTTTGTCTAAACGTCGACTAAACTTTTCGGACGGCCCTGGCCAGAATTTCAATCAGATGATTTTGTATCTAGAGGACGCGGGGGTAATCTTTTTTTTACGGGATTCACTTTCAAAGGGTAAAACATTAAGAAATCTATACTTTGTATTGGAAAAAAAGGGAAAACTGAGAGAAATTTATACGAAGCTCGTCTCCGTGATTTTTTCCCCGTTTAAAATGGAAACGTGAACGGAATATAGATAAAAAGGTTTTTTGTTCGATCAGTGATGCCAAAGGGGAAATATATATATATATATATTTTCCTACTCAATTTTATGAAAGTCAAATCGCGTAAACATCTCGGGAAATTCGAATAACCCGAATTTGAGTCGAATCGAAACAAAAATTGAACAATACATTGCTTATTTTAAACTTTCTTTTCGTCAAAAAATATAAAATATATACCCGGGCCATTATACAGCGGGGAAGAAAGTTCCCATACATATACGTTTGGGATTCGTGTTCAAAAACCCTTTTACATTATTTGCAAGTCTTATACAACGATTTTGTTAAAATAAAACGAATTCAGTTGGGATAACCCCGACTACTTACGTTTTCGAAAAGTTTTTGCTATGAATTTATTTTTCGTTCGTTTTTAATATATGGATCTAAGTAAGGATTATACCTTGAAGCGAATGACTTAAAATTGTTATCAAGAAAGGATCAAGGCTGGGATTTACATTGGGAATAGTCCTGGTCGATTTCCAAAACCGGAAGTCTAGAGACTTGGCGGGGAAAACTTTAGTCACGTGATCGTCCGCCATCTTTTTGTAGTGTGAAATTTTCGTCTGCTCTAGTGATCTGTTCTAGTGGAGAGCGACAGACTAACAACTTGAATTTGGTTTGTGGGAAATAAAATTAGAAATAGTCTGGCAGCCTGTTACTACAAAAAGATGGCGGCGCGGCTATGAGACAAGCGCCCATTTTCCGGCAAATCGACCAGGACTATTATGATGTACTAAGAACATGTCATAACACGTTCGCTACGAATGTGTTACTGTGAACGGACAAACCGACAACATTTAAGCATCGTTCAATGAGAGGTGAATATTTATCATGATAAATATTTAAGAGTTTACATATCCTACTACTCTTAGGCAGATAAAGTTGAGCAGTGTTAAATATCATTTATCTTGCCAATGCCATCTACGTGGGAGATACGAGTCAGAGTGAAACTAACTTTAGAAGATGATAATTTCATGGGACATATTTGTAAAATTAATACGTTCTGAAATATGTTAAGAAAAATGACTCCAACTCTAACCTTTAATTCATTCTGGATATCAGGTGTCTCTCGAGAACTATTCATATTTCAAAAGCCCCAAAATTGCTAACTCTGACGTTTTGTTTGAATAATTATTTAATCGCAATCGGTTATAATTAAACTCTAGATTAATAACGCGCTAAAACTAATTTTCTTTGTCGATCTTATCCTTCAAGGGGTAGTACCACGTTATTTTGTTTTGAAGTGTAGAGGACTTTTCGATGATCAAGAAAAAAGGGTGTATATAAGAAAGCCCCTTTTCGGGGGGAAATATCAAAAATGACGTTCTAATTTCCAAATTTTACGCATTTGTCTCGACTTAATTTAAATTAATCACTTCTGGAAATTCTGCACACCAATTACGTAAATGATTACAGGCTTTCGGTAATGATGATTATGTAACTGACTGCAGGCTTTCGGTAATGATGATTATGTAACTGATTACAGCTTTCGGCAATGCTGATTATGTATTTACTGATTACGTAACAGATTACATCCTTTAGTAATGTTAAATACGTACTGAGTTATGTAATCACTTTAGTACAGTCAAAGTTGCCAGGTACTTGGAGTGCTCAGCCACTAGATTTGTCGTTACTCGTCAAAAATCATATCTAGGAGGGGGGGGGGGCATATATCCCCAATCTTAATCATTCCAATAATCCTTAAAATTTGTACAATATTGTGATACTTTCCCTTAATTCCGAGGAGATGGAAAATTAGGTAGGCGGACAAGAAGAGGAGAGAAATAGTGGAAGGTCCTGGCTTGAATTACGACACTTAATTTCACGGGACATTTACGTTTACTAGCGCCTTTTAACATACGCAATTAAAAACGTCGGATGTATTAAACCAAAATATAAAGAAAAGAGTCGAGACGGGCCGAAAAGTTAACGTCACGCCGATAAATCCATTTTATCATATTTTCGCGTCATAAAATATTACGATCCATCCGCTGGTTTTCTAGCTACAACGATGTTTTATAAATTCTTTCGAGGCCTAAAGCTTTATAGTGGCTGATCGGCTTATAACATCCACGCGGGATCTTATCGTCAAAGGCGAAAATTTGCTGGTATTAAATTTTTCCATATAGAGATTTTTAGTATATAACGTAAATATGAAACTATAACGACCCTAAAAATCATTCATATTGTTTATATACGGCCTCGTAGTTGTCATATCTGGTTGGGTGGTGGTATAAAATTCCTTTATCAAAAAAAGTCACGATTAAAGTGAAAGTGAACGAGAAAATTGAGATATTCTGACTCATTATCATCTTTCTTAAAAACGAGTCAACCTAAAGGTCTAAAAATTAAAATATAGTACTGGTGATTTATCTCAGGAGCTATCATTCGATTTTCGTCTATCTGAATTAACATAATAAATCCATATTATCAGAAGTAGATGAAACCCTCCTTTGAAGTCTATTACTCCCTGGTCTTGTCTACCCCTCTCTGTATGGGTTAGTTTCAAAAAGCGCGATTCGTACGCCTCCTAACGGTAGATATTTTCGGAGCGGGAGTTCGTCGAGCGAATATATCTAGCAGCCTTGGAGTTCGTCAAAAAAAACGTCGTCGTTTGTGGAGAGAGAGAATTTCCAATTTTCCGTAGACAGGGGGTATGAAGTAGGACCCCTCCGATCTCGTAAAATTGGGAATTTTACCCATACAGAGCGGAGCGCTATATGGAACATTAGAGTTGTAGACTTCAAAGGAGGGTTTCATCGGCTTCTGATATTATCTTTAGCATAACAATTCCTCTTGAACAAAAATATAATATTTAATTTTAATTTAGTAGCAAAAATAAAATGTAATAAAAAACAAAGCTTCTAAATTTTCTTTTGCACACACCCTTTAAAATAAAATTTCGACATTTATGGAGGAAAAATGAGTTAAAATTCAAGTTTTCCTTAGCACCATTATAAATATAAGTATACTTTTAAACCCTAATAACTTTTACTACTACAAAAGAAGTAGTATTTTTATGGCTTTAATCGCGTAAAGGAGTTCGATATTACTAATAATAACTCTCTTTGTAAGAAATATGAATTGAAAATGCAATACTTTACGCATCAACTTAGCCTGATACTATAAAATAAGCTGTCTTCTAGTAACTACGATACGCGAGATGAATAGGGTAGTTGTATTGAACTTCAAAAAAGGGGTAAACTATATCAAAGTATCTTACTACCGAAGATAATATCTTAAAAAAAAAAAAAAAAAAAAAATATACAAATAAAATTGAAATACTAAGATACAGTACTAAAAAACGGTGGTTGTAAAGTCAATACAACTTGACACTGTGATAAAAACCAACACACAAATCTTAAATGTAAAGAAGGTGTATGGGTGTTATCTTGAAAATGCCGGGGCTGTAAAGTCAATATAACTTGACAGTGTGATGGAAACCAATATTTAAATCCCGAATATAAAGAAAGAATACCCATGTTATGTTGGAACACGAAGATAACTAAAACTATGGTTGAAATAAAAAATCTCATGTAAAAAATACTTTAAAAAATGATGTAGAAAGATGTTTGACCTAGTTTTTGCAATCGCGTTAAATTGATTCGCCACATCAACTTAAACTAATTACCTTAAAATAATCTAAGGAACGTCTACTTTCCAATGCTGCAATCAGTTTATGCCTAGGAGAAGTTACGGCCATTTTTCTCGGATTTCAAGCAATGGCGATTATAATTCAGTTTTTTGGTAAACAGAATCTCTCCGGTTAACCCTAAATCTATAATTTACAGTTTGACCTTTTGTTCAAATCGGTTAAAAATGTTTTAAAAGTCATCAGTGTGAACGCGGTTGAAGAAAACGCGTGATACATCTAAGAGTAAACTTTTTATGGTTGGATATAAAAGAAATATATATTTTTTTCCTTTTAACAGTCATACTTAGTAGCGCGTGAGTTTTAGCATTTATCTAACTTTAGAATAGTTTTTTTTTGTTCCTATCATAGTGGCATAGATATATATACAAATATATATATAAGAAAATGAAGGAAGAAATAAAAAATAAAAAGGAAAATGAAAAAAATTACGACAAAGGCTCCCAAAACTTTTCTTCTCTCATTTTGGGAAAAACTGGGGTTGGCGAATGATGGGAAGCCTCGTTAAAAGGTCGCTAGTAGCTTTTTCAAATATTTCCTTTTCAGAAAAACCCCAATTTTCCCTTCTAGTTTCATCTATACAGGCCCAGATCCCTTTTCCTAAAAAACGCGAGTGAGAGAAAGTGAATGAAAAAAAAAAAAAAAAAAAATGACATTTTTGAATTTGAAAGCGGGAATAACAAGGGATAATTTTTTTCCTATGAGGATAAGGTTCTTTGTAGCTAAAATATTCGTAGGGTGAAAAAACGTGGTCTGTTATAGTTCTATTAAAAATTAAAAAAAAAAAAAAAAAGTAAAAAGTTTCACGTAAAATATTGCAGGAAATGATAAAACTTTCCGATTTCTCAAACTATTATAATCATGTTACAAATTACGGCTTTTCTTTTTAATCTTTAAAGGTAGTATGAAGCAGGTTCCTTTAATTTGATAGGGTTTATGTATAGTGTAAAGTATTATTAATTAAACAGTTAAACTGTAAAATGATTCTAGTTAAAGTGAGGCTGTCATGGAATTTTCATGAACTCCAAATGGAATTTCAGTGGCATTTTCGAAAATATCGTTAAAAAACTATTCAAAATATATATATATACAGGCTAAATTTCCGCTGAATGATTAAATAATTTATATTTTTAAAACAATGACGCCAGTAGAAATGTTCCATTCTGAGCGCAACGAGTTCTGAGAGAAGTCTACAACCAGGGGTTAAACAAATAATGTATTTTCTACGTGGATCCTGTAAAAATGTTTCAACCTTCGAACAACCGTGTCTAGGAAGAAGCTCCTCACCAGGAGCTAGGCGGTTAATTCGGTACAGGGTACGTAAAATTGATAAAATGAACTTTGCCCAATACTTTAATTTACAAGCCTTTACGTCATCTTGAATTTTTAACGCGTGAGAAATTCTTATGATCTTAGTTAAAATTTTCAAAATTGATAATATACATCTAAATATCACAAAAGTGGGCCAAATTAACGGGGGAAATAATATCAAATTTGCACCATATGAGAAAAATAATTGCTATTAATTTCGTTCAATTTAGAATTAAAATATTAAGGTGATTTTTTTTCACATTGAATCTACTGGTTTGATATCTGTTCAATATTCACATTGTATTTACAGTGAAATAGGACAAAAACTGAATAAATAAGTGAAAAAAATACAACCAAAAACCACGAAATTGATTAAAATTATTTAAATTTAAATAGTCCAAATTATCTATTTGTTATTTTCCTACTATTTGCTCCAGTTTCGTTAAATTTAGATAATAAGATCAATTAGCATAGCAAATTCAAGCTCTGCTCTTCAAATTCTTTATTTTTATGTTTTCCCTCAAGCGTTGTTGTGTCTTATTGGCTTCCGCGGATTTCTTTAATGATACCCTTTGGGAACGGAAAAGTTTAGTTTGTTGGGAAGATGAATGTTCGGGGGGACGAGATCACTAGAGATTACTCTACATAGTTTTGGGTTATTAGGACTAAACAATGAGGTTCGCCTTACAAAGTATTGATGTTGTATTGTTCGAGTAATCTCATACGTATCTGATAGAAGTTATTGATTTTTATCTGATCCACCATATATATATTCGTTCAATAAAATAGTACTATGTATCAAGCAGCATCCAAAAAGAATGTAGGAAGCAGGCTTTTGGATAGATTGGACCCTACGATACTAACATAGTTACGAATGGTTGTAGAAGACCATTCGTCTTCATCAGAGAATACACATACACTATCTCTCTCTCTCTCAATTCCAAACCCTACAAAAAGAAGTCGGGGAAAAAATGTGTACTGCAGAAATTGAAAAATTTACCCCGCAAGTTTTGGAAGATTCGAGATTTTTGGAAGCGGCAGAGTGCCAACGCTCTCAAACGTATATAGACAAAGAAGAAGAAAGTTTCGGATGCCAAAGTTGCCCTATTAAAGATAGAATGAAGCTTGGAAACTAAAGATTTAATTGAAATTTTGTAGTTAAACGACTTGTTCGTATTAAAAAAAAATACAAAGAAACAAATCGATTTTGAGCCTAAATAAATATCACAGAAAATATTTACTTTGTCTGCTTTTAAAATAAGTTAAATTGAAACTGCCTCGGATGTTTCATACACTCCAAATGTAAATTGAGTAACATTTACGGAACTATCTTTGAAAAACGTTTCAAAATATATATACACGTATATAGTGAAGTAATAATTAATAATTAATATTTTACACAGTAAAGAAAACCGTGGCTCCATCTAAATTCGAGTCAACAATTCACAGAATGAAAGTTTGCAAAACTGAAATTTCATTGGCTGGAATCTACTTTCATACCAAAAAATTATGGAGGGCGATTTAAATACGTCAGAGGCCCAGGGGGTAATTAAAATTATGATTTTAAAACTTAATTATGGCGTAATTAAGTGGAATAAAAAAAGGTTTGAATGGAGAAAGGAACTTTTTTTACTGAAAAACGTTTTTATAAACAAAATAGAGCTTTTCATTTTTCCTGGCTTAATTTGGCCGATGTTAACGATATAAGAATCACGTTTTGGGGGCTTTATTATGCCTTTAAACGTCACGAGTATATAGCTAGTTCTCGCTTACGTTCGCTTCATCGCCTTACCTATATACTGGACTGTAGAAAACTCGTTGAAAAAGTAAAAAAGAAAGATTTTTCCCACACCAAAATACATCCCTCGTGCCGGACCAAGGGAAAGAAAAAAAAAAGAAATGGGTGTTAGGCTTAGCGTTGCGTAGGAAATATACGGCAAAAAGAAATAAATTCGATTCGCGTTTTTTTATTTATTTTTTTTTTTTTTTTTCTCCCCACCAAGAAAAGAAAAACGCTCGCGGAGCTTGAGATTAATGCGCTTGTGTTTTTAGGCGAAAAACGACTGTAGTGGAATTCAGAGTGTAGAGGTTCGGACGAAACCGGGACTGGGAGGAGAATGTGAAAGAGTTCTTAGTGGAAAAATATTATAACTGGAGTAAATCCAAGGGTATGGGATATATTAAGCGTTTATGTTCACATTTTTTCGTCCTATTAAAATCTCTTCAATTCCTAAACAATTAACGGATACAGTATGTGTTAATAAATATTCGGACTTCTTAACAAAATGATGACTCTTATCGTTGATTGCCAATTTTATCACTTGGAGTAAAAGTTCCAAGAACTGAATCATCCCAAGAATTGAGGTATTAAAATCCTGTTCTCAAATTTTTCTGTTAAATTAATATTTTAAAATATCTTGAAATCTCGTACGAGATATTAAGTTACGTATCTGATGAGATACTTTTTAACTCTGCTAAGCTTTTTAAACCCAAAGCTAAATGCTTTGTTAACGAGAGTAATTTCACAATACGACTCATCAATGAATGAATTGCCTACAAATACCCGATTTAACGAGAGTTTTACAAATACAGTATCTTGACATTATATCTCTTATCTTGAATATATTCTCATTTTTATTTATAATGTATCTAAAGCCTTTTTTAGGTCAGTTGCTTACTTAGCTTAGCAGTCTTTATCCCCTCTATTTTTCCCTATATAAATAAAATTATCTTTAATAAATTATATAACCATAAATTTTTATGAATTTAATATACCATTTTAGTAGTTTGATGATGATCAGAAATTCTATTTAGAATTATCCTTCTATGATACAATTTTACAACGTTGCCACTTACGAACCTCAATAATTTATTGAATTTGTAAATTTGAATTCAAATATCGAAGAACTTTCGAAATAAGAAAAACTAGATTTTTTTTTCCATTTATGATTCAATTTGTCAACCTTATCACGTGAAACAAATGAGATACAACATTTTTACACCTCAAAATATATCAAAAGAGAAAATGACACGGCTTGTTTTTTTGTTGTTGTATACGACGACGGGAAAAATCTGAACGTTTCCGTTCGATTTACAGGATACGATCAAGAGACGCAAAGTTCTCTTGTCTCTATTGTTGGTGGGCACTCGTTCTTAAATGATTTGTAGGCAAACGGATTTCGATGTATACAACCTTTCTTCTTATTCGCATTCTTACTCTTTCTCTCTCCAACCATTCTCCTTAAGTTTCCGCTTAAATCTGGTACTAAAGCACGACTCAAATCGTATATTAGAAATAATAGCCATTCGTCAAGAAATAAAAAAAAATATAGAGAAGAAAAAGACGACGAACGATTAGTTCCCCCCCCCCCCTTATTTTTTAAGGATTCCAATTTTGTAGCTTGATAGATAAAAAGGCAAAAATAAGAAGAATGAACGATGTATGAGACGAGTTAAAGCTGGGAGGATTTAACCCCTTCCCCCCCAATCATCCCGTCTTTCTAAACTTCAAGCCCGTAGAATTTCCCTCTCCATCCAACCGCGTTAGCGCCAATATACGAATATAAGCCAGCGTGATAAATAATACGGCGTATTTCGGCCGGCGTGGCAATAATTCAAAAGCGAAAGCGAGGGCACCCAAAAAAATCCAAAAGAAGAAGAAAAAAAATCGCATTTACATATTTTTTTCCACACCCAGCAGTTTTTCCACCATCTCGCCCGTTCCTTCCGCCCCCTATACATAGCATCTCCTGACCATTTTTCTCTTTCTCGCCTTATCCAGAGCGTTTTTATTCATGATCGTATCAAATTTGTTTACGCCTTATAGTGAAAATGAGAGCTCCGAGGCCGGGGATATAAGGGATATTTACTCTATAGTGAATGGTAGGGTATTTCTAGTTCATTACCGGGTGAAAAAAAAGAAGACTCCGTACCGCTCAACTCAAGGAAACTCTGGAAAGATTGTCAGGACTTCGGAGAAAGAGAGTTAGATATAGAGGGGAAAATAGGATCGAGAACCCAAGAAAAGTTCAGGCACGCGAAAACCGCATTCCACCAGTTGACGCGCGCGATTTCGCCTCCTTTATCACGGATAAAAATAACAAGGAGGCAAAAGGCCATACTCTGAACTATCGCTTGATTGTGATTCCGGACGTCTATTTGGAATTTACAATGACGTGGAATTAATTTATAGGGATTCGAGGGAGTTTTCGTTATTAGTTTTCTATAGAGGTTATTGTCTAGATATAAGGTAATTAAATTTAATAAAAGCCTTATTTTAGGGTAGTAATTACCATACGTAACATAATCCCAGGAAGTTAATCAATTTAGATAAATTTTTATTAAGCCTTGGCTCGGGTTGAATTTTGGATTATATCACTAGTACAGCACTTTTCTAAATGCAAGTTAGCGAGGACTACACTTTAGGCTGATATTTTAATCTATCATGGATCCGTGCTAAGCCTTACGTAGGAATAAGTTAAATACTGATTTCAATCTTGATATACATGTTTCTTAATTAAATACACTCTTTAATTTACAAGCCCCGCGAGCACGTAGCGTCACAACCACTCCTACATCAAAACATAGCCAGTGTAGACACTCTTAGTGGGATGCCGTGTCTAAAAAAATAAGGAAGAAAGACAGGCATCTTTCGAAGGAGAAAGACCCCTCCGATCTCCCTGACATTGGCCACGGTTTAGCTCATAAACGCGCCCAAAGTGTATTCGCTGTCACGTTTGATGTATAACGTGGGCAGAAACGGAACCGTCTACACTTCTGTTCAAGAAGAGTAAATACAAATGATAAATAACGCGGCGGATTGATACACGATATTAAACCTCTTGGATAGAAAAAATAGTCGTTACCAACTTCTCTTGAACAAGAGTATACGCATAGCAATACACTTCAAAAAAAAAAAAAAAAAAAAAAAAAAAAAGTGAAAGCCCTCCAGAGGGAATGCAACAACCAAGAAGGGTGCCATCGTGCCTTCTTATATTCTGCCGAGGTGGTTCGTCGAGCGCTAATCCGAAAGATTTAGGGACGTAGATGGCGGAAAAAAAATACCCTGAAGGGTTTCCCGAAATTAATTCGTATTCGTCTGACGGAGTGGGGACGAAGTGCTCGTACCATATAAGCGAAACAAGATGGTCCTAGAGGCCATGGTAGTTACGCAGCGCGACGACTTGTTTTCGCGGCCGAAGTTGGAACTTAAAACCGTGGCAATGAAATTTTTCAAGTATTCGAGTTAAGTAGTTTTCCCGTGGGCAAAGTGCACATTTAAAACTTCGCCGATTTGAATCTAAAAATCAAGTTAGCAGGCTGGGTTTAATACAAATAAGAGAGATGGAAAAATCTAGTGGAAATAAACATAAATTGAACATGGCGGGGTCATGGAGCTAGAACATCTAGTATGGATGAACAAAATCTTCTAGGGAAAGAAAACATGGTGCCATTCTAGCGTATTTAAAGACAACTTATTCTGTTAAGAAACTGAATTTATTTTTCCGCGGAGGTGGCGGACACATACGTGTTCGTTATAGAAACGCAAAAACAGTTTTTGCGGAACTAAAAACAAGAGGGAAATTATTATATAGAAATGAATGATAGTTTCCTAACGTCATTTTCACCCGGTGCTACTATAGCTTCTTCCGAATAATACTGAAATGTTAAGACACGTGTAAAAAAATTGTAAGTAAATAGGGTAAGAGTTCATTTTTCAGGCGGATATATAGGGACGGCGGCACTCGGTGTCAAAGACAATTGGGGGCCGAATTGGTCTAGTATATGCTTGATCTATGATGGAGCCCCAATTGTTTGGCTAATATACAAGGATGGATCATCACTTTTCCTTTTCATTCGCGAGGATAGTTTCCTAAACTACGCGTATATATTTTTTACGCTTTTTTAGCTTCGTTCATACTAGGCCTTGGAGTTTATTAAAACAGTTTCAAAACGTTTCGCTGCAGTCGTGTTAAGTTTCAAAACGTTTCTTTAGAATCGTGTGAACAGGAAGCCGTCTTTTCTCTAATCGATTTGATTCGATTTCTGGAAACTGCTTCGGGAACCAGTTTCATACCGATTAGGTTTCAACAACCGATAGATCAAGCTACAATAAATAGATACACAAAGACAATGCGTGAACACATGACGATTAAAACGATTCCTGGCCATTCCAATATCGGTTTGATTTTAGCGTTTCAAATCGATTAAGAAATGATAGAATGACCGTAACTGTTGAATCGATTTCTAGAGACTGCTTCGAAAACCAGATTCAAACCGATTCGGCATACCTACAGATATACAATAAATCTGAGAACAGTAGTATTGGTTTGAATTTGCACACGCTAGTATGACCGTAGCTACAGTTATACGACGATCCGGTGCACAATAAAATCAATATATAAAACACGAACAGCTCTCGATAGGTGAACCCAAAATTCCTAAAATTACGCTATTAAATGAGTTTTTTTTAAACGTACCAGTGATGAGGAAACTATTTCTTTTGAAATGAGCAACTTCGATTTTTACGTGATGGCAATATATTTTTGGCTATACGCTATAAAGGTTGGCGATAGCGGTGTTTAGAAGCCACGAATCAAAACGACGTATTAGGGTATGGTATTAAACGACTTCTGGATGAAAGTATCGTCCCTCCATGGGCCCACTTTCGATAAAGAAAGGCGGTAATTCCAATCGATTCGAATGGCACTTAAGGAACAACAGAAGGGTATATAGAATAAAAAAAGGGGTATACCCGAGCGATATAGAGCGAAAAAAAGTCGCGAGAACCCCGCAGTTAAAGTTACCTAAGGTTCTATATCTTCATTCCGTCGCTAGCTTTTCCGAAACACAATAGGATGAGAGCTCGGATCCTAAAAGAGACTCAATGGTGAACGGTGGTAGAGTACCCGGAAAATCTCATTCCTTTCGCCACGCCAACTACTCGTTAGTACGGAGAAAGCCAGTTTTGATCAGGAATTGAAGCCAAGAGTGTCGCGAAAGTAAAAGAGCGGGAAATATAGGGCCTTAACCCTAAATGAGTATTCTCCGTTTGATCGGAAAAAAGGATATACTGCTAAAGCTTTATCCCGAACGGACGGACGGTAGACACCCTTGATTACGGCCGCAGTAACCAGGCGCGGAAAAAAATTGCCACTATAGCTAACCCATAAAAAAAGGAAGGCTAACAGAATTTTCCCGAGTGGAACTTATAGATCCAAAGGTGTCGATGAAAGCCCAGTTACTTCGTGATTAGCTACCGGTATACGTGTATACCAAAAAATATATTTTTTTATCCTCTCTCACTCGTTCGTTCTCTTTGGGAATCAAATCATCGAATGAAGGCCAGAAGGGGACCGCATCAGGGATAAATAAAAAATCTAATCTAGCTTCGAAGGGCTTTATCCATCCCTTTCCTGATTAACTAAAGAGGAATGAAAAAAACAAAAAATAAAATAAAACCCGACAAATATAGCGACGTCACGAAAGAGTAAAGGTTAAAAATATCCTTAGGGGTCAAGAACAAAAAAAAAATGTTAGCGATGTATACCGAAAAGCTAAAAAACGGGGCATCTAATGTTTATTAGACGATCACTGTCACGACGTAGAGACGAGGCTTAGTCAGCCGAATGTCTAGAAGACAAAATATTTCGTTTATACAAGAAGAGTAATCTAGCAAAGGACGGGATACGAAGAAGAGGAAAAAGAGCCATAGAAGAAATGAAAAAAATAAAAAAAAAAAAAAGATGGTCGCGACGACGCATTCCTCCCAAAGGAAAAGGACATTTATGTCGGTGGAACAAGAACCCGACGTTGCGCGCCTAATATTCATCATTTTAACGGCTGCTCAGAGCGTTCTTTCGGTTATCCTATCCTATATCCTATCCTGGAGCAACGGAAAATCGCGGGTTCCGCCATTGTCGTTAGCAGAGAGTCTATATAGCCACGAACTTGTTGACTCTTTTTTGAGTAATGGAAAGGAAGCGGGAAACGCGAGGAGGGGGAAGGAGTAATACTGGAATGGCCACTAGGACGCTCTTTCTCATTAACGCGTCACGACCACGCTCCGACTAGAAGAGAAACGCGCGGTGAACAATGAAGGAAAAGCAAAACCATGGCTATTAATAAGCCCTGTCAAGAGTTTTACGTTTGCTGACGCGGGAATCGTCGAAACAAAAGTTAGCTCGCGAGTTAGCCGAACAACAACCCAAAAATTTCAGTTACGTATACTTCGAGAAGTCCCGAATTAATATATAACAAGCCGGCCCTCGACTAAATACCTTCTCTATACGCGACGCGGAAACGTATAACCAAAAGTATATAAATTAAAGAATTGGGTAAAAATATCACGAGTCCTTTTTTCATGGGGAGCTTATCTCGAATTAGCCGTGAGGTCAAGTGAGTTCAGCTTTGAGTTTGAACTCTCTCGAGTTTAGCTTAAAATTATTATACA
Organism: Odiellus spinosus; assembly: GCA_963920705.1. Taxonomy (NCBI): domain Eukaryota; kingdom Metazoa; phylum Arthropoda; class Arachnida; order Opiliones; family Phalangiidae; genus Odiellus; species Odiellus spinosus. Next base: position 19,077,068 of record OY987228.1, on the reverse strand, counting down.
CTAAAGTTCTGGTCCACGCTTTTTTCATGTATATATGGGGTTTTCAACAGGGTCACTGGACCCGTAGGCTGTGAGGGAGTTTCACCACTTTTTATAAGATAGTGGGAATATAATTGACCAGAGTCGATAGCGCTATACACATAGAGAGGCCCCACAGTTACGGCGAACATCTCTTAGAAAGAAGCAAAGAAGCACGGCTATTTTTGCCCGTCGTGTTTTCCACTCAAAAGAACGCGCTGTTACGGTTCATTTAAACTTGCCCCAGACACAATCCTGTCATTATTACAGCCTCTTCTTCCTTAGGGCCCTAACATTCTTCCACCACGATTCACCCTTCACCTCGCCATCTTGTCAATATACGGAGCTGCCCACTATTATACAACTATAAAGTTTCGTTCGCATTATAGAAATATGTGCCCAAAATGAAAAACGTTTCGCGTAACATGATAAAATTTATATTTCAAAATTATCTTCGGACAGCTTTATCTATATAATTTTGTTTTGTCACAAACCGTGTCTGCTGCGCAGATTAACTCTGGCGATCTAGAAACACGTGATAGAAAATCTAATGCTACTGTGATATATTCATGTGTACATAAAATCATGATTATATATCAATAATCCTTTACCATATGGAAATCGAAAAGAACACCGAATAACGCGTGTTCAGTGTATATCTCTCACGAGCTTCTATTGGACGATTTTTTTGCATTTTTATATTAGTTTATAAATGGATTGAGAAGGAAAACGTTTATTTAATAAACTATTTTTCTTAACCATGGAGTAACAGTCTTGACAATAAACTGTCTCGTACATTAAATTAATTTTCTAAATATACAAATAATAACGTGGAACAGATAACGATTGACCAGAACTACATGCAGACATTATTTGGTTTAAAGGGACATTATGGTCGTATATAGGAAGTTAGATATCGATCAATCCAGATAGTAAATGGAACGACATAGAACATATACCCATTAGTCTAAGTAATAATTTAATGCTGTTGAAGTAGCTTAAGGGCATTTTAACCTAATTTATGATCCGATTTATTCCAGTCTGCCAAGTTTGTATTTTTAAATACACGAACGAAGAATACTTTAAAATGTATGAGTTATAGACGAAATTAGGAAAAACAACTAAACTACATAAATAAAAACCTTATTCAAATAATAGACTTTTTGCCGCGCCTTATGAAGGGGGCTGCCATTTTTCCCGTTTCCCTTAGTTTCGACCCCCAATCCGCCATTTTGGTCACCCAGAAACGAGGTGGTAGTGGCTCTGCCTACTCGTTTCTGGCAGGGACGGAAATAAGCACAAGTCACTGGTCATTTGTCCGATAAATTTTCCAAATGTCCGATAACTTTTTATTTTTAAGAGGGGGTCACTGGACAAATGTCCGATAGAAAAAAAAGTACTTTTCAATACAGGAAATGTAGCATTGTCCGGTAATTTTGTTAAATGTCCGATAACTTTTGAATTTTTAAGGGAGGTTACTGGACATTTGTCCAATAAGAAAAATTTCTTATTTCCGTCCCTGGTTTCTGGGTTACCAAAATGGCGGATTGGGGGGGGGGGGGCGAACTAAGGGGAACGGGCAAAATGGCAGCCCCCTTCATAAGGCGCAGCAAAAAGTCTATACAGAAAAAGAAAGAATTATACTTTGATGTCACAACTTAAAACGATATCAAAGATACGATTTTAAATAAACCCAAAAAAGAATTAAAAGGTTGAATCTATAATTAAGATCCAAGTCTTACAACAACACGGCATAAAAGGCCGCGTTCAAACTTGGCTTTCGAGTTGTCTCGAAGCGTTTCATAAAAGCCGCGTTCCTATTAGGCCTTGGAATCGTTTCGCTTTAGTCGTGTGAACGGGAAACGGTCTTTTCTCGAATCGATTTGATTATATTCTAGGAAACTCGAAAAATCATATATGCTTGCTCACAATGAAATACGAAATTTATCAAAACTGTTCATCGAGATTTTGGAGGCGCAGTTCACTTTACTGAGGTGACAGGGTTCTATGGAAGACGAGCCGCTGTCTCGGAGATACTCGTTTTATCAGAAGCCGATGAAACCCTCCTTTGAAGTCTACTACTCCAATGTTCCATATGGCGCTCCTCTCTGTATGGGTAAAATTCCCAATTTTACGAGTTAGAAGGGGTCCTACTTCATCCCCCCTGTCTACGGAAAATTGGAAATTCTCTCACTCCACAAACGACGACGTTTTTTGGACGAACTCCAAGGCTGCTAGAGATATTCGCTCGACGAACTCCCGCTCCGAAAATATCTACCGTTAGGAGGCGTACAAATCGCGCCTTTTGACAATTACCCATACAGAGAGGGGTAGACAAGACCCGGGAGTAATAGACTTCAAAGGAGGGTTTCATCGGCTTCTGGTTTTATCCCAATATAAGAGCAAGAATGTATTTAATTTCAGACAGAATAATTACATTTTGATCGATAGCCTTTCTTCCATTCCATCCCTAGGTCCTACGACATTTCCCCGCCCATTAAACGCCAATCAAATCGGCTCGGGTATAATATTGTTTGCTCCAAAATTATACGCATCGAAGCTAACGAAAAAGCGTCAATTGAATCAAATCTTAAAAACAGTTGTGAAAGTCTGAATTCGAATTAATCCGCTCCAAGGCTAGCCCGTCTACGATAAGCGGAAAATTATATCCACAGTGCGCGTTGACGGTACTAAAGTAGTAATTATTTATGAAATTAATTGAAGTTCATCTTGGTAAAGCAATTTTTTCGGATCTCTCGAGGCGTCTCAATATGAAAAATAATTTAAAGATTTCAAAATATAGGAAAAATTATAAAATATAGGTCATTCATATTCCGTTAATGGCGTACAGGTTTCAGGAAATGTTTATAAAATGCGAACAAAACTCTTAGCATCGACCACCACATAGCTGTACATAAAAAGCGTCTAAACTGGGCCTTTGCTATGGGTCCGAAAAATATATATGCCGATATAAAGAAGAAATACAAGCACAAAGTAACGCATTATTTTTTGTGTGTGTGTGGGACATAGCGAATAGAAACAGGGTGAAGAGAGAACGGAGAGTGAAAGGGTTTTACACCTAGAAATAATGGGTGTTGGATTGTTGGATCTCCCGCATAGCCAGCATTCTTATACGCTACGGGACTTTTCTTTCACCGCATCAGAGAAGAGCTATAGAGTAAAAGAGTTTATATAAAAGAAGGGAAAAAAAAGAATGGTGAAGTTCTCCTCGCGGGACGCCGAGGGATATTTACAGGATCTAAACAAGCTTCCCGCTCCTCCGGCCGACGGAAGGAAGATGCAGCCAGAAATGGAGGACAGCCAACGGGGAACAAATACCGGAGGAAACTGCGGCCACGCACTGTCGACAAGGAAGAACCTTACGTGTTAGCTCTCCCTATAAAACTCCAGTTCAACTTAATTGTCTAAGGAAAGAAACTACAGAATGAATATTTTCGGAGCACCCACTTTTACAGAACTCATACATTCTCCTAACACTACTTTATACAATAAAATAATTCGAACAAACTATATAACGTAAGCTTTCTCCTCTCACGAAAGAATGTAATACGCCAGAACAGAACCACTATAGCGTCTAGTCTCTTCTTGTAAATATAAATCCAACTTTCCTTTATAAACCTATTTCTTGTTTCAGTAAACCATACTAAAAATATATTGCCAACCTCGCACAACCTTTGATTTAAAACTAATTAGAAAATTATTAGAGCGTGCGTGAGGATTGGTTTGAAGACGTTGAAATTACAAACCAATATTAAGCTTACCCCGAAAAAAGGGATCCATGGGAGTTAACGAGTCTCCGACGAATGAGCAAGAGCCCGCGCCTCTTAAGCCTAGTTTGAAAAGTTTTACTGTCGGAATAAAGCGCACACTTCTCGCGTGATTCGCAACAGATTTGCTAAATACGAGATCACGGTTAAGCCGATTTTTAAAGTAAGACTGATTTAAAGCTAACTAAAATTGTTTTTATAAATTTATTTACTAGTGGATTAGGCATATTCAAACTATAATAAGGATGCATTTTACCTTTAACAAGATATATTTGGGTTAAGGCAATAAGGAAGTTTTTAATATAAATCGAATTAATCATAGCGGTATGATATCTAGACACAAAATTCTACATTAAGAGTGATACTATGTCAATGATATGTACATTCTAACACTTCACACACTATATATTGACTCCGTCAATATGAAACACCCAATATTATGCGTAAACTTGGAAGGGTCACGCGGAAGGGTCACGCTGGAGGAGAAGCAATATAACCTAAGCCTAAAAAACCGTAAGAGTAAGAGTGATGGATGCCTTCTTTATTAGATACTTAATCCCACTCTGGGAGTCTTTCCATCACTCATAACTCTAGAAAAGAATATCCTAAGCTCTCAAATACGCCCGCAGACGAAAAAAAATGTTACGAGACATTCTCCAATAAAAATTCTTTAAAACTAGGCGCGAGTAGTAGAAGAAAGAACACAAAAGAGAGTGGAAATTCCAAAGACGACTAGGACTCGAGGGAAAATATGTTACTAATCATTAATATTTATTAACTAAAAAAATAAATGCGGAGATGCGTGGAAACAAAAGCGTACGAGACCCGAAGTATATCCCAATAGCGTTTTTTCACCTCTCTATAGCTTTCGAGATATTTTTCTATCACAATTCAGATCGACATTTCGGCTGGTAGGACCTATCTGTGAAGGAGATTTCGGTACACGCAGTAAAACTGGGGTCATCAACAGTCGTTCTCGAGATTTTATGCATAAAATTAATATTTACGAATAAGACATTATTCGCGACGGTAATGTCGATTGCTAAGGTGTTAACCTTAGGGAGAAAATACTATGTATTTTTTTCTCCATGGGGATTACACTTTAGCGTTTCGGTTAAGATTGTTTTGGTGGTGAAGTGCAAGGCGGGAATTTTTTCTCCTGTAGCTACCTGAGTAAAAGTACTTCGTCCTTGCTCTAAATTCCGAGTTAATCGACAACAAAATAATTTATTTTCATAAGTTTTCGTATTGCCTGACGTATTTGTTTATCACTAAGCCATGCCTACTTTTCAGCTCGCCGATGACAGTTGATATTCACCTAAAAGAGTTGTCTACTTTTCCTCTCCTTCAGAGATAGGCCCTCCCAGGTTTTGGGTCCAATTACGCTTCAAAAAGGGGAGATAAAATACGGGGTACTTTTGTTTCCGACATACATGTTATGGGGGCGAATTCGAAGTATTAATTTACTATCCCGTTACGGGATTTTTTTTAGTAAGAAAGTAAGGTTCCCCCTTATAAAGTATCGCAGTTGCGTATTCTTCGAGCAGTCTCATAAGCTTCTGGTGGAAATACTTTTTTTGCTCTTTTATTATCTGTATAAATACTTAGCGCGGTTCGCTTTATCTTTCGGCAAAACCTAAAAGACAATTTAATTTTACAGAAGCCCTTTGGAAATCGCGAGGAGACCAGCTAGAGCTGAGACTGATATTTCTTTGAAAAGGATGTATAAGTTGCTTCAAACGGGTGGAACTGACGAGCGAACGTGGAGAAATAACTAAGGCTCTAAATCGCAGAGGAACGTATGAACTCGAACTGAAGGACGAGTGTAACGGGAACGTCAAACTCGTTGAATAAAATATGAAAGTAAGTCAACCCCGAGGGGTATAGACATTTCGGAAAAGGAAGAAAAAAAAATTCCTATAATATAATGTATATACCAGATATGTTCAAGAGCAGTTTACAAAATGATCAATGTAATTATCTTCCCAATTGATCTCGAAAACAAGAGTAAAGCAGAAATTCTTAGAACCCGGTAGGGTTTTCTTAGAACCCGGTAGGGTTCTATGTTATGGGCCCATCATCATCTGTAATGCTATTTTGATTTCCTAAAAAATTCAGTCTCTAGCCAATCAAAACGGTCCATTCTCCCATAGAATAACATTAAAATCGACTCTTTCGAGGACAAGTCCAGTGATTGACAGAACTAAAAGAGTAATTATTTGTTACAGTTATAATCACTTTTAAATGGTAGAGCAAGGTTCGAATGTTGAACTTTTCAAGTTTCATTTAAAAATATTAAGTCTAAGTATTTTAAAATTAATTCTGAAGTTGACCCTTTTTTTGGTACTTAGCTGGTTTCGCGCATGGCCAAATTCGTAATGTTATTCTATGGGATTTGGTTTTTTGAAAGTGGCTTACCTTTCAGATTTATTTTCTAATACTTCCGGATATTTTTCAGACTTGGATTTTCCGTGTGGTATGAATTAAGTTTCAAGCTTTATTTTAAGATTAATTTCATAATTTTACACCGATTAGTTGGCCCACAATCTATTTATGAAAACGGACGAAAAAGTAAGGCGGAGAAATAGATTCGCCAAAAACCTAAGCCTAATTTGACAAAATAGGCTTAGGTTTTATATGGCTTTTTAACATAGCCTCCTCGATCACGCGCTTCGGCTGCGCTCGCGCTATAGAAGCCCCGGCAAAGAAAAAAATTAACATGTGTTTGAGAGAATAAATGGGAAATTAAAACTCCCCCAAAAGACGGCGCGAAAAAGCACTAAAATGTAGGGGGGAAAAGTCGAGGGGAGAAACAAATTCTTGTCTAAAGTTTTAAATTTACGCTCCAGCTTCCTGATTTTTTAACCACATCTAATTAAGTATGTACGGATAATTTACAAATTAATTCCAAGCCTTTGAGAATTACAGATTTGGCGTTAATAATTGTTGAAACTAGCGAACCTATTATTTTTCTTTACTGACGGAGTTTTTTGCGGTTTTCACCTATTGCGCGGGGTTCTTTTTAAATCTAAAGCCTTGATCCATTAACACAGGCACTGCAGTCACGCTGTAGATGTTATTTATAAACTTATATTCTAATTTCACCCTCTGATTTGATTTTTATTCTTTGACAATATACTATTTTACTCAAAAACAAGTGTTAAAATTAATAAGGTTGCAATTGTGAGAATTGATAAGAAAGAGAAATTACTAAATTTTCAAGCCGGGTAATAGGCCTTATTATAAAATTATCTTTGGAAACGAATAAAAGAACTGTTAAAAAGCACCCGTTTGTATTGAAGATGGTCCCTTTTTTCAAGGCTGGTACAAAGTATAGGATTTTCTATACTTTTTCCAGCCTTGAAACTAACAAAAAGAGCCGTTAAATAGAGCCGTTTATACGGAAGATGGGACATTTTTTCAAGGTTGAGACATAGTCGGAATTATCGCCTATTCGGGACAACTCTGTTTTCAAACCACTCTTCCCTGTTTCGGCGCGAAAATCTAAATACGGCGGTCTTCTCTTGTCTTTTCGTAGGATACAGTTGTCTAAAAATTTTGAGACCTCTATGATGGGTATTTATTTCCTAGTAGTACATCACATTCTTGTACACTAACTTGTAAGAAATCCCTTAATATTTTCGTAAACTACTTTTTGCCCCTGCTACATTTTTGCCCCTGCTACATTTTTGCCCCTGCTACATTTTTGCCCCTGCTACATTTTTGCCCCTGCTACATTTTTGCCCCTGCTACATTTTTGCCCCTGCTACATTTTTGCCCCTGCTACATTTTTGCCCCTGCTACATTTTTGCCCCTGCTACATTTTTGCCCCTGCTACATTTTTGCCCCTGCTACATTTTTGCCCCTGCTACATTTTTGCCCCTGCTACATTTTTGCCCCTGCTACATTTTTGCCCCTGCTACATTTTTGCCCCTGCTACATTTTTGCCCCTGCTACATTTTTGCCCCTGCTACATTTTTGCCCCTGCTACATTTTTGCCCCTGCTACATTTTTGCCCCTGCTACATTTTTGCCCCTGCTACATTTTTGCCCCTGCTACATTTTTGCCCCTGCTACATTTTTGCCCCTGCTACATTTTTGCCCCTGCTACATTTTTGCCCCTGCTACATTTTTGCCCCTGCTACATTTTTGCCCCTGCTACATTTTTGCCCCTGCTACATTTTTGCCCCTGCTACATTTTTGCCCCTGCTACATTTTTGCCCCTGCTACATTTTTGCCCCTGCTACATTTTTGCCCCTGCTACATTTTTGCCCCTGCTACATTTTTGCCCCTGCTACATTTTTGCCCCTGCTACATTTTTGCCCCTGCTACATTTTTGCCCCTGCTACATTTTTGCCCCTGCTACATTTTTGCCCCTGCTACATTTTTGCCCCTGCTACATTTTTGCCCCTGCTACATTTTTGCCCCTGCTACATTTTTGCCCCTGCTACATTTTTGCCCCTGCTACATTTTTGCCCCTGCTACATTTTTGCCCCTGCTACATTTTTGCCCCTGCTACATTTTTGCCCCTGCTACATTTTTGCCCCTGCTACATTTTTGCCCCTGCTACATTTTTGCCCCTGCTACATTTTTGCCCCTGCTACATTTTTGCCCCTGCTACATTTTTGCCCCTGCTACATTTTTGCCCCTGCTACATTTTTGCCCCTGCTACATTTTTGCCCCTGCTACATTTTTGCCCCTGCTACATTTTTGCCCCTGCTACATTTTTGCCCCTGCTACATTTTTGCCCCTGCTACATTTTTGCCCCTGCTACATTTTTGCCCCTGCTACATTTTTGCCCCTGCTACATTTTTGCCCCTGCTACATTTTTGCCCCTGCTACATTTTTGCCCCTGCTACATTTTTGCCCCTGCTACATTTTTGCCCCTGCTACATTTTTGCCCCTGCTACATTTTTGCCCCTGCTACATTTTTGCCCCTGCTACATTTTTGCCCCTGCTACATTTTTGCCCCTGCTACATTTTTGCCCCTGCTACATTTTTGCCCCTGCTACATTTTTGCCCCTGCTACATTTTTGCCCCTGCTACATTTTTGCCCCTGCTACATTTTTGCCCCTGCTACATTTTTGCCCCTGCTACATTTTTGCCCCTGCTACATTTTTGCCCCTGCTACATTTTTGCCCCTGCTACATTTTTGCCCCTGCTACATTTTTGCCCCTGCTACATTTTTGCCCCTGCTACATTTGTGCCCCTGCTACATTTGTGCCCCTGCTACATTTGTGCCCCTGCTACATTTGTGCCCCTGCTACATTTGTGCCCCTGCTACATTTGTGCCCCTGCTACATTTGTGCCCCTGCTACATTTGTGCCCCTGCTACATTTGTGCCCCTGCTACATTTGTGCCCCTGCTACATTTGTGCCCCTGCTACATTTGTGCCCCTGCTACATTTGTGCCCCTGCTACATTTGTGCCCCTGCTACATTTGTGCCCCTGCTACATTTGTGCCCCTGCTACATTTGTGCCCCTGCTACATTTGTGCCCCTGCTACATTTGTGCCCCTGCTACATTTGTGCCCCTGCTACATTTGTGCCCCTGCTACATTTGTGCCCCTGCTACATTTGTGCCCCTGCTACATTTGTGCCCCTGCTACATTTGTGCCCCTGCTACATTTGTGCCCCTGCTACATTTTGCCCCTGCTACATTTGTGCCCCTGCTACATTTGTGCCCCTGCTACTTTTTGCCCCTGCTACTTTTTGCCCCTGCTACTTTTTGCCCCTGCTACTTTTTGCCCCTGCTACTTTTTGCCCCTGCTACTTTTTGCCCCTGCTACTTTTTGCCCCTGCTACTTTTTGCCCCTGCTAATTTTTGCACGTAATCCCTGAAAAATAATTAAGCCAAATTTAATGTTAAGCGTCAATGGGAGAAAATCGTCTGTTATGTTTTTTCTTAAATATTTCCGAGTGAATAAAATCAGTTGTTTTGAAATTTGAAACTCTAAATCGTGCCAGATTGTGATTATATTTAAATTTCGTTTTAAAAGAAAATCTAATTGTATTTAAATTTCATGTTTTAAAAGAAAATTTAATTGTATTTAAATTTAATGTTTTAAAAGAAAATTAAATATCTGTCACTTCAGACATTCAAGGCCATAACATGTCCTTCTGGGTCTTTGTTCGCAAAGACATTTTTGATATAATTATTAATGGGAGCTGAATGCATTTTTTTATATATATATATATTTGGCTCACTGCTATCTTTATAAAACTTATAAAGGGACAGATTTTATAAACAAATTGTTTTTAAAATTGAAGACCACGAAGGAAAAGTTTTGTTTACGATTTGAGTCCAATAGATCGACTTTGAAATGAACTGAATTAAAAAATTAGCCTAACCTTCAAATTTTAACATTACGAGCATCGGGAGTTTGGTTATTAAACTTTTGGTTATGTAGATTTAGAAGGGTTTGGTTATTACAGGTAATCACACCTTGGCCTTATGTGGTTGCCATCAGCATCAACAGTTAACAAAATATATATCAAACACTATAAATTTACAAGTTACTTTTGTCAGAATGTTCTAGAAGGTTCCAGAAATCCTGGAGAGGTTTAGAAAATTCTGGAAAGTGCTTGGGTTTTGGCTAGTTAATAGTATTATTATAGGGAAAGATAGACTATACCATAACTTGTTATTTTATAAGGTTACTGTTTGCGGGGTTAACAAACTAATATACGTGCTAACCTTTTTACATTCGTACTAGGAATTAGATTATTGTTCCAGAAGAAAAACCTCGGGGATACCTTCCAATTTAATTATACATCCTTTTGGGAAATGCGTTAGGGTATATATAGAGATCGAAAGGTCGCGGACACGTGAAGAATCAAGGCGGAAAACCCATAATCAATGAACCGCCCTTATATATAGACTTACAACAATAAAAATAAAAAAAAACCTCAGAATCCCTTTTCCAATTTAGAATCAATAGGAAACCCAATTTCCCGATTTTAGGAGATAAGGTCTATAGGGGAAAGACTGCTTCGATGGTGTAAAAAAAGGGGGACAAACAACAGAACCTAGTCAAGCTAAAATTGACGGACGTAATCAGTATTTTCAGTTTAACCAGAAATTATAAATTTTAATATACAATCGAGTACGTCCAATACCCAATATTTGCAAGAGCGAGCGCGAGAAGGGAAAATGAAAAGCAATCAAAAAGTAATTCGTAAAAGTGATCATATTGTATTCAATTCTCGTTAGCATTAATTCTTTGAAATCCTTTTTTGGCGATCTAGTCCTAAATTCAGTATTAGTTGTAAAAGTGGCCATTTTCTACGGAATTTGTATTCTATTCAAGGTATATAGCTATAACAGAGGTATATAAAAACCCCCTTCGGGGGGAAGTATGAAAGGTAGGCAAAATCGACGAACAACAAGTGCCCGGCGTAAATCGCGGCGGATCGACACACCGCTTTATACTCCCAAAAAATAGTTACACCATTTTGAACCTCACTAAATTTTCCCTACGCACACTTCCGGAACTTGCGAGCTGAAGTAAACCTTCGACTCCATTTTAGCAGACAGCCTGACTCCTGAGACAGGAAGTTCTAAACACAAATCGAGCCGTCTTGTTTATACAAAGACCATTTACTAGAGTAGCGACATTGAGAAGTCCAGCGCGAGCTAGTGGCCTAGATAGTCAGCAGCGGGCTCTTGTTGTTCGTGATTTTTAGCATTGGTAGTATAGGGGCTTTCATACTTCCCTCCGAAGGGGGTTATTATATACCTCTGCTATAAGTATAGTGTAGATTTGCAGGGTTTTGAAATTACATAGAAAACGTACGCCTATTTGACGGGCCAAGGCCCGAAACGTTTTCCGAAATAACCCATATATTATTCTCTGCAAAAATACATATCAACCATGGTAAAATGAGTTGGTTAGTATAATTATCGGGTTTCATAATATTGAAATTTTTATACTACATTATTCTACGTATACTTCGTTATTTTAATGGAGGTTGCTTATAAGCTTATTTAGCTTAACAACAAATATTTTAAATAACTCTTAACTTAGGTATACAACTAAGTTTAGCGATCCTAAACTTAAGGTAATTATATATACTTCTGTTCAATAGGAGTTTGGGTTAATAGGAAAACCTGAGGCGGATTGATAAACTATGTTAAATCTCATTGAGAAGAAAGTAATCGGTGTCAACGTTTCTCGAACACAGGCTTTGCGAATTTGGATGAGAATAATCCGATAGCCTAGTCTCTCTAATTTCGTCGCGACACCTTGTCAAAAGAAAGAGATCTATACATATAGGAAACATTCCTCTTAAAGAGAACTCCTCTAAGCCTTAATCGAGTAAAATTGATCTTAATTTACTCCTCGCGCCGCGTTACCTCTCCTAGAGATGCTTGGCGGGCGGGGATTTAAGAAAGAAAGGTGTAAGGCTAAGGGTTAAAGCCTCGGCTTGTAGCAAGGAGAAAAAAACGGAGGAAAGGGTAATTCTCTATACACATAACCCTGTCCCTCTCGTGGATACACCTTCCACCTCCCCCCGAATTGGGAGTTTTTCCCCTGGGGTCTTTTAAAAACTCAATCAAGAAAGGCCTAGCTTCTTCCAGCTTCGCCTTGGCCAAGCGAGGGCGTAAACGAAAGAACAAAGGAACTAGGAGCCCATGTTCCGCAGAGAGAAAAAGAGCGAGAGAGAGAGAGAGAGAGGGGGGGATGAAGGAGGAAATCCCGCGGAATCTCATTAAAAGCTCGCCAAGCCTATACTTCTTTTGGAGATATTCTCTTCCTCTCTATCTCATTTTGCCCTCACGCTTCTACACTCTTTTAGCCACTAAAGGAGCGCCGTGAATCTGATGGCGGCTGCCTAGATGACGAGAACAGGTTGAAGGAATGAGAGGATAGGGCTAACCGCCTTTCCCTCAAAAAAATAAACTACTTACTGAATATATACTCCTATTCCCGGGAAGTTTATCGTAACTCTACTTTTGTAGCCCGATAAGATTTACATTAAGTATTAATCCGCGCTAGATTTGGCTATTTTGAAGCTTTCTTTTGAATAAAATATATAAGCGAGTGTGAGAGTGACTAAATAATTGAGGGCTCCTCTAGAAAAAAATCACATTATTTCCGTTTTTAAAACCATCACCATGTACTGACGCTAACGAGCTTAAATCTGCACCCTTAAACTTATTATCTATAGGATTACCTTAACCTAAATATTACCTAATTGGATATGGTTTTTTTTATCTCGGTGTACGATGGAATCATAAAAAATATTATATAGTTTTCCCCAGAGTAAAGAAATTGCAATAATGCGGATTAAATGTTAACGAACATAGAACTCCAACTTTGCTTCATATGATTTTTCAAATCAATTTTTCAAGCTTAAAATTCTTAATTTGAAAAATTATATTTATACCTATGTAAAGTCAAATCTAAATATTTTACAATTTGATCTTTCCTAAACGATTAAAAATGATTTTAAAGTATGTAATATAACCGTTGCTAATACATGATACACTGGCTTAAAAGGCACCTATCACGTCACTACAATCAGGGTTCCCACATCAGAATTAAATATTTTTTAGGTTTTTCCCTGATCATCAATGAGCATTTTCTTTGTAAAAATGAAGTTCTATATTATATTAACCTATCTTCCGTGACAACATCTGGTACAAAACGGATATACCAAGATTCGTAGCACCTTTCCCACCCTTTTTCCTGGTGCTTAGGTCCAATTTTTAAATCCGCTACCGTTTCCCTCGACATTTTGGTCCAATTTGTAAAAGCTGATCTTTCCCTGACCTTTTCTTTTATTTTACAATTCCCTTACTTCTCTATAGATTTTCCCTGATATATTGAAACCCTGGATATAGTTCAATACCCAAAAGGTTTTCTCCATGACTTCACTTACTGAGATTTTTTTTTTTAAAGGATTTGTGAACTTTCTTCTATTTAAATATGTTTGAGAAAATGTTTTCTTCCCAACCGCGCGAATTTGAGAAAAGTCCTTTGCAACATTAAGTTGAAGCCGAGTGGTTGTCACTAAAGAGATTAAGTAATTGAGTACGTATTTAGCATTGCAAAAGGCTGTAGTCAGTTACGAAATCGCGTAGACAGTGTATTGGTTTTTCAGAAGTTGTTAACCCCTCGATTGAAGCAAACACGGGTTATACCTCAACAAACATATTCAAAAAACTATAGGAGACAAATCTATCTGTCACGGTTGAAATCTCTCTAGGCACGATATCAATCATAAGTTAGGCCTAACCAAATTGAATAGGGAAACATTTCGCAACGTGAAGAAAAAAAGATACCGCCATGGCTATACGTGTATACGGTTAGATGGAATAAATTTCATTTTTCCTAGAAAATTTCTCTTCGTATATACCCGCTCAAAGGCAAACAGGAAAATTTGAAAATATCACTCGACACTCGCGGGGTCCCAAGAGAGAGAAAAACGTACCGGTATCGAGAGAAGGAAGTGTTAGCGGGTAGAAACGCATTTCATTAGAGAAAGGTCCGAGCTAGAGTCGAAAATTTTATCGCCTCCTTCCCGCCTTTAACACTTCCTCGCGGGCCCATGCCTTAGAATCTGGTGACGAAAGGCCCGAAGGCCGCAGCGCCGGGTATTTACACATTCGGCCCACGGTCTATTTGGTGGCTTTTACGAGGGCGTATAAAATTTAAGTGGCAGAAAGCTATTTTCGTAAGACTCCGACTTCTATATATATGGCTAGATTCCATCCCACCTAACTCCTATAAGGGTAGTTGCCCCGACTAGAGTACACCTTTAAGTACTAATGCAAATTTGGACTCTACTCTTATCCGTCCACCGTCAAGCAGTTTTCCTTAACTCTCTTTTGACAGGAACTGGCCAGGCTAGGACTATAGAACTAGGATAGGGGACCCGCGTACTCTTCTATCGAAAAGTGTTAGGTAAAAGAGGCAAGGCGTCGAGGGAATGGTAAAGATCCGGGCAAGAGGAGGAAGAGTGAAGAGATGAGGGGGTGTTTGCGGGGGGTAAAGGGAGTTTATAATATAAAGAGTTCCGTTTCGGGTTGGGATTTCTATATTATCGCTTCCTAGCGCCATTTCCCAGCAGTTCGCGCCCTTCTCTCTCCGCCTCGTGTACGCCGCTCGGTCGACGAAAATTGAGTCAATTTTGTCAGGTTTTAGGCGCGTTGATGTCCACACACCGATCGCGTAACATCGTCTCCTCTTTCCCACCCTCACGAACACCTCGAGGCCCTAAGATGACAGAATCCGCGGAGAGGGGGGTTATATAGGAAATACCCGTCACACCGTATATACAAGGATGGGCCAAATTCGGGAGATTGAGTAAGCAAGCGGAAAAAATAAAGATGAATTTTTACGATATATATTTCAGGCAAGAACATATAGATTCTACGCGTTCCCGTTTTTGACCGTTTCGGATCTCTCTCTCACTTTCCCTCCCTTTCTTCCTCTTACTCTCGTAACAAATAAAAAATTTACGTAGTAGTAAAAAAAAGAAATATCCAGCCTAGCTATTATCAGTACGTCAATATTGAATGGAAGCAAAAACTACAACGAAAAGAATTTCACTATAAAGAACGTACTTAGAAATTGGGTGTTAAAATAGCAAAAACCTTTCGTCCTCCTATGAAACTATAGCTACGGTCACACTAGCGTAAACAGATATTCAAATCACCAGGAATCGTTTTAAGCGTCACGCGTTCAACCATTATCTTCATAAATCGATTTAATTTAGCTTCATCTATCGGTTGTTGAAACCGAATCGGTATGAAACTGGTTCCCGAAGCGGTTTCCAGAAATCGAATCAAATCGATTCGAGAATCGACTCTAGCGAAACATTTTGAAACGTTTAAATCAATTCCAAATCGAGTCGACTATCCCTTTAAATATCGCTCTCGTTAAAGATCGAGAATTAAGACGATGGATCTCGGCTTATAAAATGCAAAGCAACTAGGGTTTAATTATGTAAGACGAACAGCGGTAATGGATGGAATGGATTTTATATGAAAAGCCCTTTCGGGCTTAAAATGGGTTTCCGGTAATATATATGTATCGAAATCGCGTACATAAATACGCGCGTAAACTGCGGGCGAACTGGATTTAAAACCCTATGCTCATAAACAGTATAGTGGGTCAAAAGCTTCGTAGTATAATACACTTTACATATTAGCTGAACGTAGAATTATAAATATTACAAAGATTGATAATGGATATCTTGAAATTTAAAATTATTCTGATAGAGGACTTGAAGGAATTTCGAGAAGAGTGCGTACACGTTTAATACGTTTCTTCAGAAGCCGATGAAACCCTCCTTTGAAGTCTATTACTCCCGGGTCTTGTCTACCCCTCTCTGTATGGGTTATTCTCAAAAGGCGCGATCCGTACGCCTCCTAACGGTAGATGTTTTCGGAGCGGGAGTTCGTCGAGCGAATATCTCTAGCAGCCTTGGAGTTCGTCCAAAAAACGTCGTCGTTTGTGGAGAGAGAGAATTTCCAATTTTCCGTAGACAGGGGGGATGAAGTAGGCCCCTTCTAACTCGTAAAATTGGGAATTTTACCCATACAGAGAGGAGCGCTATATGGAACATTAGAGTAGTAGACTTCAAAGGAGGGTTTCATCGGCTTCTGGTTTCTTTCATTCCATAGGCTCTAATACGATACAAGATTCGTTGTCGGAACACCCTTAATGTTTAATATGGAAATCTCAATATAGGAATGGTGAACCTTTAATAGACCACGTTATAAATATTGTAATGAACAACTGAACGAGGATTCTGGGATACTTTTAAACATCTGGTATAGTCCTGGTCGATTTGCCGGAAATGGGCCCTTGTCTCATAGCCGCGCCGCCATCTTTTTGTAGTAACAGGCTGCCAGACTATTTATAATTTTATTTTCCACAAACCAAATTCATGTTGTTAGTCCAACGCTTCCTATATGATAAAGTATAGGAGGCGTTGGTTAGTCTGTAGCTATTTTCACACTACAAAAAGATGGCGGACGATCACGTGACAAAAAGTTTTCCCCGCCAAAATTTTCGCGAGGTTCTCTAGACTTCCGGTTTTGAAAATCGACCAGGACTATTGAAGCGGAAAATAATTATGTTAAAAGCTTTTGAAGTGACAGCAAATAATTTACTGTTAAAGGGAAACTTAAGCAAAGATTGGAACACCATCACCATGTCAAAAACCCCATTCGAGAATTTTTTAAGAATTTTTAGACACGTTTTTGGTGTTTTAATTCATTTCGAAAGGTAAAATTTCTATATTCGGACCAATCATATTATTACAGCCTTCAATAGTGCTTGTATTAACCTAACATTAAAATAATAGGCCGGTGTTTGACACCTAAGACGTTGGGCATCAAACCCCGGTCAATTCTTTTAATGTTAGGACATTACAAGCGCTGTTGAAGGCTGAAATAATAATTGGTCCGACTTTATATTTACTTTTTTTTTATTTTATTTTGCCAAACTTTATAAATTGATTTGAACACCAATAACGTTTTTAAAAATTCAAAAAAAAAAATCTCAAATTAGTTTCTTGGCATGGTGATTCCGAATATAAATTCAAATGCTGCTTTTTAGCTCCAAGTTTTCCGTTAAACCAAAGGGGTGAAGGGGTGAAGGTTCGTCTTTTGATTAGCCGGAGGTTCTTCTTTAAATTGAATGCCAAAATCTGAAGGTTTCGGATTTTTTTGTACAATTCAAACATTTCCTGAAGGTTTTGCTACTCAAACATCTCTTATTTTTCGAAGCAAAATCAATAAAATAAAAATAACTTAATTTTCCTATTCACCCTCCATTTAACGTATTTAAATCATCGAATTTTCCACCATTCACAAGGCTACCATTGATTTTTTTTGAGTGATCCCGAATGTACAGTACGTGCATTACCGCGTAAAAATTATGATTTATATATAGTAGAAAGATGGACGGAGACAAGAGTGAAAAACATCTTTTCATTTTCCATTTGACATTGGCGTCGTAATGCTCTGACTGTATATACTGATAAAAAAATCACCTCTCTTTCCTTTGACATAAAATATCTCCATCCGTTATTTCTTCGACTGAAACATTGATTGACTCTCCCCATATCCGAGTTATACAGAGAGTGCGCCACGTGCACCAAAGGGTAGCGAGATTGTGCGGGAACGAAATAGAACAGGCGGCGAACGTCAAACAAGATGGCTGTGGGGCCACGCGACGTGACCACATGTTTTAGCAGCCGAAGCTAAGTCGTTAATTAAAACCGTGGCCAAAGTTACAAGTTAAAAAAAAGACTTTACACTCCATGACTTTACGTCTGGCTCTCCCTTTATTATTCCTAATCCACGATTTTACGTCTGGCTCTCCCTTTATTATTCCTAATCCACGATTTTGCGTCTGCCTCTCCCTTTATTATTCCTATCCACGATTTTACGTCTGCCTCTCCCTTTATTATCCCTAATCCATGATTTTACGTCTGGCTCTCCCTTTATTATTCCTAATCCATGATTTTACGTCTGCCTCTCCCTTTATTATTCCTAATCCACGATTTTACGTCTGGCTCTCCCTTTATTATCCCTAATCCACGATTTTACGTCTGGCTCTCCCTTTATTATCCCTAATCCACGATTTTACGTCTGGCTCTCCCTTTATTATCCCTAATCCACGATTTTACGTCTGCCTCTCCCTTTATTATTCCTAATCCATGATTTTACGTCGGGCTCTCCCTTTATTATTCCTAATCCATGAGTTTACGTTTGGCTCTCCCTTTATTATCACTAATCTATCGTCTGGCTCTACTTTATTATCCATAGTCCATGATTTTACATCTGTCTCTCCCTTTATTAGACCTAATCCATGATTTTCCGTCTGGCTCACCCGTTATTATCCCTAATCCATGATTTTGCATCTGGTTCTCCCGTTATTATCCCTAATCCATGATTTTGCATCTGGTTCTCCCGTTATTATCCCTAATCCATGATTTTGCATCTGGCTCTCCCGTTATTATCCCTAATCCATGATTTTACGCCTCGCGCTCCCTTTATTACCCCTATAATCCCTGATTTTTGTCGGGCTTTCCATTTTTCCATGAATTTTGGAGCAAGCAACCAGCTCTCTCGCAAGACCAGTACGTGCCTTGGAAAGTTTAGAGAAAAGATATTCCCTGTCTTCGAGAGTGGCGGCGGCGGACAGAACGAAGAACGCAATAGTTACTCAAAAACAGGTTTTCGAGTAACTAAAAAAAATGACACTAGAGTAACTGCAAAGAGTCGAAGATGACCTAAGCCATTATACATCCATTGAGAGATAAGAACCGACTAGTTTAATGAGCGTAACTGTCGCGGAGAAGGGCGAGGGAAAAGTCGACACGGAAAAGCTATTAAAAGAAATTTCTCTTAGCTCAAATATTAAGACTTTATACACCATAAGTGATAAGAAAATAAGTACGCATTTACAACTTGCATCAAAGAAGGTGTCATTCATCATTTGGAGTTAAAATATTTGGGAAAAAAGGTTTTAAAAAGATTTATACCTTAGAAAAATATATTTTAAGGCCATGGTATCATTTTTCAACATTTTTATTAGCTTATTTCTCGTTTGGTATATTTAATACGAAATTTAAGAGACGTATATACCTTAAAATTTCGTTAAAATTTAAGGATAATCCTGTACACTTTAGTACAAGTCTTAAATCTCTAACATTTGTCTTTGGGAAATTAATATAATCCTAAACTACTTCCAAAACCATCTTTAAAATCTCAAGATCTCTTCGAAAACACAATAATGTCAGTGTTAATAGCTTTATCTACAGGCTTGTTACACAGGTTAAAATTCATAACAAGTACGAAATATTTGAAGATTTTTTTATCTCTCTATTAATTCGATAAAGTATTATCAAGAATTTATTCAGGTTCCATAAGAATATGGGAGCATAGCTTTAGCCTCTGGTACCATCCTCCCAAACTTTGTAACAATAGTTCGTCCGCAATTTTCGCAACATTTGTACGCTTAGATCTTTTTTCGGTCGGCTCCATTTTTATTACCCAAAATATTATGTCAAGGTCGTTAGTGGCGCGGGTTAATAATATAATGTCAGGAGCGATTTACTTGAAAAATGGATTCGAAGCGGACGAAGTTTCGATACAAAGTTTGGGTGGATGGTTATTGAATCGCGGCCCTTCCATATTCTTATGGAACCTGAATGGATTCTTGGTATTATCAAGGAGGATCAGAGAAGGAGAGAAAATGTGGGGACGGCGCGGTTCCTACTGCGTCGGCCTAAACTCCCACTCTGGGAGAACGGGGGTAGAGACGTTTCGTGGTAAAATGTTGTCGCGTGGGTAAAACGAATCCTTTATGAGACGCGCTAGCTAGCGACCACGTGACAACAGTTTACCTCGAGAATTTCCTATCCCCCCTTTCCACCCGAGTGGGAGGTTGGCTCTTCTCTCTCTAACTCAACGCAGCCCCACATTTCCTCTCCTTCTCTGATCCTCCTTGGTATTATATAGGAATTCAATTTAATAATTAAAAGGTCACACTAAAAAATTCGTTTTGACTATGCCTAAATATATAGCTAATTAAATAACAAAAACTAATGAAATGAAATTGATATATAATTATCGTGACTTATTGCAATAATAATAATAATAATTGTCGAAATTTTTAAATCCGAAAATGTACAAAATTTCTAGTCCTTAAAATAAAATTCTTGTTTTTCGGAGCTTTTCTCCAAGAAATAAGGTCTAGGTTCCGTTATTTTTTATTATTTTTTTTCCCTTTTGTATAAAAATAGACTTCAATATCTTGGCATTGTGTAAAAGAAATTGAATGGGAGTTATTTCTTTCGGGGAGCAAATATAGGGAAGAGGTAAAGCATAGCCTCCTCGATCACGCGCTTCGGCTGCGCTCGCGCTATAGAAGCCCCGGCAATCGGCCGAAAATCGCGAATAAATGAATTCTCGAGATTTACAAAACTCCCCCAAACTGATGCACGTCTCAAAGGGGGGAAACTGACCAAATTTGAAGGGTTTTGCCCTTTTCAGGTCTTTAATGATTTTTAAAAGCCACAATTAAAATATATGTTTTGCAAATTAGTTTATTTTATCTCCCTAACCAGGTTTCATAATTTTAGGGAGATTAGTTTTTAAGTAAAAAATTAAATATTAACGTAAGATTGTAGCGTGTGCAAAGCTTTACCGCGTACAATTTGGTGCTTCAATCATTAGCTCGGGTAAGTTTTGAAATTTTGGGAGAGAAGTTTTAATGCCATTTTCCAAATGCCATACATAGGTATTTAACTATAATGATAATAGATTAGTGTTAATCTACTCTCATTTTAGTTAAATAACTACGTATGGCGTTTTGAAAACGGCAAAAAAAAAAAAAAAACTTCTCTCCCAAAATTTCACAACTTACACGCTACCACCTTACATTGATAATTAATTTTTAATTTAAATTTATCACCCTAAAATTATGAAATCTGGTTAGGGAAATATTTCCCCTTACAACCCTAGATTAGATTAAATAACTAGGTTTGGAAAAAATGTTGTTCGGGGCAATCTTATATTGGTATAGTTTTATAAATATATTTTTTACAACATATTGATACTACTACTATCTGATCATAGGTTAAGATGGTGGTGAATGTTTTAAATTTAAAGAGGATCTCAAATTATTTGGGGACTCTCATTCCACAATGCTATTGTTTACGAAAATATTAAGGGATTTCTTACAAGTTAGTGTACAAGAATGTGATGTACTATTAGGAAATAAATACCCATCATAGAGCTCTCAAAATTTTTAGACAACTGTATCCTACGAAAAGACAAGAGAAGACCGCCGTATTTAGATTTTTGCGCCGAAACAGGGAAGAGTGGTTTGAAAACAGAGTTGTCCCGAATAGACGATAACATAAATCCCGACTACGTCTCAACCTTGAAAAAATGTCCAATCTTCCGTATAAACGGGTTCTATTTAACGGCTCTTTTTGTTAGTTTCAAGGCTGGAAAAAGTATAGAAAATCCTATACTTTGTACCAGCCTTGAAAAAAGGGACCATCTTCAATACAAACGGGTGCTTTTTAACGGTTCTTTTATTCGTTTCCAAAGATTATTTTATAATAAGGCCTATTACCCGGCTTCAAAATTTAGTAATTTCTCTCTCTTATCAATTCTCACAATTGCAACCTTATTAATTTTAACACTTGTTTTTGAGTAAAATAGTATATTGTCATAGAATAAAAATCAAATCAGAGGGTGAAATTAGAATATAAGTTTATAAATAACATCTACAGCGTGACTGCAGTGCCTGTGTTAATGGATCAAGGCTTTAGATTTAAAAAGAACCCCGCGCAATAGGTGAAAACCGCAAAAAGCTCCGTCAGTAAAGAAAAATAATAGGTTCGCTAGTTTCAACAATTATTAACGCCAAATCTGTAATTCTCAAAGGCTTGGAATTAATTTGTAAATTATCCGTACATACTTAATTAGATGTGGTTAAAAAATCAGGAAGCTGGAGCGTAAATTTAAAACTTTAGACAAGAATTTGTTTCTCCCCTCGACTTTTCCCCCCTACATTTTAGTGCTTTTTCGCGCCGTCTTTTGGGGGAGTTTTAATTTCCCATTTATTCTCTCAAACACATGTTAATTTTTTTCTTTGCCAGGGCTTCTATAGCGCGAGCGCAGCCGAAGCGCGTGATCGAGGAGGCTATGGGTAAAGTTAGGGGATAAAAAAAAGGGGGGTATAATTTAATACTGTACTTTCAATTCTTCGAGTCGCGAATGCTCAAAATTAGGTTTTCTGGGTACGCTGCCCGACCTTACAAGAGAGAAAAAGATGACTGGGTTGGGGAGGAAAGTCAAAGAAAGAAAAAAATACTCGATAATAATTCGAAATTGAATTCGACGCCAGAGAGGTTTGAAACTTTTTTAGAGGATGAAGAGAAGTATATACGAAGAAAAAAAAAATACCCACTGTGGGAAACCAGGAAGAAAAAAACGCGAAAAACCGACAAAGATTACATTTTGAGAATTCTAACGGCGAATTCGTAATGGTTTGACCATTTTTATACTCAGAATCTCAACGTCGTACAAGAACTAAAATTCAAATCTTAGGGACGTTTTTCTATTTGGAAGAAAATGTGACGATGTTACATTCTTAACGTTAAAACAAAAAGCCGGAGAGAAAAAAAAAAAAAAAACCCTCAGACTTATAAATATTCAAACCAAAGACCCACATTTTTTCCCCCACAACCTAGGACATTATTAATTCTCTATTAAGCTGTTAGAAAAGAAGTAGAGAAGTCGGAAGATTACACAATGAGTTTATGGGAGGTTCTCCACTGTACCAACGGACAAGTGCGTGGGGGGCGAGACGAAAAGAGGTGCAGGGTATAAAAAATTCTTAGGCCTATCAGTTTTCTTCATAGAATGAGGGACTTATTGCCAGGGTTGCGTATTATAACTTCTTCGTCGAGTGTGGGACATTGGGGGAAGCAAATTTAATTAAAAACTCGAGCTTGGTCGCGAAGCGGGAAACTATATCGACGTGGAAGCTATTTTTTTGCAAGTGCCAAGCCTTACATAAAGGAAAGAAAATATGGTGGTGTAATGAGGATCACGTCTTTCCTGTATAGCATCCCGAAAAGATATCCTAAAGATGAATCGAAACAAGATGTCAGCTTTTTGGGCTTGTTTTTAAAGCCGCAAATTCGTCAAGTAATTGAACGCCAGCTGGAGAGAAATTCTTTTCCGCGACTAGCATCTCATTTTTTTTTTTTTTAGAAAGTTATTATCACAGAGTCTCATTTTTAATGGAATGACGATATTAAAATTCTAACGTCACTATAAGGTAACAGAGATAATTAAAAAAATACGGATTTTTCATATATATTGTAATAAAGAATGTAACTATATTTAGAAGAGATTTGGTAATTAAAACGCTGCAACTAATTTGGTTTAAATATTTAAAATTTAATTTTGGATTTAATTGTTTTTAACAAAGAGTTTATCTGTTCATAATGATAATGTTTACATCCTAAAACCATTTTCAGGAAATAATTGTACTTCTAAATTAAGAAAATAGCTCTTTATAGTGAGACTGTCACGAATGAAAATTGGACCCTTTTTCAATCACGTGATACGTTACACACCCTTGAAACCATCAATTCCTAGTAACTTTTAAAGTCTAGGCTAGATAAGCAATTTTTTAAAAGAAAATTCTAGGTTTTATTTCTTTCGGAATCTATAAATATTTAAAAATGTCAGTCTTGGAGTTTCGTGGGCGGGAAGTTAAACTTTTCCAAGTAATCTTTAGACGAATAAAAAAAATGATTTGTAGTAAATAGTCCGAAACTAGGGATCCCTTCGAGTTTACGCGAAGCTATAGGGTTTCCTTTATCACTATAACGAATACAATCTAGTAGAGATGAGCTAATATAGGTTTAAGAATGCTGAAATCTCAAACTGATTCTAACTTTAAAAGTGAAGATGAAAAAGAGACTAAAAGGATCGCGAAGATAGAAAAAGGGGAGAAAAACTTTAAAGACTTATTACATAGTTCCATCTCGCATTTTTATCCACCATCCACTTTCCATAACATATATGTATATAGATTTCATTTAGCCCCTTCCAAAATTTCCTTTAAAGGATAGCTAAGGCGTAATAATACATCATATTGAACCAAATAGACGATAAAATAGTTTTTCAAACTCGTATTGAATCATGAATTTTCCTATTTCTTCTTTCCCCAAAGGAAAGGGCGCCAATGAGTGAAATTCCACATTTTTTTTTTTCCACCTCTACTTTTTCCTTCTCGATATAAAAAAAAAAAATGGAGGCCGTTCACAAAGCGTTTCCGTTTTTCCAAGATATAGGCATACATATAGCTCATTGCACTTTCTTAGATGAAATACTCTATTGGGGTATGTCAAGATATAAGGTTAGAAGACTCGGGTTCCCGAAGATCAAAAGTTTCATCCCCCCTCCTCTCTTTTAGAGGAAAGTGAAGGAAAAGAAAACTTTAGAAAAAGAGAGAACATCACGGGATGAGAAGTCTCCGCGAGCGGAAAACCGCTCAACTTTAACACCCGGTAAAAGATAGTTATGCAAATATGATATATTCAATGGATGAAAATATACTCTTCTAGCGCGGCGTTTCACCACTCTGGTCACGACTTCTAAGAATTTCTTGTTTTTTTTTTTGTAGCACATTTTGAAGACGACTCTTTCTATCCGTGTACTGTTTTGTTTTCGAAAGTTAGAGTAAAATGCAACGTCTAGGCGGATTTATACACTACGCTAAACGTCATAGGGTATAAAAGTAGTTTTAGCAACCTGATCTTAAAGAAAAAGTATACTAGGAGAAACTTTGTTTCGTACAGAAAAGGGAGAACTCGCGTATAAGAAAGAAAGCGCGGTGAAAAAAGATCTTAAAGAATATTCTTTTAAATTGAATATATTTCTACTTATTCCGCCTTAAACCTTAAACTCTATCATCGTGGAAAAGAAATCTTACGAGAGTAACGTATACGCGTAATCAAAATGGATGTTATATTCATGGAAAGAGTGCATTTCAATATTACCTACATTACTTTTATTCAAAGCCGAGGTTAAATCTCGTTGGAAAAAAAGGAGGCCGTTGACAACACCTCTTTAACAATATTTACAACTGGAATACTTTTTTTTTTTTAAATTTGACGCGTTGTTATATGATTTAGTTTAAGATTTGTTTTAAGAAAAATTTCGGTTATAGAAATATACTTAATGTGTTACGATCTCATAGCAAGAAGGATCAGACAAGGAGAGGAAAAGTGGGGCTGCGTTGAGTTAGAGAGAGAAGAGCCAACCTCCCACTCGGGTGGAAAGGGAGGATAGGAAATTCTCAAGGTAAACTGTTGTCGGCTACTACGCGTCTCATGAAGGATCCGTGACAACATTTTACCACGAAACATCTCTACCCCCGTTCTCCCAGAGTGGGAGTTTAGGCCGACGCAGTACGAACTGCGCCGTCCCCACTTTTCCTCTCCTTGTCTGATCCTTCTTGCTCATAGTGACAACTGAAAATGTTTAAATCCTATAAAAATACAATATGAAATTTTATTTGTGAAATATATGAAGAAATTTATTTAAAGTATAGGGAAAAATAAGGGAGAAATTCGTGTAAAATATAGGGAAAATAAGGGAGAAATTTGTGCAAAATATAGGGAAAAATAAGGGACAAATTCGTGTAAAATATAGGGAAAAATAAGGGAGAAATTCGTGTAAAATATAGGATAAAACAGGAATAGAATTAGTGTAATTTCCTCAAGCCTTCTCATAAGGCCATATATAATAAATACTGTCATTATCCGTTTTAACATGGTATTTATAAGAGCTAAATAGTATGGTTTTTGATTATTTTACAATCACTAAAGCAAAATCTTGTAAAGCATACAGCAATGTAGAGCCTACAAGCGGCTGCACACAGACCTATTTTCACGCGTATCACGCTCGTGCGCTCATAGAAGTACCATTAGCGAGCGAGCGTGAAACGCGTGAAAATAGGTCTGTGTAAATCCGGCTTTAAGTCGAATTTCGAGCGTTCTGGCACGTGATGCGGTCGCTTTCGCGTGGTCTTTTTCGTAAAAGTACTAAACCCGTTAATTATTCCAGAAATATACTACGTTATAAAAATAGCTATATATTTTTGACATTTTCATTTTGAACGCGTCAACCCAGAGGTATAAAATTTTGAATATGGCGTTTTAATAGTATGATTAAACTAAAAATGTAATCCATAGGCATTGAAAAAAATCGTGTCAACCTCACTTTAAAAGCATAAGATTAATAACCGACTGACGAACATTTTCACTCATCCATCAATGCTACTGAGAGCCTAAACATATCCGTTAAAATAAAAAAAAAAAAATGATTTTTGATCGGAAGCATCTTGCCATTTTTTTTTATTATATATTACATTTAAAGAGACGCTAATATGATTTATTGTTAATAAGGCCAAATAATAAAAATAAAAAGAAAATCCATAATGAGCTAATTAATCCCTTTTAACACATAAATCATATTGTATTCGTTTCTCTAAAGGATTAGTGACACGATCATGCGTAAAAGCGTTACATGTTAATTTTTCAGATCGCATATATAGCTTCCCTTTAAACATAACATTAATTTGAGGGCTTATCTTTCTTCCCTAAGAATATTTAGTTTAGGTTTGACACACACTTCAAAAAAGTATTAAAGAAATCTCTATTTATGTGAAAATTATCCGAACCTTTTTTTAATCCTAAAATAATAGCTAAGAGGGCCAAGAATGAGATGTTTTCTAAACAACCTTAATTACTTATCGGAAAAATTTGGAGACTATGGCGTCTTTTTTTTTATTATTACGAAATCCGCTTAAAACATAGCCCGGAGACATTTTCTCATAAATATGTCCTTTCTTTCGAGCGATATAATTAATCTTAGAGAAATCTGGGAGACAATTTAAACATGTCGACGCGATCCGTATATATTAATAGGATGTCAAAATCAGATTTAGTATTTAGCGAGTACAAAGCAAGGTTACACTTCATCTCTACTATAGTTTTTTGTTCAAGCTATACAATCTGCAAAATTGCAATATCTAAAGCCTCGTTCACACTTGAAGGCAAAAATCGGTTCCAAAACCAGTTCGAAGCGTTTTCCGTTTTCCCTGGTTCACACGCTGACAAAACGGTTCGCGGCCGTTCGCCCCGGTTCGACCTAAGCCAAGGCTTAGCGTCGTTTTAAAAAATGACCAGAATTTAAAATTTTTAAATAGTTATCTCAAACTAATTAGTAAATCGTGTTTGTAACTCGTTGGTTAATAATTTTTGACATAAAGTATAATTTTAATCGCGTTATTTTGAGATTTATCAGCAAATTTGTCTCCCCACCTCGTTATTTTCAAAGCGGATTGAACCGAAGCGACATGGCCAAGCTGCTTCCCGAACCAACACGAAATGATTTCTCACGTTGGTTTGATAACCAGTTATAGAAATCGAACCGCAACGAAGCGCATTTAGGCCTATGTATGAACGAGGCTTAAGTAAATGATAAAAGTTACTAGTTTTTAAAAAGCGTGTCTCAAATCTGGGTTTAAATCAGGAGCTCTAGAGAAATTAGTATTTTAAACTAAATGATAACACCGTCGCCCAAGTGCACAGCGTTGTCATTGGTTATTTACTCGAAGCAATATGAAAATACGGAAATATTTACTCCAAGAAACTTAAAAGCAAGGTAGAAGTATCCGAATATAGTACCAAATCGGTATGAAACTGGTTCCCGAAGCAGTTTCGAGAGACCGAATCAAATCGATTCGAGAAAAGACGGTTTCCCGTTTACACGACTCTGCGAAGCGTTTTGAAATGATCTAAATCGATTCCAAGGCCTAGTATGAACGCGACTTAATTGCGATCCCCGTTTTCACCGCGAAATAAAGTATATACTTCTGTTCAAAAGGAGTTTGCGTAATTGGAGAGGACGAGGAAAGATTATACCCAATGATAAACCTCGCAGAAAAGAAAAAAAGTGTGTGACTATTCCCCTTGAACAAGACTCGTACAAAGTGTAATGTAAGCTTACCTGACAAATGTGTACTTACATGTCTGAAAAAAAAATAATAAAAAAAAAAAGATTCTCTAGCTACAAAACACGAAGCTCGGAAAAGTCAATGAGACGAGTAAAATAAGCAAAAGGGGAGGGAGAGGTAGATCTAATTGCCCAAGACCATGGAACGCTAATTACATTTCCGTATATGTATATACATATATATTTAGGATTAATTTTCACTCAGAGAGCGAGAATGTACAGGACATTTAAAAAAAAACGTTTCTAAATTTTTACTATAATTACTTTTGACCCAGATTTTCTTAATTCAGGGGGAGATTACGCGGATTTTCGAATAATTTTATTTTTATTTGTTTAATTAGTATTTTGGCGGGTCTTAAACGATTAAAGATACGAAGGAAGATTGAATTTAAATTGGTTTGTAATTAAGGTTTTAATGATGGGTTAAAGGGAAACTACAAACTATAGCCTTTTAATTAATTTTCAGAATCTCCACCATTTTTAGGTTACATGTCTTAGCTTTGCCATCAATGCAGCGTTGACAGAGCCTGTATGAGTCAAGTACAGAGGCTCTATGAGTCAAGTTCTGTTCGGTTCAGTTCCAATCAGAAGCATTGAGCTTGAATCATAAAGGTACTGTAACACATGGAGAATGGCAATATCCCTTTTTTTGAAAACTCCTTGTCACCTAAAAATCCAAGAATGTTGAGAGATCTTTCTACAAGTCTCGTGTGAACTTTGTGAAGATAATCGCCGACTCTCAACCCATTCAGGTTCCATATGAATATGGGAGGGCCGCGATTCAATAACCATCCTCCCAAACTTTGTAGCAAAAGTTCGTCTGCTTCGAATCGATTTTTCAAGTAAATCGCTCCTGAAATCTATTATTAATCCGCGCCAATAACGACCTTGACATAATATTTTGGGTAATAAAAATGGAGCCGACCGAAAAAAGATCTAAGCGTAAAATGTTGCGAAAATTGCAGACGAACTTTTGTTTTTGGGAGGATGGTACCAGAGGCTAAAGCTATGCTCCCATATTCTTATGGAACCTGAATGGATTCTTGATAATAGTATAACCTTTTCTAGCCTTACATAGTGTATAGATTTTTTTAATCCCCCTTAAAAAACGGGAATAACCACGTCCAATCACAAAAATTCTATAGTAAAAATAAAGTATATTTTTAACCTATCTCGCTTCTGATTGGACGTCCAATAAAACAGCGTAAATAATAGAAAGACAAAAACGATGTCTAGAGGGAAAGCCGAGGCTAGAAAGAAAGGGGTTACTCGCCGAGCGCGGTGGCAGAAATGAAAAGAGAAGGGATAGTTTATTTAAAGGTATAAAAAGACTTATGTTAGCGTTAGATCCCCAGTTTTCTCCCTCAGTCTTACAGTCAAACTCAATATAAAGTTTCAGCGCCCAGGAAGATACGTTCCTGGTTTACTTGCACACTGAATTACGTCCGAAAAAAAGCAGACTGGGAAAATTCAAGGTGACTTTGATGGAGGGTCGTGTATGGCGAAAAAAGAGAAATATAGAAACGGCGAACGAAATAGAAGCCGTAAATCGCCTTTACCAAGCTATATCGGAAGCCAAAATATAAGAGTTTCTTACTGTTGCTTAGATATAAGGATATACGAAAAAAGTTTCCTGACCGAAAAAAAAAAAAGAAATAAATTTAGTTTATATAATCAATGCTGAGTGGAATATATAACAAATCTTTCCAAATAGCAAAACGTATTTACGAATATTCCAGGTCGTATTTTCGCGAAGCCAGTTTAGTTTTCTACCGTAAAGCGAGGATAGAAATATGACTACTATTTTCTGATTTTTTTTTTTTTTTTTCGATATTAAAACGTTATTTAAATTATTTATTCGATTAAATATATAAATAAGGATAAACTATGGATTTGTTCCATTACGGCATAATACAAGCCCGGTTCATATTAGAGAACTAAATAGAACTACGTTCTCTATAGGCAATCAACAACTTAAACATTTAATTTTTCCCCCAAATTTTTACAATTTCAAAACAGTTAACCAAGAGTTACTCATTTCAATAGAGCTACGTTCACACTAGCATTTCGTAATTGATTTGGAAATTTAAAATCAAACCGATATTCAAATCGTCAGGAATCGTTTAAAGCGTCACGCGTAAACGCACTATCTTTATAAATCGATTTAACGTACCTTCATGATATCGGTTGTTGAAACCGAATCTGTATGAAACTGGTTCCCGAAGCAGTTGCGAGAAATCGAATCAAATCGATTCGATAAAAGACGGTTTCCCGTTCACGCGACTCTAGCGAAACGTTTTAAAACTATTTAAATCGATTCCAAGGTCTAGTACGAACGCGGCCATATTTTGGAATGAAACGGATTAAGAAATTCAAAAACGTCCAAATTCGAATTGATTCGTTCCGTCTGGATGATATATTAAACTTTATATCTATAAAAGGGGTTATCTTCCGCGTCTTCCGCCGCTATCAACAGACAATATAGGTCAAACTATAAGAGAATTATCCTTAAAACTCGCCTAAGAGTCTCGCGAATATTAGACTACGCGCGTCATCGATATTGGTCGCATTTCATTAGTCGATCGACTCGTGAGAAACTATATCATCGATTAATGTCACCCAAAGCGGGAGAGTTGATCTCTAACGGGTTCCCCCGCACCTTTATCAGTGGTTTGGGTCGATGTTGATATTCGGCGCGAATATATATCGCTCCTCGTCTTTGGCGAAAGCGTCTGAACTGACCATTTCGTACCAATCTTAATAAATCAAGGCTTCGCCACCAAATGCTCGTTTCTTGTTCGCACTCGACTGGAGAAATCGACGAAGCGCGAAAGCCCGGCCGCAATAAAGACGTATTTTAGTTACAGTCGGAACTAGACTCCATCTAAAACCGCTGTTTAGTCTTTACAAGATTCTTAAGAGACACTTTTCGATAAATAAGCCAAAGTTTGAATTCAAAATTTGGCCAATTTTCGAGTTCTTAATGAAGTTTATAATTGAAGCAACGAATCCAATTTAGGGTTTCTTTAGAAGCGCGCCTATAGTGGAGATGAACCATGTACTAACCGCGCGCTCTCATTTAGTCAAACTTGAGGGAAAGAGCGTGGATATACAGTATTACGTATGTATATATATAGAGAGAGAGGGGAAATGGAACAAGCTTATTAAATTAAATGTCAAGGAAGTGGCGTGCGACGGGGAATTTGGACCCTATAGCTTATACGTGCCTTCCATCTGTCATAACTTCCCCAAAAATTCCTCCTTTCTTCCCTCTCTTTCTCTCTCTCTCTCTTAACCCGCTTAAAATTTTTGGAATATTCTAAATAAACCGAGTGGTTGAGTGAAGTTCCACTCCCGCATTTTCTCAGCTTCAAAGGGCTAATGTAATTCTTAGAGGCATAACTATCGATAAATAAAAGCGTAAGTGCGACATTATAGCCGCGTTCATAGGACGATTTAAAACGTTTCGCTAGAGTCGTGTGAATGGGAATCGATTTGATTTCTCGGGAACCAATTTCATACCGATTTGGTTTCAACAACCGATCGATGAAGCTCCAATAAATCGATTTATAAAGATAATGCGTGAACACATGGCGCTTAAAACGATTACTGGCGATTTGAATATCGGTTTGATTTTACCTTTACAAATCGATTAAGAAATGTTAGCGAGTCCGTAGCTTATATAGATAACTTTCAAGGACATCCCTGGTTATGTAGAATCTAAAAAGTATGTCAATTAAGCTTAAATTAATTAAATTATAACTACAAATGTTATCTATACATCCTTCTATTTCCAAAATATATCAAGCTCATGGAGAGAAGACTACTACTAAGGTCAAGTAACTCTGACATTAAGCTTTCTTCGGTTTTGACGAACATCTAGATAGTTCTCAGGTTTGACAACATGTACAATTAAGGTTTTAAGCTTCTCCCAAAATTAATCGCCAAAAGGGCTGTGGTGTGTCATATTGAGATTATCTATAAACAATCTTAAAATCAGTATGTCTATATTATTTAGGAGGATTAAACGTACGTCAGTTTCCCTACGATGAAATTTGTCATTTTTTGAACCAATTAGAATACAATCATGCAATATCAGAAGCCGATGAAACCCTCCTTTGAAGTCTACGACTCTAATGTTCCATATAGCGCTCCTCTCTGTATGGGTAAAATTCACAATTTTACGAGATCGGAGGGGTCCTACTTCATGCCCCCTGTCTACGGAAAATTGGAAATTCTCTCTCTCCACAAACGACGACGTTTTTTGGACGAACTCCAAGGCTGCTAGAGATATTCGCTCGACGAACTCCCGCTCCGAAAATATCTACCGTTAGGAGGCGTACGAATCGCGCTTTTTTAAACAAACCCATACAGAGAGGGGTTGACAAGACCCGGGAGTAATAGACTTCAAAGGAGGGTTTCATCGGCTTCTGGCAATATCGATTACATAAGGGTATAATCAACCTTTGGTGTCCCTTTAAAAAAAAAGGTTCCTTTTTAGTTTTGGCTTCTCAAAAGATAAAAATTAAAACCGTGAGATAGTATTTTGACAAATAAATGAATTCGTTAAATATATAAGCCTTCCGTCTATCTCATTTCGAATTGTTTTATCAAAGTATTAAGAGCTCAATTCGATTAAAAGCGAGGCGTTGGAAAAGTTAAACTTAAAAGGAGAGCGGGCTATCTGTAGTCCGGAGAAGGGAAGTGTGATTTTTAATTGGACGGTTTAAGATTTTCTCAAAACCAAGAGACACTTTTATCCGCAATCTAACGTTATGGCACGTTTTGGTTGCCAAGGAAATGAGAGAGGCTGACAAACCAAGCGGGGAATAATTTAGAATCGAGCTACAGCCCAAAAAGGCTATATAGGGAAGATCGAAAAATCATTAGAGATTCGAGAAGACTATTGTTTGCTACGGGTAAACTTAACTAGATCGAAATGAACCCCTTCCCCATCTCTCTCTCTTTCTCTCTCACTTCCCCAGACCTCACTCAATTTTCTATATCATTCTAAGCGATTGAAATAAAAGCAAAGGAGGTATGAAAGAAGAAGGCGAAGTTTTGCAATAAACCCATGGAGAATAATGAATGCTATTTTATTTAAATCTTTGCAAATTGTGTTTGTTCAACGTAAGTTACTCTATCCTTTTCTTTGGAACCCCGTTATCTTCTCTCGCTAGACTAATTTTCTAAAAAGGGTTAACTTACAAAATTCAATAAGGTGTATACATTAACTTTGGTTTTGTTACGCGCGGCTAAGAGCAGTAATGTTTAATTTTTAATGATATTTCAATAAGTTAAACGAAAATGATGTTAAATGCTAAAATAATTTTATAATTAAAGGGATAACGAAGTTTGAGAAAAAGTAATTTTCTGGCGGCTACTCCCAATTCAATAAAAAAATCATAAATCCATTTTTAATTTAATTTAAAATTTAAATTTCAAAATCCCGTACATGAAACTAGCAAGTGTGTCCAAAACTTCGAGCTGGTTTAATTTTTAAAGTTTCGATATCGTGCAAAACCGCGCTTCTTCCCGGTTTTTCTGAATAGAATACAAAGGGAAATTTTGATTGGCTACGCATGGATTTCAACCCAAACTTTAATTCGTGTTAAGCCTACTTTCCATGAAAGTTAACATTTTGAGTACAAGGAATTGATAGAATATAACTGGCATTGTCGAACTTCATTCTGCCTTTAAATACCAA
Source organism: Odiellus spinosus (assembly GCA_963920705.1). Taxonomy (NCBI): domain Eukaryota; kingdom Metazoa; phylum Arthropoda; class Arachnida; order Opiliones; family Phalangiidae; genus Odiellus; species Odiellus spinosus. The sequence continues at coordinate 19,042,978 of OY987228.1, read as the reverse complement.
ATATTACTTAAGATTCATCTCGCCATTTCTTCAAAGTACAACATAATCACTGGGTTACTTAATTGTACTCGCGCAATGAGTTTTAACTGAATACTTCCAGCCCGAGAGAAAAATGGTTTTGTTCACTAATTACTTCTTCGCGTATAGATGAAAATTTATTATTTCAAATTAAAAATAAAAAACGGTTGAGCGGTGATTTTTTTAAAGGCCATGGGAATGCGTCGCAATTTAGGGTTAGTTTTCGAGCTTATCGTTAAGGGTGTAAAAATAATAATAAAAAAAAAGGTTGCTTGCAGAATGGATAATGATACGATGAATGAACGAATGGATCTTTTTAGGGGCTGTAGCGAATATACGTAATCGCAATCTTAGAATTCGGTAAAATTGTCACTGAAGAAGCGGTTTATAACAATGGTCAATGGGTTCTATCTGAGATCGTAAACCGGGCTACAGTCTAGCCAAGTGGCGAGGGACTGAAAATGGATCGAATGAATCAAGGATCTGTTAAAGTTTAAATGAAAAAGAATCGGTTTCGGCCCCGAGTATACCGAAAAAGATCTATGATGGAATAAATTCATCCGCGGGGATTGGATGAATACAACGTGTAGTAGGTTTAAAATGAATGGTTTCCTTTTTCGAAAGAAAGATGAATTCAGATTCTTTTACTCTTCTCGCGCCCCCGAAAGATTCAAAGATTTTTACCCCATTCTTCGTCCGCTTAGTGCGTTGGTTGGTGGTTAGCTACGGGTCAGGGTCACCCTATAAAATTAAGTAGTTTACTGTGTACCAATACGTCTTCGCGCTTTTCTATACAATACGTCAACTTATCTTGAACAAAAGTACGTGGACAAGATAAGACCAACTCTTAAGCTGCGTTCACAATTCACTTTAACCGCGTTCATACTAGGCCTTGGAATCGATTTAAAACGTTTCACTAGAGTCGTGTGAACGGGAAGCAGTCTTTTCTCTAATCGATTTGATTCGATTTCTTGACACTGTTTCGGGAAAGAGTTTCGTACCGATTCGGTTTCAACAACCGATAGAGGAAGCTACAATCTACATCGGTTTGATTTTACCGTTTCAAATCGATTAAGAGATGCTAGTGCGCCTTCAAACCGTTTGGAAGGATTAAAACGGATATTTAAGATATTAATTGTATTATGAACATCTACACGGTTGACCCCGAAATTATAGAATTTAACTTTTACAAAACGATTGAAAACGGTTTCAAAGTTTCGAGTGTGAACACGGCTTAAAAGTAAAATGCGTAGAAAACCTCTGCGCGCAAGTAGCGTTGGTCTAATTGTATAATAAGAAAATTGCCAATTGTTTAATTGCTAATTCCTGCCTAATGTTTGTGTAAAGAATAGTTTAAATTAACTTTATTCTCATATTGCATCCTCCATTTAAAGGAGTTAGACCTTTACTGGCATCGTTTTTATTCGCATTCTATCCACAAACGGATTTTTAGACACGGCGGCTAAAAATATCGACTTGGAAAAGTTGCTGGTATTTTCTACCATTTTTCTTCTTTTTTTATTTGTTCAAGAAACTCTTTCGGAAAAAAGAGAAAGTCAGATGGCCCACTATTGGGATTCTTCAAATGAAACTTGTTCCGCGGGTTGTGGAGATGGGAGATGAGAAGAATGAAAAATAAAAATAAAATAAAAGGAAAACTAAACGTTGTTTCGTTACAAGAGTCGTAACCGATACTGAGTCGGATACTATGGTCTTATTCCCTCTTTTTGTTTAGATTTCGTCCGTGTTCTTTGCGAGAAGAAAGAAGAAGAAGTAGACGAAGAAGAAGTAAAAGTGGAAGGGTAAGAAGAAAATAAAATGCCTTTTTTTCAAAGCCCAAAATCCGCAAAATGCCAAACTTCGTTTAAGGTAACACGACAAGGTAACCAAAGAGTCCTAGAGTCCGGTGACAAAACGATTCGTTTTGGTTTTCGACGGAAAGACAATTGGGAAGGATAGAGACTCGCGGAAGATTTATTAGCGATTGGTTAAGGTTTTCGGTGACTAGGAAATAAGATACATCACTGTCTTAATAAAGTCCACAAAACCAGCTGTTAATATATTCGAATCTTAATTATATAGTTCAAAAGAATGCGGATGGCAAAGACCAGTATTTCCTTAAGACTAAGAGGTTTAACATTAAATATTGATCCACTCAACTTTGGTATATTCAATTGCGCAGAAATATGTTTTATATTTTAGTTTTATACACTTGCAATTTAAAGCCAACTTTCAAAGCTAAATATTAAGTCACACAATATCAACAAACGGTTTGAAATAAGTTTTTTAACGAAAATTTAACAAGGTAATCAAGATTTTGAAGGATATCATGCTTGGATATGTAAATTCCTCCAACATCTGGTTGGCTACTATATTATAAGAGAGATAGCTGGTAAGATTAGGTTATGCAAAATAATTTAAGGTTGGCTCTTATAAGTAAGAAATGTAGAATTATTAGTTTTTACTTGTTTTTTAACTATAAAAGTTCTGACACAGTCGAAGTATATTTCACCAGAGGTGGCACAGTTCGTACTTAGATACACTTAGTCTAATTTACGAATTCCACTGTACCACTCTCTGAGTGCTCTGAAGGTCGCTTAAATCTTGCCCTAGTATAGAACATCGAGCAGTGTGAAATGTAATATTAAAAGATGGCATCCCGCAATCTTTACTGTTCCAACTATCCCAGATGAATATAAAACTTGCTCTCAGGATGATGTTTCTTGCTCGAGAGCAACACAGTATGGAATTCGCTATCGAACAAAGTGATATCGAGTTACCTAGATTTTCGTGCGTAGTCAACTCTTCGTGAAATTAATTACTTAGTCACTACGCGACATAAATTCGCCAGTTTTCGTTCATTAGTGTTAACAGAAGTATAAAAGATATTCTTTGGATATATGCATGTATGTAACGTCCATACTACCTATACGTTAAAACTCGTGAACATGATTTTTCATCTGACTATCAAAGCACCCACCCTGGGATAGACTTCATAAGTTCATATACGCTGAGTTGTACGGTCAAACAAGAGGATTTAAACTCCTCTTCAATGGGGTTCTAATATACTCTTGGTATTAGGAATAATACCGCTAACTAAGCGTACGAAGTCAATCGGAGTGCTTGTTCCGCATATCCTTCCAGCCATATTTATTTAAACTGTTTAGCATGAATCTCGCGTTTTGATCCCTTCAAATGAGTAGTGACAGAATTGTTTGGCTTTGGGCGTCTGTGAACCGTCTCGTAAAAGCATCGTGTCAGAGTGTTTTAAGGAATTGATTTATAAAATTTGGTTAAAATTATCCGCAGGGAGTTTTAAAATCAGCATAGATTAAACTTATTGTCCATATAATTATTGGCTAAAACAATTTTAGACGTGACACTGATCCTTGATTAATTTAAATATGCATAATTTATCAAGCTTTAAGTATAGCCAGGCTCGTAAAAAGGTTGTATATGTGCCAAAGGTTTCAACCTTTGACTGTATATAGTGATTAAGTAATTATCGTTGTTAAAGTCTGCATTCAGTTACGAATACAGATTTCACGGTAGTGCGGGTCAACTCTTCGACTTCCGCTCATATGTAAGCTTATATGAAACCATCTAGTCAGACTAACTTCCAAAGAAAAGGTTATAAACTTATGTAAGAAGGGATTGAAGACGGTGGTGGTTGAGAATGAGAAAATATCAAAAGTCAAACATTCAATTTCCCAAAACATTTTTCCGCGGAACAAACGGCAAGCAAATAAGCTTAAGGCGGCGCGAGAAAACGTCCTCTACGAACGGCAAAGGGGATTACGAAACTGTGCATCACCGCGCGCTCGGAAGCCATAGCTTTTCTTTACCCTCCCAAATTTCTTTTCATCTTCTTCTTCTTTTTTTTTTTTTTTTTTTTTTTTTTTTTTTTTTTTTTTTTTTTTCAATATTTCCTTGGAGGAGAAAGTATTAGCGGAGGCGGTCGCCATGGGAAGCGCGAGAGTAGAGCGAGGCCGAAATCTCTATAGCAACCGGAAGAAGGAAGGTTACGAGAGAGTGGTACGTGGCTAGCTAGCTATCCCAGGCGCGCTCTTTTATTCCTGGCAAGAGCCTAGGAATATGGGACCTTGAAGACCGGGAACGAAGACGCTCGGAAGGATTCGGATCGCGATACATTATGCATAGAAACGGAATCGGGCTCAACGCGGGATCCAATTTGTCTTTATTTTCCGGCCAAAAAACAGTTCCCACGACGCCTAACTCGTCCTCTATTTCTCCGCTATACAATACAGGCTTTTAAAGAGATCCTTTACTCTATTTCAATCTCAGAACCCAACGACTACGACGTGAACCATTCCAACGCCCACATTCCCGCAATAAGGCCTATCGCGCGCAAAACGTTTTTCATACGAATGTCGCGATTTAAATGCGGATCTAATATAGAAACCATATCTATTCTAGAACCAGGAAACTTCAAGGTTTACTTTTAAATGTGCGTACATCAAAAACTTGTTTAGCCCGTGTCGAATCTCCCTATTTCACATTAAAATATAAATGCGGTAAATGATTTTATACTTATCTTAAATTTCATACGTTAGTAATATTCCTAAGCCTTGGTAAGGAAATATACGCTTGTAATAGGTTTTTAAGAACCTTGAACCCCTTACGAGGCGTGGTGAGTTCTATTTCTATCTCGGAACAAGATGAAAGTTCTGTCTAAGTTGCAGCGTGACCTCCCCGTAAAGGCGGATGCACACAGACCTATTTTCATTCGTGCGCTCATAGAAGTATCATAAGCGCGCGAGCGTGAAACGCGTGAAAATAGGTCTGTGTGAATCCGGCTTTATTCAACGAAGTTCGACTCCAATGTATAGTTTACTATGATCTCGCGAATAACTACCGAAAATTTTGGTTATTAGAATAAAAATCTTGAACAATGTGGGGGCATCTATTGATCTAACCGTAATTATTACTTCATGTTCCGTCGCCGCTGCTGCAATGCGCGCCTGGTGTGCGACTGACCTCAATCTCTCAAACTAGAAAGGGAATTCTAGGTTCGTAGGCGTGGTAATCTTCAATTGGAAAATGCGACGAAGAAGTGAAAGACTCTGATCTGTCCGAGGCGAAACCAGTCCCGGATTTTAACGCGCGGATGGAGAATTTTATTTTTTTTTTTTTTTTTGTTGAAAAAGTCGACTGAAATTGCGGGAAAAAACTAACTTCTAAGTCTGCACGCGTCTGTCTCTACTCTCGCCCAAGCTCTTTCCAGCGCGACTCGACCTATTAGCCGACTATAATCATATCGATCGCTACAGTTATGGTATAAAGCTAGTTCTAAGCGCGCCGCGTTACTTTTCGTCGGAGAACTGAGAAGAGCGCATTATACACGTTCCTCCATGCATGTTTTACGAGTATACTAAAAGAGTGGACCGCCCGCTCAAGATATAGGGTATATAATAAGACTATTAATGTCTTTCTCGGCAAAACCAACCGTCAGGCCACGCGTTGTATATATAGGGAGATAGTTTGCCTCCATTATCATAAGGTTTTCATTCTTCGGCCTGCACAATTTTCCTATACGTAGTAAGCGAGTATATATATAAAACATAGTAGTTAGAATAAGGGCCACTTATCTTAGCCTAATGGTCAAGAATAACCCGTCCTTCTAAGGGAAAAGAAGGTTGCTTAAATATAATATTTTGTCCGATGCAGTCTTGGGTCTATGTTAGTACCATATAATGTTCGTATAGAACAAGACTCGTTCCAAACTCGTAAATATTTTATGATCATCAATTCATTTCAATATTCAATGTCAACGTAAAAATTAACAAACCCCTTCTGTATTTTAATACGTCATGATATTTTATAGCCTATCAAAACGGAACTGGGAATGTTTACCGCTGTATAGAGCTACTAAACAAAAAAATTCAATCTGGATAGACTTATTAAAATGATGGTTTTTCAATGTGTCCTGGAGAATTGAATATCTATTTGATGTAAAAGAAATTATTGGTGGAATGAAGTACCAGATTACGGTGTCTTTATTCGTCCTTTTATCATCACGTGACCTTTACGAGATAGTTTTTGTTAAGACATTATAACTTAAAAGTTAAAACCCCCTGTTGTTTCTCGTGTCAGCGTGATATAATCTTAGTACCACAAACGATAAATTGGAAACACTCGACGCGGGGTTCTCGAGTTTATCCACCACGGGGTTCCTTAAAACGGTAAAGCCTGCTTATTATAACACCCTAGGACATTTATTTAGAACAGAACCTCTTTCCCATAGCGGTATAGATATAAACACGAAAAACCGGAAGAGTAGTTAGGATTCCATCATCTCCCTACGGCGCGTGAGTATAAGCCGATTTACTTACAGAAAGAAAAGACTAGTTTCTAACTCGATTTCTTCCCTCTCTCACCATCCTTGGTCGGGTCTATCTTACCCTATATAAACGAGGCACTGGACCGTAATAGAGCATTTTTACATTCGCGCGTAACTTAGCAACCGCTCGAGTCAAAATTGAGAAAGAAAAGGGAGATACTTGAAACAAAAGACGCTTTAATTCAAGCAGAACGCGAGGAAACCATGTGTAGCTTAACAGTAATAATGGATTCATTTTATAAGGGTTTAAATTTAAATCGGGCTTAATTATTTGGATCAGATAATCCAACCATGTACTTCGACTTAGAAGTTCATTGTAAAACCCCAGACATTAAAATTTTAAATATCAGACATATCTTCAACATTTTACCTCTTTCAAAACTGTAACCAAGTATAGAATTCTTTAATTATTTTTGTCTTCAAGGATAATCCAATTTTATAACTTCATATTATAAATTTTCATTATCTCATAAGTACCGAAAAGCTTAATTCATTAACGAATAAGAGCAACATTTGTTTTTTTGCTTCATTACTACCTTTAAACTATTTCTTTAGTTCGTGACGTTTGTAATTTAGTCAATTATATATTTTCACTTAGTTTAATCACTTTGCAGTTTATATCTTACAGTTTTAAGCCATTGAGTCACAGACTCCTATTCTAATTAAATTTAGATCAACGTTACATCGGGATTAAGGAGAACAATGAGTTCGAGATAATTTGCCAGGGTTTAAGGGTAGATTTGTTTCGAGGGAAAACAAGTCTATTACGCGCGTCGGGTTATTGTTAAGCCGGAAATAGAAGGACCCAAAACTCTGGGAAGCGTGGGACTTAGCCGCTAACGATACGAATATAACGCGATATGCCGCGTAAAGTCTCTTATATAAGGGCCGACCCGAAATCGAGATGTTGCGCCGTATAAGAGGTAGGTAATGTATAGAGAGAGGGGGGAAAGTGGAAAGACGGGCGTTCATTATACTCCGCGGATGCTTTCCTCTGGCGCGCTAGCGTCTAGAGCTTCATCTCAGAGCGATTAGCGTTAACTATCGCTTTATCGTCAAGAGTTATATAAGCTAAAACGAGAATATATTAGCCATACGATATGAATTTGCTTCCAAGAACTTATAAAAGCGTATATGGAGTATATAAAGTATATAGAAAAGGCTTAGGAAAGCGGAGACCTTTCGGTGTGTCAAATAATAATACGCGTATAATAAATGAAGGTTATGGTAAAGACGATTTAAAAATATATAGATAAGCGATTTATTTAGCCTTTAAACCGCCTGGTTGTCATGGTTACGTGTAGGAATATGTATCGAACGCCCTACATCTTAATTAGGTATTTAGTATTACCAAGAGGAGATTTTAGGAGAACTGAGGCTGGGAAATTGTAACATTATACAGCTAGTCTGACCAGTTTTAGATTAGCATCATTTATTAAATTGCATGGGTGGTTCAATTTGACCTTTGTTTCTAAGCGCGTAGGCGTTGTCCGTCGCTCCTATATCTTAAAGGGAAACTTGAAGCTAAAAATGGAACAGCTTTTGAATTTATTTTCGGAATCACCGTGCCAAAAAAATTTGAGAATTTTTAAACACGTTTTTGGTATTTAAATTTATTTCTAACGTTTGGTAATATTTCTATAAAAGTAAATATAAATTCAGACTAATCATATTATTTCAGCCTTCAACAGCGCTTCTAATGTCCTAACCGGCGTTTAATGCCTAAGACCTTGGTCTTCAAACTCCGACCTGTACTTTTAGTGTTAGGACATTACAGGCGCCAGAAGCCAATGAAACCCTCCTTTGGAGTCTGTTACTCCCTGGTCTTGTCTACCCCTCTCTGTATGGGTTAGTTTCAAAAAGCGCGATTCGTACGCCTCCTAACGGTAGATATTTTCGGAGCGGGAGCTCGTCGAGCGAATATCTCTAGCAGCCTTGGAGTTCGTTCAAAAAAACGTCGTCGTTTGTGGAGAGAGAGAATTTCCAATTTTCCGTAGACAAGGGGTATGAAGTAGGACCCCTCCGATCTCGTAAAATTAGGAATTTTACCCATACAGAGAGGAGCGCTATATCGAACATTAGAGTAGTAGACTTCAAAGGAGGGGTTCATCTACTTCTGCAGGCGCTGATTAAGGCCGAAATAATATGATTGACCGGAATTTTATTTACTTTTATAGATATTTTACCAAACTTTTTGGCATGGTGATTCCGAAAATAAATTCAAAAAGCTGGTCCATTTAAAGCTCCAAGTTTCCCTTTAATTTGAACCGTTGGAAGCTTTGTAATCGATATAGATTTAAAGATTTTGGGATTATATGATTTCGGGGTTTTAATAGAAATTTCAGGAGTTCGACTGCGATTACGAGATTTTGGTCGGACACTTGCCAAAATCCCGAACACTTCGGACGAAAGCCAAAGAGAATATAATATTTCGTAATACTTAAAATGGAGAATGCAACCTTACAAGAGATTTTTTATCTATTACATATCATTTAAATTGACCTGCCTAATCCAAATGTAAATAAAATTAGACCAATATTAAACTAGAAATAAATTTAAAAAATAAGTTTAGCTGGATTGATGGAGACAAAGAACGGGAATTTGCTTATTGATCGCTTCAGGATCTCCATGAATCCAGCCTATTTCTCGGGTAAGTTTTAAATTTAATATTTGTTTGTTTTTTTACTGATGGATTAGGCCTATTTAAACGACAAGGAATCTATATAAAAAACACTTGTTTGGTTGCATGCTCCCTTTAAGGGTTTAATTTTCATAAATATTCAGTATCTAATCATAAAAATATTCAAATTTTGGAGAGAAGTTTGAACGGAATGGAAATTTACAAAAGTGTTTGCAAAATTAGATTCTCCTCATAATCTAAATTTATACGAAACATTTATCGCCGCGTACAAGATATCTTTGAAACGAGGACTTTATTTTCCTTTGAGGTTTAATATTATGTACTAGTCCGCTAGATATTTTCCCATTAAGCAAACCAATCTTGAAGAGAAGTGAATATATAAAAAATATATATAATCCCTCACTCAAAGATTTCGAAAACGAGACACTAACACCGACATAAAAAAAAAAAAAAAAAAAAAAAAAGTCAATCCCACTCTTATTTTGTTTAAAGTGAGGCTGTCACAGATTTATTTTTCTGATTGCATGCAATAAAAATGGAATTTGAGTAGTAATGTTTGAAAATATCCTAATTTCACCAAAAAAAGTCTAAATTTAAAAAATTCTAACAGAATTAGACGAAATAAACCAAATAAAATAACCTGTATTCAAAATTTAAAACGAATTTGGTTCATTCCAATTCTACTCTACTTTGAAAATCAGCCCTATATCATATGGGTTCCCCCAATTTACGTCATCGTGACACTAATAACGAATCATTAACAGCTCAGAAGTAAAAAACACCTATTTTTTCTCTTCACTCCACCTGCAGTGAAGAGGTACAACTGAACCTACTTCTAGTAATTTTTTCTTAATTAGATTGTAATTAATTCCGTCTCTAATTATAATAATTAAAATCTAAGATTCCAGAAGTCATTAATTCTGACGATGGTCTCAAAAGCCTACAGAATAGGAGTGAAAAATATTTACAGAGGATGGAAAAGCCTTCACTCTATTTTTCTGAATATGCAAAATGAAAGCCCTTTGTTTATACTGGAAAGGATATGTAAAACAAAATAACAAAAATAAATGAAAAAGTAAAAACAACTGCAAAATACTCGCGGGGATATCGTTAGTCGAAAATCGAGCTAAAGGAATAGATTTGTTTTCAGAATAAAGAAAGAAAAGCCGGAGTGGAGGAGATGCCAACGTGGGTCCTACCCAATTCCTAGAAAGCAGACGAGGGAATTCATTTCAACGGAATAAGATATACAAGATATATCGTACGCGTGGTCTTTCAAATCAGGAAACTTTCTCTCTCAGATATAATGCTTATTTTGGGAAACAAAGAGGTGACCCTTTTAGGATAGGCGTAATTACATACGAAACTAGTTTACCCTACTCAAAGATTGATTAATTCGTTTTCTAGGAAAATTATATAACAAAGCGACAAATATTCACGAAGTATTCTATATAGACTATAGAAAACATTTCATCGAAGATCCTATTAGTATTGGGGTTAATATAATTTTATAAATTATATTTCGAAGGGATAAATATATACGGGTTGTTCTATATAGGGTTTTAATTTTTATTATTATTATTAGTAATTTGTAAAATATATATTTAATATGGTTAGTTTCTACGTACTTATTCAAGTAATTTTAATTAATTGACTATAAGAGTACTGGACTAGCGGCTTATGAAAATTTTTAATTATTTAAAAAGGAGGCTTAAAAGGACTTTTCATTGACGGCTGGAATATTTTTAAGGGAATGACTTATTTTAGGTGCTTTTAGGACCAAAAACCAATAAACTTTACGAAGCTGAGGACTTATTTCCATGTAATTATTAAACATTATTTTCCAAATAATATAATATATAACTATATATTCTTCGGATAAAACAAAAATCTGATGTTTTAAGGTGAGGGCCGGAAGACGTAGGCAATGATTCTGGCAATCTTTAGCACTACCAGAATAGTAGTTTTTAAGGTACTTTTTACAAAAATAAAACGAGTTTCCATATTTAAAAGAATATTTTGGTGAAACGAAAAATATTTATCATAATATTCACATGCCAAAATTTCTACGCGACGCGACATTTGGGATTAAGTGACTTTTAGGTAATTTGGGATCTTGGTATTAAATAATATACAGCCGTTTTTACTTGACGTCTGTAAAAGTGATTCACTTGCCTTACAATTACATTCAAAATAGACCTACAGGGGTAAACTAGCTAATGTATTTCCTACCTAACGCCTGTAAAAGTGTTCTTCCTGCCGTGCAAGAGTGTTTACGGAATAAACTAAAAATAGGAGAAAACCCAAAACGTAATTATTCTTAAACCTTTTCGTTTAAAAACAAAATACAGATCGAGCAGATGGTTGTGGAAAAAAGGTTAGAATTGTTTTGTTTTTATTGAAAAACAAATATCAAAAACTGTAAAGCAGGGAGAAAGTGATACAGGTTATGTTATGGTAAGTTGTATGATATCCTCCCCGCCTTTTCCCTTATTGACTATAAAACCGTGGACAAATTATACTTGGGGAAAGCCCCAGCGTCCAGATAGTTTTTTTTTATAGATTACGGCCGAAACGGAAGGGACATTTGGAAAGCAACGGAACTAACAAAGAGCGAGAAAAAAATGTTATTTTAACGGCGACAAAACTGGAAGAGAAAACGCGATATTATTCCGGGACACAGCGCAAAAATACGAATAAATCAACAAAAAATGCATTATGTATGACGTTATGTATGCGCGCGTTCCTGAACGTCCGCTATAGAACATGGGACAGAAGAAAAAAATATATCAGCTGCAACATCCTTCTCTGCATCCTTTTCCCCAAAAAACCAAACGAACCGTATAGAATAGATTTTTCCAAAACAAAATTTCGCGTTTCAGTTCAAAAAAATGTATATTATATTATTCTGACAAACATGATTAACGTTCGCGTGGTAACAACCTGTAGAATATTTACATCAGAATCTCCAAAAATAAATAAAACGCGTGGCTGATGATGACATATTAACGATTATACTTTAAATAATGAGTTATAATGAGATGACATTCAATATTATTTTCTTAAAGCGAGGCTATCACTGTCCGAGGGCAATTACTTATGGAATCAGAAGCCGGTGAAACCCTCCTTATAAGTCTACTACTCCAATGTTCCATATAGCGCTCCTCTCTGTATGGGTAAAATTCACAATTTTACGAGTTAGAAGGGGTCCTACTTCATCCCCCCTGTCTACGGAAAATTGGAAATTCTCGCTCTCCACAAACGACGACGTTTTTGGACGAACTCCAAGGCTGCTAGAGATATTCGCTCGACGAACTCCCGCTCCGAAAACATCCACCGTTAGGAGGCGTACGAATCGCGCCTTTTGAGAATAACCCATACAGAGAGGGGTAGACAAGACCCGGGAGTAATAGACTTCAAAGGAGGGTTTCATCGGCTTCAGATGGAATGTTGTTACAAGATTTTAATTTACTTCGAACAAGGTTTATAATCAAAATGACGGAAATATTACCAAGAAAAGTGAAAGAAATTATTTGATACAAAGGCCTAAGAGATCGAACGTGAAAAGATTCGATAATAACAAACCGTGAATCAGCGATTGTAAAATTTACACAGTCTTTGTCGACTGTTTTACTACCTTCATGTCTGGAACGGTAAATTTTTAAAAAGGATCTCGATATTCTAAAACGAAATATATTTGCTGTAATTAATAATGAAGACTTTGACTGATGTCCATATTTGTAACTTAAAATGAGTACTCTGCTCAAATGCGTGCACCATTACGGAATCAAAGGTGGAAGACAAGTGAGACAAAGTCAGTTGTACAAAGATGACGAACTACATATAGAACCAAGAGTCAAAGCAATATTAAATTCGAACTCAGTGAGCTGAGGTGTACGCAGCGAAGTAAAGCGCGTCTACACTCCCTTGCCGGAACCGAACCGGACGGACACGAAGTTCATATTGACTTTTTTGGACCAGTAAAGCCTAGCGTACCATGTCACCCTGTATAACTACGAGATAGTAAATGTTCTATTTCATCGCGAAAACGCCTAAGGAGGATAAATTGACTGAGTGAATCGTGACATTCTGGACTAATCTTGGAGGAGAAAGCTAGAAACTCGGCCAGGATGAGACACTCGACTATGTCTATCTCGCTCTCTCACACACACATACACACTCAATCGGAATAGCGTCATTCGTCTCTTCAAAAACGGCGTAAAGGATGCGTATAGGATGACGAGGGGGTAACAGAACTCGACGAGACGCAATCGATAATATTAATGAAGACATCAGAGAAACGCCGAGCAAATATCGCAAAATTCTCGACGATTTCCAAAATTGGAGATAACAAGGACAGCAAGAGGGGGGGAAGGAAAAAGAGGCGAATAAAAGCTTAGATTTTTTTTAAGATCGAAATAACGGTCATTTTTAACAAAAGAAGCGTCCATTTTAAGCTTTGGATCAGAAAAAATATAGATGTTTATATTGCAACGAAGTGACAAGATTTGGTGATCAGAGCCAAGATATTCAAGATGTTTAATTATAAAAATGGCTGATTAAGCGAAAGCTGGTTGCGACAGTAATATGACCCCCCCGGGGGGTGCAGCTAATTAGGTTCGGTTATAGGTAAGCGTTCGTATAGGAATAAAATACAATTTTTCATTGGCTGTAACGATACGTAAATATTTTTTAAGATTGTTTTCGTGGATAAACCAAAACACGGCCTGATAATTACTTTCTACACTTATTTATAATAACCATGCAAATATGAAAAGTTGTAGGATTGTTTATATTAATAATGAAGCTCTTCCGAATTAAAACTAACAGAAAACTCTTATTCGAATTTCGGTAATTTATGTGGTAATTTATACAACGTAATTTACTGATTTAGCCATTTTCGGTGATTTTAGAACTCCTTCCCCTAGCATAACTTCATATTCTTTTTGATAAATTTTGGTCCAATTTAATTCCTTTAATACGTTAATTAATATTTTCAATCACATCGCTTAAATACGGTACCATTATCGCTAGCAAATCTCCAAGAAAAACTTCGAAAAATTGAGAAAAATCTCGTCTTTGAGAAAAGGTAATCACGTTAAGCCTCATTTTCAATCAACTTTCTTCAAACTTTCGCTCTTCTATATAATTCTAAGTGAAGCTTATATAAAATTAATTTAGATATCGGCTTCTCTGTCACTTAAAGTTTCTGTTAATGAGGGTTAAAAGAAAAACTTCACCTTAGTTTTGACACAAAAAACTTTATTGAAAACGCGCCTTTAATATATACTTATAGAAGGTCGCTCGCTTTATAGCCACGATATTTTTCTACCATTAGAGATCGTAAATTCATTTTTTCCTTTTGCAAGAATCATCCATAAATACCATCTTTTTCCCCGAGAGAGAAAAAAAATGACTAATATTATTGGAATTGAAGTCCGGGTGCTATTTTATTTTTCCCCTAGATATATCCACGTTTGGAATATGAAGAAACGCGAAGGAGGGAAAAAAATAGGAAATATTCCTGCAACAGTTGCTGTCTTTTTATGGCTCTGATGGGGATCTATTGAGGTTAGAGGGAAGGAGAGAAAGCGAGTGTGAGGGAAGGAAGATACAGGAAGGAAAATATATCACGAGGTATAAACTATAAAAATTCATTTCACCGACGCGAACTCGAGATGCGCCTAGAGTTATAGTACAAATATAGTTTAGAGAATGATAAGCCTCGGGTAGATTTTTTTTTTTTTTAAGGAGTTTCGCCTCTTTTTGCCCCATTAAAGAACAATAATGGTCTCGCTGAATCGTCATAAAAATAATCGTAAAAAAAGCTTATTTAACTCGTCCAGGTCAAAACCATTTAACGTCTACGGCATAAAGAGTTAGAATCTGGATTGCATTTTATACCTTAAAGGGAAAATGAAACAATTCAAAAGTTTACTCATAATTTAATCTATGACTAGAAGAGTTATTCCCGAATCTAAAATGTCACGGTTTACGAGAAAGATCAAATTTATAGAACAAAAACGCGTTTTTTTTATCAACAGTCAGAAAGGTTTGGCAAATAAAATAAATAGATGGATTTGAAATGAGTTTCGTACCCCCTCATTTCGATTAGATATTTAGGCTTATTTCGTAAAAGGTTTGGTTCATTCGTGATACTCTTACGGTTCTATTAGGGTTCTAAAAGATGCGGGAGATTAAAGATAGGTATCGCTAATATCTATCTCACCTTGTGGAAGACAAAGAAGGAGCATGGACGCTAACAGATGGGAGAAGCAGAGGCTGCAGAGCACTCTCAACCCCATCCTTTGTCACCGAGAATCCTGACACCGTTTTTTACTTGGCTCGATCTTTAACGGATGTCTCGAGCGCTCGGGCCAAGCACCGCGCGCGCGATAGTATTTCGATCAAAAGCGACGGGTGGCGGGCGGTTATAAAATTTGACGATCGGGCGATCGGCGATCGAGTAGATTTAGCGACCTCGACGTCGACCGAGAGCCGAGATGATCGCGAGATTTGCTCGGCTCGTCTTTCGAGGCGTTTGGCACCGTCGGCACCGTCGAAATCTGCCAGCAACGAGGGGCTTCTTCCCAAACCCGACGCATATCAGCCCGCGACAGCCCGCGGCCGATTAATAAAAAGCCAATCGGGCCGACCGCGACTTTTTACCGTTTTTCTCGACCACACGATCGACGACGTCGGACGAAAGATTCGAAAAAGCAGGAAATCGCGTGAAAAAACTACGAAATCCTTTTCTCCACGAAGTGCGTTTCTTTTTTTTTTTTTTTATTTTACTTTCAAAACTTTTAAGTCGTTGATTGATTCTAGAAGTCGGTGAGAAACGGCAGAGTTCCACCGAGGAGAGTAACCATTCTCTTTAAAAAACCGAAAAACGCGATTTCTATATAGAGACCACCAGCGATACGCTCGAACGACCAGTTTTCGAATTTTTGGTTTCCGGTCGCTTCAATTAATAACGACTAAACGGACCCCGCCTTAACCTCGCTCGACGGGAAATAAACGAAAAAAAAAAAAGAAAAAAAAAGAAAAAAAAATTAAAGGAACGGAAAAACGCGAAGGAAACCGAAAACGATACCGAAAGAACTAAAACGATGGACGATATTAATCGGGGATAAAAACGATATAAATTAAAAGAGGAAGTAGTACCGCGGCTAATCAAATTAAGAAAAGTTGAAGAAAATTTGCGGAAAAGAATTAGTTTCGTTTAGGCGCCGGTCGAACGCGAGACTCGTTAATATCGGCCTCATCGGAAAAAGTCAGGCGATGCGGGAGGGAAAAGGTTTTCCGCGTGATACGACTCGCTCAGGCTCGCGACTCTCTAAAAGAGAGAGAAAGAGAAGGGACGCAGCTAGCCGCCGCTGCCACACGCCAGCATCTTCCGCGCACGCGCTTTATCTAACATCACTTCCATCTTACCGTCATTTTACCCGATATTTTCTTCGGAGCCAAAGAGTTATAACTTCGCAACACGAAGCTTTTAAGGTCATCATCGCTTCCAAAAATTTACGGGATAATGTTTATATTTTATCACACCCTTAAAGGGAGAATTCAGCTTAACTACAAGTGATTTTTAATCGATTCCTAATCGTTTAAATAGGCCTAATCCAACAGTAAAAAATATATATATATATATATACACATTTTAGGCATAGAAATAAATTTAAAACTTACACGAAAAATAAGCATTGATGGGTCAGCGACCCATATAGTTTCATATTATCTTGCCTTAACGAAGGGCCTTTGATTATTAGTTGCTGATCAATCATTGGGAAGAAATTCAGGATCTCTATAAATCAAACTAAGCCTATTTTCCGGGTAAGTTTTAAATTTATTTCTAGTTTAAATTTCTTAGTAATATTTTTAACTAATGGTTTAGGCATATTTAAACGATAAAAAATTAATCGTTAATTGTATTCTTCCTTTAAAGTGAAGCTGTCTCTCAATCCTAGAAAGCATGCGCGAGCTTGTAAAGTGATTGGTCAGATCACAGACAGACCGGATGCATTTTACGGAGATTTTAAAATATTCATGTATCCTTGTTAAGCAAACTTTCTGAGTAAGTAAAAATGTTTTCTAGCCTTATATTTGCCTGAATTTATTTTACTAGTAATGCATAAATTAATGATAATTATTAAAGTGATTGACAGAAAATCATTTGTTGCCAGGCAGTCCTAAACTCCTTAAGATAGATTTTAATTAGAAATAGCTAAATGGACAAAATTTTGTATATACTATAAACCCTCTCCGAGTTACAACCATCTGACACTAGTACAAGTTTCTAGCCCCCGCGCGTACGGTGGCTCCCCCTTTCGAGAAAACTCCCAAGTTTTTGGCACGCGCTCTTTGCAGAGCGAGCTATCCGCCCTTAACGACACCGAAAAACCGGACACGTAATAAATGAAAGAAAAATAGTTAAATGGGGAAAGATCTGGAAGACGCGCTAAGGAAGGAGAGAATGCACGAACGCGAATATATCTAGGGATAGTTTTCGAGCAACGACCGAACTCCCATACACTGACAGAACATCCGGTGGTCCCCGAGAGTAGTTGGGTCGCGCTGGCGATCGTGTAGTTACAACTTTCTCGGATTCCCTCCGGGGGAATATAGCTCGTCATTCTAGAAAAAGGTAGGAAGCGCGATCTAATAACCTTATAACTTGGAAGGAAAAGACGTAGGGGAGGGTAGGATGGATGCGAGACCGCGAGCAGTCAAATGAACCAATTTCGGCCTTCTTTTGTTTCGAAGAAGGAGAAGAAGAAAATGAGATATCGAAGACAACGCGTCGGCTGGAAAGAAAAGACATCCCTAGTTACGCGAAAAGGTTTCTTTTAACAAGGATTCTCGAGAAAATCCGCCCCCCCGGCAACCCCAATTTTCATTCGGATAAAGACCAGCAATTTGAAACGCAACCCGACCTCCTTTCCACATTTCCCCTAAGTCACATCTCTTTTTCCTAGTTTTTCCTAGAAGCGAGGCACGCAAGGTACGCCGCATCGTGACAGCAAATCCTCGTGGGATGGGATTAAAGATGTATTACATCTTTACATTATAAGCCTAGAATTTTTGCCCAAGAATCGAACTATTGCGTCAAATCAAAAGGTGAAGCTTAAAGGGAAACTTGGAGCTAAAAATGGAATAGCTTTTGTATTTATTTTCAAAATCACCATGTCTAAAAAAGTATTCGAGAATTTTTTCACACTTATTATACAGTTTTTTTTGATAAAGTTTGGTTAAGTTTGAATGTAAGTAGATATAAATTCAGGTCAATCGTATTATTTCAGCCTTCAATGACGCTTGTAATGTCCTAACAAGGTCTTGGACATCAAAGACGGGCCTTTTCATTTAGTGTTAGGACAGTACAAGCGCTGTTGAATCCTGAAATAATATAATTGGCCCGAATTTATATTTACTTATATTCAAACTTTACCAACTTTAGAAATGAAAACTGTGAAAGAAGTCTCAAATATATGTTTTTGCAAGGGGTGATTCCGAAAATAAATTCAAAACTTGTTCCATTTTTCGCTCCAAGTTTCCCTTTAATGAAAGTTTTCGTTTAACCAACGTTAACAGGCTTCGAGTGTCAGAGGAGCGGATATCTAAATGAAGTTGACATAAGCTTCTCTTGGAAAAGCTAGGCAAAAGTTGATTGAAAACGGGGCTTAAGAAAATGAACATTATCGTCCTTATCAATATATGTCGCTGGATACTCTAGCCACCTGGTGGGGATTCTGGTATGGTTAGATTGTCCCTGTATAGTCTTAATTCTACAGTAATTTCCAGACTTGCCGGGGAGGGGTTCATCGAAAACGTGGACAATTCGTATTAAACAGAATAATATGAAACCAAAAAAACATACGATATTGTTCCACTAAATTGTTAGAATTTCAATTTAACGCGTGGGACCACGAAGAACTGACCGGAAGTTATATCGGAGTAAAGAACGACTAGCTCGTCAAGAAAAGTTAGGCCTAAGCGACGAGACGGAAGAAGGTACGGGCGTATAAAGCTAAGAGAGAAGAGAGAGATAAGAGAAACGAGAGACACGCCAATGCATCCCTATATCTGACTTTATACCCTTAAATAGGAAACTATGGGGGAAAGCGACCCCTTGGGTTAACAATAGCGAGTGGATGCTATTTTTCTTTGAATAATAGATAAATAATATAGTGTCGCCAAACGGAAAGAGTCGATCGCGGTTCCATTTTCTTTCGCCTTCGAACGCGAGAATATAAATCTATATATAATTCCCATCATACTCCAAAGGGCGGGTCAGGTACATTCGGTCTAATACAGGAAGACACTTAAATTATCATTGGAAAACTGGCTGTCGGCGTTGACTTATGAAAATTTAAGTTTGTAAAATGAATAACTAAGACATAGTTGCCACAGATTTTTCATAACAAAATTCCCTGACTTTTCCTGATTTCCCCTGACCAATTTATAGGTTTAAATTGGTAGTAATATCAGAGGTATATAATAACCCCCTTCGGGGGGAAGTATGAAAGGTAGGCAAAATCGACGAACAACAAGTGCCCGGCGTAAATCGCGGCGGATCGACACACCGCTTTACTCCATAAAAAATAGTTACACCATTTTGAACCTCACTAAATTTTCCCTACGCACACTTCCGGAACTCGCGAGCTGAAGTCAACCTTCGACTCCATTTTAACAGACAGCCTGACTCCTGAGACAGGAAGTTCGAAACACAAATCGAGCCGTCTTGTTTATACAAAGACCATTTACTAGAGTAGCGACATTGAGAAGTCCAGCGCGAGCTAGTGGCCTAGATAGTCAGCAGCGGGCTCTTCTTGTTCGTGATTTTTAGCATTGGTAGTATAGGGGCTTTCATACTTCCCCCCGAAGGGGGTTATTATATACCTCTGGTAATATGAAATTTCAAGTGTAAAACATTTTTAATTATTCAATAACTACACTTGAAGACTATATAAACCCCTTATTGTGTTGTATGTATGGGAACTCCAAGAGTGCTAGAGATTCGCGTGGGAGCTCTTCCTCGTGTGAATCACCTCTCCCCAGAAATAGGTGTTCTGTCAGACAGCTTTTGAATTTATTTTCGGAATCACCATGCTTTTAATTGTATGCCAGCCGAATATTTACCAATTTTCTGCACAGTTCAGAGTCAACACATCTTACTTTTAATAGTAGAATCGGTAAAATTAATTTCCTCTTCACCATCCCTTTAAAATGTTTAATTCCCATACTTCCCACGCAATATTCAAATTATATAAAGTTAGTTGACGAAATGAGAAAAGCTCAAGCGGATAGACATATTATGTTAAATGACATATAAGCTACGTTCAAGCTAGAAACTTTTGAAACCGTTTTATCTAAAACATCTTTCGGTACGTTTGTCTGTCCGTATAGCGAACGTTAAAATACACACCCAAAGTTAGATGAGGTATGATAAACTTCGTTGCAAACTCCGGTTGAATTTGATTTTTATTTCAAAACACGCGCAGAGTTTGATTAAAAGTATTATCGCCTAATTTAATTATTATATCTTTTGAAGATTAGAGATTATAATTTTTGCGCCATTTTGGACTTTGGTCTTGAAATCAACTTTAGAAGCTAATAATAATATATTTTAACAAATGAACTTTACAGTTGACCTCAAAATTGCGTCAAAGTTCTGGTACGAACGCGGCTTTACTCATCTTGTATACGTACAAGAACAGAATCCATCTTAGCTATACTAAATATGCATGATTAAGGCAAATGAAAATTATAACAATTAATGCTGAGAAACTTAAAGGGATGGAAGCTCCTTATGAAGGTTTGAATAAAGAGGAATAAATTTCTTGGATTTTAGTAGCAATAGCACCGAAAATGGACGAATCCCTATAAAAGCGTTCCAGAAACAAATATTATTTTAAGTGTTGTTTGCTGGAGGACATACTTGCGAGACTGCCCAGGGATTCGCGTATCTTTATCAAACAAATCCAGGAACTTTACTCGGCTGTGGATGTTAAAGTGATAATGAAGACGATTTTTACTAAAACATTAAATGACTTATATGGTTCGAGCGCTAAATACTAATTTAATGGGCCATTTTCCCTTTAAAAAAATATTTAAATCATTTATGGTAATTCGGCAATTTCCTACTCAATAAATAATATTCGAGGGCTCACGAAGGAACCATTGGTAATTGGTTTAGAGGTAAATTAGGCGATAAACGGAGGATATTGGATCGTTCCCGCCAACGCTCTGACGTACCTTGTCGAATAATGCTCATTGTTGGAAATTTGAATGGTATATATATAAACTTCATCACTGCAAAATCATTCATTCCCCTTTAAACTTTATTGGAACTTGTATTTCAGGGTTCATAAAACATTTAGAAAACTATATTTTCCTGAGTTTTTTTAGATTTTACAAGTGAATTTTCCTTCAAATTTCCAAGTGCAAAAAACACTAAAAACTACGAATTTAACTGCTTTAGGTCGTGCCAACTTAGTGTCATTGAATTCCCTTATTTACGGCAAATTTTAGAGTTTCCCTGATTTTTTGTCAACGTTCTAATCTCTCGATATTTACAGATATTTCAGGTTTAGATGTAATTGGTGTTAATAAAAAAGCTTTCCATGAATACGGTAGTCATGATTTAAACTATAGCTTTGTGGCGATACTTGGAAAGAAACTTCAATGATAAGGACATGGAATTATCCCTAATAGAGAATGAACAATAAGCCATATACCGCGTTTTATAGTTGGCGTTAAGGTACAAACAAATAGCTCTCATATCCCTAGGTAGATCCCGAAATATAAATCTACAAAGCAAGGGTTAGTAGAGATTCCGAAAAAAAGTGGTACTTTAACCCTTTATATTGAAAATTACGAAATTCTAATTTGAACGTAAGATATACGAATATTAATTGATGACAACACAACGCGCCGAAGCCTTAATTATTACATTAACCTATAGTTTGAAACTTGAAATGAAAAAATCCTTTTTAGCGAAAACTGTCGACAAAACATAAGCCTCTTTAAAATATAGCTCGAGTGCCTGGATGTTTAATCCGTAAAATACTGAAAAATCATTGTTGGAAAGCTCAGGAGAGGAGGTCGTCACGTTGTGGAGTTTAAACTCTAACAAGATTTTCCGGGGACCCAACTAGCGACGTCAAAGGAACAATATGCTCCAGAACAAATCCCATAAAAGCTTTCTTCTCCTCCGCGAAGGTATAGGTTAAAGTTTTGAGTGAACTCGGGTGTACAGGTTCTATTCAAGAGTGCCTACTCGTGCGTGAAAGACTTTCTTCGACTAATTGGGAATTAGAAGACTTATATCAAGATTCCTACAACATACAAAAAAATAATTTCCCTATTTTTTTAAGATTTAAATATTGTCCCAATCGATTTTAAAAGCCATAATACAACGAATTTAGCTGATTAGGGTCGTATACCGAGTGTTGTCCTTCCATATATTTTCCTGATATCTTTCATTTATGATAAGTTCAGAAGTTTTCTTAAAAGTTTCCTGATTTTTTTACAACATTAAAATTCTCTGATATATCCAGGTATTCCAGGTTTGTAAGTACCATGGTTGCAAAAAGCGATTCGGTTAAGACTAGCAACATTGAAACCATTGGTAATTAACCAAAGTAGGAAATATGACTAATTAAAACTTCTTTCTAAGAATGGGTGCGTTGGAATAATTGTTGTAAGATGTGATTCGGTTAACACTAGCAATGTAGAAACCATTTTCCAATCTCTCCTCATTGAAAAACAGTCTCTAATTGTAATTAACCAAAGTAGGAAATAGGACTAATTAAAACTCCTTTCTGAGAATGGTTGCGTTAGAATAATTGTTGTAAGATGTGTTTCGGTTAAGACTAGCAATGTAAAAACCATTTTCCAATCTCTCCTCATTGAAAAACAGTCTCTAATTGTAATTAACCAAAGTAGGAGATAGGACTAATTAAAACTCCTTTCTGAGAATGGGTGCGTTGGAATAATTGTTGTAAGATGTGTTTCGGTTAAGACTAGCAATGTAAAAACCATTTTCCAATCTCTCCTCATTGAAAAACAGTCTCTAATTGTAATTAACCAAAGTAGGAAATAGGACTAATTAAAACTCCTTTCTAAGAATGGGTGCGTTGGAATAATTGTTGTAAGATGTGTTTCGGTTAACACTAGCAATGTAGAAACCATTTTCCACTCTCTCCTAATTGAAAAACAGTCTCTAATTGTAATCAACCAAAGTAGGAGATAGGACTAATTAAAACACCTTTCTGAGAATGGATGCGTTGGAATAATTGTTGTAAGATGAAATTCGGTTAACTAGCAATGTAGAAACCATTTTCCAATCTCTCCTAATTGAAAAACAGTCTCTAATTGTAATTAACCAAAGTAGGAGATAGGACTAATTAAAATTCCTTTCTGAGAATGGGTGCGTTGGAATAATTGTTGTAAGATGAAATTCGGTTAACTAGCAATGTAGAAACCATTTTCCAATCTCTCCTCATTGAAAAACAGTCTCTAATTGTAATTAACCAAAGTAGGAGATAGGACTAATTAAAATTCCTTTTTAAGAATGGGTGCGTTGGAATAATTGTTTTAAAATGTGTTTCGGTTAAGACTAGCAATGTAAAAACCATTTTCCAATCTCTCATCATTGAAAAACAGTCTCTAATTGTAATTAACCAAAGTAGGAAATAGGACTAATTAAAACTCCTTTTTAAGAATGGGTACGTTGGAATAAATTTTTGATGTGATTCTGTTAACACTAGCAATGTAGACACCTTTTTCCAATCTCTCTTCATTGAAAAACAGTAAAATTGTAATTAATCAAAGTATGAAATACGTCTAATTAAACCCCTTCTTATGAACGGGTGAGTTGGAATATTTGTTGTTACACGAGGGATTCATACAAACATGGGAATTTGACTATTGTCTTTAAATCAGGTTAATATCAGGGAAATTCTTATGAAACAGAGAAATCCATAGAGGTCGCACCTCTGACGAGTTTGACGTTAGACTAGTCGCTAGAGTAGCTTATATTTGCTTACCCCTGGAGGGGAAGTACGTCAATAGCAAGTGGTATTTTTACAAAAATGTAGGGAGGTTCCGCTAAGGGATTTATCAGTTTCTTTAAATTCGAGCGTCTAAATGATACCGTTCATTCATCAAGTGGGAACTAGCCTTTAAGGTTTAAGTATTCGTTCTACTGCCGTAGCGTTTCAAGGGCTTTGACATCAGACGTCAGTCGCTACCTTTAGTCATTTCGTAGTCCCACTTAAAGACGCTGCGAGTGACCAACGGAAAGTACGCTTATATACTTAGGCGTACGTGAAAAGGAAGAAAACTTTGAACGCGATTCATTCGTGGAGCCGAGGGTTCCTTTAATGTCGCTATATTACTATAAAGTCGGGTTTAAGTAGGCCCAAAACTGGTACGGCGTGACGCGGTACCGCGGGGCTTTATATCGGCTCGAGGGTTCGACCGGGACTTTGGTATTTAAAGGCGTCAGAAAGCGAAGGACAGGGTCGAAAAGCTCCTATATTAGGGCCTTCGGGGTACGATGTTGGATAGATAGATAGAGGGGAAAGATGGGGGAGAGGCCTTCCGTCTTTTAACTCGAGCTCAAGCCGCGCATAATTAATGACCGCGGTGACTTAACGAGATCACCGCTTAAATTACGAGCGGGAGAAGGAGAGACTGCGAGTATACGTACGCGCGCGCCAAGTGGGTGGAGGTCCCCGAGGAATACGCGCTAGCAGTTCAATATTATTGAAACAAGAGCGAAAAGACCATTTGCCTCTAACGATCATCTGCCTGTTTTCCGGGGAGCTAGCGCCATCACCTATATATATATATATATACGTATACTCGCGAGAGTTCTCTATGAGAAGGCGGAAGGTTATAATTGGCTTCCGAATAACCCAGCTTCAGTCGCGGCATCTCTTCCTCGAAACCATCCTTATTTGCAAACTCTCTTCGGTATAGAGACAGAAAGAGACGAGAAATTTTACTCCTTTATCGATCGGAAGGTTGGTTTTAGTTCAGTCGCGCGTGGGTGTTTAAATTCCCAACTATAACTCATCCCGCGATTTTTATAATACATATAGGCCCAAATGATCCGGATTCTTAGAATTATCACAAATTGGAAATAAAAGACATACGGAACCTCCCGTAAAGCCTTAGTAATTTCTTAATTGTCATTCGTGGTTATTGTGTAGATATATAATATAATAATTAAGTGAGAGCCAGACGTAAAATCGTAGAGTAATAATAAAAGGAAAGCCAGACGTATAATCATGGAGTTATAATAAAAGAAGAACTAGACGTAAAATTATGGATTAGGGATAATAAAGGGAGAACCAGAGGTCATCATGGAGTTCAACTTTTTTGCAGCTTTCAGCTTTGGTCGCGGTCTTAATTAACCATTTAACTTCGGTCGTCACAGTCTCTAATTGTAATTAATCAAAGTAGGAAATAGGACTAATTAAAACTCCTTTCTAAGAATGGGTGCGTTGAAATAATTGTTGTAAACGTGAATAATATAAGACTAGTAATGTAGCAACCATTTTTCAATCCCCACCATTGAAAAAAAAATCTCTAAATTTGGAATTAACCAAAGTAAGAAATAAGATTATTTAAAACCCCTTTGCATGAATGTGAGCGTTGGAATAATTGTTGTAAATGTAATTTGGTTAAGACTAGCAATGTAGAAACCATTTTCCAATTGGTAAATGAAAATCTATAGCTCGGGAACCGTTCCACAATCTTTGAAGCATTATAAAGATCAAGGTTAATGATACGAATACACTACATTTCAACCTATTGAATCTAATATATCAACTTAAGATTAAACTCGGCTAAACCAGAAATGATTCTAAAATAATAAGAGAAATTAGAACGTCTCATTTAAACTCGACTGACTTAATGCCGCTTTGAAGCTATAAGACAGCTGGTATTAACGCGTACGCCAGCGTCAAGACGTTTGGGGTAAAGTTCTATAGGCACGCCGGGGACGAGAACGATTAGGACACCCCTAAAATCGTTATAAGAGGAGTAGAGAATACCAATATCGGCGTATAAGTATATAAGAAATATCACCACGGGATACTTATAGAGGCCGCCAAAGGCTACAAAATCGCTTTACGGAAAACCAAATCCCGCTTATACGTCTGGGAGTTTGAGGGAAGAACGCGGGCTAAACCGTACGACCTATATGGTCCCAGCTGTTACCTAAAAGCGTTTGGGCGGAAGGTGTAAAGCGGCAAAGCTTTATTTTTCGACCCATGCCCTCCTCATTTCCCATACACTCTAGTATAGATAGTATAAGGGTCAAATGGAATATATTCAATAAGTTTCGTATAAGAAAACTTACAAGTACACCCATTCAGCAGCCCTGCCCCTTAGCCACTGAAATCCTATGGGTGAATAAACCAAGAGATTAAATATTACGTATCAACGCGAATTTTTAGCGTACAGGAAGGATTCGAAAGAATGTAAAGGGTGCATGAAGTAGCGAAATAAAAACTTCGGTCATTCCACGTGGTCTCACGTAAACCCCCACAATTCCAATATTGTCAGCTATGACGAAAATAACAATAACTCACTTCCTTTAATGATTATTTTCGTGAAATTTTGCCCATTTATGCGGTAAAAGGCGAGGAATAGGACAGTGAACTCGAGAAATGTCTATCTCTTTCAGATCATTCGGTATAAATAAAAATTTAGCGTGGGTCCCACACCATGTCTAGTTTCCCAAATTTAATATTTTTGAAATTTAACATCCCGAGGGCTTATCTTTCATCTTTTTCACGTAATAATTGGCACGAGAATCAAATGTAGGCTCTATAATAGCTACGCGACCATAGTGATAACGTGGTATTGCGGGGGAGTAATTAATTTTAAAAGTTTCGTAGATGGCGATTATAAAATACTTATTTTTATCTGTACCAGTTATTTATCCTAAGACATAAGTATATATATTTTGAGTCGTTTTTTAACGATCTTTCTGAAAATCCTACTAAAATTTATTTTAGAATTGATGAAAAAACTGTGACAGCCTCACTTTAAATCTATGTTTTTTTAATATTTTATATCAATTAAAAACTAAGTGTTTTATCGATGCTTTTGAGCTCAGTGCGTGGCAAATAAGAGCTCTTGTAATCTTACTTCATGATCCCTTTAAATGAGGTATAATATAATAGTCAAAGTTTAGATTAAAAACGTTATTGGGGCTACGAAATAGCTTTTCATATTCGATAATTTCGCGAATCATTTAAAGTATATACAAAATAAATTGTAAATTTATAGCGTATGCCCTGAGTATGATGTGACTGCTTTGAAACGCAATCTATAAATAAATTATTATATAATTTTATTATTAGAAAGCAGCGTTTCCTTGTGAATTAATTTTATATAATACGTTTGATCGTTTTTCTAATAATATTCCTATGAATTGGTAAGTGAATCTATTTTATTTTATTTTTCAGAAGGGTGGCGTATTTTACTTATCAAGTTCCTAGGAAGAATGAAGAGAATGAATGGAAAGAAAAAGAGTATAAATATATTCCTCTTTTACCTTGATTTAATTTCGGGACTAAATCTTATAAGAACAGAGTAACTAAATGGACATAAAACCTATTCTACGTTATGCATAGTCCGAATGACACGAGATTTTAGTGTGTGGGTGGGGGCTCTTTGGTTAAAGAGCAAGTCTCAAAAATATTATTATTGGAGAAAAAATTGGAAGTTTGGAAATCATACATTAATCTAGATACAGATATATTTTGAACGCGGAGAAAATAAAATATGATAAACTCAATAAACTACTGCAAAAAATATTTTAAATAAGGCAAAAATATAGTCAGGAAAAATATTCTGTGTCATATCTGTTAATATTAACGGTCTTTATATTGCGCACTGTTGTTATTAACTAGTTTTAATTAGTAGCTAATTGCAAAAACGAAGGGTGGGTTACTTATTGTATACGGGATTTCATTATTTTCGAGAAATTTCGTAATTTCAATATTAATTTACTATAGAGAACGTTTAGAGATAAGCGTACGGGATTTTGGCAAGTGCCCGACTCTTTGGTTCCAAAATCTAATCCCGGGTTCAAACAAGATTTTAAAAACTTCCATGATTTTATCAGATTTTACTAGAGAATTTTCCCCGATATTTCCAGGCGAACCAATTGATTTTAAAAACAGTAATAAATAGAATGAATTTAGCTGATTAAGGTCGTACCTAGATAATATTAATGAAGTACTCGAACTTCCATAAATTTCCCTGGTAAATTTCCCCGATTTATGAAAAGCTTATAAGAGTTTCCCTGAAAATCTGCGCCATAAAATCTGAAAATAAACAAAAAGAAAATTATCAAGTGTTGTTTAAACGTGAAAATAATGCAACACCAACCTTTTAATCCAAGAACGACCTTTATCTTGAAAACACCATTATTTTGCGCGCGAATCTACGCGTTTTACCGCGAAAATTAGTCACTTACTTGACCCTTATGTCATAATAATATGACAACGAGGTCAAGGGTTAGTAAACCTTAAACATTAATCCTAACATATGCAGGCGAAGGGGGCTAACCGCGACCTGGGTAGTGCCGCCTGGTAAGCTTATCTCTAAGGTGTAGTTAGTAAACTTAATTATTGAAGCCAAAAAACCTTCCGAGTTCCCTCAACATAATGTCAAATTTGACCGCGTTTGTTAGAACTAAAGCTACGAGCAACGTCCACGTTAGGGACGCTACTCGACCTCGGAAGTAAAAAAACCCGACCAATTTGGGGGTTATTTTTAAGTCCCACGAAGAGCTATAAAAGCACTAGGAAAAGAAATTGATACCGCTCGCTCAAGTCATTCGTGACCAACGCGTCGCGACCCTAGTTTGGTCACGAAACCATATTGCGCTCGGTATCCTAAAATGAGCGGGCCTAATTAGGGCAGTCTCGAGGTTTACGATCTCCCACGCAATCGATTGAACTCAAGCGTTGCGCCCATTCTCTCGGATCCCCCGCGGCAGTCACCTTGAAACGCAAAAAACATTACACTTTGACCCTAACAAGGAAGCTGGCCTCCACCGCGCTTTGCCCAAAAACGGCGGACCCTTCGCCCGCCATTAGTGGACAAACCCCCAAACCACAGTTAAACAGTTCTACACATAACCGAAATAGGAATTAACCTATTCGGCAAAAACACCACTGAAGAATCCAGCGACGGTTGAAAATGTGGTTGAGAAAGGGCGAGGATGAACATGGAACCTTAGAAAAATAATCCTCGAGACTGCTATTGATAAAATAATTAGAGGGAAACCCTACTTAAAAGTAAAAACAGAAAAAGGTGACTCTACAAGTACCTATCACTAATCCTAAGAGGCTCGAATTAATTTTAAGTTACGTTAATTTTAATTTATTGTTAATTTACTGTTAAGTTAGAATCTAGGTCTAGAGCCTCAAAAGTAGGATACATTTCGTCGCTGCCGACGTTAATTTTAAGCTAAAGAGTCACCAACAAAATAAATTTGACCTTCAGGTCTAAACTCAAGCTTACGCACGAAGGTCTGGAAGTTCTCGTTGCACGGATATCATAAGATCATCTCCAAAAGACTACAATCAACCATGACGAGGTAACATGAGTATTGAATGAAAGTAGAACTATAGATTAATCAGGCATCATCTGGATTAGCAGTGGCTTTCAATAACTGATGTTTGGACTAAGAATCAGGCATCCTGTTTCAAATAAAAAAAATGACGATCTTGAGAATCAAAATCCAAGATTGTAAATATTTCTATGTAAGTTTTTTTTTATTTCATCGACTGAAGGGGGAGAGAAGACGCCCACGGAAACAGCCGAGAGAAAAGGAGAGCGAAATGTTTTTAGTAAAATTGAGTCTTATTATAGAAAATATTTGCTTACTTTCAATTATTAACAGTTTAGCTTAAATAGCCGGAATTGCGCCGCCTCTTTTCCCCAAATCCGAATCATAATATAATTAAAACTACGACAAATTGAATAATATTCCGTTACTCCGTCAGAATAGCTTAAAATTACTTCGTCGAATACATTTTTATAAATTAGAACAGATCTTAATTAAAGATGAGAATTGATTTACCTTACACGAATCCTTAAATCCCTCGAAATTACGAATAGCGATAATAACCCATAGCGCTGGCATTGGTATTTTAAATTAACAAGAACGGTGAAATAATCCTGAACTACAATTATGTCGACCAATTCACTGTTTCGCGATTAATTTTAACGGTTACATTTGTAAAAAACACTAAAAACAATAGTTGGGCACTTAAAATCGCGAAATTGAAAACATTTTTGGACGAGAAGAGCGGAACCGCGGCCGTTAGGCTTAACTCGTATTTGAAATCAGTCAAAAAAGGCTTAGCTTTTGGCGCGCGCCGAGGCGGCGCGCGCAGCCACTGCGCGTGACCCCGAAATGAACCGAGAATGACCTTTCTACCCTCTATGATTACGCTAAGGCTGAAAATGAAGTTTGAATTTTCATGAAAATGAGTTATTTTAAAGCGAGTTTAAATATTGAAAATGAATTTATGTAAAATTAGCTAGTGTTAAACATTTAACGAAACTTAATCGAACCGATATTTTAACTATAGCTAAGGGGAGAGAGGAGACGCCGATGGAAACAGACGAGAGAAAAGGAGGACAATATCCGAGCCGGAGAAGTAGGCAAATTCCAAATTTGATTTAAAATCTAGAAATATACGTTCCGCTGTTCTAATCATAGAAAACGCTCTCTTACTTTAAATTAATTATTAGCCAATTTGCTTAAATAGTCGGATTTGCGCCAACTTGTTTCACCAAATCTCAATCATAAAATAAATAGCACTC
Organism: Odiellus spinosus; assembly: GCA_963920705.1. Taxonomy (NCBI): domain Eukaryota; kingdom Metazoa; phylum Arthropoda; class Arachnida; order Opiliones; family Phalangiidae; genus Odiellus; species Odiellus spinosus. The sequence goes on along the minus strand of OY987228.1, from coordinate 19,012,091 downwards.
ACTACGACAAATTAGAGTATAGCATACTTCCTCGAATACATTATTTATAAAATAGAACTGATCTTAATTAAACATGAGAATTGATTTACCTTACACGAATCCTTAAATCCTTCGAAATTACGAATAGCGATAATAACCCATAGAGAACGCTGGCATTGGAATTTTAAATTAACAAGAACGGTGGAATAATCCAGAACACCTACGTCGACTAATTTACCATTTACCGATTAATTTTAACGGTTACATTTGTAAAAAAAAACACTAAAGACAATCGTTAGGCACTTAAATCTCGAAATTTTAAACATTTTTGGACGAGAAGAGCGGAGCCTCGGCCGTTTTGAAATCAGTCATAAAAGGCTTAGTAGCTTTTGGCGCGCGCCGGGCTCATAAGAGCGCAGCCACGTCACGTGACCCCGAAATGAACCGAGAGTCCGAAAATGACGAAATACAATATGGTTGGAAATAAGTTTGGATTTTCATGAATACGAGTTATTTTACAGCGTATTTAAATACTGAAAATTAATTTATGTAGATTGAATGAATAATTTTAACGGCAGGGCTCCTATCAAAATCAGAAAAAAAGGGAAACAGGGGATTTTTCAGGCCTGAAATAGGATGAAATATTAACCAAAATTTTTAAAATAGGGAGCAAATAGGAACCAAATAAGAAATGGCATATTTAATTTTCACAAAATGACTTTTAAAGTAGATTTTTTAGAAAAACAATTTTATCACAAACCTAACTTTAATTTTCTCACGTGATAATTATATCAGCTGACTTATTCAGTTTTAAAAGCGGGAAATTTAAACGGATAAATTCGATATAGCATAAAATTTGTGTTCAATATTATAGGCCGAAGGTACTTTTAACCAAATTTACTAGAAATATGGTTACTTAAAGGAATGGTTCACCCATAAAGTTTTTTTGCCTCTAAGGGTCAATAGCACTCTTGGCAACAGAAATTTATAACTCAAAATTAATTTTTAATAATAATAATAATTTTATAGTTAAAAATAAATTTAGTATTGACGTGGCCCTTTTGCCCCTAATTCTAAACTTCTCTGTCGTGCTTGGCCAGGCTAGCAATCTGATAGGCCAATAGAAATAACTTATAAACCAATGAAATGAGACTCCGAGGGGAGAGAGTCTGAGACAGTAAAGTCTAGAATCCTTCGTTTTTTAATCGGTGTTGTTTTAAAGAAAGTTCAAAATGCCAAGTTGTATTATAAAGCCGGGAGTGGTGGCGTACTCCTGTAAACTGGCGTCTCAGTGGCAAGGTCTGGGTGTTGTCCTGCTCGAATCGCAGGTCCCTTGCCCATAGGAAGTGTTGCGAATGGTCCGCGACGGAATGGTCCTTCCTCTTCCCCATTCCCATCTCCTTCCGTCGCGTGGGCAATTCCCAGTCCTAATCCCTGCGTAGTTACTTACCATAACTGAGTTGCTCAAGGCCTTACGCCTTGGCGCCACACCTGGTTCGCAATCGCGACCGCTGTCCGGGCGTAAAGACGTTACGTTACACGCCGAAAAAAAAAAAAAAAAAAAAAAAAAAAGTTGTATTATAAAAGAATGCAAAAATTTTAGTTCTCGGTTTGGACTAAGTTTTTATACGGTTCCTGATCATTTAAAGTACCCCGAACTCGCGTCAAAATGGCTAAAATATGCTAAAGAAACAGTGAAAGCCGCGTATTATACTAAGCCTTTGCCTACGAAGAAGTTGGATTACAGAGTTTGTCAGGTGCAATTTTCTTTCATCTGGTCTATGTCAATTAAATTTTCGATACCGTCATTATTATTCCGCTCTTCCTGTAGTCTCTCTAATTAAAAGTTCTTCTTCCGTGTACACTGGTTCAACTTCAAACGGATCTATTCGCGGCATGACGATACTCTCCGAGAGTCCGAATCGCCGACGGAGTTAGGCCTAGGCTACAGCTTACCGGGGTTAGATGCTCCTTCAGTCGGCGTCCCGTTCGTTAGACTGGCGAGCACTGCCGTTATAACCTGTCGTCGATTTAACGTTCAAGCGCGTAGTAGTCAAATCACGATTTTATGATGGTTTAGGGACCTCAAAAAAAAAAGTAGGGGTTTTAGGTATTTTAGGGACCTGGTGGGAGCCCTGCAGATAGGATAGGTTAATTTCCATGCTCTGAGAGGGACGAATGAATACATTAGCCAAATTCCTGTAGCATGAAGGTCAAATTTTTACTCGCTTATTATTTTTCCAGGCCAAGCTTCTATATTTGATTTATAAAGTAACATAGGGATGAAAAAAAATTTTTTTTTCACCCACTTAGCCGAGATGAAATAAATTTGGTCCGAATCAGGTCAAGGACAGTCACTCTAAAAGTTTATATACTCAATATCAAAATTAAAAAAATATATATAGCGGATTCAACACGGCTTAAGACCAGATTGTTTTAGCTCGGAGCTATGAAAATCAATAGATTTTGTTTTGGACTAAGCCTTAAAGTTTGTACCCAGTTCTGGTCTGGTCAATAAGATAAGGGGGATAGAGGAGTGAAAAGGGGATTAAGAACTAATGCGAAGAGAAAGGATACAGAAAAAAAAAAAAATACTACAGATTGGGCACAAGCCAATTATCGTTTAACTTGCGAAGAATTTCTTGATTCTAGAGAAGGTCTGATAGGAGAAAATGGATACTTTTTCTGTTTTTTACATAGAATCAGAAGTAAATAGGTCGACGGAATCTAACAGGCCAATTACAAGTAACTAAACCTTCGCGACAATGGCCAGGCATGTCAAAGGTCAAATCGAACAAAGTACCTAAGCTAAATTAATAATTGGACCATTCAAGAGATGCAAATCAGCTATGTTATTAAAGGGAGTATAAATCTCCGGTCCAAGGTGACGGGATGGTATAAATTGTTATTCTTACAAATTTTGGATATTCCAAGAACTTTTTGAAAATAAAGTCTTCGATTTTAAGCTCTGAGGGGAAAAGGAGTCACTAGCCCCCTGCATGCAAGGCTATGAATAGGAGGGGTGTAAGGCTACGAAGGGGAAGAGTTGCAAGGCTAGTTGATATTAGGTTATATCTCGTTAATTACTTGGTAAGATAACCCACTTTACAAAACATGGGTGTCAGAAGTGGGATTCGAGCCAATGCCCTCATACGAGGACATTAAAAAACAACAAGAACACTGGGTTTTCCGTTTAGTCAACATTAAATATTCTCATACCTTTGAATACAATTTATAGGACCACGTACAATCCTACATATTATGACTAATAATTCTTACCATCAAGGGCGAGGCACAGGCTTTAAAGATTAAGCATATTTTTTTGGTAGGGTTAATAAATGTCATTTGAATGTACGGTAACCTTTAGTCCTGTAGAGACTTAAAAAATTCAGCGCAATCCCATTAACCGGTAGTGTTAATTTGAAGGTATATACAACATTATACCCTTTGTGTCCTTTACACACTGATTTTGCAGTATGATACGCAATTCCCTCGGCCCAACAAATTGTAAAAATTAAAACTCACGGTTTTGAGATCCAAAAATCATACGGTGTGATGTCCCTTCAGTTTAATTAGTACCAGTAGATTACTTGTCCTTTCTCATTTTTGGTCCAGACTCTATTAATAACGACAAAATATTATTACACAGTTTAAAAATAGTTTAGGAGGCTTATAAATTGCTAAAAAAAACGTTATCTAACCTTTTATCAAATGATGTTCATTGTTGTATTAAAAATATAAACTGCATTCTTTTGCCTAATAAAAACTCAGCAAATTTCCTCACCAGGCTGCATTCCCAACTGGCATCGTTCAAGAAAATGTTTTACGTAATGAAAATCATGACATCAATGGCGCGTTAAGACTTGGTCAGCCAACGTGGCTTCTAAAATCCTTCCTAAAAAAAATTCCTCTTTACGACCTTTTGTGCGTACGCAATAATAATTGCTTATATTTTCCGATTAAATTTTGATAAATGAAGAGAAATTTTAGACACAATACTCTCGATTTACTATAAAGCCTGGCTTAGCTAAAATCGTCAACTAGTAAAAGTCAAAGGAATTAGAACTACATAACATTTTTGACCAATCAAATCAAATGTGAAGCTTGGGCTCACACTAGGGTGTTGGGGGGAGGAATATTTTATTGCGGTCTTTTTCGAGAAAGCACGAAATTTTTTTTTTTTTTTTTTTCACCGAAGTTGGGTGAAACAAACCACTTAATCGATTCATCTGACCAGTTTTGTTCTAGTTTTTCGCGTTTTAACGGCTAATCCTTGTAGACCCAGGGGATTATCCTCTTGTTTCGAGAAACATTGCTTGCTCGTGTGACGTCACATCGTGATTCTCTTCCCCACTCGGTCTTCATTTCACCAAGGAGGATCAGAGAAGGAGAGGAAATGTGGGGACGGCGCGGTTCCTACTGCGTCGGCCTAAACTCCCACTCTGGGAGAACGGGGGTAGAGACGTTTCGTGGTAAAATGTTGTCGCGTGGGTAAAACGAATCCTTTATGAGACGCGCTAGCTAGCGACCACGTGACAACAGTTTACCTCGAGAATTTCCTATCCCCCCTTTTCACCCGAGTGGGAGGTTGGCTCTTCTCTCTCTAACTCAACGCAGCCCCACATTTCCTCTCCTTCTCTGATCCTCCTTGATTTCACTTATATTAAATAACCTATGCAAGAGTTCTTTTAATAGGGTAAGGGAATATGCTGGCTTCTTCAGGGCTAAAACGACTAATTTTAATTTGACATCAGAGATCCGCACTCGCTAATGTACAACAACGCCATAAACATGAGGAGGAAAGGTTAAATTCATGAGTCTGTCCTAACTCCTGCATTATTTTCAAACTAGAAGTTATTTTACTGTTGTATTTTGTCCTTTTGGGAAAGACAGAGCCAGTCTGTCAGTAAACATATTTAAATATACTCATTTTTATACTGTTTTCTTTTAATCTTTCTACACAACTTTATGAAATTAATAAATTACGCTATAAGGATTAAAATGTTAAAACTTTTTCATACAAAATTCGATATGCAATAATAAAAACAATGTATAGAAAAAAATATTTCATTCACACCATTTCACCACAGAATTACAATATTTTTTTAATGTTTTTTCGCTTGCTTTACAATGGCTTCGTATTTAGATTTACTGCTGTACCAAAGTAAGAAAGGAATTCCCAAAGATGGTAGTGTCATCACGGCAAAAGCCGCCCAGTCCAACTGTAATTATGAAAAAAATTAAAAATGTGTTTAACATAATTAAAATACGCAAATTAAACTTTTTCTAACAATGAAACAAAATTGTCACATCTCAATCAGTGTGCAAAACTTATGTAAAAAAAGTTTGACAATGGTTTTGAGTGTTTTACTTTCGCACAAGGTCTGATCCAACTGAGATAAATATGATCTCGTTAGAAATTCACTCGCGCTGGAAACAAAAGTGAGAAATCTAATAGTTAATTACCATATGAGGTGAAAATTTCCTGTCAAAATCTCTTAACGCTGCGACACCACCTTCTCCAGGTTCGGAAGAGTATCCAATCTATAGAAAACAATATCTCGAGGAATTAGAAAAGATTATCTTAAACGTAGGTTAGGTTTTTACATACCTGAACGTCTTGAGAATCTTCAGAAGGAAGATAAGTTACTTCTGCGGCGGAAAAGTTATAATAACCAGGGATTTTTGGTCTGACAATAACAGTATGGCTAACGTTGGTACCGCTAAAATTTTCAAGTTAAGTAAAAAAAATGATCTACGGAGATTCAATGTTTCAAATCAATCAGTGTGCAAGAACTATTTGAAAAGTACTGACAATGGTTTTGATCGAATTTTTATCTAGCACAATGTCTGACCTCGGAAATCAATAAAATATGATTCTGGGAATTCAAAAGTGCTGGAGAAAATTTTAATTTTGAAGCAAAAAAAAGGATACGGGCCAAGTCTGTCTAATTTAAACTTTAGCAAGCCACTTGTAACTTCAAAAACTTCTTCCGGGAAACTAGAGTCCACCAGATGAATATTCAAAGCGGCGCTAATTTTAAAAATACTTCAGTTAATTTTAATGAAAATTGAATTGGTTTATAAGCCTAGAAAGATTAAACCCATACCCAGCGTATATGGCCTATACTGATTTCGGACTACGCAAGAAATATATCCATTCACCTTCCTCCAACATTGTAGATGCTGTAATCCACAATTATATCTTTACCCTCCACTAAGAAGCGATTTAAAATATGCTTGTGGACTAGAAGCCGCGCCTGACTATCTTCATCAGCCAGTGAAGATAGACAAAGCGGTAGTAGAAGGCATAGTACTATGTGAAACTGCATAATTCCTCTAAAAATGAATTAATTCATACTTAAATTTCAATAATCATTAATCAATGGTACAATGCACTCTGCAGAGCAGTATGCTTAGGGCTTTCATTGCGTAAATACCATTTAAGAATTTAATTTAATGCCTTATTAATATACGTATGCATTGAATTTCAACTATTTAAATTAAATTACAATAAAACTTGTAATAAAATTTATTAACAAAATTATATTTACCCGGGCCTTGGTCCCGTTGAAAATTTATATGAAACGTGGTCCAACGTGCGCGTCCACAGGAAAAATGGCATTAGCATTTAGCAATGCGGCGTCCCCAGTAAAAGAGCAACGTCCTCAACCACAGACACTAGAATATAAGAAACGATAAATACAGCTTTATATTTGCTGGGACGAGTGCGGCAGCACTATAGCCAAGAACCCACCTCCTACTTTTAATACAGCGCAGTTCTCTTATCATTTTATTTCTAGAATCCGCCGACAGTCCAAAAAGGTTAACCTTTATAATATTGCTCACATGTCTCTATTGAAGTAATGACTTGTATATTCTTTGCCTTCACTTACGTCACGTCCTACTCACGGACAGGCCTAGAAATAAGACAAGACTACAAGTCAAAACCAGTTTTTATTCAAAAACTGACGATCACTGTTATCAAGGGCTGGTTTATTAATTTTAATAATTTATAAATATATTAAAGTATATTACCACTTTAGTTATTCAAGACACTAAGGGCCTCTGATTCGGAGTTGACTAGTGAGTACTCGTTGAAGAAGAAAAAAATATTTCCAAGCATGCTCACGAATATCTTTTAGAGGATGCTGGAAATAAACCAAGTTTTTCGGAAAAAAAAAATATATTTTTCTTATTATATTAATGCAATATAAATTTAGTTAAACCTTCTCATACTTATTATAAAACGAAAAACAATTGAAAAAATCTAGACTTTCTTATTAGAGTATAACAGTGATATTGATGAAGCGATGGAGCCTATTTGACCCAATGACCTCGGTGAAAATGGCTACCAGAATGTCTTCAGCTGTCTTTGGATTTTCCAGATCTGTGTGGAGAAATATTGCTTTTCCCCATAACTTGAGGTATTTTATTATTACTAACACAAATTGAAATCACTTCATAATAAGAGCTATAAATTAAACATATCTGAGGATATTATATTGCCGTATCTTACCTTCATACAACTCTGTTTAGCCGAAATTACGCTTCATTGTCCTCAACTCTAAATGCCAGTGATCCTGTCAAGCCCCTTCCAACTGTTAAGAAAGACATTCAGGAGGCCTTGAAAGAGCCAGAACTAGTTCATCGTGAAACGATTACTATCACGGAACCTGTAAATACCTCAAATTTAATTTGAAAATTCATTAGTCTAATTTTTTATTCACTTTCAGACAGATATTAGTAGCATCACCGGTGTACCAGAAGAACATATAAAAACCCGTAGAGTTCGTATTTTCATGCCAGCTAGAAATGCCATGCAGTCAGGAACCAATAATATTCATAAATGGAAGATGGAATTTGAGGGGAGGGAGAGATGGGAGAATCCTTTGATGGGATGGACATCCACGTAAGTTCAGCGACCCATATCAGAGATTGCACCTCTATAGAAAATACATTTCGTTTTAATAGCCTACCAAAGCTTCCTAAAACTTCAAACATAACATTGTTTAATTTTATATCATCTAGCGGCGACCCATTGTCTAACATGACCTTGCAATTCACTGATAAAGAAGATGCAGTTTCATTTTGTGAGAAAAATGGTGGGTTTAATGATTCAATCAATTATTTACAATTGATTTGGTGTTATGTACATTTTAAATACATAATATTTACAATTTTTTGGGCGACCTAATCTGAAGTGTTTTTTTTTTAATAAGGTTGGCCATATTTCGTTGAAGAACCTCCGGTTAGATTAGCCAAGAAGAAAAGCTATGGAGCAAATTTTTCTTGGAATAAACGCACTCGCACTAACACAAAATAATTTTTGACTTTCAATAAAGAAAAGATTAAAATAAGATATTACCTTTACTTAGCAATGTATATACGAGATATTAAACTCAAAAATTATGATTAACCATACTGGCTTTAATCATTTTCAGTCTGTTCTTTATCAGTAGTAGGTTCGCGGTTGGTATTTTCCGGTGATGAATTATTTGGCTTCTCTACCTCAGTTTTTTCTTCGTTCGCTTCATTATTTTTATCTTCATTTTCTTCATCAGTTTTATTCTCATCATCATCATCTTCATCTGAATCCTCGCTTTCATTTGTTGGTTTTTCTTAAGTGTTCAACCAAAATAAATTTAAATCAACTGTGGTCTAATTAAAAATCAAGTTTAGTGATATTTACCTTTGCTATTCTTGGTTATTTTAATCTTCTTTCCCTTCTTTTTCTTTAACCTTGATTATTAAAAAACTATGAATCACTATTATAAGATTAAAAACTTCACTACATTACCTTTTAGCCCTTTTCTTTGCAGTTTTTTCTTCCGCTAATCTCTTATTTTCCTCAATTCTTTGATGATATTGATCGTTCTTATTTTCCTATTAAATAATAATTGATTAATCACTATTCAACAGTTAACAACGAAAAAAGTACGTACAACGGCAGCTTTTTCATCTATGTATTTTTGCCTGGAATATTCTTTCCTACGTAAATGACGATATACGTGAAATTCTCCACTTCCAGCACCAGCGCTTGAACCCATAACATTTCTCACAAATTCCGGTGGATCGTGAGTTTTCTTTTCTCGCGTTGAAGGAGGAATAATTATGGGTTTTTCCTGAGACAAAGAAGGAGGTCTTAAATAATTGTGTAAGGAAGAAAACTAACGTATTTTAAAATACTCAACTGGATCTTGCATGAGACGCTCCAGCTTTATTCTTTGTAAATCAGTAACTGATTTTGGGATAATGAGAGAAGCTCGATGCTTTGGTTTCTTAGATGATTTTTCATCTTTCCCAACAGCATCAGGTTTTCCTTCACTTATGTTCATTACAGCCTAAAGTTAATTACTGTTTGTAAAAGCGAGTTAATCACCACCAATTTTTCAAACTTGAAAGAAAGTGGGTTCTAATTTCCAAAAGTCGAAGGCTCGAAGCAGACTCAGACTGTGGCGGCCATTAAATTAGAACTATTTTATGGGGTTGATTATACACTGACATCTACAATTAAGAACGTGTTTAACTCGAATTAAATTTACTTTCTTTAGATACCTACTTACCAAGTTAAATTAGAAAAATACAATTCATTCGTTTTAATTGAAAACTTTTAAAATTATTTTAATGGCGTCAATCGGTGGCGAAATGGATACTTTTCAAGGCCAAGAAACAAGTTCGCTAGGACTGCGCTTTAAAAATTTAAGGCGCTATATTTGAATTAAATTCTTCACGTGGACATGAGATGTTGAGCGTTCAAATTGTTCATTGGTCGTAAAATTTAAAATGTAAAAATAGAATATAAATTAATATATTGGGTATTAATCCGCGTAAACTTTCTCTAGTTTGCAAACTGACCAGTAATTGAAGTATGGAGATAAGGAGTATAATGATTAAAGTCCAACTACCAAAAACAGAGCCAATAGCTTAACTATGGAAGGATAAAATTAATATTGAGCGTGTGCATCTGACGCTAATTTATTTTCTTCAAACCCAAACTCGAGAATTTTGAAATAATTAATTAGCGTTCAATGTAAACTTTATCCCTCCATAGAAGCTATTGTTTTTTGTTTTTTTTTCTAAATCACCCTGTATACCATGACCATATAAGTTCTTAAAAGGAGGTGACAAAACATCTGAAACAACCTGTAAATTAAAATCAATAGTATTAATTAAAAATCCAAGCATTAAAATTGGATTTAAGTAATTTTTAGCATTTTCCAAATTTTTATTTTCTAAGCGAGTTAAAAAAAATTGCGGAAAAAAATTCTACCAGGAAAAAAAAAAATGGTACAATTTTTGTACATAGCGTAACGAGTAACTTCAACTACATTAATTTTTACTGTCACAACTCAAAATCTGACTAGCCTGTTAGCACTCAAGTAATTCACAATTTCTTTAGTTTACATAATGTGGAGAAAAAAAATCTAGGTTAATTTTTGTAGTATTTGACCCCCATTTGTTTTCCCTTCCCGGAAAAAAAGGTTTAATAATAATCATAATCAAGATAATTACTAAATTCGACATTATCCCACTAGTTTAGCGTGGGTTTTAATTTTTTAAAACCAAAAGAATTTTTAAAATTTACATATTCTTCATTATGCAAATTGGGTAATTATTAAGTTTCATTATTATTAACGCGCTACGCGACATAGTCATTATCGTCCGTAAAAACATAAAAATGCTACAGAGCCAATGTAAAATGTTAAAATAATTACGTTTCTACATTTAAAGCTGTACAAAAAATCTATCAATTGGCACTATAAGTAAGAAAAGCATTTTCTTTAATAATATTCAACTTTTTCTTTTCAATTTTTGAAAACATAAACTTCATTTTTTTCTTAATTCACTGGTAATTGTCATTTACCAAATTAAAAAAATTACTCATAATTATATTTAAAAAATTAACAACATTAATTTTACTCTTTGCCGCTATTGGCAAAAAGATAAAATTAAAAAAAAAAAATTACCATGTAAACGGGTAATAAAATCTCTTACTGGTGTACACGAGAAATTTGTGCGAAAACACTAAAGGGTACTCTTTTTTTTTCACAAATCAACATTATTTTAGATTTTAGTTGGTAATTTTTTACATAAAAGAAACTATTTTGAAACGATGTAACCGAAAAATTCCGTTTCAAAAACTAAGGGGAGGAAAAAAAATCCCCATTTTTAATTTCCACGATATTATGTATTTGATCATATAAGGAATTCATATATAATTATAGAAGGAATATTTGACATATTTAATTTATTCTCACTCGTATAGCGCAAGGAAGAGCTATCCTAAATGCCTGACAAAACTTTATATTTTAATTGGTCTCTTGAAAAATTACATATTCGCAGGGTGACCAGGCTATGGAAATAACTCCAAACGTTCATAGGAAATTTAGAGATGAATTAAAGTAAAATGTAATAAGAATTATCTTTTAAATTATAGGAGAATATAGGAAAATTTAGGGTTCATGGGCTAATTATGGTTCAACAAACATGGGATTACATTGATACGTAAAATTTTAACTTGAAATATTTCCCTTTATGTTTCTAGAAAGGCTTGATTGATGCCAATTTAGTTTTCGAAACTTAGTTTTACAACTTTTTTGAGGAATGATTTGGTGGTGGTGTCAATAGAACTACGTAAATTTATAGGAAATTATAGGAATTTAGAAAAAGGAATTGAAAAATAATATAATATTGGAAAATATACGTATTTGATTGCCCTGGTTACGACCCGGGTTTCGCCTAAGGAAACTAAGCCCCGCCTCTTCTTTCCTACCCCCTCTGATAGAAAGGGTCGTGAAAAATTAAGATTACTCACTAAAGTACATTAAACATTCCTTCTATATTTATTTATGAATTCCTGATTGTATAAATTTAATTTTTAATCCCTAAATTCTAATTAACTAAATTTTAGTCAGAAAAATTCATTAGTTATAAATACAGCTTTTTTTTAGTATTTACAAAATATATAAAACAAAAAATTGTGACGCAAAAATTATAATGAAACTGGTAGATTTTCTCGCAAGAATACATTATAATCAATAATGTAAAAAAATATGTTTATCACGAAGCAATTATGGCAAGAAAGGGTCACGTTTTTAAGGTTATACTTTCTTTTTTTTTTCATATATCAGTATAGAGAAGCATATTTTTTTTATGCATAGCTACATCTATCTTAGCAAAAAGATTTATTTACCTATTATAGAGAGTTTTGTTAAGTTTTGCATTCTACAGTACGAGAATAAAAACCCCTTTTGGAATATGGGTTTTTTTTTATACGTATTTATCTGGTATATGTGTATAAACCATAAATATTTATCATAATTTAATTTTCATCTCAAAATTAGTGGGGTTTCCGGGGATTTCGCTTTCTTTTTATTTATTTTTTTTCACTTTTTCTTTTGAAAAATAAGAAACTGCGTATTATCACAAACTACAGTTTCAAATTGAGCCTAATTCTTTCGGCCGTAAAATATAAGTCTTCCAAATTTCTAAAATGTGCCACGGTTTTATAATAGAAGTTAAATCTGTTCCAAATTACAATTAAGTTTCTTAATAAGATTTTTAATTTATGCCAAATATCCAAGCAATTTAGCTTTGTTTTCTTTACTAATTTAACGTATTACTGGTTCTATATGATACGGCGGGTGCCTAGGGTTCGATTTGAGATGAGTGCCATGGAAAAATTACGTGTGTTTGTATTTGACAAGTTCAATCCCACTCCTTTTTTTAACTTATAATCATATATAAGATTTAATCCAAGTTCACGAACAATAAGAAATATTTATAATTTCATTTGAACTTAAGTGAAAATGACACAATTTTAACTATCAGAAGAATACAGTAGTAATTTTTGGCTTAAAATTAAAATGGTGTAGCTAAATTTTCATTTAAATTTATTGTAATACCGAGGTTAGCGACCATTTTGCTTACTTACTCTACATAATTAGGTAGGTGCTCGTGAAACCTTCGCTATTTCTTTAACCATACCGAAGAATTATTCTTAGCAAACAAGCTTAACAAAATCTAAAATACCGGAAAACTTTGAACAAATAGCGTCGTTAGGGTTTCAAAGTAGTGCTGGGCAGTTTAACCCGATTTAGATGCCATTTTAAGCTTTAAACTTGAATGTAATTGATTACTTTACCATGCCATTTTAGCAGCCATAGCTCATAGCAAAAAAATATATATATTTAAGAGGTCTTGTCATAAGCTTAAAGACTTCTCATAAACCTTATCACAAGAACTTTTTCAACAAGGATAGTAATCGTATCTCTCAAAGTAATCTGATCAACCCAGCACTAGTTAAAAAAGGCCAAAAATTAAAATTAGAAAGATTAAATAGAATATTGTGACCTATTCTTTGGATTTGTCCTTGGCCACGAGCATGGCTATAGAGTTTTATCAACAATTACATCTAAATATACTTCAAGATTTCGCAAATTGTGTCACCTACACTTCAAAATAAAATATACTATCTGGCAATTTAAAAACTAGAAGTTATAACAAATTCTTCAAGTTAAATTGTCAAATTTTTTGGTTTTTTTTCTTCCAATTATTAACTTCAATAAATTGAACATCGAATAATTAATTTCTATAGGGATCAATGGAATATTTTTTTAAAAAGGTTAACCAATTTCATAATATAGTATTTAAGGTTAATAGCTATACCTAGAACGCTAGAATCTATAAATTTCAATGTTTTAAGGTTTAATTTTCATAAAAGCTATTTTTTTTATAAACAAACCAGGAACTTATTTCTTATTTTTTTCTCTAAACATTTCTCATAAACGAGTTTTTGTTTTTTTTGCGAAAAACAGTTAAAATTATCTAATTTAAATATGGAATGTTCTCTCGGTTGAAAATATTCTTCAAAAAGCGTCACTGGCTCGTCGTACCATACCGTTATGAAGAACTCTGTACCTTTTAGTACGGAATTAAAGACATAGTTCCTTAACAAAGTCCTCTCATTTTGTTATATTAAGTAGAAAATAAAGTAATTTAATTTTTTTGATTCTTATATAACTTAAAAATTGTAACGTAAGCTGCCAAAAATTTGTTTTACCCTAACTAAACTAATAAAAATGGAATGTATTTCTTTCATTCATCAATTAAAAAAAGACCAATCTTCGCATCTCAATGTACGCATTAGCCATTATCATAAAAACAATCACAAAAAACTTCTATTGGATAACAAAAATTCATTAATATTGCACTGCGTCTGAACCAATCAAAAGAAAAGGTTTCTCAAAACAATAAAAATACCAGTAGACCAAAAATTTGTTAACAACATTAAAATTAACCATCTCAAGTCTACCGATTGTTGTAGAAGTTTTATATCGAGGATGATATTACTTTAGGCGTATAAGGTTGTTTGATTGAAAGGTTTTTTGATCCAATTTGAAAATGGGTTCAAATGATCGAATTTTACAAGCTTTTTGAGGAATTTCATCGAACTTCTTTTTAATTGGACGTAAATCATCACTGCGAGGTTAAATTTTAATTGTTAACCTGAAAATCCCCTCTTTAATTTCACATATGAATTTAGTTAGTTTTTAAAGAGTCATAGTGCATTAATTGTTTGATTATATAGGTAGGTTAGTTTACGATCCATTCAGTTCAACCCTAATTTATGAAATTCCATCAAGAGACATTAAATAATTTGTCACACGGGTCTACCAAATGAATCGACATCAAATTAGGCCCAAAAAGATAACCGGTTTACAATTATTTGTCCCTACAATTCAATCATTTAGCCCACCTTTATCATATTCAATCAAAAGATCTATCTATCAAAAGCCTTTCAATCCAACGTCATCAAATCATTACTTTTAACTTAAAAGTATTCAATTATTAGGTTAGAAAAACCAATTATCAGTAATTTTGTGTACAAGCTCGAGTATCAAGTACTTTGGTACTTTTATTTTAGGAGCTTGAGAGGGTTCAGATTATTGTTCAAAAATCTATGACAGAAGTAAGATAAAATTCAAATCTTTTTTTTAGGATTTTGAAAAATGATTTAAAAATAAAAGGTACAAATATAGCACAATTATCAGGTAAATAATGAAATAATAGGCTGCTAGCTCCATATATTTAAACGTTAGCTTACTTCCATTGGGGAACAGGTATCCTGGACACGCTTCCCGTGGGACTCTCCCTATTCAGTCGATTCCTTTGAGAGCCAGCGGAAGTTCCGTTGGATTTGGAGACTCCGTTTTCCGGACTAATTGACGTTTCTCTTCCATTGACGCCACCATTTTGGTTGGTGTAGGTTCCATTGTGGTTCTCGAAAGAGTAGTCTTCTTGTTGGTCGTATTTACTTTCACACTGATCAATCAGTTGTTTTATATTATTCAAAAGTTCGGTCGAATTTTTCTCGTCAGCATCTAACTCTGAGCTTCGCATCCCCGCACTACTTGGACGGCTAGTCGGTGTTTTTGGAGTACCAGTCACTCTTCCTATTTTTGACGAATTTAACTGAGACTGTTGCGAAGCCAGGGGTGACTGTTTTGTTTGGCGACTCGGGGAGCCAGTCCATTCTGAATGCAGAGGGGGTCGTTGTCCTTTATTATGAAAGGACCAGGTCTTGTTTACCGCGTCGTTCTTCCGTCTAAGCTCCGGAGACTTCTTGGTCATTCGAAAGGAATACTGGCCAGGCCTGGTCCTGAGAAACTGATTGGATTCTTCGTGCTGACTACTTCTTCTAGAAGGGCTTTTATGCAGAGCCGAAAGTGCGGATAAACTGCACTGCTCCATAGAGGCGCTTCTAGGTGTCCCGTGAACGGGGGAGCTGCTACTGGAACGACTCCTCATCCAACGATCATCCGCTCCTAGGTAGTACTTGGTTCTGAAAAGATCTTCCGTACTTTGAGATTTGGGAGATTTTTGAAGCGGCGGTTCCAAGCAAGGAATTTTGGACTTTGAAGCGCTTTTTTGCAGGGGAATTTTATTGGGACAAGATGGCAAGAGAGGGGATTTACGTAGAGATCCGCTTCGATCCGGCGATCCGAACGACTGATCGGCTCCGCAACTAGGATCCGAATTCTCCTTCCTGACTCCTTTGGGTGTGGGAAGCTTTCTGGACAATGAGTTTGGAGAAACGTACGGATTTTCTTCTTGCATCAAGTAATTCGAAGCATTGTCAAAAGATTTTGAACGTGGCTTTCTGGCACTAGCAAACTGATACGCGTTGTAATTTTGAGCCGAAAAGTCGTGAGATTTTCTTCCACCAGGATTGATAGCGTACTCCATATTGGAACCATTTTTAAAACCATCATCTATGGTTTCAACAGCGTGTTCCATAGCAAAATTTGTCACGCTTGTTGAAGGACTTCGATAAGAAGGCTCGTGTTGGGTTGGTCTAATGTACAAGAAAATTATAACTATATAAATTAGTGAGAAATGAGTTAACGTTTTAAGGCATATTGTAATGATTCTGAATAAAATTAACAAGTTATTCGTCTTCATCATCCCTTAAAAGAGACACATACACTATGATAAGTTACTTTCAATTGATTTGTCTGTTAAAATATGGTTAAAACCCATTTCAAAACTCACCAAAGGTTTCTCTGTAATTTAGAGTTAATTATCAAAGTCGGGAATTTGATTAGCTAAGCCTAAACCCATTTAAGAAATTTTAGACTGTAAAAATTCTTCAGAAAAGTGAGTTTATGATGCTAATGAAGTAAGAATTGAGTAACGAAAAAAACTGAAATTTCTGAGAGCCTAATTTCGCAACTTTGATAATAATAAAATGGTGACAGTATCACTTTAAAGTAGTAGTTGGAGCATTCAAAGTAAAAAAAAAAAAATTGGAATATAATTTAAGTGGGTATACTTTATTGCATATTTTGGGAGTGACCGAAACCCTTGAAGAAATTGGTTAAACTATAATTTATAAATAATGAATCTCCATCTTACATGTCATTATCGCGTCAAATGTACGTAAAAATGAAGGGGTCGTAACCTTCTAAAGGAAAGTTCTTTAAGAAAGAAAAATGTTTTGACTACTCACTTAAAATGGTACTGCGCGGAAAAACGTGCGTTAAAACTAAAATCTTAAACAATTAAACTGGTTCCTAGTAGTAGAAATATGACAAGGTCAAGAGAAATAAAACTAAAATATGATCATGCAAAAAAAAAAAAAAAAAAAAAAAAAAAAAAAAAAAAGGATATGCTGCAACTATTGACAAAGACAAACCAGGTAGAAAAAGTTGTAATTACAATGGCAAGTTACGGGAGAAAGCAATAAAAAAAAACTTAAGTACGTCTGACTCTGAATAACAAATAGTAGAAAACACCCCCTACACGTACATATTTTATAATTGTAAGTGATGGGAGTGGTTTCAAACGAGCTTAAGAAACTGTAAACCTTCGGGGTATTTATTTTAAATTATCTTTACTTCAAAAAGTCAAATAAAAGATTTTAATTATAAGATAAGTGTGAGGACGCGTAATTATGAAAAACTCTAGGATGGAGAATCATGTTTCTTGAAATAAACTTAAATTATTTTAGTTTGAAATCGTTTCTGAAGAATCTGAATAAGACCTAACATCAAAATGTAATCAGCCCAATTAGTAGAAAATTCCAAAATTCAATTCGAGAATTAAGAGATATCACTCCAACTTGAAATGTATTCGACCTTGATTCGAACAGCAGAGCATACAATATTGCCTAGCCCTTTATCTCATGGATTTGTTAACTTAAAAACAAACGGGTATTACAGCTACACTCCCGCTGTCAACTTAGGTTGTAACCAAGTTATTTCTTCAATAATATTTTAAAAATTTAGATTGAAAGGGAGCATGAAGCAATTTGTATTTATTGAATAGTGTATGCGAAACATTGAGTTTGTATAAAAAATTATAGAACAAATCAATGTTTTACATTGACTTAGGACAGCTTACAGAATTTAAAATTAATTACTTCCTACTCCCTTTAAATTTAGTACCATAAATTTATTTATTCATTCCATTTAAAATTTTTAATGAATAAAAATGACGATCTAAATACCCAAAATTCTTAAAAAGGTAAAAAACACATAAGGAAAAGTGTAAAAACAATTCAACTCTAACCTGTTATAAGTGACCTGCATACTAGGTGAACCTCCTTTACCGACTGACATATTCAGCTTCGCGGAAGTAGAGAAACGATGCCCTAAACACGCAAAAGAAAAGAATATAAAAAAATCCGTTTAACTGTTAAACAGATATTTGCTGCCCCATTGGCCTTTTCTTTTAATTTTACTATCACCCTACCTAAGAGAAAATACTTAACCCTATCTGAACTTTCGCTTTTACAATAAAAAAAAAACCAAAACAAAAAAACTAGGCTTGAAGTTAGTGGGTCAAATCACTCCGGTGGTTTTAGTTCGTGTGAGGGGTTTCCTTTTGTTCAATTCAAATAATAAAAAATATATATATATGCTTACCAGATCTACATCGGCACGGGTCGTGCTTGTCAAGGTAATGTTCCAAGGTATCCCAACCACCTCCGACACGCACCATTACGTGATTTCTTAAGATCTTTAAATAATAAAAGAGAAAAAAAAACATAAATCAAATGCTTAACCACATTCAATTCTCCAAATTTGAAATAAAAATAATCAAATTGAAATTTCTCTTATTTCGATAAGTCTTTGATAAAAGTAAACTCCCTTTTTATGTACAGAAAGCGCGGGAAAAACTCGTTTTCATTCAATATAAAGTCAAAAAAGGAACCAGTTTTATCTAGTTTTTTTTTATATATGGATGAGTTTATCAGATGAAATTTAAAAACACTTCGAGAGACCTTTTTTTTTTCTCCTCTCGGTCTTAAATACACATAACATAAATCTCGACTTTCTATCCTATTTTAGTCAAGATTTAAAGGCCCAAATTAGAAGGTTATACGGCTATAAAACGGCGCCAACCAACCTTATAAGGTAAGCAGAAGCTGGTTAAGCGCAAATTTTAAAAAACCACCCCCAAATCTTTATTTTATTTACTATTTTGAAAACTTAAAAGGGATTGAACTTTGCCAGCTAGTGTTTTCAAACAGCGATTAAATTTATATTTATGACTAATTTATACCAAGAATGATTTTAATGTGACGAGGTGAGATAAATCTTATCACGCTATGTGATGAAAAACTTAAGAGGGTACAAGATCCTTCGCCAACTCACCCGGACAAAAATTAAAACTCTGGTATCCCCAATACGATATTTTCCATCAGATACTTTTATCATTGGAAATTGCGAAGGACAGGTGCATCCGTTCAGAAGATTAACGACCTACAGATACGGGAGAGAGACAGATTAGTTTTAGTGAAAAACACGGTATTTTTTATACATATAATTTATTAGATACTTATGGCTAATCAATTGGTATACTTGATCGAATGCAGAACCATATGACATAATTCAAGCATCAATCAAATAAGTTTTAAATTCTAAAAAGTATATAGGCCAATATGGTTGTTTTGATTTTTGAGACAAAATTATCAGCTGCATGAGTCAAGAAATTGCGCAATGTTAATCATATAATTCTTCATTTCATCTTATTGGCAACCATATAATCTACGTATTTAAAAAAGAATCCAGTAGCTTTCTCATACGTTTCTGAACTGCGCTATCTTGTATTGACCTCAAAGAATTTTCGTGGGTTGGCTATTAAATTAAAAGTGCGATAAAATGTCGCCCTTTACGAAATTTTACGTAACTTTGTCAAAAATGTACGTGGTTTAAAGCCTATACTTCTACCAACCCTTTGCGTCACTATGGCTCAGGATCAGACATGTTTCTAGTTTAACATTACGATATTACAGAGTAGATAGTAACTTCCCTGACTTAATTTTATAGACTTCTGGTATTTTATTTATGGAACGAAATTTACAGATGATTCGTAAGAAATGTAGGACTTGCTGGATTAAGTAATTTTACGAAAAAGACTGCGCGAAAGCAACCTTATCACGTGTTTCAGAGCATGTGAGAATCAACTATAGACTCTTCGATAGCCACACAACCATAGTGATGATATATTCTGGGTAATTTTGACTTTAAAAATTGGGATAAAATATATTTACTTTTGTTGTAATTTTTTCTATGACATATGTAAATACATTTTAAATATTATTTTTACAACGTTCTTTCCAAAAATGCTACTTAATTTACATTTGGAGTTCATGAAAAATGTGTGACAGCCTCAATCAAGCTCAAAATAAATTCAAGCTTCAAAATGTACTTTTAATCCATATAAAGCGTAACAAATTGAATAATAGCGTATGAAGCAACGCATTTTTCCTTCATTAAATCAAAAATGTTAAATTTATTGTTTGAAGGATGCCGTCCTTAATGGCCTATAACCAGTAAAATTGTTTTATTCACTATTATCATCAACAAACTTCGATATTACCCCAATTAAGTGTTTACTACCCATCAATAAAATGTGTCATCACTGCGGCTACAAAGGGAGATTGCTGATCATGATGCAATTCATTAAATTTATCAATTATAATTTATAACTAGATAAGGCAATGAGAAAGCACATTGCCAGCGATAAAAAACACTCTAAATATTTTTATGGCTAGATAGTTAAGAAGTTACATTATATACTCTTGAAATTATCAATCATTAAAACCTCAAAAGTCAATACTCAAATTACCAATAATTTAAAACCAAAAAAGTCAAGGGCTCAAATATGAGCCCTACATGAAGGATCAAATATTTTACTTTTTGAAGGGAGAATGCAGTTAGACAAGCGATTTTCTATAAACAATATAAATAGACCTAATCCATTAATTCTAACTTAGCCAGAAAGTAGGCTTAACAATAAACCACGGAGAGTTTGATACCACCAGCGAATTACGCGAGCTTTATTAACCTAGAAATATATATATTTTTACTAGAAAAGTAGGCTTAACAAGGATCAATGGTATTATGTCTTTGGAAAATGAGCAAAAGCCTATTAAACTTAGATGAAAGCATTTTACTGTTGGAATAAAAAGCACAATTCTTAAGTGATTTGCCAGAGAGATATTTAATTGTCCATGGATCCTTGTTAAGCCTACTGCGAGTTAAGTTAAAAACCAACTTGTAGCTGTAAATAAGTTTGATGGAAAAAAATCATTTGTTGGGGCTGCATTCTCACTTTAAGGGAAATTTTCAATGAAACCTTATCAAATTACTACTAAAGTCTTAGGATAAAGTTCCATATAGACTCCCCTCCCCCAAGTTAAGACTGATAAATATCAAGTTGTCAAATTACGGAGTTTTCTAGACCTACCTAGACATTTGGTAATAAGATACATTGTCTCTAAAATGTTATAGAATTTTATATTTAGCATTAACTGTGGAGACTATGCAAAAATGCACCCCGCAGTCTCGTACTATTTCAAGCTAAAAGTGAAAAAAATTTATATTACCCTTTCGTGTAATCCCATAAGTTGAGCCATCCTCTGTTCCTGGGTTTGGTAGGAGCGAGTCATGACAGTTTCCCTAGCGTAGTCACTATCAACGTGCCCTTCTCCTTCAGTATCTTCTTCCTCTATTTCAGCGTCAATTTCTTGTTCCATTTGTACTAAGACAGGAGCGGGCATTCCGTACCTCGCTCCAATCCTGGCAACTTCTAACAAGCACAATATAAAGCTACGTTCGTTCTTTCTCATAACCAAATCGTCCGTTTCGAAGAGCAGGCATTCTTTAATATTGATGGCTCGGCACCAAGTTATGAAATTAGAGATATTATCGCGAGCTTTGAACGTGCCCGGGTGTACATCCGTCTTATATACCACATCCCTATCAGGAATGGGGATGCTTAGTTTTCTAGTCAATTTCAATTCTTGAGCTAATCGGATAACGTTGTTCGCGTACTGGCACACAATGACACCCGTTTCCAGTTTCTCGAAAAAATTATCCACAGTAATATTTTGATTATACAATGTGTTTAACCATTCGGCCAAATCTTCTTTCATGGCGTAGAGATATTCTTCGCTGGTTTTAAAAGGTCTAAAGGGACGAGGTTCCATCCTCATCACGTGAAATTCTTCGGTATTTACACCAGCAGAGTCTACTTCTTCTTCGTCGACATTATCGTTACCGTTATACGCTTCCTGAGACTTTGGTCTCATTTTAGCCGGGCTCGCCATATTTTTTTTTAATATATATTAAACTTGAGTCTATTTTTAATTATCTTGCCGTAATATCACAACCAAAGTTAATAACGGCACTAAAAGTGCAAATTTTAAATGAATTTATTTCAATCTCATCGTGGTATTTGTAAATTTGATCTACAGCCAGGCAGATCATTAACCTGAAATTAATATAGAAAAAAATTGAAATTAAGGGATAGTTAAATTATCAAATTTATAGTAACGAAAACTGTAGCAAACATTTCGTAGAATGGTAAGTGTATAATTTTCTGCAAAATATTTACTAATATGACAAGAAATCAGTCTCAAAGATTCAAGACAAAAATTTAAATGAGCTTGATAATAAACTAACCTTTTTTTCATTAAAGTAATGTTTGCACTAGTTATTTTTACAGGGATAAATAGTTTTTTGATAAAAATGATCATTCCCTAACCATTTGGTGCCCTTTTTAAAATCTCTACTTAATCCCTGACCTTTTAGCGCCATTTTAGAATTTCCTGACCATTTGGCATCACTTAAATCGTCTTTTCCCTGATCTTTTAGTTATCATTTTTAAATACCTTGATTTTAGGGTACAAATAACGCTCCCAAAATCATCGACAACTATCTCTTTAACGTAATTGAAAGGGTGTTGAGGAAGCGTTAAAAGGATAAATGGGAAAAAGATAAATGGGTTTTAAATTTATAGTTTAATTAATCCTCGTATTTCTAACGTACCAACTATCCAACAGGCGGTTAATTCTTGCTTGAATGCATTTTACAAATTATACGATGAGAGCACACGCCTTAAACTTACTGTTAAGAAGTGCCGTATAATTTTTAAAGTGTTTTAAACCGTGTGTAAAATCATTGGTCCGTTAAAAAAAAAGAAGAAATGGGAGAATGTTTTTAAAGACTACGCGGTTCGATTCATGTCAAACATCTTGTTAACGCGAGTGAATAAAAGTGGGTCTAGGCCTTGCCAAGTCGCGGAATGAGAAAGAAAAAAAAGGCTGACTGACTACACAGGTATGATCGACTGGCGGAGAAAGCACTTCTTGTAGCTTGAGGCTATATTAACTGTTAAAAAGCACCAGTTAAACTGGTGTTCTGGGAAAAACCGACCTAGTTTGGCCCGGAGGTTTCTCACCTAATAAGGCACTCCCATGAATTATATTAAATTCTCACCGGTTTTATAAAAAAAAATTGAAGATAACTTTAAAAATAGGTGAGGCAAAACTATAGATTCCCTTAAATCTTCATAAACGTAACGCTAGCCTCAATATTTCAACAACAAAAGATATATTACGTAGAAGAAAAAAAAAGAGGGCTTTCGCTTGAAACTTTCTAAAGAGGTCTTAAAATATTTTTTGATAGGAAACTCCTGAGCCTAAGGGCTGGACTAGTCAGACTATATTGAATGAGAAGATTACGTTAGACAGGAAACTTTTAAACGAAAATTTCTCACAGTACTCAAAAAACATGGAAATATTATCTAACGCATGTCAGCCAAATAAAAAACTATACTAGAAAGACCCATCCTCGGAACGGGTTACGAAATTACGCGCCTCTAGCGATAGAAAATTAAACAAGCAATTTAAAATAAGGTCTATGACCAAAAACCTACACATATTTGGTAATATCAGCCTTAAATAATTTGATCCAAGAATTTGAAATTAATATCATATGTTGAGCAATAAAACGAACAAGGTAGATAGATAAAAATCACCCCTAGATAGACTCAAATATTGACAACTTAATGATAGGATTACCCTGAGAGAAACATCAATAACTGGGTTTGGACTGTAGATTTGACATATGACTCATTCTTTTTTGTTAGTTTGTTCGTTTAATTTAATAACGATACCTATCCAATTTTCCTACCGCTTTAATATAAAGCTCTAATTTATATTAACATAATTATAATCTCCAAGCAGAAGCACCGTCCGGGAAAATCCTTGAAATAAGTAATTACAAGAAAAACGCTTATCCTCTGGAATCCAATTGCCCGCAGCCTTTTTTGATAAAAAGTAAAAATTGGGCTGTGCCACAGCCCAATTTTTTATCAAATGCCGCTGTGGTGCATTTCTAAGCCTAGGCTATGATAGCTGTCTCTTCTCTAGGAAAGCAGATAATACGTCTTTCATTAAAATATGCTTAACAACTCTTCACTTTCGAGGTATTTTATCAAATAGTACATCTAATTTGCGACTAAATTATTAGAATTAATTATTATAAATAGAAAATAAACTACTTACAAGCAACTAGATTTTCAACAGCGTAATTCTCTCCAGCACTGCGCTGACTCGAGCCTCGACTGCCTCGCTTGGAGGAGGGAAGGCTCACTACTGGGAAATTATGCCTTTAGCGCAACGGCGCTATCTATCTCTCTCTCTCTCTCTCTCTGCGCACGGCCCCCACCCCGCGAATTTTTGACCACAGAAGGTATCGAAAAAGAAATTGAGAAAGAAAATGATGAGAGTTAAGATTTTGAGACACCGACGAAGCCGAAAACCGCTTTTTATTCGAGGCTATAAACCTTTTTACGCTATCTTGTCAAATAAAATTTTATTTCGCAATACATCTACACATATTGAATTCCCAAAAACCCTAAAAAGTAACAACCCTTTCTCTTCGCCATTTCGAGTTTCAAAATCTTTAGGGTTTAAAGTTACGTTCACCTAAGCGAAATTCCACAAGAAAATAATAAAACAGCTTACTTAAAGAACATTAAACAGAAATATTAAGTTAATCCATACTAGCAAATACCACCATTCCTACAATCCTACCCCCTACACAATTGAAGGTTTTCACGCGCTGAAAAATTGCGCTGAAAAATTGCGCCAAAAAATTCAAAAGAATTTCGCGCGAAATTGTATTCTTAATTTTGCGTGACCACGCGCGCTATTTCAATTGATAACCGTGTATTTTGAAGCCAATATGACGTTTAGGTCAATTTACAGGAATCCGCCCCTGAAATACGATTTTTCGGGCGTTTTTGAGTATCAAAACTTCAGAGCGGGACAATTCTTTCAACAAAGTATGACAATAGATCCGTCATTATTTACTGGTTATCATTAACTTCACGATTTAATTCTATTAATTCCTTTTCAAGACGCGGAATACGACGTTAAGTCACCTAACAGGTGGATGAAAACTCAAATTTTGTTGAAGAACAAAGAAGTACTCGGGGAAATGAGAAGGGTAAAATACGAAAACAAAAGAGCGATAAGGTTCGTTTATAGCCAAACTCTTTCCTCCATTAGAAACGGGATCAAAATAGTTCAAAGAAGGAGGAATTAATTAATGGCGGTAAATCCTTTCGAACGAGATCGTCCGTGAAAGATAAAGACCATAAGTAAGTGAAAAAACTATTTCTAAATCGCGTACGAGTAGAGAAAACAATGCTGCGGGTTTGATTTTCAACAATAACGCCTTCTTCTGACATAGATTTTCTTTAAAAGAGAAAAGAAAAGCGGGTGGGCTTAAAAATGAATATTAGAAGAGGCGCGTCTAAAATACGCAATTACGATTCACCATCTTTAATTCCTAAGCACTTTGGGCATCGTATCGTAAGGACAAGGCTATAGGGCTTTCTATTTTCTCCAGAGAGCGAAAATACCTTGTCATCCCGAGCAATTATGGATCGTGATAAACGATTCCATTATATAAATCTATCCTTATGGTTCTGTCGATTTATCAAGTGTTGGGCTTTCATTTTCAATTAAATCGTCGCTATAGGGGATAATTTGCTCTTAAAAAAAATTGATCGCGGACCGAGTTTACAAAAGAATTGTCAAAGGAAAGATGACACGTATAAAATTAATAAATCCTAAAATAGACAGGTAATCAATTTATACTTCAAAAAGGCGTGAAAGATTCCATTGTATCCGAAATAGCCTTAAGAGATAGATAAACTCTATAAAAGGTTCAACTTAAAACTGATCCATTAGACAGATAAAGAACTTTATTTTCTACGAAATCGGATCGAAATTATACATTAACCTCAAAAACATTTCAAAACAAAGGTTTGCTTGATAAGAAATTATTTTAAGGAGTGAAATAGAGTTGCAAAATAGTTTATACTTGAAAGTTTGAAATTAGAATTAGACAAACGAGAATTATTTTTTCTCGGGTTTCGCTTTTCCTTTAAAATATAAGCGTAGAATTTAGCGCGGTGGCTAACGCTGGATATTTTCACGGATCACGGAAGGCCGCGGGCTCAAATTAAAAGAAAAAGAAAAATCATTTTATTTCGCCCATAAAATCATTATTGTTTTAAAGATAACAAATGCCCCGAAACTGTTAACCGTTTAAAACGCTTTTTTACGACTCGTAAAAACTTGATCTCAAAGTTGAATTGAGAAAAAGAATTTCAAAAGATTTTTTCCGACTTAGGATCGACGGATATTTCACGCTACCTTATCATATTGTGTCACCAAACTTTTAAAAGATTAACCTTTCTTTTATCCGCGGCACAAAAGGAATAATATCGTTTTTGACATCTCATTTCCGCAATTGTCCCAAATGTATACTTCATTTTTTTTTCCCCCTTCCATCAACTTAGCGGAAGTTTAAAATTCTCTGTTGGGGGTTTTTAACATCGAGTAACCCTCGAGTAGAGTTTATTTCGGAATACCAGAGTTTCATCTTTACGCCTTGAATCACTTTGAATGAATAATTTTAAACGACGTGGGGGGAAAGAAAGAAAAAAAAAAAAAGGTCGAAAAACAAGATACTATAATACAATTTCCCTTAATTTTACCTCGAATAATTACTATTTGTTTGATTGTTTTAAATAAAATAACAAAAACGTTTAAGGGGTGGGGGGGAGAGATAATAATATTCCGGACATTATCATATTTTGAGGGATGAACCTTTTTCCTTCCTACGCAACAAAACATTTAGGCTCGCTTCGATGACTTTGGGTTATTTTGATCGAGTTTACGCGATGTTATTTTCTTTAGCGCTTTCCCCGAAGTTATCCGAGCGAATCTAAATGCCGCCTAACCTCGTGGGATCATAAAAAAAATGTTGTTTAAAATTATCTAATAGCCCGAGGAATAAATTTTCAGTAATGGAAAGGGGAAAATTGACGTAAATACGGATTTTGGACGACAAGAACGCTACGATGAAGCCTGCCAGAATTGGATTTCTCAGAGGCAATTTTATTACGATTATTATGACATCAACTGGAACGGATCACGACGCTTGGATGGGGTAAAAACAATTTATATGAGTCCCTCGCAGTTTGCTTTCGTAAGAGATGGTCCTTTCTTAGACTTTAGTTACTTAAACTTACAAATAATAACGTGTTTCTTTTAATTCAAGGGAGAATGCAAACTAACAAGTGATTTTTAGGCCTAATCCAACATTAAAAAATTTAAAAACAAATATTAAACTAGAAAAAAAATTAGGTTGCATTCTCCCTTTAAAGAGACAGATAGCCTCTTTAATTAAAATTATTAATCGTGGTAATTAAGTTTGATTATTAACATGTTATTAATAAATACAGATTATTTAGAATTATTTTTTAAAGGGAATAGAACCCATAAGTTTTTTTTTTAAATCCATATAGGGTAGAAATGTCTTCATCATTTCGAATTTCAGAGCAGTGTCTTGTTATAGGTTCATCCCATAATTTAGGGGGTCTTTCGTAAAGAAAGCTTTGCATGTTCTATTCCCTTTAAAGTTTTTTTTTTAAATTAAATTGGCATTAATTCTAGAAAATCCAACGTTAATCCTATTAATAAGCATAAGTTACTGAAGTAGTAACTTACTTTTAATTGTTTTTCAGTCCCAATTTGAGGCATTTGCTTTCGTGGTATAGAAAATTCCGTTTGGAAAAGTCATCCGCGAAACATTTCAGATCAGTTTTAAAAGTATAGAGGCCCAAAAAAGGGGAATAGAAATAATTTTAGTAATTTATTTTGAAGGGTTCCTCAGCTGCTTTTCGCTTTAAATTGCAAAACTGACGAAAAAAAACTCATTTTTTAATCAATTTTTTTTTTTCTTTATCCCATTGAATAATTCAATAGGCTATTCTTCACGCGAAAGAGGCACCTCCGATTCTTAAAAATCTCTAAATATTATTCTTGTAAATGATTCCGCTCCAGGGAGAGATGAAACAAAAAAAAAGACACACATTTTTTTTGCTAATTAACTCTAATTAAATTCCCCCCTCGTCGCTTGATGGAAAAATTATTTTATACGAGATGTAAATTTCTATTTTCCGACGCATTTCATTATAGGAAAAATTAACTCGTAAAAATTGAGGTTTACCTAGTATTTTTCTAACAAAAAAAAAAGGAATTGAATAATACCAGCGTGGGCAAAAGTTCATAACTTATTCCAAAAAAGTAGTTAACGCCCTATATTCTAAAGTGCTCACAAGCAAACTTAAAGGCTGGCCATGGATTAATAAACAGTTTCTCTAAGGATAGACAACATACAGCAAAAAGTTAATTTCGAATGTATCCATGGCCAATAAACGCTGGTTATTTAAAATACCTGGAATTTCACAGGCGTGGTAGGAAAGGGTTAAAATAGTCTACGAGCGGAGATTGCAATGACTTCGTCACCTCAGCTTTTCTCACTTTGCAAACTTCTCTTGAACTTAGGGAAAGGCGGGTTGTAAAAACCAGCCGCAGTTTTTAAAAAAAGTCTTGCTGAAGAAATGCCCTCTGCTGGCTATATAGGGAAGCTATTTATTAAGGCATTGCCATGCGTAAAATAGCCCCTTCCGCAGCTTCATCTCGAGGAAGAGTTCAAATCACTGAAGCGTAAAGGGGGTGGTAGCTAATGTTTTGCGTACCGGCTCGAGCTTGGTTACCTTCTATGACTTACAATTTTCAGTTTGCGTTAATTTACTGTAGTAAGTTTAATTATCAAAATCCTGTGGTACTCTTTAAAAGGCTACAAATCGGTAGAAACTAGCATGAAAAATCTAGTTTTTTAAGCTTAAAAGACAAAGAAAACTACACAAGCTAATAGTTTTGAGGACAGTATTGAATATTCAGGTTTTAACTAGAAAAATAATTCATCATGATTTAAAGTTAGTAATTTCTTGACAAATGATGAATTAAATGTGGTTAAAGTATGTCGGAACCTTTTAAAACATTTTACCTTTCGTAACGTCGGAAAGCTACCTTCCAGAGTCAAGTTTTGTAGCGCATTTTATATAGTGCTCCTGTAGAAAGGTTCTATCTGCCAAGCATCTGTGTTAAAGGAAAAGCTAAAACCCATTTGAACAAAAATTAGAAATAGCTAGGAGTAGCTAAAATTTTCGAAACTCGAATAATGTTCCCGTAATTCTTAAAAAAGCATGGTAGCCGTTTCATTAGAGAAAAGTTGGGGTGTACACTGAAAACCTTAGTAACTCCGCAAAATGTTTCCACCCAAAGTGACCCAAGGATTCTTTTCGAAATGTCACACTCTTACTAATCAAATTACGTATGTTTCCATATTAATTCGAAATAAAAAAGACCTCTAGTGTTTTTAGTCAACGGGGATGGTGTCAAGACTCCTTAATTAGCTTTCCATAACATTGTTTAATGACACTTTCCTATCGTTAAAAATTATACATTCGATACTTGTCTCCTTATCTTCAATTATAATCTAAAAATTCGAGATTATAAGAATCACGGAAAGCGGTTTTTCTTTCTTTTTCGTAAGATTAATATTTCCCTCCCTTTTCCTCCCATTTGAACAGAATGTTCATCATTATTACGGGTGCCTTAACAAGACTAACGCCCAACGAGATCGTAAGATTCGCCACCAAACTGTTAATCAAGATTCCAAATCCGTATTCGAAAGAGATAATTACGATTCCCCGACATTGGAGGCCGCGGAAAAACGAGAAAAGAAAGACAGACACCGCGGATTAAAAGTAAGCTTTAATTATTACAACAGCTGTTGTAATAACAGAGATTCGATAATCGTTTCCGGTCCCCTCCTTATTTAAACCTTCCGTTTCTTTAAGTTGGAAATATTTTAATTCGCTTTCTTTAAATCACCACCCATTCTTTCTTAAAGGTTTCGAAACATCCGAAAAATCAAGAAGAGATTGTTTCTAAGGCCCTGGTACCATCTGTCACGAAGGTCCAATTGGACTGCGTAAAAGAATCGTTAAAAGATTCGGATAACCAATCAAATTGCTTAAACGAACCTCTTGAACTATACGTATCAAGCGGCGCTAAATTTAACACCCGCGAATTTCCCGACGTTGAGCAAGATACCTCTACAGAGGAAGCGGAACTTAATTGGCCTCCCGTGACGTTTTACAACGATCCTTACGATTTAGGAGAACAACGAGAGATCTTGAAACTCTTAAAAGAACGCGACGAAGATCACGAAAATAGGATTAAGTTTCTTCGAGAGAATAAAGAATATAATTGCTCCGCCGATGACTCATTCTCACCCGAAGTTAAAATCATCTTTGGAAAGACAATTTTGTCTAATGAAACGCAACATAATTTAGGCAAAACATCAAGTACTAAGCAACCAAACGCTAGTTTAGGGTGTGACGATCGGGATCATCCTCAAATGGAAGAATTATCCAAAATTACCATAACTTTGAAAGATAACATTATCGTCATAAATAAGAGTCCTGACAAAATTGTTCGAGTCTTATTTGATGACTAAACGTCGTTAAATTAGTCGGAGTTTTTTTTTTATCTTTAAGCATATTATAGAATATAATTAGAATTCAAAACGCTCGTCAAAAAATTCTTAACTAATTTTATTCGTGGTTAACTTTCAATATTTATTTTTCTTGTCTGTTAAGAAATGAATAAAAATAAAATTTTACATACGAAACGTTAACAGAACGTGTGTAATAAACTATATATATTAATCCTTCGAATTTCGCCATATAATACTCTTTTTTTCCTTCAAATTTTTACTTTTTCAAAATTCTACCAATTTGCCGGTTTTGATTCCGAATAGTTAATTCGGCTCTTTCAGTTTTATCAGCTAAACGTTCTAACATAGTATTTTGATCCTCTATTTCATCTCCTAGTCCTATTGCTAGATGTTTCAGTCGACTCAATCCAGCACCCATTTCACCTAAATTATTAAAAGTAAAATAAAAGCAAGAGGTTTTAAACTCTTTGCTCAAGTGCGACGTGTCTACGTTGTCTTTCACATTAGTGAGAAGAAAAGTAGCAGGTTACGGAAACAAGCGTTATATTCGGAAATATTAATATTGTACAGACCCCCTTCTCTCTCTCTGGAGTGACCACCCAGGGTTAGCAGTTTTTATCATTTCAAAGCTA
Organism: Odiellus spinosus; assembly: GCA_963920705.1. Taxonomy (NCBI): domain Eukaryota; kingdom Metazoa; phylum Arthropoda; class Arachnida; order Opiliones; family Phalangiidae; genus Odiellus; species Odiellus spinosus. The sequence continues at coordinate 18,980,731 of OY987228.1, read as the reverse complement.
TTTTTAGAGCTTTACAATGTTCCTATCAAACATCTTATAAATTCTGAGATAACTGTCAATCAAATTGTATGGAAATAGTAAATAATCTTATACAGTTTTGATATTTTTGGGCCAATTTTTAAAATAAAACGAATTTCTATATCAAATTTTGGCTAGATTTCAAATTAAAGACCTTTTAAGCTGTCATTTCATATTTCACGCAAAAATCTCATATCTAAAAATAAAATGTTACAGCATTTCAATGCCATTACGGTCACTATTCACTTTTATGAAAAGAAGTGTATAAGGAAGGATGCAAGAGGTAAGAGTAATAACTAATAACGTATTTGAACCAATCAAGAACCTAATTCAACAAAAACTTTAGGCAAATGATGGTTTTGAATAGATTATTTTGACTTCAGCCATGCATGAAAGTAATCTACTGTGTTTAGGAAAAGCGTACTTGTAAGGAACATGCCATTTGCTTTAAAGGGAGAATGCAACCTAATAAGTAATTTTTTATCGATTCCTTAACGTTTTAATAGGACTAATCCACCAATAAAAAGTTTACAAAACAAATATTAAACTAGAAATATATTTAAAACTTGCCAGGAAAATAGGCTTAGTAGGAGATCCTGAATTGCCTCCTTGTAAAGTCTAGCAACCAATGAGCAAAGGCCCGTCATTCACGAGAGATCTCCACGTGACTTTCGATTGGTTGCTAGACCTTATACGCGAAGTAATCAGGATCTCCATGAATCCCACTAAGCTTATTTTCCAGGTAAGTTTTAAATTTATTTCTAGTTTAATATTTGTTCGTAATTTTTTTCACTAGTGGATTAGGCCTATTTAAACAATAACGAATCGATAAAAAATCATTTGTTGTTAGGTTGCATTCTCCCTTTAATGGTTTACTGCCTGTTGGCTTGTAAATGTCAAAATTATGCCAGCTTATTTGATTTTCATGCCAATTGATCATATACAATCCATTTATTAGTTTTTGGCCTCAAAACCAAAATTAATGGCGACGTCAAATATGCAGGCAAAAATATCCAACCCGTAAGATTTCTCCTTTTGTAGGGAGAATGAAGCCAGAATTAAAAGGATTATTGTGTTTAAATAAAAATAATTCACTATTATTAATTTACAAACAAAATTTAAGCTAGAAATCTATTTTTTTGCTTAGAAAGTAGGCTTAACAAGGATTCATGGATAGTTTGAAGTCTTGCCATTAAACCGCCTCTGGCCAATAAAGTGAAAAGAACATGTTTTAAACATTTCAAACTAACATGCAAGCTTCATTCATTGGTCTGAAGCACTTTAACGAAAAGATATAGCAAAATCTTTATAGATCCTTGCTAAGCCTACTTTCCAAGTAAGTTATTATCGGTTTGTATATTTTTTTAATGAAAAATGTCTTTTAAACAATAAGGAATAAATAAAAAATCCATGTGTATCGCTTCATTCTCCATTTTTATAAAATTATTTTGGTTAAATCCTAAAATATTGAACAACAAGACAGCTAGGAATGTAAGATTACGAGTTTTATGAAAAAAACATTTTCAGTTGAATGACCCAGACTAAAATATTAAATAAGCCATGGATAACCTATAAACCCTAGCATAAACAATCTCTCTTAAATCAAGTAATTTTTTTTTATTCTAAAATAGCTTGCAGTCTAGGACCCTCTTGAATTAGTTGGAATAAAAGGTCATTTTGAAAAGCAATTCAATAGCCAATCATGGAACAGGGTTAGTCAAGTAAGCTAAGGGAGTTTCAAAATAAACTAATTACACCAGTTAGTTTCTAGATAAACGAGAACTATGATAAAATGATTTACCGAAGCAAAAACGATATTATTATAGCTTTTAACCCTAAAATTGTTCACTTTCATTTTCAGAAAAAGCTCTTTCTGATTGATTTTATGCTAAGCCTAATTCTGGACTAATTTCACTTTGGAAGGGTTAGCTTTTGGGGGAGCATTGCCATGGTTACCGCAAATTTTTAATTGGCTTCAAACTCTGTTTTAATGGTGATTGGCCAATGAATTTTGCTTAGAAATTTGATTTCATTGATTTTGAGAGATAAATATTCAAATTTTAAACTACCATATAATTGCAGATTTGTTTTAAATGACCTGGTCTAAACTAAGAAGATTTAGCTATTTTGGTTCAAAAAATTGAAATATTTTAGAAAATATAACATTTCTCGAGCATGGTTAGAATTAGAATTATTTAAAAAAATAAATAACAATATTTACCGAGATTTTCATCCAACTTCTGTTCAATTATAGCAGACTGAGTTCTATATCCTAAATCGAGACTAGAAGCAGCGGATCTACCCTGCATAAATTTCTCATCTTCGTCATTCTCATCTTCTAAAGCGTTTTTGAAGCCAGAGGTATCCAAACCACGAGCTTTCAAGGCGGGGTGAGTATAGCCTTGTCTTTGGGCATATTCTGTTTCTTCTCTGGACAAAGTAACTGCATTTTGGAGTTTACTGGAAGCGGGGCATTCTGGTTTTTCAAAAGCCGTAGATTTGCTAGCGTCAGTTTCAGGGGTTGCGCCGGTAAAGTAGCTTTTAATTCCTCCAAATATACTCTGGAATTTATAATACTCCATTATTCAAGGTCGAAAAGTGAATTTAAGTAAAAAGTTCACACAGTCCCATTTAACGTATGAGGTTTAGAGTTTTTATGAGAGATTACAGTCCCTTACTACTCTAAGAAATTAAATATCCACGTTTTATTTCAGCTACTTGATCTGACATTCCAATGTTCTCTTGATATCTTGGGTCTTTGGTATCAAGAGTACGACAAAAGGGCTAATCACGCGAGCCACTAGCTCTAAATTTATCCGATTTCAATCTTTAACAAGAGATACACCAAATAATTTATGGATATTATCATTTCTTCATTTAATTATAAATGGATTAATTAGCGTCATTTTGAGGTATTTATAAACAGTTTGCACCCTCTATTAATATCTTGCACTTGTGAATCATGTGGGAAGCAAAAGTCAACGTACTTTCATAACATTCAAATGCTTCTGACTGGTTCTGAGCATTCCATTGACTTCATCAACTTTATATTCCGTATTTCTTAGTTGCTCTCTTTGCCGCATAAGCTCCTAATATTGGTTAAACCAATCAATTGATTCATTTCAGCAGCTTACAGAAGCCAGGGATATATGGTATATCTTTTATACAAACCTCCGCCGTTTGAATTCCAATCTGTTCAGATTCGTAGACTAAGCCCAAGGATTTATTGGTGCTCATAAGTGTCCTTTCTTCAATCTGTCTCCTTTCTTCCAATAATTGCCTTCGTTTTTGCTCCCATTCTTGGTTAGGCTTATCATTATCGCCTAACATATAACCACTACTACCTTGTTGAGGATGATTTAAAAAATCAAAATCGTCGACTTCGTTGTTTTCATCGTCATCTAAAAACGGATTAAACGGTTTCTGGGGCTTTGTTGTACTGTAATTATCCATATTTAATCACTTCTTGACAGAGCAAGAAATTAACTCAACTAACAACAGCCATTGAATAATTCTCAATTGATTTTTTATATTGAAACTTCCGCCACACGGTGGCAGCATCATACAAAGGTTAAAAAAGGGCGGCAATTTAAAACAAACAATAACTCTGTATTATTTTACATTATCTAATAAATAAAACCGAACTTAAAATTTTACACGATTTCAATATTTGTTGCCATAAATCATATACTTTACGTAGTCTCGTCATACTTTCTTTGTTAACCTAATAAATTACGCATAGATTAAATTATATTTCCACCCACAGATTTTACATGACTAACCCCAATTTTAAACTGCGATAAAACTTGTAATTTTTCCTCGTAATCTTTTAGAGCCGTATCTATTTTTCCAATCATGCCTGATACGGTTTTGATAGTTTCGGTAATAATTTTAAAATTATCTTCCGTATCTCCAACTATGTTTAGGTTTTTATGTATTTCCTGTAAGACCGGTAGGTTTTTTAATAATTTTTTTATAAATCTGATGAAATAAAGATATCTTACTTTTAATTGACTATAAAGGGCGGAAATGTTTATTTCCACCCCCTCATACAGTACAAATCCCAACTCTCTAATCCACTTGTTAACTAATGATTTTGTCTCTTTTAAAAAGTTATCGAGAGAAAGGGTTAAACAACCAAATTGTTGGTTGGGTTTCATTTCTGCCAGCTAAAAAATTAAAATATTTTTGACATGTCTTTATTAGGATTATGCTAATATTTACTGGTGTATATAACATGGGAGTTTGGCTGTCTTAAGCTTTCTAGTACTTACCAAAGTAGGTCGAACGAGTACTCGTTATGCATACTCGGAATTTGATTATTTACTGAGTACTCGCCATACATAATCGCAATTATATCCATAAGTACTCATGAGTTATTCGATTCAAACGAGTACTCGTTAAGCCTAATTTTCTAAGTTTATAACATACCTTATTTTTCAGTGAAACAAAAAATCGAAAATTTTGGTAGTAAGCAGATTTTGAAGCATCTTTTGAAAATTGCTGACACTTTAAAGACGAATCGAGCGCCCATAAAAATTTAAACATCTCCAATTTCTTCACGGACTGCTGAATGGAGTCTAAATTAGCGCAGAGGGTACTCTCTATCGTTTTGCAAATGGATATTATTTGCGCATCTTGAGATACATCAGAGTAAAAAGAAAATTGAGTTGAAATGTCACCAATATTTTCATCCGACATTTCTTGAGCAGTTACGCACATTCCATTCAACCATCTAGAAAATTTCTCCGTGCTGAAAATAAGAATATTTTAATAGCTTAAACCCGAGATAACCCTCATTTAAAATAAGGGTAATTTACCTCTTAACAATATCTACTACGGTAAATAGAACCGATCTCAAAATATCAGATAGGCCAGGATCAAACGAAAGATCTTTGTTTTTAAGAACAAGTTTAATCTCAAAAAAATCTTTGGACGATGAAATCATAGTCAAGAAATTTGATAAATTGGTCTTAACCATTTGAAGCAATTCTTTCAATATTATCTCTTCCCAATGATAGTAAAAACTTTTGAGCTCCTTGCAACAACCAGTTTCACTTTTATGAATTAAACTTTCCAATTTTATCAAAGAATACGATACGCTTTTATAATTCTTCAGAAGATGCTCAATTACAAGTTCATTTTCAACACGTCTTTCTTCTATGGTCTAAAAAGATCGTGAGAAACACTTAAGATACCAGTAGTCTATAAAAACCCCTCTGGAGGAAGTTTGTAACTCTGCATTCTTGTAATGTTTTGCGTATTTACTGATTTGTTTGGATTTACCTTGTAAATTGGGAAAGCTTTGGAACAATTATTTTGAACAAGGTTAGCTGTATTGAAGGCACTTCGGCTATTTTCCAAGTCTAACATAACTTTTTGAGTTTTTTCAACCACGACTGAAGTTGAAACTACAACCTAATTTGTGAACATTAGTTTTAAATTTAAAGTCTTCATTGTGATCTCTGCATTGCGAAGAACCATTAACTAACCATATTAAGTTCTTCGATATAATCTGGTATGGATATAGAAGCCCAAGTCATATTTTTACAACCCATTTTGATGACATGATCAATTCCTTTGAAAATAGGTTGAACAATTTCAGCCTAATATGAAAATATTTCAGTTACACGAGCGAATTATGTTCACGAACTGTTACCAGGAACTCATATGTAAATATAGACGGAATGATCAACATATTGCCTTTACTGATTCATAGTTCCATGGAGTGTCCCAACTTTATAGAAATTTTATTGGCTCTCTTAAATTTATGTTTTGATGGCGTTTCTAACGAGAGACACGCTTCCCCCTGCTGATGAAGAGATCAAAAAGTAGTTAGGAGTAAAAGTGGGCGGGCTGCTAAGAAACGCCTATAACGCATTCACTAAAGCCTGTTGTTCATTCCGTCTATATTTCTACATGAATTCCTGCTCTTAAGTTTTACTTTTTCACTAGGAAAATATGAAATCATTTCAGAATATCTTCTCAAAAGTTCCCGGAGTTCATTTTCAAAACATAATGCCTCTCTTTCCAACAAAACTACAGTTTGCAAGGATTCCGATAAACTAAATCCCAAATTCCTAACAGATTTTGCTTGAAACATGATTTCTTTGAGTTGCGCCGGATAATTGACTTGAATAAACTTATTTTGACTCAAAATTACTTCTTGTAACAAGGTACTATCTCGTAAAGTCGAAATATCGATACTAGCCCGCTCAAATTGAATAAATAAATTCTGATTAAACATTTTGGGTAAATTAGCCTCGGCCAATTTCTGCCATTGAATAAACCTGTCAGATTTCAGGGTGTTTAAATTTGATAGAACATTTTCTACGTGAGATTTCACGTCACTCCATTTTGGCGAATTTATAACGGCTTCTGATTTTAAGAGTTGATTTCGAGAGATCTCAATTAAATGAATGACACTGTGTAGCCAATATAAATAGCTAGTTAAATCTGGGAGATTTTTACGAGTAAAATAGTCAATAGGTTGATTTTTAACCAGATTTTGTAGATATGAAACCTGAAATATAAATTATAATTTCATTTTTTATGGGAATAATGAAGGCAAGTGTTATATTAAATCAATTACAATAGTTAAAGCTTGCGTGTGCTCAAATATTCGGACATTTTAATTAGAGTTTTAATTCCTATAACTTTGTGTGGAGTCTGAGGACCCAAAATTATTAACTTTTTGAGTTTTCCGATATTTTAACCAATAAGCTATAATTTATAAATCAAATACCAATATTTTACAAAAATTTTTGGTTGTGTTTAACGTCAATTTCTTTGTAAAATTAAAAATATTAAACTGAAAACTAAAGTCACAGTATCGATTATAAAGACTCAAAATTGGTGAAACTTTAGCATCATCACTAATTTAAACTATCCTAATTGATTAAAAATAACATATCCCTTATCTTCATCATCCCTTTAACTGGTATTGAAGCTTTAAACAAGGTTTACCTCATTCACAAACGAGTTCATAAGTCCAATATACTCTCCAATTTCATCTCCTTTTAAAGATAAACTATCAGCGCGTAGTCTTTGCACGACTAATAACAATTTTTCCAAATCTTCATTCTCAGGGACTACGATAATCGATTTGCCTAAACCCAATTTCACATTATTCAATTGATTATTTATTTTCCTGAAGTTTTTCTCCCACGTATCTTTGTAATAAAGGTCAAATATATCGTATTCCAACTGCAAAAAATTAGATATTTGATACCAATCTCTTTAAAAAACACATTCCTAAAAATGTCTTACGTCAAATATGGGTTTTAAAAGCTCATTCCTAGACTCCATTAATTTCGCTTCATTTCCTTTTATCAAATTAATATCGCCGGATAGTTGAATAACATTTATTGCCAACCGCAAAAAAGACGCTAAATCTTCGAAGACACGCAAAACGTGATCAGTTGGCAAGATTGGGAAAATGGTTGTTAAATCTGGAACGGAAATTTCAAAGTTTCTCGTATCTTTAGATAAAGATAGAGCTTTCTTCCAACAACGCAAGAAATCAATTCCAGATGTGATATTCTTTAAAACCTGATTGGTTATTTTTCAAAACCAATAGTAAATATTAAAGGATGAATGTAACCAAACAACAAGTGATGATTTTCCAGCAAACTTAAAGTAGACACGCAACCTGACAATTCGGGTCTTGTCAAATTGATTTCACGCCAAGCTCGCGAATTTAATCTTTAGAAATTGAAAAAAATCAAATCCAGAGGCCGCTTTTACACGCGTGTAACATCGGTTTAACGCTCCCATAGAGCTTGGCGCGAGATCAATTCAGGTTGCGTGCCTACTTTAAGCCTACTTTTCAAGTAAATTAAAAAAATTGTTGTCAGGTTGCATTAACTAATATTTGGATCATTTTATTAATTTATTTTATACCTTTTGGCTTGATGTATTTGGTATGTTTTTAAAATCTAAAATTTTTAGAGCTTGCTGGCTTATAAAGAGGTTAACGACATTGAAAAGATGTCCAAAATTTTTTATATTATTATATTCTCTCGAAATTGTCCAAATTAACCTAATATTTTCAATACTCGCAATCATAGCGGTGTTATGATATTTTTCAGTAACTTTGCAACCCTGAAATTGATATTTAAGTTTATTTTTCCATTTTTTTGCAAGATTGAAACTAACTTACATCAAGAGTATGTTTTAAAAGTAGCAAAATATTGACAGTCTGTTCCCTCTTCTCAACTATTCCTTCAATTTGGAACTCGAGGCGTTCAAACTCCTCAATTACTTCGGTAATTCCCTCTTGTTTAAGCTTATTTAACGTCATTTTTAAAACTTCATTCCCAAGTTGCTCTAATAAATAGTTTGTTTCTTCAAACTGCACTTCCCAGAAAGATACAAGCTCCTCGAAATTATCCATTTTGGGATTCTAAATTACAAATCTATCTTAACGATTCATTTTTTTCCATAGAATTATGGTTTTTATAGCCTTACAAGTTGCGTCAGAACTTCTATGGTATTAATTAATTTTGAATTCCATCCCTCAATCATTTCTTGCCATTGATTTAAATCATAATCTTCGGATAAATCGAATTTGACTATATCGTACAGTTCTTCGGAGCAAGTTGGGTAAGACGTTGGTATCTTATTCAAGTATTTTTGAAACTCGCGAATATTGAATCTTGCGGTTTCTAGCAAACTTTCATCCTAACAAATATATATATATATTTTTTTGATTCTGACAACAAAAAACTTCGACAAAGCTAAAGTACTTTGGAGTTTAAAGAGAGAATACAGCCTCATTATAAAATATACGAGTGATATTAGAAGGCTAAGCTTAATCTTCTCTTTAAGCGTTATATCATAAACGATCAGGTAAAACTCCCATCACGCCCTTATCTCTCTAACCAATCATATAACAGAGATAAAAAGCTCTGTGGATCCTTGTTAAGCCTACTTTCCAAGTAAGTCCTTTTTCCATCTTAAAATTTGGTCGTTTTACTAATCATGGACTGGGCCTATTTTAAACGACATGTAATGGATAGAAAAATCATGTTATATCAGACTGCATTCTCCCTTTAACATAAATATCGCGCTTTGTTGAGGTTGTCTAAACCCATAAAAAAAGAACTATAAATACTTCAGTCAGACTATTTTCAGAATGAACGAGTGGTTTGATTTTATCGATAAGAGGTCCATAAACCTTTCATATATGAAAAAGTTTTTAAACTTCAAAACTTGAAAATTATTTAAAAAAAAAAAATCTTACCAACGTCATAAGTTTTTGTAGGGATAGCAAACCTTCGTCATTTAACACTCCAAATTCGAAGTAATTTACTAAATCTACTTCTTCGGTGAGAGGTTCCGATGGTTTATCCAAAGCTATAAAGTAGATGACGTTCTTTTCAATGACGTCTTTAGGAAAATCATTCAAAGAAGCGTAAAGCACAGTCTTCATAACCAGTTGTTTGATTATTTTCTAATAATGGAATTAAAAAAATTAACTCATCAGATATTCGAATTAATTATTAGACGTGTTACCTTTTTCGAATCCTCAATCGGAGCTCTTTCCTCCGAGCTTTCCTCTTCTTCGTAAGGACTACTAGCTATTTCACTAAGGTCTAATAAAGTAGTTCAAATTAACTCCTATATTTTACTCGGCTCTGGAGTTGAAATATAGGAATTATTAAATAGAAAAAAATACATTAAGGACTTAAAAAAATAGGAAATGTGGTCGCCCTGAATCTTATCTTCAATTTAAAATCAAAAGAATAGTTTATATACCCTGTCCAGTTGTAGTGGCGTACGAAATATAAGTGCTAGCTAAATCTTCCTCGTAAGAGGAAACCGGCGTTCCAGTTTTAAGGGTGACTATTTCTTCATCAGAGTCATCGCTCTCAGCCAAAGAAATTCCCTCACCGTCATCCTCTTCATCTTCAACCTCGTCATCTTATTACCAAGTTTATATCAGGAAATTAAATCTTTCCCTCATAAATAAGTACATAACGGGTGAACTAACTTACAGGTAGATTCAGTTTCTACATCAATTTCTTCCTCTTGTTGTGAGCAATAGAAGGTAAGAACTCTATCCTTATTAGTATAGTCAGAGATTTGGCTACTGCTTAACGCAATATTGACAAAGTTAGTTAGTATCTGACCGCGACTTTTCATAAAATCGTCAAAAACTTGGGGCTGAATGCAGAGACCATTGCTAACTACGTCTCTAAACCATTTAACTATGATAGTTTCCATTTCAATCCATGAAATTAAGAGTAAAAAGATCTAAGGTATATAAACCTAAGAGGTTCAGAATGATCGTAACCATGGAAACCAACTATAAATAAAACTGTCACCCACTATCACTCGTTATTGATTTTTTTCATGATAATATAAGTTATATTCTTTGATTTTATTTTAATTTTTACACACACTGATAGAAAAGAATTTCAGTGTAAAATCTACAATTTTAGACAGATTTAATTTTACGATTTATTCTTCATAGCCATCGGGCAAAGCGTTGACTTTCTTATTGTGAAACAAAGAATGGTTTCCATCACCCCACGGGAATGGCTACGTAAAACGATGAGAATATTTTACTCATTTGCAATCATGGGTTTGAATTGAAGGGGTAGATTTCAAAAAATGGCTATATTACCCTAGTTCGAATTCTCATGTGCTCGTATGGAATAAATTCTGGTCTGTGGAAATGCGCCAAATGCTCTTTTTCAGCGAGACCAGCGTTTATCATGCAAATGGTGATAGCCGGAAAGGCTACGAAATAAGTTAGGTTCTTCCACAATTTTTGTGTCTCAGCTGTTTAAAGAAAATCATCAATTATAAAAAGAAATTTCAAGTGAATTAAATTTTAAAGGAGAATAAAGTTTTGGCCGAAGGTATACGCTTCAGCTTGACGTTACTGCACTATGTCTAACAAATGTTTTCTAGCATTGGGAAGAGTTAGCAGACAATTTTTTGGTTTAGGTTTATATTTCCTTTAAACTGTGGTTTATGGCTAAACTAAGTGTAGCATTTGCTGCTGATAAAAGGTAAGAGATCCTTTATATTTAATTGACTTAAAATTGGTGTCACATGCATTCTGCACACTTCATAGTCTTAATTTGAAGTACATTAAGAGTCCAAAAACTAACTAAAGCCACACACTATTGCCTTTAAGCAGATGGGTATATTATGTTCGAATGTTTAAACTACACGAATGAGAATGTTAGAGTAGTCTTAGTGGACTAAAGTAAAAAAACATCAAATTTCTGTCTACGGATTAACACATATTTACAAAGTTTAGTGCAATAATGATTCTATGGGTATTCAAGGTGATTTATATACAAATATATAAGACAGGTCGAAGGAATTCCCTGACATTAAGGAACCCATTTCAAAATTCTACTCTTTTCCAAGTTTGGGGCAAAACCCTATCTTTTAAATGAGCAATCCCATTCCCTTCATCCGCAGAGTCAAGGGGGAAAGAAAGCCGGACATCATGGAACCCCCTTACTGGGGGAGTGCTTGTAAAGGGGAATAGTGTAACTCCTTTACTAAGGGAGATGACACAGAGGTAATAAATAGAAACTTCTGAAGTATCAATGTCTCCCTTGCCGACTCCCTATAGAGCCCCCATTAAATCTGTACTTGAAAATGTAACATGTATTATTTTTCAAAATAAGTTTGTAGGTTCAAAGATATGATTTGTACTTCCGTGTGAAATTGACAATGGAATAAGTTAATGGAACACTAATATCAATTATTTACTGTAGTTTATTAGAATAAGATGCTCTGATATATGGGTCAAAACACTGATCTTTTCAACATGAACCCACAGAAATGGACCATTTCAAATGGTTTACTAAACTTTACTTTGGTCTTTGGTTCTCAAGGGCACACCACGACCAAGGCTTACTATATAATAACTATATAGCAAAAATAACGGTATGAAACGAATTTTAATCAATCAAAACATATTTTTTACCATGTCCTGCATGATCTGTTCCAGCTTTAGCAGCGAAATTCCTCGAGGAAAGACTAAAAATTCTTACAAACTTTGAGCCCAACATTTTTGCGGTAAAGAAAGACTCACGACCTCTACTTTTTAACCCCCGTTTATATTATTTTGCTCCTGATTCCTCAGCTTCTCTGTACAGCTTTGAGAATATTGATTTTCGACAAGGAAACTGCGCTGCCATCTATGGTCCGCTTGCTTTAATTGTTTTCCCGCCAAAATAAAAGCGCGGAATTCAAACTCCTATAAACGATGACCAGTTTCTTTAGAATTAATTAAAAATATATTAGTGAAAAAATTTAAATTAAATGGAATTGAAATAATCTATAACTATATTTTAAGCTTACTTTTAGAGGTTTGATTAGTTTTACAGGCACAAAAACTGCGCAATAAGTAGTTTTCCCATTCAAAAAGAAGTATTACATCTTCAACAAATAGTGGATGAAAGAGTTTAAGACTTCAGGCCACGGAAACGATAAGAAAAAAAACTTCAAAGCGATGTAGGGTAGTAAATTACTTTTCTAAGAAATATCTAAAAATAGTACCATAAATTAGAAAAAAGAAATATCATGGGTGTATCTGGGGCGGAGAATAAGCCTTTTTACTTTGGGAAACAGTGGGTGAATAAAGTGGTATGTAAAATAAGCTGGCGGGTCTTAGAGAAAGATCTACGAGCGAGGTACAATCCGTCAAAGGCACCGCGGGAGGTATTAAATTGAGAACTGCCTTTAAGCCCTTCCGTTTTTGCACAGACCTCGACATAGTCTACAGATTGAAGGTAGAGCCGAGAATAATGAACAAGTTGGTGAACTCCATTTAGTACCTGAGCACTTTTCACGAGACTTGGAGAAAGTGGTTAGATATCTTTGCATTTAACGGGGGACTACCTTTAACAATGTCCCCTCCCCCGACTGGTTCAGCTCAGATTTTGTAATTTTTCTTCCATGATTATGTTAAAGTATTATCCGCAACATTTGTTCGTAGTTAATAAGAATCTTCACCACACGAACTTTGTGGCATTGGGTGCGGCTAAAAATATATAACAGCGAGCTCTATCGCCTTCCAATATCATACTAAGGATTTTCCCCCATCAACCTGGGAAAAGGGATTTTTTTTTCAGGTAAAGACTCCACCTGTTGGGAGAAAAGGGTGACAACTCGCGGTTTCCTAGCTTCTCCGTCGCTATGGCAACGAGGTTTCTCGCCCGTCCGGTCACTCAGTCGAGATCGAGTCCGAGGAGAGGAGGCTAAATCTTTGTTTCTCCGATATTCGAACTCTTCGCGCGCGGAAAGAGATGCGTTTTCCCAAAGACGCGGAATTTCACTCACGCTATCATCCGGTTCACGCGAAAAAAACGGAACTGGTGTTTCGATCCACGATGAAGATTTAATAGACACTCCCGATTCCCTTTTTTTTTCTTTATTTTTATTTTTTTTTTCTATTTCAATTTTAATAACTCCTATCATTTTTGCGGGTAAAGGGGGTTCTCGAGATAAAAGGCGGGAAAATAAGTCTCTTGGTTCCTCCGTCGATGGGCCGGCACGCCCAGGATGCCCCTCCGTCGCCGGCGTCAACTATCTCGGGAAGCAAGAATACGCGAGAGAATAAACTAGTGGTAAATTTAATTTGGTTATCAATTAGTACGCCACTACGCTTAAGATTAAGATTCGAGTGGAAAATACGCTTTTACTAATTCGAACCGAACGCTTAGGTTCTGGGAGCGGGGGGTGTCGGCAAGACCAGCTTGGTCGTACAGTTCCTGGAAGGTTTCTTCGCCGCTTCCTACAAGCCGACGGTCGAGGACTATTACAGACATACCATTCAAATGCCGGGTAAGATTGTAAACCAAAATTATACGTATTTCTCTATAAAACCGCGGAGTAGCGATTCTTTCGTCGCAAAAATTGGATTACTTCCGATTCGATAGAAAACAAAAGACAGCTATGCCGTAATAAATCGCGATAAACGATGGAACTCGCGAGTGAGATTCAGGGTTGTTGAGACAATGAAAGAAAGGAAATGCTCGAAGAGAAAGAACAAAAAAATCTATAAAAAAATCGAAGGTGAAACCGCAAAAAAACACTCGTCAATTGAGTGCGCGGCCATAATCGATTTTATCCTATATAAAGGAAATAGTCAAAAAAATGCCCCCAAATGGAATTCCGATACTTTTTCGGGGTTACCGCTTCGTTTACTATAACCTTAGTAGTTAAGATAAAGAAAAAAGTATTATGGAAATTCTATTAATGATCAATTCTATAAATGTAAGTACCAAGAACTATACCCAAGGAACATTCCTGTAGAGTAACTTTGGGTTAACTAATTAAACTTATAAAAGTGGTATGGTTTTAAAGTTTGGAAAAGTAATAGAATAATTAATGACCAAGTTTTAAAGAGCTCGATTACACGAGGATTCACTCTTCGCCCTCGTGAAACACATGTAAAAGTGATTTGGTGAATGTTATACGACTGTGAAGGAGATGTCTACATAAACAGCGATCCCATGGACAGCGCTATCGTGCAATAAACAATTAGTATCTGTAATGCATGACCCATATTATTTATAGGATGATTATAAAGGAAGCGAGCGTTGAAGGTGCGAACGTGGGAGCGGGTTAGATCTCAGCGGCTTGTTGTCGTAATAATGATATGTCGATACACGCGGGAAGATGACATTGGAATAGCTGGTGAGATTGGAGTAGTTGGTGAGATTGGAATAGTTGGTGAGATTGGAATAGTTGGAAAAATACTATCCCCTAGCTAGCATAGCGGCCACTGTATTGAAATTATCGCTTTTCTCATTAGCGGCTATTTAATTTTCTAAAACATCCGCAATTTCGGGAAATGCTTTTTAGGGGTCCACTGTTTAGGGATACACCCCCAGTGAAGGGCCCATTATTGGAAAGGAGCCCTTAGAATATTCACGAAACCGAACTCATTATCATTTTATCGACGCTTAATTGGAATTTAATACCTTTAATAAACTATTATGAGGTTTATAATTTGGAGAACTTAAATAATCGTATTTTTAACTTAGGAAAATCTCTGAACACAAGTTAGGAAAGTCTAATTTCAGGTGCGAAACTAATTCTACCTGGAGTTTTCCTTAAAACTAACAAATAAAACGAAAATTTTGCATAAAAATACCTCAATTTAACAAACAGAATAAATTTTCGAAAGTTTGAATTTGTTCAGCTAATTTTCTCTCGATTTGTGAAAAATCTAAACTACCAATAATTTATTCCACGGACTTATGAACTCAAGGTTGTCTTTGCGAATTATTCTTCGTTTGTCGTCTACAAGCATTGAATTCTATTTAACACACTACGTTTGGTAAATGAAATATATCAACTACAGAACCGGCTCGATATACTGTGAATATTTCAAGAAATATTTATACAGATAATAGTATTAGACGCCTGTAAAAGTGTTTTAACAGCCGTGCTTCGGTGTTCAGTGCAAAGCCACCTACCAGGAACTAATGTTCAAGAAAGATTTTCCAAGAGAGAATTATTATTCCTATACAATTTTAAAACGATAATAGCAAGTTAGCAAACAATTCTTGAACACGAGTAAATTAAGAATATTTGTGGCTGTAAGAAAGACCCATTTAATAGCAAGAAAATTTTAAAAATGTCCAATAAACAACTTCAATTAGAAATTACCAATAGACAACTTCAATTAGAAATACCCAATAGACAACTTCAATTAGAAATACCCAATAGACAACTTCAATTAGAAATTAGCAAAAGACAACTTCAATTAGAAATTACCAAAAGACAACTTCAATTAGAAATGACCAATATCAGAAGCCGATGAAACCCTCCTTTGAAGTCTATTACTCCCGGGTCTTGTCTACCCCTCTCTGTATGGGTTATTCTCAAAAAGCGCGATTCGTACGCCTCCTAACGCTAGATGTTTTCGGAGCGGGAGTTCGTCGAGCGAATATCTCTAGCAGCCTTGGAGTTCGTCCAAAAACGTCGTCGTATGTGGAGAGAGAGAATTTCCAATTTTCCGTAGACAGGGGGGTATGAAGTAGGACCCCTCCGATCTCGTAAAATTGGGAATTTTACCCATACAGAGAGGAGCGCTATATGGAATATTGGAGTAGTAGACTTCAAAGGAGGCTTTCATCGGCTTCTGCCAATATACAACTTCAATTAGAAATACCCAATAGACAACTTCAATTAGAAATACCCAATAGACAACTTCAATTAGAAATGATTAATAGACAACTTTACTAAGAAATGACCAATAGAAAACTAACTTTAGGAGTTTCGACTACAAAATGTTTTAAATGTAATTTCTCTGCAGATTTTCGTTAAATAGCAGCAAATTAACTAGATACTATTAGTAAGTTTTAATGATGATTTTAGAATATAAATTTAATAAATTTTAAACAGGCTTAGGCAGAACTCCGTTCTCCAATTTTCCTAACATTAGCGTCCCTTTAGACAAATTTCAGGTCGGGCCACGGCTCGTACGTAAACAAACAAACGAAATTATTTAATTTTAGTTCCGCTTCAATTTTAATTGAAGCTAAATGTTTTACAAACTAGATAAATTAAATATAATTCGTTTTGGTAAATATAAACTAGAATTGAACGAGAGTAGCTATAGAATTCGGATTTAATTTCAACTCTACTACTAGAACTAGCTACGTCAAGTTACGTTCGATAATTATTAATAATTACTGTCTATTTACCATCCTCGTCATATTCAACCAAAACATAATAGGAATAATTCGATCTCCTTCCAACTTAATTATAGGAAGCGACGGACCGCGAGAGAGAAAAGGAAGAGCCTGATGCTAGAGGGAGGAGGGAAGACCGTGGAGATAGAGCTAGGGCTTAAACTATTATTCGACGCTTAACCCGCGCGTAAACCCACGCGCGAACGACGGGCGGTTTATCATATTATATTCTCGGAATTACCGGAAGTTTTCCGAACTTATTATTTTCAAAGCTATATGGGACGCGGGCGTTTAATTGGGAGTTGCCCATATACAGGAATGTTTATAAATTTGGATAAAACACGCCGTCATAATGAAAATCGAATATCGTATACAGACCATGAGAAGAAAGCGAGGCTCTGACTACACCACGTAATCGCTATACGTGCCTGTAAATTGACGGAGTCAGTGTCAGATTAACAAAAAGGCAAATCTTCCCCAATTTATAGAGGTTTAAAGAGAATATTGAAATATGGTGTCCTGGACTATGTTATCGTAAAACGGCGTCTACTTATTTATTAACGGCCAACTTAAACGTCGTTTTAAGATAAAGTAGGATGATACCAGAAGCTAAAGGTATCTCTTTAAGGTTTTTAGGTGCTTGAATTCGTGCACGGGACATATCAGAATTTTCCAGAACTTTCAAGATTTTTCTAGACTTTTCAACAATTTTTAGGAATTTTTCCAGACCTTTTTAGAACTTCTAGTTTTTTCCAGACCTTTCTAGAACTTTCAAGTACTCTCCAGACCTTTCGAGAACTTTCAAGTACTCTCCAGACCTTTCGAGAACTTTCAACTACTTTCAAGTACTTTCCAGACCTTTCTAGAACTTTCAAGCACTTTCCAGACCTTTCTAGAACTTTCAAGCACTTTCCAGACCTTTCTAGAACTTTCAAGCACTTTCCAGACCTTTCTAGAACTTTCAAGCACTTTCCAGACCTTTCTAGAACTTTCAAGCACTTTCCAGACCTTTCTAGAACTTTCAAGCACTTTCCAGACCTTTCTAGACCTTTCCAGGCCTTTTCTAGACCTTTCCAGGCTTTTTGGAACCTTCTACAACATTCGGAAACGTATTTAATATTGTAGTTTCTTAACAATATTTCAGAAAACACTACCAAACTTTGGTTCTATGAAATTTATCACCCGCAAGGCTGTCTTTACGGGAAGGTTTTCCATAATTTTAAGAAAGATACACGTAACAAACCACTAACCAGAGCTAAAATTCGCAGAGACCAAAGAATAATTTCGATGAAAACAATAAATTTGAAACAAAGAAAAAGATATTGACTTCTGTTCATGAATTTTCATCAAAATTATTTTATTTTTCTGGAAATTTAACAAGACTCGTTTTGAAACTGACAAGTGGACTTTAAGGAGAGGAACCCCGAATCTAATTTTGGAACGAAAATATTTCCACGTCAAATAACACAAAAGAAAAAGGGGGATGCTAAGTCTTTTGTGTCCAGATCAGATGAAAGCGGCGTTTTACCAGTTTTCTTACATTTTCAATTAAAGCGTTAATATTAAAAGAAAAAAAAACCTTCACCCCTACAGGGTTCCTATTTTCGTCCATTCTTTGGAAATAGAAAGGGGATCAAAAATGGAAGATGCGGGTTAAGCCTAAATCCTATCAAAATTTGATTTTGGGCGAAGGAGTACGGGAATAATAGAAGCTTTCGGATCGCAGACCCCATGTAGGATCCCATAAATTTTGTCTGGTTTACGCGTTTTTCCTATTAGATTAAAGCTCTATCGAGAGTAGCTATATACTGAGGATAGGAAAAAAAGACCGAAGAGAAATAAACGGGAAGCTCGGAGAGGGAGGGAAAATTTATTAGTTTAGAGACGTTGGGAAAACTTAATACCTTCCTGTTTTAAAGTTTTATAATATAATAGAAAGGTATAAGTCGATAGTACTTTTGTTCAAGTGCAGTTCGTCTGATGCCGTGGATTAATTAAATACATATATCTTCATGGATAAAGGTAGTAAAAACCTTAATCTTTAAGCTGAAGTTTAGAAAGAATTTTTAAAAATGTAAGATTATATGGTTCCATTTCTTTTAAGTTATTTACATCTATTTTAGTGTGGAATGTTTTACTGCACCAATAATATTATATTTAGTAATATCAGAAGCCGATGAAACCCTCCTTTGAAGTCTATTACTCCCGGGTCTTGTCTACCCCTCTCTGTATGGGTTATTCTCAAAAGGCGCGATTCGTACGCCTCCTAACGGTAGAAGTTTTCGGAGCGGGAGCTCGTCGAGCGAATATCTCTAGCAGCCTCGGAGTTCGTCCAAAAAACGTCGTCGTTTGTGGAGAGAGAGAATTTCCAATTTTCCGTAGACAGGGGGGATGAAGTAGGACCCCTTCTAACTCGTAAAATTGGGAATTTTACCCATACAGAGAGGAGCGCTATATGGAACATTGGAGTAGTAGACTTCAAAGGAGGGTTTCATCGGCTTCTGGTAATATAATTGACAAAATTAACTCGTTCGGTTTCATTCTACTTAAAAAAAAGTTCAAAAGAAGATAATTATAAAGTTTAGGTTTAATTATATTGTAATTATTGTCATGGTTATAGCAGATAAGTAAAAATTAATTTAATTATAAAATATTAGTGACGATGATATTTTTAAAACTTTAATTTAAAAAGTATATTAAACCGCTTCAGACGAGACGTAATTAGTCGTGGATTAATCAGATTTAACAGAGGCTTAGATAGCCTTCTCAGTTCAATAAACATCGGTTAATTGTGATTAAACCTCGGTTAAATCTGATTAAACCTCGTCTGAAAAGGGTATTAGGTTCGAAACATCGTGTTTCGTGGTACTGTTCATTTAACAACACGCTACTATAACCATTTTTAATTCAAAATTTATTAA
This sequence comes from Odiellus spinosus, assembly GCA_963920705.1. Classification (NCBI taxonomy): domain Eukaryota; kingdom Metazoa; phylum Arthropoda; class Arachnida; order Opiliones; family Phalangiidae; genus Odiellus; species Odiellus spinosus. The sequence continues at coordinate 18,961,113 of OY987228.1, read as the reverse complement.
TTTAACTATTTTGCGTAATTTATTCAAAGATCATCATAAATACGCTAGCTTAGCACGTGCTTCTAGTTTGGTTCGTTTGTACTTTGGACATCTGGTAGTTAATAAACTTAATAACTACATGTCTACTTCGCGTAAGCTTTACCATCGGCTTAAGAGATGATCACACAGAAACACCTATAAGTGTTTTTCAGGGATAAAAATAGTTGTTTGCGAGAAAAAATTTCGACCATACAATATTCTTAAGCCTTTGTCGAATAAGTATACAACACTCTCAGCGATAATCCCGGACGCGAAAGAATTTCTTTTAAAAGGATACTTAACGGGCAAATAAAATAAGACAGCAATCTGAAACTCTTTATACGAAATCGGAGGAAAGGTTGAAAGAGAAAAAAAACAAGATGGTAAATCCATAAGGAAGCCACACCCCGAGACGCAATGTCGATGCTGTCATCGACTAGAGAGGCTAAGCCCGGTTCAAAAATCACGAAATATTTACCAACTAAGTAGATAATGATAGAAAAATGTAGTCTAAATGTTCAGCAAGTGGCGTACCAGTGAAATATCAAAGCATGTTTGAAAGCAGACGCTATTATTCTATGACCTCTGAAATTCCAATTTCTTAAGAACGCGTCAACACAGATGAATAAAATTTTGAATACGGCGTTTTAATAGTATGAGAATTTCAAAGGGGAAATTTAGTTCGCCAACTTTACACTATAGAGGCGCGATTAACCAAAGATTTTGCAGACGCGTCTCTTCCGTTACCGTGGCAACCTGACGTAGTAACATCTACGTCGGGTTGACACGGTAACGGGACGGGAGAGACGCGTCTACAAAATCGCTGAATGATCCCGCCACCTATCGAGGAAAAATGGCAATCCTATACAAGTTTAAGCCCTCTACAAATGTGCCGTTTTAGATTACTATAAATGTATCGTGTATGCCATTCGTTTCTACGGCCTAACCATCTGAACCACAATTTCCTTCTTATCTCCTCACCAGCGAAAAGGGACTACTTTCTTTCCCTCTATATATATTTATAATTTACCTCCATGGTATTTCGTCGTATAGTATCGACTATTTTTTTCTTTTGATAGCGCCTCCATTGGGGGGCATTATAATATACAGAGAAGGCATCCACTTTTTCCAACCTAAATGGCCGCGTCTACATTTTGCCACGAAAAAGGGTCAATATATTAAATATATATATATCTCGTCTTTCATTTTAACAACCGAAAATAGTTGGATAAACGAGCCAACCATTAAGAAACTCCCTTCATAGCTTTCATCTAAGAATTATTGTCCACCCCCCCCCCCCCGGCCAAAAAAATATCAAATTACTCGCCAAAAAGAAACCCTCATGTTTGAGGCAATAAAACCTCCAGTGAATCATTAAAATATGAGAAATGCAGAAATTCAAAACCAATTCTCTTCCCCATAAAAAAGGAAAAAAAAAGAAACTCTAATCTTCGGAATTCAAAATGCAATTTTTCCATTTACACTCCATTATTTTTCCTATTTATGATCGTTTTTACCACGCGATAGGGAACATTTTGTGAGTTTTGATTGATATGGTTATTTTTAGGAAATATTTTATGACAATAGCTCTCTAGGTGAAAGAAAAATTGTTGAAAATAGATAATATTCAAATCTTCTTCCCTTCTAAACTTCGGATTAAGATCCTGATACATTTTGGTGGAGGGATTACCGGAAGTCATTCTTTTAGGCGAGTTCAATGATAGATCAAGGTCTTTTCAAATTCTAAAGCATCTTTAAAGGGAGAATGCAATCTAACAAGTGATTTTATCGATTCATTATCGTTTAAATAGGCCTAATCCACCAGTGAAAAAATTAAACAAAAAATATTAAACTAGAAATAAATTTCAAACTTTCCCGGAAAAAAGGCTTAGCTGGATTCATGGAGATCCTGAATTCCTTCGCGTTGAAGGGTCAGCGACCAATCGAATGTTTTTGGAAATGTCACGGAGATCTCGCTTTAACGACGGGTATTTGCGAAGAAACTCAGAATCTCTATGAATTCAGCTAAGCCTATTTTCTGGGTACGTTTTGAATTTATTTCTAGTTTTTTACAGGTGGGTTATTCCTATTTAAACGATACGTAATCGTAGAATTCACTTGTTGTTAGGTTGCATTATCCCTTTAAGGCTTAGTGTTGACTGAAGATGCTTAAAATCTTGAAGGAGATAATTCTTTTTTAAAAAAATATTTATAAGATTCCTCCAAAAAAACACCGAATGAAGACTCTATTGAATATTTATTTGGATTGCGCCTGTAAAAGTGTTCCAACCGTATAGCTTTGATGTTCACGGTAAAGCCCAACATCCTGGATACAATAACATCAGGTCCTATATCTCTCACAAGTACGAAAGGAAATTCTCGGAATTTTAGGGAAATTTGGTTAAATTTAGCTGCCTTTTAGGCGATTTGTATTAAATTTCATTCTATTCATAGCCATTAAGTTCATTTTACAGTAATTTAACAATAATGGTGTCTAATTCAACGTATTTTCGTTCAACGTTTCGAGGCGAGCTATTTCCAAAGTATTTCCGATTTAAAGAATATATCTGAATAAATAAAAAAAAACTCGCCCGGGCATTTCTCAGTAAAAGATTGTACTTTTTACTTAGCTATACGCATTGAAAAGGCTGAGAGGTGGTTAATCTTGATAGACTTAAGCCGCGGGAGAAGTTTTTCAATTATTCATGACGTAAAAACGTTTCTTAAAAGCGAACGAAGCGAATCTTTTTAGCCCGTGGGCCACTTCGCGCGCGGATATTCCTATCGAAAAAGGGAAGGGGAAATCTTTCTTTTTCTTCCTCCATCACTTCTCTTCCTTCCAAATCCTCTGCCATCTCATCTCGTAAAAATCTTTTTAAGATTAAAAAAATATATATTCGAAAACTCTTTTTACACAGAAATTCGCTTTATTCCCGCGCGAGAAACCAGGCTAACTTAAGATCTTAGACGAATTATTCCTCTACAGAAGAACTAGAAATGCCAAAAAGGGTCTTCAACCCGTTTTTATATTTTATAGGGCTTTATCGGTCAATCCGAAGTAATTAACAAATAATAATTTGCGAGCTCTCTTTGATTTCAACCACATCTCACCCTAAACTTAAGCAACTTTAGAACTTTGCGCATTCCAAAAAACTGGTCTATTTTGTATCTCTTCAAGGGAATATTCAGAGGAGGCGTAACTAGTAGGTTTAATCAGATTTAACCGAGGTTTAATCACAATTAACCGTGGTTTATGGAACTGAGAAGGCTATGTAAACCTCGCTTAATTCTGATTTAACCCCGGATAATTACGCCTCCTCTGAAGAGGGTATAAGCCTCTACATATTTAGATAAGTAAAACAAGACCACTAACTCGATCACGTACTTGCGCTACGAAAAAATAACTGAGGCAATCGTTTTTAGTTTTTACCCAACAATATTTTGTAAATGGTTTTACAATATTGCCGCGGGTCATGAAAAACCTGGAAAGCCTGAAAATTGGGCCTAAAAAAGAAGGGATATGGTCAGGAAAATGTCGGGGAATTTAAAGTATATGCCTAAAGGTCCAGGGTAAAGTTAGAGGATTATGTCACGAATAATAATAATTTTAATTAACTTTTATTTACGAGACCGATATTTCATGGTTTAAAACCTAAAATATTTTGATATTTTTTTTGGGGGAGAGCTTTCGAGCACAAATAAAAATATGCCCTAAAACTATAGCTCTGATTCTAATTACAGAGTCCTTCTCTTATTGGTCTATAAATTAACCCAGAAAAGAAGAGCTGCTCATTCGTAACTGGCTTTCCTTATTATTCTTCTAAAGTACTTAAGAAAAAAAAACTTTTTTTTAATCTTTAAAAATGGTATAGTCTAATTGGTACTTAAAACTTTCCACTTTTTTTTTTTTTTTGGAAAAAATAGTAAAAATCCGATTTTATAAGGTTTCTTTTCTCTAATTATTCGTCTTTTATAAGCACGGCAGCAGTTTGTATAGTATACTGAAAGCCAAGGCGGAGTATTACCCAATGATAAATTTTATAGAGATGAAAGAGGTTTAATAAGTAACATCTTAACTTTTTTGGAAAAAGTGTATATAAAGTTAAAGGTTAGGATTTTTTTTTTTTTTTATTTTATTTGAATTAGTTCTGAATATTCATAGATATTTACTTATATCTAGCTTTAAGGTGAGGCTGTAATGGAGGTTTCATTAACTTCATTTGGAAATGAGTAATAGATTCGGAAAGATCGCTAAAAAACAATTCAGAATATATATACATACGTCATAAAAAATTACAGCAACTGTAAAAATACATATTTTACGATCGCATGACTATAGGCTTTACAATTACAGTTCATTTTCGCTTGTTCAAGTTTTCAAAGGTTAGTGCTTTACGCGTTTTTCAAGTAATCATACGGGACTAGTTGTTTTTCGTCTTTTCCGAACGGCGACATCGCCCCAACGAATTCAATATCGACACCCCACCCTAGGGAGAGAGGGGATAGCTAAAAAGCTAAAGATTATCTTTAAAATTTATAACTTTAAAACAAAACGCATTCTTCGTCTTTTTTGTTCAAATTTTTAGAGGAATTTAATTTAAGATTTCATTTCTGTACAGAAAAAAATGGGAAGAATTTGGGTCAAAATAGGTGAAATTTTCTCTGACAGGAACTAATATCGGAAGCGACTTGTCAAAGAAGAGCTTTTTCTTTTCCCCTTACCGAAAAGTCTCGTCTATTACCTACCAGAATCTTCCTCCTCCCATTTCTTTCCTCTAAAATCCACACATCAAACTCAACCGTCATTAAAAATCTGTCTAAATTTTACGAGAAAGCGATAACGCTGGAAAAGGTTTTTATATATTATATTTATAACCTTCAAAATCTTTCATAGTGACAGGTATTTTTGATTTCCGCGGTAATCGATAAATAAAACGGATAAACTTAAATTTAACTTATATGGGGATGGTTTTCCCCAAAACTGTACAATATATGGCGTTTATAAAAGGGGAGGGAGGGGTTTATCTGTCATAGTTTTAAACAGAAGCCGATGAAACCCTCCTTTGAAGTCTACTACTCTAATGTTCCGTATAGCGCTCCTCTCTGTATGGGTAAGATTCCCAATTTTACGAGATCGGAGGGGTCCTACTTCATACCCCCTGTCTACGGAAAATTGGAAATTCTCTCTCTCCACAAATGACGACGTTTTTTTTAGGAACTCCAAGGCTGCTAGAGATATTCGCTCGACGACCTCCCGCTCCGAAAATATCTACCGTTAGGAGGCGTACGAATCGCGCTTTTTGAAACTAACCCATACAGAGAGGGGTAGACAAGACCCGGGAGTAATAGACTTCAAAGGAGGGTTTCATCGGCTTCTGGCTTAAAAAAACACTTGGATTTTCTCTAGGGTGAGTTCCCTCGTAAATTCTAACACTTCTATTCTTCAAGGGAAGTTTGCAAGATCTTTATACGAGTCTAATTTTGAAAACTTCTCTTGAAAGGTAAGTGGTGAGAACTAGTTGCCGTTTATTTACCGAGCAAAAATAGAACAGAAAAAAATTCATTGTGTTCACTTTCCGAATAAAATAAATTCTACTGCGCATGGCCCATTCGAAACGACGCCCAACATGTCTCCCTCGTTTCTGATACTACGTACAGGTTCCTTGTTTAAATGGACCGTTATTTGAACAGGAAAAATTTGTAGCATAAATTAATAATCAATCCTTTAATCAAAGTTATTCGGTTTCACCTTTCTTGGGTAAAGAAACCTCGCGTATCGATTTCCCAGAAGTTTAGAAAGAACTCGGCTAAAAGGTACTATATGGGTATTCCAATCACCATTCTGTGATTGTATAAATATGTGAAATATATCTATATATAAATATGTTTATATACCTTTAGCGCTCGTTGTATTATTACAGCATGCATCTCCTTCTAACCCACAACCCAAACTGTATATTCTAAGTATAGTTTTCTAGGTATTTTATAGGTACGTGTTATAACAAAAGCTTGGCTTCTCTATCGAACCCCAATCTCTCTACGAAGGAAGCATACATATATGTCAGGATAATGTCGGGTATAGTGTACCACATTTTCAAAGTTTCCTTTGGCACGCTGGTTAAGGCTTAGAATTAGGTATACATGCCTTATACGAAGGGTAGTCTTAGGATTCCGTTACTGCGTATTAACAGAGAGAATACAAAGCTCGAGTATCAAATATCTAAAGGGCTCTTTCATACCGGCTATTGACACAATGAGGAATTCACCTTTTCACGTTAGACTAATTCGAATTGTACGGTGATAGCCGTAAAGGCGCGTTTTCAATAGAGATTTTGCGTTAAAACAAAGGTGATGCTTAATTCAAGCTTTTCGTTTAACCCACGTTAACAGGCTTCGAGTGACAGAGAAGCGGATATCTAAATGAATTTGATACAAGCTTCTCTTGGAAAATCGAAAGCTAAAGCTTTTAACATGTGAAGAGTTTAAAATTTCGCCGTTAAAAGTCTCCGGCCAATCACGAGATTAACGTTTGAAAAAAGTTTCAAACTAGGCTTAAGAGTTAATTACTAAATTTATTCGCGTAAAAACCGTTTAAAAACTTTAGTTTTTAAAGAGTAGTCCGATAGAAAACTCTGTATTTTAAGAGTATAGCTAATGGAAAACGTTTTTTTAATAGAGTAGCCAATTGAAAACTTTTTATTCTAAGAACTAGTCCCTGAAAAAATTTTTTCGCGTAGGTTTCATTGCGAATTATAGATACGCTCTTTATACATGAAAGAGCATTTTTAAATATTTCATATAAAACCAGAAGTGGCGCTAACAAAATATGAAACGATTTATTTAGTGTTTTCTATTGTGGGTAACACGCACTGTCAAAGGAAAAAATAATAAGAAAATAAAACGTTGTGTAAGATTAATAATTTGCGTCAGAGGACTGTTATGACGTCAGTGAGAATAAGGGTTCCAATATCGGGTGTTGTATACATAAAAGAAATCCTACATTATTCGTCAGAATTTCAGCTATAGCCTGTTGCTCGCTATATGTCACGTGACTAGTATATATACGATGCTTTCCAAACGAATTATTGATTTTGACCAAACCAGAGGGGTGAAATCTAATATATATTAATATGATGATCGGATGTATTTAATTATACTTTTTATTACATTATCGTTGGAATCGTCTTTTAGAAATTTTCGAATTAAGTAATCGCTGACCTTCTTACGTCATCACGATCCGGTCGCGTGGCTAATATAGAACCAAGAGTCGATTATCTAGTTTGATATCACGTCTCTGGGTGAAATTTCTTAAAAAGGCGCCTATATACTCAAAGGTGTCGTATTTTCAATTTTAAAAGTATGAAAAAGATAAAAGCAAGAGGAATATGAAGACCATCCTTACAATGGTCTGTAATGATAGACATAGGAAGTAGCTTCCGTAACAGATCTATACAGCGAGTGGGGCTGGATGGGAGAAATATCGAGGGAATCGGAATTTTCAATTTTCCTCTCTCTTAGAGAGAGTAAGATATCGTAGAGCCAATACCAAGCTCGGGTTACTATGGCTAGTTTCCGTTTGCACCTAAGGGGGACGCCAATGCTAGCCCAAAAACTAATAATTTCCCTCAGTCTTGCCAGTATTTTTTTAGTTACTACTTTTGCCACTTTCTGCCATTAGAGGGCGTTTTGTTATTAATTTTTATCTATTAGGATAGTTGTTAATTTATAACAGTCATAGATAAAATACAAAGAAACTTCTATTACCACGAGATTAGTCCTAATCTCTTTTAAAAAAGTTACAGGAAGGTATATAATTAAATATTTTCTTTTCAATCTAGATGGTATATTTCATACGGTTGAAATACTGGACACTGCTGGTAGTCATCATTTCCCGGCGATGCGTGAGCTAAGCATTCGATCGGGCAGAGGTTTTGTACTGGTATTTTCGGTGGATAGCATACAGTCTTTTCACGAAGCGGTACAACTATGGGAATTGATCGCTCGAATTAGAGGTAAGTTCGCGTCAGCTTAAGTACTTGGCCCTTAATTTTAAAGTTATCGGCTGAGTCCCCGCGAAAAAGTCGCTTTGATGACCGCGTTATATACGTAAGCCAGGAGGAATTACGTCTTCGCGGAACCAGAAAAAAATATTTCGGGGAAATGTAACCTAATCATAAGCCCCATATACAGTACCTCTATTAGCGGGAAAAAAAGAAGAAGAAAAACAAAAATAATCCTTAATCTCTATCGTGCGTGAATAGGATCCCTTGACGCGTCTAACGACGAGACTGATGGGTGGTAACGTTCTTATCAAAGATACAAAGAGAAAGATGGATATTTCAGCGAAAGTATCCAAGAAGATAATAGGAATAGGGAAATACTAATCTAGGCAATTGTAGCAATTAAGGGTATGTCCAATCTAAGTAAAGGCGGGAAAACCAGCGCCAGAATCACAGCAAATTTATTAAAGGGAGTTTGAAGAGGAAAATTAAGTTGATTGTGCTTCTAAAAATACGAAAAGAACATATAAAAAATCGGAAATATGATTTTGGCATTCAATTTTAAAAGTAGAACTTCCAACGAATCAAAAGACCTCCCCTTCTTTGGCTTATTAAAATCCCCACGACACATAGCGAAGTAAGTCATAGGGAAGTGTCTCCCTGTTATTTCCTTCTGCTAATGTATATACTGATTATCCACGATACTTAAAATTGGTTCGTGGTAAGACTGAGAAAATACCTTTCTGTCTTTGGTAAGGTTGGGTTTGTTTAGGACATTCTTCTAAATCCCCGCTAATCAAGCCTAAGACTTTCGCGACTTTTTTCGCGACAACTCCTTAAAGTGGGGCTCCGACGATAAGTCACGCGTCATCAGTGGGGGAGGGGGCGTGGATCATGATCAATGACTAAAAAAAAGTCAGGAAGGTCGACTTATCTCTCTTACGGGCCTCTTCCGCTATTATGCGTCAACGACTCACTAGCGACGTAACCTTTACTAGCTTCCTCCAGACCCTGATGGGTCATATCCCCCTTTTATAGGATTCTCCTCTTAGTTTTATCGATATCTGCTATAAGAATTCGGGGCCCCGCGTTACCCAAGGGTAAGATGGTATAAGGAATAGTAGAATTTCGTATAAGAAACGAAAAAAAGTCGAGGCGTGACCTACATTTATCGTCTCCTACTCTTCTTTTTTTCGTCAGGGTTAAGAATCAAACGACAACTTCGCGAACGGAATGACGATAAGTTTTCCTAACTATTTTTTATGTCCGTCCTTCATTCCTGTTGTATATGAATGATAAAAAACAATATGTCTATTGTACAAACGTATAAAAGCTGATAACAGAGATAACGCGGGTTCATAAATAAATCGGATACTGACACTGTAACATGGAAGTAATAATAAACTAATAGATAACCTTAATGATAAGAGTATACTTAATGAACATCTACAACATGGTGCCAGAAGTGGGGTAATCACCAACGATCAAGAAAACTCCGACGTCGACCACCACGAACAGCAACTATGGCTACTTCATTTAAAAGTCCAGATCCTTTCGTACCAGGTTCTAACCCAGCCGAGGCGTGGGCCATGTTCAAGGAGCGTTTCCAACTGTATGCTGCAGCAAGTAAACTAACAGAAGAAGCAGACTCGCATCAACGCAACGTCTTCCTTCATGTACTGGGTACAGAGGGATATCGAATTTACAAAACCTTACCGTTTACGACAGTTGAAGCAACGCGTACGCTTCAAATAATATATGACGCATTCGATGCCTTTTACAAACCCTATCTCAGCGTCAACATGTCTCGCTACAACATGTTTACTTGCAAACAAGCTCCGCAACAAACCTTTGACGCCTATCTCACGCAAATACAGACCATAGCGGGAAATTGTGAATTTGGAACACTGAAAGACTCGCTCATTGCAACACAAATAATAATAGGAACGAATAATCCCGAAGTACGACGCCGCCTGCTGAAAGTATCGGACCTCAAGCTACCCGAAGCAGTCTCCATCGCCCAAGCAGAGGAAACGTCAATGATTCAATCTCAACAAATCAATCCGAACAAACCAGCCTTCACAAGTCAAGAAGCAAATGCTACGTCAGCCATCGATGCCTTATCAGAATATAGAGGAGCGCGACAATATCAAAATCAAAATCGCAATAGGACCACATCACGATATGCCGACACGATGCAACGCAGACGCTCTTCCAGTACGCAATATCAACAACCGCGCAACACCTCGAATCGACACAGGTCCAGATCCACTTCGTACGCAACATCTCGAAGCAACTCCAACGCGCAGTGCCAACGATGTGGACTGACACATAACCAACAACCATGTCCAGCCGCTGGTACCACGTGCCGTGCGTGTGGAGGAACGAATCATTGGGCTTCAGTTTGCCGAACCATTCATTCACTCAATACATACCTACCACAACACCCACTGCGACAGGACGAATCACAGGACAACACGTACGCCACCTACGCGCTAACGGCTGCTGATGAGGGAAGAGCTAATGACGACCAATATTTATATTTAAACTCGCTATCCATTAATGCAACAAGCCCTAACGACAATATCACCACGGAAGAGGATCAGACATGGCAAGCTCCGCTAATGATAGCAAACATGGAAGCCTCATTTAAAATTGACACGGGATCACAAGTTAACGTTATCCCGGCATCAATCTATGCACAACTTCAGAATGTACCACCGCTGCAACGGCCATCACACAGCATCAAAGCATATTCCGGACATACAGTCGATATAAAGGGGATGGTGAGACTCAAATGCGCTTCTACGATGGCAACAATACAGTCCACATTCTACGTCACCGTCAATGATCACATTCCTATTATCGGTGGAACCGCATCACAGCAACTAGGTCTTATAACACGTCTTCCGCACAACTGGCTCACCCCGAGAATCAATGCCCTAGGAACACACGCACAGCATAGCAATCCAACCGGGAAGTCACCTAGCGACCTACAATCGATGAATACACGCTTTACAACTCAAGGGGATCGAAACTTAAGACCACAAGATATAAACAAACTAACACCACGAGAGCTAATCGAATCCTATGCAGACGTTTTTGACTCAGTCGGCAAGCTACCTGGTCGCTACGAAATGCACCTGAAACCCGGCTACACACCTACAATAGCTTTACCACGAAAAATACCAATTCCACTACAACCCAGGGTTCAAGCCGAACTCCAACGAATGCTAGCTGCTGGGGTAATTGTGCCAGTAACGGGTCACGCGGAGTGGGTACATCCGATGGTAGTAGTTCTGAAACCCAGTAAAGATGGTCAGCCACCAAAAGAAGAAGATTCAATCAGGATCTGTCTAGATCCACGAAATCTGAACAAAGCCCTAAAAAGGGAAAACTATCCGATGCCCACATCACAGGAAATACTTGCAGAGCTGGCTGGAATGAAAATATTCTCCGTACTGGACGCTAAAAGTGCATTTTGGCAAATAGAACTGACAACAGAAAGTTCACATTTATGCACATTTGCCACTCCATTTGGAAAATATCGATTTACCAGACTACCATACGGAATAGCCACAGCCTCGGAATATTGCCAAAGAGTAATGAACGAGACCTTTGTAGGGATTGAAAACAAACGTATATCCACGGACGACTTCCTAATATATGGAAAAGACAAAGAATCGCACTTAGAGACGCTATACCACCTATTGGAACGAGCACGCCAAACCGGTTTGAAGTTCAACTCAAAGAAAATGCAACTAGCCGTGCAGAAAATAACATATCTGGGAAACATCATAACATCAAACGGAGTAAACACGGATCCTACCAAAGTGCGGGTGATCAATGAGCTGCCAACACCCCAAGACAAATCCGCACTTTTACGGTTCCTCGGAATGGTAAATTTTCTCTCAAGATTCATACCAGCGTATGCAGAACGATCCGCTCCACTAAGAGCTATTATGAAGCAGGATATTCATTTTCAATGGGATGAAATACGACAAGCAGCGTACGAAGATCTAAAAAGGGCGATCACGACAGCACCAGTTCTATCTTTCTTCGATCCGGCATTACCCAACACAATATCAGTAGATGCAAGCCAGTATGGTATAGGAGCAGTCCTCTTACAAGAAGGAAAACCAGTGGAATATGCGTCCATGACATTTACCCCAACGCAACAAAGATACGCACAAATAGAAAAAGAGCTCTTGGGGATATTGTACGCTTGTGAACATTTCAATTACTATGTCGCAACCGCGCCAATCACAGTCCAAACAGATCACAAGCCATTGCTCACCGTAATAAAGAAACCCTTCCATTTACTATCACCGAGGTTACAACGTCTCACACTTCGACTAGCAAGATATGATCCAGTACTAGTATACGTACCAGGCAGCCAGTTATACATAGCCGACACGCTATCGCGCGCACCAAATCCCCAGTCCACAATGCCCACAGAGTTCATGGAAGGCACCGCTGCAGCAGTCTATAGCCTTGTTAGTCTCTCGGAAGATCGCACCCTACAATTTAAACAGGCTACGAAAGCAGACCATGATTTACAACATGTTAAAGAATACATCAAATATGGATGGCCTTCAAATAGATCGAAGATTCGGTCACAGAACGTACAAGCCTACTGGCCAATACAAGAAGAAATATCGGAACACAACGGTCTACTGTATCGTGGGGATAGATTAATAGTCCCGGCAACACTACGAAGAAGTACAATGGCGAAGATTCACGCCGTACATCAAGGCATCACGGCATGTGTAGCCAAAGCTCGAGTGAATGTTTATTGGCCTGGAATGTCTTTGGATCTAACAGAATACATAAAAACATGCAGTACGTGCCGTGAACGAGACGTATCTAATACCAACACTCCACTACAACCACTCGAGGTCCCGACCCTGCCATGGCACAAACTAGGAACGGACTTGTTTAAATGGAAGTCAAGGAATTATATCCTGCTGATCGACTATTTCTCAAAATACATGGAAGTAAAAGAACTTAAACAGACAAACGCAGAAGCAGTGATACGATTCATGACTGAGCAGTTCACACGCCATGGAATACCAAACAGCATTATATCTGACAATGGTCCACCATTCTCATCCTACATGTTCACAACATTTCTCCGAGAGTGGGGAGTAAAACAAATAACGGCAAGTCCTTATCACCCGCAAACCAATGGCCTGGCAGAACGAATGGTGCAAACATTAAAGAACCTGATGACAAAAGCGTATCTAGACGGCAAAGACATCAATGACGTACTACTGGAGTATAGAGTCACCCCAATAGAAAATCTTCTAACACCTTCGGAAATGCTAATGGGAAGAAAGCTGCGCACCGCAATAACAACAAACAACAAAAGCTTACAACCAAATTTTCCAACGAATGAAATAATGCGGGGATTAAAATTAAGGGAACAGAAGATGGTAGAAACAGCCAACAGGACATTTCGTAAACAACTTCCGAAGCTACACATTGATGAGCCCGTGTGGTATCAAGCAGACAAAAGAAGATGGTACCCAGCAAGAATTATCAACTATGCCTCTACACCAGATTCATATATAATAAAAACGGACACAGGCAAAACCTACAGGAGAACGAGAATTCATTTACGCCCACGTTACAAGAACGAGCAAGGGAAACTAAATACAAACGTCAAGTCAAGTACAAATGCCGAAACAACGTCTACAATCGACAAGCAGAGGAGATACCCATGGGACTCAGTCGAAGACAAGTTTACCAGACAGCGGCCAGCGAAAATCATAACGCGAGGAAATCTTGAACTCAAGAATAAAGCAAATAATGTTTCAGAATCTGACGCTCCTAGTCAACAACGAAAAGAACCGGGTTCGTTACACAGAGAAGAACCAGAAATAAACATAGCGAATAGTGAAGTAACTGAAAATGCATCTCCACGAACGCCGGAAGCACCAGTAAATTATCACGTGCAGACACAAGGTACACATCACAGGGAAGCGGCAACCAGAAGTCCAACAAATCCAGAAGCTATAGAAACCGCTCCACAAAGTTCATATTACAGCACAACACTACAACCAAGATCCAGATATGGAAGGCCTCTACGGAAAACGCAAAGATACGACCAGCATGAAAGTACTTATAAATATTTCTAATTTTGAAAAAAAAAAAAAAAAAAAGTTGTTGTATATGAATGATAAAAAACAATATGTCTATTGTACAAACGTATAAAAGCTGATAACAGAGATAACGCGGGTTCATAAATAAATCGGATACTGACACTGTAACATGGAAGTAATAATAAACTAATAGATAACCTTAATGATAAGAGTATACTTAATGAACATCTACAACAATTCCTATATATACTTACATATAATATTGTGCCTTTAGTCTTTCAAATTGTACGTACAATGTACGTAATGAATGGAACGTAAAGCGAAGAGGGTTAAAGGTTATATGTTTGAGATTTATCTAGACCAAATGAAAACAATCTATAAAAGTGTTCCAGTCCATTGATGTCTTTTATCGAACAGGCTATCCACTTTAATCTACTTGGTTTAAATATATCATTTTCCGAGTATGCTGCGCAATAAATCGGTCATCCCTAATAGACTCGTTTATAGAATAAAATTTAATTAGGAAAGGACCCATTCGTCATTAAATTATATAAGATAAGCCTATTCCGTCATGTTTTGTAAATGGACTCTATATATAATGATTACTTTTGAGCCAGATAACTTATAGCTCTAAACAATTGTACGAATTACTATATATACTTAAAAAGTAGACAACCAATTCCCCAGTCCTGACTTCGCGGGAAAAATAATCTTATACTGGGAGTAATTACGCGGGAAAATAATTCCAATAAGGTAAAGGTCGTTTTTTAATTCCCTAGAGGGTTTGGTTAATCGTGATGCGGTGGTATAGTTTCTCTTTTACTCTGGGAAAAGCTAGTGCTAGTCTTGGCCGGAGGACTTTAGGGAGCGTATAACATTCGTGTATATAAGTCAAGAGTAAAAAGCTTGGATCCCTTCGTCAAGGGAGTATAGCGAGAATGTGCCTGTATGTTCTGTCTCGTTCCCGATCCAGCAGAGCTCGCCAGCCCATCACGGGGCTTTGAAAAGACGGTAGTTTTACCCTTTGATCCTATAAATAGTTGATCGAAGAATGACGACGGAGAAATGGAGGAAGAGATGGGAGGATGATAAGGGCCGGGGTTTGTTAAGAATTTATGAACGCGATTTATATAGTCTGACCTATAGCGACATTTTAAAATTTATCTCCAACATATACGCGGTTTCGTCCCCGAAGATTTTATATAATACTTCTTCGAAATTCGAATCAAATGAAATTTTAGAATTTGCCAGCTCACGACAAGCTTTATTCAATTTCATTTCGTTTTCTTAAGCCGCGTTCGTACTATGCCTTTAAAGTCGATTTAAACCGTTTAGCTGGAGTCGTATTTTCTGGAATCGATTTGATTCGATTTCTCGAAACTGCTTCGGAAACCAGTTTTATACCGATTCGTTTTCAACAACCGATAAATGAAGCTACGATAAGTCGATTTATAAAGATAATGCGTGAACACGTGACGCTTAAAACGATTCCTGGAGATTTTAATATCGGTTTGATTTTACCGTTTCAAACTGATTAAGAAACGCTAGTGTGACCGTAGCTTTTGAGACAGAGAGAGAGAGAAGACGAAACGATTCTGAATACTTATATATTGAAAAATAATTCAATTTTCTTTTTTGCGAGCTATTCCAGTGTTGTGTAATCAAATATAATATATATAATCAAAGGGATATGACCCATCCATCTTGCTGGGAGGGTAGGCATATTTCTCAACACCCCATGTCAGCGTGAGATTACTAAATTAAAAAGCGATAACCATTGACTAACCTAACCTTAATTAATTTCACTCTGTTTAACGATAATAAACTTATTCGTATTATGTTTACGAATTGGTTTAAAATCCCATCATATACAAAGCTAAGCCGATTTTAATATCTTGAAACTATGAAAGAACAGTGATTCTATATTTTTAAAATCAAAGTTTCCCGCAAATACTACGTCATCACTATATGGTCTTCAGCTATCGCGCGTTCTGGCACGTGATAATTTTGCTTTCGCGGTCTTTTTCATTAAGTTCTAGAAATAAACTGCGTCATATATATATATTTTTGACATTTTCATTAAGAAATACATTTTGACGTGAAATTTCCCGGGGTAAGAGTATAGACAATGTTACGTTAATAATTATACTTCAGTTTTTTTTACGTATAATATCAGGTACCCAAGTTCCGTTGATATTGGTCGGAAACAAGAGCGACCTGGTAACGGAGCGGCAAGTTTCGGAAGAATTGGTGCAACAGACATCCAACGAAATGTTACTCCGTTGCTGTTACATCGAGACGAGCGCCAAATATAACGTCAACGTCAGCCAACTTTTTATCCAACTATTACAACAAGCCAAAGCCATGGAGGAAGCCGCTGCCGCCGAAGCCGCGGCTAGAAGACCAACCTCCAGGCGTTTAAGTCGAAGATTGAGTTCCTTCGGTTCGCTACCCGCTTGGACTATTCGACGGAAGTCCAGCACTACCAAACTAACCGAAGAATCCGAAATCCCTCGGCCCCAAGACAATAAATGCGTTCTTCTGTAAAAATTCAATATTTTACTCGATGAACTGAGAATAGGGGGCGGTGAGAGGCACGCGAGTATTTTTCTATAGCGCGTAAAACGTAATAATATCAAACTTTTCTGGCGAGCGCCGATTAGAATGGACTTCAAAGTAAAACGATAAAAAACAAAAGCGAACAAATTGGCAAGCTGAAAATACGCAAGTATACGGCGAAAATAAGCTAAAATTATTCCCATTAGGCCATAATACGCCCCCCGATTTGTAAATATAGCGTTATTTTTGTATAATCATTGTGGGGAAGAGTTTTCGTCGGAAACCATATTAAAAAAAACATAAAAAATAATAAACAAATTATAGTTTTATGATAATATTAAATGTTTAAATAATCATATATGAAATAAATAGTTTTTAAAAGAACCAAAGAAACGGAAAAGTAAGATGATGTGTTCTGAAATATTTCTTCTAATAAAGCCAAATACTTTATTTAAATTGATACTAGACTAGATACAAGTTATTTTTAATCGATTTCGAGAATTTTTCCAATCTAAAACAGCTGCGTTCACACTAGAGACTTTGAAACCGTTTTAAACCGTTTTGGAAAGGTTAAATTATAAAATTTTGGGGTCATCCGTGTAGGCCTTTGATCAAGAAACCAAATTAATATCTTAAAAAGACGATTTGAGGACTCGAAACGGTTTGAAAACGGTTCCAAAGTGTCAAGTGTGAACGTAGCTATTGTCTTCACGACGGACTTAGGCTTAACGATCGAGTCTAACTCCCGACTTTGATTTTTGATTTAGTTTTTACAGTCCAAATCGATAAAAAATAACTTGTTATAAGCAGAGTCTGTGGTTTCCCTTTAAACGCTTGATATAGTAACGGAACTACAAATAGTGAGTGATGGCGTTATAACCATTCCGGTTGCTCAGAGTTGGTTCCAGATTACCCTGTTACGTCATAGCGACTATTCTGCTAAATAAAAATACGTAGATACTTTGGCCATATTGTTTTACCTATTGTCTGCTACTTTTAATTACGAATAACTTTTTTATAGTCAAAAATTTAATTAAATTTAATTATTTTTCAAATGCTAAATGGCGAATCGAAATTTGCAATAAAATATTAATAAAAATTAATAATTTTAGAATTTAAATAAAATCATTTATCATTTTTTATTCGGTGGAGTTTTTTTTTTTGTTTAGACTAATGTTTTCGCCATTAATTTTATTTTAAAGACATTTGCGTACTTGGTTAACCATTTGAAACGGTTTAACGAACCGATCACCGACCTCTAATCTGTAGTTTCGATACATATCCTACATTATATTCGACGTTTTGAAGCAATATGTACAAAGATGAAGGGGTTGGTTTCCTTAAAACCGTTGTATAGTATCTTTTGTCTTTTCGTGAATAACCGAAATTGCCTCAAATTGTCGAATTTTGTGTATTAAGCGTTTTAAAAGTGTTCCAACCAAGCTTAAGAAAGTGTATTGCTTATAATCGGAAGTCTGGATCTCTAAAGATTGAATATTTTCGGAAAATAAAAGAACAGGCTTGGTTGAATTCACTCATGGCTTTTAACAATAAAAAAACACGTATATTAGAATTAAAGAGAAAAAGAAATTTGAAAAATTGAATTATAAAAATGAAAATTATAGAATTATGGAAAGTTGACGAAGATTTTAAAGTTTACGAAACATTTGTTATATATCGGAGTTGACCTTTAAAAAGGGTTCAACAGGGTTACTCGTTCAAGTGTACTTAAAAACAAAGAAACTTGTATAATTATTACAATGGGTATCAGAGATTATAATTCGTATTTGGCGTTTTAGACTTTTTGAAAGCGTACAAGTTTTGTAAATAATATATCTAGTGCTAGTAAGAGCTCGTATCTGTACCTAAAACAATGGAATACCTATGAAATCATCCTTATACTTTTCGTCTTCTCACACCATGAACTGTCTATCTAGAGAGACAAGAAAGTTGTGTTTTTTTTAGACCTAAACCATCCAACTCCGTCTGTCCCAATTCTGACCATCTATTAAAATGGTAGAGGATAGGATTAGGAGCAAGGCTTATACCCTTTTCAGACGAGGCGTAACTAGCCGGTTTAATCAGTTTTAACCATGGTTTATTCAAAATTAACCGAGGTTTATTGAACTGAAAAGGCTATGTAAACCTCGGTTAAATCTGATTACGCCTCGTCTGAAGAGGGTATTAGGAAACAAGGCGAGGAAACGAAAATAAGAACCATTTTACTTATTTATCTTGTCACTTACTCTTCCGGCAGCTTCCGACGTCATCTAACTATTGATTTATTATTATTTTTGGACGTTATTAGGTGAGAAAAGCTAACATGGGATCTCCCATTATGTTCCTTGTCTGTCTAGATAGAGAGATCGGAATTTCAAACATTTTCTGAATTTGAAAATTCGTCTGGGATTTGAAAATTTGTTAAGGATTTGAAAGATTAGGAAGGAATTTATCGCGACGTCATCTAGTGGCTATTAATTGTATAGAGCCTACAGTTGATTCTCACGCGTTCTGGCACGTGATAAGGTTGCTTTCGCGCGGTCTTTTTCGTAAAAGTACTTAATCCAGAAAGTTGTACATTTCATAACGAAATTATCGTTAATTAAGTTCTAGAAATAATCTACGTCATATATAAAGCATTACCTATATATTTTTGAATATTTTAATTTTTAAGTTTCTTAAGAACGCTTCAACTTAAAGGTATAAAATTTTGAATATGGCGTTTTATTAGTATGATAAAACTAAAAATATAATCCATAGGTATTCGAAAAAAAATGGTGACAGCCTCACTTTAAGAAACCAAAGATTAAAGACGCCTTATTAAATGCTAGCATAAATTTTACCAAAATTAATTGATTTGGTTTCCGTGGTTTCAAAAATTACCATTTGTTAGATGAATATTTTAATAAATAAAGTTGAAATTTTTCCTTATTTTTAATTTAATTGATGCTAATTGGGTTGTTTGAATATCGTGATTAAATTAGCGAGTAAATCGTGTAGAATTAGTATCATCAAAAGTTTATCACTTAATTCCATAAAAGTAAACAACGTCAGCAAAGGTCCAGGTAAAGGTACTAGCCATCACTTAAATCTAGACAAAAAGTCATCACCCCTGTCTGGCTCGAGTAATTTGGACTCTTCCTCGATATTTTGAGTCTTGAGAGAGGGATGGAATTTAGCTATATTGCCCCCCCCCCCCAACTCCTTAAGAGTGGCGCTTCCTATCTCACTATTTAGACACTGATTCTGAGAGTGTCTCGAATCAGAATCAGCCGGTATATTTATTCGGATCTTTGCTGATAATATTAAGCTGCGGGGCGTTGTTTACTATTTTCAGAAAGAGATGAAATCCTCCTTTGAAGTCTACTACTCTAATGTTCGATACAGCGCTCCTCTCTGTATGGGTAAAATTCACAATTTTCCGAGATCGGAGGGGTCCTATTTCATACCCCCCTGTCTACGGAAAATTGGAAATTCTCTCTCTCCACAAACGACCACGTTTTTTTGACGAACTCCAAGGCTGCTAGAGATATTCGCTGAACGAACTCCCGCTCCGAAAATATCAACCGTTAGGAGGCGTACGAATCGCGCTTTTTGAAACTAACCCATACAGAGAGGGGTAGACAAGACCAGGGAGTAATAGACTTCAAAGGAGGGTTTCATCGGCTTCTGCTATTTTGGAATAAACATAGTGAAAAAATTTTGGTATTATTTATAGAAGTGCAAAAGTGCTAAACGTATATATATGGAATTCAAATAAAAAAAATGCTGATGGACAAGAGAGGGATTGTTATTGGGTAAAAGCACCGTCCAGGATGTGTATCGGTACGTTCCAGTGTTAAATATGAGAGATTATATATATATAAGTGGTTGTGAATAAATAAATTTAATTTTAAAGTTAAATATATAAATAATGAATAAACAAGGTTTATCTAATGTACAGTATATAGAGAAAACATGAATATTGTAAATAAATAATTGTGGTGTTTAACTAAATAAAAAATCAACATATGAAACCTGACAGTTCAGGGTTATTTTTTTTCTTGGATATTTTAATGTTTTTGGAATTTTTTTCGCCCACGCAACATCCGCTGTTGCGTGTAAATTTAAATATATTGTGTATTTTCATTTTCCGTCAACCTTTTTCAAAAGGTTTCTCTTTTGGAACTAATTTAAATTTTTCCCATTTCCGTTTTCGATCGTAACAAACGAGACATTGACTTCAAAAGAACCTCAAATCTCACGGTTTCCGAGTTTTCTCTTTTTCTATTTTTGGATATTTTTGAATCTTTCCTAGAAGTAAGAACAGATGGTCGATTCCTAGAGTGATCTAGTTTATAGAAAAGTCCAAGAAAGAGAGTTCGAGAAAATTAAAATTGAAATATTTTTGAGGTGCAAGTTATAATCCACGAAAAAAAAATATCAACCTGTTTGGTTTGTGCAAAATTATGGAAAAATACCCTGCGGTTTATCTTATACGTTTTAGCAGAAGCCGATGAAACCCTCCTTTGAAGTCTACTACTCTAATGTTCCATATAGCGCTCCTCTCTGCATGGGTAAAATTCACAATTTTACGAGATCGGAGGGGTCGTACTTCATACCCCCTGTCTACGCAAAATTGAAATTCTCTCTCTCCACAAACGACGACGTTTTTTTTTTTTTTTTTTTGACGAACTCCAAGGCTGCTAGAGATATTCGCTCGACGAACTCCCGCTCCGAAAATATCTACCGTTAGGAGGCGTACGAATCGCGCTTTTTGAAACTAACCCATACAGAGAGGGGTAGACAAGACCCGGGAGTAATAGACTTCAAAGGAGGGTTTCATCGGCTTCTGGTTTTAGCAGGAGTCTCTATAGATAATCAAAGGTAATCTTGGGCAGGGGGTAGAAAATTTGGGAATGAGACTGAGAGAGAGTTGAACTTCGCATGGCGCAGGGGGGCTGCTTCGAAGCAGACTCTTTTTTAAAGGGAAACTTGGAGCTTAAAATTGAACAACGTATTTCAGAATTTTTTCACAATTATTAGACACATTTCTTGTGTTTAACTTAATTTCTAAAGTTTGAGAAAATTTAAATAAAAGTAAATATAAATTCGGGCCAATCATAGTCATCCTTCAACAGTTATTGTAATGCCCTAAAAATATTGTTAGTACATTACAATTGCTGTTGAAGGCTGAAATGCAAGGTGATTCCGAAAATGAATTCAAAAGCTGTTTCATTTTTAGGTCCCAAGTTTCCCTTTAATCTATAGACTCTTGGTTTTAGCTTCTTCTTTCCTCTAGTCTCCTGCACCACCACTTTTGACTCGTCCGTCAAAGAATGCGTAGGACTAAAGAATTTCATCAAGAAGCTGTCCCGCTATAGGCGGCGAAGAACCACCACGAAGGAATAAAAAAGAAATGAAGAAGGAAAGAAAAAAAACACTCTCTTACGTCACATCCTCGAGACGAAGGATGGAAACTAGTTTTCCTAAAAAAACAACCATGTTTGGTCTTTCTAATTCCGAAACTCCTAACCTCGACCGACTTGATAATACATTTATCGCGGAAGGGCTCGAAATTCTAACAGAGGTGAAGGGGGAAATGAAAATTAAATAACTCGGTGTACGGCAATTTATAATAAACCCTAAGGTATAAGAAATTCCACCAACACTCCTTTCGCATAAACTTTTAACTTCGATGCCCTCATCATTTTTTTTAAACTTGAAATAACGGGCTATGAATACAGTTTGAAAAAAAAAATCTAATTATCTTTTATCTAAATTTAGGTTATCTGTTCATTAAATGAACATTCCAGGACAAAAATAATTGCCTTATAAATCTAAAACATACAACACCGATAATATTTTCAATTTACGTCAATTATTTAATTAGTTATGGAAAATTGACGCCTCGAGGGAGTGGGCAGACGAGGGGAAAATAAGGTGTAAAATATTTCTGACACTAATAAAATATAACTATATCTACATATATTATTATAATTAAGATGAACTATACGTTTTATTAAAAAGTTAAACTCAATGAACTATTAAAGTTGAACTAAATGAACTATTAAAAAGTTAAACTCAATGAACTCTTAAAGTTGAACTCAATGAATTATTAAAGTTGAACTCAATGAATTATTAAAGTTGAACTCAATGAATTATTAAAGTTGAACTCAATGAACTATATAATTTGAATTCAATAAATACAATATTAAAGATGAACTCAATACACTATATAAGTTGAACTCAATACAATATTAAAGTTGAACTCTATCTGGTGAACTCAATACTTAATTAAAGCTCAACTCTATGAAGAGTGTCGACGACCGCCTCGGTCGCCAATAGAGGCGGCCATAATGTATTAATTTTAAACCTAATGAACGTCGAAACGTATCAAAAACTCCGAAAATCGTTAACTATAAAGCCACCGAGTCACCGACCAGTCAGCTCGTTCGAAGTGGTCGCGCCCCTTTTCAAAGAGTTGAACGTTTTAATTTTTTTAAATAATTTACGTAAAATGAAAAAATCATCGGTTTCTTGTTTTGAAATATTTTTTGTCATTATAAGGTGAAATTATTTTATGGCTTAGCAGTTTTATTGTTTTCCGAGGGGTTGAATAAATTCCATTCTTCTCTCTTTTCTTCGCGCATGCACGCGACTAAGGGAAACCATTACTTGATTATCCTAATTGGATTGGATCACGCGAAGAACTCGCTCCAGCGGGTCAGGAAAGATGATATATAATACATATTAGACCGATAGCTTATCCGTATTAGATCTGGTTGAAAATATATAGCTTTAAATGATAGAGATAGAGTTAGAGCGCAGAAACCCTGGGTGATTAAATTAAGGCCAATTCGTGTAGAAGCTATTCGCGTGTTTACAGAGGTGTTATTATCCGAGTACCGTATCGTTCTCTAAAGCTAATTAAATTGAGGGGCAAAATATTCAAATTATTTGGGATCTGAAGATTACGGCCGGTATTAACGGGTATTTTAGTTTCAGCAGAGGTATATAATAACCCCCTTCGGGGGGAAGTATGAAAGCCCCTATACTACCAATGCTAAAAATCACGAACAACAAGAGCCCGCTGCTGACTATCTAGGCCACTAGCTCGCGCTGGACTTCTCAATGTCGCTACTCTAGTAAATGGTCTTTGTATAAGCAAGACGGCTCGATTTGTGTTTAGAACTTCCTGTCTCCGGAGTCAGGCTGTCTGTTAAAATGGAGTCGAAGGTTGACTTCAGCTCGCGAGTTCCGGAAGTGTGCGTAGGGAAAATTTAGTGAGGTTCAAAATGGTGTAACTATTTTTTGGGAGTAAAGCGGTGTGTCGATCCGCCGCGATTTACGCCGGGCACTTGTTGTTCGTCGATTTTGCCTACCTTTCATACTTCCCCCCGAAGGGGGTTATTATATACCTCTGGTTTCAGGGGTATTACGTTTTACCCGTTTTGAGTATTGTAATCTAAGTTACTTATTTATACAGCGCATTACATTGAAAATGGGCAAATTGTAATAAGTTAATATAGACATAGCATTCAAACCTCGTACAATCTATAAGCTAGTCAAACAACTTCGTACATTATATAAATTATACAAATAACCTCGTAAATTCCATAGTTCGTAAGCAATTCAAATGACTAACACAATCATTTGCATATTATATAATCCTCCAAATAACTGCAAAATCATAAAAATCACGTAAATATTTTTATCAGATAAATAACTAATGAAATCAGTAGAAAATCAGACAAATCAATATGAAATATGTAATAAATCGAACAAAATCTATGAAATCAGACAAAAAACTATATGAAATCAGATAGAAACTATCAAATCAGATTAAAACTATCAAATCAGATAAAAACTATCAAATCAGACAAAAAAATTACCAAATCAGACAAAAAAACTACCAAACAAGACAAAAAACTATGAAATCAGACAAACAAACTATGGTATCAGACAAAAAAATATGAAACCAGACAAAATACTAAGAAATATCAGTTATAAATCAGAAACTAAACGATCAAATCAAGACAAAAAACTAGGAAATCACAGGTTATTTCTTCTAAAAAATTCGAATATATCTGAACTCCGAAACAACCACTCGCTGCTTCAACTTCAACCCCTGAGATTTGTTCGATTCCAGTTAAATTTACCGGTTATCATTTTTCAACTCTCAAGCAACCGGGTTCATTGGAGTTGAAGCGATTTACCTTCTTTAGACAAAATATTGCTTCTGTCATCATCTTGTAATATAAAAATCAATAAAATCAGGGGAGATTAATCCCTGTTTCGTACGAATTGAAATAAAATGACACCCTCTATCTCTAACTTAACTTCATATCACTCCCGAAAAAACTTATTTGAAGTTGTAGCCTATCTTCGCCTATATTGCATTGTCAACGTGAAATATACGACCTTGTTACGTAAAAGAGTAAAGTGTGGAAAATATGAAAGAAGAGGTTGAGTATTTATACCGGAATATAAATTAGCATGAGAAAAGGAGCTCGCCGTTATCCGAGAAGAGCGAGCAGACCCTCGAGTAGCTTCGGGGCCTCCGTTATCGTCGTCATCCCGGTCCTTTCAATCGCGGAACAATCGAATACCCGTTAAAGCCAGGGTGACATAGGACAGGGTTTGACTGTGGAAAAACGCCCGCCTCGAAACGGCTGGTCGACCAAGCGGGGCTGTTGAACTTGCTCGACAAAAGGCGACGAGATTATAAAGAAAAGAAACGGGGCCGACTCTTTCATTCAAACCTATTCGGAATACGCCATATATTTTCACTTGGCGGTATATACCGACATCGTTTCTCATCGAAACAACCTGTTTTTCTCGCTATCTCCCCGAGAAATTAAGCGCGGGAAAGAATGGAGAACAATTAAAGGCATACTGTATCAAGAAGGATCAGACAAGGAGAGGAAAAGTGGGGCTGCGTTGAGTTAGAGAGAGAAGAGCCAACCTCCCACTCGGGTGTAAAGGGGGATAGGAAATTCTCGAGGTAAACTGTTGTCACGTGGTCACTAGCGTCGTTGGCTACTACGAAGCTGATAAAGGATCCGTTTTACCCACGTGACAACATTTTACCACGAAACATCTCTACCCCCGTTCTCCCGGAGTGGGAGTTTAGGCCGACGCAGTAGGAACTGCGCCGTCCCCACTTTTCCTCTCCTTGTCTGATCCTTCTTGACTGTATATACTCTTAAGGGAAAGGTCAAATCCCAACTCGAACTCTAAGAAAATTCCCAGACATCTCGAGTAAAATAATCTTATAGCAAATGCCCCAAATCTGGACTAAAAAAGTCTCGAAAGTAATTACTTCGGCGTGGCGCGCCTCTAAAAAAATTACAATTTCTAGGTTATCTTAGGGTCTTTGGTGAAATAGTTAAAAAGGTATCTAAGGGTACCCCCCTGACGAAACGAGCCCGAAAGATTCGAGGCCACAGTTTCAATCTGTTTTAAACGTATAACGTCATATTAGGGTAGCGGTACTTCTTTTAAAACCCGTAGCTTCGAAGGTTGGATAGATATGGAGGGAGGGAAAGATTGTTCGAAGTGTATACGGAGAAAAAAAGAAATCTTCCTGTTAAATGGGCTCGAAACCCTCCCGAAAATCGCGTCTTTCCCCCCTGAACCGGTCTCACCTGGCTGAACGAACTTTTGCCAGAAGAAAATAAGAATTTTTTCTTTCCGGGCGGATTTCAACGGGGGTAAGCAAAAATTTAACCAACAGACCGTCGAAAAAGAGAAATTCTTCGAGTTTAACGATACCCTCCAGTGGCCCGGTCCTTAGTAGCGCGTCTAGGTGTATAACTCTCTTCGAAGTCGATTCTCGGGTATAGAGACAGTGGGCGTCCTAAAGGTATACGGAGCCAAACCTTAAAACTAAAGCTGTTGGGAAGTCCGGTGGGCGAAACGAGAAACCTTCGCGACAATTCGTTTCCCGAAAATTTAACTTAAACTCTCAGTGTTATTGAACAAACAAAAAACTTTGTCCTGATTTAAGAGTTCTACCAGTACCGTGATTGTTTCGTAACTGCGGGTATTCGGGGTAACGGCCATAAACAAAAGTGAAAGATGACGTGATAAAAACAATGCGGTTTTAAAGCGCCGTTTCGTTGGATTTTTAAGAAACAAATCTTTTAGCGTAATTGGAAATATAAAAAAATATATATATATATATTCTAGGATAGTAAAATGGCCAAGAAGCTAAGAAAGTTCCTGATATTATTGGATAACGAGAGCCTACTCTATTTCCCTGGCAGTTTCATCGCTGGAAAAGTGCTAGTGGAATTAGACGAGGATACGCCCGTTACTGGTAAGTTCCCAAATTGGGCCTTGGCTCTCGTATAACTCTTTCGAATCAGAATTTTGGGAAAAAAGAATTTTTATAATTCTGATTTGCGATATTTGAGCGAGTTAATAGTCTGAAATACTTGTGTGTTGTTGGGAAAACCATATAGACCCCCCCTCCCCTCCCCTCCCCAACACAATCGAAGATCTATTTATAGCTATAGTAAAGCGTTATGCTATTCTCGTTAATATAAAGTTAATTAACATAGTTGCAATTTTAGATCACTAAGTAAAACTCAATTTTAATATTCATAAAAACACGGACACATTTTCCGAAAGTCTGCAACAAATCAAAGAGTTTCTTTTAAAAATCCAATCGAATCGCGTCATCAAAGCAATCGCGAGTTTTTAAAAGATTTTGATTAGCTGTAGATCTTTCTGAAATTTTATTTCGAGTTAGGCTTAGCGACTTCAAATTGTTATTTAGTTAATTACTTAATTTTAACGTTAATCGATTAAAAATAAAATATTATTCGCCTTAATTATCCCTTTAAAGGATTAAAAGAGCGGTAAATATAGAAAAACTTGTCCATGTATAGACCCGAACTACTACCGCTAATACAAGGACGGTAACTTTATAAATTCAGACGTCTACGTTCCTACACAGGACTAGTTTTAATTGACCTTTTACACTGTGGTTCCTATAGACAGTTATTCGTCTTTTTGAAAAAGCTATTATCAATTAACAGTAATATTTTCAGAATGCAAACTAAAAATGGTTAGGCCTAGTTTTACATTACAAGCGCAAGGTTTCAAAATCAGTATAAGTGTACGTGTTAAGCGAATTATCATTAATCTCATATATATACACTAATGGTGTTAGCGAAACCACGTATAGGCGAGGGAATTTGAATCCAGTTTTAAATAATCCACGCGGCCCTTCACGCTATAGTGAACAAATGTTATAATATATTACCGGAACCCCGACAGTGTTCGCGTGTCAACGAAATAATTATCTTGATACGCTGTTCATTAATTCGGAACGCGCTAATTACGCGAACTATAGCGGTACATTCTCTATCCAAACGGAAATGACCAAGAAATGGTGAGGAAAATAATACCATAATCAGGAAGTAGTCATTTGCATATGGTAGTTAAAACTCGCTTGTTTGAAGGTTCATTATTATACCGAGATTTGCATGAACACAAAAATTTATTTTTGTAATTCGGAAGATAAAGGACAAGTAATAAAGCGAGGATCGAAATTTTTTGTAGAATAAAAAAAAAAAACTCTAGGGAATGATTCGGTTGATTACGAGACAAATTGCTGTCTTCCATTACGAAACACTCGCGCCTCTGGTGGCCAGAAATGAAAGTTAATAATGGATTTACATCAACCAGATTCATCGCTTTACTTGTCCTTTAAATATAAATGAACCAGGAAAATAGTACTTCATAAATATTGATTTTAAGTTCACTTATAGGTATAGACATTGTCAGGGTATGAGCTTTTTGATATATTTAACCCATACCTTAATCTAAATTATTTGTAAAAAGTAAAAGGTACCAATTTTTTTATAGATTACATGGCAATGTTAATTGTAAAGTTGTAGTTGATTGTGTGTGCATATCAAAAACGGTTTAAAACCAATTAAATTTCAATACCATACTAAGAATTAAGTCCGGGAAAGATTACGATAATAGTAATATCAATTGTTGAATCTTAATATTTTAATCTATTTAGTTTACATATTATAAACCAGAAGCCGATGAAACCCTCCTTTGAAGTCTATTACTCCCTGGTCTTGTCTACACCTCTCTGTATGGGTTAGTTTCAAAAAGCGCGATTCGTACGCCTCCTAACGGTAGATATTTTCGGAGCGGGAGTTCGTCGAGCGAATATCTCTAGCAGCCTTGGAGTTCGTTAAAAAAACGTCGTCGTTTGTGGAGAGAGAGAATTTCCAATTTTCCGTAGGCAGGGGGTATGAAGTAGGACCCCTCCGATCTCGTAAAATTGGGAATTTTTCCCATACAGAGAGGAGCGCTATATCGAACATTAGAGTAGTAGACTTCAAAGGAGGGTTTCATCTACTTCTGTATAAACGGATTTATTTGCACAATTTTTTTAATCCAAATAGACAAGTCTTCCCCTTACAAGACTTTAATTAATAATGCAATTGCAATACTAGCGGCAAAATGATTTCAACTTACTAAGTTGAAAATATTCCTAATTGTTCAATTTCGAAGTTTGCAGAACTTTACTCGAAAGAAAATTTTCCAATTAGCATATAGAAAATTGGAAAGTTTTCATTCGTCCTGATTGGTACATCTGTTTTATCTCGAAACTTTTATTGTGGTCACTAAGATTAAATTGGCATAACATTTTTTAACGATTTCTTAAGAGTCCTTCAAATTTATTTAAATTCAACCTAGTTTAGCATTGAAATAATGAATATAATGAACTACAAAAGCGATATATTATCTCGATAAGAGACTGGAAACTCAATTGGTAGCGAAATTAAATTGATACGCCCTTTTATAATATAAAAAATTAATAAAATAAAGGGGGAAATAGGCTTAGCTATATATCATGTATAGAAATTTGCCGAGAAAAACGAGTTTTCAACACGCTTAGCTCTGAAATTGTTTTATGTGCCTTAGACCAATTACTATCCAGGAGTTTAAGCCTAAATAAGAAGCAGACGTAGAAATATATTTCCGATATGATTAATCGAGCTTCCCACAGACTTTTTCAGTGATTATAAATCATTTAAATCGGCAACTGATTTCAAATTTAAATCTTAGATTTAGAGCTTTAAAATCTCACGCGCTTATCAGACTGAGGCCGAAAGCTTCCTCACACAGTTATTGGTTTTTGACTCCTTTATCTTTATGCCTTAAATTTCTTCCGTTAATAAAACGATTAAAATTGAATAAACCAAAGTATAGAGAGCTTTGCGCGATAATTTGACCTCACCACCGAAGAAAATATACCTTAGGAATGCATGAAAACGTTGACTTAACTTAAGAATTTGTCTTCTGACTTCCGGTGACTTGTAATTCACTTTTTCAAAGGGAAGACAACGTAATATTATCTGTTCTAAATATTCGTTTCTGATCTGCGTTAAGGCTGATTTAGGGTTAACGTTGGCAGATATGATTTCAATAAAAAAAAAAATTGTAGAACGAACTATACCTGAATTAATAATTTCTGTCTCCATTTAAAATAATTAATACTACATTACGAATCAAGTAGTCCAGTCGAGGGCCAATACCGTTTCAATTTAAAAATACAAGAACTGAAACGCCTCGTTACCACGTGATTTTCACAAACTAAACCCTAAGATGCTTTAGTCACAGTTTCCATTCGTTAGATATAATTTCTTTGTCGCCACTTTATGAAAATTCAAATTTGTATCGAAAACCGTAGTTTTCGATTTCTGCTCGTGAGAAAAAGGTAAAAAAAAAAATTCTGATCGTCTCCCTTTAACTTCGATAACTATAACCCAAATCAAATCAGATTCTCTTATTGGTCTATGTCTAGCTAGACAATGGATTGGAAAACAAGGTTTTTTTTTTACGATCTTATTTTATTTACCTCTTTTTTCTTTTCTTTATTCGTTACAGGTCTTTATTTCCACATCGTGGGCGAGGGTGTGGTGAAACTACGGGATAAGAGAGGAGCAAGCGCACATGACAAGGAAAACTACATTGATTTTCGACTCAGGCTACTAGGAGAAGGCCCACCCAAAGGAGGTAAGACCCCGAGCAGCGAGAATCCTTAACAAAATAGCTAGTAGAATGTGGATCGCGCCCTACATACATATAGCCCTTGTGGATAAGTTTTTCACGTAGCCAAAAACAAAAAACAAAAAAAGGTCATTTAAAATATTCAAATTTATTCAGCCCCTTGTATAAGAAAAGAGATCATTTTATATATTATACGAAGTTTATATCGTAAGAAAGCTTTAAAAACCTCTTTTCTTTACGAACGTATAATTTTAGGCCATTATTTAGATAATACGCCGTATTCCTTTTTCTGGAATTTAATTCCGAATATATTTTATACTGAAGAGACAAGTGTTTTAAGAGTTTAGAGAAATTGCAAATTCATTTTATGAGCGGGAAATACCAGTCATTAACAAGATGCGGTATTTAAAGGAATGGTTCACCCATAAAGTTTTTTTGCCTCTAAGGGTCAATAGCACTCTTGGCAACAGAAATTTATAACTCAAAATTAATTTTTAATAATAATAATAATTTTATAGTTAAAAATAAATTTAGTATGGACGTGGCCCTTTTACCCCTAATTCTAAACTTCTCTGTCGTGCTTGGCCAGGCTAGCAATCTGATAGGCCAATAGAAATAACTTGTAAACGAATGAAATGAGACTCCGAGGGGAGAGAGTCTGAGACAGTAAAGTCTAGAATCCTTCGTTTTTTAATCGGTGTTGTTTTAAAGAAAGTTCAAAATGCCAAGTTGTATTATAAAAGAATGCAAAAATTTTAGTTCTCGGTTTGGACTAAGTTTTTATACGGTTCCTGATCATTTAAAGTACCCCGAACTCGCGTCAAAATGGCTAAAATATGCTAAAGAAACAGTGAAAGCCGCGTATTATACTAAGCCTTTGCCTACGAAGAAGTTGGATTACAGAGTTTGTCAGGTGCAATTTTCTTTCATCTGGTCTATGTCAATTAAATTTTTGATACCGTCATTATTATTCCGCTCTTCCTGTAGTCTATCTCTAATTAAAAGTTCTTCTTCCGTGTACACTGGTTCAACTTCAAACGGATCTATTCGAGAGTCCGAATCGCCGACGGAGTTAGGCCTAGGCTACGGCTTACCGGGGTTAGATGCTCCTTCAGTCGGCGTCCCGTTCGTTAGACTGGCGAGCACTGCCGTTATAACCTGTCGTCGATTTAACGTTCAAGCGCGTAGTAGTCAACTTTACCATTGAGTAAAAGCTGAGCCAAGTTACTTTGGCCAATCAGATTATTGCCGAAATAAAAACCTTGAAGTGACGTATCGAATGCGCTCTTGCTTTACAGGAAAGCTTCATACGGGCGCCTATGTGCCCTCAATGTAATTTGTTTTAATTGTTTATTTAAAAATATACTTAATTTTAAATTTTTTTAACGCTTGAAAAATTGGTTTTGAGTTTAACTAAAGGGTTTGCAGCAAAAATATTTTAACACCGCACCATTCCTTTAAATAGCTCAAAATCGTTTTAAGCACCATCTGTTCATAAACCGATTTATTATAGTTTCATCGATAAGGTTGTTAATCCGAATCGGGTTGAAACTGGTTCCCGAAGCAGTTTCGAGGAAACGATTCAAATCGATTCAAGAAAAACGGTTTCCCGTTCACCCGTTTGAAAATCCATTTAAGTTATAAATAATAAATAAAATTTGAACCTAAAAGCTTGGCGTTTTTTAAGATATGGGTCATTTTTGGATTTTTCCTCGATTTCCATCAGTGGCGGAATAGTCTTTAACGAGTGGCTCATGTCAATTTTATTATTTCGAAATAATCTAGGGAATGGTTTCTTTCTAAAAATGCAATCGATTTATGCCTAGAAGATTGTAGAGAAAAGTTACGCCCATTTTAAGATAGGGGTCATTTTTGGACTTTTGCACGATTTCTATCGAGTGGCGAAACACCTTTTTCTAGTGGCGAAACATAATTTTAGGATCTTAAAATAATCTTGGGAATGTCTTCTTTCTAATGGTGATATCAATTTATGCCTTAGCGATAGTATAGAAAAGTTACGGCCATTTCAAGATAGAGGTCATTTTTGGATTTTTGCTCGATTTCTATCAGTGGCGGAAAAATCTTTAACGAGTGGCTCATGTCAATTTTATTATTTCAAAATAATCTAGGGAATGGCTTCTTTTTAATAATATAATCGATTTATGCCTAAGAGATTCTAGAGAAAAGTTAGCCCCATTTTAAGATAGGGGTCATTTTTCTCTCGAGTGGCGAAACACCGTTTTTCGAGTGGCGAAACACCTTTTTCGAGTGGCGAAACATAATTTTATGATCTTAAAATAATGCAGGGAGTGTCTTCTTTCTAATGGTGGTATCGTTTTATGCCTAGGAGATTGTAGAGAACGTTTCTTTACATTATCGAAATTTAATTTTTGAATAGCATTATCTATGCCTATATATTTATGTCATTTTGAAGTTTCTTAAGAACGGGTCATCCCAGTGGTATTTTGAATATGGATATGATAAAACTAAAAATAAAATCCATAGGCATTCGAAAATAATGGTGACAGCCCCACTTTAACTAAAGTTATCTAAATAAATCAGAAATATTATAAGTAGTTTAGTAAACTTGTACCAGTTACAATATATACCCATGATAAGTTTGATGCCTGCATTTCACTTTCTCTTTATCTCGTAAAAATCCTCCGAAATCCAAACAACGTGGTTGTTTCTTTTATTTATTATTTTTTCTTTGGTTTGACTGGATGCTTCCAGCATCAAAAAAAAATAAATAATGACCTCTTTTTCTTACGTCCTACTCAATTGCGCAGGCATCTCGAAATTATGCTAAACCTGGAAGCAACAAATGAGTCTAAATTTACTGTTATAGTCAACGTACAAAATCGTAGGAAGAGCGCTTTACTAAGAGGTGTTACCTGCCCCTTTCTTTCTGAATTATAGAAGAAAAATCACTGCGTAAGAAGGATAAACCTTCTACAGAACGAGCCATAAATATAGAGAAGGGATAAACCCTTACAGAAATAAACTTATTTTTTTCGATTTCGTGCAAGAAATGATTTAGAATTTCGGCCCAGGGACACATGTTGGCGTATAAAAGCTTCAGTTCAACCCCTTTCTTGGAAATATATATATATATATATAAAAAAATACAAGCTTATCTACTTGTACAACCGAACCCAATTGCACTATTCTTAACAACCAAATAAAAAAATCTGAAAGGGTGGTAAGAGTAAGGCCATAAAATTGATATTCATTTCATGCAAATGAGTCTGCTTGTAGCGTTTTTTGAGGTTAAATTAACCATTAACTATAAGCTAATGATCTGGAAAAGAAATTAGAAAAAAAAAAATATATTATACGATTAATTTTACGAGCTAGAATATTATATTCTGGTTGCTGGGATCAATGTAGTAATTAATCAGGCAATTATACTAGATTATAAAGAGGTTTAAGTAGTACTAATTAGGCGGATAATACCGGCATAAAGTAATTTAAAAAATTGCCTCTTGGCTTCGATTAAAGTTTTTATATATGGTTACTTTTAGCAACTAAATTATGGAAATAGTAACTTTTAGTAACCAAATTATGAAAATTGTAGTAAAACGCGTTTCTCATTTCGAGATAGAAAATGCGAAATATGAAGAATCCCTATTGGTAGGTGAAGCTTTAAGAGCTAGAACTAATGCCATCACGTGATCAAAGTATTGTACATGTTCGTGAACGCGTTCTTGCTACGATTTCACAAACTTTGAAGCCCCTAAAGGAAAAGTTGAGTATGCCTAAAATTAAAGTTACGTATATGCAAGGCCAGAAGCCGATGAAACCCTCCTTTGAA
The DNA here is from genome assembly GCA_963920705.1 of Odiellus spinosus. Taxonomy (NCBI): domain Eukaryota; kingdom Metazoa; phylum Arthropoda; class Arachnida; order Opiliones; family Phalangiidae; genus Odiellus; species Odiellus spinosus. The sequence goes on along the minus strand of OY987228.1, from coordinate 18,926,590 downwards.
GTCTATTACTCCCGGGTCTTGTCTACCCCTCTCTGTATGGGTTATTCTCAAAAGGCGCGATTCGTACGACTCCTAACGGTAGATGTTTTCGGAGCGGGAGTTCGTCGAGCGAATATCTCTAGCAGCCTTGGAGTTCGTCCAAAAACTTCGTCGTTTGTGGAGAGAGAGAATTTCCAATTTTCCGTAGACAGGGGGATGAAGTAGGACCCCTTCTAACTCGTAAAATTGGGAATTTTACCCATACAGAGAGGAGCGCTATATGGAACATTGGAGTAGTAGACTTCAAAGGAGGGTTTCATCGGCTTCTGGCAAGGCTCAAAACATCTTTTACCGAAATTAGGGGGTGTCCGAGAAATATACCACAATGCCCACTATTCCATTTTTATTGATCGGGACTTCATGGAAGCGGTAAAAGTTTCGCCGCAGATATTCTAGATTACATTTTATCAGCAGCGCACGTACGTCCAAGAGCGAGTAATGACCCGCTTCCTGAACCAAAAACCCCAGAGATGCATAGTTATATAATGATCAGATAAATAAACTAGGGGCCCATCGTTAAAGACGCGCATATCATTATCTCACATCGGAAAAAAAGCCCTACGGTTTCTTTGGTCTAAAACGTTTCGCCTAAGTAACTAAGCAACAACAATAAAAAAAAAAAAATGTTTCGTAATCGATCACTAGACGTCGACTTGGATCTTGGAACCAATTTTTATACGCGCGAACGCCTAACTTGCAAATGTTTGCCACTATTTCTTTACATATACATAGTTTGAGAGAGTCGAAGGTTATAAAAAGTTTAAAGGAATGGTTCAACACAAAACGAGACGTCGCGACCTGTTGATTGGCTACCCCATCATCTAACAGCCTTAAAGGCACACTTTACGCTTTATCTTATTTTTTTTTAATCTATCGATAATATTGTTAGCTTTGAGAGTGTATACGGGTAGCCAATGACATTGAAATAATGGCTATAACTAAGTTTTAAAGTGTTTTCGTAATAATTCAAACTCAAAGGTTTAATATAAATGTTTTTGAGCGAAAAAATGTGGAAAGCGAAAGAGTGCATTATAGTTTTGATGGTATTCACTCCACACTAGTACTATTAAGAATGGTGACCTATAGATAAACAAACACGGTGTTCATAAGCGACCTCTAACGGCAAACAGTGCGGGTAAAAGTAGAGTTTTCTTGGTGAAAAGATATGGTCCAAAAATTGAACTCTGAGCCCCATCTGGCTGATTCAGTTTTATAATTTTCAAATTATTAATTATAACCTTTCCTTGCCGTTAGAGGACGCTAATGAACACCTGGAGTTAAATTTTTAATTCATATTTATCTACGAAGATGGTGTCCATTCCATTGATTAGATAGTGGCTTCTAGAGACGGGGGAATTGATCTAAAGTAAAATAACTTTTACCCTGAGCCTTTCCTTCAAGACCGTGGGTCTTGAAGATTATTTAATACACAATATGTCGGCGCTCAAAGCGGATAAACAGACGCGGAATAACTTTCCTTGGAATTTTATACGCGTTGACTTGATGGAAAAGTTTTAAGACGCCACGAGATGAGTTGCCGCGAATGAGTTCGAACTATGGGTATACATTATGTATACAACGCTGAGTAGAACCATATACCAAGATAAAGGTTTTTCACCCACTAAACAGATATAGAGACTAAATTAGAAACTAAAACAAAAAGTGGGATGGACATATATTCTGCAGCGTGGGGTTTTGTATACATTGTGAAATCCAAAACGCGCGAAGAACAGAAAAATAAGAGAAGAAATACAATCCCGACCTAGTTTTATAGAAAACACGGTGGATAAACGAGCGGTTTTGTATATTTTACCACCGGTTTTACCTTTACAGAGAAATAGTATATAGGAATTTTTTTCAAAGCAATTTAAGTTTGATGTAAAACTCATATTTGCAACTACTTCTCAGCTCAGAGCCCCCTGGCGATCAGAAACGTCGTAATATTCGCGTCTATATATTCCTGCGCGCAACAAACTTTACATATCTACCTTAAAAGCTCGTGTTTTGATCCAAGGCTTAGGCCTTAGTTTATTTTTGGGGTCCGAGTTTAAATATAAAAAAAAGGTAAAAAGGTGTGGCGAAAATTGAAATTAAATAAAAGTAAAACGACTTTATAGCTTTCAAAATATAAAACCGGAAGTAGTTTAGTATTTTACAGTGTGCGTGGGGCAACGCACAACAACCCACCAACGTACCATGTTGTTAAAAATGATGTAAAAGTGGAAAAAGTGACGTTTTTAGAAATTTAAATATTTTATATTAGTTTCCTGAAGACGGTGGATTTTGATAATTAATAACTGTCTTAATAATTTTACGATTTTGATGAAATTGGTCTTATTTTAAAGCTCTCATTAAGCTCTATTAGAATATATTATTAACCGAAAACATAGTTCAAAATAAAACCGGTCGTTTCATAATTAAACTTAAATATAAAATCAGAAGATAAAATATATCAATCGTTAAATTTTTTGCTCAACTAAATTCGTTTTCTATTTTTGCAAAACTTTGTTTTCTTGAACATCTAAATCTATGTTATTAAACTCCTCCTAGCCGTCCATAAAAAAAAAAAAACCAAAGCCTTTCGTGCTAAAATATATTTTGGAAATTAGCACACACGTAAACACTTTGATCGATTTTTCTCGCCTATCCTTTGGTACTCACGATTGTTATACTCGATCGCCGAACCCATTAAATTATCTATTTTAAGAACAAAACAAGCCATATCTTTCGGGTCAATAGCGTGGACTTCAATTATACGGAGACTATAGGAAAGCCAGAGAGGAGGGAATAAAAGTTATAGGCATACTTAATATAGTTCCAATCTTGGAAGGATAACAATTATACGAAGAATAGAATGAAAATCCCTATATTATAGGATTGTAATAGGATTAAAATGGATTAAAATAACTGTTATAGGATTTTTATCAGATTAAAATAACAGTTATAGGATTATTATCGGATTAAAATAACAGTTATAGGATTATTATCGGATTAAAATAACAGTTATAGGATTATTATCGGATTAAAATAACAGTTATAGGATTTTTATCAGATTAAAATAACAGTTATAGGATTATTATCGGATTAAAATAACAGTTAAAGGATTTTTATCGGATTAAAATAACAGTTATAGGATTATTATCGGATTAAAATAACAGTTAAAGGATTTTTATCGGATTAAAATGTCATTTATGATTTAATAGAGGATCAACTTTTAAGATTTTATACTGTCAACAATTTTTTTTCTGAAAACATTTTAGTTATTTCATACTATATTAAAAATCTGCATTATGATCTCAAGAAACTTTAAAATTAAAAGGTCAAAAATATACAAATTACAATTTTTCCGTTTGACTATAAAAAGAAGGTTAAAAAAAAATTAAAATGAAAGGTAGAACTTCATGGATTAATTAACATGGGTAAAAGCAACCATATCACGTCGATATTCAATTAACTGTTGATTCCATGGTCATAAATTGTAGGAAATTTTTGGAATCCGAACTTCCACTTTTAACTGGTGGATTAGGCCTATTCAATTGATAAGAAATCGATTTGGATTTTAATATGTCCCGCGAATGTTTTACGTTAATAAAATTAATTTACAAAGCTGTAACTTAGTGTAGAGTCTATATAGCTACGATTTTGAGAGAGATCCATTGTAAATTGACTGCCCAAAATAGAAATAATTACTCGGATTTCGAAATCGGAACAAAAGAGGTGGAGTACTCGGGAAAAGAGTGAGAGAATGAAGAGTTGTATATAAGGGTACTTTATATATAGCTCTGTTCTCGTTTCGTTCCGAGTATTATATAGAAATCAATAATATTACTAGAATATTTCGACCATTACTCGGCTTTGATACGCTCGCCGTGTGAAAGGAACTGACAGTTTCCCTCCTAAGGCTGTCTACACGGAGTACCGTATTGCTTCCATCGCCTCGAAAACTTATACCGCGCGGTCATTGAGGCGTACCACCTGCCAGCTCTTTAAACCGAAGATCCCATCAAAGCGAGGCTAAAGTTAAAAGAGCCCTAGAGACGACGACGACTAGAGAAGCTGTATTAGATGGAAAACGGTTGAGAAAGGGCATATATATAGAAGGGGGGGGGGGGATCGAATTAGGCTACAACGGCTAATTGCGCGTCTGACTAAAAGGCGGGTCTGATCAATTAAAAGTTCCGCTTCGTTTGGGACCCTCCTGAATTTCTACCTCTTAAAAGAATATTGGGAATGCACGCGGGCATAAAAGAGAGATTTCTCCTCATTCGAGTATAGAGAACCCTTTTCGAGAAAATCAAACCATCCACCTCCTATACCTTTCTCCATTCAGGAATCTTCACCTTCTCCGGAAAGAGGAAGATAGAAAGAGAGAATCGAAAACGAGGTAGGAATCGTCGTCACTTGGCTAGATTCCCGAACTGCCCCCCAAATTTCTATTTACGGATGGAAAAAGGGAAGGGTCAGATTTTTTTTCCTCTCTAACAAAGACAGTCCCATGCAATCATTTTCTTCCATCGGATTTCGATAATTCTACCGTGCTTTTCGCGTTACTATTATCGACTCATTTTATATATATATGAGATCTATACCTTTTTCCCAACGCTAGTCTTTTAAAAGCCCCCTCTTTCGCCTTCTTTATACCCCCCCCTCACCCCAAATAAACAAGACGTAACGTAATAGACAAATTAGTTCTAGAAGTTATCAGTTATTATCGTGGTTTGCTTTTGACAGTTATTATTTTATATTTGCTTAAATGGAATAACAATTCCTTACTATGAAAGATTTTTAGAGAAAGCTAGGGAGATAAGAACAAAATAGACGTTCTTGAAGATTATATCACGCAGGGGCTGCGTGTGATCGAAATTGAATTTGGATTAAGGGACTAATTAATAAATCTATCTTAAAGTGATATTTTAATGCAAAAATTACGTGATTTTTAGTGGAAGAAGGCTACTTTGCTCTAGTAATGACAAGTAGCAACATCATTACATCGCTATAGTTTTTACTGCAAACCTTTGTCCAAATGTATTTAGAAAAATTAAAATTTATATTTAAGTTCAAATATATATTTTCTGAACAATAAAAAGGGGTGGATTTGTTGATTATAATTGTAGTGAGGCAAAAAAGCTTGCCAATTTATTGGATTATACACGCAGCAAATGTTAAAGCACGGAGAGAGATACATTCTTAATGACGTCATTATCCGTTACTCAATCTCCACGTGCCTTTCATTCCGTGAACGGATAACAGCTGACTCCGGAGACAGGATTACAAAGAGTCCTTTAAAGTACTAGCTCAATAAAAGACGAGAGGCGACCATTGAGATCTCCTTTACGACACGTTACGTCTCGAGCTTTGACATTCAGCGCGTTTGATAGAAGCTCCTTCTTAAATCAGATACGAATAAAGCCTACATGGTCGGCTCTAGGGTTTTTCTCTCGAGATAGACGGACAACAAATCCTATCAAACAACCCCTGAAATCCTATCCGGAATTGAAGTCCCATTACAATACCATTTTCTACATACCCTTTCACTTCTACAAGCTTCAAATATAGGGGAGATGTCTAAAGACTAGGTCGGGTTTGGAGGAAGAGAAAGAGAGATAGGGGGGAGGAAGTTGTCAAAAATGGCCTAGACCCAGAAAATGACCATCAAAACCTCCCACTATTTCTGGAAACAATACTACTCTGACATAGTAAAGAACAAAAAGATCGATGCATAATATCCCCTACTTCCGATACTGTGACCTTATAAAGGTGCCCTTGCAAAAAATACAAGCGGATGATGAATTGGGTTTAGCGAGCGATACAATTTTAATTCTTGACGAGATATTAAATAGTTTTCAATTAAAACTAATTTTCAAGACGAGAATAAGGGGATTAACCTCTCAACCATGTTACCCACCATTAGAACCATCCCAGTTGTCGTTAATCCTTGCCACCAAGTAAATGTCGCCAACCCAAGTGTCGTACTCCCAACTGGCATCCTCACAAACATCGTTTGCCCAATCGCGTCCATCAAATTAATATAGCTAAGGTGACACTTCTTAATCGATTTGAAACGTTACCAGCTGTCTCCTTTCTAATTATCACCCACCCAACTGTTGCCCTGGCAATTGTCGACACTAATGTACTTTACAATTTCAGCTAGATACTTAATTTCTAAGCCTCGGGCTTTAACGATTCTATATATAGGGCGCTTGCAATGGTACCTTAAGAAATCCGATACAAATATAAGGGTTTCAACCCCTTGTCTTTGGTTATTTCTGCCTATACTCGCTAGAACTAAGATTGATCAGACGTTTCGTCTTTCGCCGCCCGCCAAAATTACATAGAGGGACGTCAGAATGGTGGGCGTGGTTCTGGATCATATTCCATATTTGACCAAAATTAATTGGCCTATTTGTTTACCACGTCGGAAAGGATATTTTTATAGCGCTTATACTTATTTTCAGGGAAAAAAAATGGAGTAAACGCCCAATAATATGCCCCAAAAATAACTCGAAATAAGAATCCTCTCGACGTTGAAATGAAAGATATATTTAGGAGACGAGAGTAGCGATTTATCTATCATAGAACTTGTTGAAAGGGGTTCATTTACTTAACTACTTTTCTAGAAAGAATGTAAATATTTTATCGGAAAGCTCACTTCGTCGTAGATAAGGTGATATTATACAAAAATAGACTGTATAAAGTCAGAAGACTATTAAAATAACATTTCGGGTGGAAGTTCCTAACTGTATTTACTTGTAATAATGTTATAAACTTTAAATATCATATTGTCTTTGTTGATTAAAGAATTCACTATCGGGGGAATTAAGTTTAAAACGCGATATATTTATTTAACTCACAAAATGTCTGTCCTGCCCTGGAAATGTATATAATTTATCTTAATGCCCACAAAATTCATTTTTATGATCCCTCCTTTCCGAAAGAGCAAGCGAAAACAGAGAGAATCTCGAGGCTTGATATCGAGCGAGAGCAAGATCAATTAGGTTTTCATTGAAATTCAGAGCACTCCGAGAGTAGCTAGTGGAATTTAATATTAATGAAGAGTAATTCTAGAGGTAGCTCGTCGTTAATAACGTTGCTTACTGATGTTTCATTGTAACTCGCGAGTTACGAACTTCACCCTGAATGAGATTTAATACACTTTTGATAATGTATAATGACACGTTTCAAAAAACACGATTTTGTACTGAAACAAATCATAATATTGTTACTTTATAACGGAATCTAAACGGAAAAAGTGAGAGGTCAGATACGTAAATGATTTAAATTATTATTTAGTTATTTGTACTTGAAAGAAAGGAATATATTATTGGAATTGTTCTAGAATTAAGTATAAGCAAGATCCTATTTATGTACCAAAGAACATGGGGGCTAAAAAATCTAAATAAATATGAAATTCAACAGAAATGAAGTGTGGGTTTGCCTCTCATTGAGTTTTTAGATTTAGGGGAGTGGGTACACAAATTAGGTTATGTTCAAAGCACGGACAGATAAAAAAACTGTCACGTGCACATTGTTTTTGAATCGTACGATCCCACGATCCAAATTAGGCACGCAAATAAATTATACTTTTTATGGATTATTTTCCCTATGAAATTAAATTTAACACTATTGTAGAAAAGTAAAGAGAGACATTGCAAAAAGTGTCTGATCAGGTTCGGAAAATAATCGTTAATTTACAATAAACCAAATCACCGCTAATTAAATTCCGCTGGTGGTTGGTTTTGACCATGGCATGCACCACATTTTAGAACTTTTGTTCAGGCTTACATGAGAAGCAGACCCACACACTAGCAAAGCCAACAATACAGAGTGTCTCACTTCTACAATTATCGACTTCAGATAGACTTAGTATTATCAGAAATTAATGATATTGGCGTTGGAGGAGGAAAAATACAAATACGAAATTACAAATCGCGGCTTATTATCCCACGGTACACCCTCATCGAACGAAAATAAATTTCATAAACCCCCTACCCACCCATAACACGCATGAATGAAAGTATTTACGGCCTATATAGTTTTTTTTTTTTTCTCCTTCATTTTGCAGCACATACAAATCTAAAATGAGTTATCTCTATCCTCTATTGTACTTAGTCAAGAAGAGAGCCTAATTTCGCACTATAGAAAAACTACATGGATTACATTCCCAAAATTAGGGGGCCAGAAACATTTTACAAGATTTTTCTATAATTTCCAAAAAATATGTAATTTCTTAGGCCCAGTATTGAAATTATATATATAAAAAAAAGTTTATATTTCCAAAAAAACATATTTAAAGATATAAAAATATAATCAAACACGGTCGATCAGACTTTTCCCAAGAAATATAATGAAGCAATAATGGTATACATGAATCATCTAAGCGTTCTATATTTGAATGTAGTATACGGTGAGAGCAACTACGGGTCAATAAACTGAACAAAATGTACGTCCGAGAAGCTACATTACCCGGGAACAAAAAAAGGAAGAAGAAGAAAACCTGCTATGCAAATTGTTAAGGTCTGAACCTCTAAAAGATCTATTGGCGTTTTTAATACAAGTTTACGAGCGACAGTCGTTTTCAGTGCCCTTGATAATGAAGTTTTCGCGGTATAAAAAACGCCGCCAGGTATATTCTACCTCAAAGTACAAGTCTTCCGAAACGTGTAATTTTTGATAACAAAAGAGTCGTACAAAGCTAATTGATATTTACAGATTTATAAACACTATGCCTATACTTTCTTACAACCTTAAAATATTTACGTAATTCAGTGAAGCAATTCGAGATTTGTATTCAAATCTTCCCTAACTACCTTTTAGATTGAATCACCCGGTTCAAGATGAACAATAAAGGGGCAAATATGCATTAGAGTAACATTAGTTAAAATAAACATCTAGATCGTTGAATAAATTCTCGAGGAGATACGAGAACAATCAGTCGAATACCCAAATTATGTAGATTAAATTAATGGCTCTTTTAGAGAATGCCACTTTAAAAGCTTTGGGAAATAAGGTTACGTAAGGCCACTTACCCGATTAGAAACGATGAAACCACTCTTTGCGCTTGCGACGATTTTTGGAGCAATGTAGTCGTCTTAATTCGTATTCCAAAAACATGATCACTATAGTTTCCAAATAAGTATATTACCGTCTTGTTGATTATTCATAATTAACTAATGGTAAATATAAATGAGCACGATCAAAATCAACTCAGAATAACACTAGTTTAAGGATGTCCAACGCCAATACGCCACGATTTAAGATCCTCACGCTCGGGGCTATTTAAAACTGTTATTAATGTTATAAGTCGTTCATAATCCAAAAACAGTACATGCAATCTTTAAGGTTACCAAATATTCCGACAAACATTGATTAACTTGATTAAAATTATCGCGAAATAACACTAAGCTTAAACACGCTGACATTGCTACTTTGAGTTCCGACTGAAGAAGCAGACGACCCTCCCCAAACCCCACCGACCAGCCCTGGAAATAAGAAATTCAGGCTGGAGAGAATTTAGTATTTTTTCCAGTATTAATTAAAAGAGCTAGGGTCGTAGGAATTTACGGCTCTAGATATCACCAATTTAAGGATATTTATTAAAAATAAATAATGTAAAGTAATTAAAGAAGGGCAAATTAGATTGAAGCACTCAACCACCCAGATACTGATGTTTCCAACGGGCGCGAAAATAACATTCTCGACCGAAATGTCGTCTGCTAACGAATTATCCTTATGGAAAAAATAAATAATGTATTTTTTCTATAGGGATAATACCTTATCAGAGGACGTTTCGGTGGCGAATAAAAGGGTTAACAAGCGTTTAATATATACGGCAAAACCTAACAAAAACACGCATTATACCATATTAGGCCTAAGTTTTCAATTATTATTTGTTATTTCGGTTCCAAAAAAAAGATGTTTTTCACGAGACTGTTACTTTAAAGTTAAGAAATTATATAGCCCTACAGTGCTTTGTAACGTACAGTTTGGAGGGAAGGAATTTCTAAGAAAAGAAAAACCAGTCTTTAATTTTATAGTTCGTGATGCCCCACTATACAGGAATATAAAATTTACACCGTTGTGTACTATAATAGTACTACTATCTTTTATGCCGCGACGACACGAGGTCCATGGGTCATAAACTGAATTAGATTAACCCGATAAACGACGTTATTACTAATAAAACTAGTCTCGTATCACGCATTGTAAAATTAACGCGCTGAAACGTGTTGGATTATTCGAGAGTTTTAAGACCTACCTGTAGCGTTTCTATTTATATATACGCAATTAATATTGAGTGTTACTAGTATTTATTTTAATAAACTCAACTTCCGTAAAGAAATACGATGTACGAAATCTATTAAAATTTAATATAAGGCATATAATTTAAGCACTAAATTGGTTTCATCACGAGAAATACTTTAACTTGGCTACATAATTATGAATCTCATTTCTCATATAACCCTTTCCGAAAAGGTTGAAAACGGTTTCAAAATGTGAAGTGTGATTGTGTTAACGCAGCTTAAGTAAACAAAACTTAGGTTTTTATTACACACCGACCCATAAGAATAAAAAATAACCAACACGAATTTCCATTCCGTAGGTGGTGGCCGAGTGGTCATTCTATCCCCTGGTGTTCATACCTTTCCATTCAAACTCGGACTTCCGTTGGGAATTCCATCGACATTCCTAGGCAAACACGGTTGGGTTCAATTTTACTGCAAGACGGCTCTCAAGGAACCCTCCGGTTTGACACACAAAAACCAACAAGTCTTCATAGTCATGAATCCCATAGATCTTAACCTGGAACCGGCTCTTCTCATGGTAACAACAACCTTGACATTTTCGTTTATACATATAAGTCGCATTCACACTAGTCACCTTAATATTGCATAATATTAAGGGATCAGTTCTAGAGTTCATTTGTCAAAGAATGAAAATTTTGCTCTGCAAAATAGATTTAAAAATGTTTAAAAGGGGGTTATAGTCTGAACTATAGCAATGATTAACTTACGTTTCAAATATAGCAACCGTTCCACTGCGAAATCGAAGAAACACTAGGAGTTCCTTGCATATCAGCTGGTAACGTGATATGTAGAGTTAGACTGGATAGGGGAGGATATATACCAGGAGAGAGTATCTGCGTATTTGCCTCCATCGAAAACAATAGTAAAGTTACCATTAAAAGAACTAAGGCTGTCTTAACGGAGGTAAGAAATATAATTAAAGGTGACACTTGGTCAGTAGATGGAAAGTTGAGCTACCAATTTAGTACGAAAGTAGAAGGCTGCGTTTATTTCCACTACAAGAATGTTCGACTAAGTTACACTGGAATTCTTACGTACCCATATACCTACCCATTATAGAATAGCGGTCATGTTTAAACCGTAAATCGTCTCACCGTTAACAGTAACTTCAATTCTATAACATATTTTATGTTGAAATCTCTTAAGATGCTACATAAATTGTGAAATTGAACGAAAAGAAACCTTATCTCTACTTTTAATAGAACATATCTTGTCTCGTAGCCAAAGTATTGTAGAAAATTATCTATAAGTACAAGTACACGTTCTTCCATCGATTTCTCGAACTTTAATGAGGACAATTGTCGGGAAGTTATCTAAAAATAATTTGGAAATAGTTCACATTAATTATATAAGCTTACATAATATCAGTTCAGGAAGTTAATTATTGAAAACTTAGACGTCGTAGTTTAATTACTAAGAAGAACGTCAAAGACTAGCTATTACACTTTCGATATAAGAAATATATATTCATCCGCCATAATTTTCTACACGCTGACAACTGACAACGCTCACGGTGTAGCGGTTAAATTGGATGAAGCTCAAATTTCTATCATCGAAATTGTCAATTATAATGATCGTATTTCACAATTGTACAGACAATTCAATACACTGCCAAAAATAAAGTAGTGGAATCTGAGACACGAGAACTAGCCTCTCTACAAAAGGGTCGAATTCATTCCGGGGATGTGGACAATTGGAAAAACGAACTTCTTCTCATCCCACCTCTACCTCCCACCAACTTAAGAGGGTGTCACCTTATCAAGATACAATACGACGTTTACGTAAGACTTTTTGTACTTTTTGTTAAAAAAAAAAAACAAGCCACTCGAAAGAGGAAATAGCCCGGATTATTATAGTTCAGCGTGCAGTGGGGGGTTTAAATATAACGGTTAAGTCCAATAGGAGGCCGTTAGATCTCGAAAAACTTCCATTTTCTTTTTTTTTATTAAAGTCTAAAGTGAGATTTCTTTCACGGTACAAAGCCGCGAAAGGTAAAGTACTTGTTTAAAAAGAGAACGTGCTGAAGTAGGAATTCTCTAGCCAAGAGTCTCATTAATGAAAGTCTCGCAGTCTGAGCACATACTCCTTATCTTTCCGCTTGTAAACGAATATAGCATCTCCCACGAAAAATTGCTATGGCGAGAACAAAAAAACTTTGCCAGAAAAGAAGGAGTCCACTCACAGAATTTGTGATAAATTATTATCTTATGAAAGAGGAAATTTAATTATAACATTTATACAAGGTGATATGCTTCTAAAGAGCGTCTAAATTATTATGCTCCATAAATACCACCTGAAGGGTTGAGAAACTTTTTTTAAGTGTCAATTCCACCTTAATTGATAAAATGCAAACCACCTGTAAAAGTAGGAATAACTAAACTTGCTCCTAAGATTAAAATTTAACACTGCCTTCAGTGATGACAAAGAAGGATTAAACTACTTTATTTACATAATATAAAACTTTTTTTCTATCTCTTTTGCAAGAACGAAATGAAGGTCGTTCTTAAATTACTTCAGTTCGTTCTTGTTAAAACTAATAATGAAATCCTTTTTAAAAACCTATCGTAATCTTCGTGCGTTGTTTGAAAACAATAGTTCCTCGTGAGGCCTAAAGGTCCGGACAGAGAAATCAAGCTTCAACTGCCAATCATGATTGCTACTTATCCAATCAGAAACAACGACGGAACTTTATCGAGGAAGAAAGGTTCTCACTACCCTACTGTACTTCCGGTATTCCGTCCATGGTTAAACACGACAACTTTTAAATGACATCCCACGTCTACTTTAAGCTTTAAACCAATTTTGATTCCCAAACAAAACCCTAATTTTTGACAGTATCGTAGTATGGGTGAAATGTTTACGCAGCCCAAAATTTTCGGAGAAATCTCGTCGTTTTTCACTAAAAACGAGCGCGTAATAGTGGCCTAAGTAAACGTTTTGAAAATAGGCCCGTTCCCATATTCTCTCTTTAACTATATAATTTTTAATCGACATTTTAATCGTGCCATTATTTTTGCAGCTAATAATATTTTATGAATATAATAATTATTTTTGTTTAAAAATATATGAAATTAAAAAAAAATGCGTTAATTGAAACGAAATATTAATTTATTCCATACGCACTGCCCTCGAATGTTTTTGGTTATGTTATCATAAAAAAAAATGATGTAATTGAAGTGTTTTTATGTAATTGTAAAATAAGTAAGAATATAAATAGTGGAGTGGTTGAAAAAAAAAAAAAAAAATTGGAAAATATTTCGTAGATGTAATAATGGAATTTAGTAAAAAATGAAACATCTTTTGATAAGCCTTTTTTTTTCCTGAATTCTTTATTTTATTTCTGGACTTAACGGTTTTATTTTTAGTTCCACGAACTAAATAATTAATTTTTTTGCGCTAAATTGCGTAATTAAATAATACAGCGATTCTCGTTTCACTGTAATACAATGATGGACACAAAAAAATATAATTTCATCAAATCTAAATTGATTTGTTTTGGTTTTTTGTTTCGTTAATAATATTATATTAGTATTTTTCTTTTTTTTTTTAATAATTGGCGAGAAAATTATGCCAAAATAGTTTTTGCGTTTCATTTTTTTTAGTTCCTTTTGTTAGTTTTATGTATAATTTTATATATAAATAATTAAGCGCGTAAAATAAACGTGGGAAAGGCGGTAATTAATTTTAATTACGTAACATCTTTGGCGCGAAATTTCGCTTAATTTGTATATAATAACGGTATAATCGTTAAAAACTGAAATACAGCTAAAACGTAAGCTTGTTACAAGCGCGTCCTAACTATATATGATATGTTAAATATTAAAAAAATCACCGGGAGATGATAAAGATAATTAACTATAAACCCAATTAAATTAATTTAGCTTGCGAGTCTAATTTGATATTAAAAAGAAAATGATTGGCAAACGGGTCAATTTTTATTTCTATCTCGTTACGAATAACGAATCAGGTTGGTTCTATTTAATTCGAGTCAATTTGATCGAATTAAAATGATCGAAGGTGCATTTTGTCGAATCTTAAATAATCGAAATTAAATTTTAAACTTATTCAAACTTTTAGATCATCAGAGATTCGATAAAATATGTATAAACAATTCTGATTAAGATGTTGAAGATTAAGACTCAACTAGAGGTCACGAGGTTAAAACTAATTGACCTATCGCAAAATAGGCGAGTATTTAATTGCGTTTATAATTAACCATCAAGAAGAAGAAGAAGAAAATTAATATAGAGTTAATAATGTATATTTTCCTAATAAGAGTTAGTTTAAAAAATAATCTGTTAGTTAAATTACGGAACAAATATTGTTTCGATTTTAAAATATTGTTTCAGTTTTTTAACTGGGCAAAAATTAATATTACTCGTGATTAAATTCAGGGGTATTTGTTTTTTTTGGCCTATTTATGTCTATTCTATATTATAATATAAACGCGATTTAAATTATACTGCATTTTGTTTTGTGTTTTTTTGAGTTTTTGTACCTATGGAGGCGAGAATGGCTGGATAAATATATACAATGAAGCTGAAAAACACAACAATACGGCCCCCTTTCTTCATTAACTACAGTAGCTCTAAATTATTAATATTTACAAAATATAAACTGCCCCTAATAAAATTATAACATTTCTTTAAATTGATAATTAAGGCGAGTAATGAGTTATTTTTAATCGATTAAGAAGGTTAAAATATGAGTAAAATTATCATTAAAACTAAGCAAATGTTTATCCTTAATTTGTAGTTACTAAAGATCAGTTCACACTTGACACTTAGAAACCGTTTTTTAATCGTTTTAAATATTCAAATTAACTTTTCAAATGTAATAAGTACATTTTTTGATAAAGGATATCTGCTGTTGACCCAACGATTTTGCCATTTGACCTTTCTAAAACGGTTCAAAACGGTTTCAAAGTGTCAAGTATGAACGCGGCTTTAATGAAGTTGCAACTTGAACCCGCTAAGCCTAATTCTATTTTCGGTAAAAATCAATAAATTATGAAACAGCTAGAGTTTCAAAACTCTTGCTTTCTGCATGGAAATTAAGTTATGCTTAGCAGATTCAAATCCAAATTATACTAATTAATTGTAAATTAATGAGAAACGTTTTACGAATTCGAATGATTTGTTTTAAGGAATATATTAACGTTTCTAATCGATTAAAATTAACAAATTACTCGTCTTCATTATACCTTAAATCGCGATATTTATTCGAATAGATTGAATCGATTAGATTTAATCGATTATTCGCAACGACGATTTACTACCGGTACGTACCGTACGTGGCGAATGCGTGCGCGTAAAAGCGAGGACCGAGTGGTTTCGTTTTGGCATGACGATCGGACGTCTCATCCACACCCGTCTTAATTGTATTGTCTGCCTTCTCGTGCCCATTACGACTCCTTCGTTAGTATCTTCATCTCGATTGGATCAAAAAAATGATCGAACTTTGATTATTAGCGCCTGTTTTCGTTTGGGGAGTAATTTTTCTCATAAAGCACCGTAGTAAAAATGTTCCAATGAGTGAAAAGGGGGAGGAGCAATGGGAACGAAGGAGTTTCAACGCGTGTAAATGTTTACATAGTCACTTTTTTGTTTTCTCGTTGGCGCCATCCACTATCACAGACAAGCACCGAAAGAAAATATAACGAAGGAAAAAATAACCTCAGTTCCAAAACCGTCAAAACCTCCCTCAGTGTTTAAAACAAAAGGACTGTGGGTCACGGTTGGTCAAGAATTAAGGTCAATGTCCCGGTTGTCCCGACATTCGAATCTTTCTTCTCGCCCTAGGTTTAGAACACGATTGGCAACACAAGTCGCGATAGTGAGGCGTCGAACACAGACGAGCTTGAACCACCAGACCGCAATTTGACCACTGGTTCGTGCAAGAGACCGCTTTTGATGGCCGGAAAAAGAGAACACGCGAAATACATACTTGTTGAAATACCAAAATAAAACCAATAACCTTCCCATTGATTGTTACGAAACAATGAACTGACCATACTGACACAACGCACCAGGAGCAACATGAACAAACAATAAATCCTCGTATTACCTGGTTCTCGCGCGCTTGTCACAGTGGCCGTATGATCGCCTTGTAAAGACTCCTGACAACTTTGAGTGTTGCATGACTGGGTGGTTGACGGTTTCATCGCCGCCGAACAGCCTTCCCCTAAAGACTGTCCGTAAGAGAGACAAAATACTTCTCTAGTTTGGCGTCCACCTTCGCACGACTTGGTGCACTAAAAAGCAACAATCCAACTCCTCGTTAATTACGAATTACCAACGATATTGACTCGAGTAATTAAAATTAAAGCGAGATTTAAACGTACCGTGGACCATTCACCGGCGTACCATTGGTTATCTTCGCACGGTTGGTTCTCGCACTTTTGTTTCGCCACTGGTTTGTCGCGAGGAGAACAAGACGAATCGTCGACAACTTGGGGACGACCTATTTTCTCCTTCAAAAGGCATAAAACCTCTCTCGATTGACTCCCGGGTCCGCAAAGGGACGAACACTAAGGACATTTAGGCTGTATTAAAAAACTCTAAATCGACGTAGTTTTAGAATTTTTCCGCGTCCGGAAACTTTAAACTCCCTTTAATACCCTCTTTGAAAACTTTTAGGGAATGAAAAGAAAAGTTTCTAGGATCCCAAATCTTTTAAATTAAAAGTCTAAGAAGAATAATGGAAAAATCTAGTAAAAAAAGAGTCGAAACGGCAGGTTTCCGCTATTCAAAAAGCAAAAATCCATAGACGTCGTCGAGAAGTAGAGGAGCGAGTGGAAGGAATGAAATAAGGAACGCGGATCACGTACATTTCGACGGAAGCGATCTATATACGCTTTAACCGAAGATTTAGATTTTAGAAGGCGCCGACGCTATAGCTTTATTAATTACCGTCGGGTGTTCTCCGTTTTAGACCTAACTCGAGGTTATTGGAGCATAAATAGCCGTAAAAGAGGAGGCTGAAAGGGAGGGGACTCTCCTGAGTAATATAGTCTAAGTATACGGCTCGAGAATTACGACGGAAGACGAAAGGTTTAATTAAAACCATCCCCGTTTAGCAATAATGAGACTACAACACCCGAGTTTGAGTCAAATAAACTTTCAAGACGTTTAAAGCCTAATGAACTTTCATCAAGGAAATGGGGGAAGTTTAAAAACGTCTTGTCCCAAATGGGTTAATAGAGCGAAATCTTTCTTTAGATTAAAGCTCGTCGAGTCTCCGATATACGCGCCATAAAAAGAACTTTTACCTGACTCCAAGGCCCGGCGAACCAATTACCAGGTCTACACGTCGTATTGTTACGCTCACAAGGTTGGATTTCATCGGGTTTCAGATTACGGTCGCAGATTTCCGGATGAACCTTCTTGTCTCCATCTAGACATATCACTCTTCTGCTTTCCGTACCGGAATCGCAGGCGCTGGAACACTATTCGAATGAACAAGAAATAAGGTTTTTGGGATAATTAGGCATGGGCAGCAATGACGACATACCCTTCGCCATTCCGTCGCTATCCACCTGGCTCCGTCGCAGGTTTTAAGGACGCACGTCTCCTCTATCGCCGGTTTAGGTTGTGGACACAAACGGTCAACGATAATTTCATTTTCGTTGTTGACGCAAGTGACTTTTCTGGTCCGAGTACCTTTGCCACAGTCCGCGGTACACTGACAAACAAACATTAGTCGTAAGTAAAGTGCAATACCCAGATTAGTTTCGGATTATACTAACCTTGGTCCAGGGTGACATCTTCCACTTGGCACATTCCGAGCCGGTACATGGCCGTTTTTCAACCGGTCTGTTTAAAATATGCGCGCAGAGGTCATCGGACAAATTAATAATCTTTTCGGCACCCTTTTTCTGGGCGCAATAAACTTTTCGGACTTGATATCCATCTCCGCACGAAACGTTGCAAGCTGACCATTCACTGGTAGTCCAATTAGCGGCACAAGGCTTCTTATGACAAACTATAGGTCGAACGATGGGTTTGGGTTCTCCCTTGCAGAAATGGTCCGAAACGTGAGATTGAGGAGATTTAGACAAACATTTCAAAAGAGGTTGACTAAGACCTGTTAAAGATGACAATTAATTTGAAACGTTTCTCGGTTTTTTTGTAAGGGAGGCCATTTATTACCTCCACCACAAGGCACGCTGCAAGGTCCGAAACCCGTCATCCTCCACATGTAAACTCCGTTGTTTTTAAATTCAGGCGATACGTCGTTGAGTACAGTTTCTTTATTTCTGGAATCCACGCTGGACGTTTCGGCCGCTTCTAACGAGACTTCGCCTTTTCGGTTTCGCCCATTTTTGCGAACGCGAGTGTCGAGGGTAACGCTCGAATTCCTGACGACAGAATTGTAGTTACGGGTGGAAGAACGGGAATTTAATTTGGCCTTTTCACGACGGGATACGGAGTCTTTGACACTGGGATATTTAGAGGAAATCTCCGAGGAAGAAGAGGAGTCAGTGCTGATGACGCTCAACTTGTAGTCGGACGTTGATGAGGATACCCCGCCGACGCCATTCTTGACACGGTTGTCCTTCTTATTCGGACGTTTGACGGGAAGAGAATAAGAATAGGCGACGCCCCGGTTCCTCTGTTGATACAATAACTAAGAGACCAAAAAAAAAAAAAAAAAAAAAAAAAAAAAAGATCTTTAATGAGAATTTTTAATTAAAATTTAAGACGGACGTAGGCGGTTTTCTTAAATTATAACTTGGGGAAAATTTTGATGGCGAAATTAAAACGTCCTTCATACGTGACATTAAAATTTTAAAATTTAAGAAAGTTTTAAGTTATTTCCAACGTGTATGCCCCGTTCACACCATCCGATTTTTTCAGAAGTGACAGTCCGAATAAGTCGCTAAGTAGCAATATTCTTACGAGTAATTCGACGGGGCGATCTGTCGGACCTTGGGCGGTGATCATTTCGCCGTTGTAGCCTCCCCAAGGATCGCTTTTGCGGTAACGAAAGACCGTTCCAGCTCCTATATAATCTCCAGGTCTGTTAACTGACCGGTTGCCATTTAGAATGAAATAACCGTCGTCCGCCGTTTTAAGAGCTGCAATATTAAAAAAGTTATAAGAATTACGATTTAGAAAGCGGAGAATTCGTAGACTCTGAATTATAATCAACTTCGGAGCGTGTCGTAAAAGTCAGGAGTTAAAAACTCCAAAAAGACATAACCATTTGGGTTCCCTTATATTTTTATAAAGCACCAGGCACGTGCCTTATTATAGAAAAGGCAAGGAGAAAAGAAACGATTCTACGGAGCGGACTTTAATGGGACTCGGGAGTTTATTAAGTAAAACTTTCTTCAATTTAATTAACGTTCCTTATTGTCTCGTTAAAATTTCCCCGAGTTGGTAAAATACCTCGTCTATAATAAATTATATAGAAAATATCTGGCGCAAATATTTCCGCTCTTTCTATATAACGTTACGCGTAATTTATTTTTAGTAGGCCTATTATCAAAATTAAAGAGATAGCGAAGAGAAAATATAAGAAAACATTAAAGAAGCGTCTCTAAATTGTGCAAAAAATCGGAAAAGATTTAAGAGTTTGACATTGGATTAAAAGTAGTCCCTACTACCAATCAAATAACTATATGCCTTTGGCTTAGTAAAATACCCTCGACACGCGCTGAGGCAAGCTCTTTTGTGTCGCCTATAGTCTTCAATTTTTTTTTTTTTACCTCGTTACCCTCCCTTTAAGATGAGAATTTCGTATGGTTAGTAAAATAAAATTTATTAAGGGCTTTATTTTGGGACTATTATATATTTTACAACAGTTTCGAGTCGTTAATTCAAGAACTCTTGGGTCTAATTATATAGAATTCACGCTTTAATACGTTTTCTTTTGGAAAATACACACCGACTTCAACAAATCTGGTGTTATAAAGAGTGCTGTGATGATTATGGTAACAAGTTTAGTTGTCAGCGCGGTATAGCTTTGTATTTAAAAATAAAGGTAGCATAGGTAAAATAAAAATAAAATAAAGGACTGTAGACTATACTTTGGAAGGTAGAACTTTCTGGGTTAGGTACTTTCAAGAAAGAGGCAGCGCGAAAGTAACAGTATCAAGTACCTGGATGTCTGAGAAACAACATGTGGCTCTCATAGTGATGTTGGGGCTTTTTGATTTCTATAAATATCGAATAAGCCGGTTGAAATTTTTTAATGGTTTTTAAAGATTTTTCCGTCAAGGCTAATCAAATTCCATATCTTTGAGTATAATCCTAAAGGGAACGATTATTTATAACGTGGCGGGTAGTTGAAAAGCTTTTCGACATTATTATTATTATTATGGAAATGGGCATACTTAAATAATTGTACTTATGATACGCTATGCGCAACAGCTTTTTTTGATCGGCCAAGTTATTCGGACACTGACAACTTTGTAGTGCATATTCAAAGTAGATTTATAAAAGTGTGTATAGAAAAATATTTGAGTTAAGTCTCATCCAAAGGGAAGATGAACGAAAAATTGTATAATTACCTAATTCATTTCTTGAACTGGAAAATTCAGTAATATTAATATTGGTAGCTCCGGGTGGAATCACCGTGATGCTGTTATAGCCAAATGGCATAACGGGATTGGTGTAATAGGCCACCACACGACGACACGTCGTATTCTGTCCACCACAAACGCCACAATGGTCAATTTGAGTATTAGAACCAATGATACCATCGCATCCAATAACCTAAAACATAGTTAAAATTGAAAAACATGTTAAAAAAATTTAAATACGTGTTCGTTATGTTGTTCAAATATTTGTAGTAGCTTTTTATTACGAGTACGTGTGTCTATATTGAAGAGGCATATCTTTTTTCTACTTTATCTTTCCCTCCGGAAAATTCAACCCCAAGAAAGTATCAAATTTATTAAGAATATATTCTCGGATGTGAATATAAAAAAAAAAAAAAAATAACTGGAAGGGGGCGTCAAGGTTCAAATAATTACGACGGATGAAACTTTATTTCATCGAGGATCAAAGGTCCAACTTGGGGATTTTGAAAAATAAAATATTAGAGAAAAAAAATAAGACATTTTATACAAGGAAAATTGAATTGAACGAAGCGTCGCCGAGGTTTTCCGACGGTTTTCCTCCACACGGATAAACTTACAGTATGGTTGGAAACTAATGAATAAAAGGAATCCCGCTAGTCAAATTGGAACGGGCGCCGATACGCGATATACGACACGACGGCGTAAAATAATTTAAAAAAAAATAAAAATAAATTTTCACCGAATATAAGATGTGGCTTTGAATTATTTTAACCTCAACATACGTCTATACCAACCAGACCCGCGCACCCTTTTTTAGGAGTGCATTAAAAACAAGATCCAAGCGGAACCTTTACATTCCACTAACGTTCGCCCTTGACCCTATCCTTATAGTGATGGGCACCAAATGCATATGTACATTTTTTTGAAACACCAAGAGGGAGTCTTTCACAATCTAGATTCTAAGTTGTAATATGGAGGGTAGAACTTAGTATCCTAGAGTGGACGAGATCGGTGAATAAAACTCCCGGTTTGCCTAGGTTGAAAGCCACTAGCACAGCCATAGTATACAAGTTAAGCAGAGGGCTACTCACTTGATTTAATTGGATCGAATGTGAGAAATCGCGGTATACTGAATTCACGAATGATTAACCCCTCTGGTCAAGCTTACGTACAACCTAAAACCGTGTTTTTTCCCATTATCCTATGTGGTAAAGGCAGCTTATAGGTACAGTTTTCTACTCCAGAATACCAAGTTTTCTCCTCCAAGGTCGTAAGATCTTTGAAATCCTGTAACAGACTTAAATAATTGAAGAGGAGTCTTGCGGGACAGATAAAATGTCATTAATTTTAGTTTCTAGCATAAACGGTTGTCACTTCATTGATCTTCGTGTACAAAAGTGTCGAAACTATGTCTCTGGGAACTAAATTTTAGAAAATGAGAGAAGAGCGCCAGCTTCAAAGATTTGTTCGCCGAGTTAAAGAAGGTATCAAAAGGCAATCAACTCTATTGATTAATCGATTTACGATTAGTCAAATTGCCAAATCTGTGACGATTGACGAAATCATCCCCCTTTGTTAGAGTTAGAATATAAAATTTACTGGCATTGACCTCACTTGCTGATACTTTTCTGTTCGACAATTTGCGTTAGTTTGAAGTTACAAAATATAGACTACGCCCTTAATATATAAGTTTTCTTCTTCGAAATCCATACATCAAATACGATTCATACAAAAGAAGACTAAAACTCGTATACCTTTTTCCTTTTGACGAGATAATTTGACATACCTAATTTAGGAAAACAAAAGGTATATACTGTATCTGAGACTATCAAATAGTCAAGATTACGGGGTTCTTTTGTTAATTAGAGGTTCTCTTAATTTTACATGCCAAAATATTTTTTATTGTATATCCACGGCATATATATTTATATACGAATTCCTGCCCCCATTACTGGCTTAACTGGGAGCGATATACAGGGAAAATAATGAAATTGAAACCCCGTGTTCATAAACTAGAGATTCGAGAACTGTTTTTAAATCTCGGATCCAGGTAAAACGTCTTGGTAAAAAGGCTTAACCTTAAAAGTATTCTTCATGATGTGAACGGAACAGAGTGGTGAGAAATTAACCCATAACCGATACATCACACCTATTTGGTGTATAGTGAAAAATTATAGACCTAAATATACTTATAACAACTGTACCCAATTACCGAGTACTGCCTGCCAACATTGCAAAGAAAAAAATCTTTCAAACTTAATGGAAAGTTGAGAACTGTAGAATGTTCAAAACATTCCGAGGTTTTCAACGAATAGATGGAAATATTCTAACGTACGAGGTGTAAGCCTATACATAAGACTCCCGTCTCGAAGAAATCCCAAAAATAGAAATGGTACTCCCATTTTCCATTATCATCAAGTTCATGATTCAACTCTCGAGAAACTCGGCAACGAAGCAGAAGATTAACGTATTTTGTAAAAAAACACAAGCTTAATATCTTAAAAGGAGCACGTCCCGTGCCTTAAATAGTTGAAACATACATTCTATACTAAGTGGTCTACGATGCAAGTATAAATGCTTAAAGAGAAACCTGGGTTCGGGAATTTCGAGTTAAACTGTTTTTTTGGGTAGAAAAAACAGTAAAAAAAGGATAGAACATTAATTTTGGTCATTTAACTGGACCTAATTTGGTGACCAAATGTGATTTCCAAATGTAGTATTTCTCATTTTGAAATCTAATTCAATAGCTAATCACGGAACCGGTTTAGTCACGTGATTTTAACGAGCTATCGAAAAGCCACTTTGAGCAGTTGATTTGTAGATAATTTTAAACAATAACTATAATAAAATGACTTATCGAAGCGAAAACGATATTGTTGTAGCAATTACCGATGAAATAATTCACTTATACACTCGTAAAAGGAATTTCCGATTGATTTTACGCTAAGCCTAATTTTAAGCTATTTCAGTTTGAAAGTAAAGAACGCGATTTGGCGGGAAAGTTGCCATGGATACATTCTGATGTAGCGCGCGCCTCGAGGGCGCAAGAACCTTTAATGGTGACTGGCCATTATATTATTTTGAAATTAAAATAATTTAAGGATTTACTTTTATTAATTTTGAGTGGTAAATATTGATATTTCGAACAAGCATATATTTAGAGATTTGTTTAAATCTATTTGACAGAAATTTTGTATTTCAAGAGGTTCAAATATTACTCTTCCCCTTTCTATAATTTGCAAAAGCATCTTCCATTATACACACTCCCTAGCATTGACTGTACAATTTGTTATGGCCAACATCGTCTGCTAAGCGAGAAAAGAAGGCGACTTTAACGGGGCTAATCGGGAGCTAGTGCCTTTAAGTGTAATAATATCAGTTACTTCTCTGGACATCAAGTGGCTTCGTGTACATGTGCAGTATGTATTTAGATAAATGCCTCCCATTAGCTCTTAGAAAGTTAGTCCAATTGACTTAAAGCAATAGAGAGTAAGGCGCGGAGAAACATCTACGCGTAATTGATCATTAATTAGAAGCTTAGGCCTATATTTCTCTCTACCTTCTACTACATTGACTTAATTCAGCGAATGGACAAGTTAAACATATAGTAGAATGATAAATGGTACGTCCAAATGGACTGTCTTCGAACCGTCAAGAGACAGGGGGGTGGAGCTACTGGTTGTTCATAGCGTCATCAGAACAGTAAATCGCGGTGGCAATGCGGAGACAAAAAATGGAATGGGGAATTTTTTTAGACACGGCCATATCGTATTTATCCCTTTGAAAAATATTTGGTGATAATTCTTTCTATTCTCAGTAGAGCTATAATAGACTTTCGTGATATACGAGGGATTCCGTGCTACTAAGGCTAGCTGACGTTCAGAGTTATTCATTCCAAGAGAGACGAAACGGCCAGCAGCTGCCTACAATCCCATAGACATCTATATACAGTTATATTCTCGAGAAATAAAAATTACAGCTCCATAGTAAAACTGTATACTAGCGTCGCATCTGTTTGTCAGTTGCTCATTTCTTAAATAATAGGATCTTGAGTTCTAGAATGGAATCTGCTTTCCAAGTTTCATATATGACCATGACTTCTTTTTCGTTGAGATTTCATAATTTTCAATTAAAGGGCAAGTATACCGGGGATGAGAATCTACGTTTTCAGGTAGAATGGGATGGAAATTTCGGAGTTGGTAAGGGAGAAAATATAGACAAGGGCGGCCTGCCTAAATTCCGTCCCTCTTCTTCAAAATATCAAAGAACGATAAATGCTTAGAAAAGCAAATTCGGATTTCCCGATGAATCCAAGTCTTTTCAATTTATAATACTCTGATCAGCGGTTATCGAACAACCTCGAGGGGCAAATTAGGAGATTTCCCGTTAGGTATATCCTTTTAACACACAAATTTTATGTCCGGAAGGGAAAAGTGCGAAAATAACCTTTTGGGAAACGTAAATCCCTCTTTGCGAGATAAGGTAGATACACTTCTCAAATATTGAAACACTCCCTTAAGACTTTTTACGCTAAGGGAGAGGTTTTAGGAGAAAAAGGCGACAAAAAAAAAGTCAAACGCGGTTAACTAAGTACACTATATTATACGTATAAGTGTAACCTTCTACGTGTCGGGAGAACCATTTTTTTTTTTCAAAGGAGGGGAGAAATGAGTTAAAACTTCGGTTAAAACGCATTCTTCAAAAGTTACCGCCTATTTACGAGGCGCATTCTCTATAATTTGAAACCCTCTAGAGACTACAGAAGGCTCCTCGTAAAAAAAGCGCAAAGTTCTATCATTCCGTAAAAACATAGCAATTTGTTACGAGTGAAAGAGAGGAAAAGAAAGAAAAAAAGGTTATAAGAAAATATATTTAAACACATTTATCAGTTCAGTTTTACCGGTTTTAATTCGTTTTGGGTGACACCTAAATTTGTAGGCTTTATATATAGTTCCAACAGATGACACGAGGGGCGCTAACGGGCGGGGTTTTTTTTTTTCCCAAAAAAATTCCCGAAAAGGAATTTAACAGGCGGGATTTTTGAAACGCCATCAAGCATTCTATTTGGATCAAATTTCAATAGACCGCGCTTTGAAAAGAAATAGTATATCGTATTGAGCCATAAACGTGCGGAAATGAAATCTTAAAAAGATGCATATATGCCATCTTATACGATTGCAAAAATGTTAAAGCACGGTACCATGAAATTGCAAAAGTTGGTTGTTCACAGAAGAACATTTCTATATGGATATGAAGTGTAATTTATTCTCGATATAGGGTTAAAGAGATTGTAGCCTCCAATACACCAACTTTATAATGTTCAACTCCGGAGGATTTTTACAGTAAAATCAGAAGTAGATGAAACCCTCCTTTGAAGTCTACTACTCTTATGTTCGAAATAGCGCTCCTCTCTGTACGGGTAAAATTCACAATTTTACGAGATTGGAGGGGTCCGACTTCATACCCCCTGTCTACGGAAAATTGGAAATTCTCTCTCTCCACAAACGACGACTTTTTTTGACGAACTCCAAGGCTGCTAGAGATATTCGCTCGACGAACTCCAGTTCCGAAAATATCTACCGTTAGGAGGCGTACGAATCGCGCTTTCTGAAACTAACCCATACAGAGAGGGGTAGACAAGACCAGGGAGTAATAGACTTCAAAGGAGGGTTTCATCTACTTCTGGTAAAATGTATTTATTTGAGATTTTTTAACTGTTTAACAACAGATTATAAACGTTAATATAGTTCATCGGTTAGTAGACGTTTTTAACCCATTTTAAATCAACAAAAAACTCAGATTTAAAGTACCACCATTTCGCCAACATAATAACGCGAAACTAAAAACATAACACAACGTTTGTAATTTCTTTTAAAACGAACGTGCAGAAGCGAGTTAATTAGGCCAAATAAGTTAAAGAGCCACTCACAGTGATCCAAAATTTACTTCGCTTCGCTTAACGTGAAATTTAACATTTAAAAAACCAAGGGAGAAGAAATAATAAATCAAGGGACCAGAGAACATGTACTACAGGAATAAAATGTCCCCCGTTTGTACAACAATTCCCATCTTGTTTCACCCCCATTTTAGGGATCTCCTCTGTTCCGGTTGTCTATCATTGGCTCTGATTGAAGTCATAACCGGAAATAAAAGGATCGCCTTTCGCTCGTGCCATTTTAAACCGCTGCTTTTATTTCAATATTATATTTTTTATAATGGGACATTACTCGCTCGTCCACTAAAAGGAACAGGTCATCATCCATATCACCTTTTTTAAGGGTTATTTCGTACGCCATTTTGGGGTTGTACGATTGGGACGACCGTTTATTAAAGAATCCTTTTTTAAAACGCTCAAGTACGATGCAATGGACCATATAAACATAAATCTAAACAATGGCTGCTATATAATGTCCAAAGTACAAAGCCTATAGTTTATATAAACCCACGTGAACTAATAATAGATTGTATTGAAAAGGGGTCGTGAATGGTGTTAGTATTCGCGTCATCTTATTTGATTAGTAGAAATTGGCTTTCTTTTTTTACCCCCTTAGACGGTTAATAACCTAAGAGCGTTCGTCTTCGTTGATCCGTCTCGCCACCTGTGGCACGTTAAACGAAACTAAAAAGAAAACGTGCCCGCGCATCGTGTGAATCGATTTGATGCTCAACTTTTTTTTACTTTCTCTCTATATGTAGCTCAAGCAGCTAATCGCCCCCGAAAGAAAATGAGAGAGAAAGGTCCCGCTTGAATGGGCGACCAAATTTGTTGACCCATTCTTTCTTTATTTACCGCTTCGAGAACAAACAAAAACACGTCTCGCGTAAATTAACGGCGCGCATTAGACTCCGGAAAAAGCGGAACCCGAAGAAGTAAGAAATAAATAAAAAGGAATAAGAGAAAAGATATCCCCTTTATAGCGATGCCGACAACTCTAAATACTTAGACGAGGATACCGAAATAATATTATGGAAATTATATTAGCTTTCGTTTTAATTCGTCACCGCTTGAGGCTTATTTAAATCGAATTATATTCGACGGTTGCCACTTTCTAGATGTGCAAATTTCATCAAAGGGCGTTTATATTTATCGTCACAAAATATAACTCTCAGCACGAGTTACTAGTATTAATTTGAATTCTATAAGAGCGAGTTACAGTATCGAACTTACCTTGCATTCGCCAGATACGCAAATCTTGTCATGATCGTGAAAAGGGCCGCAAGGTGTACCATCTTCTACGACTTTGGCCAAAGTGGCAAAGAAACGTTCGCCTTTTGGTTGGCATCGCAGTTCGCAGTTACCTGGATCTGCTGTAGAAAAGAAAAATGGTATTTTTTCTTACTTCAGAGTCAGAAAAGCGCCGTTCTCTAATAGAAATCAGTAGCAAAAGTAGTTACTAACAAAAATCTGTGCGTGGCCGCTGTGAATAGTTAGTACTTTTGCAACTGTTTGCCGTTAGAGGACGGTTATGAACGCCATTTCTCGTCATTCATGTTCATTTATTAAGATAATTGTTAATAGTTCTAGTATGCGTGGAGTCAGAAAAAATAGTTCACCAAGTTTCTCAATGCGCGTAAATAAACATTCCGACATTCCAAAACGTAAGACATTCGTGGTAAAGACCTATAAATTAACTCGTACCTTTAAAATAGGGTTCCCACTTGAAGTAACGACCGCGAAAAGGTTTATCGTCAAAAGCCCGACACAACTCCTTTCTGATGTCAACTGGAAACTTGCAATCCTGTAAAAACGGGGAAAAGATTGAAATTTATTATAGCCATTATTTAGTCCCATGTAGATACCTAGATACTTGATTACAAGATCCTGTAAAATTAAGAGCTCACCCTTTTATCTTAATTCCCTTGAAAGGAGATTAACATTTTTGCTTTTATTTTAGCCAACCCCTATCCCCCCATCCACTTCCACGCTCTTAACGGATTAGGGTTAAAAAAAAAAAGCTAACCTAGTCTAGATAAACTACTTTTACGTCAAGAGCGCGATGGATGAACGAAAAAAAAATTATAATAAATAAAAAAAACGTATAGAAACGAGAGGTGTACACGAAGAAAGATAGCCCTCACCTGTATATTGCAGAGTTGGACTCTCCGAGAAATCCCCAAGCAAAGTTTTTCATCCGAAGGCGATTTGCTACCATGGTTACGGCTTTGACGAAGACGTTGATGTCTAAGAACCGGTGAAAGAAAGAAAGAGAGAGAGAGAGAGAGGGGAGAGAAAGAAACACCGGAATGGGAGAAAACGTATAATGTAAGTAAAAGACACCGTACGATAAAATTTATTAAGACGGGTTAAGAGCTAATCGGGCAAGGTTAACGACGGCTCAACGTCAAAAGACTCAAGAGGAGAATGATTAGTTTTAGGGTCTTACGGGAATGGGAAAACTATATAAATATGACGATATCACCTGATATAACCCGACCCTTCGACGCATTCTCGAGTTTGCGTGGAAACTCCTCGACCGCAGGTTCTGGAACACGCGGACCACATGGACCATGATCCCCAGACTCCCGTCGTCCAATTATTTGATCCTCTAGTTACCCGGCCATTCTGAAACAGACCGAATAAACGATGTTAATGTTATTGAATTTATAATAAATATATCTTCAATGTTGTTAATAACATTGAAATATAAAGGTTAGAATATTCATTTCCAAAGTAAAAACCACTAAGATTTTTATATATTATTTTAAATCCTGATGGCTGGACCCAACTTTACTGAATTGCCTTACGACTGAATTTGCATGATCGCACTTGGCCTTAATTGTTATGTTAACGATCTAGTCACAATTTTATAATGTTATTTAAAAATTATAATTTCATACCACTGTATTGTAAAAATAATAAATCGAATAAATATTAATTGAAGTCTTAATTGGAACAATTCTACAGGATCAAAAAGAATTTAAATACATTATATTCTCGCTCCTTTTGGCTAGTTTTCCTTATAACTTCAAAGCACGAAGGTTAGAACATTTTTACAGGAGCAAATAAGATTTACATGTATTATTCTGGCTCCTGGTGGTTGGCTTTGCTCTTAACTTTAAGTGTGACAACTGGAACATTTGATGATGTAATATTGTTTTTTAAAATTGCAAATATAACGATTATAAATTATTTTACTGTTACGGTAATTTTCTATGACGTATGTATATATTGAATATATATATTGAATAAAAATTTGGTTAATTACCAGAAGATGAAGAAATAGCTTCGAAACTTTGTCAATTTTGAAAAATTTCTTATAACATACTAATTTTGTTATTTATAAAAAGATTATTATAATATCGGTATCTATCCATTATTAAGAAAAGTCCATATTATGAATTTCTAAGGCTTCAAGGATACAGACAGAAGTAGATGAAACCCTCCTTTGAAGTCTACTACTCTAATGTTCCATATAGCGCTCCTCTCTGTATGGGTAAAATTTCCAATTTTACAAGATCGGAGGGGTCCTACTTCATACCCACCTGTCTACGGAAAATTGGAAATTCTCTCTCCACAAACGACGACGTTTTTTTGGACGAGCTCCAAGGCTGCTAGAGATATTCGCTGGACGAACTCCCGCTCCGAAAATATCAACCGTTAGGAGGCGTACGGATCGCGATTTTTGAAACTAACCCATACAGAGAGGGGTAGACAAGACCCGGGAGTAATAGACTTTAAAGGAGGGTTTCATCGGCTTCTGATACAGATATTAACTGTCAGAGCTATAAACTGATATTGTCTCTCCAAATCTTTCCACCTCCACTTCTCACGAAACCCGTTACGTTCATTAAGTCCCGCCTCCAAAATTAAACCATCTTCGTGGTCCTTTAAAATCAAATGTCAAGGTATTAATAAGTCTACGTAGGATAGGAATCGAGACAGCACCAGGCAGTCGCCTTGTTTTAATTTGTGTGGGTGCAAAAATACCCTTTAGACGTAAAACACGCTATACCTATATTATTTACAGCCATCCACTTCGGCTATAATCGAAAACATATTGCGTGCATGAAAAATCTTAAGTCATACCCACCCAAAAAACAAATTCTAATCATAGGAGAGAATCCTTTTGGGGTTTTTGTATAATTTAGCCATCACTAAAAAAAAAAAAAGAAGCCAACAAGTCTGGAAAGAGTAAACGTATATCCGACTTTAGGGGTTAAATAAAGAAGACCCTATATTCTTCACATTCTAACAAAGTACTCCTCGTAAATAAGGCTTGTAGTGGAGCGCTTTGAACCGTAATAAAAACACGACCAGAAATCAACCCTATATAACTTCAGTCAACTTCGCTTAACCCCAAAACTGACGGAGAAAAAAGTCAAAAAAGAGTGAGGGTTCCCCCTAATCCTCCTGCGAAAAAAATACTCATCGCCATAAATTAAACAACCCATTTTTTACCCTTTGGATATATAGTCTTTAAGCCTAACCCTAACGAACGTTTAAGGAAGCGAAGAAGGATTAAAAAAAAAACATTTATCCTCCTTCTTCCGAACCCTAAGTAATAATAATAGTAATAATAATAAAAGAATAAGGGTTTATTAACTAACTTGTAAATTAATTTTGATTATTAAAGATGTAGCTAACAATATACACGCCCTTCGCATGTTTTCCTCAATTGAAAAGAAACTCTCGTAAAAATATTCATTTAAAGGAATAGTATATATAATAATCTGACCAAAAATTTTAATTTGTAACGAAAACAATTAGTCTTAGTAAGTCTTCCAAATATTGGTTACTTCCTTACAAATCAATTGAATAGATTTTAAAATTTGGCATTATGAAGTTGTTAAGTCAAACTGGCGACATGACGCGATTCAAACGCGTCCTGTAGCTTTGACTGTACTAAAATGATTACAATATTAGCGTTGCCACAGGCTGTAATCAGTTACATAATCGCGTAATTGGTGTAAAGATTTTAAGGAAGAGGCTAACTACTCGTCGGCGCAGACTTAATAAAAAGAACAAAGAATTTAAGCATTCATTTAGTTTTTTTTTGGGGTGAGAGAGAGACAATGCCAGGGTAGGGTTAAAAATATTTAGTTTCGCCACTGCACTAGTGGGCGTCCGAAATTGAGGTAGTTTGGTTAACGTACAGGATATCCCTTTTGACTCAAAATTGCAGTGTTTTTTAATAGCCTAGGATAAAGGTTCAAAAACTGAGGCACTCCCATTCATCTGGCACACCTTCTTTTAAATACAACCCAGGACAATGCTATGACGTCATTAAAAAGGGTAAATTAGTAAATTAGAAGATCAAGTTTTGACGAGACAACCGAATATTTTGCGGAATACAAAGTAACATAAGGAAATAAAGGTGCCTAAAAAGAATGTGATAATATTCCTTTAAGCAAACTAAATATATTCGAGGCCTCCACTATTATAGCAATAAGGCATTTTAATAAGTGCCTGTACAAATTGTCAAAAGGACTAATTAAACGTTACGATACGCATCCGCGTATGTAAGAAATTTAGCCAGAGTTATCGCAAAAAGAGGAGTTAACCTGATGCGTTTAAGCCAATGACACTCACTTAGAGAAATATATATAAGCACGACGTTCTAACGAAGGCCAAAAGGAACGCTTAAAGTGGATTCTACAACTAATTACGGAGAAAGTAACCTTTTTTTAGGCACATTTTACAGCCCTTCTCTAAGTTAAAACTCGTAACGGAGCTTATAGGGTATCTTTTACTCTCGCCCGTACCGCGTTTGCAAAAAAAAACCCAAAATAAAAAAAATAAAAAAACTCAACTTGACAGGGTTCTACGACATCTCCTGTCACAAGAACGGTTTCTTTTTTGTGGGTAAAAGAGACAGCTATAACTATACCCAAGATGCAGTAAGAAAAAGATTAGTAATAATAGTAGTAAATAACTTGAAAGGCACGTGTCAAAGAAATGTTACTTAAGGTTGCCTCCTATTTCAAAAATGAAGAAAAACGGAGTTCTCTCTTTCTAGAAGGGACTGTAATTAAGAAAGAAAGTCAGAGAAGTACTCATTAAATAATTTGGTCAAGGTTTTTCAGCGAACGTCTCTTTTCCTGTTAAAATATAACATATATTTTGTATATTTGAGGAGAGGGTATCGCACTCGGCAGTTAAATACACATCCTTAATTTACATAATATGTATAACGTGGTTTATTTAATTCTAAAAGTAATTTAAACTTGATTACCGCTAATTAGGAAGAAACTTAATGGTTTTTAAACTTAAAAAAGCATTTCGAGAGAGAGATACAGGGAGTCTTCTTACGACACCATAAGGTTGGAATTTTGGTCAACTCATACTTTTAGCGCTGATTAGTGGTTTGTTTGTTATGGGAGTCATCCTCAAAATTATGCGATTTTTGCCTTGTAGGTTCTATTCCCGCTAAAATATCCAGGGCGAAACTTGCAAAATTATATAAAACGTTGTTCATATATAGATAAAGTTTAGATTTGAAATAATAAAGCCATGTTTTCCAATAAACCTTTACAGTATATTTCCAGGTGTACTAAAACTTTTTTTTTTTTTTTTGGTTCTTCCATGTTTCAAAATTGATAAGCGCTCTAAGATTTAGCTTTCTTTTATTACTTAATAGCAAGCTAAACAGATCTCATATCTTAAAATTTCTTTCATTTCAAAGTTTACCAAAAACTTTCAAAGTTTCCGAGATATTTCCCTAAGTTTGGGGTCGACATTCAAATTCCCTGATATTTACAAGTAGTCAGGGTTTATGTGACACTTGGATTAAAATATACAAACTTGAAGCACTGAAATCAATTATCATAAATTATTTGCGACTATATTAGGGTGCATTTCATATAACATTTCAAGTATATAGCATGAAAACTTAATGTAAAACAAAGCTTCTATTTTACAGGAACATATATGTATATCAATTGGGAAACTAACCTCCTTAAATACGCGTAAGGTTGCGATTATAACAAAACCCACCCACCAAGAATGAAATTCAACAATTATACGGTCTTTAATATTCGATTCACACATTTCGAGCGCTCTCTCTTGAGCACTACTACCAAATTTGGACCACCCCCTTGTTAAAAACCACCAACTTCAGCAAATATGGCCAGAGGGGAGTCCCACACGAATTTATCGTATGTACAAGATATCTAAGATAACTTTTGGAATTACAAATGTGACTCGCGTATATTTATAAAAGACGAAACTTAACAAAATAAAACATTAAAATAGGAATAAATATTCGGAACGCCGTATGTGGCTAACACCCTACAGCGAAAGGTTGTCTAAAACTGGACTCTAAATAACGTAATATTTACACGTATTTTGTGTAAATCACACGTGAAAAACATATATAATTTCGGAACTTTGGTTAATATATGATCTTATTATAGTAATTTATCCATTAAAGTTACCAATTGAAAATCCACTAACATATAAATCAGCAATTTTACGTAGAATAACGGGAAAACTTCGTAAAGAGATGGTGGAATATTTTATTTTTTAAAGTAAGGTTGTCGACTATTTTTCATATTTCCAAATGGAATTTGAGTAGCATTTTCGGAATGATCGTTAAAAATATTCAAAATATATATTCATATGTAAAAGAACAAAATAGCTCGCGCGTTCTGACACGTGACACGGTTGGATTTCGCGCGGTTTTTTATCGAAACTACTTAAATCCTTAAAGTCCTACCTTTCGTATCAAAATTATCGTTAAAATAAAATTAATTTCCAGAATCGAAAATTTCTTGAAAACGCGTCAACTAATGTTAAATAGGCCTTCGAAAAATTGTGACAGCATCAGTTTGAGGTTTATGTCACGTTTTATTTAAAAAAAACTACCATTTTCTCGTAGAAAACATTGAAATTTTGATTTAGATACTCCAGAACCCAGAGCTTGAGTAAAATTCTAGTTTTGCGAAGGTTAACCTTAACTTAGACCTACTTGAAATTTAATTTTAACTGCTGGAGATTTCATTATAATTCAAACTACAGTTTTGGCCCTTTTCTTTACGATTACCTGGAAGCAAAACCAATAGTACGGGAAGCTAATCTCACATTAGTGCTTCCCTTCATGCGTAATCTCCTTTGAACGATATAGATTAAAATATATTTACACTTTCATCATCCCTTTAAGAAATTATTGCAACTTTGCATCTTCGTTATGACATACACATATATCGAAATAGAAATAAGAGTAACAACTCACAGCTGTCACGGAAGGCAGGGTGTCGCCATCTTCTCCGTAGACTCGTAGTAAGAGCGTCATTAGGAGGCACCCAATCAATGAGGCCCTGCGGAAAGGGAGAAAAACAAAAAAATACCGATGTAGAAAACTAGATTAAGGTTAGAAGAAACAAATTACTATATTTTCTACATTCGTCAGGTTAGTTACAAAGCGTATAATATCCGAGACCCCATCTATCGCGAGCTCCGCTTTTGAAATAGAAATATACGAGAGATCAGTAACCCGAAAATTATCTCGTTTCAGGGACACGATCGCGAGTATACTCTCGAGAAAGTCAAGCCCAAGGTGAAAACGACATCAGAAACATCTCCGAGAAAAAGTTTGTCAAAGGCTTCAACTTCGGTGAGCGCCTAACATCGCGGACCAAGACTTTAATAAGACTGGTGATGCGGTTTCCCGTCCATTTTCTCCACCATCCATCCCCCTCCATCTCACGAGCAATTATTCTTCCAAAAGTTTCTATCGGGGGTTGCGGCATAGTGGCAAAAGGCTTAATCAGATTACCCCAGCTGTCAAATACTCCTGGTGTAGCCCTCGCGTATAACTTTCTCTTGATATAAGTATACATCCTTCCTTCAAACCAGAGTCTAACGACAGCGTTGTTAACCCTAATTCCTTAAGATTTTCTTACACTTCGAAAGGCCCTTGCAGTCGTGTCAATTATTTATTCGATAACCTACCAGATTATGAACGTTTCGGGACACGCGATACAATGGATTAACACTACACAGGAATATATATTCTCTCAATGGAAGTAAATAATGTACTGTTTGAATCATTTTCAATCTCTCAATGATGTCACGGTCATTTGGTCAGGGTAAAATAGAAATAGCAATTTTAAACCTAAACATTTTCTGTCAGTGGATGATAGGGTACATCTCATGTCCGTAACCAAGGGGTGCCCCCTCATATAAAACCTGGTTTTGCCCGTTAATGCACCATTTACAGAAAGTTACGCCCTCTCCATAAAACCTTTCTAGCTATAAGGGCCTGCCTACATATTCAGAAGATGGTTAATCGAGAATGAAGCCCAAAAACGAGGTGTGAAAGTTCCTTTAATACTATATATACCATAGGGTCGTTAGATCTCTCAACGATGAGGAGTTTGGGTTTTGGTTTCGGGGGAGATGAAAGATATCCAACTCATCGATATTAAAAAAACAAAAAAACAAAAAGCATTTCTGCGAATTCTTTCGCTACTCTTATAGCTAGATATAAGAGTAAGGGGTATACTAAATTAAATCCTTTTGGCTGTTGGGGGAAAATAAACGAGGGTTAATAACGCGTCCATTCTCAACTTTCATGACAGTACACTCGAGTCATCTCCCCCACCCTATATACACAAGATACACCACGATCTTGACGCTTGTCTAAGATTTTAACATCTTATAAATCCGTCAGATATCAAATCGCGTTACGTTATACGTTCTATATAAGGGAGGTGATGGGAATTTGGTCACGACAGGCTTAACGTAATACTTATAAACCCCCTTCAACTAGTTGTATAAAACCCAGTTCCCCGTCGTGCCTCGTCAAAAATAGACAGAAAATTAAAAGTCGCGTCTCACGTTACCACATTCTCACCGGGCTTATTAATTTAATAAGGTATCAAGGCCGTAACCTTGAATTAAAAAAAAAACTTGGTTTTTATTTTTATAGTTAATAACATACCCCTTATATATAAATTTGTAAATTTGACGACACGCGTCGTATACACGTACTGGTAGTTAAAGTTATTAAAAGTTTAAATTTTAAGCGTGTTAGGAAAGTATGGCGGATGGATAAGTCTATATTAAAATCCGTAGAGAAAAAAAGAAGTAGCTGAGAAGTCGAGCAAGGTTATTTTGATTACATAGCGCGTAAATTTCTTAAACTGCATTCCTTTAGAGATAACCGCGCGTGTTGAGATAAGAATGAAGGTTTTTTCATTCATTTTAATTCTCCAGATGGTTTAGTACGACATTGGTTTAAAGTTTTCGTTAAGTTTTCGTTGTCGGTTTCCAAGAAAAAAAATTACGAGACTTCCATATTTTTATCATAGCAAAACGTCTACTTGTCTACATATTTTGATTCAAACGGAGTTATAAGATTTAACATTGAACATCATTATACGTTTCAGTTTTGCTCCTTTAGCAAATTCATATTGAATAGTAGTATATATATATATCGCTCTTAAGATTGGAGTGCACAAGGAGTTAATTCTTCGGCACCAAAAAGTGTGTCCCCGCTTGGGTATATATACCGTCTCTTATCTAAACGTCGAGATATACTTTGAAAGAACTTCGTATGAGGAGGGATGCTGGCGAGATGAAGTCTTAAAGTAGCTTTATATAGATCTCCATCTCGAGATATAAACAAACAGAAAGAAAAAGCCTCCGAGCTAAGGTTAGAAATGGGCTTTGGTTTAGTTATAGTTGTAGAGAAATTACCAAACACTTGGCGAATCTTCCCGCCAGCTGGGAGGCCACTGTTACCGGTGTGTGGGTTTTAGATAAGTATAAACCCCGGGAAAGAATTAAGGGTCTAAAAACAAGGTTTTCCTCAACCCCCTAGGCACCATTCATAATTTAAGTACACCGCGTGCCGCGAGATTGCCCATTTGCGCCGTGGCTCGGCTCCCTTTGGTCCCAAATATTGATCCGCTCCAAATTCCTAGACCTAGACTAGTCTGTTTATAAATCAATGTCACCTTGAACCATTACCAAACGCTGACGAAATCCTTCTCAACCAGAGTTATCTTGTCTAGGTGACATTGATCAAAGTTGTAGAATTTAGCAGTTTTCGAGGGAGGTCCCCTCTTACGTTCGGAATCCGTTTTTAAAGAACGTGAAAACTGGAGGCGCTTGGCATTTTAACTTCGTACTTCCGAAGGATTGATTATAGCGAGATTTGCCAGGATAAATAAACTCGCAATTTTTTCGCCGCCTCACCGCCTCTAGTTATAAGAAGGTTTTAAGTCTGAGTTTAAAACACAGAAGTCGTATTGAGCGACTAGAAAACTACTTTTCATACAAGAGGGCGCTTGACGACTTATTAAAGAGAGATCCTTGTCGAAATAAATCTGTTAAAAAAGTTTTTTTTCTGCTTTAGGGGTACGACTAGTAGCTAAAAACTAACTTAAAAGGCAAATTATTTAACCGTGAGGTCATTGAAAAGTAGAAGGGGGTCTGGTTCGAAGAAAAAAAAAAAAAAAATACTCTTTAGACATGTGTAGCAAAGAGATTTGTGACAAGTAGTTATAGCTTATGTATACGTATAAATTATAGCCCCGAGTATATTTTACGTCAAAATATGAGAGAAAAGGTCATAGGGTGAAAACTATATACGCTATATTATTTTAAACCTAACCTTTTCAATGTAGTGAATGTATTAAGCTCGAGGGGGTGATAATTCAATGTAATTGGTGGGCACAAACCAGTAACTTTAATTGTATACTGTTCAAAGTGAATTCGTAAATAAGTATGTATTTAGCGTTAAACAAGGTTAACCTCTCGGTTAACACAAACGACTATTATGAAATATTTCATGGCTACTTTTACCGTCAAATAACTAAGCTTTACATGTATTTAAATATAAAATTATTCGTTAAATTACTCTTCATAATGGTGATGAAAAAACCCATTAAATATTAATTGGCGGCATGGAATAATAAACGAATAATTAAGAAAAAATACCGGTAAAAACATATTCCCTGTACATTACAAGTATTAAATTTTACAATCTTCAAAATTTCAGAACGCATCAAAAATATTAAATTTCACATCGAATTGACATCACATCCAAAGTCAGGTTAACAGTTATCTCTTATTTTTTATTTCAGCTGAGAAATAGAGGTATAGTAACACTTAGCGAGTGATAACAACTGGAGATGGAATTGACAATCATTATACGCATGTACACCTTATTTTTTCCCGATTGACACTTGTATTTCACTCACTATGTCATCTATCAACGCTTAAAATAGTCGTAACTCTAATTTCTTGACCGATTTTCGACAAAAAAATTTGCTATCTTATCAATTTAAGTAAACACCCCAAAAACGAGATTACATTTCTTAGCGAGAATCTTCCTTCTATAAAAAAATAAATTCTAAAGTGTTTAAAATTTTAACTAACGTATATTAATTAAAGTTAATTTCCAGCGTCACCGGAGACAATAGGGGATAGAGGGCAGTAAAGGATTATTAAAATGACACTGTAGAAAGGATCGATATGAAAAGGAGTGATAATACCTTCTTGCGGAGCACTCCAGATACAGAAACGTTCGAAGACGTCTCATGACCAGACGCGCAGGGACGGAAGATTCCGATACACTTTTTAATATAAACTGATATTAACTTTCACGGCATAATCGCGAAACAAACAAAGATTACTTCGGGAAGCTTAGCTAGTAGCTTCGACGACTCGAGCGTGTCTCTACTGTCTCGTAAAAATAAAATCATTTCCTGACAATAATATGTTCTGTTTAATGTACGAATGCCTGTTTTCTTTATCTTATCGCGAAACGTTAGGCAATAAAAAACAAAGCGAGGAATAACTTTCACCAGGCTTCGAAAATTCGATACAATTTTTATACTTATTTTTTATTTTTATTCCCTTAATAAATTTTGACAGCCATAATTTAAAAATATAAAAATTAAAAAAAAAACGATAAACATTAAGTTAGAAAAGTAGGGAAAAAGGTCAATTTAGAGGTTAGACTTGGATATAATATAAGAAAATCGGGTTAGTTATGTTTTAGAACAGGGATAGACGTTATTTAAAAATCCAAATTAGAATTGGGTGATGGAGGTTGATTTACAATGGAAATAAATTCGAGAAAACTTAGGGTTTTTAGGTCTCTTAGACTGAGATAATGTGGCTGGAATTAACGAGGGGTCGAACACTCCACGTTTTTATTTTAAAAATTTCGAATATGGCGATTATAAAACACGTATTTTGTAATATATTAGGCTTTCTGGATTAAGTGCTTTTACGAAAAAGATAGCCACGTGACCATAGTGATGACGTAGTATTGCGGGGAATTTTTAACTGCAGTAATATTTACTATGACATATGTATACATATTTTGAATCTTTTTTTTCCGTGACAGGCTCACTTTAAGATATAATTGATAAATATGGAAACCGAAATACGAATTTCAAGACATTCCATCAAAATTGTATAATATTTTTTAAATATTTGGCCTAATTAAGCCGTGCATTGGTTTATATCTGTTCTAAAAGCAATTTCTTAACAGTAGGCAACTGTCACAACTTCAACACTGATCTCACGATTTTATATACGATTACGAGAACGATACGATTGAATAATAGTGGATGGATTCTCGGTCACGAGAAAAACTGGTTATGTTCCGTTTCCGACGCACGATGAATGGCTGGATACCGTTGACGTCATAGGAAAAGCGTGACAGGGTGACGTTTTAAATGTCATCATTGTCTTTTGGGGCCCAATCATCGTAAACGGATCTGGATTAACATACCTAGTTTCAGCGCAGCCACGGAAGGTATAGACCAAGCGCCATAAAGGCTATATCTAGCCCCTATACTATCTAAATTCCACTTGTAACGCAATTATGTCAGACTTTCAAGGGTAAATTTAAGAAGAAAAAAACTAGTTTATTCTAGTTTGGAGTGATTTAAGTTGGTTAGTTGACCTTGTTTCTCTACCCTTTCGGTTGTTTGACGCGTAGGCCTTAAAAATGCAACCTCGAGAATGTGTTCTGTCACTCAAACTGCGCTAAGGATAAAAATGCCGAGTTAGCGTAACTGGCTAACGTCTTCGACCTAATGTAGACACCCCCCACCACCTTTACATATACGCAACCATTACCCTTACTACTGCATCGAGATAAAACGGATATCCGGTTTTTATTGGAGGCGCCAGACAATGGAAGTTTTTTATGCATGCATACAATATATAAACGCTGAACAACATGCTCGACAATTGATCCTATCATTCGATTTAGCCATATCCCAATTGGGATTGTGGGAAGAATTGAAATAAGATAAGGAGCGTGGTTTGCATGCTGTATGAGTGATATAGGGACCATGGACTTCACTCGAGACCTCGCGTCGTCAGGACATCAGGGAGATAAATAAGTATTACTTTAGAGTTTACAAAAAATATATTTCGTTTGAAAAAGAATTTGAAATAATTCCCCTTAGGACAGTAAAAAAATAAAATAAAAATAAAAATATTTTGATTCTATTTGCAATTCGCTTGGATGAAAAGGTCTGCCGTTCAGAGTCCTTGTGTAAGCTACAAGTATTTAAAGACGAATATGTAAATATATCATTTAAATATATAAAAAATGGTTTATTTAATTCAAAAGACTGTGATTTTTGTAAAGATTTTTCTATAATTTATTCTACTATGAATTGACAACACGAGCAAAGCTAGACCTTCTTTACTTTTAAGTATACATCTTTGAGATAAATGATACCCTAGTTTTTTTACACGATTTAACATACCGGCAAATAATTTCATATTCGTATTCAACAGAAGTTAGAAGGCCCTATTTATCATTATGTATCAATCCGCCTTAGTGTTTTACATTATACCGACTTCTATTGAATTAATGTAAACATTTGAGTAATAACAGTAGGCCTATATTTGCATCTTGAATTGGTACCATTTACAAAACTATAGCTACATATCGTTTTCTCTAAAAATATTTATTTAGATATGAAAGAAGATTGGCTTTGTGCCGGCTAGAAATTCATGATGATTCATGATGATTTGTGTTTACTATTTTAAATTTTCTCATCGATTCAAATTTTGACTAAATCATACTACCAAGAACTCATTTATGTACCTAAGAATATATGGGCAAATATTTGCTAAACCAATTCTCCCATATTTCACACTAAACTAAAAGACTATCTGAAAGAATCAGTGCCAGGAGAAAAATGAAACGTTAGAATGGGCTCTCGTACTTCATAATGACGTGGACAAACAAACAGCAGACGAATGTTTACTACAAAGTATAAGAGTGACCAGAGGTTAATGCTGCATTGTCATGTTCTTACGTACTTAAGTTCTTACGTGTATTTCTTTCTCTATACACCAACTCTTCTTGAACAACAGTATTTGTGGTTATACGATATATAATATATTACAGAGCAAATTGCGATTGAAGTCGATGTTCCCGTTTTGACACACGTGTCTTCGCTAGTTGTTTTTGGCACGCGAACCGTAAAAGACACCCGTGAAAATTGCCAACGAAGTTGAAAGAAGTAACGGTCTTTTAAATCATTTTTGGTACCAAAAAAAAACCACATCCTATGTTTCCCTCAAAGATGAGTTGTATAAGAGCTATTTTCACAGCGAAAAATATTTTATTCCGATAGCGGAAAATTGTAAAGATTGCTTCTTATACGGCGGAAAAGGTTTCATAAGCTTCGCCGCGAAAAAGGTCTTGTGAAAGGAAGAAAGTTAGGGATATATAAACCTATACGGAATATTAGTCAAACCAAAAACGGTTTTCACTAAATAATAAATTTGACACGATGAAAACTGATGGAAAAAAATTTCTCCGATATAACAGATTGTCACTATAAAGAAATAGCGAGCGGGACGGAGAAAATCGATCGGGTAGAAAAAAAAAGACCGCCTTTTTATTAAAAAGAGAAATTCCGAACCCCCAATAAGTCACCCTATATAGTTTTCCCTCGTATCTTTAAACGAAAAATCTTTGATCTCTAAAAATATCCCATTTATCAAAATGAAAATCCCTAGCGAAGACAGAAGTTAAAACTCAACGGGGG
The DNA here is from genome assembly GCA_963920705.1 of Odiellus spinosus. NCBI lineage: Eukaryota > Metazoa > Arthropoda > Arachnida > Opiliones > Phalangiidae > Odiellus > Odiellus spinosus. Next base: position 18,883,741 of record OY987228.1, on the reverse strand, counting down.
GTTAAACAATTTTTTCCTTTTTCTACACAACAATATATACGGGGCAGAGACTGAAAGATGAAAACTATACTTTTTCCATATTTTGATTTCAAAATCATCCGATATACGTCATTCCGTCGAAGAAACGAGAGTTCCATATTTCTTAAAGGGACTAACTGCGCTTTTTAAATCCCCTTTAAAGTCGCCTTTCTCGCTTAGCAGACGACGTTGACCATAACAAATTGTACAGACAAAGCTAGGATGCGCGTGTAAGGGAAGATGATTTTAAAGGGTAAAAATCCAGAGCAGATAGGGCAAGTAAAGCGTCGAAGGGATCTACGTATTCGGGTAAAATAACATAAAAATCTAGGTTCATTTGGTCGGTCACGTGACATGATTTCAATGAGGCCATATTCTATAATTCATTGTTCAAATGAGTTAAATATTGATAGTGCAAAGAGTTCGAACTCTTGTGAACCCCAAGATAAGCTTTGGTAGAGTTCAAAAATTAAGTATCTGAATGTGCATTTTTTACTGTTGACACAAGAACTACATTGACTGTCCAAACTAAGCAAATTTTGTATCATCCATGGTGTAAAATATAGCCTCAATATCTTACATTAAGACAATTGGAAGTGACATACTTATCGCAATTGTTACTTATACTTCAACATAAATTATGTATTTTAATACGTATCGATCATACCTTTTGCGAATTTAATTCTCTTTAAAATTCTATACACGTGTATAGGTATACATTGAATTTAAATAATTAGATTAAGAACAAGGTATTTTACTGAAACGTCAATATAGAACCAAGAAGGATCAGACAAGGAGAAGAAAAGTGGGGCTGCGTTGAGTTAGAGAGAGAAGAGCCAACCTCCCACTCGGGTGGAAAGGGGGATAGGAAATTCTCGAGGTAAACTGTTGTCACGTGGTCGCTAGCGTCGTCGGCTACTAAGCGTCTCATAAAGGATCCGTTTTACCCACGTGACAACAATTTACCACGAAGCATCTCTACCCCCGTCTGTCCCTCGTTCTCCCAGAGTGTTAGTTTAGGCCGACGCAGTATAGGAACCGCGCCGTTCCCACTTTTCCTCTCCTTGTCTGATCCTTCTTGATAGAACTAACTCTATAAATAAATTAAAATGAGAAAGACCCGTAAAAGAGCTATGTAATATGCATTTCGTTTCAGTGTGGGTCTAGAGTATATATTCCTTATTTACAAATCGGCGGTTACGGGCCCGGCCGATTTTCATCCATCTTTTAAGGTAGTCTCGAGAGAGTTGGTTTGGAGAACTTAAAGGGAAACTATACGAATTTAAAATAGAATTTGAATTTATTTTAAGAATCATGAGAATATATTCATTTTTCCACAATTTTAAGGCAATATTTGATCGTGTTATTTCTAAAGTTTGGTTAGATTAAAGAACATTCGAACCAATCACGTTATAGGAAGACTACGCGGAGGAGGAGCCTATTTATTCAATAGTTATCTGCTTGATAACCTAACCTCGAATTATTTTTATTCAGACTAACTTTTCTATATTTATTGAGTTTCTTGAAAATGTCGCTATAGAGCAATAATTTCAATTATTTGATTGGCCCGATTTTTGACCTCATTGATTAAAGTTTCGAAAATAATTACAACTGTAGTTAACTCATATTTCTCCTTTGAAGCATTTAAATGAACGATGACCTTTAGCGAGGCGCATTCCTCCCAACCAAATCGGGTTGAAAACAATAGGAGAGAACGTAAGCCGAGAGTCAGAGAGAATGGAATTATATATGAAGTTAAACAATAAGTATATAAAGCCACCAATATACTTCGATATAAAGAAATATATAACGTAAAAGCTAGGGATAGAATGAGAGAGAGAGATCGGTTCCTCGCATAATTAAGGCTCGTTCGTTCAGCATTCCGGGTCAATTATATTCATAAACGGAATAATAATTTCTCCTATAGCTGGAGTGAGAATATACAGGAAAAAAAGAGAGTTAGAGAGAGCAACGAAATTTATCAGGGGATTTGGCGAATTCTAAAGCAAATACATTTCAGATAGCGAAGATTAAAGGGGCTTGATATATAAGAAGGTCGATGGGTTTCCCTTATAACCGTCACCCTCTCTACGGGATGTCTTCTCCTACCACGATTTTTCTAATATAAGTGCATTCCCCCCAGGTGGCTTAAGTTTTTCCCGCACTTTTCTCATCGAGATACGATTCGTTTCATAGTTAGAATTCAATTCGTATCGGAAGCCAGCTTCCGAATAAAGAGAATTATCATTGAAGTTGTAGAAAGTTCTTTTAAAGGGAATAGACAAATTGCCAGAATTTGTTTAGAAATTTAAGATCGTATACGTTGAATTATATCAATATTAGTTCAAATTACGTTAGGATGTCTTATCAAATAGGATTACAGGTACAAAATCATCTATATTTTGTTGTTTATTATTTTATATTAAAATTCACACTCCTGTTAATTGAACAGGAGTAAGTGAACAGGAGTGTTACACTGTTAAATTGTTAATACTCATTGTTTTGAACAGGAGTATTTGCAAGCTCCATTGTTAATATACTCCTTGTTTAGATAAGGTATATTGCTACTTGTTTAGAAAAGTATATCTGCTCCATTATTAATATGGTTTTTTGCAAAAACCTATCAGCTCCGTTATTAATACTACTTATATTGAAGAAGTTAGAAAACTGTGGCCAGTATAAAAAGAAAACGTTCACTTGCTATTTTGTCCAAGAAAGTAAAGTTAATAGAAACGGGATACTATAGTTTTCTTTTCCAACTTTGCAGCTAAAAGTTTCCTCTTTACGGTCTTCTCACGTCATTGGTTATTCATACTCGGATAAAGTCCCCGCGGAAAATTCCGATCGAATCGCCGAATTACCTCGTGCCACGGAGAAACTTACAAATTTCGAGTGGCATACGCAAATTTATTATTAACGCGGCGAGGAATAGAAATATTATTCGAACCACGCGTGGGAAAAAAAAAGAAGATAGAACTTGGCGGAATATTCCGAGCAAATCTCGTTACGGCTTGTCGTTTCTGACAACATCAGTTCTCTCCCTTCCCACCCCATCCTAGGTTTAGCTCCATCACGCACACACGTCCCTTGCTGCCGCGATACAAGATGAAGAAACTCGCGTATCTAGTTCGGAGAAGAAAGTCAACATCGGATAGATGAAAACTTCGGCCAAGGGACTGAGAGTTAGAAAATATACTTTCAGTTGAAAAGCGTTTCTTGTAAATATTTAAAAAAAAAAATCCAAGTTTATTTCCTTTCATTAATTTCTACCTACTTTACAACCTCAATTTATAAATTTTAATTTAGAATTATATGAATAATTCAATTACAAATGTAGGCTAAAAAACGGTTCAATTTCTTTAAAGGGAGAGTGAAGAAGAAAGCGATTTCTAAAAAAGACTTATCTAATTGCGTGGTAAAACAATTGGTAAAGTGTCTCTTAATTGTGGCAAAAAAGGTTCAGATTTTTGCAGTTAAAGAAGGAGTTCCCCCAACCAATGACAAGACGTTCCATTTTGCCTCAGGAAAATAATCAAACGTAAAGATAAAGAGCGTGCCGCAACACGTGTCAAGTGTATTGTATTAAGCCTAATACCTTTTCAGACGAAGCGTAACTAGCCGGTTTAATCACAATTAACCGAGGTATATTGAAGTGAGAAGGCTATTTAAATCTCGGGTAAATTTGATTTAACGTCGGCTTATGACGCCACGTCTGAAGATGGTATAAGGATAGGTGTCTCGCGATTGGTCGTTTTAAATTGGTTTCTTTTATATGAATGTCAAAATCGTAATCTTCTCCCACTTTTAAAACAATTACGAATAAAACCAGGCTTAATTTTTAGTAATAAAATAAAAAGTTTATATTGCTTTTCACCTTCTCTTGAAAGGAGGCCACTATGGCCCTATAGCCTCGATAAAACCCCGGGAGGTTGTGTGAAAAATTACACACTCTTTTGGTTCTTAAGAGGAAAACAGCTAGTACATATATAATACAAAGAACGCCCCGCTTCTTTGATTAATTTAAGGCTTTAGAAACCGTACCACTCTCCTTGCGCAGGGTTTAAGATTAATTCGGTGTATAAAAGAGCGAAAAAATTCTAACTAATAAATATAAAAGAAAAAAAAAAACTCGAGAAACAAATAACACAACCACTTAAAATAGTTAAAGGAAAGGTCTCTCTTAATTTCAAGTTTTTTGGTTAACAATATATTGAAATAGAACGCACTCAGAATGATAAAATCTCATTTGACACTCGTGAAATATCAGTGACACCCTCACTAACGTTTTTATTCATATTTTAACGCTCTAACTAAGTTTCTGGTCTTCATTATCCCTTTAAAGTCACACCACGTTATTTAGAATTGTTAAAAATGATTTTAAAGCGGAAAAGCTACACACGTAATTTTGATTTTGATTTTTAGTTTCCGGAAGACAAATTTTTAGTTAACCTTAAATCATTATAACCGACCTATTAATTGTCGGATTTCGACGTTGGTGGTCTCAATTTGAAGCTCTAATATAGCCCTTCTAGAATATCTTGTTAAACAAACACGGTATTTTGAATCAGACCTTTCCTTTAAAAGAGTATAAAGCGAGTAAAATTCGGTGAGACGAATGCGAAAATGATATAAAAATTCTTTAGGGTTGAATTATTGGCCTATGTACATATGGGATTTATTTATAAATATAAACGAACCCCGTCGTCCTTTGACCGCTAATATAAGTAATATTAATACACTAATAAGGAAGTGTGGGTTGAGATTGATTACGAGTTACAAGTGACTATGTTTATTACATATATTTCGAATGTTTCTTAGTTTTTTTTTTTATTTCCACTAATTGAAAAACGAGCTAACGAACGATTCTTAGTCAAAAAACGGGGCATATGGTTCCTAATTCCTCGCAAAGTATCGAATAACAAACTTCCTCTATAAAGCGAAATGTTAAAAAAATACACCCCTTTTTAATTTAACTTTTGTTATTTCTGCAAAATCAGACTCTTTGGCGCTTTTGATCGGAACAATTTATTTTTTCGCAACTTTATTTTCAAGCTGTTTCTGACAGCTCAATTCGAAGGGATATTGAAAGATTAACTTAGAATTTCTTGAATATATATCACGTACGAAACATATTTAATCTTAATACAAAAATAACAGCTACAAAACTGTTCCGTTAAATTAAAGTGAGAATGCAACCTGAGATTTTCTATAAGTTGCTTATCATTTAAATAGGCCTTATCCACTAGTAAACGAAATTAAAAATCAAACATTAGGCTAGAAATAAATTGTTTAACTTACCCTGAAAGTAGGCTTAACAAGTTTGATATCTCGTACTTCGCAAACGAGCGAAATCCCGCGCTTCTTAAGCCTAATTTGAAATACTATCACCGGTGACCCGTTATATTTGATATCTAACTCACCGACCTACTTTCTGCGAGGGGTCAGACACTTGAACTCTTTGAACTATACCAAAGCTGAACATAAGCTACATTCACATTTAACGCTTTGGAACCGTTTTCAAACCGTTTCAAATTTTCAAATCACATTTTCAAGATATTAATTTTGTTTTTTGACCCCAAAATTTTATATTTTGACCTTTCCAAAAGGGTTTCAAAGCCTGTAGTGTGAACGCGGCTTTAAAGATCTCTTGCTTTCAGGGCAAGGTAAATGATTTAAAACTTAATATTAGTTTGAAAATATTTTCATAGAGGGTTAGGCCTATTTAAACAATAATTAATCAATAGAAATATCAATGGTTGTCGGGTTACATTCTCCCTTTAAAGAAAATGACTACTTACAGTCTGTTCTTATTAAAGAAACCTAGCTATGGGGAATTCGTTTTAAAATTCATACCGGATGAAGCTGTTCATAAGATATTCCCTTTTCTCTACTGTAATTAATTTATCACTTTCATAACGGTGTTTTGAATTACATAACGTTAGCATTAGAGAGGCTCTTAATGAACTCGATCAAGAACCCGTAGAAGTGCAAAGAAACATTAAAAAAAGGCTAGGCTGACGACAAGTTTTACTGTAACTATACCTTAAATATATTAAATTAAATTTTATCAGAACAGTTATATTTCTTCGTTTCACCATTCCTTTAAACATAGTCGTTAAAATATTAAATACACAGGGTGACTAATGAGTATATATAGAATAAACACTATAGTAGAATATTTTCCATTTAAACACATATTATAACCCACTATAATTACAGGCAATGAAATTTTCTAATGAAGGAGGCCTCTTTTTATATTTAATTGAAGATCGAAATTGCGTTTTCTATTCTCAGAGTAACTCCAAGCCGAGAGGGATAAAAAATATATATATTTAACTAAAATGAATTTTCTGGCGCTAAAATATCACGGCGTGAGGCGAATTCAATTCACGTATTATAAAGCGGTACAATGACTCTAAGAAACAGGATTACAGTCAAAAATGATAGAACTATCGACATAACGGCGGAGTAATACGCCATGTTTAAAATTCACAACGATAAAAATAACATATATTCCAAATTATATATCTGATATACGTAATATCGAGACTTAAAGTATTTTAAATTTAAACCAATCTGCAATTATTTCTATCTAATTCTTCTAGACCAAGAACAAATTGAAGAGACAAGAGAACGAAGGAACGGGTTCGATAAGTGTAGTATTTTTACACGTTTTATTGCTATTTAAGTTTAGTGCTAAGAGAGTAAAAGAGGAAAAAAAAACCTGACATCTCGGCGTGTAGTTTCAATTATATCATCTATCCGTTTCTTCGGTTAATTTAATAATGTGTTCTTGTTCCAGACCCATATTTCATTTTTTTTACCAAGTCTATGTACCCCCTAATTAGAAGATGTATAACTTTTAATATAGAGCTATTTACAGAAGAAAAAAAGAACACTTATCTAGAAATACCGAGCTTAAAATACATATATATATTTAAACCATACTATTATCCTCGCCTTTTAAAAGGGGTATTTGAAACAAAACGGAATTGTTTATAAGTACGATTTTCTCTGGGCGAAAAAACGCAGCGAAATAATTTTACTTCCACGGAGTAAACTGTGTTCATGGGGAAGTATTGCTCTGGTCTATATCTGTCTGTTAGCCTGTTGTTCGATATGTTAGTTGTTCGCGGTGTTATCAGTGTTCGTGTCGCGTTGAAAATACTTGATTGTGGACCCAGGTTAACTAGTCTAGTCCCCCCCTAGTCTGGGAAGCAAGAAATAGCCAAATTGCAAGTCAACCTCCACCGCCCAGAGGTGTTTAGTTAAATTTAACAACTGGCCAGATTGGGCCAAACATATCTAATGGTGATATGAACCAATTGGTGAAGTTGACAAGCCAAATTCCATCGAAATCTCTCCTTATATAGCCCAATGAAGAATTGTATATCTAGTGAGCGCCTAGGGTTAGGGAAAACGTTTAGACATATTGATAATGGGGTGTATTCCCTTTTCATTATGTTCAGTGAGTTCGTTTACTCTACAAGATGATAGAAATCTTTCTATGGTTCTAACTCAAGCTATAGTAAAGAGAATAATAGAAATATATGAAATTATTCCTCAGCACAGAGGCTTGGGTTATTTTCAGTATAGGGTACGTCTAGAACTCCTAAACTACAAAGTTCTCTATTGTGTTTCGCGCGTTTACGGTTCTAACCTTTTCCATGGAGTTAGTATACCTGGTAATAGATTAAGAACAGGGAGTGTCCAAAAGAAAGCGAGCTGTAAACACTTTTGAATATACGCAACCCCTTACTTTATTTCTTTATGTTGAGAATTTGATGAAGATTTGATTTAAACGGTATATTTAAATGTATAAAACAATTTTAAGACACTAAACAATGATAATATTGTTCTATAATCTAGTAAAGAGGGATTATATTATGAAGAAGAAATATGAAAATATAGATTTTCGGAGCGAAAAAATGAATTTTCGCGGGGCGATTTTGGCTTAGTGATAACGCTCCTTAATAAAGGATAAAAAAAATACACAACGGTTATAAATTACAAAGCTATTCAGCGGCGGTATATCGCTTAAGAAGCCGCGTGGTTCGAGCAACGAAATAAAGGAAAAGGGTCTAGAGGGACGCGTGCAAACCAACCACCATGGAGAATAAAAACCCTAGATAAGCCCATTAATCATTTTTATACAAAAAAATATCCATTTTTTTTGGAATACGTATACGAAAGAAAGAAATCGTGAAAGTTTAGGTTCCGTATATTAAAGCGAAACCCGTGTCTTCGCTAACGAGTCGAGATATACGTATAGAATATTTAGGGTCCCGAAGAATCATACCAGCATCATGTCTTCGCCCCTCATTTTATTCGCCGTATCATCTACCTTAGCACACGACCTACGTGGATCGAGGACCGTGATGCCGCGGTAGCATCCGTTCAAACCAGAGATACCCCACTCTTATCTGACATTCTTTCCAGATTTTTTTTTCCTTTTGTGTTTTTAGACTATAGCGCAAACTGAAAGATCGCCTCTCACGACACGGAATGCGATGCTGCGGTTGCGGCTGGGTTACCAAATAAATGAAACAAGATGATAAAGGGTTTGTATCGCGTACGTGGTAGTATATCCATAAAAAAAAATTAAAACAATTACGCCATGCAGATAAAAAGCTGAAAATTAATGCATTTTTCAAATTTTAAAACTTTACGTAATTTACAGTATTTTTAATTGATATTTATAATGAATTAATGACTTACACCGTAGTCAATTTAACAGTTATTATTTTATGACATTTGTAATTGCGGTAGGATGGACGGAACAAAAAAATTTAGAAATCAGATTGGGTTATGATATTAAAACAAATTGGGTCTTCGGAAAAAAATTGTGTCAGCCTCACTTTAACCAACTGACCAACGTTGATTGTTAAAGGGATAATTTTTACTGTTGGATTAGGCATATTTAAACCATAAGGAATCGATTAGGATGCATTCTCCCTTCAAGGAGTTAAATCATGGGCCTAGAGATCTATTTATTAAACATGGTTTACTATATTGCATCAGAAAAAGATTCCACAAAACCTACAACGATATTCCGAGGCTAAAGATGTAAAAAATATCAAAAGACAGCCAAACTATCTCTGCTTCCTTTTATAGCATCCAAAATAAAGAAGAGAAATTTATATATCGAAGAAAAAAAATCAACCGTTAGAGAAATAAGAGATGGCATTGTTGTTTCCGACCGTCCAATAAAGACGTAATGTTGTCAGGCGAAAAAGGTAATGGCTTGACCTTATCCCACCCTTTCCGTATAAGGAATCACCCAGAATACACGTTATATTATAGATCCAACAAGTAGTCGCTCGCTCCTCCCCATTCAATTTATCTACGTTTTACGATTAAGGCCACGAAATACATTATAGAGAGTTTATATATTATTTAATGAGATGAGAGAAGAGGCAATTCCGCCGCGGACTAATTAAGAATTCAATGACGCTAAAAATGGTCATTAAGTTTGAAAACCTTGGTAATTCATTTTCCCCGGCCACTTCACTCTTTCTACATCGACCTTGGCGATTTAAAAATCGAGATTAAACTTACAGGAAAGATTTTCGAGATTAATTAAATGTTTATTACGATGAATTAAGTAACGATATTACTATCAAAACTTTGGATATTATAGACTAAAGTTTGTAACTTTGGGAAGTCATTTTACAGGTTTTTTTGCAAAAACCTTTACTTGCCGTTAGAAGGATTACCAGTTCTGTTTGACGACCTTAGATTCAACATTAAAGATAACGTAAGATTTTGGTCCGTTGACTGTAAGTTCAATCTTTTGACCTTAAGAAATCTTCCTCCTGGTTATACAAACTTGCCGGCAGAATAAATAAAAACTACCAACCCAATAATGTCACCGAAGTTCAAACGTTTATCTTTGGGTTGTGTACTTTAATTTTGAAATATCAACTAAACATCAGTAGATATCATTCGGACAGACTAAGAGGGAATAAATGAGATCCCGTATGTAGACGCGGGACAAACGTTAACGTTTCTCTCCTGGTATATCGGTAATAGGAACTGCGGAAAAGATAGCGAAAAAGGATATAAAATAGTGGGACACGGGCGAGCAAAGAAGACCTTGAGAGACGTAATTCGGAACGTCTTACGTCTCTTTTTCGCTACGGTAGCGAAAACGACAGGATTCTTACAACCACGCGGCTTATAAGAGTAAGAGCAGCCAAGCACCTTAGTTGTAGAGAAATACGGAGAGAAGTAGAAGGGCGAGCCAACAAAGTCGAGCCTTAATCAAGATTGTCGGAATGACGAAGGAAGAAACGGGGACGTTTGTTTCTCTAGAGCCCCGCTTATATACGTTAGTCCCAAGGATATATCGCGCAATTGGAATAAACACTTTTAGTATTATACGGAGAAGCGAAAAAGGGGTCTTCTCGGAAACAACAAGAACCTTTGAAAGAAATCGAGCTCCTACGCTACAATTTAGGGGAAACCTAGGTCATATACGTATACGCCAAGAAAGTTTTAGGATAAGAGGAAATCGTATATACCATCGGTAAGAAAATCGAGGAGAGTCTAGGATTTCCAGCCAAAGTTATAATCTCGTTTACTCCTTAACAATAGGAAAAGAGAAAAGAAACTATCACGGGGTTATACCGGCGCCAAGGAAGCGCTATTTCTTAACTATACGTGGCCGCGTTTCACCTTTCTTCCTTATATATAGTTTCCAGAAAGATAGCAAGGATAGGGGGATAGCGTCATTACCCGTCCGTTGAATCAACTACGTTGGGCCTGGCAGAAAATATAACCGGCGAGGATAAGTAAAGAAACGGTAAAAAAAAAAGATGGATAAAAAAAAAAACAGTATTGTCTCTAGAGTATGTATATATGAAATATTGAAATGCATGCAAATTCGGGTCCTTGAACCTTTACCGCCCCGGAACAATACTTGGTAGGGAACCGTTGCCAAATTTTTTTACCCCTTCCTAAGATTTTTTTTTTTTTTTTTTTTCCTCCAAGGGAATGAAATATGTCGGTTATCGTTAAAGAAAAAGAAAAAAATGTAAGAAAAGAAGGTTTAGAAAACTATAGGGGTAAAGTAAGCAAACTAAAATGGCGCCACGCTTCGTTCAGATAAAGAGTCTCGTTCGCATTTATCTATACAACGAAGGCCCGGCTCGCGATGGCAACAGCTTGGGGGTTCATTACCAACTTATACGACGTTTTATACGATGAAAGAAATAAAATATTTCCTATACAAGCTTCAAGCTAGGCGTCCATCTTCCAGCAGCTCTCCGGAGAAATTTTAAATTAATCTTGGCCCATGATCGATTATCTCTCAAAGCCTCCCCCCTCCTTCTTAGTCATACGGTTGACCTTTCGACCTTAAGCGTCTCTCTTAGCACTTAATATTATTCAAGTATACGCGTAAGTACGCTAGTATAAGTTTATAAGGATCATTTCGGATTTTCATACTGGAATAGCTTTTCTGATGATGTCTCCTACAGCTGCTGTTTAAGCAGTTGATTGGCTTGGAAATTTCAAAGTACCAAGGATACGGTCTTCTTCCGGGCATTTGCGATATATAAGATTTGTTTGAAATACCTTAAGGGTTTCCCTTTTGAAGGTATATACGAGTATGGCGCCTAAGTTTGATCAAAGTACTTGAAATTTATAAAGACAGTTTACCCAAAACTTCTAGGGGCTCTATATAAATTCAGAGAAGGAATTTTATTTTCGCTTTGAGATATGTAGTTTTAATCTTTTTTACCGATATTTCCGAAAATGCTACTCAATTTCCATTTGGAGTTCATGAAAAATCCATGACAGCCTCATTTTATATTAACACCCCTCAGATATTTCCATCATATCGACTGCTCTTCGTTGTCTTTTAATTACAGACGTTATTCTCCCTTTAATAAGTTCAATTTAAAGTGGTCTAATAGTAAGATTATCAAAATAAGGATTAGCGCCTTCAAAATTATAATATAAATTGCGACACATAATCCCAAAACAATTTCGTATACGCTTAACTAACTTTGCATAAATTTGAACTAAATTGGATCTATATATCTTCTCTTCGTGATAATATCGACGCGTGCCAATCAATAATGAAATAAAATATTTAAAATCTCAGTATTAGTAATCGCGGACTCGATGGGCAATAGAAATCTCGAATTTCTCAAATAGAGGAGGCTAGCTCATTACGAGAAAAGCGATTACCTAAACAGTCTAAATACCTAGATAGACTAAGAGGAAAACTTGGAACGGTAACTCAATCGCGTCCAAATACGAGAGGGAAATTAATACAATAGCTAATTATCTATTCGGAGTCGAGCGATTACGGCTCCGCTCACTCGTAAACACCGCTCCAGGAAATGGGATTCTACGTCCGTTTAATCCCGTCGTCGCTCGCTCGCTGCTCGGATAAATAGGACGATGGGAATTTACTGGCAAAGAGTAAACACTCCGAAATTTGAGCCAATACGAAACCCGAGGCTTCGGGTCTTCTCTCTTAAATCGTAGCGAGAAGATACGAAGGAACGAAGCTTGATATCTCCGATGAAATCTCGGATAGATTTTAACCCACTCATCTCTTCAGATAGATACGAGGCCACGAGCATTACGTATGCATCGTCGGCGAAGGTAATCCGATCTATAGATCTGACATAATACGCTCCGAAGACGCTAATATTCCCAGCCTCTTCCCCTTCGACCAGCCCATCCCTTATTGTCAAGAAGAGATTGGGTTCGAAGGAAGGATCGTATTAAGCTTCCAGAGCGTGTACGGGTTAGGGCTTTTCCCCCTCGAAATTGAACAGGGTTGCGAGAATTGGCGATTATTAGTTCAATTGGGCGGTTTGAAAACTCTTAAAATGTGTATAAATTTTAAAGGTTTTGATTTCATCGTGTACGTGGCGTAGATAATCTTTTAGTTATTGGAGAGTTGGTTACGTATATAAGGAACATTATATTTATTGTCGTAAAATTATAATTCAAAATGTTTAGGAGAAGATTAATTTTTAAATTTTAAAGTATCATTTATTTATGAAACTTAATTTTTGATTTATGCCCATTTATCAAAGCAATCAACTTATTAGTTATTGTTGATTAAATAACCAAATTTAAATCTTCTTGATTTTAATTAAAATATGTCTTTCTGGATTAAGTATTTTTACGAAAAATACCGCGCGAAAGCGACCTTATCATGTGTTAGAACGCGCGAGAATCAATTGTAAGGTTCTAGAATATCCAAGCGACCATATGATGACGTAGAATTGCGGGGAATTTATTTTAAAAAATACGTGACAGCCTCTGAACTTAAAGAATATACAAAACTCCCTCCCCATGCACCAATTCATGGGCTAGAAACCAACAATTTGGGCGGTTTTTTTAAATCAATTTGGCGATATTCTTGAAAGTAGAAGTTGGCAACTCTTGAGAAGATTTTTGATGGAGCAAATTTACGGGGCAAGTTAACTTAGAGCCTCGCTCTCTCTCCTTCTTTAATACATAAAACATTGGATGGTGGTTCCTATATAGCTATATCGCTTCTATAAAACCTAGCGGTGATGGGGACAAAAACCGAACCAAGGGGGATCAACTTAAACTTTTCTTATATACAAGACAGCCTGATGGTGCCGAAGAGGAGAACGCGAGCCGTATCCGGTCGTTTATAAAATTGGTCTATAAATCTTATATTTACTCGCTCCAAACCGTGCCATGCACGCAGAGCGCGATTCTCTTTGACGCGTTAACTCACCCAAGGTTCTATAATTCTAGTCGTAAATAAAACGGTTACGAAAACTGTCATTTAGTAAATTTAAATGGGACCAATTTAAAGAGGCGCTTCTTTAAATTAACTCCCTTTGTTCTCCCCCCTAATTTAACTCTTTGAAGAGATAGCTACAACTTAAGGTTAAGTTCAATAAGTTAGTAAACATGACCTGATCTACTTCCCGAATGAAAAGTGTTGGGATACTGATTTAGTTCGCCTATTATATATAAGAGAGTTAATGACATTTTCCCTAGCTTACAACATCTATTTCACTGTAGCCTCTTACGTAAAATGAGGCTGTCATCACTTTTTTCAAGGCCTAGGGATTATTTTCTTAGTTTATTCAAAGTCATAGTCAAATAATTACGCATCTTTCTCTTTGTTGATGCATTTTCAAGATACTTCAGAATTAACGTGACAAAAATATATTTATTTTTATTCCGATTCTGGAAAATAAAGATAATTTTCATACGAAAGATAGATTTCACAAGACTTTTGCCAACCCTGTGCCCGGAAAAGGCGATAAATAACTGTATTTCTATAATAGCCACGTAATCATAGTGATGACGTAAGGGGAGATATTTTTGATTGAAAAAATTTCGAAGATGTCGATAATAAAATATTTTTGTTGTGGAAATGTTTCGTTACATATTTTGAATATTTTTAACGATATTTTCGAAAATGAACTTCAATTCCACGTAGAAATCGTGAAATTATCTACCGCGATAAATTCTACCCTAAATTGGTGAGTCAAATCATTGACATTTTGGCCTTTTTTATTTTCTGACAGAAATTAAATTTATTTTCTGACAAAAATTAAATTTATTTTCTGACAAAAATTAAATTTATTTTCTGACAAAAATTAAATTTATTTTCTGACAAAAATTAAATTTATTTTCTGACAAAAATTAAATTTATTTTCTGACAAAAATTAAATTTATTTTCTGACAAAAATTAAATTTTTTTTCTGACAAAAATTAAATTTTTTTTTCTGACAAAAATTAAATTTTTTTTTCTGACAAAAATTAAATTTTTTTTTCTGACAAAAATTAAATTTTTTTTTCTGACAAAAATTAAATTTTTTTTTCTGACAAAAATTAAATTTTTTTTTCTGACAAAAATTAAATTTTTTTTTCTGACAAAAATTAAATTTTTTTTTCTGACAAAAATTAAATTTTTTTTTCTGACAAAAATTAAATTTTTTTTTCTGACAAAAATTAAATTTTTTTTCTGACAAAAATTAAATTTTTTTTTCTGACAAAAATTAAATTTTTTTTTCTGACAAAAATTAAATTTTTTTTTCTGACAAAAATTAAATTTTTTTTCTGACAAAAATTAAATTTTTTTTCTGACAAAAATTAAATTTTTTTTCTGACAAAAATTAAATTTTTTTTCTGACAAAAATTAAATTTATTTTCTGACAAAAATTAAATTTATTTTCTGACAGAAATTAAATTTATTTTCCGACAGAAATTAAATTTATTTTCCGACAGAAATTAAATTTATTTTCTGACAAAAATTAAATTTATTTTCTGACAAAAATTAAATTTTTTTTTCTGACAAAAATTAAATTTTTTTTTCTGACAAAAATTAAATTTTTTTTTCTGACAAAAATTAAATTTTTTTTCTGACAAAAATTAAATTTTTTTTCTGACAAAAATTAAATTTTTTTTCTGACAAAAATTAAATTTTTTTTCTGACAAAAATTAAATTTATTTTCTGACAGAAATTAAATTTATTTTCTGACAGAAATTAAATTTATTTTCTGACAGAAATTAAATTTATTTTCTGACAGAAATTAAATTTATTTTCTGACAGAAATTAAATTTATTTTCTGACAGAAATTAAATTTATTTTCTGACAGAAATTAAATTTATTTTCTGACAGAAATTAAATTTATTTTCTGACAGAAATTAAATTTATTTTCTGACAGAAATTAAATTTATTTTCAGACAGAAATTAAATTTATTTTCAGACAGAAATTAAATTTATTTTCAGACAGAAATTAAATTTAACCGCGTGGAATCTTTTTCAGCCTATCTTTCGCGGGAATTGAAATCTTAACTTAGGCCTATTTAAAAATAGAGCTTCGCGAAACCATCCCTTTAAAGAGGACGACGTTAGACGCTCTATATTACAATAAAGTGAGCTCGAAGTCAAAACCGTTAGGATTTATTGGAAACGGTCGAGAAAACCTCTTCTTTCTTATTACGAAAACAAATTCACACAAAGTTACGCATTTTTGAAAGGTGATTTATTTCTCTCCGGGTAAACTATTTCGGGATAAAACGGCGCTGACGTTCAATAGCGTAAATTTTAGAAACCACTATACTACGGAGTTGAAAGACGCAATAGGTCTATCTCACAACGGTACGATTGCAATCGTACCGTTGTAAAAACTATAAGATTATCGATAGATCCTAAAGAAATTTCTGAAATTCCCCAGTGATACGAGGTATAATAAACAGTTTACTTTTTCCCAAAATAATTTTGCGTTTGAAAAGAATTTTCAAATTGAAAGATATATAGTAAGACCTACATCACAGTCATTAATTCTAACTTGAATTGGTAGCACACATAAGGCTAGATTTTCCACGTTATCTCAATCATTTATTTGCTTAGAAATAAAGGGAAGAGATAGATTTGTACGCGTTACTAATTCAAGATAGTATACATTATACGATTATAAAAATAATTGAGATATTGTGGGGAAATGTTTCGTTAAATCGATCGTCTCGACTTTGAAAATGTAATAAAGGCCTTATTTTGTAATTAAAGACACTAAAGGAAATTATACAACAGAAATCGTAAGTATAAGAAGTTGATAAAATTCAATTTAGTACCAATTATATCTTCACCATGGGAGATCTATTTTTAAAGGGAATGTCAAACGTAAAACTTTAAGAAGCTTTAATTTCTAAAATAAATCTATCTCTTTTTCAAATGTATTTGGTACACAGTCTTTCTAAAATCTTCATGTATCCCTTAGTGAAAATAATTGATATACATGTTGCCACCCCGACTGATTTCATATTAAATATCAGTTTGAATACGAAGATTTAAATTAGATTCATTTCATTTTACCTTTAATATATTCTTTCGAATTAATTCTAAGCTATAGGGGATTCACGATTATATTTAAGACACAATTTCAATTTCCTTTTTTTTTTTATTCCATTTACGTTTTTTTTTTTTTGTAGTATTGGAACAGAATTTTATAGTTTATATGTTCTAGTGGGGCCCCCAGGGCCGCGCATGATCAGATCCTGTTCTTCGTTCAAAACCAAAAACCAATTTATATATTTTTTTTATTATTATTATTATTATTCAATAGCGATTAGTAATAACCCTTTTCAAAAAACCATTAAAAATACCAAGACGGTGGCGAAAAGAAATAATAAGAAGAAAGAAAAGAGGCCTTAAATAATTTCGTGCGTGTTAATCGCCAAGACGCCCAAGAATCGACAGAAAAAAAAAGTACCAACCCGAGTGCCAATAAATATAATTTTAGTCGAAATAAATTTTCTCTAAGTCCGTGTGAACTAAAATAAGCGAAAAAGCTTTTCTACCCCCACTATAATCGGTTATTGAAAAAATAAATTTGAAGGAAAGCACCACGGTAACAATTATTTGACCTTTAAAAGTTTTGTTTCAATGCAGTTAAAACCTTCAAGGGTGATTGTAACTGGCAATTTATTTTATATACGTCACAATATTATGTATAAAGCAAAGATTACGCTTGCCAGAAAGTGTTAGGAAGTGGTGTAACCTGCCGGAGGTTGCAGAGTTGGGATGTCTCTCTCCTCCGGAAAGGGGAGGAGGTTAACTGTCAATTTTTAATTTATACCTTTTCAACAAAGTTTTGAAAACTAACAAAACCTCGTGCAAGTTGCCTAGGATAAAGAATACGCAGATGCGTACGTGGTTTCGTTAGTTACTATTTTTGCTACTGTTTGCCGTTAGAGGACGCTTCTAAACGTCAGGTTTTGAAATTTATTGATATTAGCAGAAATAGATGAACCGAAATTATCAACAAGCTATTCCTCTAACGCCACAGGCAAGTTCTCCGTTTCCCCTCACTTAGACAACAGTTGTAGCCACCTCCCCCTCGGAATTTCGCCTAGCCGAGAAACGTTGAATGCGCCACCTGGCTTGGTTTGCAGCCGTCGCTTCGTGGGCGATCAGTTTCCCAAGATCCTACTCGGTATTTCCTTGAGGCCGAGGAAGCCCATTCCCCCAGTGCTTACCCTCCCCATTCACTCCAAATAAAATGCATTTCCCAATCTAAGCTCTCGTTGATAATTTCGGTTCATCTATTTCTGATATTAGTCTTAGGTTTAAATGATTTTCTACGTTTTGAAACGTGTCCTGCCTTATATCAGACAATCAGTTCGAATATTTTTTACCTGATCTCTTCCTTTAAAAATAAAATCGAAATTAACAAGAGGTTTCGTTGAAAAGGTTCTATAGGCAAAGAGAAAAGGGTAACTATAGGCTTAGCCGCGCTGTTCATGGCGGAAGAAGGGAAAGTAATAATTTGGCGCGTCGAAATTATCGGCGCCCGAAATCCCTGCTTCACCATGAAACGTTTTTAGCGTGCGCGTTATATTTATAATAAGACTTAATTGTTTTTCTTCTTCTTCTTCTCCGCCGTAATTTTTTTTCGCTCATACTACGGGGATCATTGCCTTATAGATTAAGGCTCAAGGTTATTTTGCATATTACTACTATGTTCGACTGTATTTGACTTAAGAGTTGGGCTTTTAATTTTCGCTTTCCGAGTCCGTCAGTAAAGAACCCCAAAACTTTTAATAGAAATGTGGGTAAAATTATGTTAATTTATTTCAAGTTGCAATCAAGAATATTTTAATACACCTGGTCTTAAAAATGATGAATCTAGAAAGAACGCACGAAGCGAAAAAAATGTTTGCTATGAATAGTTAATTTCATCCCCAGACTGCATGTTTTAATAATTTATAATAAATTATGTCAAAATTAAAGTAAAGTATTCCCTGAAGTTTTCTTAAACAGCTTAATAAAATAGGCAAAAACCTATGTTCTTTATTAAGCCTATTTTGAAATAGGTTTAATCCACCATCGCGTATTAGGAAACAATAAAAGTTAGAAACCAATTTACTTGGATCCATGGGTAGCGTGATATCTCGTCGTTAACGAGACTCCGGCCTACTTTCAAACGTTTCAGGGTTTCCACATTTTTATCAGATTCAAATTCCCTGACTTTTCCAGGTTTTTCCCTTACTTTTTCCAACGATTTTCCCTGACCGTTTGAGCTAACACTACCCAATTTTTATATTACTTAAAAATAAATATTTTAAATAACATGGTAATCATTTAGGTTGTTTTAAGCCTTTGCTTCAAATCAAGATAATGATTGTAATATCCTGGCTTCTTGACAGATCTTGAAATTCCCTGACTTTTCCCTGACCTTTTTGGTTCATTTTCAAATTCCCTGACTTTTCCCTGACCTTTTTGGTTCATTTTCAAATTCCCTGACTTTTCCCTGTTTTCCCTGACCTGTGGCAACCCTGCGTTTTACTGTGAGGAATAAAGCACGTGATTGGCCGAAGACGGGTTAACGACGAAATTCAAACTCTTTATTATTAAGCATATTTTCCAAATAAGTTAAAAATTAATTTCTAGCTTAGATTTAAGGAAGAGTTTCGGATTATGGTTAACATCATTATTTTTCAACCGTTAAATAATTTTTAAACCAAGTATTTACTAGATCCCCCAATTAATAGAATTTTTGACCAAAAAACTTTATCATATTTTGCCTAAATTTTAATGGAGTTTGGGGCCTAATTCTTTATTAATGCTTAGTTTTAATTTAAAACGAAATTCGTCCCACTTTTTATTCGCTGAATCCTAAAATAATATTTTATTCTCTGCATTCTATTCGCTTCCGATGGGCTTACATTTTTAATTATTTAAATTTACGTAAAATAACCTTTTTCGTTAAAAACAGATATAGTTAAATATGAAGTTGCTCGTATAAATTATTAAGTAGATTTAAAGCAAACAAAGTAAATATCTTTCTAAGATTTAAAAGTTAAGGAAAGAAACGAGAACAAAACATTTTGTATTTTGCATTTTTCCTTTCATATTCTAATTAGTTGCTTTATAGTTATAGAAACGTTGGAAAAACGCGTCATCTTGTTACGTGCTCGTAGAAAAAAATACCATTAAACTAAACTAAAAGTAATTTTCAACTTACACGCGTATCAAGACGAAAAAAGAAAAAAAAAAAACTTTGCGAAGTAAAGATAGAAGAAAAAGTTAATATTCCGCTTTTATATATGAGTATACTCTTAAGTCAAGGAGAGTTTGTTAAGAACTACTTCATCTAATTCGAGATTTAAAATTAAGTAACGATCCGCTTCAGCTTACGCTATTTTGCCAACTTTTCTTGAACTAAAGATTAGATAAGAGAGGCTGGGACACAAAAAAACGTCATTGGTTGGTCGTTGAAGAATGTAATTAAAAATCTAAGAAAGAATGATGAAGAAGAGGAGGGAAAAAAAAAATATGAAAAAAAAAAAGTTTCTATAAGAGACCAGGAGTCATTTTCGTGAGGAAACACGAGCTCTCAAAGAGTTCTTCGCGCTTTTAACTACTCTTCTAATTCGTCTCCCGCGAATAAAGAAGCATCCAGTTGCTCAAAAGAAGCGCTCAGTGGCTTCTGTAGTTTATACGCGTATACTTTATAAGATATCCGAGGGGTCCGAGTTAGCCTTTATATCAGAGTCTTCTTTCTTTGAGAGAAGATGTTAGAAAGAGAGGTTGGTCGGGTACCCGCGTTGGTGGGAGGGGTTCGGGGAGTCTGGGACTGATTCGAAACTTTACAGTCGAGTGCTCCCGGAGCGTGCGAGCAGAAATCCCCAACGAAAATGTCGCTTTCCGGATCTCGGCACCCCGTTCTTCCCACGAAAAAGATTGTCGCGAGCTTTCCCTTCAGGCACGGCAGATGCCCTTCTCTCCTTTTCTCCTTCGGAATCTCTCTTAGCTAGTACTTCTCCTCTCGCGCCAGTAAGATTCGCTCTCTCTGTCGTCGCAATCGCGTTTGTGCGTGACATAATTCACATTGCCAAGGAGAAGACATCGAAACCTTCTTTCCTTCAACTCCCGAAATCCTCCCCCCTTCCAATCCCTTATATCTAAATCCGGATAAAGAGAGGCAATTAAGAAGAAGGCGATACTCGTATACCATTATACTCTTTTATACTTCGTTACTATTAGTTCTATATTCGATACGTATAGTATATAGACTTTCTCATCTTTGATACATCTTACATCCCATTCTTTTATACTATCACCGCCTCCTCTCGAGTCCCTAGGGGTGGAAAGATTCCGCAGTTTTCTCCCTTTGTACAAAGTGGGTTTGATAGGGAAAAGTCGACTCTCGTCTGCCGCGAGCGGGTCCCGGGGAAAAAGCTGGGAGGGTGGATGGGGGAATGGACGGATTAGCAATTTACCACGCCAAGAATAAACAATCCTAATGCATTATCTAAGAGAAAAGGAGAGAGCTCGAGATATTTGCCCATCTTTTCAACGTTCCTTCGCCATCTTTCTTTCTTCTCTAATACCGAGTATATCCAAGGGGTAACGTGGAATAAGAAGAAAGGCATAATCGGGAGAACTTTCGAAAAATTGAGCTTCCTCTCGTATATAGAATTCCCATAATTTCATTCGGGCAGGTTTCTAGTACCGTAACTATGTTTGGTTACATTCTCAGTTTGCAAGATGAACAGAGGTAGGATAAATCTTTGTCTTAAATAGAGATAGGATTCTAGAGGTACATTCACACGTATACGTCAATTTGGAAGATAAAAAACGCTGATAAAACCGTATCAACGAAATTATTTGAAACCATTTTTAATCGTTTTTGGAAATGTCAAGGCATTTTTTTACTTCTAAAGGTTTGATGAACTTAGCAGACAATTTGAAAGCACTTAGTGTTAACGTAGATTAATTTTATCGCGGAATCAAAATAGGGCTTCAAACCAAAACGCTTAGATGAAAATAGTGAATAATATTTTCTAAAGTATATAGGAACCAATTAGTATCAATTAAACCAAGAGATTATCTCCTGCAGCAAACAGAACAATGAAGAAACTGCAAAATTGGTTTTTTTGTCTAAAATTTTCATATAGTTAACGATGAAACCATTAGAAATCGGATCAAAACGAATTTTTTAAATCTCAATAGTGTGAACGAGACTAAAGCCGCGAATAACTATATAGGTGATGTAATCTTAAGGTGAAATTTAGCCTTTGCGTTTCGGTTCTTATCTTTTTAACCGAGTAAGTCGGTAAAAGTTAGCTTGTCCTATATACGCTTCTGCTAAAAAGGTATCGACAATATAACCAATTTTGAGGCGGATTGATACAAAATTTAAAATACCGTAGGAATAAAAGTAGTCAGTGACAACTTATCTTGAAAAGAAGTATAGGAAAGCCAAGGAAAAACAAAAAGTATACTGTATTTGCTCCGGCTTTAAAGCATTCAGCGAAAAATTCAGAGTTACACAATTCCATCCTGAGTTTACATCACTTATAAAGCTATTTCCACCTTTTTTCTACTGGGTTTCCCGAGGAATAAAATGAAACATACGTTCGTACGGATTGAAAGCTAATTTAAAGAAATTCCTACTATAGAAACAGCTTCGACCCTAGTCCCTGGAGAAAAAGGGAACCTTTTATATGTAACTTTGAAATATGAACTAATATATTTATATAAATACGAAGAAAAACATATATGGCATCCACTTAAGTTTTGACTTTTTAATATCGTAAGAGAAAGAAAGTTTCCGGTTAAATTAAAGAGCTAAAGTTTGAGTTTTATCCCGTGTTACGCGCGATTTAAAAAAAATCGAGGATCAGGAAATTTGGGGTTATTTCAACCTCCTCATCGCTCAAAACAAAAAATTTCAAAAACTCATTTTAAATTTTAAAAACGTTGGAAGCTTTTAAAGCTTTAATATATTTTGGGTCCTATGCAAATAGCTTGATAAAAAAAAAATAAAAAAAAATCAAGATCCCAATTTCCGTGCTTAACATTTAGAATTCAAAAGGAAAATGAAAAAAAAAAAAAAAAATGTTCCTTTTAAAGCATTAAAATATTCATAAAGTCAAAAGACAAATTGCGCCTTATTTGCCTTATTTCTGGCAAAAAAAGTGGGAATAAGAAAAATCACGTATTTCCTAGAAAATTTTTCACGCGTAGGAATATAGGATCTTACGCGAGTACCTCCTTACTTTGCATAAACCTATAAAAATGGCCCTATATATTCTAAATAATAAAAAAAACTATTCAATTTAAAGGGGCTGGAATATTTTTTCCTTTTTTTTTTCCTTAAAAACCCTCGGGTCAGAATTCCAATTTTTCTGATTCCCCTTTCGCTAAAGATATTTGAAAAAGAACGGGAGGCGGAAGCCTCACCAGAAAAATTTCCTCTAAATGAAATTCTTTTCGTTTGATGATGCAAAAAAGGCACTAGGGATTTTTGGCGGGATTCTAGATGTATAGATTCCGAGGGAAAAAATATACAAAAGTTTGGAATGGAAGTGGCATTGCCGAAGAATTCGAGTAAACAGTTCTTATTTGGCAAACTCGCGGCAGCTAATGGGTGTTATAGGGGTAAAAAGGGCGCCAGACCTAGCAGCGACGCACCTGCACAGCGAGATGATCGTTTATTTGCTTAAATCCAAGGCCCCCTAAACTTGGAACTACTGATTTCCCAACGACTCTCAAAGCTCCCGATAGACCGAAGAGGGCACGAGGCTAGAGTCGCTAAGAATCGATTCTTCCTATATTTAAGGAGTCAATAAAAGGGTAGTCGAGTATAAGAAGTGGCTTCCGTCTCAAATCAGGCCCCCATGCATCGAGAGATATCACCCTCCGTCGCGTTAAGTGCCTACTTTCGGCATAAACAATTAAGCGAGGGAATGGGGTAAAGAGCCAGAAACAAAAAAGGAAAAACTTTAAACCCAAGGGCGAGAGAAAAGATATCGCTTTCCTCTTTCGCGTATACATCGCGTGGCTTACTTCTTATTTTTTCCCCAAAAGCCCAAATAACTTAAGAAAGAAGAACCCAAACGGCTCAAAGGAATTTGGGGAAGATTAATATAAAAAGTTTTCCAAGCTTTGATGGAAATAAATACTAGTTATATATATGAAATATAATATTTTTCGTCTATTCTGCTTCTAAAAAAGATACGTTTGCGTATTAAAACATTCAGGAAGTGACAATGAATTCTTCCAAAAATTTGAAACCTTCTGATTTTATCATACAACTAAAACGAGAACCTATGACTAATCGAGAGACGCCTTAGCCTCAGTACCTTTGACTTAATAAAATTCCCGCGAAAGGTGCGGCGGTATACTCTTTGAATCGCGCTAAAAACCTCGTTCTTCATTATTTTCACGCGTTCAACAGCGCATGTCGCGGATATTTTATGAAGACAAAGGTACAAAGGAGTCTTCTGATTAGTCGGATGTTTCCCTTTTAATTATATGCCAAAAATCAGAATCTTTCCCATATTTTTGGACAATTCAGAGGCATTTATCGAATGTTTTAATCGAACAAGTGTTATTTTTATATACTATACTACAAAGAATGTTACTTTGATTTTGGTCTAAAAACCACAAAGTGTTCTAGCCGTCTCGTATTAATGCTGGGCAGAGGATATACCCTTATAGGACATTTTCAGAAACTCGTTCATTATCCTAGGAATTTTACAACAGCTGAATTATTTAAATATTTAAGTCTTTATCTGAGCACTGTGAAAGTACAAAATATTATTTGATTTTAGGATATAATTCATGCGAATGACTTTTTGTTAAGAACGAATGCTTTCTTTACACATCAAGTACTTAAGTTGGGATTAAAGTTAAGTTTGCAATTTCACAAAGAAAATAATCTCCTGAAAGACCTAAAAAGTTACGCATAATTTTAGATTTACAAAAACCGAATTCAACTTTCAGCTTAAAGTTTTAGTGTCAGCATTTTGGCGCGAGATAGAACTATGCTTTAAAAAAATTACGAAACGATTACAATCCAGAAAAACCCTAAATTCCATTCAAAGTTAATCGCTAATTAAATTCCAGAAACACTCCGCATCGTATCAAGCGGAATTACTTAGCGGAGTTTCTTAAAAAACTCTCAAGCAATGAAACTAAAAATATAATCCATAAACCTTCAAATATGTTAAAAGTATTATTTAAAAGCGTTTATGCTTTTAAAACCACTGTGGAGACGGTGCTAAATAACTTGGTCACTCCCGCCCAAAAATCATTGTAACAACTTAATAAAATCTGTACTACTTTATAAACAACCTTTTTGGGAGAGCCGAGCGATGGAGGAATTCATGTAAAAACCCAAAAATATAACGCACCTGTTCCCATTGTCCGTTTGCTCGGCTCCGTTACAAAAGAAAAATGTTGGAACAAAAATATTCATTCTGTATTTAAAACTTGGACAGAGAGAGAGAAAAAAAAAAAACCTCTCGAAATAGGGCCGCATAAAAAAGGTCGAAAATAAAAATAAATCGAAGTTAGAACTTAGAAAATAAACGAGTAATTATTAGAAAATTCTTGGAAATGTTTCAGTCCGTTTCCAGGGATTCGTAAAAACTAAACAAGCTCTCCCAAGCTTAGAACCAGGCGTAGAAGGAAATTAAAATTCTTCATGGTGCCTCAAACCCGCGAGTTAATCAAAATCAGTATTAACTAGTAAAAACGGAACAGTATCGCGTAAAAATGGCCGATGCCACTAGAAGTCGCGCACCAAAAAGCGGCAATCTTGACGCTCCCGAGCAACTAAAACTGGCGAAAGGAGTGCAAAACTCTATTAGAAACGCAACCGCGAGAAAAATAAAAGATATAAAAAAGATCCTGAAAACGAAGGAACCAGACATCGAGGATCTGGAAGATGCCCTAGCAATCCTGCAACAAAAAGAGGAGGACATCATCTCGATCGACGAACAAGTGGAATCACTAATCGAAGACTTAGTCGAAATCGAAACGGCAACGGACGAGTCAACAAAATGGAGAGAAGACATCCTGGAAACGAAATCCAAAGCAATCCGGATGATCAACAAATCACGAGGTATAAAATCAGGAGCGGCGTCTCTCTTCGGAGGATCAACCCTAATCAACGCGGGCGAACCATCAACGGCCGGCAGCATCAACGAGGACCGGGACTCACCAAAAGTACGAGTAAAACTACCAGCTCTCACCATCCAAAAATTCAGTGGCGACTACACCAAATGGAAACAGTTCTGGAGCCGATTCAAAGCCACGATCGACGACAACGGCAAGCTGAGCCAGGTAGAAAAACTAATATATTTAAACTCGTATTTAGAAGGCGAAGCCTTAAAAACTATTGAGGGGTTAGTCCATTCCGAGGAATCTTATAGCGAAGCTGTATCGTTACTTAAGAGTAGATTCGATAGGGACGATTTAGCCGTTCATTTCCACATTAATAAATTGCTAGAAATTCAGCCAGTTACTAATTCAAACAATTTAATTGCCCTGAGGAAGTTATTAAATATTTGCGAAACTAATATCAGAAGCTTAAAAGCCCTAAAAGTAGAAACGACAGAAAAAGCGTCGTTTTTATGCCCAGCTTTGTTAAGGTGTCTCCCTAACGATATAAGGACAGAATTTTGCGTTAGGCATATGCCCAAAGATGGGAATTGGGACGCGGAAATATTAATAACTTTTATTAAACAACAAATTGAGAGCAGGGAAATGGCCGTAATGTTAGGAGGAGGTCCGGGTGCAATGGGTGGAAAGGGCGATAGTAAAGATAGCCACAGTCAAGAAAAACAAAAACCAGACTATCATTCGTATGAAAAATCAAAATCAAGGTTTAGAGAAAATAAACAATCCACAGCCATGTTAGCCGTAGGAACCAATAAGGCTTACGATAATGTCTTTTGCATTTTCTGCGATAACAAGGAGCATAAAACAATAGAGTGTAGGAAATTTACCTTAGAAGAAAAACGAAAAATAGTTACGGATAGTTCAAGGTGTTATATTTGCTTACGTATGAATCATAGAGCTAGCACTTGTAGATCATATTATAAAAACTGTAAGAAATGCCAAAGCAGACATAATTTCGCCGTATGCGAATTCAACGAGGCTCACAAAAAACCCGCCACTAAACCTTTAGAAAACACTGAGGAAAAACAGGTGACAACCATGTCAAGCGTAGCTCACACTAGGGTTGGGGGAAATGTAGTATTGTTACAAACCGCATTAGCCTTAACTAAAAATCCATCTAACTACGAAAATCAGCTAGCTAGATGTCTCCTAGATAGTGGCAGCCAACATAGTTTTATTAAGGAAAGCTTATCTAAAAAACTAAATTTGCCAGTTGTGGGCGAGCAAACGCTCGAAATTTATAGCTTTGGAAATCAAACTCCCTCGGAGAAAACATGCAAAAAGGTTAAAGTTATTTTAGAAAATCAAAAATACCCAGAAAAGAAGATAGAATTAATTTTGACAGAAATTCCTTATTTGTGTAACGCCGTAACAACTATGAAAAGCGAGGAGTTAGTTACTATAATGAAAAACAAAGGCCTACAATTAGCCGATAGTCAAAACGGATGGTCAAACTCAGAAATTGAAATTCTTATCGGTGGGGATTTGTATTGGAAAATTTGCACAATAAACTTAGAAAGATTAAGCCCCTCCGTTGTTGCTATGGAGACAATTTTGGGATGGGCATTACTTGGACCAACACAGGTGCAGGGCAACTCTGTAGCAGCGGGGATGGTAATGTTCGCGGGAATTAAAGAGCTAAATCAAACAGTTAGAAATTTCTGGGAATTAGAGGGGCTAGGCATAAATAGCCAGGAGATCGTTGAAAATCACGACGATGTCACTGTCGATTCTTTTCTTAAGGAGATAAAATTTAACAATGGGAGGTACGAAGTAAAATTTCCCTGGAATGTTGAGAGGGAAAAACTCCCAAATAACAAAACAGTAGCGGAAAAAAGATTTAAAGGGTTAGTGACGAAGTTTCAAAAAGATCCATTATATTATAAGGAATATAAAAAGGTTATCGATGACCAACTGGAAAACTCAATAGTAGAAATAGTACCCGAAAACGAGATAGGAGACGCAAAGCCAGGTACATTTTACATGCCCCATCAAGGGGTTATTAGAAACAATGTAGCAACCACCAAACTCAGAGTGGTTTTAGATGGGTCATCCCACCTTTTGAATTGCCCCTCGCTAAATGATTGTTTGGCCCCTGGGCCAAATTTAAATCCCGATCTTCTTCTTTTATTGTTAAGATTTCGAAAATACTCAATAGCCATTGTTGCAGATATCAAACAAGCCTATTTACAAGTAGCATTAAATAAAGATGACAGGGATGCAGTTAGGTTCTTGTGGGTAAAGGAAAAGAACGGGATACTTGATCCAAATGATTATGTCACACTAAGAATGACCCGTGTGCCTTTTGGGGTGAAAAGCTCCCCATTTCTCTTAGCTTGCACAATCAAAAGCCACCTGCAGAAAAACAGCCAGGCTGACAAAGAGGTTTTAGAAAAACTCAATAACGACCTTTATGTCGATGATTTCACGAGCGGGGCAAGTAGCGTAGAGGAAGGGTTTGACTTATCATTGGGCGCGGCAAAATTAATTAAAACAGCTGGAATGGAATTTAGAAAATGGAACACTAATTCAAAAGAATTAAGGGAATTATGGGGTGACCATTCTAAACAAAATGAAATAAATTTATTCGAAACGCAATCAAATGAAAGCGCGTCGAAAGTGTTAGGCAAGAAATGGGACCCAAAAACAGACACCTTTTCGTTCGACCTATCAAGCTTACTAGAAACGGTAAAAACAATGAAAAACACCAAACGCCACGTTTTAAGTCTGGTATCACAGATCTTTGACCCAATCGGCCTACTGGGACCCTTTACCATTAGAGCGAAAATGCTATTGCAAAAAATATGGGAATCTAAGGTAGATTGGGACGAAACACCATCTCCGGAAATAGAAAGCGAATTTAAAACTTGGGTTTTGGAATTACCGGTTATTCATCGGATTAGAATAGATAGAAATTATTTTGGCACAGCTGACAGTAAAATAACAAAAATAGAATTGCATTGTTTTTGCGA
Organism: Odiellus spinosus; assembly: GCA_963920705.1. Taxonomy (NCBI): domain Eukaryota; kingdom Metazoa; phylum Arthropoda; class Arachnida; order Opiliones; family Phalangiidae; genus Odiellus; species Odiellus spinosus. Next base: position 18,854,815 of record OY987228.1, on the reverse strand, counting down.
CGCGTCAATGAAAGCTTACGCGACGGCAATATATGTTAGATTTGAAACAAAAACAGGAGAAATTGGCACCGCTTTAGTTACGGCTAAAGCTAGGGTTGCGCCATTGAAATTAGGAAAAACAAAAGGCAAGAAAAAAGCGCAAACTTTTTTAGAATCAAATTCAAATCCCGAAAACACTACACTCACACTACCTAGGCTAGAGTTAATGGGCTGTTTATTGGGGGCTAGGCTAACAAACTTCATTAAAAACACTTTCGAGCCCCAATTAGACACCATATATTATTGGACGGATTCAACTGTAGCGTTAGGATGGGTAAAAGGATCTCCAAACATTTGGAAACAATTTATTACTAACCGCACCCAAGAAATTCAAAACATTTCAAACGCAAATAATTGGCAACACTGCCCTGGGGTTGACAACCCAGCGGATTTACCGACTAGAGGCGTGAGCGCGGAAAAATTAGCGGAAAGCAAAATTTGGTGGCAGGGACCACATTGGTTGAGGGGGCCCCAAGAAAGTTGGCCAAAACATCCACAATCAGAATCAAAATTAGACACAGTTGAACACGAGCGTAGAAAACTAACATTGGCTCTAAAAATCACGGAAAAACCTAATTTAAAACTAGAAGAAACCATAGATTTAAACCGACACAATTCATTGAACAAAACACTCAGGGTTACCGCGTACGTTCTTAGGTTTATTGAAATGGCTAAAGATAAGTTTAAAAATAAAATAACAGGCCCAATCACGGCGCAAGAAATAGCTAACTCTGAAATTATGTGGGTTAAAGCTATTCAGGCAAAAATCTATGACCAAGAATTAGCTGATTTAAAAACTGGCGAAGTAAGCAAAAAATCTAAAATTTTTACCCTACAACCAAAACTGAATGATAGTGGGTTAATTTGTGTAGGGGGACGTCTTGAAGAATCTTCAATGACATATAATCAGAGACATCCAATTCTATTAAACAAAAATGAAAGGTTTTCAAAACTACTAGTAATCAGAAGTCACGAAAGAGTAGGTCACGGGGGAATCAACGATACTATCACCCAAGTTCGTGAGCGATATTGGCTTCCCGCTGGGAGACAACTAGCAAGGTCAATAATAAAATCATGCCTAAAATGCAATAGACTTAGCGTAAAACCTTCGGATAGCTCCACTTCAAATCTACCTAAAGATCGAATTGATCAAGCTCCCCCATTCTCAAAAATTGGTTTTGATTTTGGTGGGCCCCTCTTTATTAAAGATGGAGTTGAAACAAAAAAAGCGTATATTTGTTTAGCGACGTGCGCAGTGACTAGGGCTATACACCTTGAGCTTGTCCCATCACTTAGCACCGACGATTTCCTCCTCGCTTTTAAACGAATAATAAATAGACGAGGCATTCCCACTACAGTATATAGCGATAATGCAAAAACCTTTAAAGCGGCGGACAAAGATTTACAATTACTATGGGCAAAATTAGAACCAAAATATCAGGAGTTTTTTGGGACTCAGGGGATAAAATGGAAGTATAGCATTGAGAGGGCCGCTTGGTACGGAGGCTGGTGGGAGGTATTAATTAAATCCACAAAATTTTCATTAAAAAAGAACTTAGGCAAATCACTTTTAACTTATGTCGAAATGGAGACAGCTCTAACAGAAGCTGAGGCTATTATTAATTCTCGCCCCATAAGTTATTGTTATAACGAAGTTAACGAACCTACACCCATAACACCAGCGGAATTTCTCATAGGACGAAGAATAACTTCGATCCCCCCTTTTAAAACCAAATCTAATAAAGACCAAAAGGGCCCAACAACACGTTTAGAATTAACAAAAAGAATTAAGCACAGGGAAAATGTTGTAAACAATTTATGGAAAAGATTCCAACACGAATATTTAATGGAACTTAGAACCGCTCATTATGGAAAAAATTATAAAAACATAATTGAAATGAAATTAGATGATGTAGTATTGGTAAAAGACGATAAGTTACCTAGACAAATGTGGAAATTAGGCGTAATTCAAGAAATAATATTAGGCCGAGACGGCAAAACTAGGGCGTGCATGGTTAAAACCGCAAATAATACCACAATCCGACGATCAATTTTACATTTGTGTAATTTAGAAATTAAAAATTAAAACTGCAAAAAAAAAAAAAAAATATACATATATATTGTGTAACCAAAAGTGTATAATCATGTAAATAAAAATGTAACCAAAGAAAAACCATAGGGTGATACTCTTCAAGTATCACCGGGGGGAGTGCTAAATAACTTGGTCACTCCCGCCCAAAAATCATTGTAACAACTTAATAAAATCTGTACTACTTTATAAACAACCTTTTTGGGAGAGCCGAGCGATGGAGGAATTCATGTAAAAACCCAAAAATATAACGCACCTGTTCCCATTGTCCGTTTGCTCGGCTCCGTTACAAAAGAAAAATGTTGGAACAAAAATATTCATTCTGTATTTAAAACTTGGACAGAGAGAGAGAAAAAAAAAAAACCTCTCGAAATAGGGCCGCATAAAAAAGGTCGAAAATAAAAATAAATCGAAGTTAGAACTTAGAAAATAAACGAGTAATTATTAGAAAATTCTTGGAAATGTTTCAGTCCGTTTCCAGGGATTCGTAAAAACTAAACAAGCTCTCCCAAGCTTAGAACCAGGCGTAGAAGGAAATTAAAATTCTTCAGACGGGGAAGGTAATATGGCCCAACGGCTAGTATACCGAGAGAGAAAGTGGGTAAAAATTGGACCGACGCGAAGGGGCGCAACTGTTTGTAAGCAAATTTATTCGTAGAATACTCCTGTTATAGAGTTTTTGTTTCGATCATAGCTGGTTATAGTTTAATATAATTGGTTAGGAAAGAATCATATTGATTAGGTTCACATTTCCAAGTATAAAGAAGATAGGGCCAGTATATATTTGCAGTAATCCGAAAAAGTATACGGTTGCATTCACAAAAAAAAATTACTAATCGGATTAGTAAACAACCAAGAAAGAAAAGGCACTTAGAAAAAAATAACAAAAACAAAGCCGTATACATAATCCCCCAGAAACCTTTCGACATAACGTAAGCCCTATTAAAACCGGTATACATAGCTTTGTATAACAATGTGCACTGCCAACTCTTAAACGTATTCAAGCTTCCTCGCGAGTGTTAATCTTATTATTAGGGAATTATCACGACCTAAATACACTACAAAATTAGCGTAAATTTAATTCCCCGGAAAATCCTATTAAATTAATAAAAAAGGGCATTGCTAGAAAGGCTTTTAAAATCATCTTTGATAATAGGGTTTAAAAAATTAACCAATTACGATGTACGTTTCGAAACAACAATTTTTTTTTTGTTCCATTTCCTTTTCGAATGGCAATTTGCACTAATTAAATTCAAAGCTAGGGAAAACAGAATTATATACGTATACAACGGTTCAAAGGGAATTAACAAAATGAGGAATACTAAGGTCGGTTGATACGCAACGCTAAATCTCAGAGAATTAAGTAGTCATTGCATAATGACTTGTAATATTACGGGCAAGCAAGCCAATCATACAAGACAAACGGAAAGGAAGTCTTAATTCATTACAAAGGCTTAGAAATTTTACGTGTTAATAGAATATTCAGGGTTGAAAAATGATTTTTCGATGGGGGCCCAAAACAAATATATTTGACATAACGGGTTTTAGAAATAAGGTTGTAAATAGATTAACCGCGTCTTTGATCAAAATATGGTAGACATTTATTGAAGAGATAGGGGGTCTATCTAATGTTTTCATAAAAAAATTTAAGATAGGAGGAGAGAGACAATTTAAAAACCTCGGGCCAATTATCTTCTATCTTTCTTTTCCCTAATGTCGGTGATCGCTCAGATTCTAGAGCGTCTAGCTATCGAGGGAACGATATAAGCTTCGCGCGATACTCGAAGAATCCCAGGGATAACGAGCGGAGACATTTAATACAAAAAAGCGTACACCCGGAACCATTAAAAACGCATTAAGGCCCGAAAAAAAAAAAAAAGGAGCATTAATTGGATACGTTTCTACTCTCCGCGCGACTCTCCAGTCGAATTAAAAAATTTATCCTCCAGAAAAGAAAGAAAAGAAATAACTCCTTTCGTTCTCACTCCGGAAACGAGACACTACATCCTTTTCGCTTCGAATTAATTAATAGGAAGATGTCCCTGGAAAATAGGATACTGACGTTGAAGGAATATACCAACATTACATTTTTACTCTATTAACAGACATCCCACGAACACCATTTAAAGGAATTGTAAAAAGGTGAAGTGATTTTCTTCGTCTTAAATTTTACAGTTTATGATAACATTGAGTGTCTTTGTTAGGGTTATGAACGTGATAGTAAAATTTCCAATTTGTTTTAGATCATTAAATTAGCTCCGTATAGACGCGCCCAAGTTACTGAGAATAATTATAATGATTAAGTTAACAGACGAAATACTTGATAGATGTTTAAAATGTTATCTTACATTTAAATTCGACTTTTAAAAACACCTTGCAAGTGACTTTAAACTGCATTAGTTTAATTGTAAGTATAACCTTATAGTGAAATAATTGTTTTAAGTTTTTATCCAATTAACGAGAAGTTTACTCGTGGTTAGATTAATTAAATAGTGGGTTGTTTTTGTCGTAAAAATAAACATAAATAATCTTCCTTTTCACCTTCCCTTTATGGGACGGAAGGGAAAAAGCCAAAAAGGAGAAGAGAAGGGTAGGGGTGGGTTAGAGAAATCTTGACTGATGGCGAATTTCTGCTAAGTTTCAGGATCGAGAAGAAAGGCTCTTTTTCTTCGATCCGCGACATAAGAGGCTTTTAGATAATGAGATAATAAGTATTTCACATCCTATAAGAATAAGTGGAAAAAAGCGTTCGCGTTAAATTTGACGCAAAGGTCCCTCATTACGAACGAGAATTAGTTTTTATTTTCGCCAGACATTTTTACTTTGACAAAAAATTCCGACGCTAATAAGATTTTATTCGTTTTTAAAAAAATGGGTTAGTTTTTCGAAAGAAAAACAAAAATATTCAAAAGAACCCCCTACCCCTAATCGCCTGTAAAAGTGTTCCAACCGTCCCGCTTCGAAGCTTCACTCGTCAGCCCACCTTTTTTTGTTTTCCCTCTCTCTCTGGACTGCGTGGAATGTCACGGTGGAAAGGTGTCGAGACGCGAAAGAGGAATGAGATGGTTTAGATAACGTTTTGGTTTTGATTTTTTTTTCAAAGATCCTATCCTACTTGTTTAAAACTAATTTTGACTTGATATACAAAGTTTGCAAGCAGGCGTTACAAGATTTTAGATAGCTTAGAAGAGAAATATTCGACTAAATAAGCTAATTTTTAGAGAGGTTTGAGAAGTATTACGAAGTTAATTTTTGGAGAGATATCGTTACACTAAAGCAACTCCTTTAGACACGTTAATATTTGAATTCTAGTGCGTTATATAAATTTAATTATTCCTAACGCACGACTGAAGAAGGGCTACAGGCCTGCACTCACGAATAGCAAATTAAGTTCGTAAAGTATAATAAAAATTTAATCTACATTTCCACCATGGTAAACGATTATTACAAAGCTAATATTTCAGAGAAATATTGAGACTCCATAAATTTAATTTTAAGAATAGGTTTTGATAATTCTTTGTAGTAATTTTTTTGATTCTTGTAATGCTGAATTTTGAAGTTTTTGGGCACTGAAAATTATTCTTAAGGGGCCATAATTAACAATTACCCTTGGTCCCATTTAATCTGGGCCTACCAATGAATAATTAACAATTCTACATATTTTTAATTAGTTCATAATTCTCAATTGTACATCTCTCTAAACCTCACCATCAATAACTAAACAAACATGCACTGAATCGAATATTCTTAAGCTGAACTGTACTTTATAAGGGATATATATATTTCTATGAAAATTAGTATAATGTAATAATCCGCCTGGGTTTCTGTATAATGAAAAATGATCTTGTTTAAGAGTATAAAGGCGATACTAAACTGATACATAATTCATCGAAAACACGAGGGTTGAGTTGTAGATCGAGTAATTCTGTCGCCTTCGATTGAACACTAATTAAAAATCATTGCCCAGATTGAAAAAAAAAATATATAAAAAAATAAAAAAATGTAATATTGATGGTAACTAGTAGAAGAGAATCTTAGAAAGAAAAAAAAAAAAAAAAAAAGTAATAAGGGCGTAGGAACTAAATGTAAAACAGGCTCGTACCAGAGATTATTTGAAGGCCATATTATTAAATACTAAAACGTGACTTTTAGAGAAAGCCAGAGATTTTTTTCATTCCAAAATTCTGTACTTTAAAGGGATATTATCACGTTATTTTTAAAGGGATACTCAAACTATTTAACAAGGATATTTTTATGTATAAACGCTTCTAACGCACTCGAGGCGCTCGCTCCATCAGAGTGCCATAAGCTACGTTCACACTATCACGTTTTCAGATTGTTTCGAATTCAAATAAATTTTTAAAACAAAAAATCATTTTTTTTAAAAATTACTGGTCTATATGTGGATTTTGATAACTCGTTAAGTTGAAGTGGCTAACCTTATTATTGAAACAAAAAATAATTTTATATGAAAATCACTTTTGGACATCAAGTAGGTTCATTTACGACCGAAATTGATGATAAAATGGTTAAAAGTTTAATTAAAAAACAAATCGTGGTACTATCCCTTTAATCCCGTTAAGAAAATCCGATGCACGGGGTAAAAATCTCAAAAATAAATTATTTTCTCTTTTTCGCTATATTTCCGTTTCTCGCCATAAATTCTATTCGCTACTACCAGAACATAACGTGATAGAAGAAAAGAGTAATTTTTAATTTAACAAATTTCCAACAAAAAAGCCGAAAAATCGGAAGAAAAAAAATGAAAATTCGAGTGGAAAATAGCACGAAACGTTTCATGGAGAATTACGGCGTGAAGAGATGAGAAAACTTGATACATGCATAGATATATAGGTTTCGAGTGTGGAACGAGTAGTTTGGAGGGAAAATATTCTCTAACTTTAGTCGTGACATCATTCTTACGCAATATTCAAACGATGTCTGTCCTTTTGGAAAATACGATTACCAAATATTCCGTCGTGTTAATTTACAAGTTTTGAGTGGTTTTTAGATCATTGGAAAAAAATTAAAGCCAATAAATAATAAATATCGTATAAATTAAAACGGTTAGTAGCGAAACAAAATTCACATTAGCAACGTTCATACTAGGCCTACAGAAGCGCGGTAACCGAATCAATGATTAACGTTTAACGTTACGGAAAATATCGTCGACGTAAAATTTACTAAGCAAAATTCTGATTGGCTCTGTGTTAAGGTTGGTTTTTAAACCCAAATCCAGCTTCGCGGACTACACTTTTGGGTTTATTCTATGAGCTTTTGATTATATATTTATACAAATGCATGCAGGAAGATGTCGAGCTGATTAACAGCTCTAAAATAAGGTATAAAGTAAACTTTTTCTATGTGTCATTTCTTCCCTCCTAAACAACGGAGTCTTAATGTTTACGGACTTGAGTCATTCCTAATACAAGCGTGAAACTCAATTTTCTTCGGGCTAAATTATCCACCCCTAAATTAACGTTAATTAAGTAATGAGCATACGGAGTAGAAATGATTAGCGTTTAAATTATTAACCAATTTGTATATACAAAATGCGCTTGCGTTCGTCTCTTTTTGTTGCTCAAACAATATAAAAGTGATTTGATAAAAAGATAAAAAATATATAAAAAGGTGGATAAATAAGCATTTTGTCTCGCCGACCGACCGACCGACCGCGAAGAGATTTAGAAAAAGGAAAGAACCACGCCTGAGGTTTATTACATTACCCCGCCACGTTTTATTTTAGCTCCGAAATAAAAACGGCTCAACCAACGTCAAAACATTTACTACGTATACCGCAATCATTCGAGCTAAAATAAAACCATTTAAGTTTATATATACGCCTAGATTTTCAGCGATGGCTCCAGGGAGATGATATTTTAGCCGCTGCCAAGAAAACCGTGTCATCCAGGCTAGAGAATCTATTCAAATTTCAAAAACTAACAACCAACGAGGCGTAAAAACGATTTGGGCAGAAAAATGAATAAAAAAAGTAAGGGTATTTCTTTCAACGGTGCTAGCTAGTTCTTTAGCAATGTTCTTTACACTATAGCCTCTCGTCTGATTTTTTTCCGTTATAGAAAGGGGAAGAAAAAGAAGTTGAGATGCCCTCGGCCGGGCGAATCGACCTTTCCTTTTGGAACAGTCTGAAGAAAAAAGTATGAAAAAAATTGATTTTCAACTCAACTAACTATCGAAGTGGGATAATCCTGCCGTTAAGTTAAGAAGCTAAGGAAAGAAACTTTCCTTTCGCTGTAAAGTTTAACTGTAAACGAGTGATACACCCTCTAGTCGGATCTTTACACCGCGAACGCGGATGCAATGTAGTACAAGCGTACAAGAAAGAGATCGCGTGTCGTTTCTAAAGGTTATTTCTTTCTCCCTTTCTCTTTCTTCAAAGAGAGAGAAGTTAAAAGAAAGAAAAAAATGTTAAAGAATTGATGGGGTAGGCGCCAAAGGCGAAGAAATCGGAGAAATAAGCCTCGCGACTATATATTTTTCAATTCCACATTCAGTATTCTCAACTATAAAGAGCATTGGCGCGTACTTCATTTAGCTTCGTTATATATATCGAATAGAAATACGTAAGAAACGATGACTTTTGTACGTAGTGCAAACGCGGCTCGTTTCTTTCAAACCAATACTCGCGCACGAGCTATATTAGCTATATAGCGCCAAATGCCGTCCATCGCGTTTTATGCCCAAGCTGGCTCCACGATGGAACATTAGCGGAAAAATGGCTCCAAGGGCATCTTTTTGAACCGAACGCCTAATTACGGCTGACATAGCGCTTTCTACTCTCCTATCTTTCTCTTTCTCTCTCTCTCTAACGGACGCTTCTCTGGCATTCCCTTCTCTCTCTCTCTCCCTACAGTCGGTTTTCTCCCTCCGAATATAATTTCCTTCGGATAATAACTCTATTAAAAATGGGACTGACCGAGATAAAGAAGAAAACTCCCATTTAGCGCGAACCCAAAATGAGAAAAAGAGAAAGATATGGGATAACTGTGTCCGCAAACTCGCGGTGCCGCCGAGTAAAAGAGTTAAAATAATAAAAAAAAATATTTAATTGTCTCATTCCGGAAAAGGGGTTATAACTTACTGGGAGTATTACAGCTAGGGGAAAAAGTACCAAAACTAATCGAAACCAATTTTTATTATATATGTCTTATATACTTCGCGTTATATACTACCAATTTAGAAAATTGTCCGTTATAAAGACCGCGATCCCCTTAGTACAATTTCGGGAGGATCATAAAATCCGGTACTACGATCAGTTCCAACCTCGAATTGGCAACGTGGATAAAGCTAGGCTACCTTTTATCATTAAATAAACAAATCATACATAAAGAATAGCTTATATAGCTTCGTTTGCGCTTCTAATCCGAGGTGAAAGAAAAATATACGTTCGACTCTTCCTAGTGAATAGAGATTAAGGTTAAATAATACTTAGCTATCTTACCCCTTTCTCAAGCTTCCCCCAAACATTATTTCATTAGATATGAGCGCATATACTACCCTTAAAGGAACAGTTCATTGGTTTATTTGTTCACATGATTTTAGACTTGATTTATTTTATGTGTATAGCTAGGGCGGACGTAAATTAGGATAAGAATGGCTTTTATACAAATTTTTCGCTTGTTTCGGAACCTATCGGCTCTTGCAATCTGCGGTTTATTCCTAGGAAAAGGGTAGAAACTATTTCGAGAGACACCCGACTAGATTCACGTTACAACAGAAGCCGATGAAACCCTCCTTTGAAGTCTACTACTCTAATGTTCCATATAGCGCTCCTCTCTGTATGGGTAAAATTCACAATTTTACGAGATCGGAGGGGTCCTACTTCATGCCCCCTGTCTACGAAAAATTGGAAATTCTCTCTCTCCACAAACGACGACGTTTTTTTTGACGAACTCCAAGGCTGCTAGAGATATTCGCTCGACGAATTCCCGCTCCGAAAATATCTACCGTTGGAAGGCGTACGAATCGCGCTTTTTGAAACTAACCCATACAGAGAGGGGTAGACAAGACCCTGGAGTAATAGACTTCAAAGGAGGGTTTCATCGGCTTCTGGTTACAATGAAGGTGTAATCACCACTAGTATAATTAAGAACCAATTGTATAGTATTCCTTTAAATAATATTCTTGAAAGATATAAGGTTTGAGCCCCGCAGGTAACGACCGTTCCCTATGGAATGTATAAACAAGAGAACGAGCGAGGTTCCTCGGACGATACGCGACCAATGATGGCAACATACGCGCGGAACTCGTTACGACTAAACACAGCTTTGTTTTCCCCAAAACCCCAAAAGAGTGGCCGCAAAGCGTTATAGTCTTTGATGACTCTTCTAAATCATTCTCGAGACGTTTACGAGGGAAACCTGGATTAAATTCTTATAATGACGGGAAAATTTCCGACCGAAAAATATAGAAATTAGCTACAAGGTATATATACGTATAAAAGCGAGATAATTGTTTTAATACATATTTCTTGACGCGACGAAGAGAGTTCCCCTGACGCGGCGGGCGGGCGACCAGTCGGTATACGAATTTTATCCGATTAATGTCAAAAGACTCGAGTTGCGCGAGTTGTATCTCGGAGCTTACAGGCCAAAGCCTCTTCTTTCTCGTCTATACATCGCCGGGAACGTCGTCTTGAATTTCTAATTAGACTAGGAGCCCATTTAAGATCGCGCGCGGCGTAACAGGCCTTGTAAGAAGGGGGACGATTAAAGAGGAATGGCAATCGGAGGGGTGGAATTATCAAAAATTTGCAGACTTACGGCAACGCCACAGTATATTCTTGTTAAAAAACAAGAGGCTACTTAACTCGGACTGCCCTTACCCTATCCGATAGTTCAACACTGTCGAGCCAAAATTTATTCGTTAAAGAATGTCGCGACGTCGTCGGGAACAAGATGGGTTAAAATATTGAATGATTGCGTATAGAAAAAATTTGTAATATTATATAGGATTATAGATTAGATGGATATATAATTACCCGTTATTGGCTATAAATATCATAGGACCAAATTATGATAATGACTCCCCTAACCGTGTTCTCTATAAAGCGAACAACTGTAATTGGGTTCTCGTTAATATTAAAATTATACCCGAAAGCGTAATTTAAAATTTTTCGCCGTGATATTTAAAAGGTCGTCGCGTTAAAATATTAAACGATAATGGGAATGTTTAAGAAATCAAGTTTTATATTCAGAAGTTAAATGAATTATATATTTTTCATACTTCATTGCGCCCAAAGCTCGATAGACATTTAAAATAAAACTGCTTTCTGATAATGCACTCTTCAATATAATCTAAAACAATTTATATACCTTTTCACCCTCCCTATAAATATTTATCGCACCCAAGGGTTTAAAACTTAAAAGTTTACTTTAAAAATAAAATTTAATTTCCAAGATACCACAGACCACCGCAATCATTAAGTGTACCCTCTAGGTCCTTGGATAATTAAAATATTGCATATTGATTTTTTTTGATAAGATTAAATTAAATCAATTAGTCTGATTAAGTCTTATCTGAAACGAGTCTGGTCGAACGAAATGACCAGCTCCTCGCCAAGTTCTTGGAGAAGGGAGGTCGGTTCTAACTTTAAAAATTAAACTTAACTTACAATTAGATTAAAATTACGTATGAGGAAATAATAAAGTTTTATCTTCACTGGTTAGGGAATATAATTTTACTGAATTAAAAGTAATTTCAAAAACGATTACACGAATATAAATATACGGAGAACTACGTGCTATTTTTGCATTCCAACAATTCGGATAGCGCAAGCCCGCGAGTAAGTCTTCATCAAGGATTAAGTTTCTTTCCGATTTTGTCGAGAGAAAAAAATTAACGTGGGTGCTTAAATTTTCATTAAGAGAATTTTGGAAGTTCCTTATTCTTTCGAGAAGCCAAGAGTTTAATTCCAACGAACAATAAGCCATTGCTATAAGATAGTCTTCTTAGAGAACTTTTTGAAACTATTTTCAACCCTTATGAGGTTTCATATTACGTATTAATCCGCCATAACTCGTCTTAAACTATATTCTTATTCAAAAGTATATAGTATTACAAAAGAAGTAGAAGTCATAAAAAGGGCTATAAGGAAGAACCTTCGAGGTGGATATTAAACCAAATTCTAATGGTTTTCTCAATTTTGCAAGAGAAAGACGAAGAAGATTCCCGGTATTTAATGAGAGAGACATTAATTAACTTAAGAATTATGTTTTTGAATAAAAAGTGGATAGCTCGGGCCCACCGCTCGCTCCACTTAAACTTAAATTTTCTTTTGGACTAATAGTACGTGTGGGTTTTTTTTTTTAACTCCGTGGTTCCTTTAATAGTTTTACAAGTATGTCGATTAAAAATTACGTGACGTCATTTTAACCTCAAACAAGACCTTAAAGGTCGAGTGAAAAGGAGAATTAAATTCTACACTATTTAGAAATGAGACTTGGTTGCGAAATAAAGACGAAGGAATGGTCTTTGAATCAAAGAAAACTAATTTTTGCTAGTAAAGCAACATTATAACCACCAACCAATCATATAGCGTCATACAGCGTTTATAAGAGTGTGCTTTACTAAGTTAAACGTGAGGCGTCTACCGATTGGTGGGAGCAAAATTGTCCTTACTTATGGCTCCTAGCACTTTTTATTTTGATGGCCCGAAGTATGAACTTCAGTGGCCTAAGGAGACTTCCTTGAACCATGCTCTAACTCGTGGTTCGAATACGACAGGCCCATTGCATCCATAAAGACAGTTTACTAGATGGGAAGGGGTACTGCCAATAATTGAAATTTTTTCCCTGAATAACTGGAGATATATTAGATATACTTTTTACCCTCCCTTCAAAAACAAAAAGAAAAGAAAAAAGTTTTTAGATTTTAAATCCAGTTAACGCCGGGATGAGTAAGAAGACCACACAAGGAACTTCAACTTCCCCTAAACCGAAAAGATGAAGAATGATAATTTTTTTCTATCAAACTAATTTTAATGGTAGGAAAACCAATTTTTCCACATAAAAAAAATATATTTAAGAACCCTATCTAAATTTTAAAAAGATGTCAGTTTTTATAACCAAAGACCAGACCTCCTATTTTTAGTTTTATTGAGGATACACATCAGCAACAGTCACACGGTTGCTACGAGACACTTCCTGACAAATTTTTATCGGTTTTAAGGTTCCATAAATATCTGGGAGCGAAACTGTGATGAATCCAAGTTAAGATTGGGGGAAATGAAAGTATATAGCAAAAAAACATTTCCTAAATTTTGCAAGGATGCTAATAATAAGCAAATAAATTAGTTGCTTTAACTTTAAACCATAATTATAACTAATTAGACTCGAGGGGTCAAACATTTCCCCAATTTTTCCTAAGGTGCTCTGAAATTTTTAGGTTTTTTGAGAGGTTTTTGGAACTTCAATGCTAATTTCCCATTGATAATATCAAGGTTTTTTTGAAATTTCAGTGGTAGTATTAAGCTAATTTGGGAATACAATTACATTACGAATTTACATTGTGTCAAGAGATGACACGGATTTATACAACGTTAAAACCTTTAAAAATAAAGCAGGCCTCTTGAACAACACTTAAAATTAATTTGTTAAATTCATACATTAATTTATAAACCGTGGTAACTCCGAATTAAATGTAAAACTAGTCTTACGTCGTTTTCCCGTCAAAATAGCTTTGAATTACAACTACCCCCGTAAAATCTTAACGACGTCTGAAAATATCGCTTCTAAAGACAGTTGAAAATATAAAAGAGAGTTGAAAATATAAGTGTAAAAGGTTTTAACCCTCTTTCATTTTAACCACGCTTCGAAGTTGTTAGTCGCCCGCTCCCAAAGTAACGCAACTTTTTAATAGGACCGTAATAAAATAGAAACCTGTCAATAAATGAAGGGAGGGCAGATTTAAGGAAACAAGTTACCGCGTTGCGTACTCGAATACTTCTCACGCCACTAAAGCCGCGTTCATATATCCCTTGAAATCGATTTAAACAGTTACAAAACGTTTTGCAGAGTTGCGTGAACCAATTCATACCGATTCGGTTTCAACAACCGATAGATGAAGCTACAATAAATCGATTTATAAAAATAATGGGTGAACGCGTCACGCTTAAAACGATTCCTAGCGATTTGAATATCGGTTCGATTTCACCGTTTCAAATCGATTGAGAAATGCTAGTGTGACCGCAGCTTTAGAGACGAGCGTAATAACTGTTCAAGAGGAGTTGACGTAATGGAAAAACTTAAACGTGGATTGATACAATGTTGTTGTATATTACGTGCCAACTCCCCTTGAAGCCGAGAATAGAGCCTAAACTCACAATATTTCGGGTTTATTGAAATGTGCGACGGACTTAGTAATAATGCGCTTTTTTTGCGACTTCAAAGTTGCTTAATATCAATCTTTATCGATTGATTTTGATGAAATTAAAAGGATTAATTTCGTAGTTATCGTATCTCGAGGACATCTATCATAATCTGAAGATCGTTCAACGTAGGTTCAGTTATGTTGCAACTAAACCTTTTTTTTTTTTTTTCCTTCTCTATGCCAAGTTGCCAACAACAATTTAGTCAATTCCACAAAGAGCTAGTAGCATGAGCTAAGCTAGCCAAAGCCAACACAGGTCATCTCTTGGAGATGGAAGGACGCTAAAGGCTAGACTCAACTCTATAGGTCGAATTGATTAATTAACAGGTTGATACAAAGGCGAAGAGAGGCCAGGGATCATACACTTCCCCAAAACCCAGTCTGATAATGTTTTAAAACTCGTTAAAACTCAAAATCTTTTCCTAAAACTAGTTCACAAACAAAATTAGGAAATCTAGAAATCAATATTTTTATTGATAGACTCCTCGCTAAAAAGACTTTTCTCATATAAATATAGCCTTAAGAAATATGTTTGTTGTAGCCGTGCAAAGCGACAGACAGATTAATCGTATTCGTAAGACTCTTTTTCTAAAAGAGTTAAGCGAGCGAAAAAAAAGCCATCGATAAAAACAGACGTAAAAGATATTTTTTTTGGCCGCTCGGGGCTGACTAGAAAACTCATCCCCCTTGCCTCACTTTCATCTCGATGCGTTTTTGGGGTAACACCACGTGCCTATATTGGGAACCGACGAACAAGTTATTGGCAGCCTTATATATATTTTGAGCGAAGCAAGGGAGTAAAGAGAGCGATGGAGAGTGAAAGAAAAGATTTTGAACTCGGCTCTTTCTGGATACTCCGACAAGGTTAAGCGGAGTTTTTAGGGCCCACACATATCGCGCCGAGTTATATAAACTTCGCCTTCTTTTTTCGAGGGAGAAAGATTACGAGAAAAAATAAAATTGAAGAAAATATATTGAAAAGAAATTTTTGGCAGTTTTTAGGGTGGATAGATTTTTAACACCCCGAATACAATATTGTGACATTTTGACAAAATGTTATGTTTATGGAGGCGCGGTGTCAGATCCCGAGATATTATTGAAAATATTTCGAAATTGAATGGCTTTTAACGTTAGAATTTCTGATTTTTAGAAGATAACAATGTCACAATGACTAATGTAAGTTTCCAAGCAATTATCTCGAACCAGAAGGAGATAGTGAAAGGGTGCCACTGTGACTGCGTTCAGTGACGCTTACCCAAACGACCGATATGCTACCACAAACTCCGGTTCGTCGCTGAACGGGAATTTTCACTTCCAGTTCCCGAAGATAGAAACTCGAGGAGTTTTTCTGGTTACTTTTGAGATTTTCCGGTATACTCGAGAGACCGTTTCGAAATCGCGGTAACGTCACTGAACGCAGTCTGTATTTTCCTAATGATTTAGTTGCTAATTAGGAGAAAGGATAATCTTAAACACTGTATTTCTGGCTTTCCTACTGTACGGGTCTGCTTCCCACGTAAGCTTGACGAAAAGGGCAGAAATGTAGTTCTTTTATTTAGAGGAAATATAAAAGAAAATAAGGCCTCAATTGGTTGAAATTGTGATATATGAGCCGCGGAAAATATGAAACGATGATTACAGAGAAGCACCCGCGGTATTTTAAAAAGATGACGGGCGATTCAAATAATTGTAACCTGGCTTTAATTTTCCCACATTTTCTAAGGTTGTTACAACTTGGCTTACAATTGCTTTCGTGGAAACTGTGGACCCGAGGGGTCGAAAACTTGTCAAAATCCAGGACAATATGGCCGAAATACAAAAATCTGGCCGTTCTTTTTATGAAATTAATAACGAAATCCCAAAAATAGCTATGAAAATTGAAAAAAAAAAAAAAATATCCTTAAAACCCCCTGCACAAAAATGAAGTGTCCGATCCCTCGAGTAAAACCCTTCTTCCGCTTCGACTTTAAATTTCTAATTATCGATAATTTTGATTAGTTTAAGTCCAGGCGTGTTTGGAATATTGACATAGCGGTAAATTAAATAAACATACGTGTATAATTCAATAGTCCTAGGCATAAAATTTAATTGGAGATGGAAACTTTGTGGAAATCATAGGCATAGTTTGAGTAAATTCATTAGAAAACTAATTTAAGTCGAAATTCTAATATTTACCTCTAGAGGTTTTCCTTACATCTACGTTCCAGCCAGTAATAGAAGTTTACTAACTCCTAAATAATTTAAAAGGGACTACGAATATAAACAAATAGATGAAAGGCCTACTCTGATAAAAAAGTAATTTTTTAATTGATTTAAAAATATATCTAAAACTCAATACTCAAAGGTTTCGCGGTAATTTAGAGTAAATTACCAAACTAAACTCGCTAAGCCTAAATCCGTTCAAGAAATGTCACCGAAAATTCACGAGAAAACTGAGTTGCTGATGCCAATGAAATATCGTATGAAATGGCGCGTCTAAATGGGGTTCAGACAATATTTGAAAAACCAATTTCCCTTTTTTTTTTAGTTTTTATCTTTTTATTTTTTTATTTATTTATTTATTTATTTAATAATTATTATTATTATTATTTTTTTTTTTTTTGAGAATATTCAAATTCCCTAATATTTCCAGGTATTTATGAACCCTCGTTGCAAAAATGTGATTTGGTAAAGACTATCAATGTAGAAACCACTTTCCAATCTCTCCTTATTGAAAAACAGTCTCTAATTGTAATTAACCAAAGTAGGAAATAGGACTAATTAATATTCATTTCTAAGAATGGGTGCGTTGGAATAATAGTTGTAGATGTGATTTGGTTAAGACCAGCAATGCAGAAAGCATTTTCCACTCTCCTTATAGAAAAATAGTCACTAATTGGAATTAACCAAAGCAGGAATAAAGCTAATTAAAACCCTTCCATATGTAATAATTGTTGTAGATGTAATTCGGTTAAGACCAGCAAAGTAGAAACCATTTTCCAATCTCTCCTTATAGAAAAACAGTCACTAATTAATTGGAATTAACCAAAGAAGGAATAAAGCTAATTAAAACCTTTCCATATGATGAGTGCGTTGGAATAATTGGTGTTAAGCACACCCTATTTCTAACAAACATCTCTTATGGTTCTCGCGCCATTTCAAAGACAAAGTCTCATTATCATCAGCAAGTAGTTCTTTTGAAATCTGAAATTTCTTCGGCATTTTGATATTTAACCGCGAATTACCACTCAAAATAAATTTAAAATAGCTTGTTTGATTTTATATATTTAAATTAATGAAATCTAGTATTGAAATTCAGAACTTTTTGATTCCTATATAAAATAATGGTGGTATAGTTCTATGATTATTTTCTGAACTTACGACATTCAGAAGACTAAATACAGTAGCTTAATATAGTGTAATACTATTGGTGATGTTTGGCGCTTCTTCTCACGCGCGAATAGACTTCTATAAGTGAAAACAAAATTCAATTTATACAAAAAGAAAATTCTTTTCAATTTAAGATCGTCACGCATATGACACCTGTAAGTTAGGCGCCAAAAATCGAGGAGAAAAAAATTAAAAACCTTTTTCTAAAGAAATATATAAAAAAAAAACTTCTCGTGTGTGTTTTTCAACTTTGATCCCTTACATGACAAAAAGTAATCATTAGAGCCTCTTTACACGGATTTTAAACTTGGAAAACTAACATAATAGTGCACGAAAATAACACGGGCTCTTTTTTTATAAAAGAAATTGCAACCAATACACTCATAAGTTTATAACTATGGTATTAAGCATTCCACCATATATATTTCGTTATTTCTTTGAGGCCAAAACTAGGCGAAATAGATCAAGAGTATAGAAAATCCTCACAAAGAGGTTAAGTCTGTAAGCTCGTGGATTTGCAGCTAACGAATTGTCTTATATCCCTTTTTAATCTAAATTAACCATAAGTGTAAAATAGCAGACGACAGATCCATTATATATAATTTAGGCGGGTGTTTGGCGACCGTGTAAGAATGATAAAGACACCTCCAGGGAGACCTCAAAGCAGTTCGAGGACTGTTTCATCGTAAACAAATTTGAATATGCGCATTTGAGAACATCGCAACTAGACCAGAAGCCGATGAAACCCTCCTTTGAAGTCTATTACTCCCGGGTCTTGTCTAACCCTCTCTGTATGGGTTATTCTCAAAAGGCGCGATCCGTACGCCTCCTAACGGTAGATGTTTTCGGTGCGGGAGCTCGTCGAGCGAATATCTCTAGCAGCCTTGGAGTTCGTCCAAAAAACGTCGTCGTTTGTGGAGAGAGAGAATTTCCAATTTTCCGTAGACAGGGGGGATGAAGTAGGACCCCTTCTAACTCGTAAAATTGGGAATTTTACCCATACAGAGAGGAGCGCTATATGGAACATTGGAGTAGTAGACTTCAAAGGAGGGTTTCATCGGCTTCTGACTAGACTTATATTTTATTCAAATTCTCGAGTTAGAAAAGTAGCTGATATAGCCTATTTCTGATATAGTGTATAATCTTCGGAAAACTTCGATAAAATGAACTGATTTAAGTTGTATATAATTAATTTTCAATTGAGAGAGCAAACAAAGCTAATTATTTACCATCCATTATATAACTAAACAAATCCTAAGAGATAATGGTTAAAATTTAGCCTTGTATGGATTGCAGATTCAAGATGGAATAGACTATAGTTCATCATCAATAAAATGTCAATAATTATGAATAATCGACTATTTAATTGATTTTTGGGGAATTTAAACAGCGTATCTCGTTTTTGGTCATTAATTATCGAGCAGAAAATTATTAATTATTTAATTTGAGAAGTTTAACGAAGAACACATACGTGTACATGTATAGCTATAATTGAAACATACAGTTCCAGGCCCTTAAAGGGAGAATGCAAGTGATTTTTCATCGATTCCTTATCGTTTAAATAGGCCTAATCCACAATAAAAATTTAAACTAATATTAAACTAGAAATAAATTTAAAACTTACCATCAAAATAGGCTTATCTGGATTCATGGAGAAATACAGAACTCCCCCGTATAAGGACAACAGACCAATGACATTGATCATGGAGATCCTGGATTCCCCATAAAAGAGTCATCGATCAATATCATTGGTCGCTAGTCCTTATACAAGGAGTTCAGACGATCACCAAGAATCCAGCTAAGCCTATTTTGATGGTTTTAAAATTATTTATAATCGATAAAGAATCACTTGTTTATAGGTTGCATTCTCCCTTTAAGTGAGACTGCCAGGGATTTTGAGATCAACATTTTCGGATAGATTGCTAATCTGTATAATTTAATTTCCAAATTTACTCAGATGTGTAATAACATATGAATTATCTAATATACCATTGACAATCTTACTAAAAGTGAGTGTCATTATCGTAATACTTATTATACACTTACGATAAGATCAATAATAAAAAACAGGAGAAAAAATAATTCGGCTATCCGTTCAGCTTCAATAAGTTCGAACGAAGTTTAAAAAAAAAAATATTACACTTATATAAACTTGTTCTACGATTAAATCTTAGGGCGAGGAGTAATAATAAGATAGCATGTGCAGATAAAAAAATTTCGACCCTCTTCCCGAATGTCCTTTTGCTACGCGCCAAATGTCAAGTTTGAAAATTTATGGATTTAAAAAAAAAAAAAAAAAAAAATGCTTCAAGTTCGAAAAAGGATGCGCGCTCAATGATCTGCCTGATCGAGTTTAATTACGCAATTTTTTTTCAGTGCGTTAATATTATATATAATTAATGAAGTGCGAAATATTTGCCCAATGTTCCGTAATAATATATTATATATTCATTCCGCCATTATTGGTTACCTTGACTAATTTTCTCCGTCAAATATGACCTCGAAAGTTTGCATAATTCCCTGTTTAGTTTGTTTTAAGTATTGCTTTTCTTTCAAGGGAAAAAAAAAACTTTAAAAACCAAGTCGTCTTGATTATGAAAGAAAAAAAGTTGTGATATATCCGAAAAGAGAGGTTGAAGCAATTTAGCAACACGTATGGAAATATTTGTAATATTTCGTTATCTCGGTGATTTGTTAATCTTGATATTAAGGACACCTATCGCCCTTTTCATGAAACAATATTTTTCAGCTCATCCAGAGCTATAAAGATTCCTCTCACAACAAATTATTAGCCTAAAATCTATATCTATGAATTTAAATTCCTTCGTCTAACATTTTTTTAAGCTATCGCGATTGAATAACCCTTAAAGGTCCTATATATGCTTTGGAAACCGCCCCTTGAAAATCATCTTCCCTTATATGCAGACATCCTAGCTTCAATTGTACGATTGGTTACGGCTAACGTCGTCTGCTAAACAAGAAAATAAGATGACCTTAAAGTACCTCTACATATCGCAGACATTTCGTTTTAAAAAACATCTTTCAGATTCGGTCAAATCGATTTAAATAATCTGTTCAATATAGGAATTGTCGACAAGAAAAGCCGAATGCTCAATTTTTATAGCCAAAAATTCTCGTTAATTACCATGTTTAGTTTAATTAAGATTATGTTTACTGGGCATATTTTTTTTTATTTAAATTCTTAGTTCTTTGATTGATTTTTTTTGTTAATTTTTAAAGTTTGTATTTGTCCCGGCAACTATTCAGAATAGGCTATGCCTCTGTAGTTACCTTCAACAATTTGTTGTAAAATAAATATTATTATACAGATTGGATTTACTATATTATTGTCAGAATGAATAGTAAAAAATATCCTCACGTTATACACGGGCTACTATACGTTAAAAGTATGCAATATAAGCAGACGCAATTTTCAAGACTATGAATAAATTAAGCTTACATATGGTATTAAGCAATTTATCACGCATTCATCATCCCTTGAATATTGAAAATTTCCAGGTAAACGGCCAATTTTAAAATTTATGTAGATGGTTTCTTATAGAAAAGTTAAACAGTGTTAATAATGAGTTTTCGCCATGCAGACGGCGCGTATCCAATCCGTCTATAAATTTAAAGCGGCTTTGGATTATATACCAGTTTTTAATGGAGAAATTATAGGAATATATATTATTACTCTCCCCCGAATATAATAAGATATAAGACTTAACGTATATATAAAAAATAATAAGAAACCACCTACAGGAAAAGCTCAGCAGGTGCAAAGAAAAATACGAATATTTTAGCATTTTTATATAGCAACATTGCTAAAAAAAATGACTTAAAAAGCGTATA
Organism: Odiellus spinosus; assembly: GCA_963920705.1. NCBI lineage: Eukaryota > Metazoa > Arthropoda > Arachnida > Opiliones > Phalangiidae > Odiellus > Odiellus spinosus. The sequence continues at coordinate 18,833,076 of OY987228.1, read as the reverse complement.
AGAAACAAATTTGAGGGTAGTTCTAAACGGGCATCAGCTGCGCCACGCGGTTAAGTTTTTCATTTTTATGTCTCATAATAATGCATCAAAAATTGTGTGACAAGTCACGCTTTGCTCGTTAAGAAACGGATTTAATAGTTTTTATACAAATTCCTTAAACTCGAGACTGGAAAAACAATGCTTAAGATTTACGTGTTTTTCATAAGTGTCGACAACACGATGTTCTTTGAGAATGCGAACCAATTATTGCTAAATACGGGTCGTTTCTCGTCTATACAAATGAGTGGCTATTTCCATTCTTAAGATTATTATAAAATTTTGAAGATAATTTAAATACCAAGGATATTCAATTTCTTAATTTCTTTAAAAAATTACAGAAAAATCATTTTGTTAAAGGGAGAATGCAATCTAACATTTTTTTTTATTGATTCCTTATTGTTTAAATATGCTTAGTCCACCAGTACAATATTACAAACTAGAAATAAATTTAAAACTTACCAGGAAAATAGGCTTAGCTGGATTCATGGAGATCCCCGTATTTCTTCGAAATTGAAGATTCAGCTACCAATGAGCAAAGGCCTGTCCATGAGATTTACAATAATATTCGATTGGTCGCTGTTCAATCAATGCGAAGAAATTCATGATCTCCATGAATAGATCTGAGCTAAGTCATTTTTGGGGTTTTAAATTTATTTCTATTTAAATATTTTTAATTTTTTATTAGTGGATTAGGCCTATTTAAACGATAAAGAATCAATGAAAGGACCTTTCCTCATTGGTCGCTGACCAATCAATGCAAAGAAATCCAGGATCTCCTTGAATAGAGCTACGCCTATTTTCCTGGTAAGTTTTAAATTGATTTTTAGTTTAAAATTTGTTTGTAAATGTTTTTACTAGTGGATTAGGCTAATTGTTGTTAGGTTGCATATTCCCTTTAAACAGGGCTTCAAATTCTAGTATGAAGGCGGCTTTTCTGTTCTATTAACTAAAAAACAAAAAACAACCATGTCTTCGACACTTTAAGAGAACGTGCTTAGAAAACCGTAACAATTAAGTATTATTTTTCGGCACTTTATAGTTTGTATAAAGTATTTATGTTTACTTCATTTTTTTCTCCTAATTTACAGCTCATTACGCTTTGAATGAAAACACAGGCGTTCTCGTTTCGATTTAGTTTTTTTGCTAACTTTTAGCGTTTTCAGAAACCGTAAAAGAGGAATCGAAAGGGAGAAAAAAAGATTCGTGTAACATTAAGAAGTCGTTTACCACGAGGAATAACAATCCAATTTGTAAAAGAAAGAATTCGCTGATACTGATTTTTGGCATTTAGCCCGCACGTTTAAAACATACAAACACCAACGCTAAAAAAGGGGTTAAACCTAAAAAAGATATAGTTTAACGTTGTTATCTGGAAAATCGTTTTAAAAAACCTACACGACTGATTTTTATATCAAAGGGAAAGTAAAATTCAGTCAAATTTGGATGAGTACTCAAGTTTTATAATTAAGATTGAAATTCCAAAAAAGGTTTAAAATCTTATTGAAATCCCCTACACAATAAGCAAGTGTCCAAAGAATACTTATAGGAAAAAATATTAATGTTTCTATTTGCATTTCGCTTCTAATTAGCAAGTACACCGAACAATTTAACTAATCCCCAACTTTTAACGGCATATTAAACGATATTAAAAGTATATAATGCCTGCCCTAACCCTCTGAACAGTCTACAATTTTAAAATTATAGCTCGTAATTGAAAGAATATCTTCGAAAGATAGTGGAAACTTTTCTTATATCGTTAGAAACATAGTGTTAAGTTATCTGACAGCTCGATGGTACGAAAAACTAAGATGTCAAACACGAGTGGGATTTACTTTACTAGCTTTCCTGTCTAGCTAAAACTGGTCCGAAAATTGAAAGAAACAAAAAATATTTACGGCTTTTTAAGGCTGAAGCCAGAAATATAGAGTTTGTTTTGACACCTAAACAGATACGAGCTTTGTTCCATTCTTTGTTATACATGGGTTGACAATATTGGAAGATCATTGGTGGTCAGCTTCCATTTGCGTCCCAGCTAGTTATTGTCAAGAAACTGACCTTTTTCAAAGATAAAACTAATAGAAAAGTGGCCGTTTATTTTGACGACGACTGCACTTTTCATCCGGAAAAGTCAAAAAGGTTTCTTTCCATCTTCTGGACCAACCCAAAAGCCAAGAAATTAAAAAGAAAGACGATGCAAGCTCATTAAGAGTCTTTTTGGTTCACTAGCGACTTACAGTGCAATGGTAGTTCATTCCCCTAGGACGCTGTCCATTCAACTTGTCAGGTTTTAAGCGCGAGTAAATATCTGAACCATCCTTAATTAGTTAGAAATTAGTTGGAATTTAATACCATTAATTTATTCATTCAACACGAGTGTGTAATTGCTTTAACTGTAGTGAAACTACCGATTCAGGAATGGGAGGGGCTAAGTTTCTACTTTCTTCACTTTCTGCCAAAATTAGGCCCACAGTTTTTATGTTTAAAATATGTAAAACGTTGCATTTACCAACTAGAATTCGTTTCAAGATTCAGAGATTATCTTTCAACAAGTTTATCCTTATAATTGGAACATATAATGTATAAAAAAGTTCCATTTTTAAGGGCCAAATATAGTTCTAAACTTCGGAAACATTTTTGTCATTGTTATTCAGAGACTGAGGACCACGTTTGGCGCGTGAGTTCAACCTTTTTAACTTCCAATTCAAAGCTAAAACTAAAAGTCAAAATATTGGAGTACAGCTAGTTTGGAAGTCCATTGGGGACCAGGTTAATTTAAATAGCGATGAAACCTTATTTTTCGCGAGTTTTTAATGTTAGTACGTAAGTGGATTTCTTACTTTCTTATATACTCATGGTAATAGTATAGTTACAATTCATGAAATTGCACGAAACTCAAAAATATAAAATATATAAACAGTTCGCCTTCTCTTGAGATGAAAAGAAACATTTTTATAACAGAGGCGGGGTATCAGAAAATTGATCTTACGCCCGACTTTTATACCTGGAGGGATGTCAGAGAACCTTTTTTTTTGGTTTTGAAGTCTTTTTTTTTTCTTTTCTCTAGCTCAACCATAAAAAATACCATCAGCGAGAGAAATTCAATACTTTTGGTACTGGCATGCCACTGGCTTATAACGTATCTCTATATATGAAGTCGGATAAACATAGAGAGAACTAATAAAATATTATCTCGCTTATAACCCGTGCGAAGGATTTTGGCGTGGTCCCGAAAAATCAAACGGATAAGTTCCTAATTAATAGAATCCCCTCGCGTTAGGGAGAGGCGGAGTGGGATGGTGGTATTCGCTTATTAGTCGAACCCAATTGAATTAAAAGCTGCTGGGTACTGAATCTATATAGGAGTACATGGCCGTTGAATATATAACCAAAAACCTCATTAATTACCTCGAAAAGTTGGGGGACCATTTCGAAATCGGCCACTCGGAAATCGTTGCCAATTCGAAATACGCCCCAGTTTTCTCTAGCCTTGTATGTAAAGACGCATTCACACTTAAAATCTTAATTAGAAACCGTATTAAAATCGTTTCTGGACGTGGGGTCAATAATTGGTATTATAAAATAACCTTAGAACCAGCAAAAAGGGCTCAAAAAACACCTCTTTCTATTGAAGATTTTGCCTTTTTTTGAAGGTTGGGTCAAGTATAAGATTATCTATACTTTAGCCAGCCTTTAAAACTAACAAAAAAAAGCAGTTAAATAGAACTGTTTCTATGGAAGATGTTGCCTTTCTTTCAAAGTTCATAAGTGAAGTTTTATAATAACAACGAGTTTGGGAAAAGACTAAGAGACTATGTCACTAAAAACTCCGAGCTGTATTCCCAAAAAAACTACAAAAAATTTTAAATTTTCAAATCTAAAAAACCTTGAAATTCCCAACAAATCTAAAAAAAAAAAAAAAAACTTTAAATTCCCAAGAAATCTGAAAAAAAGCTTTAAATTCCCAACAATTCTGAAAAAAAAACATTAAATTCCCAACAAATCTGAAAAAAAACATTAAATTCCCAACAAATCTGAAAAAGGCTTTAAATTCCCAACAAATCTGAAAAAGGCTTTAAATTCCCAACAAATCTAAAAAAAAACCTTTAAATTCCCAACAAATCTAAAAAAAAACCTTTAAATTCCCAACAAATCTAAAAAAACCTTTAAATTCCCAACAAATCTAAAAAAAGCCTTTAAATTCCCAAGAAATCTAAAAAGCCTTTAAATTTCCAAGAAATCTAAAAAAAAATAAAAAAAATTTGAATTCCCAACAAATCTAAAAAAAACTTTTAAATTCCTAACAAATCTAAATAAACCTTTAAATTCCCATCAAAATCTTAAAAACCTTGAAATAAGAATGGTAGATTACAGTATCTGAATGGGACCAAAACATTTACAATATTATATTGTCTCCTATATTCATTGCTCCATGGTTACATAAAAAAAAAAAAAAAAAAAAAAAAATAAGGAAAACCCCAAAAAAATATATCTGAAGTTTAATTACTATAAAAAATTAAAAATGTGGCATTTTTTCAAGGTCGATCAATGATGTGAGACAAATTTGTGAAGCGATTTCAACGGTGGGGTTTATCACTGCACGTGACAATATGTACTTAGCATTATTAAAGGCTATAATAAGTTACTCAATTAGTATTCAGATTTTACGAACAGAGTTCATACAACGTTTCTTAAACCAAAATTTCGGATATTTTTCCAGATTTTACCAGTGAATTTTCCCTGATATTTCCAGGGGCATAAAAGGTTTTAAAAACCATAAAAACTATGAATATAGCTTATTGCACCCGTACCAACTTAGTGTTATTGAATTTTACGGTCAAACATTATGATTTGCGGCTTAAATTCCCCATATTTTTTATAAACATTCAAATTCCCTGATATTTCTAAGTATTGCAGGGAAGTGTTTAACCTCTAGGGCTTCTCTAATATTATAACTAGATCAAACAGTTCCTACGAAGATATTTACGGCAATTAGAATAACTTCACGAGTTGTTTTATTACACTATTGGGAGCAATTAGCATTTTTTTCAAACGATTTGAAAATGATGTGAAAGAGGCTTAAATGTAAGGGAGACACGAGGGGATTTGAAATAGTGAAAAGGCAAAATCCTTCATTAGAGATCGCCGATTTTAACGATGATGCGAGGAATTTAGCTCGTTAAAATAACCTCTCCCATTATAAAGCTTAATTTTTAAAACCCTCAGTGATTTAATCATATTAATACAGCTTAGAGATTCGAGTCCTCTCAGGACTTTGAACTAAATTCGAAGTTTAATATTTACTAAGTACGATTAAATATTAGATAATGAAACCCCCCGACAATTATAAATTATTAATTGAAATAAAAGTTAAAACGAAAAAGAAAATTCAGGCTTACCTTATGACGACCTTCATGATGTTTTTAAAACACTTAATCGAGGGTTAAATATTCGAAGATTTTTCCGGGTCGAGTTCACTTTTCAGAAGTTCAAAGTAAATCAAAAGTAATCGTTCGTTGTTAATAAGATTACATGAGTTTTCACGATTGAAATTCACCGGTTAAAACTGATTCGCGTTAGGCGTATCCGAAATTTCATTTTTGTTTAAATACAAAAATCACATTTATTTTTTTTATTCCCCTTCACGATCGTTTTGGGTTTGAATACGAAGCACTTTTGTCGGTACCCGCGGGTAAAAGTCCGATTATATCAACAATACTTCATAAAAATTTGATTTCAGCCGTTTTTTTTAACTCCGAGATCTTGAAAATTATTTGACTTTTTTTTTACTAACCTACTAATTTTCCGCCCGTTTTAAAGAAGAGAAATACTGGTTTCTCCGTTGTACTAAGAGCGATTAAAAACTCTTTTTTGAGCCGCGTGCGCTTTGTGAGAAGTGAGAGGGGTTTTTTTCCCGTGTAACTTTTTTTCTTTTTTTAACCGATTTTTGGAGTACGAAGTTTGAAGAGCCTGGGATAGGCTTATAAGCAACCACTAGCCGATCCAACGGACGTCTCAACTCGAAGAACGAAGAGAACCTAAAGACGAAACAGCCAAAATGAAGAAAAAAAATCAGCACCGTCATCTAGCCAAAAACCATTTATCAAAACCAAAGAAAACCCATGCTCGCAAATGGAGCTACACAGCTAGTTACTCAAAAAACTAGGAAACCCTCTCTAGTCTAGTATCTAATCCATGTTACGGTAAAAGGGGTGGATTTCGGTAGCCAGATTATAGAATAAAAATATGAGAAAAAAATAAACTAAAAAAAAAAGGGGGGAAAGATTGATTATATAAACAATATCAGGCAGGGTTAAATTTTACCTAAAAAAATCCGATAAAAAATAAAGAAATTGGTATTTTAAAGATAATATCTTTTAATCCCTTACGGTTTTCTCTCGCTTAATCCGTTAGGTACAGTGTAACTAACGAAACTAAAAAAAACTTAACTTCGCAACGAGAGAGAATGAACCGAAAATCCGCGCCCATCGTAAGCTAGCGGCTGTACGCCTTCATTTGGCTGCTTTGGCACGTGGCGGGAGAAACACTAGCGAACTATGACGACACGAATACGAGCTAGCAGCGACGTCAAGCGGCCTAAATTCGAACTAAAAGGATGATCCCCTTTCTAGCTTACACTACGAGCGGCGCGGCCGAAAATAAAGAACGGTTATTACTTTGATAAAAAAAAAAGTGAGCGAGACGAGAGAGAGAGAGAAAAAGTACTTGAAGAGAAAGGAGAAACCAATTTGGAAGAAGATCTCTATTTTGAAATATATCTCTCTCGCGGGTAGTATTTGGCAAAAAAAGAGAGGACAAGCTGGGGGATACAATGAAAGAAATAAAAAAAAAAAAAATAAGAAATGATTTCTTTTAAAACCCCTGAATTTGGCTTTCGGCGAACCTACGAAAACTGACTCCCACCGAATGAGGAAGAAGGGACCGTAGAGAAGGCTTATAATCACATCATGATCCTATTTCAGCTGCTAGGTTTCAGGTTCTTATATAATGTATACACTGATTCTCTCTCTTACCACGCAACCTTATTAAATTTAAACCCATTTCATTTTGACGCCGTATTCCATGGAAACCCAAATGATAGGGTGACGCCAATTTCAATGTCGATTTACACGGTCCTCTCTCAAGTATACATTTTATACTTACGCTTTTAAAGGATGAGTGAAATGCAAACGTTGACTATTCTTAATTTATTAGCGATTTAACACAAGAGAAATTAGCAAAATACACTCCTTATGACGGTCAGTTTACTGAGGGGTCCGACACTCTTGGATTCGCTGTACACCTGAGTTCACTGAGTTCAGCTTTGACAGTGCATTGAGTTCGAACTCTTATGAACTCTGGGTTCAGCTTTGATAGTGCAATGAGTTCAAAAGTTTTGTACACCTGAGTTAGGGAGTGTCAGCCCCTCGCAGTTTACTCTGGTTTGGACACGAGGACACTTAGGTAATAACAGAGACTGGTCAAGCAGGCTCTGACATAAATTATAAAAAACCAAATGAATGCTCGGAATACAGTCTTGAATTTTTAAAGCACAGATAAGTTTTCGAAGCTACTCTTCGTGCCCAATCCGAGTAAACGGAGACTCCAGAGTCTAACTGAGTAAGATGCATCGTCATAGGAAGAGATTCACTGATACTGTGGATTCTTCAATATACACTTTACAGAGTTCAGCCTCATAGGCTTGGTAATTATCCATTAGTTTGTACACACGAGTTCTCCTAAATGAAAAGGAAAATTCGTCTGCAAGTGCATACAAAAAAGTTCATATTCTGCCCAAAAGCTAGACCAATGGAGGCTACGGAGCTTTACGTAATCAAACAAAAGGCCTGTTCAGAAAATACAACGTTTTGACTAAACTACATGAGTCAAAAAGTTTGTTCAACTTGATCAAATAGATGTCTAGAAATCTCATCCTTTTCACACGACCAAACTTTTGCCGCCAAAATTTTATATCCATCTTTTCAAGAGCCAATAAAAATGCTCCAACAATCACGTGACCCAAAAGCAACTGATTTTCGTTTTGTCGCTTCTGAAGCAAAACAAGGCTTGTATATATTATTCTAAATAATGGCTTTACATAAGAAATGCAGCCATTAGAGCCTTGATTCTAGCAGTATTGCTGCATGATTGCAGGCTAATTATGGGGAGGAAAAACATATAGAAAATCAGGACGAGAGAGTTTTAGGTTAAGCCTTAGTTGACCCATAGGAAATGAAATTATATTTAAACGTATTAAAGTTTCATTTGTCAAATAATATTGAAAATCGAATTACCTTTTTTCGGCTTACAGCTCATTTTTCTTTTAATAAATGACTTTAAAAAATAACCGAGAGATACCCTATATTAAAACTTTTTGATTTAATTTTCCAGCGTCACTGTGACGGTGGTCACGGTGATGGTAGGACCGAATTCTTAAAGCAGACTACACGTTGGGCAGTTGGACTTTTAACCCCGTAACCCTTCCTAATTATCATTAAAGCGCCATCTACCATCGGTTTAAATAAGTATAAGGTCAAAAAACCATAAAAGGCGCAAAAAATTCAAATTAGGTCTAACGGAAAAATAATCTGATAAAGGCTTTGCTAAATACCTAGTCAAATACGTAATTATTTCAGTACAGTCAAAGCTACATGGTTGGATACCGATGTGATCAAACCCTCGTAATTGGACGCAGAAAAAATCTAATATGAATTAAAAACGACTCACCTCACGCTTTGAATGTATTTTTCCTTAGTATGATATTTACCATATCATTACGTTATAAATCCATGAAGCGATGGACTTTAAGTTCTAGCCTTGTCAACCAGAAACGCAGTTGAAATCGCGACTTGATCAGCGAGAAAGGAATACGCACTATTTCGATTTACAATGAAACTGATCCGCAAAAACCGCTGGAGTCGTGAATCCGGCAATCCGCCTAGAGAAAAAAGAGTGACCGAAGACTTTCTCTAATTCTTTCATTTCATCTGGCGGTTGAGAGTGACGAAAAACGCGCTGCGAGACTCGAGAGTCAAGGTCATAAACGTAAATGGTTTGTCGGGCATATTCTAGATGGCGTTGAGTTAGAGTAAAGGGTAAAGGTTAGTGTTTTCCCGCCTTGTTATGTGGATGGTGGACTACATTCGTTGCGAGCACATCAAACCGTGTTATTTACTAATTCCCTAATATAATTAATGAAGCCAAAGCAATGGTAAACAATAGTGGAATGAAACTTTACGACAGCGATGGAAGTGATCTAAAGTGAATGGATTTGTGGAACATTTAACTATTCAATAACTCGACATTAATAGGTATTATATTTACCAAACCAAGTCGCTGCTATTTTCAATAACAGAAATTATAGGAGATGGAATCGGTATAATATATAAAATAATAACTTTGGAATTTCAAGTTACGGTTTATGTTTACAAAGCGCGAATTAAATATAACGAACTGTGGAATATAAAATAATAACTTTGAAATTTAAAGTTGCGGATTATATTTGCAAAGCCGGAATTAAATTTGACGAACCCTGGAAATAAATATTGATATTCCTAAGCCTTGGACTTGCGTAAGTAAATATAAATTTTCTTCTGTTTGTTGGGCCTGCTCACCAATTTTAATTGTACCCTAAGTGGAAGCGAAGCATTCTTAGTTAATGTACATTAATAATAAGAGACTGATTAACGAGGCGATAAATTCTGAATAATCCTCATTCAATCAGCTAAGATTAGTATAAAAATGAGGTGTACTATCTCAGACCACCAATTATTTTGGTTGCCTGACGTGCTATTTTACAGTTCCTATAGTCTTTAGTATTAATGAAATACGGCCACATTGATGCTCAACATTTTGAAGGAGAAATCATAAATATTAATGTCCCAAGTAGACCTACATTTCATATTTTAACATGAAAAGCGAAAACTAATTTCAATTTTTTTTTTTTTTTTTTTTTTTTTTTTTTTTTCGATCTTTCTTTCGCGAGAATTCATTCTCTCAAACTTTATAAAATTTGCAAAATTAGTGTTCAAATGAGTTGGCATTGACAACTTTCTTCTCTATGATATTCTAAATTGTGTATCCATCCCTCTCAAGTCTTCTCATTACTCCAAATCTCGAATCTTGAGCAGAAAAAGTATAAAACTTCTTTCGTTCGAAACCATTTCAAGTTTATATATAATTAAAGATCCATTTGCAGTTCTTTTTTCATCTCAATACACTAGCGTCAATATCCCTTTAAAATGACTCCAATTATCAAAGAACTAGCAATTACGTTGTATTTTTTTTATCAGGGTGTTGAAGTTGTCCAAAAAATAGTTTTGAGTAAGGAAAAAAAGGTGTTATAATTTTTTGGTCGTATTACACAAATTTCTCAGCCCTGGGCCTATTTCTCGTTTTTCAGGCATTTTTCTTCAACTAATAGAGGTACGTTCACCCGGGTTAAGGGATCATTTACGATATAGGGGGAAAGGATAGATTGGGATTTTAAACAAGTAGCACCGCAATACGCAATAGATTGTTTAGACGTAAGACGAGTTATCTACGGAGGAAGGGTCAAACGCCGAAAAAATACTAGAAATATCAAATAGATTTATCAAAACTAAATTTTCTAATTATGTTAAAAGGATACTTGTAGTTCTTTTATTAAATTGGAAAATTTAGAAATGGTAAGAAATCGAATTTGAAGTGTTTCTAGAAAAATCTTTGGTTTTTAAAACATGTAATAGTTATAATAGTTAACCAAAACAATAGTTAAATCAACTGGACTAATTCTAGAAAATTGTAAATTTAATTAAATAATTTTAATTGATGAAGAGGAGCATGAAAGGGTTCGATATCTTATATTTAAACTTTTGGTCTAGAACAATTTCATCCCTTTAAAGGGAGAATGAAAGATCAAAACAAACTATTTTTAATCGATTAAGAATGCTAAAATAATGAGAAAAACAATAATATAACTCACCAAAAATATTTCGTTATTTTGTAATCAATTTCCAAAGTTCCGAAACTTGCAGATGCTAAGCCTTGGCTGCCTAGCTCGGCGAACTAGGCGAGCACGAGCCGTATTTTTTTTTAATATTCCCGTCTGATCTAGTCGCCAATCACGAGCGAGTACGCGTATTTTTAAAATACGCGTACTCGCTCGTGATTGGCGACTAAAAACAGCCGCGAATATTAAAAAAAATGCAGGTCGTGCTAGCAAGAAGGATCAGACAAGGAGAGGAAAAATAGGGCTGCGTTGAGTTAGAGAGAGAAGAGCCAACCTCCCACTCGGGTGGAAAGGGGGATAGGAAATTCTCGAGGTAAACTGTTGTCACGTGGTCACTAGCGTCGGTGGCTACTACGAAGCTGATAAAGGATCCGTTTTATCCACGTGACAACATTTTACCACGAAACATCTCTACCCCCGTTCTCCCAGAGTGAGAGTTTAGGCCGACGCAGTAGGAACTGCGCCGTCCCCACTTTTCCTCTCCTTGTCTGATCCTTCTTGGTGCTAGCCTAGTTCACCGAGCTAGGCAGCCAAGGCTTAGCATAGGAACTTGATTATAAAATAACGAAATATTTTTGGTCAGTTATATTATTGTTTTTCTCAATATTTTAGAATTCTTAATAGATTAAAAATAGGTTGTTTTGGCCTTTCATTCTCCCTTTAAAAGGTTCTTTGCCTATTTGATTCGTGACCTTTAATGCATTAATGAGCTACATTGGCTCTCTTCTTTTTTTATATCCTTCTTCTATTGCATTATCATTATGCAGCGCGAAATTTTTTTTTTACTAAAGACTATGATAACAAACATGTTTTATATATAATGTAAGATGTTAAACTACAATTATTGTTTTAAAGTTAATGATAAGCAAACAAGCCCGATACAATTATCTTGTATCTTTATAAGTATAGGATAAATTCGAGCATACCTTTAAGGCATTACCTTGAAAAAGTTCAATAAGAACGTTAGTTATCCAAATATTAAACAAAAAACTCACGCTGGTAATAGATTTTAGATTAAATCCCTTGATACGACCGAAAACTAGACACGCCAAAGAAATCCCACCCTTCATGCAGATAAGGGAAATAGATTAAAAAAATATACCCACTAAGAAAACCTCATACTTGTAAACACTATTTTTAAAACAATCGCGGATCGTGGGGTGGGTTTTTTAGAGATTTAAAACTCTGAAAAAAGTATTTTTTTTTTTCTATAAAACCCTCTTACGTAATCAGAAACAGTTCGAATTGTCAGGGGGTATAAAGCTACAAAGCTTTAGTATATTTTATGATTTTAGCCATACCTACTTTTAGCTACACTGAAAACACTAACCGTCTAAGACAAGAAAGTTCGATCGGTAAATTTTTTACGGCCCTTTAACCAAGCGTGTAAATTATTAATAGGTCTACAAATTTCAAATTTTAAAAGTAACACCTATAAGGAGTATATATAGAATCGAAGTCGCTTTAGCCAACAAAAGAAACAGAGATAAAAAACGCGTTAATCGAAGTTATAAGCTCTTTGAGGTAACTTTGCGTTTTAATACCAACTCCCCACCTTAACCCTGCTCTTTTCTTTTCCTTTCTAAATTTGACATTCAAATTACTCTCTTTTTATTCGGAAATTTCAAATTTGAAAAAAGAAAATAGAGAGAAAAAAAAGAGTATAAAGGAAGTGAGAAATACTTGCTTGAAGTCTTTCGAGCCAAATCATATAGACACAGTCACACACGTTTTCACGTATATAGGTGTATAATGTAATTAATGACCCTGTGATTCCCGAAAGGGCATGCCGCTATTTTATCAGTTTACCCTTAAAAAAAAAAAAAAAAAAAAAAAAAAAAAAATTACGGAAACGTTGAAGGAAGAGGAGATTAAAGAAAAATTATTCCCCTTTTTTACGTAAACCCATATATACCCGAGGTGAGGGTAATTTAGTCTCCCTTTAGCGAAAGAAAACAAGGGGTCAAGACCATACATCGACTGAGATCCCAAGTTTAATGTAATTCATGGACAAGTTGACCCACAATTATTAAATCATTATAAAACTGGTTAAAATTTGTTTCCATATATAGAGGTTACACGCAACATTCTAATTCTAATTTATAGCAATTTCCCACGGTCTCACCTACACTTAATCTGGATAAAGACACAATTTAATTTCGATTAAAGGGGGCTAAAACGCGATATACACGTTTCAAATTAACAACCCATAATCCGGGTCTATTATGTAACCATTCAATACGCAGTTTTCGATCGAAATCTACTGAGTGTTTCGACTTCGAATCGAAAACTTCAAAGATTGTATTCTGTGAATCGATTTCGATCGAGAAGTCAATATGAAATCCGTCGATTTCGACAACGAAAGGAATGTCAAGATCGATATAGATAAAGAAAATTTTACAAAATAGCCTCCAAGTAGAAAGTGGATAAATTAACCCACATTTAAAATTGATAGATATTATCGGCCCTTATCCACCCACAACGTATCAGATCAATAAACCTACTAACCGAACAAATAATATATAATATAACAGGGATTTTTTGGGAGAGGGCAAGGAAGGGGTAGATAGTTTGAATAAAAAGCGAGAGAGATTCGGAAACGATAGAGCCATCCGTGTTTCGCCGTCTATCTCTGTTTTCTTACTTCCACCTTGCCCATTTCCATCCCTTTACCCCATTTCCCTTTTCTCTTCCTCGAAAACAAGGGAGAAAAAAACTTTTATCTGATTGGTTGGGCCACGAAACCTTCCAAACTCGGAACAAATACCCTGGCTAAGAACAATGTAATTAGGAATTAGTCGGTAATTAGACTCGTACTCTGAAGATACAATCGCGGGTAGGGTTTTTACCGTCTCTAATCCCTCCTAGTACGTTAGTCTCTTCTCTCGAACCCTTCCTATGTTTAGATAAACCAGACTATTAATTTTGCAAGGGTATTAAAAGAGCAAAGAATCTATAGTACAGGTATATATTGAGGAGAAAATTAGATGGGCGGAATTGTTTCATTAAGTTTTCTCGGTACCTCGGTATAACTTAATTTCATTATTATACATTATTTTATACGACCGGCGGTACTACACGAAAAGAAAAAGGAGGTTGTGCTATTATCTAAACTATATAATTAAGTTTATCAATATAAGTTTATAGAACCTTCCCCTAGAAAAAAAAAGAGCTGGTTCCAAATTAATTCCTTGAAGATAAATTACTAATTTCAAAATCTATATTAAACGAGGGAAAATGTATATGTTAGATTTGATTGGTTTGTATGTGTGTACTTGAGCGATTTATACACCCAGGAATCCAAATGTAAAAATGGAAGGTGTATTAATACATTTTTTTTCTGTTGATAACAATTTTAAGGATTTAAACCCCGTGGAAAAGAGACCTTCTCCGAATTTAACATGTTTAAATTTTTCATCCCCTCTAGGCTTTCACCCATCAATGTAGTATTTGGGGTCTTAATTATGGTTTTTGTCAGCACGAATCGCGAAAACGGAAGCCACTTATCAAACTAGTTAAAAAAAAGTACCAATTATCTTAATAATACAACGTTAAAATATATAATACGTTGACAAGGATGAAAGCCACGCACGAAGGGTCTAGAGTAAATTTATCGTCCCCTTTTTTTCATGCGTTGCTATCCCGGGTTTAACACCCTGCTTATATTCCACATTATTATGTAAAAAGAATAACCCTAACGCTTCGTAAGATTTTGGGAAAGATATATTAATGCTAGAAATACATTTATCGATTTACTGACGGTTTTGGGAAAAAAAAAATATTTTAATATAGGATAACAAAAACACTCGATATAGAAACCGAAAAATTACTTGAACTTAAAGACAAGATGATACGTAAGACCATGGACTAATTATAGTATACTATAATTAGTCCATGGTAAGACCACGGTAGTTACGCAACGCGACCGGTTGCAGGGCTGCAAGAGGCCTATTTTAGCTTGACGCGAAGCTCAACTTTACCTGCCTAAAGGCGTCCGACATAAACGGGGTTAACGTGGCAAAAGGAATAATATTTTCTGATCATGAAAGGATATAATAGAGGCGATCGGATTAAAAAAAATTGAAATCAAAATCTAATCCGACTTTTTTTTAAAGCTAAAGCCAATATATTATTATTTGTTAAAATCCAATTGATTGATATATGTTAGTTTACGCTTGGGCTAAGTAAGCATGGTTTAGGTGAAATTTTATAAAAAAACAGCTTAATTCAAAATTTTTAAGTGGTTCTGGAAGTTTACAGTTAAAGTCATAAAATATTGGATTTTATAGGAATATTTCTGAAATTATAGGATTATATAGGGCAATTTAAGAATATATAGGATTTATAGGAATTATAGGACCTATTGCAGCCTTATAATAGTGTCGGAGGTAGTATAAAAAAATGTTTTAAGGGCAGGCAGACAACGGATTTCACAAAAATTCATTAATCGCCTATCGATTTCTTTAGGGGATTTCAAAGGAAAACCTCTTTCACGGCCTTCCAAATCTAATTATCTCGAGATTTTCCATTTCTATTTACTATAAAACAGATGTTTAAAATTGTATTCAGCTAAATTTTGTAAAATCTTTTTTTCCCCATTTCAAATATTTTTCTGACAGTCTCCCTTCAAGTACCAAATAATTACAACCCAATTTTAAAGTAAAGAGTTCGAAAAAAATCCACCCAAAAAATCCCTGAAGAAGATTATACAACCTTGAATAAACGCAGTATCAGCACCTATAGGTCTGGAATACCTGGAATGATAAGTTATATTTATAGTTAACTGCTATAACCCTATATAAAATATAGTAAAGGTATTTGATATTTTAAATTTCTAGCACGACCCAATTGAAATGATATTTCTACAAAAGTTAAGGGGAATTTAAAAATGGCAAGCTTGCGTGTGAAAGGCGTTATTAAATAATATATTAAATATAAAGATATCCAAAAATCTTACAAGATATCTTATTTAATGATCTTAGATCATTAATTTTTGCGGGATATTAATTGCTTTGTAGTTTTATTCTAACAAAAGTACGCTTAGTACTTCTATGTACAGCTCCACATTGATAAACTGTCCACCCTATTTTTAATTCAACTGATTAAAGGGCAAGTAAAACGGAGTCCTCTATACACACCGATACACACGACAATGTAGCTAATGATTTGGTTAGTTACACGCATTTTCCACCTTCCATTACCAACTCTCGACCCCATGGTGGCCAGAAATGAAAGATTATCCCACCAAACTCATCAGCGCTTAATTTGACCTTTAAATATAACTTTTCCGTACTAGGAGGACCGAGGGGTCAGACACTCTTGAATTCGCTGTACGCCTGAGTTCACTGAGTTCAGCTTTGACAGTGCATTGAGTTCTAACTCTTATGAACTCTGAGTTCAGCTTTGAGCCATTGATACTGAAAATAGTTCAAAAAATTTTGTCTTTTTTGAATTTTTAGTTAGTTAGCGTTAATTTATCCCCGTGGTATTGGACAATAGTTAAGATATTCGTAATTCTTTTGTTTGACTTTGTACCGATTTAAAAACGCTTATGGTACCGTAGGGTAATTAAAACTGATCTCCTTTAACCAATTTAATTTAATTCGCGACTTCAAACTCTTGTAGCATATTCAAATGTTTAAAATTAGTATAAGAATTGTTTCCAAACTTTAGCTAAGTCTTGAGGCCCATTACTACAAAACTTTTCAACCAAATATAAAATAGCGTTGAAGATAAGATATAAACTTCTGAGGAAAGTGGTCGAAAACTTCTCTTGAAGCGTAAATAATGTAGTGTTAAGCTGAAAGGGTATTCAAGATGCATGTTGAAAAGCCATTGCATGCTCGCGTGTTTACATTTACTTTGCAGTAAGTTCTCCATATGAAAAATTTCCCATTTCTATAATAATTCTACATACAAAACGTTAGTTTCTGCGGAACAATTTAAAAGAGCCGGCACCGCCTATTTAATAAGAGTTGGGCTTCGTTTCCGCGGCTTGACCCCTCCAGTCTATCTCTAGCCCTGTAATTTCCCATGATTTTGGCCCGGGAAGAGAAAAAAATTCAATTATTTTGGGGGAATTTTTTATTTTCTTAATAGTGGAGGGAATCGAGAAGAAGAAAGATTAAAGGAAGGGTGAGATGGAAAAGAAAAGATTTAAATACCGGAATTTCCCTTTAAAGGGAGAATAAAGTCCAACAAACAACGGACCCTTAGTAAAATAATTTACCTACTAATATTAAAGTGAAATGTCTATGTCTTATTCAACATTTTATATTTCTCGGTTGACGCGTTTTTAAGAAACTTCAAAAAATTTTCCCGACGTTATTTTATTTCTGGAACGTAATTAACAGTAATTTTTGTACTAAAGGTATCACTTTCTCGATTAAGCACTTATAGTAATGACGTAGTATAGCGGGGGACTTGTATTTTAAAAATTTCGAAAATGGCGATTTTAAAATATTTATTTTTACTCTTGTGGTAATTATTTCTGTGTCATATTTTTTGAATCGTTTTTTAACGATCTTTCCGAATATACTACTCAATTTATTTGAAGTTGATGAAAAATCAGTGACAGCCTCACTTTAAGTTGAAAAGTAGCTCCAAAGTATATAAAGCCCTAGGGATAATCAAAATTACCAATTACATGAGAGCATAGAGTATATCGGGAAATGAAGGATAATGAAGTCTTTAACCGAAAATTTGAAAGGGTCGTGTTTAGTTTGAGATCTACTTCCGGTTTTGATTACTTAATAATATTAATATAAGCCTTGCCAGGTATAATATAGATTTAACCCAAACTAAAAATAAAACAGACGACCTGAAATAGAAATCTATCTCTTAGAGGCAAATTTTACCCATCACCTGCTATATTCTCTAAGGTGTAAGCCTTCTACCAAAGAACAATCGCCATCCCCATGTATACTCATTTATATTATGTCACGTGTAAGACAAAAATTGATAAGCCTAATTTGAAGGATTAGGAATTGATTGACAATTATTTGTGCCTAACGTCATTCTTCGCGAATTTGGCGCGAGATCATTTTGACAAGGCCCGAATCGAGTCAGATTACGTGTCTACTTTAAGAGTAGAGAAGTTAATAATTCAAGAGATTTACCTTTTCATAATCCCTTTGAACGAAACGAAACGCGCGGAAGAAAACTGGGGAAGAAACGAGTAACGGCGCGGAATATTAAACTGCTAAAGATAAATGATAGCGGACTCTTTAAGAAGGCGGAGTTTGATTATTATAAATTCCTCGCTAAAGGTGTTTTAAAAAATGAGTTTTTTTTTTTTTTCTTTCTTTCTTTCTTTCTAATTCTTCGTGATAGAAAAAAAACCTCCTGTTTTTCATTTATATATAGTTTATTTATAAAGGGGCCCACCTAAGTTCGTTTGAAGTAGCGTCAAATTTCAAAGGGATTATAATTTGGGGGGCGTTAAACTCGGCCATAACACTATTACGAAATCTAAATCAGACGGTTTTTTTATGATAATTAAATTGAATCAACTTTTTAATGAACTTGTAACTTACGAAAGCGTTATAAACGAAATTAAAGGGACATTGAAATGTACTAATTTTACAAATCTGGCCTTACAGAAACTATTTTTTAAATCAAATTCTCCAAATAATACATTATCTGCACCTTATAGGGATTTAACATTGGCGAATCTGGATTTTAAATATTTTATTTTGACAAAACGGGTTAACTGATTGGTCTCAACTCGCTTTAATGGAAATAGGACCCCAAAACCAACAGAAAACCACCGAAAAAGTTCCAGATTCGAAACTTTATTTTTCACGTTTTCGAACTCCGCGAAATCTTCAAATCTTCATTTTCCCTTTTTTGGTTTTTTGAAAAATGCACAAAAATAAAGTTTCGAATCTGCAACTTTTTCTGGTGGATTTCGGTTCATTTCGGGGTCCTATTTCCATTAAAGCGAGTCGAGACCAATCCGTTAATCAGTTTTGACAAAATAAAATATTTAAAATCTAGATTCGCCATGTAAAATCTCCATAGGGCGCCTATAAAGTATTATTTGGTTGATTTTAACCGGGTTTTTTTCCCGTTAAAAGACATTTAAACGATAATTATAATTTACGTAACTAATTACGAGGAAAAAATCTGGTCAGAGCCAATCAAATTCTCCGAATAATACTTTATCTGCGCCTATGTTAAATCCCCATAGATTTAACATTGTCAAATTTGGATTTTAAATATTTTATTTTGACAAAACTGATTAACGGATCGGACTCAACTCGCTTTAATGGAAATAGGACCCCGAAATGAACCGAAATCCACCAAAAAAAGTTCCAGATTCGAAACTTTATTTTTGTGCATTTTTCAAAAAACCAAAAAAGGGAAAATGAAGTTTTGAAGATTTCGCGGAGTTCCAAAATGTCAAAAATAAAGTTTCGAATCTGGAACTTTTTTCGGTGGCTTTCGGTTGCTTTTGGGGTCATGTTTCCATTAAAGCGAGTTGAGACCAATCCGTTAATCAGTTTTGTCAAAATAAAATATTTAAAATCCAAATTTGACAATGTTAAATCTATGGGGATTTAACATAGGCGCAGATAAAGTATTATTCGGAGAATTTGATTGGCTCTGACCTGATTTTTTCCTCGTAATTAGTTACGTAAATTATAATTATATCGTTTAAATGTCTTTTAACGAGAAAAAACCCGGTTAAAATCAACCAAATACTCCAAATAATACTTTATAGGCGCCCTATGGAGATTTAACCTAGCGAAAATCTGGATTTTAAATATTTTATTTTGACAAAACTGATTAACGGATCGGACTCAACTCGCTTTAATGGAAATAGGACCCCGAAATGAACCGAAATCCACCAAAAAAAGTTCCAGATTCGAAACTTTATTTTTGTGCATTTTTCAAAAAACCAAAAAAAGGGAAAATGAAGTTTTGAAGATTTCGCGGAGTTCCAAAATGTCAAAAATAAAGTTTCGAATCTGGAACTTTTTTCGGTGGTTTTCGGTTGCTTTTGGGGTCATATTTCCATTAAAGCGAGTTGAGACCAATCCGTTAATCAGTTTTGTCAAAATAAAATAAATAAAATCCAAATTTGACAATGTTAAATCTATGGGGATTTAACATAGGCGCAGATAAAGTATTATTCGGAGAATTTGATTGGCTCTGACCTGATTTTTTACTCGTAATTAGTTACGTAAATTATAATTATATCGTTTAAATGTCTTTTAACGAGAAAAAACCCGGTTAAAATCAACCAAATACTCCAAATAATACTTTATAGGCGCCCTATGGAGATTTAACCTAGCGAAAATCTGGATTTTAAATATTTTATTTTGACAAAACTGATTAACGGATCGGACTCAACTCGCTTTAATGGAAATAGGACCCCGAAATGAACCGAAATCCACCAAAAAAAGTTCCAGATTCGAAACTTTATTTTTGTGCATTTTTCAAAAAACCAAAAAAAGGGAAAATGAAGTTTTGAAGATTTCGCGGAGTTCCAAAATGTCAAAAATAAAGTTTCGAATCTGGAACTTTTTTCGGTGGTTTTCGGTTGCTTTTGGGGTCATATTTCCATTAAAGCGAGTTGAGACCAATCCGTTAATCAGTTTTGTCAAAATAAAATAAATAAAATCCAAATTTGACAATGTTAAATCTATGGGGATTTAACATAGGCGCAGATAAAGTATTATTCGGAGAATTTGATTGGCTCTGACCTGATTTTTTACTCGTAATTAGTTACGTAAATTATAATTATATCGTTTAAATGTCTTTTAACGAGAAAAAACCCGGTTAAAATCAACCAAATACTCCAAATAATACTTTATAGGCGCCCTATGGAGATTTAACCTAGCGAAAATCTGGATTTTAAATATTTTATTTTGACAAAACTGATTAACGGATCGGACTCAACTCGCTTTAATGGAAATAGGACCCCGAAATGAACCGAAATCCACCAAAAAAAGTTCCAGATTCGAAACTTTATTTTTGTGCATTTTTCAAAAAACCAAAAAAAGGGAAAATGAAGTTTTGAAGATTTCGCGGAGTTCCAAAATGTCAAAAATAAAGTTTCGAATCTGGAACTTTTTTCGGTGGTTTTCGGTTGCTTTTGGGGTCATATTTCCATTAAAGCGAGTTGAGACCAATCCGTTAATCAGTTTTGTCAAAATAAAATAAATAAAATCCAAATTTGACAATGTTAAATCTATGGGGATTTAACATAGGCGCAGATAAAGTATTATTCGGAGAATTTGATTGGCTCTGACCTGATTTTTTACTCGTAATTAGTTACGTAAATTATAATTATATCGTTTAAATGTCTTTTAACGAGAAAAAACCCGGTTAAAATCAACCAAATACTCCAAATAATACTTTATAGGCGCCCTATGGAGATTTAACCTAGCGAAAAGCTGGATTTTAAATATTTTATTTTGACAAAACTGATTAACGGATCGGACTCAACTCGCTTTAATGGAAATAGGACCCCGAAATGAACCGAAATCCACCAAAAAAAGTTCCAGATTCGAAACTTTATTTTTGTGCATTTTTCAAAAAACCAAAAAAGGGAAAATGAAGTTTTGAAGATTTCGCGGAGCTCCAAAATGTCAAAAATAAAGTTTCGAATCTGGAACTTTTTTCGGTGGCTTTCGGTTGCTTTTGGGGTCATATTTCCATTAAAGCGAGTTGAGACCAGTCCGTTAATCAGTTTTGTCAAAATAAAATATTTAAAATCCAGATTCACCATGTTAAAATCCCATAATTAATTATTTGGAGAATTTGATTGATTCTGACCTTGTTGAAATTGTCAGGACTATAACTCCCCTAAATTTGTTTTTCCAACTTAAAATTAACGCCTTCGAAACAAGTCGTTTTATCCGTATAATAATAATAATAATTATAATAATTATGAAATTTCATCATGAAGAGTCGTAACGTAACCTAGCATATGGGATTTTAACACGGAGATTTGATGTTTTCTCACACATCAGCTGGTCTCAGATAATTTTAAGTATTATTCCTAAAACTCCACAGAACCTAATTAATCCATAGGCATCGTCATTTAGTTGGGGGGACTCTAAATATCGTATAATTTCCCCCGTTTTAGGAATGTCACGATAACCCTTTAACAATTTGTAATTACTTTATTCCTGACAAGATCTTTACAAATTGGACATGTATACCTAATCACCCCGCTATGAAAATATTAAATCGAGGTGGTTGTAAATTCTTTTAAAGCTAAAATATCATATCTTTCGTTTAAGTTACGTTAAATGTTAGTACAATTTAGCAATCACTGATGTAAGTATGTAGCGAAATAAAGAACACCCACTAAACTAGAAGTAAACCCACGCTATCCGCTGATAGAATTTTGAAGAGATATATAGAGATGATTAAGAAAATGAAAAATAAATGTGAAAATCTGACATGTTCGAAAATATTGGCGTGAGAGCTTTTAAAGGGTTTGTATATCGTCAAAAGTCTCTCGTGTTATTCTATAAAATTAAACGACGCCCCATAGGTCAATACTATCAGCAAAAGTCCAGTTGTTCATCATGGTATCGTCCCAATTGATCGACTTTTAAGTGATCGAAACCAGTTTTTTGGATTAAATGATCGAAATATTTAGGTTAGGTTAGGTTAGGTTAGGTTAGTTTTTTAACTCAATCGATCATATGAAATTCGATCATTTCGACCCAAATCGTTCATCATAGCCCATTACTTAAAAATAGACAAAAAATTCATCACCCCTGTCTGGCTCGAGTGATTTGGACTCTTCCTCGATATTTTGAGTCGGGAGAGAGAGGGACGGAATTTAGGCGGGCCGCGCTTGCCTATCCTCCCCCAACTCCGGAATTTCTCTTCCGATTTCACTATTTACTGTTTTACACCGACTGTGGCCGCTAGAGTGTCTCGAATCAAAATCGACCGGTACTTTTACCTGGACATTTGCTGATATTATTAAGCTACGGGGCGTTGTTTACTTTTATGGCATAAAGTGATAGACTTTTGATATCATTCAAACATATTTTGATCAGAAGAGGTTTTGGGAATCTTGTAAATGTTATTTTTTATATTAAAGCAATTGTTAATTTTCTCATATATCTTGAGATTTCAATGTAAATTTCTCTTTGAAAGTAAGGAATTTAGATAATTCTGGAATTTAGAGGTACTCTTCCATATAGAGAAACTTTAATTACAACTTCATTTTGACAAGTTCAGACTTCTCTCTTATAGCTAGAATTTACCAAGGAGTCCTTGTTTTAAAATCCTAAATTAAAATTAGACTACATATAGGCTAGAATTATTTAAAAAAAAATATTTATTTTAAAAATAGCAAATATAGTGAAAGTTATATTAAATCGGCGCTTTAAAAAAAAAAGGTAAATTTGAAAAATATAAGCAGAAGCCGATGAAACCCTCCTTTGAAGTCTATTACTCCCGGGTCTTGTCTACCCCTCTCTGTATGGGTTATTCTCAAAAGGCGCGATCCGTACGCCTCCTAACGGTAGATGTTTTCGGAGCGGGAGCTCGTCGAGCGAATATCTCTAGCAGCCTTGGAGTTCGTCCAAAAAACGTCGTCGTTTGTGGAGAGAGAGAATTTCCAATTTTCCGTAGACAGGAGGGATAAAGTAGGACCCCTTCTAACTCGTAAAATTGGGAATTTTACCCATACAGAGAGGAGCGCTATATGGAACATTGGAGTAGTAGACTTCAAAGGAGGGTTTCATCGGCTTCTGATATAAGAAATATGACGATTGCGCGGTTAAACTTAAAAATATTTCAACCACCTTTTAAACTCCACATTCGTTTGATATATATAAGATATATTCCAGGACTCGAATTATTCTTATTAAAACCTTTACCCGTGTTATCTGAAGTGCATTTTATTTCACATTGAATCCTTCTAATATAGCCAATGTTATTCGACTATCAGCTGGAAGCTTTTTTAAGCACTGAGCCGGGAAGAGGGGGAGGTGTTTGGTTTGAATATTTAAAACTTAAAATATACGAGGCAACTGGTTCTTTAATGGATCTCGATAGATATCTTTGATGACTCACGAGAGAGAAAATGAATAGGGGGTGGAAGATAGAAGATTAGAGGCTCGGTTTTAATTACAAGCCCAACTGGTACGGCGTCACTATAAGCATATCGGTGTACGGGCGAAAGATAATTTAGTAGTTGATGCTCGCCTCGCCAGTCCTTCTTTTCTTCTTAAATAATAGTAGCTCATTCATGAGTCGAGAGGGTTCATCAGTCTTCAGAAGGAACTCTATTGTTAGCAGTTTTCTGGTGGCCCCCTCAACCAACTAAACTATTTGGGCGTAGTCTTCGCGTTAACCAATTTTTTTTTAACCCTTCATTGTGTTTGGGCAATAAAGTTGTAGAGAAAATGAGAGAATTCGGAAGACGGAGAGAGAAAGAAAGTTTCAAACTCGTGAAAAAACTGGCCGCCACTCCTACCCTTTAAAGGGAACTTGAAATGAGTGAAAGATTGATCAGTTTTGAAAGATTATTTGCCGTAATTGTAAATTCGGGGCTAGTTGATATAATTGAACCAAGAGTGATATAGTGCAAACCGGAACATGATTGCGTTGTACCCTAATCTCTTTCCACCAACCTTTTTATTCTATTGACTCCATAATCTATAGTATAGAAGGTATAACTCTATTGTAGGTAATTGATTTATTATAAAATCTCAATTTTCCCTTCTATCGTATCGGAGCAGGGTTTGTAAAATTATCAAAGATGGGTCAGACTATTTTAAAGTTATTGAATATTGATCTTAATTATAGTTCCATGAGGAGTTTCCAGCACCAGGTTTAGTTAGTTTCTACTTTTACCACTGTTTGCCGTAAGAGGACGCTTATGTACGCCAAGTTTTTTTTTATTCTTCTTTATCAAAGATAAGTGCCCATTTATGGTTACCCGCGACTATTAACAATCAACTCCACTTCAATACTAACGTAGTCCTTTTCTGTTGCGTGTAAATACCTGAAAGGTTCAACACCAAAGTTCTCTTTTGGTCTGCAAATATCCGCGAAAAATACAGACAGAATAGATCGCGAAGCTGGTCAATAAATATAGAGTTTTTTTTTTATTTTTTTGAAGAGCCTGACAATTTTTATTTTTCACTAGTAGTAGAGATCATTTCTATATACTTGCCCACTGTTGCGTTGAAAAGCTCTTCTCCGTAATTTGATTTTACACTCGAATGATCAAACGATGGTCTACAATGAGCTCTTTGGGAAATAAGGTGGATTAACCATCCTGTTGTCAGTGATTTGAAGAAAAAAAAATCAATAGTTAGGAAAAATTTAAGGGGAACCCAAAGCAACAAATCCCACAAACTCTTTATTTTTATTTAATTTGTAATTCCAGTGAGTTGGTTAGATTACACTTTCATTGTGTTTATTTAAATTTATTTGAAATACCTTACGTAACATAGCATTTATTGTTTAGTTCAACTTCCAAGCTGGTAAAGGGAATACAACTCGGTTTGCTTCAGGCCCAATAAGATTCAAATGTGTAAATTTATTTTTGGTTTTAGGGGGAAAACGCTTGACTTTTCGTTGTTTATCTGAGTTCCAATTCACAAGTCTTCACCTGAGTTCTAAGGGAAATGAACTGAGCTTATCTAAGTTCACTAAAATCCCAAGCGTCAGGATTAACTCGAGTTTTAACGCAATAAATACTTCCTTACGTCTTTCACCCTCACTTTAGACCTTCAGTTTTTTTCCCAAAAGGTTTTTTTACAAGCTGGGAAAGACCCTCTTATTTTCACTATATGGTTTTATATTCTTCAATTCTAGCAAGTAGGGCGGATGCTTCGAAGAGCGAGAATTATTAGGTAAGAGGGTTTTGTTGGATAAAACGGACTGCCAAATAAGAATGTTGGCGAGGCGTTGATTCGAAGACTATATTGGTCGGTATGGGTCTTATAGTACGCGAGGGTCTTCCCTATATTGTTAGAATATCTCGTTGAAAAAAGAAAACAGCTCGAAGATCCCACGGTGTATTAGGCGTTACCCAAAATCAACTTGTTAGGTTAGGCCTAAGCTTTATATAATAAAAAAAGCTATCCTACAGGGACAAGATCCGTCAGAAGAAAAAAGAAAAAAATGTGGAAAAATCCCCAAACAATCTGCTCTCCCTTTCCAAAGAAATCAATAAATTTCTAGCCCTCTTTATTCCACGGTCCCTAGAGAAACTTAAGGATACACTTTCACAAAAAAAACCTTTAAGGCTTCTCAAAAATGACCATTTTTATCGTATATATTTAAAACCATAACCATATTTTAAATAAATTACGATTTTGAAGTTTTTGAAGATATAAGCGTATATTACGCAATAAAGGGATTTCGGTATCTTAAATATAAAATACTAACGGTAATATCTTTGACCCTTGAAGTCATCTTTTCTCTAAAATTCACGATTTCTAAGAATATTTAAACTCAAAAACCCCGTGAGAAATTTCCTTCTGACATTGCGAATATGGATAGTTACCAATGCAATTTTTATTGTGCTCCTGTATAAATGTACTAATAGTCGAGGAGATGACCGTGAACACATTTTACACCATCCCATTTATTACGTTAAACCAGAAGTATATGAAAAAAACTTTTGGGGGAAGTTTGTAACTAGCGAGTTTCAATGAAACATCAGAGATTCATCCTGAACCAGCTTCGGGAACCAGTTTCATACCGATTTGGTTTCAACAACCGATAGATAAAGCTACAATATATCGATTTATAAAGATAATGCGTGAACATGTGACGCTTAAAAAGATTCCCGTAGATTTGAATATACATTTGATTTTACCGTTTCAAATCGATTGAGAAATTCTAGCGTGACCGTAGCTTTCGTAGCGCGGGAAATGGTTAGTTCTTCGTTAGTTTTAGCTGAAATAACAAATCTATAGCCGCGTTCACACTAGAGACTTTCAAACCATATTTAAGCGTTTTGGAAAGGTCAAAATGGAAAGTTTTGGGAATATAATTATTTTCCTGAAAAGTGGATTTAAAACTTCGAAAAGGTTTGAAAACGTTTTTAAAGTGTTTAGTGTGAACGTAGCTTTCAGCCGAGCGCTTTCAGCTCTTGTGTGAACATGGCTAGTGTATCAACATGTTATATTTCAGATAAAAAAATATATATTGGAGAATTTAAGGTTTACCATAAAAATACGAGATCTGTCTTTTATCATTATAAAATTTAAACCTTTATTTATTATCGAGTTCTATACATTTCCAATAACTCTTAGGCTTCTGTCATTTTCTCGAGTACTGGAGGCTGCAGTCTTTCTTTAGCTTTATAAATACAGTTCTTTTCTACGTAATTCCATTGATTCGTTTTCACAAAACAAACGAGATTTTTAAAAATAAGAAAATTTAATATTTAAAGTAAACAATTTTTGCTGAACATTTTAGGATTATTATCTCGTACATTTGGGTTAGGCTGTCTGACACACTGGGGAGTTATTATATAGCAAAAAAAAAAGTTAAACGGCTTTTTTGACTAGTCAAAGTACCTCATTCTATTGGCGCAGCTGCTAAACATCAAAAAGATTCGCTTCATCGATGTACTTGTACGTCTAAACTATATATTTTGTAAGGTTAGAATGAATCCGACATAAACGGGGGTTTCTATATGAAGTTAAGGCTTTTTAAGGTTGAATCTGAGCAAAATTTGGACATAATTGGAGCCACTATACAATGGTTTCGAGGTCGGAAGGTCAAACCTACTACATCGAGTATACCTTTTTTATAGTCTATACAAAACAAATTTTGTAATTTCTTTTTTTTATGACGATTTCTTAAGTCACTATCGCGGAGGCAATTTTTATAAAACTTCTTGTCTAAACTTGACACGGTTAACTTTTCAAATATGTTATTTTTCGGGGCACCCCGTGATGAACAGGGCGCTAGCCTCTTTCGCTTTTCAAACATAAAGTTATCCTTATGTTCGGATTTAAAGATGAATTCTATACTAAAAGGGAGATATATACGACGCACTGACTAATCGAAGGATTTTTAGGGGTGCGCTGAAATAGCGGTCCCTTTTATACGCTTAGATTTGAATGGCAGAACTAAAACATTATCTAAACAAAAAAAGTTTTTTTTCGAAAGCCTTTTAGTCCCTTTTTCAAATAAAAGGTTTATATGAAACGGATTTAAAGGATGTTTGCGAGAATGTCCCATATTTGGACCACCCCCGAGGGATATTAAGCTTCTCTTATAATAACGTGATTTTTTTTTATTCCAAAATATTGAAATTTTTACTAAGCAGGACGGTCATATACGTGGAATATGTCTGTTCAGAAATTTAAGGATTTTATTTTAATTTTTATTTATTGTTGTATGAAACTGTATGTCGTGTGTTAACTATTAGTCCATGTACTTGAACAAAGTAAAGTATTGGTAAATAGCATGGTTTCTGTGATTAGAGTTTCTTTATATCCTCTTCAGACGAGGTGTAATTAACTGTGGTTTAATCAAATTTAACCGAGGTTTAAATAGGCTTCTCAGTTCATTAAGCCTCGGTTAAATCTGATTAAACCGGCTAGTTACGCCTCGCCTGAAAAGGGTATGACTCGTTTACTTGTAGAGATGTTCTAGACTATACATACATCATATACTTCAAATATATTAAACGTGTGAAAAATCTTAAAGAAAAATCCAAAATTTATCATTTCACTTTCCCTTTGATTTGTATTGAAAAATGTTCGGAAATAACCACGTTTTGTAAAAACCCCACTTTCCCTAAAAATTCTATTGTAAACTAAAATATTGAACAAAATTCCATCCCCCTAAACACCTGATTTTGCTCCATCCCCTTCAATCCATATAAGAGAACAAATGTATTGTTGTAACTAAAAACTTGTTGGGCATAAAAACCAAAAACACTTCTGTTGAAATTTAGAACAACTTCGGATGTCTTGCACTTGCTTGATAGCAACATTAAAAATTATAAAACCAAAACGCTGTCTTCAATTTGTTTTAGGAAGATAGGAAAAATTAAAAACCTCTATAATATTTTTCAGTCGGTATTGTAGATAGGAAAAAGCTCTCCCACGAGCAAATTTAGAAATCGGTAAATAACAAAAATGGTACGGAATTAAACATGGTGCCAGGAAACGCGGGAAAAACTTAGGAGATTTAGAAAACAAAAAAGAGCGCGTAAATTAGATACGTTAAAAATTAGTTAGAAATTAGTCGGATAAAAGATGCAGAATAATCAACCAATCGAGCCACCGGCGGGGCCGGGAGCCAATGCCGTTTTAACGGCAGGAGTTACAAGCGAACTTTCAAAAACAAAAAACTTGAGGAGGAGGGCGAGATGTTCAGTAACCAGACTGGAAAACTCGCTAAAAAACATGTTGGACGATGCAACAACAAAATCGGAAGAGCTAGAGGACCAAATCGCTCTACTAAAACAAAAGGAGGAAACCCTACAAAATCTGGACGAAAAGATATTGGCGCTTCTCACCGACCAAGACGTTATCGACGCGGACATCGAGAAAGCGGAAAAAATTCAAGACGAGATCACCCTGATCAAGTCGAAAGTAAACCGGAAAATTGCACAACTACAAGCGGCAACCTCGAGAGCTTCCTCCATCAGCGGATCAAGCTCATCGACGATAATAACAACTCCAGCGCTATCAACGAGCCCGATCAACGCGGGAACCACGGCAGCACCAGCGGCATCAACGAGCCCGATCAACGCGGCAATCACGGCAACGCCAGCACCATCAACGAGCGCGGGAGCCGAAGAAATCAAACTCCCAACTGGGATTTTCTACAAAGCTCCGTCAAAACTGCCAACGCTGGAAATCAAAAAATTTGCCGGAGACATCACGCAATGGCAAGGGTTCTGGAGCAGGTTCGAGCTTGCGGTAAGCAAAGAAAATTTGTCTCCGATGGAGAAATTAAGCCAGTTAGAATCTCATTTGTCAGGGGAAGCTAAAAATATGTTGTTAGGCCTACACGCTGCCGATTCTAGTTACGAAGAGGCGGTGAAAATTTTGAAAAATAGGTACGATAGGAAGGATTTAGTAAAACATACGCATATGCAAAGACTATTAAATTTAGACCCAGTTAAGGACCCTAATGATGTTAAAGGTCTAAGACGTCTTTTTGATTCTTGCGAGGTAAATTTGAGGAGTTTACGTTCTTTGGGAGTGGACACGACACTTAGTGGGTACTCAGTATGCCCAGCCATTATTAAATGTTTGCCGGATGAAATCAGGTTATTATATAGTTTGGGCCGAAAAAATGACGGAAATTGGAATATAGAAAAATTGATAGAATTCTTGAGAGATCAGTTAGAAGGTCGAGAAACCTCCGAAGTCTTAGGCTTCAACACGCAAAAAATAGAAAAAAACAAGCCAAAACAATTCAAACCATCGGACGATGGTCAAAAATTAGCTTCAGCCACGGCTCTTCAAACAAACGTTAATTATAAAACAAACCAGGGTCAAGATAGGGTGTCATTTTATTGCGTATTTTGCCAATCAGAGAGCCACTCTTCTACAAATTGCTATAAACACAGCATAGAGGATAAAAAGAGATTAATGATAGAACAGAAAAGATGTTTTATTTGTATAAAAAACGGGCATTTAGCTAACAATTGCCAATCAAGGTATAAAAATTGTAAAATATGTAGCGGCAGGCACAACGTGGCAATTTGTTACAAAAATAGATCAAATTTAAAGTCAGTAGATAAAGGGAAAGATTCTTTCAAAGAAAAAGAAAGTGAAGAACGGGGAATAACAACATTGACAGTGACTTCTCCTCAAATAGAAATGGGGTCAGTTTTATTACAGACAGCCAAGGCTACGGCCCAAAATCCAGAAAATTTAGGAAAAGAGATAGGTGTTAGAATCTTGTTAGATAGCGGGGCCCAAGCCTCTTTTATTAGGGAAGAGGTTGCAAAACAACTAGAGTTACCCGTAGTCGGAGAACAAACGGTTACCGTTTACAACTTTGCTAACAAAAACCCTAGCGTAGAAAAGAGAAAAATCGTTAAGTTAAATATTCAAGGTAACATAAATCCCTTTAAAACGGTTGAAATTATAGCTGTAGTAGTACCATATTTATGCGAGGCCATAGCTACGAAGGAATTAGAACAATTAGAAAATTTAATGGACAACAAAGGACTAAAATTATGTGACCCACCCAGCCAGGCTAAAATAGGAGAAACAAACATAGAAATTTTGGTTGGGGGAGACTATTATTGGGAATTTGTTACGGGAAAAATAGAGCGGTTTAACAAAAAATTTGTTTGTTTAGAAACACACTTGGGTTGGGTGATTCAGGGCCCAACAAACACCCCAAACTTCAAAGTAAATAACAGCGTAATCAGAGTGGGATTAGTTAACACGGGGAAAACATCAGATATGATGAGATCACTTTGGGAATTGGAAGCCCTAGGAATAGATGGGAATCCACAACCAGAACCTACGGACACGGAAATAATGGAAAGGTTCAAACAAAACACGGAAATTAAGGATAAGAGATATTATGTAAAATTCCCCTGGCGGGTAGAAAAGGATACCCTACCTAACAATTTAGTTTTAGCCACCCAGAGGATTAAACCTTTGGTTAGGAAATTTAATTTGGACCCAGAATTATATTCGGACTATAAACAAGTAATCGAAGAACAATTAGCTTTGGGAATAGCGGAAAGGGTTGAAAATCCAGAATTAAACTTAAATAGCGTAGGAACCTATTATATGCCACATCAGCCAGTTTTGAAAAAAGATCGCCTAACGACCAAATTACGCGTTGTCTTTGATGCCTCTTCACACGTAGAGGGAAAACCATCCTTGAACGATTGTTTAAGCAGCGGAGGCAATCTGAATCCCGATCTTTTGTTATTGCTTTTGAGATTTAGAAAACATACCATAGCTATTACGGCCGATATTGAGAAGGCCTTTTTACAGGTTGCAGTGGCGGAAGAGGAGAGGGATTCAGTAAGGTTTCTATGGGTTAGCGAATCGGAAGGGAAATTAGATGAAAATAAATTTGAAACACTTAGAATGGCAAGGGTGCCATTTGGCATTACATCGAGTCCCTTCTTATTAGCGGGAACAATTAAAGTCCACATTGAGAAATTTAAGGAATCAAAAACCCAGGCGGTCGAGGTCTTAAACAAGGATCTATATGTCGATGACTTAGTCAGCGGAGAGAATAGTGTGAAAGGGGCATATAGATTATCAAAAGAGGTAGCGGAAATAATTAGTGAAGCAAAAATGACACTTAGGAAATGGCAAACTAATTCGAAAGAACTTAGGGAACTATGGATAAATGAAAAAATGGCAGGGGAAAATTTAAAATTAATTTTCGAAGGAAAAACAGAAGCGGAAAATCAAAAGGTACTAGGTTTAGTTTGGGATCCTGAAACGGATCAATTCTCGTTTAATTTAAACAATTTAATAGATACGCTAGATAACGTAAAAGAAACTAAACGAAGCGTACTTAGTATGGTAGCCCAAATCTTTGACCCCATGGGGATTTTATCGCCATACACCATTGTAGCAAAAATTTTACTTCAAAATTTATGGACAGCTAGAGTAAAATGGGATCAGACAATAGCCGAGGAATTGGGAAAAATGTTTAGAAATTGGTACCGAGAATTGCCCGAAATAAGGAAAATAACAATAGATAGATGTTATTTCAAAGAATCTCCTCAAAATATCTCAGATATCTCACTTCATTGCTTCTGCGATGCAAGTATGAAGGCCTATTGTGCAGTTATTTATTTACGTTACGTAATCAACTCAACGGAAACGAGGGTTTCTCTTGTAACAGCTAAGGCCCGAGTAGCCCCTTTAAAAACACTTAGTCTTCCGAGACTTGAATTGATGGGATGCGTTATAGGGGCCCGTTTAGTTAATTTCGTCAAACCAGCCTTTGATAAAGAAAGAGTTGAGATATTTATGTGGACAGATTCTACAATAGCGTTACATTGGGTTAGAGATACATCAGATTTATGGAAACCTTTTGTTACAAATAGGGTTAAGGAAATTAGAACCATGTCAGAACCAGAAAATTGGGCTCATTGTCCCGGCGAACAGAACCCCGCAGATTTGCCTACAAGGGGAACCAGAGTT
Organism: Odiellus spinosus; assembly: GCA_963920705.1. Taxonomy (NCBI): domain Eukaryota; kingdom Metazoa; phylum Arthropoda; class Arachnida; order Opiliones; family Phalangiidae; genus Odiellus; species Odiellus spinosus. Next base: position 18,799,947 of record OY987228.1, on the reverse strand, counting down.
GAAGAGTTAAAAAAGGGTAGTCTTTGGTGGGAGGGACCCACCTGGCTTAGGAAAGGAAGAGAGAATTGGCCCACAGCTAACAATAACATAGAATTTAAAACTGGTTTAAAAGAGGTGGAATGTGAAAAACGAAAAATAGTTTTAGTTATTCGGTACGAAGAAATGCCAAACTTAACAAAATTAATTGATTTAAACAAATATAGCTCTTTGTCTAAGCCCTTGAGAATTACGGCATACATTCACCGGTTTATTGATAATTGTAGAAAAATGAAGACTAAAAGGGGACTTATCCATGCTAGCGAAATATCTAGGGCCGAAAATGATTGGATAATGGCCATTCAAGAATTAGAATATAATGAGGAAATTAAAATGTTGAAAGCGGGGAGCAAAATTCTAAATACTTCAAAAATCGCAACCTTAAGGCCTATATTAGATGAAGGAATTCTGCGCGTAGGCGGCAGATTAGAAGAGTCAAATATGAGTTACGCAACAAAACATCCCATAATATTAGATAAAAAACATAGATTAGCTAAATTGATAATGATCAGAAGTCACGGAGAGGTATGTCATTCGGGTATTCAAGATACCATTACCCAAGCGCGCGAAAGATATTGGATAGTGTCAGGCCGACAATTAGCTAAAACTGTAGTTAGTGGTTGTTTTATCTGTAAAAAACATTTGGCAACGGCGGGAGATGCTCCCATGGCAAATTTGCCGAGAGAGAGAATAGAAGAAACACCTTGTTTTCAAACCCTGGGTGTAGACTTTGCAGGGCCATTATATGTCAAAATCAAAGGCAAAATGCAGAAATCATACGTCTGTCTTTTTACTTGCGCCGTGTCACGTGCCGTACATTTAGAGTTAGTGGCGTCGTTGACAACCCATGAATTTTTGTTGGCATTGTCACGAATGATATCGAGAAGGGGTATACCCCATATAATTTATAGTGATAACGGGAAAACGTTTAAAAAGGCAGACAAAGATTTGAAAGAAATATGGAAGACGATAAAAGACCCCGAGGTTTTGAATTATTTTGGCAAAAGAGGTATAGAATGGCGATTTATCACAGAAAGAGCGGCTTGGCACGGAGGTTTTTGGGAACGCCTAGTAAAATCAACAAAAACGACATTAAAAAAGATTTTGGGAAGGGCGTCTTTAAATTACACAGAAATGGAAACCATGTTAATAGAAACGGAAGGAGTAATTAACTCTAGGCCTATAACTTATGTATTTAACGAGATAGGAGAACCAAGCCCATTATCACCCTCACATCTATTAATTGGCAAAAGAGTCACCAGTCTGCCCCCTCAGACAGTAAAATCCCAAAACATACCATTAACAAGAGTAGAACTCACCAAAAAAGAAACGCATAGAATCAATTTGGCAGAAAAACTTTGGAAAAGATGGAGAAAAGAATATCTCTTAGAGTTAAGGTCTGCACATCATAGCTTATTAGACAAAAACAAAAAAGAAATAAAAGTAGGGGATGTAGTTCTCATCCATGAAGACAAGGTTAAAAAACATATGTGGAAATTAGGCTTGATAAAAGAAGTAATAATAGGCAGAGACAATAGGATTAGATCTTGTGTAGTTAAAACCCCAAATGGCAATGAGATTCGTAGGCCAGTCCAATTATTGTATTTATTGGAAGTCAATGATTAAAGAAAAAATAAATTGTATAGTTTTAAGTATAAAAATCATGTATGTAAAAATCATTTGAATTTTGAAACTTGTAACTGAAAGACTGAAGTCTTTCAGCGGGGAGTGTGAAAAATCTTAAAGAAAAATCCAAAATTTATCATTTCACTTTCCCTTTGATTTGTATTGAAAAATGTTCGGAAATAACCACGTTTTGTAAAAACCCCACTTTCCCTAAAAATTCTATTGTAAACTAAAATATTGAACAAAATTCCATCCCCCTAAACACCTGATTTTGCTCCATCCCCTTCAATCCATATAAGAGAACAAATGTATTGTTGTAACTAAAAACTTGTTGGGCATAAAAACCAAAAACACTTCTGTTGAAATTTAGAACAACTTCGGATGTCTTGCACTTGCTTGATAGCAACATTAAAAATTATAAAACCAAAACGCTGTCTTCAATTTGTTTTAGGAAGATAGGAAAAATTAAAAACCTCTATAATATTTTTCAGTCGGTATTGTAGATAGGTAAAAAGCTCTCCCACGAGCAAATTTAGAAATCGGTAAATAACAAAAATGGTACGGAATTAAACAAAACGAAACAGTACAGTTTAGATAAAGTATGTCAACAAGCGTCAGATTCATTTGACCAACGAATTAACCACGAATTTGTGACGGTATAAAGTCAAGAATGTTCCCTGCATGACATGAAAATTTAATTTGCTATGGTGAAAAAACAAAAAAACTGGCAACCAATTATAGCCTTAAGTTCTCATACGCACCCATCCTTATATTTTACTTTGTACCTTAGAATTTGTGCAAAAACAAATCTATTTCGGATGCACCGAAGAGAATCGTCAAATCTAGCGAGACAAATAGAAGAAAAAAAAACACCTCTTTTTCAATTTAAATTCCATCTCGAGACACGAATTGAATTTGTCCCGGACAAAATTGGTAGGCGAGCGCGTGAAACCCGACTTAGCGAATGCTGATTTCAAGAGATTTCAACCAATAGCAGAGACGTCCGAAGAATTTTGGGTAAAGCTATACGAAATGGAATTAGAACGTATATAATAAAGTAAATCGGGGAAACATTCAAAGGGGAAACTCGCCCGCGCAATGCCTCAGAAGATGCCGAAAGTTAATTCGCACGCTCAAAGAGAAAGAATGAAAAAAAAATAAAAAAAAATAGAAATGTCTCAATCCGAAATTCCTCGGGACTGTTGAGTTATGAGACTTTCAATGGGCCTAGAAACGAAGGGGGTGGGTGCTAGGAAAGGGCTATCATGATGGGGAGTAAGAGTTTACCACTATGTTGCACCGACAAGTGGAAGTGTAAGAAAGAAGCTGCCGAATACAGCGAATACACCCCCCAATATAGCAGAAAAAAAAATAATAAAAAACACGGAGAAAAATTATATCACCTTCATAAATCATACAACTCCCTAGCACTTGACTAAGCGAGGGTGGATTGGAATGGGGAGAGAGGAAAATGAGCAAAAAAAGCAAATAAACCATCCCACTAACATTGTTCTATAGATCCAAGGGACAAGAAACTGCATAGGACACATCCCATCCTAAAAAATGTTGCCGTGAATATACAAAGTTATCCTCGCAGACCTATAAGAGAAATGGTCAAGTGTACACTGTAAACAAATAGCTTTGGCGTCTATAACCGCCTATTGTACATTTTACAGCGAAAAAAACAGGCCCGAATTAATTCATCTTGTCAATAGAGAAGATTCACAGAGCTTGTTCTAACCCATAGTCTTCAATGGATCTAAGTCCTGAGATAAGTTTTGTATACGTGGAATATTCCTACGAGATACTAAAATCTTGAAGGAGAGAGTTTAGTTTTTTGGAGCGGAAAAATTGAGGACCTTCCGAATATACATTCCCGCATTTTTCTTGGTCAGACGTCGAAAACAAAGACAGGGATTTTCTTTTCCACATAGTTGGAGGTTTACAGTTTTCTTCTCTAGAATAATAAGTTCTCTCCTCCAAGCTTACAATACTTCCAAAATCTGGGGTGTGATTCGGGAGCTCTTGCTAGCCTTGCTTGTGTGTAAAAAAATCTAGAGATTACATAAGAGGCAACGTAATGGGGGTCTATCGTATCTAGAGTTTGCAGCACGCGCAAAGATATAGATTATATTCTATGTTTTAAAATTAGATTTGAAATAGATACAAGCGTATAAGAGGCTATTGTTTGTAAGTGCCGCAATTTCAGTATGGAATATTTATTATTTCTCTTGGTATCATGATCGCCGGATGAAATTAAGAGGGGAATATCCGGGTTATCAAATGATCTGACAAATTATATATAAATTTCGTTCCTCTTCTTAACTTGTTACATAGGTGACGAAGGGATCCCAAATTCTAGATTTTTAAGGGCATAAGGACCCTCGCGCTATCTAATAATCCTAATCTACGATCGTTATAAAAGTCGAGTAAAGTCTTCTCTCGGTGAAAAGGGGATAAAATGCATTTAGAGGCAATCGATTGATCATTGTCATAGTGACAGCTATAACCTTTTACGCGATGATACATCATCCAAATATTTACCAACATTTGATTCGACAGAGTTTGCGCCTAACTATTCTAACTTTCGAGCGTGGTGGCCCCTCGCGCAATGATTTAAAATTAAACGGAAAAAAGATGTTTTACACTTTTTTTCTTTTCGGGGAATTAGAAGGCTATAAGTTTTAGAAGAACTTTAAGAAGCTAAGACGTGTATACCGCAACAATTCCTTATTTGGTTACCATTTGAGATCTCAGATCTAGAGGAAAGAGAGAAAAAAGAACTGGAAAATCGGCTTAAAAGCTTTTCTGAGAATAAAATAGCAAAAACGAAAAAGAGCGAAAAACGTAATAATAAACAAGTTGGGAAACCAAAATATAACCTCCCCGACCCCGACGTTAAGGTAATCTAACCTAACCTAACCCTACCTAAAATAAAAGATGAAAAGAAATGTAGAGTATTGGATGAGTAGAAGAAACAGCGAAATAGGCAAAATATTATATCACATTGAACCTATATGCATTTCTTCAGTATACCAACACAACCCTAAATAATTCTCTACTTAAAACCAAACCTAACTAGAGAAAAAAAGGAAAATAAATAAGATATAACCACATAGATTTCAAGATAAATAATCCAGTCCATAATTCAGTATTAAAACAAAAAAATCAGAATTAAGACAACTGAAATTAGCAATCTTTGGTAATATGTAAAATAGCCCTTACACGAACAATTTAAGTAAAGCAAATTATCAAATAAACGCCAAATAAGTCAATTAATTAAAATTAAAAATATTAATCTTACCACTACCAAATAGCGGGCAGAAAACACAGACATCAAGATAACATTAGCAAAATAAATTTTCAACACCGGTAATCCTGAGAACTAGATTCTACAAAATCTTCTGGAATAATAAATTTATTTTAATCTAAAAAATATAAAATCTTAAAAAAAATATCTATACAAATAACATATTGATAAACCAATTAAAATTAGATGCCAAAAACATTTAATCTCGATATGAGATTAAATACACAAGGTCAAGGTTCTTCTTTTAAAACCATATCAGAATTTTGACGGTTGTAGAGTATTTGTAGACCAAGTAACGTGAAAAGGCAAAATGTTATATCAAATTGAACCTATACATGGCTTCAGTATACAACACAAGTTGTGAAACAAACGTTATTTTACGTGACTACACACTAGCTAAAACATCACCGAAAATAAACGACAGTAGGCATTAATAACTCTTTTACGAAAACAAAAAATTACTACAGAGAAAAATGAGTCAGAAAAAAAAACCTTTTGATTTCCAAACTAATATTTCAGTCACAACTCAGTAATAAAAATTAGAGCTCAGGTCAATGAAAATATACCAAAAATGTCCAAACAAATAATAAACGCATCAAATAAATGATTCAAATTCAAAATTACTTCCTTACCAATAAATTGTATTCAAACGAATGAAACTTAATTTAAAATTTCAACGAGTCAAATCTCTAGAGAACAAACTTCGTCGAAGATTTCAAAAGAAATGAAACGATTTTACGTTCAATAAATTAAAATTTAGATAAGCAAGGTCAAGGTCCCTCAGTAAAATAATATCGGCGTTAAGAAAACTAGAGTATTTGTAGACCAAGTAACGTCATTAGGCAAAATATTTCATCAAAATCAAGTTATGACCTCGGTATCGTCATATAACCGTAAATAAACATATTCAATAAACAATTAACGAATAAGCTTTCCGCATAACACGCTAAACTACGAACTGTGACGTACAATTTCGCTTTTTGGTGCTACACGACCTACAGATACCTTATAAGCCTACGTCTAAAAACACGTTTTTTGGTGATAATGCTGTGAGTAAAGAATAGATGTTTCTCTTTTGGCCCTACCATAAATTTTTTATATATTTTTTTTCTGACAGGGCAGGCCTGAGTAAAAATATACCAAGTTGTGAAACAAACGTCATTTTACGTGACTCCACACTAGCTAAAATGTTACCGGAAATACACGACAGTAGGCATTAAAAGCCTGATTCTATTATACTTAATTGGGATTAACATTAAATTCATGTATGAAAAAGTGTGAAACTAAAACTAGCAGTCATCACGAGATCCAATCACGTGATTCTTTTCCTCACTCTGTCTACATTTCACTCTTGGGTCAACCATATCATACATGACTATTAAAACACGAGAAATTTCAATGTCAATCCGGTTTAAGAAAGTTCGTCAATTGTTAATTGTGGCATGACTAAAGCCGGATTCACACAGACCTATTTTCACGCTTTTCACGGTCACGCGCGAGGGGCAATGGGCAAACCACTCTTGGAATCAGGTGTACAAACTAAATGGAATCACGCGAATCGATTCGGAATCAGGAGAATCGATACGGAATCACGCGAATCGATTCGGAATCACGCGAATCGATTCGGAATCAGGAGAATCGATACGGAATCACGCGAATCGATTCGGAATCACGCGAATCGATTCGGAATCACGAGAATCGATACGGAATCACGCGAATCGATACGGAATCACGCGAATCGATTCGGAATCACGCGAATCGATTCGGAATCACGAGAATCGATTCGGAATCACGAATCAATTCGGAATCACGCGAATTGATTCGGAATCACTGACAATCAAATGAATCTGGAATCAGGTGTACAAAATTTTTCTAGAGTGGTTTGCACCTCGCTCGCGCGTGCTAATGGTACTTCTTTGAGTTCACGAGCGTGAAACGCGTAAAAACAGGTCTGTGTGTATCCGCGTTAACCTGGTTCGCTCTGCGCATGTACACAATTTCGCACGAAATACATTTGCGAAACGCGCGAAAATTATAAAAAAATTAATTTGAAAATCCGTGCCAGTAATTAAAACCAAATACGCCACTGTTTGCAAGTTTGCCAGAAGATTACGATATTTCCCCATACATGAAGCTGATTCTCCCAAGAATATCAAAAAAAAATCACATTGATATTTTCCATGCGTAAAGAGGTTTCCGACTTCAAATTTAGTGGTCTACACATACTCGCGTGCTGGCGAACTCGATTTTACACGTGTCACAAATACACTGGAAACCTACTCTACTTCTGTTCGAGGAGAGTTTTCACGACTATCATTTTTCTTAAGTGGTTTAACATTATGCATAAATCCGCCTCAGCTTCAAATCTTATACACCAATTCCCCTTGAACTGGTTAAAAATTCACCGAGTATAATCGAAGTTATTATTGTCTTATCTCTTATCTAAATTATGTTGTTTCAATCTTCCATACCCGTGTAAACGCACCTTTATTTAAGTTCTTCAATCCACCCCAAGTTTGCACCAGAGATAAGCCTATACTGCCCGTTATACCTTTGCTTTTTCGAGTAAATGATATGTATGGAAAATAGCTTAGGCGCATGCTGCCAACTAAAACTGCCATTAATCGGTCAAATTTCTTTAAATTTTTGCATAAATTCTCAAATAACTTCTAAACTATCTCGAATTTTAAATTAATTTTTCGACTTTCTAATTAATTAGATTAAGATGAACCATTTTAATATTTTTAATTATAATATAAATTAATATTGCGTTTCATTTCCCTAAACAATATCAAACAAAATCACCCCATGAGGCTAATTTGCATACGTTCCAAAAAGATACTATATAAACCTTTCGAAGGGCTATATTAATCGAAGTAACCGTGCGTGATGGCCATGAAGTTAGGGGGAAAACCCCCCCCTTTCAATGTCTTGCTGATTCTTGATCTCTAGGCGCTTGGCGACGCAATTTACCCATTGGTGGGGCGATGTTTGGAGTCAGTGGAAGGTTGATGTGAACTGTACTAGTGGGGGACGCCTCGCTAGTATGGAACGCTGAGATCGGAAACTGGAGGTTGGACCTTGGTGCGGGGATGGTCGGAGGTGATTATGACAGTGGGAGACGTCCCATTGCTTGTAATCGCCTTCGGCTGTTCAGCATCGAGGTTCGACCGTAAAGTGGATGGTGGAATGCGATGATGTGCAATGGGAGACGTCCTGTTGTATGTCTTTGCACGACACTTGAAACTCAATGTGGCAGCCACGCTTAAAGGAGGTAATTCCCCGGAATTGAACGATAAGCTGGTATGATTACGTCTCTAGACTTTTGGCTCCACGAGCTAGGTCACGTGACTTCCGTTTACACAGGATATCCGCTTACACAGACAGACACACAGACAGACACACAGACAGACACACAGACAGACACACAGACACGACCAGTGTAATACCTCCCCCTGAACTAAAGTTCAGTCGGGGAGGTAAAAATCGAAATTCCAATCGAGCGTTAATACGCGCCACCACGTGAAAGCGAGGGAACCGACAATTCGACAAATGTTGTACACTATTACAATTTGCACCCTTGTACCATTGCTACACTAAAACTTTACTCGTCGTCTTACTCAGAGACCCACTCAAATGTGTCCCTGTTTCAGTGAAGGGCTACGCAATCATTTGTGATAAGTACACGATCACCTCGGTTGTAGGACATTTTACTCTAGTCATACTCGTTCGGGTCTGTTGTACCCCCTGATCTTCCCGCTTTTGGTATTTATCCAGGCAACTACCCATGGCGGAATAGACTTGTGGTTGCCTGCAACTTTTCGTTGTGAAATAAATATTATTATTATTCGATGTACACATAAACACGAAGTAACTGCTCCCTCCCCCCTCGACCGAAAGTGCAACGTTTTGGCGAAAAGCTGTCATTGCGATCGTTTCTCAAAAAGCCCAAATGGAAATTTCCGGAGAGATGAGAAAGAAGGTTGGGAGAAAGAAAAAAAGGAGTGCGAAATAAGTAGAAAAAGAAAAGATAAATCTTTGACAGGGAAAAGATTGCGTTTTTTTTCTGTGTCTTGGATCTTGCCAGATAACCAGCGTGGTTGCACGCGTCGAAACTTTGTTTTAATAAATTGTGGGGCAAAAAAAAAGATATGTTTTGCAAAATTGGAAGAAGTTTGCTTCTAATTATGGATGGGTCGTAAAACGGGATAAACCAATTATTGGCGCTTTTTTTCTTATCTGGTATACATGTACAGGGTATCATTTATCCTAACAGGAATTAAGCGCGCTGTCTCCTATATGAGACCCCCGTATTTCTCCACTTTCTACTGTTTCTGGGTTATAGAGGATAGAACAGTTGTTGAGCCTTGGAGGAGAGAACTTAGTATTCTGCAATGGAACAGTTGATGCATTTTGCGGCTGACTTCCCAGCATGCCTTTCTTGGTCTCATGTCGCTACCCATGCACAGTGGCAGATAAAGATTATGTCCAACCTAAGACCGGGGTTTACTGGGTAATTGTAGTTAACATAATGACCACCCATGTTATCGCGTGTACAGTTTCTACTACAAAATACTGTTTTTTTTCCTTCAAGGTTGAAACGTATCTCGGAGCAAAGATTGTTTTCTTTGATCCCTACATCACGCAATCCCTGTTACTAGAATTTGGGTCATGTTTTGCAAATCAGTGGGATTAACTGGTATAATATAAATTTTGGGGGTACAGTAAAAAGACACATTGAGGGATTTCGATAAATCATAAAAATCCAGATATTACAAGAGCACGGTGCAACAAAATATCATAGAGCCAATTTCCAACGAGTCAATATGTTCTCTAGATCCCCGTAGGGGCCAATATACCCACGGTATAAATGATCTAATAACTTTTGCGCTTCGTTGTTCGCAAAAGGGGAAAGAGAGGGGTGTTTGAGATATACGTAAGGTTGAGGTTATCTATAACGGATGGCGAGGCAAGGACCAAAAAGTGTTTCTTTTTCTTTTTTTGTCACATGTGAGGGATGTAGCGTTTAATCGAAACGCACTCCATCATTGCCAAAAGGAACGAGTTTGTCCAAAAAACCATATGACCCCGGACTTCGTTGGTGGCCCTATAGACTAACAGATTCACCCAGAAAAAAATTGGAGAAAAAGAAAAAAATATGTTCTTAGGGCGAGAATTTTCTGATTAATGGCGCCAGTCAGAGCTAGACGCGTTTCAAGAATACCTTGAAAACTATTTTAATGTTGCGAAGTTATATTTCTTATCCGAAAGATTTTAGATTTAATCAGAGAGAAAAATGATACGCTTTAAAGAGAAATAAACTTTAGCTCCGAAAGTTACTCCATAAACTAAACTCGCAATAGCTGGAACTTTATAATACGTTATAACCCATCAAGCAACAAATCTAAAGATACGTGATTGCAGGATAAGTCTCGAAGATTCTAAAACCCAAAGTCAGAACCAGGTAGAAATCGCAGCACGTACCTCTTAATATTTATAATAAGCATAGAGATAGCGAGCTTATAGCTTTATACGTTCTGAAATTTCTGCGTGATTCTGAATGTTACTTTAGCATCCTTTAAAGGGAGAATGCAACCTAAAAAAAAGTGTTTTTTTTTTTTTTTTTTTTTTTATTGATTCCATATAATTTAAATAGGGCTAATCCACCAGTAAGAATAATTACAAACATATATTAAAAAAGAAATAAATTTTTTCATTCATGGGTTAGCGACCAATGGGCAAAGGCCTGTCGTGAAAGGGAGATATCATGCAGTAAGACTTAAAAAAACATTTGATTGGTCGCTGACCTTCAATGCGAAGAAATTCAGGATCTTCATGGATTCAGCTAAGCTTATTTTCCGGGTAAGTTTAAAATATATTTCGAGTTTAATAATTGTTCATAATTTTTTTTATTGTAGGATTAGGCCTCTTTCAACAAGAATAAAAATCACTTGTTGCAGGGCTGCATTCTCCCTTTAAGTTAAAAGTGCAAGAGTATGTTACATAATTGTTCAGGCCACCTCTGGTGTTCTCTTTAGTAAACTTAGCTCATGCTTAGCTTGAACACATAGGATGCTAAGGTTACCTTTGATTTAAATATGTTCCCTTGCTTTGTCGTCACCTGTTTTTAATTCTAACATGTATATATGAATAAAAACGCTTCTTTTTCATTTTATTTAATAAAACATTTAATGTCTTCATACAAAACATTATTAACTATAAATTTGGCGTGAAATTGGTATTCACAAAATAATCAAACAAGGGTTGAGAGTAGATGTATTTTTTGGTATTTTCTGTTTATCGGAAATGATTTCAGAATAAGTCAATGATGCTTTTCATATTTAAATACTAAAATTTTGTGAATAGTTAATAGATACTATTGACATAGTGGTCTTTATTAAATATCGGTATATATTTCAATTTTATATATATTATTTTTATTATTAATTCACTGTAGAAAAAAATGAATAATGTTTAGACTGTCACTGCCAGTTAAACCCACCGGGTCGATCTTCAGGTAGCGGATTATAATTCGGATCATTTTGTTGCGGTTCCAATAAGATTTTCCTTTTTTGTTCAATTAAAAAGAAAACATTATTTCTAGTATTGGCCGATATCGTAATTTAACTGATACCAATAAAAAGTTTAACCAGGAGTTTATAAGAAACGTATTGAACATTTCGTTGTAAAACTCAGCTGATTGAGACACCACCATTTTTAGTGTTGTTATTCAGAGACTGAGCCGCGCTGCCTTGAGAATTAAGGACTAGCACGTCCATAAGCTTTTCAGAAACGTTAAATGTAATAAACTTTTTCTCAACCATGAAGTAGCAGTCTCGTTAATTAATTTAATATAATTAAACCGAGGCCAGTTTCTAAATTCCAATTCAAAGTTAGTCAATTAGATAATCATGGGAGGAAATCTTGTTGTTTGCGAGTTTTAACATTAGTAGTTTGGGCTCCTTCTTACTTAGCAACGAAGTTTTTTTTTTAAATATACTCGTGGTTTAACCAATAAGACCGAATTGATTAATTAAAATCATTACGAAATATTTTTGGTTCTAACTTACAAAAATCTCGGCGTTTGTAGAATTCTAATACCACCGGGTTGATTTGGAAAAACATCCTCGAGAAAATAATATAAGTGACCAACGGCAATTCCTAATAATTAATAATTAGAATTGAAGTTTATATATAATGACACGACGCAAAATATTTTAGAAATAACTTAAATGGCTACTAACCCATCAAATCAACCATAACGGAATTTCCAAGCAATACGGAAAAGCCCAATAGAACCCATGGTAGGTAAGGTGCTTGAAAGTTGAGTAAACCAAAGAAATTCATTCTTATAAATGGGTTTCTACGACTCCAAATATAGACTAGCATAATCGTAAACGCTTGACCTAAAAAGAGCAAATTGACAAACATGGCAATGAACTTTATAATTATATTGTTAAGGAAAAAAATATTCCTTCTCATAGAATTAAGAATTTTATAACGAAAGGATACGACCATCACGACTGATCCAAAGAGAAACATGAAAAAGAAATCGGCTGGTCTGTTTCTAAAGGATCCCTCTTCTAACATTCTACAATATCGATATGTAAATATAATATTAAATAGAAAATTAAACCCGAATGAGCCGAAAAATAGAAACGTCGTAATCAGACGCCATATCTGAAAATATAATAAGGATAGTCAAGAGAAAAAAACATTAAAATATTAAAAGATAGTAATAAATACAGACCTGATAGCGCCAAAATATGAGATCTGGGTTGAAATAAAGTTGGAACGGCGAAACAATATCTAATTGCTGAATAGAAAACAAGGTCTTTAGATAATGTAATATAACTAAAAGTTAATTTAGTACTTAAAAAAAGTATATTACCACAGCAACAGTCGTTAAAATACAGGCCGTGGTGTATGCTCTTGTAACCACGGGAATTTGCATGTATTCTTGATGAAGTGCGAGAGCCATGTTTGTGGATATTTAATGAATCCTTTATGTCTTTTATAGCTATTGGTTAAACATATAATCACAAACAATAACAACCAAATCCCTTAGATTTGAAGAGTCATGACATCTAGTTCTATTTTGTATTTGTTCAATACACTGTCAAAGGCGAAGAACGCCACTACTTTGAAGATGCCATGACCTTTAACCCCATCATTATATTACGTGTAGGCACCTCTATGGCTTGTTAGTTCTCTTTACTTACAAATTATATTAGGTCATTTTTGAAGTAATATTGAACTCTTATACGTCGACAATTAGAATATTATATTATTTAACATCAAAAAGGTCTAATATAGCCGTAATATTACGCTAATAAAGAACACCAAAACACTGGACCCATCCAGACGACTGCAAGGGTTATTTCCAAGGGACTGACAGTCTGACAGGCTCTGACAGCCAATTTTTTTGTGACGCCGGTAAAAAAAATCAAGATGGACGTGTCGTTTGAAGCGGTTCGCCGGATTTTCACGTATAATTACGAATAAAGTATGATTTACGCGATTAAAAATTAATGCTAATTACAGTATTGAACGCCGAAAAACGTTACCTTTTTTCGTTTTGTCGTGAAATCCCTAGTAAAAAACTATGTTTACGCTACCTAAATCTGCCCTGTTCGTCTTGCTAAGCCTTTGCATAGCGTGTAGTTTTCAAAGTGTAACGTGCATAGGCGAAATCATTTACGCTATTAACGCGGGTGGTGAAAGTTACGTGGATAATGAAAACGGAATAAATTATAAAAGAGACCCTTTACACGGGAAAATCGGTACTTCGTCCGATTACGGTAAACAGCTAATCATCGGTCGGGTCAATAGAGCCGATCAAATTTTATACCAAACCGAAAGATACCATCAAGGTACTTTCGGTTACGACATACCAGTCAATCGCGATGGGGATTATGTTTTAGTTTTAAAATTTTGCGAAGTGTATTTTAACTCTCCTGGGATGAAGGTAAGATTAATCTCTTTTCCTTAAAAGCCTTTAAACGTGGCTGTCAGGGTTTCAATTAAATATACTACGCTCGTAGGTCTTTGATGTAGTTTTAAACGGAGTGCACACTGTGGTATCTGATTTGGATATCTTTGCCAAAGTTGGTAAAGGAGTTGCGCACGACGAACACATTCCATTCAAAGTTAAAGGAAATAAAATTATTGTAAATGGAGAAGAATCGGAACACGATGGAAAAATTAAAGTTGAATTCATAAAAGTACGTAACTCGAAAGAAAATAATACCTAAATTTGTACGTTTAGTAGATTTTAATCTTCGGAGGTTGTTCATTTTAGGGCTATAGAGATAATCCAAAAGTAAACGCTATTTTTGTGATGCGAGGAACCTTAATGGGTATTTTAAGTTTTAAACTAACTTCTTATTGGATGGTGATATCTCTGCAAATTATTATCTAATTGTTTTTCTCTTTAAATTGAAAATAGACGTGCCACAACTAGCTTCTTTATCCCGGTGGGATAGTAAAGAAGAAGAAGAGGAAGATATTAAAACGGAACAAATAACCGCTCAAGCCAGGAGACCATCTGGTCCGAGGAGTCCAAACCCATACAGCACAGACGATTCTAGCACGTTGCTACCGATATTCGTCGCTATTGGTGCCTTTATTCCATTAGTATTCTGTCTATGCAAACTTTAAGTTTCTTCCTAAATTATTTTGTTTCATCAAAAAAAAAAAAAAAAAAAAAACACTACCATGAAAATCCACCACTTAAGTTGAAATACACCATTTTTTCTTTTTTTCTTTTAGAAAGAAACTTATCACCTCTGTGTTTGGTTTTCACTTGGCTCAAACGTTGCGTAAAAACCAGGCCAGAATAATTTCCCATTGAATTTTTTTTCTTAGGAGAGTAAATAATTTTTATAAATGGTCTATTAACTTTAATTGAAACCTATTCCAATTTACAATGAATATATTATTTATCGAGTTTAAAAACAACTATTATACTCGGTATTTCATTTTCTAAAATCGTAAAGGGAGTGCAAAATAAAATCTTTAAAGGGAGAATGAAGCCAAACAGCAATTTTATCTGTTTACAATTTTCCTGAAATTTGACCTACATGAAGTATCCTTTATAACATTACATTTTGCCTCCTATTTCTTAATATCCAGTAAGATTAACACCTAGTTTTATCAGAGAAACTAGTGTTATACTTAAATTCCCCTTAAATCTTTACCTTTTCTTTATATCCAGTTTTGAAGTAGGCCTAGTTTAGCAGACAAAGTCTGGTTATGCTTTAATTTGCCATAATTAATGCCTTTTTTTGTTTGGGTTTCTCTGAAGCAATATATTCTGCATTGCTCCTTGAAGATTCCCTACCTTTTACTTAATAAAATGCATCCAACTCCCCCCTGAAACAAGCTGTGTAAAAATGAACAAACGTACAATTAAGTTTGCCAAGGATACTTTTACTGATGGCGTTTATCTTTGGACTACTCGTACTGTTCCTTGAGGACTTGCAAAAATGTTGCGCAAGTAGCTTTGTAAGCGCTACATGACCTGACCAAAGAAAAACGCCTTTAGGACAAGGTCTCGTGATTGATTGGACAAAGGGGTTGTTGCCAATATTTGAATCTTTTATTTTCCAATTGTTGCTCAATTTATCAGCTACGCTTCTTGAATGTTTTACTGTGGAAAGAAGCTATTATTTTACTAACAAATTACTTGTCTATCTTCATTCTCCCCTTAAAACTTTTAGGGACAATGAAATAATAATAATATAAAGGCACAAGTTGCTTTTGTTAATAAATTCTACTAGAACGTCCTCGTTATTTTAATTATATTCTATTCACAATATACTTTTTTTATAGCCTAAACGAAACTCCACTTTTTAATGCCTAAAAGAAACTAAATTAAGTTTTATTTAATGTTCACTGACAACGTAATTTCACCGATATCAATATGACAAAGTTGTTGAAGTGATGCTGTCACCTTTTTGTTTGAAGGTTTATGGACCTTTTAGTTTTTTCTTTCTTTTAAAAAGCTGTATTCAAACTTAGACACCTCTTTATTGACTTTATATCTCCCCATTTTCGTAAAATTGTGTGCGACTTTTATTAGCTGTAAATCCACCCTACTATTTTTTTTCTTATTAACAATAAGCAACTTGTTTCATTTTCCATTTAATAAATTTTATTTGTGTTGACTAAATTTATAAACACGGTGTATTTACGTTTCACTCGAAACTTTCTACGATCAAAGGCCACAGAGTGTAAATGCCGTGTTTATAAATTTGGTTCTTAACTGATATGAAAAACAAAATGAAATATCGAGAGTTCGAAACCAATATTTATGGTTAATTGGTTGGGTGAAAAATTTAAATAAGTTTGAAGTTGCTAACGCTGTATCTATGTTAGAAAATATTGGTTTTTAAACTTGATATCGAGGAATTTTGGACCCACCATTAACATTTAAGTTATGAAGATTAAAATATCACATTTTGGGGTAATACAAGTATTTTTCATAAAGACTGGCAAAAAAGGGTTCAGAATAAAGTTTGAATTAACCCAAAATGTAATTTTCAAGATAATATCGGCTCTTTTACGTAGCTGATGTAATATTTGAAGTTAAAATTGTTCATAAGACTTTTCCTTTATAAATAAATTATTTAATATTTGTTACTTTTGTGACAATGTACTTTTAGGGAAATATTGAGGAAAAAAAGGTACTAGACTGTGGAAATAAGTTAGTTTTAATTGGTTTAGAATGTTAAAATACGAGTAAAAACATTACATCAAAACTCGCAACAAAGATTTTGTGGTAATTCGGGGTTAATTATCAAAGTTGCAAAATTATATATGCTTGTAGGAATTTCAGCCAATGAGAGTTTGTCTTTGTTGTTTGTGTTTGTTAGAAATATTTCTTGTAGTTAAATTGTTTTATCCATTTTTCTTGAGAATTTCTAGTCTAAAATTACTTTTAATGGATTTAGGCTTAGCGAATCTACTTCGCGACTTTGATATTTAACCGTATATTAACGTGAAACCTTTGGTGTGTTTTGATACGGTTTTTACGCGTATTTTAACAGTACAAATTGATTAAAAATAATTTATCGAAGTCTAGTATCCCTTTAAAATAAAAGGCACACATAGGATACGAAAACTAAAAGGTGACAAAAACCTAAAGAAAAATGTGAAAATTTCAGCTGATTTCTAGTCGTAGTAATATTATTTCTCTATATTCTTTGTATCCTCTCGCGTAAACTTTCTCATTTTTTCTATCTATAATCCTAGTCAATTCAAGAGTATTTACTTTTTTGTTTTTTTATTGCATTTCTCTACTTTACCTCTCGAGGAATATTATTTGAAAGTTTTTAAGACTTTTAAAAAGAAAACTTCGGATAAGAAAGGGAATAAACAATAAGAAGCAGCTGAAAACAAATTCTTAAAACATAAAAATGTTTCCACTTTTTGCGCATATTTGACAAAAATAAAGTGATACTTTGTTTCTATTTCAATATACTTTTAATTTTCATTTGTTCGTTACAAATTAGCGTTACACGAGTTAACATTGTCAATTATTTAAATTTTAGCATTATGAAAATAATTGCGTCTTATTAAAAGTTAATCTTATATGAAAGGCTACTTTTCAAAACTGTTTAAACCATAATTTTTCATACCTTCGTTAAAGGGAAAATACAACCCAACAGTGATTTTCTATCAATTTCTTATTGATATTATTATTATACACAAAAATTAGGCTAAAAATCTATTTTTAACTTACTAGTAAAGTAGGCTTAAGAAGGATCTTTGGCGAGTTTGATATCTCATCATTATTGAGTCTGTGGCCAATGACCAAAAGTGTTTGATTCGGCGTAATCGCGTTAATAATGAGATGTCAAACTTCATGGATCCTTGTTTAGCCTACTTTCCAAGTTTGAAAAATGATAGAAAATCATTTGAAATTGTCTTGCTGCATTTTCCTTTATTGGAATAATAAAAACGAATGGTTTTGAAACGAGGCCTTTCTAAGATTCTATTTATTAAAAATAATATATTCCCCCGATCCTTTCCTTTAGCTTTAAGAATCCAAATTTTTATTTTCTTCATTTTCCACTATGATACCGAGTTGGGTTAAAACTGGGGATTTTTTATAAGGTCCCAATGAACTAAGATTTGCCAATCTTTGTTGGTTAGAATTGTTATTTTTCATAAGATTTCGTACCGCTACGATGCACCATTGGATAATAAATGGATTTTTAGCGTCCAAGTTGCAGCAATCGAGTATAAGTTCGATACCGGTTGCCTCCCGCACAATATTTTGATTTGTCAAGCTCTCGTCACACATATTCGAGATTAGTCTAATTAGATAACATTTTAAACTGAAAAAGGGTGAATTTACAATTTCTTCCGGAGGTTCGATCAATGATTTTAGATTTTCAATAGGTTCAAACTCTGGCATTCCTTGTTTTCCCAAAGTGTGGATTGTTTTAAGCAAAATCAGAATTAGTTCTAATAAATAAGAGTCTGATTTTACTGTTTCGCATAAAACAGAGTTTAAAGACGCGTAACATAAGATTTCAATGTGTTTCAATGTTTCTAAGGGATCACCCGGTGGGTAACTAGATGGAGAGTTTAAAATATACTGAACCATAGATTTCAAATTTGAAATTATAAATAAAATAGGTTCTTTAGATACCAAATGATTATATCCTTTAGCATTCGTAATTTTTTCTAGTAATACGTCAAGAATGACGTGTTTATTTGTCTTATCTAAATTTGGGTATACTACTTCCCAAAATGAAGGGTCTTCTATAAAATATTCTATGGTAAATAAACTCCATTCTACTTCGTCGTCTTTGAAAACTTTAAGAACCATTTCTAAAATTGACTGGCATTTTTCTTTATCCAATAATATCTCAGTTCTAATTTCTTCACACAAGCAATTAAAAAAGAGCATGCTAGAGTACTGCCTAACTTTAAGGTCTGGATGTTTGAGTAGTAAAATTAAATTAAGATTGGTTTTAAGTTCGTCAAACACTTGTTTTTTAGGAGAGTCAGTGCCAGCACTAAGATTACCTAGGAATTGAATAGCTAATCGCACACCTATTAACTGCTCTTCATTTAAGGCTAGCGTGAACATAATTCGGAAGTTATCGATTAATAATCCAAAGAGCTTTTTATGACTGGCTATTAAGTACTGGTTCTTGGGGGATCGAACGCAAGCATTTCTTAAACACCTTAGTACGTTTTCAATGATATTATTTGGATTTACCACTTGATCACACTTGCAAGATGAGTACGCTATTTTTGCGATAGCGTACAATATTTTTACTTTATTGAAGTTGAAAGATATACGGTAGTCTTGTTCCTTTAGTAAATCACGCTCTGTTTCCATATAGGATATAATTTTGGTACAGGAGGTAAACCTGGTATTTCCATTTTCCATTAAGTCTCTCATAAAATTTAACCTTGAGCAACTTGACGAGACGTGTTCGTTGAAAAATGAGTTCATGGTTCAGGTTATATAATTATAGCTATTTATATAAAATAAATAAACTTAATCTAAATTTAAACTAATTCACTGTGAGGGGTAGCGCGAGACCGTGACTCACTGTGTCCGATTTTGAGCAGACGACTTATTACCTTTAAACCACGTGCGTCAAAAGAGTTATTTCATTGGACCCATGTTCGCGGTTAAAAAAAATTCAATTCAGAAAATCCACGTGTTTTATGAACAAAGTTTGAGTCCCTTGACTGTATCATTTTTTATCAACTTTCTAGTTTATTAATTTATTTCGGTTTATAAAATGGTAAAATACTCTAATTATCTAGGCTACTATCAGAAATATTTAAATACAGTGGATCAAAAAGCATATAATAAAAATATAATAATAGGATATGCAGGGGCGGAGCCCAAGACTGTATAAAAAAGTAAGGATTGTTTTTATCATTAGGAAAAGCAAAAGTTTGTAAGTGTAAGGCCTATATATAATCAGAATAGTGCAATTTTTCCTGACCTTTCCAGCCAAATTACATAATTTTTAAGCCTTTAAATAAAAAATATATACAGTATCTGAGTATATATCATTTTTATTACAAAATTCCCCAACTTTTTAAAAAAATGTTAAAATTCTGACTTTTTAAAATATCTTCTAATCTAAAGCAGAGAGAGCAGCTTAGGTTTGGGACTGATACATTTTGAACTGAGCCTGCAAGCTTCTGACAACCCTAACGTTAATAATAAAGGCAAAACTTAGTAAGAGGGGGTGAATTTTTCTTTTGACCCTTTAAAACTATTTTTTTATCCATAAATAACATAGGTAGTATAATTAGTAATATTTTCATTTATTTAAGAGTGAATGAGGCAATAGAAATAAAATAATAAGATCTTAAATTAAACCATCTTTATTGCATTACGAACATGGATAAAACAATCTTTTTCTTTTAATGTATTAGGCTTTTGATATAGCACAACCGTAACTAATCTCTTTTAATTTTATCGATCTCAAAACATAAATGCCACCACAGTATGTTAGGAAACCCTTCAGTTTCTCTCTATCTAAAAATAGTACCTTTACACTCATAAGAGGCTTCTATAAAAAAGGGCAGAGGGGAGGCCACAAATATTTCTTTACAACAATAATTAAAAAGAAATTTAATTAATTTAATAACTTGGAATGAAATGCGAAATTATAAAAAAGATAAAAAAGTTAACCAAAATAAAATATACAATCATAATTTTTTTTTAAAAAAAAGCTAACAAGGTGGGAAAAACACCAATAAAGACTTAAAATTTTTCATGGACTCGACTAGCTTTTAAGTATTCTTTTTTTAATAATTTTTTAACGTTATGGATATTGCCAAATTCAAAATAAAAGCCTAATGAGCTTTTTTCTTAGCATTTTCAATTTCTTTTCGCTCATTTACATCGATGATACTCAAATTCATACAAGCTACAGCGAGATGTAGCAAACTAATCATAGTTTTCACTAAAGCCACTGGAGTACAAAGAATGCATAACATCTTGAAGACTCCAA
Source organism: Odiellus spinosus (assembly GCA_963920705.1). Lineage (NCBI taxonomy): Eukaryota > Metazoa > Arthropoda > Arachnida > Opiliones > Phalangiidae > Odiellus > Odiellus spinosus. Next base: position 18,778,974 of record OY987228.1, on the reverse strand, counting down.
CTCCGAGAATAGGAACTAAGGAAAAAAAATGGTGATGTTAATTATTACAAGAGGTGATTCAGTGTTAAGTTTTGATGCTTTATAAAAAATATTTCTCTGCTAAAAGGAGGGGTATTCAGGAGTGATTCAAATAATGCTGAACTTCGCCCTTTACTGTAGAAATAATAATTTAAAAACTTACTAATTGGTCCCTGCGTGAAGTAAGCCAAGTACAACATTCCGTAAAACAATTCGTTTCCAGCGCACATGCAGAAAAGTACAGTCTGCGTAAAAACCAGAATTAATATTATTGATACCAAATTTATATTTTTAATGGTTTTTATAGGGCATTACTCTATTAGTGTAGTAAATTTTCATGACAGGGTGATCTGATGGGTCGATATACTTATGAGACTTCCCTCGCATCAATGATCTGAAATTAACTAATTAATAACTAAAAATTTGCTTTCAAACAAGTGACTGACGTTTGAACGTAAATCCAATGACTGGCAATGTCGATGATCATACTCATTTGGAAAAGGAACATGTATTTGGGATATAAGAAAGATAAGTTGACTAATAAACACATAGTGGCGCATCTGTCAGTTAACTGATCGAGTAGGGCTCCAAATTTGGTGGCTAGAAAATAGAGATGAAGTTTGGGTCTAAAATTTGTACGTTAATTATAACTTAATTTAATTAAATTACATTGATTAAGCCATCTAGCGGCGTAACCATCAAATGCATCCAGAAGTCCACTCAACAAGTAACAAAATGTCGCAGTTGCGTAATCAGTTGGCATGTAGTAAAATGAAATCAAAGCCAACACGATTCTCGCGTAACCTAATCAAGATTTCAATAATTAGCTACCTAGGAAAGTACATTAGTATTTCAATTTTGATTACTCACCAATTAGGTTTGGCACAAACAAAAATATGTTTTCCTTAGATTGGTCCATCGGTTCCGCCAGAGTTCAGCTAACAAAATAAATATGTTTTTTCTTATTTCATGAAATTTAAATTGGCTTTAATTATCGATATCTGTCCCTGTTGCATGGAATGACAGACGAGGCACGTAACATGAAAATATCCAATTAATCCATGAGTGGTTTCGCCAAAGACTAAAGAATGACGAGATTAGATAAAGATTATGATAATCTATCTTCAAGCTTCAGTCTTGGTGAAACGTTCCACTCTCTAAACTAGCACTAACTGGCTTGTCTTGTTAGAGGTAGGCTTCTATAGTCTTTGGATTGTATTGACGTCAAATGTATCTGACCAATAATTGAACTGGAAACCAGTACGTCACTCGTTCCTTCCAGCGGTCATTCTCATTCTCCACAGTCCACACAACAAAAAGGTGGCCCTTTTTCTATTGTCTAAATTCATTCTAAAATGAATTGGTAGTTTATCTTTACAATAATTTGAGCAAATGTAAGTTAAATGTTCCAAGTTTTAGGTATGAATTATACTCCAGAAGGTATCTTCTGCTTAAATTAGGTAAGTTACTGTTTAGTTTAGTAAGTAGAAGTTAAGTATTTTATTTTCTTAACCATTTTAATTGGCTAGAAATTAAGCCTTAGTCAATGTCAATATAATTGGGACTTGGCTTCCTCTCCGAATATTTAGGAAATAAGATTTCAAATATCGGAATAGGAATTAGCTACACACTTTATTAAGATGTAGTAAACAAGTTTTGATAAAAAACCATACGGTATTATATGTTTGTAGATAACAGGAAGGATTTACGTGTTTCACTCAATATTGGTTTTTTAGAATTATAATTAAATTAATAAGACCCCGAGGTTATACTTAATTTTTGAATCAAAACTATTATAGGGAATATAGGCTCACTTAATTTGAGTCTTTGAGTATCAACCTGTGGGCACTGGACCATAGCCATAGCAAACACATTATTTCACGGTTAACAAACTACATGTTTATGAATAATAAAAAATTTCCAACCTTCTGGTGATATAGTAGTTCAATGTCGCGAAAAAGCATATTTATTTTATCTTGTTAATAGTTTTAACAACCCTGAATCTGTAAGCCTACCAGATGCTTAGTTTTACCAGTACCATCCGTTTATGTTATTTCGGCATTGCAATATTTATTATTTAGACTTGAAAATGATGTAATTCACTCTGTCCAAACTCTGCTAGGAAACGTATATTTTGAAATATATATATTTATCTTTGTCGATGCGATGTCCCCTAAATTAGTTGATTAAAGTATGAAAATCAACACTACATTCTACTATCTAAGCGCAAACCCAGGTAATTACTGTTTTTATATAAACTTTGCAAGGACTATCTTACAACCTTGGAATGTACTCAGTTTTACAAAGCATTTGCAAGGATTCTGTTGCAAAATGACCTTTAAATCCACTCAATAATTATCGATGTTTCAGACTTGACAGTACAATTTACAATGTCCATTCAATGGTTGTACTAGAGTTTATTCCCTTCCAAACTACGAGAATTTAAATTAAATGGTTTCTTTTCTCCTTTGAAAGTTGGTGAGAAGTTTTAGGGTCTGAAGTGTTAAGATACTCGTATTTAAATGCCGCTCCCTACGGACGCAGAGAGGATGTCGGAGTACCAGTGGTGAGAAAAACTTTGATTTCGAAATGGCTTCGAAACTAAGATAATATTAATTTTCAGGGCATACGCTTTGGTTGATTCTTCCCGCGTATCAACATTTTTGATATCCATATTACTTATTGTTTATGGAAGCTTCAGGTAATTAAATTTCTCTTAACTAACTCGAACTGGTCAATAACTCTTTGAACACGCGCAATTCCAGGTCACTGAACATGGAACAAGAAGCCAATCAACGTGAGAAAGAGAAAAATGCTCAAATTATGGAAAACGGTCATTTCCTATAGCTTAATATCCACTCCCTCAATCAAAAAGTTCTTTAATTTTTGCATTCGTGTTTTTGTTTCTATAGGTATTCAAACGTTGGACACTGTTCAGGCTCTATGTCTTCCTCTCGGTGCCTCAGTTTCTCTTCTCATTATGTTCTTCTTTTTTGATTCGATGCAGCTTTTGTTCGCAGTCTGTACCGCTGGTAAATAAAACCCTTATTTTGAGATTTTTGGGAATGATGCGGAGCCCATTGTGGCCTTTTAAAGGGGTAGTACCACCAGGGTTTGTACAAAACCTGGAAATATTAAGGAAAATGATTTGGAGTCAGAAAACTTGAGGAAAAGTTTTATTTATTTGAGAAAATCGGGGAAATTTATGTAACAAAACATTTACGACACTCAAAACCCGTAAATTGTACAAATATAGTAATATACAGAAGAAAATTTAACAAAATTAGTCTGGAAAACATGGAAATATCTAAAATCTTGTACGAAACTGTGTCTAAATTTTATTTTACAAACTACCAGAATCTTTAGTTTTGCCAAGAATATGAATTTTTCTCAATTTTTTTGTGTAATATTTTTTGAAGAGAGAATGAATCTAGATAAGTGATATTTTTCTATTAATTTCTTATCGTTAAAATATGACAAACTTGGAATAACCTCAACACAGAGTCATTTAGAGTTTAAAATTTTGCTTCCCAATCACTAGAGAAGCTTGCTAAGTTTGTTTTAGATATTCAAATTCTTTAAAGTCTAATCTTCTACAGAATCTGTACTACCTTTAAAATTAGGTTCTCTCGCGCTGAATTCTAGCTTTTAGACAAAGTTTTACAATATTGGTCTGTTAAGTACGAATAGAAAATAAAAAGTAACTTTAAAGCTGCTACTCTACAAACCATAAATCACTTTTTGTTCATCATTATTCTCCCTTTAACAATTTTTTTTTATTTTAAATTTTAACAAATCTTCATCTTATTTCAGTTATAGCAACGGTAGCTCTAGCTTTTCTTTTGTTACCCATGTGTCAATACCTAATCAGGCCGTGTAGTGATGGCCACAAGTAATAAATCTCAAACTTTTCTTAACAGCTCTGGCCATTGTATTAAAATAACTTTTATTTCAGAATATCTTTTGGTATATGCGGAAGGTATACTGCTGCGGAAATAGTTTCTTTCTCGCTATCCATTACGATAGTCTGTGTTTGGGTATTAACCGGGCATTGGCTTCTTATGGATGGTAAGTTATTCCTAGGACAATTAAACGTTAATCCCAATTGAGATTAATGTTCAGTCATTAATTGTCTCGGGTCGAATTTGATTCTGTGTACTAAAACATTCTTATTAATTTTTAGCCATGGGAATGGGTTTATGCGTAGCTTTTATCGCTTTCGTCCGTTTGCCAAGTTTAAAAGTCTCTACCTTGTTATTGACTGGACTTCTTATTTACGACGTTTTTTGGGTAACGAATTTATCTTGAATTATATTTTAAATCTAAAAATACTAATATTTTTACGGACATCTAGGTATTTTTCTCATCTTACATCTTCAATGCTAATGTGATGGTAAAAGTAGCTACTAGATCGGCGGAGAATCCCGTTGGTTTAGTGGCGAAGAAGCTCCACATTGGTGGAATCGTCAGGGAAGCTCCAAAACTATCTTTGCCAGGAAAATTAGTTTTCCCAAGGTAATATATCAAACCTAAGTTTCTTTTCCTCCCCTGTTTAGCGTATTTTGTTCCATAGCTTTCCAAATTTCCCTCTCTGGAAACCGAATAGTTTGTTAATTTCGTTCTTGACTTGGGAATTAAAAATAATTAACGAAAGGTCCAAAATTTTAAAAATAGCCTAGATAGTTGGGGACAGTCACTTTACTACAAAATAATTTTCCTTGTCAAAATTATAATTATTTTGGTTTAAGGGAGGAAGAAATAGCAATACGAGTTTTTTTTTTTCTATTGTTAAAATAAACCAAGGAAGTAGGCTTAATACTGATTCAATTTCAGTTTGAAATTTACCTGAAAACGAGAAGCTTTGGCTTTAATGCCATCAATGAGATAGAATATATATAACCAAGAGATAAAGCTCCAATCATCTCTGGCTTTTCTCGTTAGCCAAAAAGTATTTGTTTGAATTTTTTAATCTTCATTTAGATCTATGTTTTAAAGATTTGAGACTTAATCGAAAACCAGTTTGTTTTCTGACTTCATTCACCCTTTAAATATTAGAATAGTTTATTAATATCGTTGGATCGTTCATTATTTGTATATTGTAGAATAGTTTCAGGCAAAAACCTGGGAAAGTATAGAGAAGTTCAGGAGATTAAATAAATTTGAAGAGAGGGAAATTAGGATAAGTCAGAAAACCTGTAAAAGTCATACGCAATGATGTTCGAAGTAATATCGAACATCGGAAACTTGTTAGGGATTTATAATACTATAATATTTTACTGAAATATTCTCAGTATGCGTAGCTCTGGTCATTTTTCTATGCTTGGACTCGGAGACATTGTAAGTGATTTCCTTTAATTTTCTTAATCCGAATGATTTTAATCAATTTAATTAATAATACAGGTGATGCCCGGCCTACTACTTTGCTTCGTACTCCGCTACGATGCGCACAAAAAATCCCTGGTCAACTCTGCGGAGACTGGAGTTCCACCTCCTAATAATCTTAATAAAATTTCCTACTTTCATTGTTCCCTTATAGGATATTTCCTCGGTTAGTCCTTTCTTTAATAAAGTAATCATTTTTTTCCATTAATACTCTCGTACTTTTTAGGTCTTTTGACCGCGACAGTTTCATCAGAGGTATTTAAAGCGGCGCAACCGGCATTACTGTACCTCGTTCCATTTACGCTGCTTCCACTTTTTACGATGGCGTATTTAAAGGTAAAAACAAAATCTTTTTAATTTACGGACTCTCGCTTCTTCGAGAATTAGCCCTTGTGAATAGTTGCGAATACCTAGACCTTAAATCCTAAACTTATTTTTTCACGTCTGCAAATGAGTCTTGTTTAGATTTTAGTGAGAAATAGTTGATGGTAATGTTCATTCGAAGGTTAAGGGACACTTGTTTTGATATTATGAATTTTAAAGAACGAAGTCTTAAGTGATTCTACAGATTTTTTATTCAAATTCAAAGTAATAAAGAAATTTACGAACAAATATTAAGCTAGAAATATATTCTAATTACTGATGTTTAACGAACTTATATGATATTGAGGTTTTACTGATAAAAATCTGTTTAAGTCTAAAAACCGGTGTTTTAAGAAAGATGACGCTCGCGACAGTAATGGGTTCAATCTTGTTATTGGTTCAACCCCAACAATATCATCAGGGTGGATAGCAAGTTATAAATGAGCCATAGCCTTCACTGTGAGGAATACTGGGTGGGGTTACATTTAGCACTCCCCTTTATAACGGAGTGAGAATATTGTCTCTGCCTCGTGGAAGTCAAGATAAACGCAGGAATGAAATGAAATAAATATTGCAATGGTAACGGGATACTTATTTATGTCCAAGGGGGATTTACGGCGAATGTGGAGCGAGCCCTTCATAGCAATACCGCCATCAAAACACGAGAATGTGTGACCGATGTTTTATTCAAAGAAAATTTTATGAAAAAAAAAAAACTATAAAATTTGAAAATGAAGAAAAAAGAAGAAACCTAATCAGTACAATAATTTTAAAATAAGAAATTCCTTTGGAAATGATGGTTGTCGATACGAGCAAAGATGTTTTTTCTCCTCATCCTTTAATTCCCCGTGTTTTTTTTTTATTCTTTTCTCGCGTGTGTATGTGCATGTGTGTGTGGTACGATCAAACAAAAAAAAAAGATACCAAACGTTTTCTCCGTTAGTAATTTGGATAAAAAAACAAAAACTCGGGCAGCTAGTTGAAAACAATTTTATTCATCATCATCTCGTGAATCAAGGAAAAAAAAAATCATTCTTCATCCGTTCTTCCTTTTTAAACTAAGAAATCTCCGAGATCGCAGTACCAGTATTACGTTGTTTACGATTGTATAACGATAATTTTAGCGTGAATCTTGAAGAAAAAAATTTACTTTTTTTCTGATTATCGGCTTTTCTCTCGCGTATGAATAAGAGATTGGCCGCAAAAATTGTATCTATGGGAATTAAAGTAGAGTATTGTTAGGATCAATTATCCTCTTTCCCAAAAAGAAAACAAAAACCTTACGGACGAATCAAGTTAGGCCTGTACCAGGTACGGAGAGGTATTTGTTTGCCTCTTAAATATTTAATAAATTAAGCTGCCATTTTATTTGTAGCCTAATATAAAAAAAAGAATGAATTCCTGTGATAGACTGGGATAACGCAGCGCTGTCCCCTTTATTTCCACTGCCTCTTATTTTTGTGCAATTTATTATTATTAAAATTAGGTTAAATTTAACCCATAATTCCTCTTTAGCAAATTTAGTTAATTTTTTAATTTAATAAAATGTTTGTTTTTTAATAATTCTAATATGGAAGTTGTAAAGCTTAAATAGGATACTAGACTCGGGGAAACAAAGTTATTTTTAATTGATTTAGAATGGTAAAATATTTCATAAACTCGCAACAAAGGTTTCGTGATTAATTATTTAAAAGTTGAGAAATTAACGAGGGGTCCGACACTCTTGAATTCGATGTACACCCTGAGTTCAGCTTTGACAGTGCATTGAGTTCAAACTCTTATGAACTCTTGAGTTACGCTTTGATAGTGCAAAGAGTTCAAAAATTTTGTACACCTTAGTTTACGAGTGTCAAGAAGAAATTTCAGATATCTTTCGAATGTTTCATGAACCGAAAGATATGTTTCTAAGAATGTAGTGCGTTCTTTTTGGGCCTTTGATAACTGTAAATTTGATACTGTTTATTATCCAAATTGATTATAAATAACTTATCTACTTAGTCTAGAATCCGTTTAATTATTTTTATTTTTAGATTCATTTACTTCTAATTTTAGTAAAATTGTAAAATTATAATCAAAGCACTTCAATTTTATAACCAAGTTTGTTTTGGTTTTTAATTTTATTTGTGGCACTATCGAATTATTAATTTTTTAAATGGTTTTGCGTGCTAGGCTGTATTAAATAAAAATCTACATAGTTTTCAGAAATACTCAGGTTTTATGGTAACTATTAATATTTAATTTAGAAATTTAATTAGTTTTAATTTTCATATTGAAAATATAATTTGTGTGATTAGGAGTGTATTAAAACTTCCTTTGTGGGAAAGTATGGAACTTAATGAAAATCCTTTAAAAAAAGCCTTTTTTTACCCACCCAAACATTTTTACGGATAATAACGCATGCTTAGACCTGTTTACTTTCCAAATTGGAAGTTAAAGGGAGCCCAAAGCTTTCCAAATCAGACAAAAACAAAAATGGTACCCATGTTTTCTTGACTCATTGGGTGTGGTCAGATTCAAGGTCACTGAAATAACTATGGGCTTCCTTTAAAACAAAAATGGTTATATAATGGAGTGCTGTTAGTTAGGAAGCCCCCTGATTGTTGACCGTGTAGAGAGTCAGATCGTCAGTGGCAAGAGTATATGAAAACCCTTCCTAAGTGTACGGGTCTCAGCCACTCACCCAAACTAGCATCAGTAACATTTCATTTAAGTGTAAAATATTATGGCCAACGATTTTGAGCAAGCATTGGCGCACACTTTGGTAGTAGATAATATTGGCCCTGGCTCCATGCTGCCTCTAAGGTCGAAATAATTCCATATTTCTCTCTCCCAGCCCCATTCAAATCGTGTATCTATCTGTAGACCTAGCGGTAGAGACCCTTAGTGATATTTTTTATACGCTCTTATCAGCAGAAAAAAGTTGGTTCTTATATACTCCTGGTATGACCTTAGACTATTAACAAAGGGCACTTATCTCAATAAGGCGAGAAACGGAAAATCTGTTGTCTGGGCTTAAAGTGGCTACAGTAGTAACTAACATAACCTTGTATGTAGATATGGGGCACACGTGTTATTGTTAATACTTTAGCCCCCGTTTGTCACTTGAACTACGTTTATAAATGTCAGATTTTGTTGTATTTCCTGCCTTATTGAGATGTCTTGTTACTGAACAAGACAAGGTTTGGTTTATACTCCCTTTTATTATTCGTAGATATATATGGGTTGCCAAAATTTACGTATAAATTGTGAACGGGTGTGGTAAATTTAAAAAAAGTTACTCTGGTACAGGCCTACGATAAAATATAAATACTTTTTCAAAAAAAGCACTTATTGTATAGTAAGATTCGCACAGTTTTAATTTATTAATCCGTTAGATATATTATGAATTAACTTTCCTTAATCAAGGAGGGGTTTGATATGTATATAATATATACTATTTCATACGCTTTAGTGGCTTAATCATATTTAAAGAAAAAAATGTATTTTTAATCTTTTTTTCTTATGAGGATTGACTTTATTTAGTATAAAACGCAATGTTGTACTGTTTTGGTACTATATGTTTTTACCCGGTTCTTATATAATATGTTGTACATTTAATAATTTCTCCATCTAAAATTTATAAAAATAACTTAGTTTTATTTTGTTTCAATTGATATTTATATGAAAAACAAAATATTTTGATTCTTACAAACAAATCAACATTTATGCGAGAGAAAAAAAAAAATTTATTAAATGGTTTTCAATATTTTTACAGTTTACACGATAGTTTTCCTTTTAAACAAACCTGTAATTGTTTAGGATAGTCATGATTTGTGAAACGAAATTCAGCTTTTACTAATAAAAATCATGAAAAACTATATTAAGTGTTTAAATCAAATTATTTTCCAAAATTTGCATAGATAACGAGGTTAGGTTAATGGTGATATAGGTAAGAAAAAATCCTTGTAAAAGATATTTTACGATTTACAAGAGATAATAGAATAATTTTACGGAATTTAGTTTTCTAAAAGTTATTAAAAAGAGGTTGGTGAAAATCCATTCACGAACTAGCTTTACTTGCTCTTTAGATTCAATCACAAGTTAAAAAGGAAACGTGCAAGTCTTTGGTAGGGTCCTTTGTATACCGATTATAAGGATTAATTGATTATTCTTATTCAAGCAAAAACATTTTTAAACCTTAATAAAACCATTATCTTCTTAATATTCTCTTTTTCGCTTTTGTTCCAGTGAGTGACTCGCTGTTTTTTACTTGAAATTTTAAGAGCTGGGGTCAGGACAAAGGTCAGGGGTTACCAAGCACGAAATAATTTTTAGCGCGAAAAATCCGGAAAAAACTGGTAATTTATTCGTTGTGATGATTTCAACGGGGTCGGTCAAGTGTTGCCATTGCTAGTAACTGATGGTCAAAGTCTGTAAAGAAGGCAGTAATAAAGTTAAGTAAGTTAAATCATTAACTCTCAACGATCTTAGAGTAAATAATAATAATAATAAGTTTTCGAAATGAGATAAAAAAGTGACAATCACAATCACTTATTGTGCCGGTATCAGTTTCAAAAATATACAGTTTGATCTCAACGGATTCCATATTTTGTACTTCCGGTTTCTGCGTCACGATGGCATTTTTGGCGCCAGATCATTTGACGAGGCCCAAAATCAGTCGGGTTGTATGTCTACTTTAAACACCTTACTTAGCCTGAAAAAAAGCGGAAAAAATAACCACTTCGGACATTTTAGTATTCTCGCCCCCGTAACACCCCTCGTCGTTCTCCGCCATCGGTTCTTTGGTAAAGTAACTTTTTTCGAAGCCATTCCGCCACGCGTTTTTCGTCGATTCGATAAAATATGATAATTTGGGAAGTGTGAGAGCTATTTATTAAAAATTTTGCCTTGAATATAAGAAGAAAGTGCACAGTGAACAAATCATCGTCGGTTATTCGGTTTAATTATTAAACAAGTTGCGTGAACTCGGTAGAAAAAAATCTTATGTGCTAACAACGTCAACGTGTGTGAGAATAAGGATTTGCTGAACCTTTGTAATTTTCTTGGAAACATATCGGACTGAAAGCCTTATCATCGAAAGATCAATGGCAAACTTAGTGGATAAATATGGGTATGTGAAGTTTTTTTTTCTTTCAATTAAAGCCATATTGGTAATTTGGTATATGGCTATTGGTTTTATGGAAGCCATCTTGAATTTACTCTCCTGACCTCTCTCCTTCCCCTAACGTCCCTCTACTATTTTCTTAGGGGGAGGACAACGAGAAGGGGGGTGTTGTGATTCTAGAACTTCAGATGGCGCGATGAACGTTTCATGTACAGGTTATTGTTTGTAGATATTAGTCATGTTTTAGGAGTTTTTCAACAGCAGTTTACTCACAAGGGGACCTTTTTTGAGAGGGCAACCGATTTTTTTTTTTCATTGATTTGGTTTGGGGGGGGAGGGGGCTGCATTTTTTTTTTTTTTTTTTTTTTTTTTTTTTTAATTTTACATTCCAATGCTCGATGCCCAATAGCGAGCTAGACGCGAGCGAAATTATGTTTTCAGCGAGATTGATAACACTCGGAGGGTGTCACGGTGCACAGTATATATTATATCAAAAATGTCTCTGTGAACAAAGATTGATACTTTAGGTGTTTTTTATAAGAAATTTGGCTTCACTCTTGGTCAAGTTAAAGGACAAGTGTAATGAAAATCCGAATTTTTACAGTCGATTTAATTTCAATGAAATATAAAGGGGATATGGAGGAATTATATTTTTACTTAGTACGAGGCTACGTTCTAACTTAAATTACACGTAATTTTACTTAATTGGATCATTCTTAAAAGATTTAGAGGGGTACTTTGCCTTAATCTAAAGATGTTATACATTGTTTCCATAATTGTGTGGTTATTCATACCAGGACGAATATTTTGGAAACCTAAATAAATATAAGAAAATAGTAAATTTGGTAATCGCCCATTCGATCGAATTCCGATCGACCGAATTCCATTCGACCGAAATCCCATTCAGCCGAAATCCCGTTCGACCGAAGCCCATTCGACCGAAATAATTTTTTTTTATTGTAATGGCGATATACATTTTAATTGAAAATAAATCCCACTAGACCGCAAGATATTTATATAAAATGTTTATTCTCAGTCACATTTTTTTTTTTTTTTTTTTTTTTTTTTTTTTTTGAAAATTTCAAAATTGCACATTTTTGGGTCACAAATATTTTTTTAATTTTTTAAAAATTCTAAAATTGCGTGTTGTTGAGTCAATTTTTTTTTCGGTCGATTGGGATTCGGTCGTATGGTAGACAAGCGTAAATTTACCATACATTTATAAAAGTACTTTTTTATTTTATCGCGTTGAAATTGTAGGAAAGAAAATTTTGAAATATACTATTGAATTTCTAGAAAAAAGTAGAATTTGAAATTATATGAAAATTTAAGAAAATATACAATTGCTATTGAAATTGCACTAAAATATATAGACTAGCTTCTAGAAATTATTGGAAACTATAGAATAGTTGATTATTATAAAATGGGAAATCTCAACCTTGGAACCAACAAAAAAAGTGTTTAAAAAGAAACAGTTTCCGTTGAAAATATTGCGTTTTTCAAGGTTGGGATAAATTATAGTATTGCAATTCCATCTATTACTATTGAAATTATAAGAGAAATATGGAATTACTTCTGGTAAAAATAGGGAAATGTAGAAAATAATAAAATTGCTTCTTGAAATAATAAGAAAAGGAAGTGCTTCTTAAAATTAGGAAAATAAATAATCCATTTTGAGATTAGGAAAATAAATAATCCATTTTGAGATTAGGAAAATAAATAATTCATTTTCAGATTAGGAAAATAAATAATCCATTTTCAGATTAGGAAAATAAATAATCCATTTTCAGATTAGGAAAATAAATAATCCATTTTCAGATTAGGAAAATAAATAATCCATTTTCAGATTAGGAAAATAAATAATCCATTTTCAGATTAGGAAAATAAATAATCCATTTTCAGATTAGGAAAATAAATAATCCATTTTCAGATTAGGAAAATAAATAATCCATTTTCAGATTAGGAAAATAAATAATCCATTTTCAGATTAGGAAAATAAATAATCCATTTTCAGATTAGGAAAATAAATAATCCATTTTCAGATTAGGAAAATAAATAATCCATTTTCAGAGTAGGAAAATAAATAATCCATTTTCAGATTAGGAAAATAATCCATTTTCAGATTAGGAAAATAAATAATCCATTTTCAGATTAGGAAAATAAATAATCCATTTTCAGATTAAGAAAATAAATAATCCATTTTCAGATTAAGAAAATAAATAATCCATTTTGAGATTAGGAAAATAAATAATCCATTTTCAGATTAGGAAAATAAATAATCCATTTTGAGATTAGGAAAATAAATAATCCATTTTCAGATTAGGAAAATAAATAATCCATTTTGAGATTAGGAAAATAAATAATCCATTTTGAGATTAGGAAAATAAATAATCCATTTTGAGATTAGGAAAATAAATAATCCATTTTGAGATTAGGAAAATAAATAATCCATTTTGAGATTAGGAAAATAAATAATCCATTTTGAGATTAGGAAAATAAATAATCCATTTTGAGATAAGGAAAATAAATAATCCATTTTGAGATTAGGAAAATAAATAATCCATTTTGAGATTGGGAAAATAAATAATCCATTTTGAGATTGGGAAAATAAATAATCCATTTTCAGATTGGGATTAGGAAAATATATTTATTTTTAGATTAAAATAGTGCCTCCGTTTATTTTCGCATCCTTTGTAGATTGTAGTGATTTAGCTTAATCTTTATAAAATCATGCAATAGAAACAATGAATTATGAAAAACCCTCGAATAAGAGAACAGGCAATGAGAAGATTGAAAGTAGCCTGGGTGTCAACGTTATTTCTGTTGGTTGCAAACACGGGATCGATGCCCTGAAACACAAAGAATAAAATATTAAATATCAGAGAGGTTAGGTCGAGGGGTCAAATTTTTGGGTTTGGATTCTTTGTAAATCGTTGTTAATTCCCATAGAGAACGATTAGAGATTTTAGGATTAGGGCCAAAGTGTAGGGAATTTTGGGAAAATGTCGAACGTTCCCTCTGGTTAGATTATTATTAAAAATCTAGACTATTCCTTTACGCAAACATAGCCCGAGGATTGATGGATGACGCTCTTCTCCGTCTCTCCTCAGCAACAGACACTCTCCTAAGGATCAAGTCCTCTCTGTCTCTCCTCGTCCTCCATATACCTTCCCTCCTCTCTTATTTCGAGTGTCAGCTATATAGGGGTTGATGGGGATAAGAGTGGAAGGATAATATGGCGCAACTTTTTAACAATAGGCGATATTGATAAGTCTAGTAGCGGCTTTTCCCTCCAATGAAAAGGCGCTCTCTTTGTCAGCCTCTCTGCCAATAGCGATAGCTCAAAGGTGGGGCTTCCCTTCAACACTATCGGAAAGATAGAGCTCGGGCGCGAGAAGAGATAGGCAAAACTCTAGCGATCGTTAAATTCTTTTTCCTAAAAAAAAAAAAAAAAAAAAATGCGAATGTATCTGCCAAAATTTTCCGTGTAGGCGAAATTTTGCCTTCAGCAGAATTTGCGATTTTTAACAGCCGAGCGACGTGAATTAATTGAATTTTTGGACTAAATTAAATTAAAAAAATAGGAAATTCACAGACTTTTTCCAATTTAGAATTATGTTAAAATTAGATTAGGGCTCAAATACCTTTAGTATATCGCGCTGAATTCGCCTTAATATTTGAAAGATTAACTCTAAAATTCTTATATAATTTTAAAACGCGATAATATCTAAAATAGCTAATTTATTATTAAGCGTAAATCATTTAGTAATGAGGTTTAATTTGCCATTTTATTTAGATAATCAAATTTTAATCTTTAAAGGCATAATGAATACCAATTATGATTTTTTTTAATTGATTTGCATCGTTGAAGTTCGCATACAAATATTACAATTTAATAATTCTCACGAGTGTGTGAGGGGGGGGTGTAATTTCGTTAGAAATAAGGATTTTGAAGCGATAGAAAAGGTAATTCCGCTTTTTAAAATAGCAGATATGCAAATACAAACCATTTTCGAATGCCCTGAGACGTTAAATTATTAATTTTCAAAGTTACTGCAATTTTTTAGCTCTATTTTTATGATAAAAAGTTAATTTTCCCATTTTATTTCTGAATTTTGATGGAAGTCTTGCCAATTGCCTATTCAGAGTTGCCGCAGGTCAGGAAAAAGTCAAGTAATTTGAAAATGAACCAAAAAAGTCAGGGAATTTTAAGATATTTTAAAAATTCAGGGAATTTAAAGATCTTTCAAGAAGCCAGGAAATTACAATCATTACCTGCAGGAAAGATTTGAAGCTGACCGTGTCAGTTGTATAGATTAGAACAAAGATAAGCGTGCAAAAAGTTTGGCGAACGCAATTATATAAAAAATAAAAGTTTAAAAATTGGGTAGTATTAGCTGAAACGGTCAGGGAAAATCGTTGGAAAAGTTCAGGGAAAAACCTGGAAAAGTCGGGGAATTTGAATCTGAAAAAACTGTGGCAACCCTGCAGTACTGGCAATTTTTCCCTTTTTGATTCTTTCATGTGGGGTGAATATCTTAATTACAAGCACCCCATGATATTAATCAGACATATTGGCAATCTTTATAACATATATTAATCGTTTCATCTTCCCTTTAATACTATATTGTAAAAAGTCTTCGCAAACCACAATGACGTGTATTTCTTTAAATTGCTAACATCCGCCGCTTTGTGGTCCGAGCGGAATGAGATCCGGCGATTATATCATCTCCTATAACTCTATATCTTCCTCCCCCTTAACAACCTGGCATTAATTGACATGATTATAACTAAGCAGATGACGCTAATTGTCATTTTTCAAACAACACGACCCTCCTACCATATTACCAAAACAACCTATACTCGTAAAGATGGGTATAAAAACAGAGTTATGGCAATCCCTATTATCTTAACCTAGATATTTAACGAGTTTAAGGCGGAAAACTGCCATTACTCTATTATTTATACGTATAAACCTCCGTGTTGTTTGGTTATAAAAACGGTCCTCAACGCTCGGTTGATTTCCAAATGGCCCACGATTTCTCTTCCCCCCCCTCCCCCTCCCTTAAAATGGTTCGGAACTTTTATTATCAGGGTGGAGAAATGAAATGTCCATTTTTCTCCGTTTCTTTTATCCGAATGTCGGGTTTCTTTCGTATAAGGCGCGCGAGTTGGATCAAATTTCGTATATTTATAAATATAGCTCTATATTTTTCGGCGGAAACGTCACACAATCGTACGCCGTCCGTGCGTGTCAGTTATCGTTGGCCCGGGGTTAACCCAGAATGGATCATTTCAACGCCCAACAAATTTTCTCTCTTAAATTACCTGTGGGGGAATAAGAAATCAAATACGTAAAAATATCGACTTCTTTTAAAACTAATCGTTAGTATACGGTTGTAATAACATATTCAAATTGATAAGAGAAAGAGAGAAAAAAATATTGCGTCATAACTAAAAGACAAAATGTAGTATCTTTTAATTAAAGCGCGAGTGTTTTCAAATTTAGTTACGCAAATGCTTGAAGAGATTTTGAGTATAATGCCCCTTATTTAATTGTTATTGGCCACTAATTGATTTAAATTTAATTTAAATCACTTGTTCGTTTATAAAAATCATTTAATTTCAATCAAAATTAACTTTTTTTTATCAAATATTCATTAGATTTTGTTTAATACATTAATTTTAGTGAAATTATTGTATCTATAATTAATGGTAGGCGCAATTATAATTAGCAAACACTTTTTAGTCTCCAGTTCAGTTGAATTAGGAGTAGTTAGGATTGATTTAATAAAAATTACTAAAAGAATCAATAAAATTAAAGAAATATGGATTTAAATCAATATTTTAAGTAATACTTCATGGTTAATTAAACCTTAAAAACATTTTCAAGCACACACGCTTCAAATAAAATGGTTGAAAGGCAAGTTTTGAGGTTTAAACCAGGGTTTTTATACCGGTTTAAACCATGAAGTATCAGTTTTAATAATTAAAATATTGAGATCACCATGGTTAATAAATTTAATATGAAAAGAAAATTATAATAAATATATGTGAATATGATATTTTTTTAAAAAATCATAATAAATCTACAACCCTTAGAATTTACCTATTTCATTTCCATTGATTTAATATGAAAAATTATTATATAAATTTTAAAAATGAGTTAATTCAAAATATGAATATTTGAGACTATGGTATTATTATTATTCGTAACTTTTACCGGGCTAGTAATATTAATTAGAATTTGGTTTTACGATCAAGTAATAACTTAATGAAAAGTTTCTCAAAAACTCCCTTGAATTAAGAATCCTCTACACATACTATTTTTGACACCGTCGCAATACGCGTGAAGACGTAGAGACATGGAACATGTTTTCTAGAGGTCAGAAAACACCTGAGTTCAATGAGTTCAGCTTTGACGGTGCATTGAGTTCGAACTCTTATGAACTCTGAGTACAGCTTTGATAGTGGAAAGAGTTTAAAATTTTGTATACACCTGAGTTCTCGAGTGTCTGCCCCTCTCTTTACACAAATACGAAATTATAACCTTTTGTCATTAAGCTCTTAACGATGATGCAATTGGGAAATTTTATAAACTATGTACGATTTGTTCTCTTAACTACTAGTTATAGTTATTTCGTTTTAGCATTACGTTTTAGGGGATACATTTTTATCAGACAAGCTGCAACGCCGTTGTTGATAAAAGGCCAATTTAGCCAGGCAAACTGATTGCCATGCACGGCCGTTATTTATTCGAAACACGTATTAATGAGAGTGAGAGAGAAAAAAAAAACGACTTGTGCGGTTTTAATGGGCTTATTGAACGCGGCCAGGCGTCCGTCTTATCAGTTTCGAACAAAAGCTAGCCAAAGCTATTTTTGGGGTGAGTGCAGGGTGGTCCTCCTTGTTAGAATAATTATATACTAAAACCCACCGTGAAATGTTTTGGGTGATATCATTTTGCAGCGATATATAACGTATATATTGATAATTTGATATCAAATTCATCCCGTAGCTACCGAGTTTTAAATTTATATTCGCTTAAAAAGATTAATAACATCTGCTCTCAGTCGTATTTAGTGACGATAACGATTCGATTCACTCCTAATGAAACCCCACGCTCAGCCGTTTATTTGTAGGTATTTCGACGAATAAAAGTCCTCAATTTGATTGTTTACAATTAAGATAAGGTTTAAATTCGGTGGGTTTTCCTTTAGGGAAATTTATATTTCCGTCATTTTTCCCAGAATTATGAATGATAGTGTTTTTAATATAGAAAGATGACAAAGGGTCAAGGGGGAAAGAACAACATACGTCATGTAACCCCCTTACTGTGGGATTGCTTAATTGTCAGAGTGAATACCCTAATTCCACCCTTTTAAGCGTGATAACACCGAGAAATAGAAGCTTTTGATGACGTTTCCAAGGTCACACTGCCCACTCTCTATTGCGCAATTTACGCATTATTAGGAAAAATAATAAACTCAGCTTTAAATGCAGAATGCTACCTAATCAATTTTAAACTTAACCGGGAAATAGGCTTAGCTGGATACAAGGGGATCCTGAATTTATTTGTATTGATGGGTCAGCGGCCAATCGAATCTTATTAGAAGTCTCATGGTAGATCTCGTCTTAACGACGGGCCTTTGCTTATTGGTCGACAACCCATCAATGCGAAGAAATTCTGGATTTACATGAATCTAGCTAAGCCTATTTTCCGTCTAAGTTTTAAATTTCTTCCTAGTTTAAGATTTCTTTTGTTTTTACTAGTGGATTAGGCCTAAAAATCATATGTTGTTAAGCTAATGCATTCTCCCCTTAATGTTAGCTTTCCTTAACACACGAATTTATTATAATTAGCTGAATGGGCAGTCAATTTAAAAATCCCCATGGCCTGAGAAAGAATACAAAAAAAACATTGATTAGAAAACCTGTAGAACCTAACTTTTAGGTTAAAACGCTCGAGTTTAAATCTAGATTTAAATACATTTTATTTTTAATTAGGCATTGCGATATTTATTATAATGAAGATGAAATGAATCCTTAAAATATCCTATCTTTTTTTAAATCTCTAAAATAGCTCCACTTATTTTAATCACTTGAAATAAGATCCTAGAAACATAGCCCCTACGGTATTGCAAAAAAAACTTATTTTCCCAAAGCCTGGCTCGTATTGGCTCAGCTCGTGCTTTGATACGTTCAATAATGCAATATTAAATTCTGCTGGAGTGATGTCGATATAGATGGAACCTAGAAAAACCATATATCTTAAGGTACATGAGCGCGCTGGGGGATTATTAGTAATCTTCTTCCACCCATGATCGTCCCTGAAGACACGCGCGCGAAAAAAATCTTACTTTCTCTATAGTCTTGACCCTCGCGAAAAGCCTTCAGCGGGAGAGATTTTTGTCGTCAATTTCCCCTGGGAATTTTATACCATCAGCTGATATCTTTTCCTTTCGAGAATCAAGATACCACGACGTTTTTCTTCTTCATCTTTTTATTTTTTTGGCGTTGGTCACTCGGGAATAAGAATCATGAGAGATCGAGGGAAAAATCGAAGCAAATACGATGTTATTTTTAGTCGCCGCTGGATTTTTTTTTCTACGAAATCTAGGCAGTGAGTGAGTGGTTTGAGTTATAGCCAAGGAAATTTAAGGTCCGATGTAGTGATGACATTAAAGTCCAGTTACGAGCAAAATTTATTCGATTTGTTAGATCTAGTTATGTTGTTTTATTATTTTCACCTGGAAACACTGCACTCTTATATTTAATTATATTATTACTTTGAACTTTGACAAAACGGTCATAATTTAAATAAATCAGTAAATAATGACCTGAAGTGAAGTGATTATTTCGAAACGTTGTCAAACTAATAAAAATATAGTTAAAAATAAGTGTGCATTGGTTCCTTGTGAAAATAATAAAACAATATTAAAGTTACCTGCAGCAATAATAGGAATTTAAACATAAGTTATATAATTTAAAACCTCAAATATTTGGTTTTAGTTTCAGTATGTACAAAGATATGAGCTCCAATTTATCCCTATTTTTAATTTAGTTTCAAACACTTTCGACCAATTTATGTGGTTGATAAAATTTTAAATTTTGCTAATAGATATTTAGAGTATTTAATTTAAAGGAAAACTACAAGCTAATTTATTTTCAGAATTTTAACACACAATTATATACGAGTTAAATAATATTTCCCTATGTTTGTTAATTTGAATAAATGTTTTTGGACATTAGTTAGGTAGATTCATAGCCAGGGAGATCCCTGATAATCTACTTTAATTGCTTCGTTATAGTTTTTAAGCTACCATTATCCATAATTTCAGAAGCCGATGAAACCCTCCTTTGAAGTCTACTACTCTAATGTTCGATATAGCGCTCCTCTCTGTATGGGTAAAATTCGCAATTTTACGAGATCGGAGGGATCCTACTTCATACCCCCTGTCTACGGAAAATTGGAAATTCTCTCTCTCCACAAACGACGACGTTTTTTTGACGAACTCCGAGGCTGCTAGAGATATTCGCTCGACGAACTCCCGCTCCGAAAATATCTACCGTTAGGAGGCGTACGAATCGCGCTTTTTGAAACTAACCCATACAGAGAGGGGTAGACAAGACCCGGGAGTAATAGACTTCAAAGGAGGGTTTCATCGGCTTCTGATAATTTTCATTTCGGATGACATTATCTGCATGGACACGATGTCAAAACTTTCTATTTTACTCAGATTTATGTGGTCTTTAAAATGCAATAACTTCTTCGGCTAAGAGATACCAACTTCTTTAAATCAATATAAGACTTATTCTATATATGTTTGATAAAATCGTGGTATGTTCCAAAGAAATTACTTTATACGCGGCTATCACTTTCAGCTGCGATTCCGATTCCTGAATTTGACGCCAATTGGGAATACTTTTTATCAGTCTCGAGAGTCGCTTTCTTGTATAGGAGTTAAATTAATCCATTTCCTCTCTCTCTTATAATCTGATTTTATTTTTTTCTTCCACTTTCCTAAAGTGGAGTATTAAATTTAATCAGTTTTCGGATACGTGTATCATTTGAGAAATCTTTCAATTTAATTCGTCACGAAAAACGATATCCCTTTGATGTATATTTGAAACGCCGTGGGCAATATTTTTTAGTAACTATCTCTTTATCTGTAAGAAGTTTTTTCTTTTGGAAATACAGCGTTAATCTTTATTCCATGGAAACTATATATTAGGTAAAACCTGTTCACATTTTGAACTTGGAACGCGATTTATTTGCTGTACAATACTGTATTTATAGATGATTTTTCAAGAACTCCAAATGGAAATTGAGTAGCATTTGCGGTCGCGTTGTTATTTTAGAATCTACAGTTGATTTTCGTGCGTTCTGAAACGTCATCAGGTCGTCTTTTTCGTAAAAAGTACAATTAATAGGCATTCAAAAACATTGTGATAGATTACCATAAATTATAATTAATGCTTAAAACGACGTCTGCTTATTTATTCTCTACGGCCAATTTATAGTACGATATAGGAACTGATTTAAGTTGATCGTGGGTGAGACGGGGTCAATAGCAGACGCCATTTTTACGTAAGGGTCTTCAATTTGTTCTTGATATTATCATATGACTATCTTGCAATTGTCTCTACAATTAATAGGCTTTATAATATATTTATCATTGCAAAAATATCAAGAATCCATTCAGGTTCCATAAGAATATGGGAGCATAGCTTTATACCTCTGTTACCATCCTCCCAAACTTTGTAACAAAAGTTCGTCTGCAATTTTCGCAACATTTTACGCTTAGATCTTTTTTCGGTCGGCTCCATTTTTATTACCCAAAATATTATGTCAAGGTCGTTAGTGGCGCGGGTTAATAATAGATTTCAGGAGCGATTTACTTGAAAAATCGATTCGAAGCAGACGAACTATTGCTACAAAGTTTGGGAGGATGGTTATTGAATCGCGGCCCTCCCATATTCTTATGGAACCTGAATGAATTCTTGAAAATATCGATTATAAATAATAGATCAAATCTAAACTAAATGACTTTAATATACATGATCAAACGATATTTATCGGTGTTAGAATATCGCAATTTCAGCAATAGTTTATTAGTATAAGTGCGGACAATTTTGTATAATGAATTTTATAATAGACATACAGAGTTGACGTAGTAACCAAATGTTTACGTTATACTAAGTAAGCGTAAAAACCATAATTTGGTATAAACTTATATGATTCAAGTCCCCTTCACAAATCAAATGAGTGAGAATCCTAAAAATGTTAGTTTGACTTCGAAAAATAAAGCTTATCTTTATTTTGTTGCATTTTTTACAATCATCCAACTTCAATATGAATGAATATATTGTTTATTTTAATAATACTATCCGTATAGGTGTAAGATATGACTTTGTAAGATAAATATGCTCTTAAAATACAACAACAGAAACCAATTATAAGTTATTAGTTAAAAAATCAAACTAGAAAAATATTTTTTATCGTTTTTTTATTATTCTCGATAATGAATTTAGTTAAAGGCGCAAGACAAGGGTGCAAACATTTGATCTTAAATCACCAAACTTATCCTAAAATGCTCTTTTAGCTAGAGGTCGGGATTTGGACAAGATAATCCAGTAATATTTAGATAATCAGTTAATTATTGATAATTATCAGTTAAATATTTCGATTACATTGGCTTTATCATCGACTTCCCGTGGATAATTTCAAATTATGAATAAAAATAAAAATATCAGAAATATCTTGTCCAAATCTCGACATATTTAGCAATTTATTAAATCACTTATAACCCCAAAATGATGATAAATTATTAAATTAATTAATTTTAACTCGTAACCGACAATGAATGCTATTCAGATAACGCACTCCTAGCATTTACACGTTTCTGGGGGGCGTTTGTGAAATGTGAAGGTACCTTTAACACCCTTAACGTTGAAAGGGGAACTTACATAAACAAGTAATTAGCAGTTATCCCGCCTATAAGCCATGTATTCAACCTTACTAAACAGCGGGATTTGATTTCGCATATTATTAATAATAATATCCCGTTTTGAAGAGCGTTTGTTTACGTAAGGGGGTTCCATCCGCTCTAAGCTCGCTAACGTATAAGCCTAAAATGTTGTCGATGGATGTTTCAGGATCAGAATCTTGTATAACGATCGAATTAAAGCGAGTTAGGCTTAGTCAATTATCTTCGTGACCTGATGAATTAAAAATGCTCGTTAACTTTAATGATATATAGCTTTTATTGGCTTTTAATTACGTTACTATTAAAGTGTGATTTAATTTTATAAGCTCAGTGTTCAAAATTCGTATTATAAAAATGATATAATTAATAATTAGATCAGTGGTAAATTATAGTTTGGTAAATTTAAGTTTAAGGTATAAGTATGCAATTTATTCGTAGGGTATCTATTATTCGGTAAGATTATCACATTTTAGATTTTCTAAGCCTTTTGCGAATTTTTGATTTACTTTTGAAATTTGGAAAAAATTTAGTTCAAACCGATTTTGGGAAAATATTTTTTGAAAGATATCATTTGGACTAATTTAAAAATTTCAAAGCTAACCTATATTTTTAGAAGATAATTTCGAATTTCAAAGCTATCATTTTGAAATATAATTGTAATTAAACAAATATTGAATCAGAAGGAGATTTGAAGAGAAGGAAAACCAAATGGTTAACTAATTTTTGAAAATGTCATTCCTATATAGTTCGATTTTTAACTATTTTAAGCCCCGTTTTAAATCAACTTTTATCCAAGAGACAGGTAGTACGTGTCAAATTCGTTAAGATATCCGTATCTCTATCGTTTAAAGCCAGTAAACCTTTGGATTAAGAATATGTTTTGGCGAGAAAGATCGATATACACTTTGCCAAAAAATAACTTGATGTAAAATGCGGCTTAATGATACCTCAATTAGTTCGTTTATCCACATCTAATTTTTACACCACATAGGCTTCTGATTTCAAAATGTATATTCAAAAAATCTTCAGTTGGAGATTAAGCTACGACAAGAAAAACCCACAATTAAAATGCGCTTACCTGACCATATAATATTGACTTTAAACACGGAAAAACGAATACTATATACTCTGAAAATAAGTTATTTTTAGGCTATTTGCACTGTTTTAATACTCTTAAATCATTATCAAAACTGCACCCAAAGGTTTCGCGGTAAACTCTTATGAAAGTCGCGAAGTATATAGACTCGCTAAGCCTAAATCCGTTTCAAAATCTTATCGGAATTGCTGATGCCAATAAGAGACCGTCTAAAGATGGCGCGTGAACTAACTAAACACCTCTTTTGGTTAATTCACGCTACGTTTCAAAGAAAACTCTCATTTTCAACAGCAATTCTGATGTCCTTTTATAAATATCTGAAATTCTTTCGAGTTTAATTTCGTTACTTTGATAATTAAGCGCGATTTATCACGATTTCACGAAACCTTTTCAGAGTTTGAATAATGTTTGTAAACTCGTATTATTACAGTCCAAATATTGGAAATAAAACGTACTATAATCTATAAATTTGCTATTTTTTGATCTAGCACTTTGATCACGATCAAACATTTTGAGTTACCCTATATAAATAACCAATCTGATACGCGCTATCACTGGAGCAGACTGCTTATAGCCAAATATGTTTCTCTATAGTAAATTCCCAACTCATTTTTTTATACATTTCTTTTAATATACATCCCCAAGATATTAAAATTTCCCTTTATCCGTATGTACGGAATAAACAGGACAAAATATAAGCTGATGGGTATCGTATAAGGAAAAATTCCCTCTAGCTATGGCTTAGTTTAAAGGCTACGTGAATCCTATATTAACGTTAATTGAAAATGGTTTCGGTTTTTAAAAAAAAGTCTATTTCGTACAAATTTTGATTAGTAACCTGTGTGCAATGTTGCGAACTTAAGAGTTGGGTTAATATTAAATTCCTGCTTGTCCACAAGCTCAATAGGAAATTATTTAGTCATCAAGGTCATGGACCATCGAAATCTGGACACGAAGGTTAAAGGTCTAGAATCTTCCGCCTGTCATCCTGGAAATAAACGCACCTTCTAGGCTTCCCCTTGCATTTAGGCTTTCCTCAAAACAGGTCTTAGTTTGACTTTGACCAAAAATATGTGTTGAGGAATGCGTAAATTCACGGGGAAGCCTAGGTGAGTTTATTTCCATGGTGACAGGCGGAATACAACGCCCCGTATAGCTTATTACTATCAGCAAAGGTCCGGGTAAAAGTACCGGCAGATTCTGATTCGAGACACTCTAGCTGCCGAGGTAGGTGTAAATAGTGAAATTGGAGAAACTCCAGAGTTGGGGAAGACAATATAGCCAAGCGCGGCCCGCCTAAATTCCATCGAGGAAGAGCCCAAATCACTCGAACCAGACAGTGGTGATGACTTTTGGCTAGTCCCGTAGTACGTCTGACCCTTTGCTGATGTTATTAAGCTACGGGACCGTTGCTTACTTTTATTGTTAGAATTTTGATATTTCATTACGAGAATAGCGAGCTAAAATTTGTTGTTAGGCTTACGAATTCGCGTTACCTTTAAAAACACGAGGCACCCTATACTGAAAAGTAGCTGACTCCCTTGTATTTTTCGTTCGGGTGAATGGGGGTGAGATTGCGATTTTTATATAAAAGAGTAGACTGGGAAAAATTGCCCCTCACTTATTGCTTCGTCTGATCCTCGAGGATGTAACATCCTATTGGAGGAAAAAATCTACAGATCTATAACTCTATTGAATAGCCCGCGTCAATCATTCCCCTTATATACTTTGAACCGATATAGAGGAGGAGGTTATGATGGGCTCTTTTCTTTTTGAAGCCTTATACAGCGCGCGGCTTTGACTGTACTAGCCTATCGCGTTCGGATACTTATTTGAAAAATGTTGGCGAATTTTGAAGTATATAGCTAGACATTGAGGGACCCCCACTTTTTTTTTTCTCTTTCGCGAAATACCAACCACCTGGAGACCAGTGTCAAGCTAATGTCACGTATCAAAGCATATATATCTCGCTATATTTGAAGTTTAAAATATCGTATCTTGTGTAAAAATCAAAAATATACCCAGAAATATTCAATTTATTTTAATATATAGGGATTTTAAAAATCGTAATTTTAATTTCGAGCCGTAAAAAGCTTTTGGTTTCATCTTTGGGTTATTTTTAGATACGGAAAATCTCTGAATATGACTTTTTATAACTGATAAACATTTTTTTTTTTATTTTTTATGAATATATGCTTAAATAAAACCAGATTTAACTAGAATTATAAAAAAAATACGAAAATAGTAGTTTACCTTTTTTAATTTCGAAATAGCCTTCACTCCAAAATAGGGGCCAACTACAGTGGTAATTAGGATTAACCCTACTCATTATTATTCGCTACATATATGGAGCGGATAAAATGGGATACATTCTGTTTTTAAATCGAAATTTTCGAACCCATGGTAAGAAATAATCTAAGGCAATGTTTAAAAGATGATACACATGGCGGAGATTAAAAACTTCAATTAAAAAACTCGAGCTTTGGTGGTTAACCAAACTCTGACTGTTGAGGGCGCGTTGAAATATAGGTCTTCCCTTTTATCAAGTGAATTTTGAATCAAGTTCAATTTTCTAATTAGAGAGGGCACGTATCTTCTTAATTGGGGCCCGAGCGCAAAACTTGTTTTTGTAACGAAACAAAACTACACAAAAATACAGTAATTTATTTAATTTCCAAATATATTTAAAAAATAAATTTGTATTGTATCAGGAAATTTTCTTGGCTTTTATTCAATCCAGTTTAAATTAATATAAATCAATATTTAATAATTTCAACCATCTATTCATACAATTTGCAGTATTCTTAAAAAATACATTTTTATTGTAAGATAATAATTAACATATTGAGTTAATTAGATCGTATATTGAAACGGAGAATGAAATTTCAAATTAATCAAAGTCTCCCATTTTTATTCGTAGACAGTTTCGATTAAATATTTTCAGACAAAAATGAATCAAAATTTTGAACGAAATATTCAGTTACGATATTTTGTTACTGGATTGTATGGGTCATAGTAGTTGGTATCGACCCGTTCTTCGCGTGTTTTCCTCGAATTTCCAACAAAGAAAAAATGTTCCCATTCCTCCTACCACCCTCCGTCTAACTATATCCATTTTTTTACTCTTTTTGGAAAAGACGGACTCTAGGTGCGTGTATGGGTGATGCTTTTTCTCTCCCTCTATTATAACTCGATGGGTGGAAAAATATGTCCCCTAAGGTTCGACCTCCCTTCCTTTTCTCGTGTTATTTTGTTCGTACACGCCGCCCGGCCGGCTTTGACCACCACGCTTTTCACAATGAATCCCATCCCTCCCTCGAAAGCGAAATATTGCATTGTCGTCCGCGTTTTATCATTGGTTACTCTGCCGTGTGTCGCTGTCATCCCAATTTTCAAAGATTTTTCTCGATGTACTAGACATCCTTTTATGTCTCCTCTCTACCTTTAGGCCTATTTTTTCCCAAATCTCCCACATTTTTAAAGGATAAGTCTGATGAAATTGATTCAACCTACAGTTTTAATACGAAATAATTAGAACCCACAAAGCAAAGAACTAAAACTATAATTTTCAATCAAAGATAATTAACATTATCTTCTCACTTAATATTTTCTTCAAAATTAGGTTTTAAATTTTATTGCTACTAATTTTCAAAGTTTTTTATGTTGGCCTTTATCTTTTATTTAAGTTTAAGATTCTTAAACGAAACGAACATAATAAATATTCCCGTCTGACGTGAGCGTGTCAATATACTTCCGATATTGAAAATTATTTGTTTATTGATTTTGATATTTTAATTTTATTTTTAAAAAAGCTAAATATTTAACGTATAAGATGTTTTTAATCCAATTTTAAAACTGCCTTTTTTCCTACTGGCTTAGATTATTTTCTTACCCAAAAACGTAAATTTTCATGAGACTAACCTTTTAAAAACAGGTGTATTATATTTCCACGTTGGAACGTATTTTTATCATATTTTCTAAGATAGAATCTTTTTGTGGAATATTTTTTTCCTCCTCCAGGGATTTATCTATTCGTCGTTATTGTCGAATTAGACTAGTTAAGAGGACCGAAGGGATGTAGGGCGAAGTTTGGTAGTTCGGTACTTGATGATAAATTAGATTAGTCTGCCTCGTAATCCGTTTTGTTTGTTAGCCGCCGGTGAATCATTATTAGCTTAACGATGAGCTCGTAATGGCTCGTAGAATTTCGATTATAGGATGGGATAAATAAACCGAGATATATCCCCTGGTCGCTGGCATTAAGGTACAACACCCGTGAATACGGTTGGAACACTTCTACAGGCGTTTTTTTGCCTTAATATTGTTTTTAATATCGTTATTTAAAAAAAAAAAAAAAAAAATTCAGTGCGTACTTTTTATCTTGTAAATTAAATTCGGACAATTCATTTTGAAAATTCTAGATAATAAATAATTTCAACGAAGCTCGAATCCTTCAACATTAATCTCGCTCTTCGTTGAAGATGTCTATATGAATTTGTGATAGAAATTCAATATTCATTTAAAGCTCTCTTCTGTAGAATTATAAATATATCTGAAATTTTTGTTTAAAATAGCAGATTCATTTAATATATTTAATATAGGCCTCTTTTCATTAAAATTAGTGAAATTTATAGGAAGAGAGTAGCCAATTTACAAAAATTTAAATATCATTACCATTATTTTGACAATTTTCTAATATAATTTGCATGATGAAGCTAGAAAATTTGCTAACATATAGAACCAACCTTTTGAAATATGGTTCGAGATTAGTCTTGGAATACGCTTTAATCAAGTATACGATGTTAGGTGTAATTATAATTCCCAATGTCTTTTCGAAAAAGAAAAAGAAAAAAAATAGATAAAATGCCTCATCAGAAATAGGATTTTTAGCTTAGACGAAAAAAAATTGCGGAAGCTTTCCTAGAACTTGGCTGACTCGGGTTGTTATTTGGCTTCTCGTACTTTTATAAGGCTGTATACTATATATATGAAAGGATAGTAGAGATTCCTCCCTATTTTTAAGGACAAGAGAGAAAGAGAAAATATCAGAAACTTTACCGAAGATAAGGAAAGAAAAAAAAAAACTAAAAAATAATTCTGGTTTTCGGGGAGTTTTCCAAATGGCTTTTCTCGGAGCAACGGTACGTTGAATGAGAGAAAAAAAAAGGAACGAAGCGAAAATATCGATCGAGGAAGACCCTTAAGAAATCTCGCAGCCTCTTTCGCCACGAGAGTATATAGATCCCAAAATTCTTCTCTCTTTCGAGAATTCGGAGTAAGAGAGGTTTAGAGGAAGAGTGGGGTAAGGGGGACAGAGTAGCTAAGGGCGTAGAGTACGGGGGGGTTAGGGAGGGGGTTGAGAGTTGGAAATGGCGCCGTGCGAAGGTGCGGACTCTAGAAGCCGTATTAGGAGCGGGCGCGAGGGCGTCAGAGTTGGCGTCTTCCCAGCCACCTACTCCATCACGTAACTTTATTGATAAAAGGGCGGGGAGCTTCCTCTCCGGATGAAGGGTGCAAAAAGGGGGGCCCGGGGGTTCCGGGGGCGTGATAGCCGCCTTATTATTGGCCGACGGGTGCGATAACGAATTACGTTGGCAGCCCGAACCCTTTTCTCATTGGTTTAAACATTATCGGCTCCGCTCCGAGCGGAACCTTCTCTTTCCCCGCTCTTTCTCTCTATTTCCCTCGTCCTACTCCTCAGGAGTCGAGCTCCTTCTCCCCCATCCCCTTTCCGTAGCTAGTGGAGGCTTAGCTCGGCTTAGATCCGGAACTGGCTATTACTAGGTATTACCGTATTGTAGAGAAACCCGGGGGCGCCTTTCCAAGCCTTTCGTAATATAATACCCTATACTCCGGAGCGCTTCTACCTCAGTTTTAGCGAAGTATACAGCGCGGGGGGAAGGGGGTTTCTAGCCGAGCTAAATCCCGTTACCGCTCTCTTCTAATTAGGAGAAGATTCTAGTGTTTCGCGACCGTGCCAGCGGCGGCTTCGCTATAGCGCTCTAGAGCTCTTTCCCTCCCCTATTTTTCTTTTTCGTCAATAACCACCCGGTTGCCTCTTACCATCTCCGTATATTCCTCATCCCCAGCATCAACCTCTTCCACGCGCGTCCTTTACTTCCCACACGTACGCTCTTCTACATCTCTCGCTCGAAGGAGCGTACCTTATTTGGCCGCCTAGTAATCACGATAACTCGCTTATGAAGAGTTTTCCCTCTCCTCTTCCGCACCCTTTCCTCCCGAATCTGACGTAATTCCACCCTCTTCGCTATATACGGTTTCGCTCGCTTCTCTCCTCATCATCTTTAGGGTTCCGTATATACCTTACGACGAAGTAACCGAAGGCATCGACGCTCCCAGGGATGCTAGAGACGAGGATGCCTTTCCGAAAAGCGTATAGGGGATGGAAATGAAAAGGGAGGAGGAGGATGGATGGATGGTTGGATGGAAAAGGGGGTTTGATAAGAATGCGGGTTGAAAACGCGTTCGTCCCCATCCCTTCTTCGGTATAGATGCCGCTTGTTAAGAGCGAAAAGGTATAAAGGGAGGAAATAGGATTCTGCTCCGTGGGTCTTTCGCTTAGCAATACCCGTTCATTAGGCGTTGCTAATTTGGTAATAATTCTTGAAAAGCCTCGCGGCTAATACATATAAGTGTATGTACTAGATTGTAAAGTTCGGCGCGTTACACTCGTGAATTTTAGTTGAATCAGAAATGTTTCGCCCTGAAAGATTTTTGGCTATTTCCCGCCTTCGGGCTTATCTTAGAATCACTCCTCCTACGTCCCGTAAGAAGTTAATCTATCCACGGTGGAATTGGAATTCGTTAAGCCCTTTTCGCGTCCCAAAGATTTACACTCGTGGTTCAGGCTCAATATATTGACTTATCTATAATCTTCTGTTTAGTTTGAACCTTCCAAATATTTTTAATTAGTTCGAAATTAAAATTTTATTTTATTTTATCTCTGGCGTTATTCGTAATTAGAACGCGAATATCCGTAGCTTGCCATATCTTTAAAAATTTCATTTTCGCCTGATTTTTGTTTAATGTATTCGCGCCTGTAAAAGTGTTCCAACGGCTTCGCTTTGCTGCGCGTAGCGATAGCCGAAATACAGGGGTCGTTGAATTTTGATGAAACTCTGAAAAACGAGGGGGTTGGGCATTTTCAAAAATTTGTAAAGGATTTTGGAATCACGAATTGATTTCGTTACTTGTAGTATGATTTCGCTATTTCTGGAATGATTTTGCGATTTTTTTTTTTTAGGAATGGTTTGGCGATTTTAGGATTGATTTTGCGATTTTAGGATTGATTTTGCGATTTTAGGATTGATTTTGCGATTTTAGGATTGATTTTGCGATTTTAGGATTGATTTTGCGATTTTAGGATTGATTTTGCGATTTTAGGATTGATTTTGCGATTTTAGGATTGATTTTGCGATTTTAGGATTGATTTTGCGATTTTAGGATTGATTTTGCGATTTTAGGATTGATTTTGCGATTTTAGGATTGATTTTGCGATTTTAGGATTGATTTTGCGATTTTAGGATTGATTTTGCGATTTTAGGATTGATTTTGCGATTTTAGGATTGATTTTGCGATTTTAGGATTGATTTTGCGATTTTAGGATTGATTTTGCGATTTTAGGATTGATTTTGCGATTTTAGGATTGATTTTGCGATTTTAGGATTGATTTTGCGATTTTAGGATTGATTTTGCGATTTTAGGAATGATTTTGCGATTTTAGGAATGATTTCGCGATTTTAGGAAGGATTTTGTAACCTTTAACTGTTTAACCTTTAACCGTTTAACCTTTAACCGTAACTTGCGTGAGCGCATTATGTTGACCGATAACTTTTTAACCCGGTATACAACAAAGTGTCAGTTACAGATGGCGTGTTTATGAATGATGTATTAATATTTTTCCCATATACCTTTGGTAAAACTGTTAACAAAAATGCGTGAGTAGTGAGTTAGAAGCATTTAATGTACCAATGGGACAAGTTGGATCGTATTTATTCTCAATGTTAAATCACGCGAAGAAGCGAATAGTTCTCGTAAATTCAGAACTCCACTTAAAAAAGTGAATAGGAATCATTTGGACACTTTATTTGTCACGCGAGTGTGCTGGTTACGAAGTGGTTGATCAAAAATCGTGTCATGTATTACATGAAAGTGATTTTCGGACACGTGCCAAAATGCCCTATCTCACAGTTTCTAAACGTTTACTATATGGAAAATTATCATTGAAATTTAAAAATTCCACGAAAATCATAAATTTTTGAATCATAAAAATGGAAATGTATGATCCCTCGGTGATTTCATTTAATACTGCTTATTACTTATTACTCCGAGAATAATATTATTACAGATATTAAGTATTTTCAAACGAATTCCCTTGATTCGAAAGAATATTTACACTTATAAAATAAATTAATCAAAGAACGATTATTTTTCTTAAACAGTTTAAGTACTTTAATACATTTATATATGCTATTTCTGGCATTTTAAATGAATTAAAGCGAATAATTAATTAATCTTAGCAACATCATTAATTTGTTAGACACATTTTAGTATAGGTGATAAGCCGTGATAACTATTCCCCGATTAAATTCCTGGTATATGTAAATTAATTAACATCAATTAAAAGTTTATTTTCGCTTAATCCGCAACTTCTTTTGTAGAAGTTTAACGAACTACGCGTAAGCCTAATTAAAAGTTGCTTCAATTTATAGCGATAGTAAATTACTCTTCTTTTAGAATACCTCAAAAACAACAACCTATCAAATACGAGATAAGAATCTCAGGGGAGAAAAGAAAAACATTCACTTCAAAACCAACGTCATGTACGAGACATTCGCGAGAGCGTATAGGGAGGGTTGAGGAGGGGTGGATAAGATCCATTGTTTTAAAATTGACGTTTTCCTTCGATCGAAGAAAGAAGGAACGTAGGGTAGGTAGGAAAAATACCTGGCGGGCGCCACACCACCACGGGGTACCGGCGACGTTCTGGAGGTTTTAAGGGAAATTTATCTCCAAGCGCGGAGAGAACCGAAAGAGAGTCGACCTCCGGTAGTCATGGCTCTATCTCATCCGTCAAGTCTCTGGCATTTCAGTACCACCTGCGGTACGTAGCGAGGAAACCTTATACCCTTCGTTTATAACCGCCGCCATTTCGCCATAGCCCGCTAAAAAGAGCCGCTCTTCCTTATAGCTAAAGGTATTAAATGACTATAGCCAAAAACTAATACAACTTTACCCCCATTTTTTGACCATTTCTTTCCCTTACGTACAGGGTGTCTAAAAATTATTATACGCATTTTTACAAACGATAGGGTAAACATTCGCGTACGCTGAAATTCCAGTTAAAATAGTCTGTAAAATTCCATACTATTTAAGCAATTGGATCATATTAATACCACGTTTAAACCGGTAGCGAGAGTTGTGACGCAATAATAAACACGCTACCTACTTTTAATTATTTTCGTATTCTATCATATATTTTCCACTTATTTCTTCCTATTTTATCCTATATTTTACATAAAATTCTTCCTATATTTTCCTATATTTCGCAATGAAATTTCCTATATTTCCTATATAGGATTTTCAAATTTTCAGTGGTCACCCTGTAGCAGGGTTTGTACAAATCTGGAAATATCAGGCAATTAAAATCTTGACAATATTAGTAATATTTGGTAAAATCATGGACGTTTAAGTACGTGTTAGTTTGCGCTCATGGGTATTAAACCTTGGAGAGGAAAAAATGTTACTTTTGGTACACTTGGAAATATTAGTGAAAATTCGTTGGAAAAACCTTACAAAATCAGGAAAACGCCTAGCATTGAATTTTTATATAGACAGTTTCATTTGTGAAATAGGAAAAGAACCTTTTACATGGACACAGCCCTTCTAGGTTGAATTTTAGGAAATCTTAGAGGGAGGCAGCGGTCAGCGGAGGGGTGGAAGAGGATTGAAAGAAGAGAGATAGATGGATGAGCACAATCTACACCTTTTTTTTGAAATATTATTTCATTCACCGAGCTCCCATCTTGGGAGCCGTCCTGATTCAAAATGGTGTTCAATCGGGTACGGCACCCAAATAAACCTATAGATTTCCTCTTGGTCAATATCTCGTATGGCGGCTGATTACTGGTTCCTTGGAGTTATTTTCTCTGTACGGAATTTTCGAATCTCTCGATTGTTTTAAATTAGTAAGAATTTAGGCTAAATATCAATCTATCATTTATAGGCAGATTCGAAAATTCCCCACAGAGAAAAACCGCCATGAAAGGAAAATAAAACAATAGCTGGCGCTCCTCCATGGATCTCTTCTTAATTCAATCCTCTCCCACCATTCCGTCGACCGCTGCCTCCTTCTAAGATTAAGCGTTTCGACTAAAATCCATCCTCTAAAGGCTGTGTCCCTGTAAAAGGGCCTTTGCTTTCTCAACAATTGAATCTGTTGATAAGGGCAAATACGCTTTCCCATGCACGGACCATGGGCACCTGAGCGTGAGTACCAAATAGCTGTAAACACCCTGTATAGTCCAGGTATAGCGTTCACCGGTAAAGAATATCCTTCGTTTGGCAAAAATCGCGTGCTCCTTTTACTATCTCGTTTCCTGAGCTTAATGAAAGCGAGATAAACTCGGGTCCCCCAGTTTTATATTGAAAAGTTTTTTCTGGTCGTCGTTTTCTCTCCTATATATAGGCATATATAAGATAATATCCGCTGGGAAAAAAATAAAGGGGGGATCTATTTTATTTATCTACACCAATTACCTATATTTATATGAAAAACCAACTCTCTAGCATGTCCAGGTAGATAAGCTTTAATAATAGGCCTGTAGCAATACCGCGCCTAGATCCAAAAAACCCGTAAACGAATTTATAAATGAAATATGGTTTTACTTTTAACGAAAATTCACTCTATGTTCCGTAAAAACAGTTTTACATATAAACGTTTCTAGAGAACTAACAAATCTTTCAAATATCCCTCGCGAATCTTTCAAATATCCCTCGCGAATCTTTCAAATATCCCTCGCGAATCTTTCAAATATCCCTCGCGAATCTTTCAAATATCCCTCGCGAATCTTTCAAATATCCCTCGCGAATCTTTCAAATATCCCTCGCGAATCTTTCAAATATCCCTCGCGAATCTTTCAAATATCCCTCGCGAATCTTTCAAATATCCCTCGCGAATCTTTCAAATATCCCTCGCGAATCTTTCAAATATCCCTCGCGAATCTTTCAAATATCCCTCGCGAATCTTTCAAATATCCCTCGCGAATCTTTCAAATATCCCTCGCGAATCTTTCAAATATCCCTCGCGAATCTTTCAAATATCCCTCGCGAATCTTTCAAATATCCCTGGCGAATCTTTCAAATATCCCTGGCGAATCTTTCAAATATCCCTGGCGAATCTTTCAAATATCCCTGGCGAATCTTTCAAATATCCCTGGCGAATCTTTCAAATATCCCTGGCGAATCTTTCAAATATCCCTGGCGAATCTTTCAAATATCCCTGGCGAATCTTTCAAATATCCCTGGCGAATCTTTCAAATATCCCTGGCGAATCTTTCAAATATCCCTGGCGAATCTTTCAAATATCCCTGGCGAATCTTTCAAATATCCCTGGCGAATCTTTCAAATATCCCTGGCGAATCTTTCAAATATCCCTGGCGAATCTTTCAAATATCCCTGGCGAATCTTTCAAATATCCCTGGCGAATCTTTCAAATATCCCTGGCGAATCTTTCAAATATCCCTGGCGAATCTTTCAAATATCCCTGGCGAATCTTTCAAATATCCCTGGCGAATCTTTCAAATATCCCTGGCGAATCTTTCAAATATCCCTGGCGAATCTTTCAAATATCCCTGGCGAATCTTTCAAATATCCCTGGCGAATCTTTCAAATATCCCTGGCGAATCTTTCAAATATCCCTGGCGAATCTTTCAAATATCCCTGGCGAATCTTTCAAATATCCCTGGCGAATCTTTCAAATATCCCTGGCGAATCTTTCAAATATCCCTGGCGAATCTTTCAAATATCCCTGGCGAATCTTTCAAATATCCCTGGCGAATCTTTCAAATATCCCTGGCGAATCTTTCAAATATCCCTGGCGAATCTTTCAAATATCCCTGGCGAATCTTTCAAATATCCCTGGCGAATCTTTCAAATATCCCTGGCGAATCTTTCAAATATCCCTGGCGAATCTTTCAAATATCCCTGGCGAATCTTTCAAATATCCCTGGCGAATCTTTCAAATATCCCTGGCGAATCTTTCAAATATCCCTGGCGAATCTTTCAAATATCCCTGGCGAATCTTTCAAATATCCCTGGCGAATCTTTCAAATATCCCTGGCGAATCTTTCAAATATCCCTGGCGAATCTTTCAAATATCCCTGGCGAATCTTTCAAATATCCCTGGCGAATCTTTCAAATATCCCTGGCGAATCTTTCAAATATCCCTGGCGAATCTTTCAAATATCCCTGGCGAATCTTTCAAATATCCCTGGCGAATCTTTCAAATATCCCTGGCGAATCTTTCAAATATCCCTGGCGAATCTTTCAAATATCCCTGGCGAATCTTTCAAATATCCCTGGCGAATCTTAAAATCTTCACATCCCAAAGAAATCTTCAAATCCAATAAAAATCTTCAAATGACTAATAAATCTTCAAATACTTAAAAAAAATTCGAAAAATAGTTACGATTTTAATCGCGTACACATTTTTTCTAATGTCGGACCCTTCGGTTTCATATATTTGCGTCTAACTATACGAGTGACTCGTTTTTATGGTTCTTTAAAATGGGTTATTTTAGAACTAATACCGCAGCTAAAGCTATACTTTTTTGGATCAATGAAAAAAAATTTGCATTCGATTCTGTAGTTATCCCATGCACTTATAAATTCGATTTTTCGGTTATTTCGAAGTTCCTATAAATAAGGGGGATCGCGCGTAGAAATGAATGTTATACATTGTTTGAGCTATTTGGTGTTTATGATATTTATTTTCTCTGTTGAGAATAACAATGAAATCAAAGCTTATATACTTATAGTCTGCTATTTTAATAATTTATCTCGTATCTTCCGAAGCCGCGCTCTCGTCTCTAAGCTCTTTGTATTTTGAACGTGCTTCGAGTATTGATTTCAATACCAAGTCGTACAGTTTACTCCTTATACTCCCAACCATTATACAGGTATACCTTACTTAAAACAAATAGCTTGTGGTTTTTTATAGTAGGGTACTTTCGTTTTAATATTAATAAAAATATATATTTATGATATTATTCAAAATTCGTAGTTATCCGAATAGATCGGTGTTTTCGATTTAAATGCTAATCCTCAAGTTTTTAATCCATACGCCACTGAGTCACTCCAAAAGTAAACAACCTTTAGAGTGAGGCTGACACCTTTTTTTCGAATGCTAGTTTTGTCAATTATCACACTATTAAAACGCCATATTCAAAATTGTATACCTCTGGGTTGACCTCTGGAAACTCTACAATAGCCAGGCCACCATAGTGATGACGTAGATTGTGGGAAATATTTATTTTAAAAATTCAAAAATGGCGATTATAAAATAAGTATTTTTACTGTGGTGTTAATTTTTTTCTATACCATATGTATATATATTTTGAATCGTTTTTTAACGATCATTCCGAAAATGGAACTCAATTTCTATTTGGAGTTTTATTTGGAGTGATAGCCTCACTTTAGTGTTTGAAAACATTTCGGCAAAAATCTTTTATATAGTATTAGCATTGAATTTCCATATTTCACGTATTTATGGCTTTATATACGATCCAATACTAGGAAATCCGTATTTTTAAGGGTAATACTTTCATATAGTTCCATGACTATGAGCTTAGCTTTGAACCTGCCGTGCATATTATTAAAATTACGTTTTAAAGGGATATTGAATTGCAAAAGTTCTAATAATTGGCTATAAAATCAACCTATATTACATTATGCTCTTGAAAAATATTTAAATTCATAAAGAATACCCTCATGTATCCGTTTAAATATATATAAACTTAATGGAATATGCAAATACAAACGAACCTGAACACAAAGGCCTAAGCTCCACAGTGTATAACGTAAAAGGAAAGCCAACCCTGAATCACATTTAGCGTGGGAGATTTTTCACAAATTAAATTGTGATTAAGTTGTGATTTTTGTCCAAGCTTGATTATCCTTAATTAAATGTGTTAGTTAGGCATAATGGTTCTTAAGTTCATGTTAAAATTATATTTTTTAGGTTTAACTTGAACATATACGCTTATAAAATTCAAATTTTATAAATTTGTGAATATTTTGAGAAGGTGTTGTAGTGATATCTGCAGATATGAAGGATTGAAATGAATGTTTCTTATAACCTAATGGTTAATTAACCATTCGCAAACTTTACACGTAGGCCTTTGTCCTTAAATTATGGTAGTAAAAGAAGATATTAAAATTCAAATTGTCAGATACAATTTCGGTCCGTAACTGCTTCTGATAATTTTTCATAAAATTCCTTTTATTTTAAAACAGTTACAGTTATATTTATTATCAAATAATGAAACTACAAAGTTTATTTCTTTGAAATCTTGACTTTAAAGTCAAAATATATATTTAAATAGATCTTATATATATTATTGGATAAAATATTTAATTAGTAAATGTCTCTCGGACAATATTTTCAATTTTCATCTTCTCTTTACACTTTTATTTTATGGCAAATATTATAGTTTATTATCTTCTCTTGGAATAATTAATAAGCGAAGTAAAATTTACCCACAACTTCAAAGTTAGACCGATATATCTGTAAATTTCATTTATACGCAATATTGACACCCATGGTGGTAACTTTTGAATGTTGATAGTCAGGTTCGTATGTAGGCGAGCACGCAGGGCGTCCATAAAGGGACACGAAGATAAGGGGGTATATACTACGCGAATATAGCGATACCAAAAAAAAAGGTGATATAACCCTGATATTACCGCGTAACCGAGTTAGCCGCTTCGGGTTGCGAAAAAAGACGGCTTTCGACGGCCCGAAAACATCTAACTCTACGACTTTTACGTGCCTGGACGTTCGGCGCCTGCTAAAACTGTCAACGCTACCTTTGGGCGTGATAATTCACGGAGCGCATATACGGTGATCTTATATATATACCCTCATCATTGTTTCACGAACCTTCAACATTAGCTCTCAAGCTTGTCCCTATCTCGAAAATCCCTTAAAGGCGCGTTTCCATTTTCTTCAGACAGGGTTCAAAATTTGGAAAACCTAATTTCCGCTCTGGGTTTTGCCAGTGGAATTTCCCTGATATTTCTAGGTCCATGAAAGGTTTTGGAAAAACCAATACAATAAAGCTATGAATTTGCCACTGTAGTTTATGTTTAAATAACTCCAAATTTCATAAATTTCCCTGATTTATTTAAAAAATTTAAGAGTTTCCCTGATTTTTTGGCAACATTCAAATTGCCTGATAATTTCAGGTTT
This sequence comes from Odiellus spinosus, assembly GCA_963920705.1. Classification (NCBI taxonomy): domain Eukaryota; kingdom Metazoa; phylum Arthropoda; class Arachnida; order Opiliones; family Phalangiidae; genus Odiellus; species Odiellus spinosus. The sequence goes on along the minus strand of OY987228.1, from coordinate 18,739,531 downwards.
TCCCTTTAGGATTTCTAGATTTGTATGAACTCTATAGCTGATTCTACTCGTAACTTCGTGAAAATAAGAATGCTCAGACAGTAATTAAACCCCAAATTCAGTATAATTAATATAATAAGTATATAACAAGGCTCCAAATTAAAAAGCGTATCAATTTTTAATCATAAATTAAAAGTAAAAACAACCTCAGGAAATTTTCAAATTTAAAGATTAGATTCACGAGCTTGGCTTGTCTACTTTAATTATATGTTCGCGTTAATTGTAAGTGGTTAAATTTAGAACGCGAGATAAACTATATAAGTAGAATTTGCAACACTACATGGAAACGTTCCTTTATAGAATTTGTTAGAAGTTACTGAGGACGTTGTCGACATTTTACGCGTTCGGCGCGCGATGATGAGAGTGTGATCCGCGGATTCTCCCTCGGGAACAGAGTCGATCTCTCTTTGGGGCTTTAAAAAAACTCGTAGAACTCTTCGCAGGCCCAAGGAAAAAAGCCGAGAGCAAATCGAGTTATAGTTTGCGAGGTACCCTTCTTCGCGAAAATGGTGTCAGGAACTTTGAACTCCCAACGAAAAAAAAAAAAAAAAAGTCAATCGTTCGATTCTCTTCCCATTAGCTAATGAGTTTTCTCTACCCTATGTTTTTGACGTAAAATTACTTACCTCGAAAGCTAGGCCAAACTTTTCCGTGACATCGTGTTCCACGACTGCAGGAGGTTGAATTTATGAACGTTAAATTGACGACTAAAAGCTCCAATTACTCAAATGATCAAAAATAAATAAACACCTATTATAACTTTATATAATTTTCAACTGAAAATTAACTATTATATTATGTATTTGAGAATTTTTAGGCTAATTAATTTAAATAAAGATTGGTTCAGACGGGAAGAAATGAAGTATAAACATGAAAAATTTACAATCTTGAATAATATGGGCATTGACCAATCCACATTTGGCCCTACGTTCGTTCGCCCCGGTTCTATTATACTTAATGGTTGCCGTAAACCATTTTTAGGCTAAGATTGAAAAATCCATATTTCTTTTCGTCCCAAATTTGGTCTCGGAAATGGCGTCTCTTTATTGCACCCGCATTTAGCTTTTAAATTGTACACCTTTTATTACTCTTGAAAAGTTTACATTTGGCGCTTAAAATATTTTAAAGTGATGCTAGACTTTGAAAAGAAGTTATTTTTAATCGATTTTGGACCAAGTGTTAACTAGATTTGCTAAGCCTAAATCCCGTTCAAAGAAATCTCAAAGATTTAATGCTTATGTACCAATTTAAAACACATCAAATTTAAAGATAAACTTCCATTGGAATCCTGTTTATTACTATCCTATTTATACTCAAAAGATAAAAACAGAAAAAAATCAATAATTTAGAAATATTTATCTAGTTTTTAGTAGGTTTAAAATTAATTTTCTATCCTTAAAAAATCAAACACAAAAAATTGTTTCTTCCTTCAGATTTTGTTGGGTCAATTTGAATATTTCAAATAGACCCCCGCAAGTGGCGCCCCCGCACGGGGAAAAATTAAACTAGCTAGATTTTACGCGTGCGAAATTCGCACTCTTTCAAGTGATAGATACCATTTCGGCGGGAACTAAAATTTGCGCCAAAATTTGGCCACGCCTATTTTCTGTAACTTTAAGTTTCTCTCTCTCGCGAAAAAAGGTTAGAAATTCGAGATTCTAATCGTCTTTCCGAGAAAACTCTTGAATCTTTTTCTGTGAAGCTTTTTACAGACGATTTTTAGATCCATTTCAATTGGTTTTGACGAAATTATTTTTGCCACGTGTTTAAAAAACTTGTTTCCAGAGTCTATAGTACACCTTTAAACGTACTAATTATATATTCTAATTAATTTTGAACTATTATACCAAAAATCAAATTATTTTAAAAGATTCTCAAATACGTAATTGATTTCTTATACGTATAATAAATGGCCATAAAATAAAATGAATATATTCAGCTGAGTATATGGATATTATTTTCCGAATGGTGCACTGTTGGACTCGCGCGACCTTATTTTGACAAATCCTCGCTATCTTTAACTCGGTTGAAATGGCAATTCGTCTCTCGTATGTTTTTGGTCATATCGTGGGTGTTTTTTTTGCCTGAATACGACAGACGGGAGGGGTACCCCTGCCCGCGTACACGCCGTGTATTAATGGGGGGAGTTAAAGGTAAACCCGCTTTGGCAAAATAGTTCAAATGAAGCGAGGGTCATGAGACATTAAGTTCGGGGAACGTTTGAGGCGAGCGCCTCTCTTTTTCCTTGAATAGTGGGCGCTCCGCGCAACAAGGGCCTCCTCAGTCTTGTCAATTTCTGCTCGCTATATACTAGTTTCCGATTCGAGACCTCGCCTCTCTCTCTCTCTATATCTCCATCCATTTTATCGCTATTTATAACCTCGCGTATCAGTCGCTAGCTCGCGGTGTAGTTCGGCTTCTACGAGAATTCAGCGGCAGCGCTTTTGCTAGTTTTTGGCCTCGCTGGAAACCGATACATCTAGACAAAAATCGTTTATTGTGGTTTTGGGGGTGGGGATACGCTACGAAAAATATCTACCTCCGAGCTCGTGATCTAGTGTGTCCTGACATTCGTTCCGCCTTTCCCCTATTTTACTTTTCCTTAAATAAACTTAAATATGAAAAGAAAAGAAAAACATACCCCGCATAACGAGGCGCCTTTACAAGCGTATAAGGAATAGGCAAAAGCGAGGCTTGAAATAAAATTTTTGGACTTTTGCTCAAATTCTATCTGGAAAAGTAATAAAATATACTGCCTCGCAACTAATAGAAATCGAGCAAGATTTTCAAAAATAACCCATATCTTAAAATGGCCGTAACTTTTCTCTACCATCTCCTAGGCATAAACCGATTCCATCGAAAGAAATAAGACATTCCCTAGATTATTTTAAAATTATAAAATCTTGCCTCGCCACTAATAAAAATCGAGGAAATTGTCCAAAAATGACCCATATCTTAAAAATGCCGTAACATTTCTTTACAATCTCCTATGCATATACCGATTGCACGATTAGAAAGATGACATTCCCTAGATTATTTTAAAATTATAAAATCCTGCCTCGCCACTCGAAAAAGTTGCCTCGCCACTAATAAAAATCGAGGAAATTGTCCAAAAATGACCCATATCTTAAAAAGGCCGTAACATTTCTTTACAATCTCCTATGCATATACCGATTGCACGATTAGAAAGATGACATTCCCTAGATTATTTTAAAATTATAAAATCCTGCCTCGCCACTCGAAAAAGTTGCCTCGCCACTAATAGAAATCGAGGAAATTGTCCAAAAATGATCCCATTTTTTTTTAAAAAGGCCGTAACCTTTTTCTACAATCTCCTAAGCACATACCGATTGCACAATTAGAAAGAAGACATTCCCTAGATTATTTTAAAATTATAAAATCGTGCCTCGCCACTCGAAAAAAGTTGCCTCGCCACTGATAGAAATCCAGGAAATTCCAAAAATAACCCATATCTTAAACTGACCGTAACGTTTATCTTCAATCTCCTAGGCATAAACCGATTGCATCATTAGAAAGTAGACATTTCCTAGATTATTTTACTTAAGCCTAATTTGATAAACGATTCGGGGATTAGTGAAGGCACCTTAAAAACGCACCTATCTTTTCCTTCATGGATACGAGTAATTTAGGCCGTTTGACCTATATTTTTGTTGTTTTTCTTCCGCGCTTAATGTAACTTTAGATTAATACAATAGAGTCCCTTTTAAGTCGCTATATTCATCGTTCTTCTCGCCTTCATTCCACGTGTAATTTGTCATTACACGGTTTTAGTCGTCACTACACGTATTTTCGGGTGGATCCTTATTTCTTGATACTATACAGGAGATTAAACTAAATATTTTTAATTTGGGTAAAATTTAGTGCAGTTAAAAAAATTTAATTCTGATTAAACAGGTTAATTACTCGAAGAGTAGACGATTTTTCTTTTTGGTTTATACTCCCTTTAAAATTTGTTTTCTTATGACGTAACAGCCCGTAAGCCTTGGTCCTTATTAAATTATTAATTATTCATTCGCGCTTCTTTCGTGGGAATCGCGTAATCTTTTCCATCTTCAATACTTTAGTGTTTCTAATTGAAGCTAAATTAAATAACTTTCAAATTAAACTTTAATATAAAGATGTTTATCTAAAGCTTGAAAATAATATCGATTCGGTAATAAATAAGGAAATTGAGACATTATAAAATTAAGATAATTATATTCCTGGGAAGTAATTATTTTTATAATTTAAATATGATAACATTATACTATTTTACTATGCGGGTAATTTGGTTTAATTGTTAATCTTCTGGGAAATATAATACGTTGTTATATTCAAATAGAACTATAATATCAGAATAAATACGCCCTATTTTCGGGTAATCTGTCCTATTTTTAATATTTGTTTCCTGAAATATAATTCAAAATTATATTTTTCGTACGTAACCTATCTTATTTTGGGTTAATTTAATATGTAATTAAATTTAACTCGTAAAAATTTAAATATCTCTTCCAATTTATAATTAATAAAATTAATATTTTGAAATTTCTCCGATCAGCTGATGGAGAAAAAAAATCCTCATCTTTTTCGTTGTCTCTCTTATGCGCATCGTTCTTGATAGATGGCGATAGCGTTTCTTTGTCGCGTGAATTTCAAATAAGAATAAACGTCAATATTTCTTTAGTCGCCCCCCCCCCCTTTCCTCTGGTTGTTAGGGTCTATAAAAAATAGGCCTAAGGTAAAATTTAAACATTTTTTAGTCCTATATCGAATCTTGGCAATTTTTTGTCAGTATTAACTCCCCTTACCCCTCTTTCTCGTTCGAGAAAGATTCGCGAATGAATTTTTTCGCTGACATTGTGACACCGGTGATAAAAAACGTGGAGTGATGGGGAAATCTCTAGAAAGTATTGATCAGCTTTGTCTTCTTCAATGTAAGGTTTCATTAAGTACAAAGCTATAGCCCTTCTTATTTCTAAGGTAGATTTTAGTCCGTACACGTTGAGGATTCAGACTGACTCTGTCAACAGGCGTGTAAGAACGTGGGCGCGGGAAAAAGAGAAGTCCGCCTTTTTTTGCACTGATGAGATTCTTCCAAATTTTTAAGGAAAAAAAAATGAGGAAATCTTTCTTTTTCACCCTATCATCTCCGCGTATCCCCCATGGAACTGATTCCAAAAATAACATACCACGTTCTTCGTGAAAAAGAGAAGTGATGAGGGGAAAAAAAACTTCATTAAGAAGCCAATTATGAGAAGCGACTAGCGAGTAATTACCCAAAATAAATTCGATAGGAGGAAATCCATCTTATTATTCGATTGACTACCCCCCCCCCCCTTTGACTGTAACCTATGTTGATAAAAGGGATAATGGAATGTGTGGGATTTTTCATGAGCTATAAATATTACCGCGACAGTAAAAAAACATATTTTATATTTGAATTTTTGTTAATTTTTTAAAATAAATTACGTCATTATATCGTAAAAAATGACCGATATTTTTGACAATTTAATTTTGAAATTTCCAAGAGCTACGGGGCTTTGTTTATTAGTATGGAATAGTTATAGACTTGTGAAACTAGTTTAAAAACTTTTTAATATTATGAAACAGTCGTCGTGATAATCCAGATTAGTTTCCATGCCTTAATTTATTCCTTAAACTGTAGAAAAAAATATATACTGTACAGTCTCAAGAGATTTCGTTTATATTAAGTTCTTTTTAACCCTTTTTACGCCTTGTTCACCCTACGCGTGATCCAATTTCATCCCAATGTCTCTTTGCAAATTATTCCAGGCGACAAACTCTAATTTTGAAACTTTATAACGCGATTTTTTTTCCTTAGTTTTTGGTGGAATAGTTAATCGAAGTGAAATAGCAAGAACGACTCATTTGCACGTAGCACTAGCTGCTCTGCATGCGTAGTTATTAGGGTTGGGAACATGGGACATTTATTAGGTCAAATTATATACGTATGAAGGGAAGGGTAGAGACATCAATGAAAAGCCGCGTTTCCATATTAGAATTAATTCGATCTTTATTCACGATTTATGAAATTTTGGGGTTATATCAAAAATAAATTAAAATATTTGAGGGATCGGCCTTTGTGTGGTGAAAATTCGTTCCATTCATCGGAATAGAAACGTAGCTAGTATTATCCAGAATCACTGCAAAATACTTCGTTTTGATGGCGTGGAGAGAAGAGAGATAGTTTTTCCTCGCTCTGCCTATGCCTTCATTCTCGAGATATTCCCGGAGAAAGCTTTACCTCATCGAAATATACTTTTATTGGTGTCTTTAAGAACGTTTTTTTTTATACCGGTAGATGCAGGAAGTCAGATCTTGTCCTAAACTTAGTTATTTTCTCGGGATATACTACTACTATGGTAACTCCGCTTGCAACTTAGAATTAATGAGTTTGGGGACCGTCGAGGTTCGACGAAACCTTTTAAAATTTTCGTTTTCGTTCGGTATCTACCACGCACCACGCGCTCGGTTGTCGGCGAAACTCTTTGAAAATCATCTCGGATTCTCCCCACCCCTGCAGCCTGAGATCTTTTTAATACGCACTGCCGCTAATGAGAGTTCGCTATAGGGGGAAATCCGAAAGGATTAAAACGAAAGGCGTAGGAAATAAAAGAGAGTGAACGCGAGAATGAGAAAAGTTTTAGGCCTCCCCATCCTCACCGCACGGACTCGGAGCTCTGTTTTAAGTTTCGCCCTTTTCCGATGTCCTGGGATTTGATGGGTGAAATTTTAAAACGCCTCCACGCTCTTCCTCATTTTCTCTCGGTTCTCTGATTGCTTTTGCCCAAAAATTTCGGAAGAATTTTAAAAGGGACGAGTTTTCCTATATAAGCACTTTTGATATTAGACTCTTAACCCACGTATGTTTTCTGGGGACTTTATTTTCGCGTGTGAAAGCTTTTATGCAAAGACAAATTTTCAGAGAAAAAGTTCGCGGGGCTTAAAGCCACAATTTACAGAAATATGCCAATTTTTAAAGATGGTATACTCCAATTATTTGTGCAAGCCAAATCTGCAAACCTTACCCAACTTTCACCTATCCTACTAGTTTGCCCGAGCAAACCTAGCTCAACTTTCAAAAATCCTTCTAGTATGCCCAAATATTTTTTCCGAAACAAATCTGCAACCTTGTCCAACCTTCACTCACTAAACCGCAAGAGTTTTTTCCAACCAGACAAACTTGGTGGATGGTAAGTTGGGCAAAGTTGGCAGATTTGATTTTCAAAAAAATAAATTTTGGTAAATTATTGAATAATCTGCGATTTTGGAGGCTTTTGAGGTTTCGCAAAGAATTGCGAGATATTTTCTTTTTAATTTCACATTTGATTTGATATTATTCATTTTAAATTAACTCGAATACCTCGTTTAATACATGTTATTAACTTTTTTCACCCTTTTGTTGACTTTAACCTGAGCATAGATGCTATACATGTAAAACATATCTACAGGGGTACCTCTGAAAATATTTATTTCATCAAATACACTTAGAATCAGAAGCCGATGAAACCCTCCTTTGAAGTCTATTACTCCCGGGTCTTGTCTACCCATCTCTGTATGGGTTATTCTCAAAAGGCGCGATTCGTACGCCTCCTAACGGTAGATGTTTTCGGAGCGGGAGCTCGTCGAGCGAATATCTCTAGCAGCCTTGGAGTTCGTCCAAAAAACGTCGTCGTTTGTGGAGAGAGAGAATTTCCAATTTTCCGTAGACAGGGGGGATGAAGTAGGACCCCTTCTAACTCGTAAAATTGGGAATTTTACCCATACAGAGAGGAGCGCTATATGGAACATTGGAGTAGTAGACTTCAAAGGAGGGTTTCATCGGCTTCTGTTAGAATGTAATGTAATCTCTTTCAAGAGATTAATTTAAAATGCAGTGTTACTGTGGTCTGTTTATAGAGGCAAGAAAGAGGAAGGCGGGTACCAACCTCATTGCGAGCTTATATTATTTCTTCTTGACAACCCTGTTTTTAGTTACGCAAAACTAGTTCACTTTATTACCTTCAAACCTAAGAATTATATATTATATTGTGTTTTTCTATACGTTCCTCTCCCCTTTCCCCAAATAATAAGAGAATTCCGAATGAATTGTATTTTATTGCTAATTTTTGATGGTTTTGATAAACATTTCTTATACATACATAAAGTTACGTACACGTAATGTTCTTAACCATTTTTCATGCGTAACTTATTCGTGGTGAGGCGAAATTACGTCGCGTTCTCGTAGACAACTGTCTGACCACGTTCTGACGAAGAATTCTTATTTTTGGAAAAACAGGAAACGTCCAAATTAAACTAAAAATCGACGTTATTAAACTGTCATTTCTTTTATTGATGGTTGACAATCGCGATGTACATTTAGTTATCTTTATTTAAGGTAATTGTTTTCTACTTACTCGTATTTCGATTTAGTAATTTTCCGTTTCCGAATTAAACAAACTATGAAAAAAATGGGTGGTAGAGGAGATATTGTATTCTTTGTACATCGGAATACCAACTTATTGTCAAGGATATATTTAGTGCCGCTCTGCCGCTTTCTTCATCATCAGTTTCGTCCCAAATGTTCCGCTAATCTGTCAGAATAAGAAAATTTTCTCCCGTCGACGCCAATTACCGTACTTGTTGTCGCTGTTACATCGGCGCTATACCACCGATTCTGTCGTCAACCCGAAAAGAAAATCATTGTTTCAGACGCCTGTCAGTTTTTCGCGCTTGTCTAGGTATCGGGTTATTTCCAAAGGGGTGGTAAAACGTATTATCACACTTTTAAAATTCCCTTAAAGGGAGAATGCAACCTAACATGATTTTTTTTATCGATTGCTTATCGTTTAAAAACGCCTAATCAACTGTAGTAGAAAGATTACAAACACATATTGAACTAGAAATAAATTTAAAACTTACCCGGAAAAATAGGCTTAGCTATTTTCATGGAGATCCTGAATTTTTTTCGCATTGATGGGTCTGCGACCAATCGAATGTTATTGGAAGTCTCACGGAGATCTCGCCTTATATCGATAGGCCTTTTCTTATTGGTCGATGACCCTTAAATGCGAAGAAATTCAGGATCTCCACGAATCCAGCTAAGCCTATTTTCCTGTTTAATTTTAGTTTGTCATTTTTTACTGGTGGATAATGCCTATTTAAACGATAGGTACCGATAAAAAAATCACTTGTATTGTTAGGTTGCATTCTCCCTATCCTAATAGATACTAAAAACTAAAAATATAATCAATAGGCCTTTGAAAATAATAGTGAGATCCTCAGATTAATGATTTTAAATAATTTAAAAACAGTTTTAGGAAATATAGGCATAGGTAACGAAACATATTTTATACCAAAAATTTCCAGTCTAACTTATTTACTTTTAAAACCAAAATTCTTTTCTGATTATTGGAAAGATCTCAATGATCAACTGCAGATTATAGATAAACACATTATACCGAAATTTTTAACGTTCCATCATCTCTTTAGCGCGATTTGTACCCAAAATGAAATAATTACGTTTGGGTTTCCGAATTTTTTTCCTGGAAAGGTCGAAATTATCATTTCATTTTAATAAATTCGCGGAAAGGGTTGTTTTTTTGGTTGCATATTTTAGGGGGAAATGGGGCGATTCTGTTATATTTGCACGCACCTCTTCTTACGTTATTATTATAGATTATATTGTTTACCGCTGTTGTTTACTAGGGTACGCTTATAAATTATCATTTCAAAAACAAGATGGTCCGTTCTTCCACGCCAATTACCCCACGTGGCGAAGTTAATTAAGTTCTTAATTAAAATAGTGGCCGAATTTTTTTAAATTTTCAACTTAGTTACTTGTTGCGTAAAGTTTTTGGAGTTAAATGGGTTTCGCTTTAAGTAGATGGTAAGCTTAATTAATGCCGCGGTGTATTTTTATCCAAAAATTCAGTTAGCTGAGACGCTGGGCCCGTTGTGATAGAACTAGCTCTTCTGTCTAAGAAGAAAATTCGCGTAAGTGGGCCTTTGCAGTGGTAGAGGATATTAGCATGAACGCTATAGTAACCCAAAACTATCTTTGCGTAACTAAAAATAGTGAATATAATAACTCAAGTAGAAACAAAATATATTTTTTTATCCTACCCTATACAGTCCGTTCAACTTCTTTCCACGATTACTCCGCGTTTGAATCGAATTAAAGGGAGATTGACGTGTGCCAACAATTAATTTTTTGTGATCGTAATATAAATATTAACCCAAAAATTTACACGAGAAATATATTATACATTTTTCACTTTTTTAAAAAAAAAAAAAAAAGGCTTAAAGCGCAACCCTTTTTAGATGATACCAGAAGCCGATGAAACCCTCCTTTGAAGTCTATTACTCCCGGGTCTTGTCTACCCCTCTCTGTATGGGTTATTCTCAAAAGGCGCGATTCGTACGCCTCCTAACGGTAGATGTTTTCGGAGCGGGAACTCGTCGAGCGAATATCTCTAGCAGCCTTGAAGTTCGTCCAAAAAACGTCGTCGTTTGTGGGGAGAGAGAATTTCCAATTTTCCGTAGACAGGGGGGATGAAGTAGGAGCCCTTCTAACTCGTAAAATTGGGAATTTTACCCATACAGAGAGGAGCGCTATATGGAACATTGGAGTAGTAGACTTCAAAGGAGGGTTTCATCGGCTTCTGATGATACCCTTTACTGGGAGCTCAGTCTGAAGGAAATGGAGTGTAATTTTTAGATTTCTTCGACCCTAAAATATTTAATCATTTTTTTATCTGGAGTGCCTATTATAAAATCACAGAAAGACAAGTTCTATCAATAAAATTTGCGTTTGATAATTTTTACCTGCACAATAGTGCGTGTAATTTTGTGATTGGTCAGGTCAGAGTACCTCCTTTTAACTGAATGACATAAACAGAACTTGTAACAGTTTATAGAAACTTTCAGAATGTTTTCTATACGCAAAATTACCTTATATAATTGCTAAAAATGACTAATTTTCCATTTCGCTCTTTCAACCTCCCTTTAATCTTATAAATACGAATTTAACTTGGTAAGCCGCAATTCTGAAAACTAAAATTCGTGATTATTTGTAGATAATAAACTGAAACTTTTAGCAATAAGCGGTTATAACTTTTCCCGAAATAATTTAAATATAATTTCGGTTAGAATATTTGCCCAAAAATTATTTTATCGCGTAAGTTTTCCGAAGCGTAATTGGTTTCATAAATATTCATTTTGAATATTTGCGAGTTGATAGAGAGGTGAAAGGGGGATTTTTCTCTTTTATATCTTCATTAAATCCGCTTATGTAAATTTTCGAGGGAATCAATAAATATATAAATTTGTCCAAAATTCAATTAGGGTCGCGGGGGTAAATGGCGCGGGCCCGCGACTTCGAGAGACGTCTCCTATTAGTTCGTCGATCAAATAAATGGAAAACATTTTGGGTTGATATATATTTCTCAACGACATTTTCCCGATAATTGAAGTCTGTCTCTATCTCTCCCTCCCTCTCTTCTTCTCTGAACTATCTCCCCACGCGACCCTATAGGGTGGTACCCTGTCGTACCGTATAATGCTTGCCGATGTTATAGTAAGAATATTTTCTCCCCGACATTATGGCTACTTCAATTTATAAGTAGAGTTACCTTGTGGGAAAAGATTTCCCGCCATTTTCTATCAAATTCAGCCCAACATCGCCCAATTTACCTCGTGCCCATTGGGGGCGTTGATTTAACGTTTTTTTTGTAGAGACGTTGATAATTTATAATTTAATTTGTTCTAGATGAGGTTTCAGCTATATTTATAAATTTTACAACAATTCTTGGGAGGGACTTCGAAATTTTAAAATATTTTTAGGAAGGATTTCGATATCAGTGATATTTTAAGATTTACTAACTGTTTTCGGGAGAAATTTTGAAGTTTCAGATATATTTTGAGATTTTAAATCTATTTTGGGGAAGAATTTTGAGATTTCAACAATATTTTCGGATTTTCATATTTTTTTTTTGTCGGACAAAATTTTATTTCTCTAAAAATTTAAGAAAAAGAAACTGATATTCGTGATTAAAAATTTCACGTGAAACTTATTAATACAGTACCCATATGATGTATATTATGATCCATAATTAGTAAAAAAAAATGTATATTTGTTAAATTAATACTTATATTATTCAAGAGTTGTTTATTAAAAACTTCCGTGACAGCCTCACTTTAAGAAAAAAAACTGTTTATTAAATTAACGTTTAAGGAGAACTTTCGGACGTCCTTTTAAATCCATTTATAATAATTAATTTAATCTCTTTTACTAAACCATGACGTAGGAGTCTCGTTAATTAATTTTAATAATAATTTAAGTTAATCACCATTGTCATAAATTTTGAGTGACGAATATGGTTTCATAATCTTGAATCGAATAAAAACGCCAAACTATTTCGTAAAAGAGCCATATTGGGCGGGAAAGATATGAATATTTCCGAATATTTTCTGCATTGTGTCTGGAGATGGTATCGCCTCTTTATATATATTAAATATAATAACGTAACCTAAGTGACATCTTTTTGTACCAAAAACTTCTATACATCCGCTATATAGTTAAATCTCTCCGAAAAACCTCGACATATGGGCCAAGTTTTTCGAGGATTATCGCAAATGCAAGGATCGCGTGATAAGGACGGTGTATATACATGGGGTCCTATTGATGACCTTTCATTAGTCAAAGGCGGGAGGTAGAGGAGGGATATAAACCAACCCTCTTTACTCGCGGTATCCCCGACGTTTAAGTACGCGTGATTAGGAAAAATGAGGCTAAGAGTTCGGGATTACGTGAAAATCAGAAAAACATTAGTGAGATGGGATTCATCCAGTATATTACCCTTTAATGTTGAAAATAAAATCGGCACCTTTGCACACTTGGAGCTAAACATGGAAGAGCTTTTGAATTTATTTTCTGAATCACCATGCCACAAAACGAATTCCAGAATTTTTTAGGAATTTTTAGACACTTTTTTGCTGTTTAAATTAATTTGTAAAGTTTGGTAAAATTTGAAAAAATAAATATAAATTCGGGCCAATCATATTTAGCCTTCAACAGCGCTTGTAATGTCCAAACATTAAAATAATAGGCTGGCGTTTATGGCCAAGATCTTAGGCATGAAACTCCGGCCTACTCTTTTAATGTTAGCACATTACAAACGCTGTTGATTGGCCCGAATTTTTTCAAATTTTACCAAATTTCAGAGTTTAATTTAAACCCAAAAACGTGTGTAAAAATTACGAAAAAATTCTGGAATATTTTTTTTGGTATGGTGATTCCGAAAATAAATTCAAAAGCTTTTCATTAAGGTAGTTATGGGAAGCTAAATTGAAATAAAGGTTTTAAAACAATATGAAAAAAGGTACGATAAATGAATCTTGAAACGAAATATTGGTATCTGATGTTTCCTCTAAGAATGATAGCATCAAACTCAGCGTTAAAGATATAGTTTTAAGTAAAAGATGAAACTATTTTCCCCGCTCTTTTTGGACGAGGCCCAAAAATGATCAAATTTGATCTAGACGAAAACGAGTGTCGCGTTGGGGTGTTGGGATATCAACGGTAGTCGTTTTGCCAACTCGTATCAATTCCCGAAAGGGACGCGAAAACTCAGTCACCCAAGAAGCGTTATTACTAGTTGAGGACGTGCGTACGTCCAAAATCGTTCAATTTCGCGAATGGGGCTAACGCGTAAGGGGGGTTAGATATATATACGTTTCGGAATTAGCACCATCAAGCTTCTGTCGCGTCCCGTTACTCCTCGATTTATGTCGGAGCGAAAAAAAGGGGGTTTAGATTCTAATAGTCGATTCCGTATAACGCGTTGAAATCCCTCGAAAAACGAATGTAAACTGTATCCTTGCTATACAGGGAACGGGCGCTCTGCTGGTTTTTGATGTGTCCCCACGTTTCTCTCTCTCTCTCCTCTTCCATCGGGATCGAACTTATACGTATTTCTTCCTCGTATATCGTCAGGCACGTGCCACTTTCGCTGGAAATGACGAAGGAAGCTAGAACTCCCAATCTCTGATGAGCGCCCCTTTTTGGTCGCTAACCAGCGGCTAAGCTAGTAGACGCCGGCGAACTAAAAAATACAATAGAGTCGCAAACCGGGGACTGTACCCAAAGAACGCGACTCTCCTGTAGAGCCCTCGAATCGATCCGATAGTGACTCGTTTCACACGGAATGGTACCTTGACTATAGAGTCGCGTATATACCTTTGAAATTTATGATTTATATTTAGAATTTATTAAACGAAAATAACCTATCATAAAAGGTAACGTCAATTGACTTAAATATGAAGGATTGTAAATACGGTATAATGAGTTCTACTCTTTCTGTTTAAAATGAAGAACCGCTCTCGGCCGGTCTGTAGATAACTAGCATTCAGAGTACCCCGCCAATCGAACTTTACCACCGTTGTCAATAGATATCGGTGTTGCCTACAATGTTCGATTGGCAAACTAGTCATTAGCAAATATCATACAACACAAGGACTAGTAATCTCACGGAATCTTGGTCATGTATCACACTGGCGGTGTCTGGTTTCCGGTGCTCCCTGAATGGCTATATACCTCTGACGTCATAGGAATGACATGTTTCAAATGACGTCGTCGCTCTTTGGACCCAATAATAAGCTCTTTGGATCCAATAATAAGCTCTTTGGACCCAATAATAAGCCCTCGGATCCGTAATTTACCCGGTTTTTTGGCGCGAAATAATTCCACTACAAAGGGTGTATATCTTGCTGTCCTTCTGTTTATGGTCTATGATATTAGTTGTTTTAAAAACCTGCGTTCATCGAACTTATGGCCAATTAGCTATAAAACAGTTTCAAAGAAATACTGTGCATAAAATTCGAAATTGTGTTCTAAATTGTATTTGTTTTATTTATATATTTATTTAAGAAAGGTGTTGAATTTGAGGGATGTGACTTTAGCTTCATTGTACTCTCAAATAATGAGCTCAAAAACACGGAAGGACTGGTTTAGTTATTTTTTCGTATATCTTGGCGAACGTCGCCAAACTAGTTGGTCCCTCGTCCCCCCTGTTAAAGCGAGAATGCTAAAGGAGAGAACTCGAATGAAGAGAGGAAACTTAATGGGGTGCTGGCGGTGGTTAGCGATCCCGAGTTTTTCTCCGAGTTTTTGGCACTCGTTATAGCAGTTTTGATCGCTGCAGCCTGAAAGCCGTCATTAACGAGTAGGCCTAAAAATCCACATACATACATACAACCAGTTCTACAGCTAGCTCCCGGCTCTTTTTTCCGTCTTCTCTCCTCTTCGCAATCTCTCCTCCGCGGGTCTCGCTTTTCCCGAGATTGAAAAAAACTCCCTTGTAGTAACAATAGCGTTATTACTCCAGAAACGTAGTCTCATTTTGATCGACTAACGATTTTGTTGGCCACCCACCGGGTTCTTTTTAAAGGAGAGGTCTCGCTTAAATTCACGTTTTTGGATTTTGCTATATATTAGAATAAAGCTAATTGTGAGACTAAACGTTGCCCACTCATCTCAAATATAATTTTTAGATTCTATCGCAAACTAAAATACATTTATATGTGCATATAAATATTCTCTTACAGTCAACCCCGTGGGAGAGCAAGGCATTTATTTTTTTATTATTCTTAAAATAATTAACAAGCCTGCTACTGTTTAGAAAAACCTTTTCGGAGAGCTTTCGGACGTGCTAGTCACTTTTTTAAGAATATTATAAGTTAATCTCCATGGTCATTAAATTGTCTGAAGGATTTAATTTTTGGTTATATTAATTCTATTTTATACGCGTATATTTCGTTAAAAATGACGTCAAAGTAACAATATATATTTATAAATTGAGTTTTTCACTTTGAAACTTGTTAGTTTAGCGGAATTGTTACTGTGACTCGGTACGTAGACCGTGACCTTTATTAAGAGACAGAATTTCATTAATTTTAAAAGTAATATTGTTTTGATAATTAGCAGATGTAATTGGTGTTATTTTGGAGATCTCATTCTGGTCTATACTATAAAATCCCTTACTAACCAAAAACAAGATTTTAAATGAGACCTGCTCTTTATAAGGGATAAGGCCATTCTGGAAATCCTGATTTTCTAGGAATCCCCAATTCCAATCGTCTTTTTTGCATTCTATGAATACTGATCCTATAAATGAAAACTATTCCACGATTTCAGTATTTAATTTACCACTTCTCCCATCTTACGTATAATTTGATTATTCATTGTGTTATACACTTAGATGCTAATTAGCTCACGTGTCTAGATTTTAAGTCTGTGTGATTTTTTATCACGTGACCAACAAATAATGTCCTCTTGTCAAAAAAAAACAAAAAAAGAAAAACAATTTGAAACAAAATTTGTTTAACCTGACGAAGTTGTTAGAGGAAACTGTAAAATGTTCAGAATGAAATCATAATTCAGGGGCAAGTGAATAGAGTTCAATAATATTTTTCAAATTAGGGTATATATTGAATTAATTTACACAGAGGGTGGTTTTCCGAACTTAATCGCAACTTTTTATTCGTCTGATCTAGTTGGTTTCGGATCTTTCTTTCGTCCTTCGTCTATTCGTTTTCCGTTCAGACGAGAGGGGAAGTTGTAAAGTATACGTCACTGTTGGAAATTTAAATAAAATTTCAATACCTTATAATATCTTACCTTTTCCGAATAACCCTTTGCCCTATTTTCTTGGAGAAAAAAACTGACAGAGATCCTAGTATTTGAAGGTGGGAGACGATTCTTAGAATGTTTGATTGGTTACGTCTTAATTGTAATTTTAACAAGTCGCGGTGGATACATTTGGGAATGAAACAAGATGAGCTAGACTTGTTAACAATTCTGATCGATATTTTTGAGTGAGTTGTCCCTTTCCTACTGTTTTCTTTCTATGAAGTTTATCATAACGTTATTATAACCAGAAGCCGATGAAACCCTCCTTTGAAGTCTACTACTCGAATGTTCCATATAGCGCTAATCTCTGTATGGGTAAAATTCCCAATTTTACGAGATCGGAGGGGTCCTACTTCATACCCCCCTGTCTACTGAAAATTGGAAATTCTCTCTCTCCACAAACGACGACGTTTTTTGAACGAACTCCAAGGCTGCTAGAGATATTCGCTCGACGAGCTCCCGCTCCAAAAATATCTACCGTTAGGAGGCGTACGAATCGCGCCTTTTGAGAATAACCCATACAGAGAGGGGTAGACAAGACTCGGGAGTGATAGACTTCAAAGGAGGGTTTCATCGGTTTCTGTTATAACGTATATTCAATTATAGTCGGTAAATTGCGGTTTTGATTTAATTACCAAGCTGAACTGATGATACTAAAGTTAAGTTACCATTCAACACCCTTTTGTCAATAGATAGTTCCGTCCTTCCAACCATCAAATTTTTCTCAGTACAATAAACCCCAAAATCTCTTTTCGTTTTAATTTTTGGCATTCAAATACGATGCGGGACTTCCTGTTTGGAAAGGAGGGAGTCGGGATTTGATTAATTGGGACGATATTATTATGATAATTAGAAGAACGGTACGTTTTGGGAACGTCGAGCGATATAATAGTTAAAATTACGCCGTTAATTATTTCGAATGAAAGGAAAAGAATTTCGACCCAATTTCCGTTTCAAAAACATCTCATCTCCCATGAAGTTTCCATCCCCTCTCTCTCTGTCTCTCTCTCTTTCTCTCTCTCTCGGAATTGAAATTTCTTCTTCCCTCCTTTCGCGGGTGAAGAAGGGTTTTCCGCTTCTTATTTTATCTTGGTAAGCATTTGACACGGAGCGACACCTGCCTCCGCCACCATTTTTCTGTCAGAATAAAAAATTAAGTTAAAAGTTAAGGAAAAAAAAAAAGAAGTTGAAGAGGAATTCGTCTTCTCTCGTTCCAAACTTCCCGAATACCGTTTATAAACGCTCACTCCTTTAAATTAAAAATTCGCGCGAGAAGATAGAGCGAAAAAGAGAGATAGAGTGAGAGCGAGTCATCTAAGACTTCATTCTCTCCCTTATCTTTCTACTAACGAAATTCTTTGAGACTCTCGAATCGAGTCCTTTTTTTCTCGCGCCCGAGAAAGTTGGGAACGAAGAGTATATAAAACTATTAAAAGGGTGCGAGCATTTTCGCGTCTCGGAGAAGCGGCTCGAGTTTTATATAATATAAAAAACACACACACACATTTTCAAACCAGCATAGCGACACTTCATAAAGTATCCGTGTATCCGGACCTTTTCTTGGCGGGGGTTCTAAATCCCGTCGCAAACCGAATTTTACGACTGTTTGCGAACGATTGAATGAGTATAGGTAGTTTAGATAATAGCCTGTAGACAGATTCATAATAAAGCTTGAAAAGGTGATTGAAAACGGGGCCCATCTTGTGTAAGAATAAAAATATCAATAGGCAGCTCCTGGTGGTGTCCTAAACCTCTAAAGGACACAGCTCCACCCTGAGTTGCCTGATGTTGACATTCTATTCTTACCCAAGATGGGCTTTCGCTCGTGAATCAGATCCACCAAGATAAATAACTCTAGGATTTTAAGGACCCGCATTTTGGCGTTCTAGCTCTTCTCTGATTATAAAGTTTACTAATATTGCCCGGTCTCGATTGTTGAACCTATTAAAAGACTTAAAGAACGTAACTTGACCACGATTTAATGTAAAAT
Source organism: Odiellus spinosus (assembly GCA_963920705.1). NCBI lineage: Eukaryota > Metazoa > Arthropoda > Arachnida > Opiliones > Phalangiidae > Odiellus > Odiellus spinosus. Next base: position 18,720,812 of record OY987228.1, on the reverse strand, counting down.
GACGATATATATGGCCATTGGCTTACTGGTTTTAGCGAATCTCGCGCGAAGACGTTGTGGTGTGCGCGACGTTCTTATCCTATTTTATAGTTTTATACACGTACACGGGGGAGGAGGGAAAAAAGTCAAGCGTCGAGAAATGTTATCTTTTAGATCGCGAGAATCGTCGTCGCTATCTGGCACCACCCTCGTCCCTTATGTACGTTATGGAGAAGTAGGGCCCGCGGGCGAAGTGTGAAATTTAGCTAATCACGCGCCGTTCTTGTAATTCCTCGCGCGTATAGCGTGGTTTTATAAACTCGCGCGGACAAGAAGGTCCTCAGATTGCTCGATCCGGAGGCCTCCGTCGGATCTATTAGCCAAGAAATAACTTCTAGGGTCCTAAAAAACAAGACCATCGCCTGTATTCTCGGGGTGCCGGGTCACCGTTGTTTGTCTACTTTGGTTCGTTTTAAAACATACGTAACGCGGAACGTAAAACGAGACGTCTCGCCCTAGCTTCGTTTCTCCAGTTTTTCTCGCTGCCGCGTCATTCCCCGGACTCGTCCGCGATTTCGTAAAACAGGAAAAATCCTTGTTCTTATCGGAGGAAGCCGCTGGTATACACCGTGTTTTTCTCGCTATCCCCGAAAGAGAAACTCGTCCACGGATATTTCGAGAACGATGACGTTATAGGAACGAATGACGCGTAAACGAAATTCTCTCCCATCGGAAGACGCCTAATTTCCGAGGGTTGCGTCGAGTTACCGAGACCCATTTCTCAGCTACGAAGAATTCCTAATTAATGCCAGAAATCTCTAAACTCCAACTTCATATTTACATTCATAACCAATCTCGTGATAAATCTATTAAAAATCACGTTTAAAACGAATGAAGCTTTTAAATTGAGAAAATATTTTTGCTACCATGGAGTAATAGTATCCAAATGTCAAGGTTTAATAACAATTATCATCTTTAATGATGTGCTAACCTTATCTACGGTGTTCATCGTTCTATGGTTGGTGTAAAAGTTTTGTGTAAGTTTAATTGCTGGACCGTTGTGACGAAAGCGGTACCCAGTCGGGCCAAAACCTTATCAAACATTTACGCTGTTCGACACTGTTTTTCTCGTCAAAATGCGCACGACCATTAGGGATAGAAAGATGGTAAAAGCTCCGCAGTCGAAGCCGAAAAGCTGCACCTGCGTATGATACTTTTGCAGTTCAATGAATGGGTTTTCCTGTAAAGTGTGTATTGGAGAGAAAAAAATGAACAGTATCCAGTAGATCAAATAATGAAAAAACCAATATGACTTATCAATGTTAATTTATGCCACTAAATATGAATAGAAAGCAGACACCAATCATTACTATCCTCTAAATAGCATGTTTACTCGTCTAAAACCTCAAACAACGTTTCAATTTTGTCTCTTGGTATTAATTCCGTACACGAGTATACATTATAGCTTTGATTAATTTTTAACTAGAAGCGAACGAGGGTCTTTTCCCAGAAGATATATAGCTCAAAATACGGTTCTTATTAGTTTTTAACTCGGGAACGAACCGTCGCGATCTGTCAGCTCACTTTTTTAGTGTTTATACAACGTAAGACCGCGTGTGTATTCGTTGGTTTAAATTTAGATAAAACGACGTCGTGGCGGTGTCGTCTTATCCCAAAAAACTTGGCTTTTCGGGGTGGATGAAAGAGGGCGGACTAGCTTTGGCAGTTAAGGCCAAAGATGTTATATACGCGTATTTATATAAAAAATGGTTAATTACTCTACTAAACTAACATTATGAATTCGTCTTGATAACCGTGCAATCCCTCGACGGCGGCGGGGTAACGAAGATTTCGGAGAAAAAAAAAAATGTACCCAAGTACCCGAGTTACTTCTGACCGGATTTTGAAGTCTATATGTACCGAGAAAAAGATACGTCGGGTCGTGGACCAAGTTCGGGGGTTGAACGAAGTAGTCTCTCCTCTTCTTAAGACTCGCTTTTTTTCCTTTCGACGAGAATCCCATTTGGCGCTACGTAGAAACAAAGAAACGCATTCAGCATGATAGATTGAGCGCAGAGACCCGGGCGACAGCCAGTCTTTGCTCTTCTTTTTTTATTTTTCTCTCCGCTGCCCGCCCTCCCGAATCTTGGATGAAATGGCGCTAGCTCTAGACCCTGGAGTAGAAAAAGCGCGTGGAGTGAGAGAGCGGAGAGTTCTACCCTAGCGCACACGAGGCCGAGATCGGACTCCGAGATAACAGCGCCAATTAAGACGAAGAAGAACAAGAAGAAAAAAGTAGAAATAGAGAATGAAAGAGAAGAGAAAGCCGTTCGCATTATATCGAAGAAGCCATTCCACTTCGAATCCCACACTTCTTTTTTGTCCGAGGACTGAAAAAAGAAAGAAAATAAAAGATTTCGCGGATCGTAGTCCTATCATGATTGATGAAGGCCTTCACCATCCTGGCTATCATAATCGTTCGAGAAGTACTTCTAACAGACGGAACTCGATATCTACCGTACTCTTCTCAAGTACCGATCCTCCTCGACTTATTTGGGAATAGCCCGTACAAATGCTCTATTACTCGAATTGGGTAGTCTTAGATTACCCTATTTATATACGTACCATTTCGAAAGTCAAACGACTTTTTTTTGGGGTGGAAGTAATTTAATATATATGGGCCTCTTTTTTTCCATAAAATGGTTCATTTTTTTTAATTAATGAGAAACGGAGGCCCCAGAAATTATATCAACCTTTTTTGAAAATTATATTTTGATCAACCTATAATTATAGGTATATATTTCATACTTATGTTTATTTTATGCATGGTGTTTTAAATCGCTATCGGCGTAAATTATAATTAAGTATGACCGTGAACCTCGCAGATTTTCTATTCATTCTTAATTTCGTTCCCAAATCACACGCCCTGATCAGAATAAAGAAGAAATTACTAGGTCGAAACCTTGGTCTACCCCCATTTCGCCCAATTTCATTTCGCCCAATTCCCATTTCGCCCAGTTTTCTTTTCGCACAATTTCATTTCGCGCAATTTCCATTTCGCCCAATTTCTTTTCGCCCAAATCCCATTTCGCCCAATTTCTTTTCGCCCAAATCCCATTTCGCCCAACCCCATTTGGCCCAACCCCATTTGGCCCAACCCCATTTGGCCCAATTTCTTTTCGCCCAATTCCCGTTGGCCCAATTCCCATTTGGCCTAATGTCTTCTCGCCCAATCTCGTTTCGCCCAATTTTGATTTGGACCAATCTCATTTTGCCCAAGTCACATTTTTCCACTTTTTTCCCCCCAACCTAACCTAACCTAACCTAAATTAAATAAAAGTCACTTTTTTGGCCTACTAAGACTTTAAATTTTAAAAGGTTTAAGCTTTAATCGTTTTAGGCGAAAAGGGAAGAGAAATTTTTGGGTTGGGCGAAATGGGAATAGATAATTCTAGGCTAGCTGATAAAACGATTGGGCAAATTGGGATTGGGCGAATTGAGAAAAGGAATTTTTAGTTTGGGCAAAATGGGAAGAGATAATTTAGGGCCAAATGATAAAGCGATTGGGCAAAGTAGGATTGGGCGAAATGGAAATAGATAATTTTGGTCCAAAAATGTCTTGGGCGAAATGGGAATAGATAATTTTGGGCGAAATGTTTTGGGCGAAATGGGTACATACCGAAACGTTTCTAGCTACTGTTTTCGACTATAAAACCCCTTATCTATTTTAAAGGAAGCTTTAATAAAATTATCAAAAAAAAACACACTCTTCGTTATAGGTTAGTTTTCTTATTTTCAATGCCGTCTTGATGAATATGAATTTTTTAAGACAGCCGGATAGAAAATATTTTTCGATATATTTTGGAGCACATAAACCCGGACGTTTTTCTCGTACCAGCCACGTACTTGTTAAGTATTTCCTAACAGGACAGAATCGCGAATAATGAATTCTCTTATGTTTTTCGTCTTTAAAAATACTCATCCGCTGGTAAATGATTTTCTCTCTCTCTCTTTCGCTCGGGGTATCTTCTACTTAGGCTTAAGTAGAGTTTAGTTTTATCCCTCTTACTAACTGAAGCGTGAAGAGAAGGTTTTTCCTATTTAAAAATAATGTACTTTTTGCACCGCGCTCGCGAGACTCGAACACCCTGAATACTGCACCCTATAACTCGAAAAGCCGAATTCTATTAATAGATTTCTTCGTATTTTTTTTCTTGCGTTTTTCGAACCTCTCGGAAATTGAGTTTCTTCGTTACTAAACGAGTTCCTAACCATGAACCGAAGTCTACATACTCGATTCCCACCGGGTGAATTTTAAGCGTTTTTTGCATATTTTAGCGGGAAAGGAAAAAATACTTTCACGTTTTGGTGTAGAATTGCGTTTTTCACAATCAGGGTCACAATTTTATTTTAATGCCTATTGACAGAAGCCGATGAAACCCTCCTTTGAAGTCTATTACTCCCGGGTCTTGTCTACCTCTCTCTGTATGGGTTAGTTTCAAAAAGCGCGATTCGTACGCCTCCTAACGTTAGATATTTTCGGAGCGGGAGTTCGTCGAGCGAATATCTCTCGCAGCCTTGGAGTTCGTCAAAAAAACGTCTTTTTTTGTGGAGAGAGAGAATTTCCAATTTTCCGTAGACAGGGAGCATGAAGTAGGACCCCTCCGATCTCGTAAAATCGTGAATTTTACCCATACAGAGAGGCGCGCTATATCGAACATTAGAGTAGTAGACTTCGAAGGAGGGTTTCATCGGCTTCTGCTATTGAGTATATTTTTAGTTCTATCATACTATTAAAATGGCATATTCAAAATTGTATACCTCTGGGTTGACTCGTTCTTAAGAAACCTTTTTTTTCCCGATATAATATTCTGGAATTAACGATAATTTTCATACGAAAGGTATAGGACTTTCCGCGTGAAAGCGACCTTATCATGTGACCGAAAGCCCGAGAATTAACTGTAAAGCCGAATTCACACAGACCTATTTTCACTCTCGAGCGCAGGTCTGTATACATCCGCCTTTATGCTCAACATTCGCGACCATAAGTAGCTTGTTTAGGCAATCGTTAAAGCCAAGGCTTAAAAAAACATTTTGCCGTCCAGTGAAAACTTGCACGCGATTCCGAATCTATAAAAGGCAATGATTTGAAAGTCTAGGCTAATTCGATGGGGAAACTGGGCTAATCAGATTTTATTGAATATATTAAACCCACAAAATTTACGAACAAACAGTTGCGTTTAAAGTTATAGTAACATTTGTTAGATCAGAAAACTTAGATACGAATTAAGAGGAAAGATGTAGGCTCTTTGAAACGTTAGAGGCTTCAATCTCTCTCTTCGTGTAAACGCTCTTTCAAACGCTCACCCTGTAAGGGGTTATCTGATGTAAGGTTTTGTTTCCTCATTCGCCATGGAAATACATTAAATTCAGGAATATTGTTTGGGTCTTGGTACATATCTATACGACATGGTCATCAGGAAAAACTTAGATCTGTCATTGATAATTGAACGCGGAATATTTTCTGCTGAAATCAAGGCCTAGTTCTAATATATTCGTGTGTCTTGTGAGAACGCGACTCGGAAGTCGAAGCGGGATGATCTAAGCCTAAACGTCTATTAGTTCTGGTTTGTATATTATATATACTATAACAATTGGTAAGAAAACAATGGGGACCCCCCGTTAAAATATATAGTTTAGAGGAGGAAAGGTATAGGAAGTAGGGATGTGGATGGGAGGAATTCTTGGCCCGTTGCTAGGAATAATTTCTACGCTGTTGAAAAGAGAGAAAACGTGGGAAGTTTGCCACGTGTCACTGCGTGATAGCAAGCACGCGCGTTTAGCGACAAAGTCTACTACAGATACTAATAACAGTTTTGCATACATTTATTTAACTTTCCGTTCGCAGAGAAATTGAGAAACATCTTATTTTTAAAGATGGTAAAGACTATCTTATTATCAGAAGCCGATGAAACCCTCCTTTGAAGTCTACTACTCTAGTGTTCGATATAGCGCTCCTCTCTGTATGGGTAAAATTCCCAATTTTACGAGATCGGAGGGGTCCTACTTCATACCCCCTGTCTACGGAAAATTGGAAATTCTCTCTCTCCACAAACGACGACGTTTTTTTGAGGAACTCCAAGGCTGCTAGAGATATTCGCTCGACGAACTCCCGCTCCGAAAATATCTACCGTTAGGAGGCGTACGAATCGCGCTTTTTGAAACTAACCCATACAGAGAAGGGTAGACAAGACCAGGGAGTAATAGACTTCTAAGGAGGGTTTCATCGGCTTCTGTTATTATTAAAGGGATGGTGAAGACTAGAAATATAATGTTTCTTTAACTAATTATGCAGCGTAAAAAAATGTTGAAAACATTCTTAAAACTGTTAATTTACAGTTAGTCACTTAGTCGTTATTTGATATTGCTAAGCCTAACTCAATTTTTCATTTTCAACTGATAAAAAACTGTTAAATGGATACAAGACTGATAATAAGTTATTTTTAATAAATTAGGACTACTGCTATAATTAAAATTAGGCTTAATTTCACGTGGAAAAATACCAAAAATACCAAAAAACTGTTTTTGGTAGAGCCAACCAGATGATGTTTTGGAACCCAGCGCATGGAAACCAATCAACAATTTTTTTTTTTTTTTGAATTTTTTATTTTTAAAAAGTAGCACCTTTTTGGAATTTTTCCATGTGAAATTTCTCGAAATGGAGTTATAAGCCTTTGAAACTTTAATAATATTTTTGCGATTAGTTTATTATTCCTAATTTATTAAATATAACTAATTGTTAGAGTTTAATATCCACATAAAACTTTTAAAAACAACAGCTAATCAAAGGGCGTTTAAAAGGCTTGAAACGGAAATGAAATGTGTTAAAAAACTAACCTAACCTTACACACCACTAACACTTTCTATCATTTGAAAATCGATCTGTATAGGAATAATCTTTTCAAAGATTCTCTTTAATTAGCTGCGGATTATCTTAAATTTTTACTCACGTTTTTGACGTATTTAAACGTAATTATACTTTGTTAATTAATTTTAAATTAATTAAGAATGTTTATCATACGTTTTATTCAAGTTTTAATCTACTGAAAATTACGCGTAATTATTGAGTTATTTGAGGAAACGAACCTGGAATAAAATCCATTCCACTGTGGATTATACGTATATGATATCAGCTAAGACGAGGGCTTAGATTAGAGCTCGTCGCGCAAAAGTGTTCGAGTTAAAAATTAGATTCGGTCTGGTTACGATTTCTGTGGGAAGATACACTTTTATTTTCTGCGGATGCCAAAATTTTTGACGTCTCAGTATTTTATTCCCGAGCCAAGAAGACCTTACGCCCGGACCGATATTTAAAGGGAGAATGCAACCTAACAGCAAGTGATTTTTATCGATTCCTTATCGTTGAAAATAGGACTAATCCACCAGAAAAACAATTTACAAAACAAATATTAAACCAAAAATAAATCTAAAACGGAAAATAGGTTCAGCTGGGTTCATGGGGATCCTGAATTTCTTCCCAATGAAATCGAATGTTATTGGAAGTCTCGTGGAGATCTCGCCTTAACGACGGGCCTTTGCTCATTGACCCACCTACATGAATCTGGCTAAGCCTATTTTATTGGTCGATTAGGCCTAATTCTCGGCCTAATTAAACCATAAGGAATTGGTAAAAAAATGCTTGTTAGTTTGCATTCTCTCTTTAAATCTTTTAGCGTCTAGAATGACTAGCTCATAAATCTTCAACTCCGAACGTGTAGGCCACCTTCTCTCCTTCTCTCGCTCCAAGATATACAGATATATAAATTTTAGAAAATAAAAAGTACCCTTTAAGCCATCTCGATCTTACGGTTTTATTTATTGAATTTTTGCGACTTAATCCTAGTAAAGAGTTCGTATATAGCTAGAGTTTTTACGACTATGAGTTTCATAGCGACAAGCTTTCCTAAAATTTAAACGGAAAATCGTAAATTTCAACTCCCTGACAGATCTTGAATATACAGGTAGATACTTTCATAGTTAAAATAAATTCGATTTTTCAGTTCGCAAAAAAAAACGTGGATGTATGGGATACTTACACGCGGGAGAGAAATCGCTCAAAAATCTATTACTATTAATATTTGTTTTCCAGTCTCGAACCAAAGTTTTAAAGTTTTTATTTGGAAAATGTCGAAAATGACTTTTATAAAATATGTATTTTTACTGTTGTGGAATTTTTCTATGACATTTGTATATATATCTTGAAAAATCCGTGAGAGCCTCACTTTAATCAGGTCAACACCGAAATGTATCAGATTTCTGACGAGGAAAATGTCCTATCCTAGATCTCGTAGTTTGCAACTTTGCGCATATAGCATAGCCAAGAAGGATCATCAGACAAGGAGAGGAAAAGTGGGGACGGCGCAGTTCCTACTGCGTCGGCCTAAACTCCCACTCTGGGAGAACGGGGGTAGAGATGTTTCGTGGTAAAATGTTGTCACGTGGGTAAAACGGATCCTTTATCAGCTTCGTAGCAGCCACCGACGCTAGTGACCACTGACAACAGTTTACCTTGAGAATTTCCTATCCCCCTTTCCACCCGAGTGGGAGGTTGGCTCTTCTCTCCCTAACTCAACGAAGCCCTACTTTTCCTCTCCTTGTCTGATCCTTCTTGGCATAGCAGTCCGATAAAAATTTGAGTTTTAGCTTACGAAAACGCCTAAAAAAGTCTCCGTATTGCATATTTTCGACAATGAATTAATATTAATTGAACATCTACATAGTGAAGCTACCAAGAATGAAGCGAAGCGCGCAATTAGGGGTTTTGAGGATTATTAAATAACTGATATAGCAGAGCAACGCGTGAACGAAAGACGTGTCTAAAATTTGCATGAAAATTTCTAGAAGTAATGCTGTTTTATTTTACATGCGCGTATTATCAAACGGAGATTATAGAAGAAGAGTTCCACGTGTATCTCCGTAACTCTTTATTTGAGTCAAATATTAGTTTTATATACTGCACGGGTCTTCCCAGAGCCAGATAGGCCTGAAGACAAAATGTTCTTGAAACTCATTAATTATGGGGAATAGGCTTGATTTTTGTATTTATATTTAATTATTGTAGTTTTAATTGCCTAGATTAGTTGTACTAAAAGTTATCGGATTAAGCAGGCTCTGACGTCAAATACAAACCCACGTGACTGTTTGGATTCCGGGCGTGAACGAGGCCAAAGGCTAAGTGGTAAACAATACACGGCTCAAGGAAAAGTTTATGTCGTTTTGAATCTGATTGCTATCAACCAGATTTTCATTAAAATTTTAAATATAATCATCTGGAAATTCAGGCCCAACAGTCACGTGCTTTCTTGTTTGACGTCAGAGATCTCTTTATTAACCTTGGTGGCACCCTTCTCATATTATATCTTTCTGATACTAAACTTTAACTAGTCCAAAATTCATAGTCTAGGTTTAAATTTAGTTTAGTGGAGATATCTTTAAAGTTGAATTTTGTAAATGTTTCAGATTGCTGTATTTATAGGCATATGAGGGTGTTGTCCATAGAATCGGTCCCGTATTTAGTTTTTAAAAATAAATTCAAATAATTTACATATTTTAATTTTTATTGTGAAGTCGTAAAGGTTTTTTTTTTTCGCTCCAAGCAATTTTAACCTAAAAAACATAAATAAATACATTTTGGGGGAAGATTTTTTTTTTCTTATCTTTATTACATCTAATTGTTTTATATCAACGGAAAAATATTCAATTTTTTTCCTTATTGTATTTAAACGCGTTTGAAATATTGTATTTTCCCTTTTTGACGTACGTGACTGATTTACGAGGTATTTTAATTTGCGTTTTTTTGTCCAATAGTCTTTTGGTGGCAGAACGAATATGGGACAATATAATTTAGATAATGTCATTTTTATTATTTTAAAACAATTTTCACGACGGATTTTGGGGTTAATTTAGGTTTTTTTCAGAGTTTAAGAAGAAAAAAAAATCAATATAAATCGAAAGCAAAATGGTTATTTTCGTTTTCCAAAATGCGTTAAAATTCGACAGATTTATCACAGACAATTGTGTGTCAATTTATTTTTAGCGGGTAAAAATAATAACGGCGCTAAATTCGATAGGAGATCCTTATCCATCCATTTTTGGGCTCTTATTTTCTTTCCATCAAAGCCCTTTGATTAATTGAACGTATGATGAATGTTCCATAAAAATGAAATGACAGAGAACAAAAAAGTCGAGGCAAAATCTTTCTATTGATCGATGAATTTTGGGTTGACTTTTTCTCTTATATCGGGGAAAATAAAATTTATATTTCTTATATTTTTTTTATTTAAACTTGAGTAATCGCTGATGGTCTTTCGGGTCTTTTCTTTTCACGTGATATTTTTTTCCCTGGAGGAGGGATTTAATTTTAAAAAATATAGGAACTATATCTAAAGAGCGACTTGATATTTTGGATTTTTCACGAAATTTAACGAAACATTCCGAAAATGTCCGCGGTTTTTTTTGGGGGGTCGACTAAATAACGTTACCTAGCTCGTCACGATCGGGTTTTTTCTTGGCGATTTTATAGTTTTGTATAATTATCTCCCAAATTTTTAAGAGTTTTTGAAAAACCGCGGTATAATTTTAATTAAACATCGCGTAAATAGTTCAGAATTTCTATTATTCCATTGTTGGGCTCTCTTACGTCGAAATTCTTTTTTATTGTCCGAATATATAACTTTGATTCATTTGTCTCGAGGAAATTTTTAGTTCAATTTTATATGGCCAGCTTTTATAATTAATTATATTTACACAAATTAAATATATATATATTTTCGGTAAAAACAATTTTTCTTTTTCACAGACCGTTTTTTATTTTTCGCTACGCGTTTTATTTTTTATATATATTTATAATTTTTTTGTTTTTGTTTTCGTAATTTAAACTCGATAACCGTATATTTTATATACACGCGCGTTGGTTTTCCGTTTACTTAAAGTTCGAAATGTACAAGAAAATCGCTCCGAAACTAGAGAGTGTTATATTAGGCTGAGGGGATGAGGAGACGGGAAACGAAACGCCATCTCCTACCTTCGTTCTAAGATTTCTCGACGGCCGGGCTTCTCGGTTTTTCTCGTAACTTTTCGAGTCCATTCACCATGTTTTCGATGTTCTTCAAATCGCTGGAAGATTGACTCGCCCGAACCGAACTGAACGGCGTATCAGCCGTAGCGCCGTTAGCCGTTGAGGCACTCGGCGGAGTGGCCGGAGAATGTCGTTCGCCCTCTCTCCTGGCTGGCAAAGGCGAACCCTGAGTGACGTTCCCGGTCAAGGAACCGTCTTGCCTGCTATCGAAGGGCGACACGGCGGGCGAAGACGCCATGTCCGAACTGATCGAAGTGCGGATGGAGGAGGTGGCGGCCGAAGCGTTGGCAAAATCGGCCGCGGCTTGGGCAGCGGCCGCCGCGGCGCTCAACTGCAGGTAGTAAGGCGAAAACCGATGTTGCTTTAACCTATTGACCATCATCGAATTGGCGTCCGACTGCGAAGCCGGAGAAGTCGCTCCGGACAAGAACCCGGGCGGGAAACTCTGATGATTCCCCGGATTGAGGAACGGGTTACCGGCCGCGAAAGCTTGAAGCTGAGCGTTTAGCAAGGCGTTGGAGCTGAGACCCTGAGGAACGCCGGTGGATGGAGAACCGGGCAGTGTCGGTGTCGGGAAGGCTGGTGTCCCCGAGGGTTCCGTCACGGCCGCGGAAAAGAAAGAGTGGAAGGGGTGAAAGCCCGTCGGGTGACCAGCGCCCGTGATAGGCGCTACGCTACCCGTTGACGTTCCTGGTAGGAAGAGTTGAGGTAGAACCGGTAGCGCGGGATGTCCGGCCGCGCCGGCTCCCGAGTAAAAAGCGGCGGCCGCGGAAGGATACAGGTACGGCAGCAAGTGAGGGTTGTGAAGGGCGGCCGCGTGGAACGGGAAGCTAGATCCGAACATCTTCGGGTCGAATCCGAAATCGGCGCCCGGCGGTAACCTCAACTTAGGGTCAGTCGGGTCGAAGGGGTCGCGAAGGTCGTCGTCGCGGCGAGGCGAATCCGAAGCTCCGTTTACCCCTGCGGACGCGTAAAACCCGTATGAATTTGACGTCCGAGCTAGGAGGACCCTGGAAATTAATTCCTTACCCGAAGATCTGGGGCACAGGACGCTGGATGGTCTCAAATCGGCCGCTCCACCAACGTCGACCCTTTCGTCGTCGTCGCTGCTGTCGTCGTCCTGCAGGTTCAGTTTGGAACTTCCGCCCAGATTTCTCAAAGCGGCTGGTACGGGCTGCGACGGTTGACCGAGTAGCATCGCTTGTCTTCTAGAACGATTGCCCAGTTAGCCAGAATATCAAAACGATAGGTAACGCTATAACCCCGATAATACGTATCGGGGTATATCGATCTGGGAGCGATTTCCCTCGCGTGATCCCCCTTACTTTTTTTCTCGCTTTCCCGCTCCCGTGTCCCGGAATCCTTTGGCGAACGGATTGTGGTCGATCTTTAACTGCGTGATCTGCCACGAAAACGAAAGAAAAAAAAAAAAGAGAGACGAAAATCGCCCAATAAGTCACACGTGAAAATAACTTTTATAGAATTTGAATGCTTAAAATGTAAGATATAGGGTGGAACGAAATACGCCCACCGCGATATAAAACCGTATAGGCTTCGCGAAGATATTTCACGCTTTGTCTGCGTCGAGCGTTCACGCTTCTTCCGTCGCACCACGGAGCGACCTCGTATAGTCGTTAACTATATATCTTTTATTTTTTCACCCATCCCAGTATACGTTATACTTTTTTATACATTATATGAAAGAGAAAAGGAGGGGATGACTACGGGAGCTAGCCGAGATTTTTCTCGGGTCTTTTCTGGATCACGGCCGCAACCGAGCAACTGCCAAAGCGGATTTTCACAGCTTTGGCGTCGACAGGAATCGCGCGAAGAAAAAGAAAAAATCCTCTTCTCTCTCTAGATATATTGTACCACCACCGAGTTATATAAGCCCTGGTTACGAAAAAAGCTTCTCCTTCGTATCGTTGGATAGACGCTACTCGGTCTTTTTCTACCGATTCTCTCGATATAATATGGTTTTAATAAGCGCAAAAAGAGAATAACCTTTCCTCGTTATATTCGGTCACGTTTATCTCCCCGCAACATATACCGTTCCACCGCGAAGTACCGCGGGCCCGCGCCTGAAGTAACCCAACTTAAACTCATCGTCTAGCTTCGTACACTGAAGGTGGAACGATCTACAGTAATCTCCAGATACCATAGTTGAACTCGAGCCCAAATGCCTGTTAACCGCCGGGTCAGCGCTTCCCAAAAGAGCCGGGAATAAGAGAGATAAAATTGGGATGATGATATCCTACCCCCTCCCCCCTTTATTTAGTTTTTTTTTTTTTTTTTTTTTTGTTGTTGAAGCGAAATATAGTTGAAGAAAAACCATTTTTAGGACACCAACGTTGTTAAGTATAAGCTAAAGTCGAACCGTCCTTTCGCAGTCACTCCTTGGTCATTATTGATAGTAATGAGGAAAGATCAACCCTCTTTGTTCCTTAAAGTCTTCACGAATGAAAATATCATTTTTAACTGTATAGTTTAACCTATAATTCGAGCTTCCGTTGTTTGACAATATTCATTTCATCGCGAAACAACCGCTAATTTCTGTTGACAAGCCTGTTTTAAAAAGAAGGCGTGTTTTTTTTTTCCTTACTTATATATTAGGGACCTCGGAGAATAGGAGGACAGGGGTGACCATTTTGGGGTCTGTTTGTAGACGGGAGTATAGAAAACTCGTGCTTTTATCCGCGAAATTACTGTACTTTGACAGAGACACGGGGATAGAGAGAGAATGAGAGTAGATCTTTCACCCTCCTAAAAATCGTGGGCCTTACAACAAGGACGTTAAAAATAGCCGGGCTGTATGGGCGATCCCCTTCCGCTTGGTAGAGTCTTTTTAAAGGTTGGGATGACGGTTGAATGGCGACCCGTCTTTATACATACACCGACCGACCAAGGGGACTCGTCGTCATCCTCTCTCGATGTCTCTGTCTCTGCGCCTTGCGCAGTAACTGTCGCGTCCACCAGAAAAAAAGTACAGGGTTTCAACGTACTCTCCGTTTACCTCCATGGAGAGTTTACAACACCGTAGAAGGTTTTGTTAGTTTAAAATCGTCGTAAGTAAAGATTAACCAAAGCGTGTAGTAACTTCGCGCGCGTTGCGTATTGAAATGTGTAAAATACGCAATGTCCCCGCAACAAACGACAAATTAGGCCTCGCGACTGATTTTTTTCTCTCAACATAACGGATGATTGCTTCCCTAAATTTCTAACCTACCCTTATACGACGGAGTTTGTTTAAAAACTATATATTTAAACCTCCCACGAAACTAGATTATAGCTTTAATTTCATTAAAAAGATAGGAAACTCTTACGTCCCACACGAGCGTTATATTCCCACGGACGATATGTACACGCGGTTAAAACGTTATAATTGTAAACATCCTGCTTTTTAACGCGAATAAAGAGTGAAGATGCGTTTCCGTTTTCGAATTGTAGCGAGTAGCTTCCGGACAACTTGTAAAGAGAGACGGAAGATGGCTTCTTTTAATTATAGGTATTTTACGAATGCGAATGAGTCTCGGTATAATGTTTCTACTAAATTACGGGATGGGGTTTAAAAGGCTTCTTACGATGCCCCCTCTATTCTCCAAAATCTCCCGGACTAAACGTCGGTCGGTGGGAGCCGCGGGATCGGAGAAAAGTCGGGGGTAATTCCATCTCTTCCCCCCCCCCCTGCCCCTCCAGCCAGTCCCGGTGTATAGGGGTCAACGCTGATGACGGGTCAAGGGTCGCCTCGAGTCAGCGCTAGACCGGCGCCAGGCAGACCCTCCTCGCTAACCACCCACCCCGAATATAACCACGCGGGAAGGATATTATAGAACTGTCTCCCAGAAATTTCCCCTACCCTCCTCCCCACGAGTCTATCGGAAACAAATGGCGTATTTCTTCGTCGTCGAAACGGCGGAAAGGAGAGGGGCGCCACCGAGGGGTTCCGCTGGTTCTCGAAAAAATCTTAGTTCACTCGGTGGCTGGGTTCTGTCGCCGAGAGCCGTTGGTCCGACTATACGAGGCTAAAATCTCTTAGAATCACGTGCCTATATAACGCTTTTTTGGCGCGAGCTGCGTGGACCCGAGATTTAGGCGCCAAAAGTCTTGGTTTCTTCGGCCCGGTTTCGCTGTCCTCGTCAAACGAGCCGAAACATTCCGAATAGAATTAAAGTCCCGTAGACCGAGATCGGCCTCTTGTTTACTCCAATGATACGAATTTGTTGTAGCTATACCCCCTACGAACTCCGATTTAGGCCCTGCTGGAACTATCCGTGACCATTCGAGCCGAAAATTACTATTCAGCCCATTCTTACTCTCGAATAGGGGATAATGGTGGTATTTGAAGGGGCCACCGTCGACGAAAATTGTCCATTTAAATTTTTCGTCAATTCGTATCAGTATAATTCTAAAGCTCCGTGAAATATCCATTGAATATTTGCGTTTTCGCAAATCTTAAATGAAAGATCTTAAATTTTCACGCATTTGTGATTTTCTACAAGTAAACATTCTTTAAAGAATAAGAAATTGACTTTAAATAGTTCAACCCTTTATAAAAACTATATAATTTAATAGAAATACGAAGCGCAAAAACCAAATATTAACGTGATATCAATAAATCGCTCCCAAAATATTCCGAATCACGTATCTAATAATTCAAAATTTGTCTAGTCTATATGAATTCAAAATTATTTTAATTTAAACAAAACTTTTCGTTGTAAGGTTACGAGAGCTAGCTTTTCATTAATCTGGAGCAAAACTAAAAATAAAAAACTTTATCAGTAATTAATTAATACGGGAAAAATTTAAATTTATAAAAATATGTTGCCATTTTAATTTAAAATTAAAATATTAATAAATGCGAATAAAAAATATTCCGTATATCATTCGCGACATTACGAAGTTTTCCTTTAAGGGTACGCGTCAATATTTCCTTTCTCGGTTGAATAAAATAACTCTAGACGGCGCCACCGCTTATAGAATTAACGGTTCGATAAGAGCCTCTGATATTTCTGTATTCTAGCGCGGCTGTACTGGCCAATCTCATTAATTCGGGCAATAACGAACTGAGTTGAAGAAAATAATAAAACGACGTTAAAGGGGGAAATAAGGAATAAAACTGAATAAACTTTATATTTAAACGATTCAATAAGTTACCTAATTGAAACATAGAAAAGAATGAAAATGTAATAAAACGAACCATTCTATTACCTACTAGGGTTAGGGAAGCGCAAAAAAATTATCATAATGGTTTTCGGAGCCAGCTATTAAGCCACGGTGGTCGGCATTTATGAATTACTATCCTCCTCTCCCGAAGCTTAAGTTATACTTGGGCCATTACCTTTCAAAGTGGAATATCATTCGGATATTCAACAATTCTATTTTATATAAAAAAAAAAACAAAAAAAATCCGGTCTTTACTTTCGTTAAACTATAAAGGGATAATGTAACAACAAAGACAACATTTCACTCGATCTATTTCGCAGTTAACTTTGTATGATCAAAAAATGACTTGTAACAAGGGGTTAACAATTACGTATCTGATTACAGACTTTGGTAATAACAAATACATAATTCCGTAATCACTATATCAAAACTACCGCCTTGTCACTGACTACGCGGAGTTATTATTTAAGATAAAATAAATATTTTTTAAATTATTAAACACGATTCATGTTTAGAAGAATAAGCCAATGACAGAATTGTACGCGGATGAATACATAATATTAAAGTAGACTCAATTCGAGTCTTGTCAAATTGAATCGCGAATTTAATTGATCTATTTAGTCGAATTCAGAAATAATTTTTCGTTTTGGACCATTTTTGACCAAATTCGAAGATTTTTTTCCTAATTGGGAAAGCCAATTTCGTTCGTTTTTCTATGGCGCCTCGAATATTTTCAATTTCTAAAGATTAAATTCGCGAGCTTGGCGCTAAATCAAATGTGCTATACAATATTGCGTACTTAAAAGTCAGTTCAGTTCTCTTGTAAAAATATTAGAGGCTTTCTCTTGAAGATTACATTTGAACCAGGGAGATATATGCTCTTAAACTTGAATCTGATTTTTACATCAAAAAAACAATGCCCTAATAATTTTCCTAAATTTCTAAAATAATCTATCCTTTTTTTCTCTCGTTGGAACCTTAGTTTTTGAATAACTGTAGCCACCGTTTTATTATTTATCTACCAGATAAAATAAATTAATTTATCTTGGATAAAGTTACAAACGACGAAAACCTGTAGGATTTCATTTTAAAATACTAAAACGGTTATCTTTAAATTTCATATTGCGTTTCACCATCCCTTTAAAATGGGGTTGAATAAAGAAAGTATATAAGACGTAATGGGTTTTTGTTTTTAACGTTTTACAAGAAACCATCTTCCCATATTCGGTAGAACAAAAAATAAAAAAAAAACAGCTTAATCTTTCATTATAATAAATTCGGTTTTTGGAAAATATGTTCTCCGTGAAACGGCTTAATATGAAAAATATACAAACATTGGAGCGAGAGATAGAAAAGAAGAAGGCTATTGAAGATAACCCGAGATTCGTCTTCCAAATAACGCATTAAACCGAACCAAAACGTATGATAGACAAAAGAATGGGGGGTTTTTAGGAGTTTTCTAGTAACTGATAATATACAAGATCTCCTCCCCCTTTCGCTAGCGTTTCCGTGTTTTACTGTTTTTCATTTAAAAGCCTTTACCTGTAATTTTCCAAAATAACGAGACCATTTATTCACCGCTGCATGGTTTTTCAAACATTTTGTGTTCATATATAGACGAAAAAAATTGTTAAAAATATTTGAATAATACATGATTCCATTTCAAAATGATGACTTCATAAAATAGGAAAATTTGAGGCGTTCCTGATCGCTATATAACAGATTTTTTTTTCAATTAAAATTAAGATTGCGTTAGTTTTTTTAATACAATGCATCATTTGAAAGTTGATCATTTCGACCCAAATCATTATGATCTATGCAGGGTGACCACTTTTCCTATATTTCCTATTTTCCCCTTCCTATTTTCTCCTATAATTTAATGGCAATTCCCATAATCTCCTAAATTTCTACTCAAAATCTCTAGTTAAGGGTAAAGTTATAAATCGTACTGACAGCTGTTGCTGTATAAGATTATTTTAGCTTAACTGTACATTTTACAGTTAAAATAGTCTAAAATTCCACACTATTTAAGCAATTGGATCATATTAATATTGTGTTTAAACCGGTGGCGAGAGTTGTGATGTAATAATAAACATGGTTCCTACTTTTAATTAATTATTTTCCTATTTTATCATATATTTTACACTTATTTCTTCCTATTTTATCATATATTTTACACTTATTTCTTCCTATTTTATCCTATATTTTCCTATATTTCGCAATTTATAGGAATTTATAAAGATAATGCGTGAACACGTGACGCTTAAAACGATTCCTGGATTGCCCAATATATTCTTAAGAAACTTTATCGCGATGTTAGTGTTGAAGGATGAAATAATTATACAAAAACTTGTTTTGCTTCGAGCTTCAAAAAAGTGAATTTATAGGCAAGAAATTCCGACCCGAGAAGGAACAGAAATTAAAATTATTGGTCAAATAAGTATGAAAGCCACAGACCAAGAAATTATAAGGTTTTTCTTATAGAAATCAATACTAAAAAAAATTAAAAAACTATTCGGTTTATCGAAAATTGAAATTATGTAGAAATCGTTTACTAGAATCCACTCTTGGAAAGGCTAACTTTTTATGCCACCGCTAAAAACTCCTGGTATTAATCATAAACTCTCGTCTGTTTTCATACGCAGGTGTACATCATATTCATTATAAAAATTTTAATAAGTGAAAAGGTGCTAAATTGAATGTTATTTTCTATTCCCATAAAATTTACGCATGGTTTATTGAATCATTAACACTTATTTTTTTCTTCTTTACGACGCCATTCCGAATTTGCTTTATTATCACACTCGTTCAATGTTATATACGCTTCGATATACGTTAATATATTCTTATATGACCAATAGAAAATTCTGTATGGGGTTAAATATGAGAGTATCACCACGTAGTCCTCGTTAAAAACGCTTAATAACCCAAACTAAATAAGCTATAGGTTTTTTTAACGCGATTGCAGGTGTGTCGTTCTCTAGCTCGTTTAAAAAATGTTTTTGTCACCAAAAAAAAAAAAAAAAAAAAAATAAAAGCATTAACCGCACGAAGCCTAAAAATACCAATTTTTAAACGAAGGGATATTATAGATTTTTAATGAGATTGTCATTAGTCGATGATAAAAACGGCGTCGTGTCATTATAAGTTATTTATTACTAGTCGCGAAATGTAAGTAGGCGAAAAATAGAGGCTTTCAATCACACACTCTTCTTTTCAAACCAGCTAACACTCGGTCTACATTGTCTCTGCATCCAGTATTTTCAAATCTCGTAAATTTTGGCTGATTAAACTTAATTACATTTGCTTAACAAGCTACATTAAGAACGAATCAAAAATAAAAATACAAACGATAGTTTAAGACCTTATTTTAATTTTAAATTTCAAATTGTGAGGCCAGGGGTACCTGCCACCATTGCCCCCTCATAATCTGGGCCTGCGATTATTCTTAATAACTCTTTGTCTTTTCAAAATCCGAAATTTTTTCTTGACAATGATCATTTCTCATATAGTTACAACACTCTTAATTAGTTAGCATTGCTAATTATAGAATATTAATTGAATGGCAATATTAATTTGTAATTACCTTTTCGTTTTGATAGGCTGTGACGGCGATGAATTCGGTTTCCTTGAAGACGTAAGTGCGGAAGGTGCTGTAAGGCAACTTGAGAATGTCGTTGGCCCTCACCAAGTGAAATCGAGGCTGGTACTTGTGCATCGAGTTCAGGATGGTCTGTGAAAGAGAAAATGGTAAGCTTAATTTTTTTTTTTTTTTTTTTAACTTAAAAACCACGAATTATAATGAGGGGAACTAGACATTTCGGGCATTTTCTTCGTTCGACAAGCATTTGTACGAACAATTCGTCCGTTTTAATACAACGATTACTAAATCCACCTGGAGTGAAACTCTGTATGTATGGAACCAGAGGAAATATCTTCTAAAGTCCCCTGTTATGAAAATTTTAAGAATAGAAATTTCGAGTGTGTATATACGCTTCGTTTTTCGTTTCACTGGGAGGACACGATTGTAAAGGTAACCCGAACCTTTTGAAAGGGATTGGGCCCAGATACACGCCCAGAGATATTCCATTCATTTCAAGAGGTCAACTTTCCTGAATTTTCTTTTGTTGAGTTTTAGAAATTGAATCCTAGCAAATCACGGTGGTGAGGAGCTTTCGACCCGGTTGTCCTTACCCAGGTTTAAGCGTTGAGTTGAAGTATTAAAATCGTTAAGAGGTTTGCTTTCGCGGATTTATCCGGATGTTGAGAATGGGTATAGAGCGAGTGGGAAAGATAGTTACGTGATGTGACGTCGCTACTAACTAGAATAATTTTGGAAACAACGAATGATGGGGCTATAAATTCCCGTGATAAGCTTTCAATCCACTTTGTGAAAGTAATTAATGCAGAAATTAATTATTTATTATACCCGAGAGTTAGTTTTTTTTTCACCACTTACAATAGAGGCATTCTTGTTTAGATAAGATTAGGATAATTATTGAACGAATGCGTTGTTTGGAAACGTTTCAGGTTATTCTAAGTAGACAATTGAGAAACAAAACAGTGTAGTACAATTCCCCGCTATATATATATATATGATTAATTCATTAACGACCGCCACAATCCTATCATGAAATTCGCCTGTATATCTTGGCTCTAGCTAAGCGCTCGCATTAGGCAATAATCTTTGTTAGTCGACGCTGCGGGGACATAATCTAACATCGCTAAATTCGGAAGACATCCGAGGGAATAAGCCTTCTCTCTTTTATCGCGGTTGGCTTAAGGCCTTAAGCGAAGCGGATTAAGAGTTAAAGAATAAAAACTGTGGGAGGAAGGTTAAATTAAAACCGCTATCTTCGTACGATCTTTCCTTCTCCACGCAAGTCGGTCGGAAAAAGTAATTTCGGGAACCGGCGCTATATTTTAAAAGACCAATTATTGTCGTTGCATGCGTGAGACAAAAGACAAGAACGCCTTCGCAGTCTAGACCTTCTTCAAACATCGTACGTGGCCAAGGTGTATATCTATAATAATACGTAATGGGTGTCGATGTAGCGCCACTAGGCAAAGGGGGGATAGATAGGTGTCGGCGAAAACGCGCTTCGAAACGCGTAAAAAGATCGCGTGCTACTAACCATATATCTCGACGTAATTTAGTGACGTGTTTCCGGTTACTACTGGGATTTTAAAATCATACTCCCCCCGCGTCGAAAAACCTTTTTAAAAGCTTATATGGGTTTTTTATTTGAAACGAGGATACCGCGAGCTAGCGTGCACCGGATGCTAGACGTAACCTCTTCTCCGGAAATTTAGATCATCTTTGTACAACGCTTTTTCGTATACCACGAGGCAGTCGCCAATATTGTCCTCTAAGCATTGTTAAACACGATTAGAATTATATACTGGTTTTTTACCTTCAAGGGGGTGGTTGTTGGGTGGTTTTGATATAAAAATCTATTCTTTCACCTTGGCTTTAAGTATGGTCCAAGTATATCGAGCTTCTAGCGGGGGAGTTTCGGAGTGCATGCATGACTCGCGCGTGTTAAATCGAGGGACGCCTTTTGACACTTTTTACCAGTTCCTTTTTCCCTGTTTTTCGTGACCACGCGAGGATTATAATCTATTCGCGGCGCGCCGTTGAACACTAGGAAGGTTAATGGGTGCTAGATTCGTAAGAATTCGATTACCGGAGTTTTCACTCCTTCCTTTTATCTTCCTTTATTCGCTTAATCTTCGTGGGCAAACCGCGATTGTCCGGCTTGGATATATGATTTCTATTATACGAGCGCGGTTTTACATTTATACTTTAGATTGGGTGTTTTTAAAAAGCGCGCGGGATAGGGTTGATGATTACGTGTCTGGCGGAGGTGGAACAAAAGAAATTGTGATTTGCAACCGGCATTTAAAGTTCATTATCGGCGCTCGTTGCCACGAACGCGCGGAAACTCGCGGTGGTTAAAGGGGTTGTTTTTACAAGAACTTAAATAGTTATCAGGTGTAAGGATATACTGATGAAACTCTACCAATTTTAGGAATAGGAAACTCCGAAGTTTTATACTCTTCATTTTTATCTTGATCGCCACGCTGTTTCGAAAATATCAAGTTACTTTTAAGAGATGGCTACTCTGCATGGGAGTACCGTTTTGTATTGAATTTCTTTTTTCTTTATCATATAAATCTACTCTATTCTTTTGGTATGAGAGATCCGGTCTGTTTTCTTTGAAATAAAGTTGTAATTTAGGTTTTTAAAATTTAGATGTAATTGTAGACGGAATAAACCTTGCTCATCTGGGTCATAGATTTATAGATTAAGGTTTAATTGGATCTAAAAACTTGGAGATATATAAGTTATGGTGTATTTCTTTGAGCTGTTCTTGACTGCTCCCGGAGCACTCCAAAATCCATCGATAATGTGTTTTGGATTGCTACTGGAGTAGTCGGAGCAGCCCAAAGAAACACACCATTAGTTTTAAATCGGATTTGATAGACTAAACATTGGGTTACTTGGTTTTTGATAGAATAAACATTGTGTTACTTGGTTTTTGATAGAATAAACATTGTGTTACTTGGTTTTTGATAGAATAAACATTGGGTTACTTAGCATAAACCTTGGGCTACTTGGTTTTTGATAGGATTGGATTACTTGGTTTTTGATAGGATTGGATTACTTGGTTTTTGATAGCATAAACGTAGGATTACTTGGTTTTTGATAGAATAAATATCGTGTTACTTGGTTTTTGATAGAACAAACATTGGGTTACTTGGTTTTTGATATAATAAACATTGGGTTACTTGGTTTTTGATAGAATAAACATTGGGTTACTTGGTTTTTGATAGAATAAACATTGGGTTACTTGGTTTTTGATAGAATAAACATTGGGTTACTTGGTTTTTGATAGAATAAACATTGGGTTACTTGGTTTTTAAT
The DNA here is from genome assembly GCA_963920705.1 of Odiellus spinosus. Taxonomy (NCBI): domain Eukaryota; kingdom Metazoa; phylum Arthropoda; class Arachnida; order Opiliones; family Phalangiidae; genus Odiellus; species Odiellus spinosus. Next base: position 18,697,605 of record OY987228.1, on the reverse strand, counting down.
AGAATAAACATTGGGTTACTTGGTTTTTGATAGAATAAACATTGGGTTACTTGGTTTTTGATAGAGCAAACATTGGGCTACTTGGTTTTTGATATAGCAAACATTGGGTTACTTGGTTTTTGATAGAACAAACATTGGGTTACTTGGTTTTTGATAGAACAAACATTGGGTTACTGGTTTTTTTGATAGAACAAACAATGAGTTATTCGGTTTTATTATAGATATAACAAATATTTAGATACCCTGGTTTTAAATAGAAAAAACAATTCTGCAGAGTGGAATAGGGCCACAAAAATATTTGAAGATTGTAATTATTTTGCCAATTCTTTTGTTGATGAGAATACTTTAAATACTTCGTGATACTCTTTTTTAAGACGTTCAGCTCTATAAGTATGCCACGAAATAAATATGCTAAATATAAATACTAATTAGTTGAAATGCTATTACTAGATCGCTCCAAATAAAACCTCTCGCGTCGAATTTGAGCATTCTTAACCGTGTTATATGAGAAGAAAAGTTCACCACGCAATACCTGGTGCATAAATCTTCGTTTAACGAATTGTGATCATTATAAGGAAGGCCTCGAGTCAAAAAGAGGGCGAAATATCGCGAAATGAGTGTATTGTATTTTTCCTTTGGAATTTCCAATTAACCGCGCGCTCGCGTTCGCGAATGGAATTCTATATTCGAACAGCTGCGCTACCGCCAAGAATTCCCAAATTAACTCGTATCACGAAACGTGGTAGCTTTTATATATATTATTAAAGAAACTAAACAACCTTTAACCAGTATTATAGTCAATGAGTGACGTATAAATCCGGCAGGCGAATGATTCAATATTTGTTACGAAAATGAACTCGTGATAAACTCGAAGAATTTAGGTTGCAATAAACCCATCAACACATACACAACATTTGATAGGATAAGCGGTTTTAAAGGAAAAAAATCTAGTTTTGAGGTAACAATAGATTCCCATATACGTATCTTAAAGGGAGAATGCAAACTAACAGCAAGTGATTTTTTATCGATTCCTTATTGTTTAAATAGGCCTAAACCACTATTTAAAAAATTTACAAACGAATATTAAACTAGAAATAAATTTTAAACTTACCCGGAAAATAGGCATAGCGGAATTCACGGAGATTCTGATTTCCTCGCGTGTAAGGTCTAGCGACCAATCGAACGCGATTGTAGGTCTCGCGCGAAAGACGGGCCTTGGCTCATTGGTTGCTAGACCTTACACGAAGGCAATTCAGGATCTCCATGAATCCCACTAAGCCTATTTTCCGGGTAAGTTTTACATTTATTTCTAGTTTAGTATTTGTTTTGTAAACTTTTTACTGGTGGATTAGGCCTATTTAAACGATAAGGAATCGATAAAAAATCATTTGTTATTAGGTTGCATTCTCCCTTTAATGAGAATTTCAAAGGAGAATTAAGATAAACGCGTCAAAAAACAATCTTCTACAGCGTAATCTTGTTCAAAAGCGGCTTTGAAACTATAGGGATTAACGAATGGAAAAACTTTACAGTTTTTTCTTAAATCGCGCCATTGAATTATAGAGAATATGAATAATGATATATATTCATTTTATGAATTTTCAAAATTAGCTCTCTTTCAATATAGCAAATATATTTAATTTGAAAACTCTGATGTGAACTAGTTTTGGCCACGTCTAAGAAAAATAATTAAATTTAAAATATTTTCCGAATTTCCGTCAGGTTCGATCATTATTAATTCTTAAAAACTGAATTATATGAACAGTGAAGGGAGATATACTCGTGATCATGTTATTATATGTTTATGCTAAGAAGGAAAGACCATATTTCATCTTTTCAATATACTTTTAATTAAGTTATAGTCGTGCGAAATCGAACGTCACTCTGAGATGAATTTCCCATTGGCCTACTGGCCAATCATTTCGTTCGGTATACCGAACTCGTCACGCGGTAGGGCCTAGGGAATGTATCGTCTGCCATTGTCAATCAGTTTAATGTTAATTACGTTTAAAATAATCCATGTAAATTAAAAAAAACCAAGTGTTTTTTATTTTTCATCAAATATATTTGACATTATTATAATCTAGAATTATTTTACGCGTGGTCTCTTCCCTTTTATATTAATTTGAAAATATGGGAATACAGAAAAAAAAGATTTTTGGCGAATATTTGATATTCAAAGGGGAGTTGTCCTAATGGTCTTATTGTGTGTGATACATGATGCTAAATCTCGTAGGGAGGACAGTATAATGGGGCAAAATGTATTTTGAGTTTTTAAAAGGCTTGCCCTTTAACCAAATTGAGAGAAATTACGCGAAATTGTTGAACAATAAGTATTTTTCCCCGTGAAGTCAAGTTCGTGAGATTAACTGGGCGATAAAAAAAACTTGAGTATTTTTCGGTTAATGTTTGTCTTTTTATAGACAGACTGACACAAAATATACATCCGTTTCTGTGGTAAAGAATGGATTTCACGATTTATATCCCCGTATACGTTTGCATATACGATTCGAAAATAGTAGTCACGCGATCATACGGATGGGCGTTTACTGAAATCCTGGCTTTCGCGTTTTACATGCACATTCGCCCTTGCTTCGAATTTAACCAAATTATAATAATTTCGTCAAATCGGTATAGTTTGAAAAGTTTAAAACTTTTATTACATAAGTCTGACCAGAGGGATTGGACACTTGTCCTTTTTGTGTACGGAATTTTATGATTTTAGAGAGATTTTTGAGATTGTTCGATTTCAATCATGTAAAATTCCAATAGAAAACTTTTAGAGATTTTGGAATTTCGGCAAGTGTCCAACCTCTATCTGATCTTCGTTTCTGGAAACGTACAATATCAGACGACTGAAACAATTAAGCCTTGGTCAGATTATCATTTAAGCAAAGTAGGCTGCAGTTTTGGGTCCCTGGGTCCCGAGAGAATTTTTTTAATGGGGTTATATGACCACGTTGCTTCTACTACATATAGGCCCCCAAGGTTGTAATCCGGCGCTGGATTCAGCCTATAATGTGTATTTAAAAGAAGCTATATTTTTAGAATTTAACCATGAAAATGATTTTAGTGTCAAACTTATGGAACTTCTATTATAATCTTATGGTTCAACTGTATAGGTTACACGTGCTTAACTGGATTTCGTTAAATTTAACATTTCGACTGAGATATTTTTTATTCATTGAATTAATTATACAAAAAATATGAAACCTTTTGATTTTAGCATTAAATGCAAGGAGAACCTTCGACTAATCAAAAGACGCCTCCACCAAACTCTTGGTTTAATACAATCCCCGCGACACGTGTTGCGGCACACTATAGCTACGTTCACACTTGACACTTCGGAACCGTTTTCAAATCGTTTCGAATGTTCAAATCGACTTTTTAAGATATTCATTTTGTTTCTTGATCAGAGGTCAAAGATCGGGTGACCCCAATTTTTTTAAATTTCACCTTTTCAAAACGGTTTAAAATTGTTTCACAGTCTCTAGTGTGAACGCGGCTTATTTGAATCGCGCTAAATCTCGTTCTTGATTATTTTCACGCGTACAACGTCGCGTGTCGCGGATATTTTACGAAGTCAAAGTTACAGGGGAGCCTTTTGATTAGTCTGAGGTTCTCCTTTCAATTGAATGCCAAATTCTAAATATTTTCCCAATTTTTTGTGCACAATTTAGAACCAATTGGATTAATAATGGTAGAATCGGATAAAAACAATTTTCCTCTTCAGAATGAAAGATAGTAAATGACATACTTCTCGCCACTACAACTCAATTCTATTTTCCATCAATACCACGTGTAAGCTTATCTTTCTTTTAGTAATAAGTTACTACATATTACTTTCAACCATTGTTACTAAATCATTCAATCTATACCATTTACTTTTCTTGTAATTATATATTCTTGTATGATGACTAGTTCATTGGGTATATCCTGGAAAAATCATATACCATTGCTATACTTGTATAATTAGAATTCCTGTACGTCCATATATTTAGACGTCATCATTTTCTATATCAGATCTTAGGCGAGCTCACCTGCGCATTATGTACAAACGCGCTACTGCTTAAATTATATTGAAGAAGAGTAAATATGACGGTAAAAATTTAGTTTTATCTGATATTTAAAAGTTTTGCATGGTTGATCCGCCTCCTCTTGAATTGAAAATTTACGTGATACGAATTGGATAACTATTGTTCACTATGCCTATATTTTATTATGATTTTCGTGGCCATTGTTTTCAAGGTTTTTACTTGGACAACTTACGCGCTGTTAAGATCGAGTGAGTGATAATGTCAAAATACAAATAGAGTGGCGAACATATTTTCATCGAAACAATAGAAATGAGTATAGTATAGTGTGAGGATACAACGCGGGTTATCAGAACACCTGTATAACAAGTGTTAATTTAATCGTACGAGTTTTTTTAGAATGATCTAGAAGTCAATTATTTTAAAGACATTACACGTAGGCCTAACTTCTTCCATTAATAACTATATATTTTAATTGTAAAAGGGCTTTCTAAAATTTATACCTTTTAAAAATCTCTTGAACTCCAAATGAACGATTGGAAAGATCGTAAACAAATATGTAAAAATACGTATATTATAATAGCCATTTTCGAAATTTTTTAAACTAGAAATTCCCCGAACTTCAACGTCATCGTTATTGTGGCCTGGGTATTGTAGATCCTATATTTGAAACCAGCGCGTTCTTGCAGGTGATAAGGTTGGTTTCGCGCGGTCTTTTTCATAAAAGTACTTAATCCAGAAAGTTTTATTTTCGTATGAAGCCCTTAAATATTGACCTATCAGAATAGACCTCTTTATTTTGACCCCCTCAAATGGGGGTAGCCAACCCACTGAATTATATGATGAGATCATGCGCAGTGATTGCGATGTTTCATCCCCCTTTGCCTCTCTGATTCTGTGGTTGCCTACCCTCTTTGGAGGGGGTAAAAATAAACGCAAGAGGTTTATTAAATGGTTTTAATTACCTTATTGTAGGTTTAATAATAATTTTTGGGAAACTTTTCCAAATAATTTTTATCACCCTTCGCCAAAAAATTATTTTATCACTCGCTTGCCTATAAATATTAAATACCGTGATAGTGTTCTTTGATTAAAATGTGTAAATTTAATGGGGAAGAAGAAAGCGTACTCAAAAGCGATGAGGCCATAATGTTCTTAGCCGATGATTATCGTAGACACCTGGGTAAATGAATAACCGCCATGATATAATTGAGAATCATTATAATAATAGTTTATACACGCGAAATTGACGTGTTCGCGTGTTGGATTCCTTATTTGCCATGGACGGAAAGACTCGCCAATTGTTTTTCCCTATATGCTTATAAAGAAATTTGACGAAAGACATTTTTTTAATAATTCATGAGCATTTTTCAATTGATAAAAGTACAATTATTCCCTGTAAAGTTTTACCATTGTTTTACCATCCCTGATATACTTCTCCTATTTATTTTTAAATTTTTTTTCAAAATTCTAAAACCCCACTAATTTCAAGTTATATGATCTCTGATTCCAAGTTGTAGCAAGAATCCATTCAGGTTCCATAAGAATATGGGAGGGCCGCGATTCAATAACCATCCTCCCAAACTTTATAGCAAAAGTTCGTCCGCTTCGAATCGATTTTTCAAGTAAATCACTCCTGACATTATATTATTAACCAGCGCCACTAACGACCTTGACATAATATTCTGGGTAATAAAAATGAAGCCGACCGAAAAAAGATCTAAGCGTACGAATGTTGCGAAAAATTGCGGACGAACTTTTGTTACAAAGTTTGGGAGGATGGTACCAGAGGCTAAAGATATGCTCCCATATTCTTATGGAACCTGAATGGATTCTTGGTTGTAGCTATAAATGGGGCAGCTTTAGAATTTATCTTCGGAATCACCACGCCAAAAAACGTATTCAAGAATTTTTTCGCAATTGCATTTTATTTCGCAAAGAATAGGCTTTCGTTTGATGCATAAGACCTTAACCATCAAGAGCTGGCCTATTATTTTAATGTTAGGACAAGCGCTGTTGAAGGCTAAAATAATATGATTGGCCCGAAGTTTCCATTTAAAGTTATAAATTGTCCAGTTTGTTTGCGAGTTTAAATTTTTTCTGTGAACACATTTTGATAAAGCCATCTTCGAACTCTCGTCTAATCGAGATCATGTTTAGCTAGCGATGAAATGCGCAATGCACACGCTCAAATCATAAAATATATTTTAGTTACGCAATATTTAACCCAAAAAGAAAAACCAAATATAAAACAATTACCCCCGTAATCAATTATTGTTAAAAAACTACGTTTTAAATTCAATAAGTTCCTAATAATTTTATTAATTTGTGTTTTTTTTTCGTCTTTTCTCTTAAATAAGAATAGAAAATGGGCATCTTTTTCCTCAGAATCTATAATAATAACCCTTAATTCTAGTGAAATTTTCACGCCGGATCAACCAGCCGTGACACGATGGCGTGACAATTCCGATATAAAGAGGCGTCCTCGCGTATTTGACCCCAAAAAAAAATCACCCTGGGTGAAAATTATCAAATCTTTTTAAGATTTCGCGTCCTCCCCCTCTTCACGCGAGAATACGACTGACGCAATGGCCCGACGCGCGCACGAAACCATATGGTCCATAATCTATACCTAAGAGTCCTATATCTTTTATGAGAAAAGTAGATGAACTAATTGAAACTTTCGTTATCCGCGTTGTTAAACTCAACGCGGAAGATTTTATTCTTAAAATCTCCGCTATTAGAACTGATTTGAGTAATTCGTCGGCGTTATAAAGGCGTCAATTCAAGCGCGAATAGTACCAACACAAATTATTAGAAAGAAGGGTAATACGGGTTTAAGAAGTTGAGAAACAAAAAGATTGGCGCATTTTTTGCCACTAAAAAGATTATTACTTGTCAAATCTATTCACGTTCTTGGATGATGTACGCTTATTTACGTTATTTTAGCGGTAGGCATCACTGAGCAAGAATAAACGTAGTCGCCGAGTCATATTTTCAAAACAACTCATTTTTTTTTACAGATTTTGACGCGTTTTAGGATTAGTTTCCTCTATTCGCTAAGAAAATTACGAGTCTCGTAACTTTCGAACGAACATCCTTTTCTAGTTATAAAACGCGTATCACGGTACTACCTCTGAGTGCCAACCAGAAGCCGATGAAACCCTCCTTTGAAGTCTACTACTCTAATGTTCCATATAGAGCTCCTCTCTGCATGGGTAAAATTCCCAATTTTACGAGTTAGAAGGGGTCCTACTTCATCCCCCCTGTCTACGGAAAATTGGAAATTCTCTCTCTCCACAAACGACGACGTTTTTTGGACGAACTCCGAGGCTGCTAGAGATATTCGCTCGACGAGCTCCCGCTCCGAAAACATCTACCGTTAGGAGGCGTACGGATCGCGCCTTTTGAGAATAACCCATACAGAGAGGGGTAGACAAGACCCGGGAGTAATAGACTTCAAAGGAGGCTTTCATCGGCTTCTGGTGCCAACGATATAGAGAAACTACTATTTGGTTATTTAGGACCCCTAAAATAAAATTCAAGCTTATACATTAGACACACACTGCGTATACATTATTTCGTGCCACAAATACCTCGTGAAAAATAGATTAGATTGAGTTGTGGCTAGGTTAGATTAAGTTCCATTAGGTTAGGTTGGATTAACGCTAGGTTGGATTAAGGTTGGGTTAGGCGAGGTGGACAGTTACTCAGCGTAATCGGTGTACATGCTGGAACTTTAACGGCGTAATCCGTAATCAGTGTACAGGTGATCCGAGAGTAATCGTTTCGGCTAGGATTGGGCTCGGTTATATTTAATTAGGTAATTAAGGTTAAATTTTCCAGAATGAAGACTCCGTGAAAATTCAACTTGATATTTTTTTGATCTAAAGTTTCCTAGATTAGTTACTCCGTGTTATTCTCGTATAACCTTAATTTTAAACTCGAATATTGAACTTATTTTTTTATCATGCTAAAGCGAATTAATCCAGTTTGCTCTAATTATAGAAAATTTAACTTTAAATATTATCAAACTAATTTTTACCCAATGTTGAATCCAATTAAGGATTTTAAAAATATATATACACGCGAGATTTAATGATTGAAAAAGAAGGACCAGTTTTTTTAAATAACTTTAAATTATTGGACAAGTTTATAGAGTTCTAATTTCTAAAGACTTGTAATTGGTTTAAAGACGTCATGTTGAATTTCAATGAGGTGAAAATGCGACCAATTATGTTCGAAGTTTCGAACCACATCGCTAATATAATACTATCGAAAGATGGAATGATATAATTGGTCCGTTTTTCCCCTACACTGAAATTCAAATGTAACCAATTTTAATAAATTAAATCAAACTCTAAAAATTATAGTTTGGGGTGTAGATTCTAAAAATAAATTCAAAAGCTGATTAATTATTAGCTCGGAATATTTCTTTAATTTACTGGTAAGATTTGTGGACGTTAAAATTTTATATCTAAACAAATAACTTCACGGTATCGATACAATTTTTTAAAGGGATAATGAAGCATCCAAAAAGTTATATAATAACATTACATTAATCCTAATTCGGTTTATGCAAAATTAATCGTTAAATTGTCAGGCTTAATTCTCAAATAATTAAATTTTAAAATTATAATATTGCTTAGATATAAGACTAATGATATCTTCAATATTTTAGAGCCTAATTCTAAATCAAATTTATGATTTTTGAAGCCGACATTCTATACACTATATTTCTGTACGGATTTCCTAAATCGTACTAATCGTAAAGAATGACCAATGAAGTGATGGGTTATAATGTTTGTTATGAATTGTTTTGTACCCTCATCCGAAGGGATTGGTTCTATAATGATTACCGTATATCGCTTTGTTTTATAAGGCATAATGGTGGGAGGGGGAAGAGATAGTCGTCGGAATACGTAGGAAGATTAATTCCCCGGTGCGCGAAGAGAGAGTCGAGTCGAGATTAAAGCCTCATTTGTGTCTTTATACCCCTTCCACCATCTTTTCTATTATCCGGAGACGCGGTGGCGACGAAGGGGCACTAATTTGCTCTAGCGCGAACCGAGAACTTCGAGAGCTATACGCTCCGAGTATATTCCGCGCTCTTCGTAGCGCCGTCCACCGCCGCGACCAAGTGTGAACCACTTAACACTCTCCGCTAATTATACACGGCCAATTTAGTCCAATTTCGAACTCGGAACCGGGCCTAGCTTTCCTCTCACCGTAGCTATACGGTGTATTAACGCGTTCGCGCCATCGCCTCTCGCTTATACGACAAATTCCGAGCCCCCGCGACCTTAAGCAGCGCGGCATCTTATTCGAAACGCAATTAGACAGTCGACTCGAGTGTTTGGAGTGCGCGCTTTTACTTTTCGAACGAGTGGGAGAATAATGATGACTGCGTGCTTAATTCCGCAACCTATATCCCGTTTTGTTTAAAATCTAGCCGTTCGTTCTACCCAAATTCGGTACAAATCTATACTTTAATTGATTATTAATCAATTTCGTATACGAGCCGCGTGCCAGAGATTTTGAATTCCCTCATTGCTTGGCCGAATCGCTAGACGAGGGATTATTAGAGACATAATATAAGGGATCTGTATAAGCAGCTATAAAGCTTCGATATAACAGGAATACAGATCTTGATTTCGCTCTGAGATTATCTAAGTTATTTACCCAAATATTAGACTCTTGAGTTTCATTTTGACAAGTTCCTTAAAAGGTAATTTTCCGAACACGTCAAAACTCTCTTATTCAAACTTTGGTAAACGAGAGATATTGTAACTTGGTTATCTCGGAAAGATGAGAATCATGGTGAAATTCATCAAGGACTTGTATAAAACTATCATTTGCATACTTCATCTCTATACTTTTAGGAAACTCTATATAAGTTAATAAAGATTTCCCAAAATGTTATTTCGATTTCGCAGTATATATCATTCCGATTTCCATCAATTTCACTGATTCGCTTTACACGCACGCAGTCATTTAGTAACCAATTTTTTTACTTAATCATATCGATCTGTAATTTCATTAGCTGCGTTCATACTAGGCCTTGGAATCGATTTAAACCGTTTCAAAACGTTTCCCTGGAGTCGTGTAAACTGGAAACCGTCTTTTATCGAATCGATTTGATTCGATTTCTCGAAACTGCTTCGGGAACCAGTTTCATACCGATTCGGTTTGAACAATCGATAGATCAAGCTACAATAAATCGATTTATAAAGATTATTCGTGAACACGTGACGCTTAAAATGATTCCTGGCGGTTTGATTTTACCGTTTCAAATCGATTAAGAAATGCTAGTGTGACCGTAGCTACAGATAAGTGAATATTGATAAGAATATTTAATCTTTCGGTTTCGGAATGGATCGTTGCCTACAACGCACCAAGGTGAAAACTATCCATTTTTAAAGCCAAACACGTGAATTTAAATGGGAACATTTGGTGTAAATACAACTCTTGCAATACGAGGATGGCGTTCACCGGAACGACTTCTTGAAAGAAACTTTGAAAAAAAAAGAGAGATAGTGTTTATCGGTTCGGTACTCATTGGGTTTGCGTGCGTTGGTCGTTGAAATCCTCCATTATGTCGCACCCTTTGCTTACACAAAAGCAATAATAAATTGGCCTAGCTGGGGGTGGCTTAAGAAGTTAAGATGTACTTTCTATGGGAGAAATATAAAGAGAAAGAATTGTAGGAACATTGTTGCGGGGAAATATAAAAGTTTAGGTTACGAGTAGTTGGCGCGGACTCGTACCAGGATAAAAAAAAATGATTGGTGCGTGGATACGATGTTTCAGTTTTACCCCGTCTCTTCTTTTAATATACTTAAAGGCTTTGTTGCGCCTCTTATTTAATTCTAACAATCATTTTAAAGGGGGGATGAAGTGTTTTTTGTAAATATTCCTAAAAATAGATTATTGTGAAATTTAATAACTCATTAAAATTTTTACCCGGCTATCAAATCGGTAAGGACGCTGTTGGCCACGTTAATTATTTCACAGCGATGATTTCAATTTCGGTTTTAATAACATAGCTAGTTAAAAATAATGTTTTATAGTTAAGTATTCATTTAATTTTATTTTCTAATGAATTTAGCCAATTTTTAGGAAAAGCAATCGTCGATACAAATAATTTCCCTGACTTTATTCTCCCTATAATAGGATCCTCTTAGGTTTTGAAAGTATATTTATTCCTTGATCAAATAAATTGGATCCGGGAGTTGCAAAACGAAATATAAATTTTTGACTGCCTTAGTTACGATCCGGTTTCGCCTAAGAAAAATAAGACTCCGCCTCTTCTTTCCTATTCCCTCTCATATGATGACACTCACTTAAGCCTTTTAAATATTCCTTCTACATCTATTATGAATTATATATAAATTTCGTTATAAACACTCCTATTTTTAAAAATAAATTGGGAAAAGTAATTAATTATACCTTTGAAAATTCGAATAACAACTGATTTTCGTCCCCTTTAGTTTCTGAATTTATATTATTAAATTATCACGCAACAAACCTTTTAAGCTTGGGACGTCGCGGTAGAGGAAAAGCAAAACGAGATAGCTAGATTGGATAAAAACTCGCGTACCCATCGTATCTCGTATACCCAATGTTTGTTTAATTCTTAATCCGCTATAATCACCGATATAAACTAACACCACCCATTTATGATTATTGTCTCTAAGGCTTATAGGCTCTCTTAACTTATACTTAAACCTAAACAAAAGGTGAAAAGAATACTAGAGAAGGAAGAAAAAGTAATACGCACCACCCATTATTATCTGTATCTTAAGGGGTATAATTATTACCCCTTTAGGAGTTCACTAATCGCTTGACTAAATTTCTTTTCAAATATTTGAGATTTGAGTTGTTTTCTGTTTGAATTTGGATATAGAGGATATAGTGTCTCAATTTTTGTAGCCAAAATCTTCAATTTTTAATATAGATTGCACTAATATTATATACATTTAATATTTTTTTTAAATACTAAAGTTAATTACGCATCTCATATCACTTAATACGGAGATTTTATATAATAAATCTGTACCTTAAAGTAGAGAAGTAAAGAAATTCCTTGTTTGAATCGTTTAAAAATGGTTACAAAAGATCATTTATACTAGGCCTTGGGGTCGATTTAAACCTTTTCACTAGAGTCGCGTGAACGGGAAACCGTCTTTTCTCGAATCGATTTGATTCGATTTCTCGAAATTGCTTCGGGAACCAGTTTTATACTGATTCGGATTCAACAACCGATAGATGAAGCTACAACAAATCGATTTATAAAGATAGTGTGTGAACACGTAACGCTTAACACGATTCCTGGCGATTTTAATATCGGTTTGATTTCACCGTTTCAAATCGATTAAGAAATGCTAGTGACCGTATTCAAATCACCAGGAATCGTTTCGTGCCGCTTGTGTTCACGCATCATCTTTATAAATCGATTTATTGTTGCTTCATCTATCGGTTGTTGAAACCGAATCGGTATGAAACTGGTTCCCGAAGCAGTTTCGAGAAATCGAATCAAATCGATTCGAGAAAAGACAGTTTCTCGTTCACGCAACATAGCGAAACATTTTGAAACGTTTTAAATCGATTTCAAGGCCTAGTATGAACGCGGATAATTATGAACATGGCTTAAGTCCGATCTTCAAAACGTTTTCTATACCATATTTAGGAGATGCGTAAAAATAAGAGTTGATTTTTTTCATTTACCCTTTAAATGTGGAGTTAAAATATAATTTGGTTACTTGACTCACTTCGTTGGAATTTAACAAGTCTCCATTTATATCTACTGCTGAACGAAGCCGGCGTAGTAATGACGCAATGAATAATTTAAATGTTACATCATACGTAACCCCCAAATTCTCTCACTATTCCCTTATCGGAAATTAATCGGGGATTCTAAGTTACTTTTTTTCCGGATAGGTGACTGAGAAAATAAGGGAAAAATGGTGAAATTTTTCTCGACTTCTCTATAGACACGATATATATCGCTATCGAGTCTCAAAATCTGCCAATTCCTCACACTTTCAATTTCAAAAACTTTCACGTAAACGATGGGTCAATTGTTATAACACTTTCGAGGAAGCGTTTAATAATCGCGCCATGCTACGTTTTTTTTCGACGCGATTGTTCCCGCAAAGTTTCAATTGTGCGATAATTATTTATCAACCATTACTTAACTCCCAACGGATATTTTTCTTTTTAAAGGGAGAATGCAACCGAACAACTATTATCGTTTAACTAGGCCTAATCCACCATTAAAAAAATTACAAACGAATATTAAACTAGAAATAAATTTAAAACCATGAAAATAGGCTTAGCTGTAAATTTATGGAGATCTTGAATTTCTTCGCATTGATTGGCTAGGATGGTTCGTATAGATCTCGCCTTTACGACAGGCCTTTGATTATTGTTCGCTGACCCATCAATTTGAAAAAAATTCAAGATCTCCATGAATACAGCTAAGCCTATTTTCCGGGTAAGTTTTAATTGTTTGTAATTTTAATTAGGTATTCGGATATTTTAAGTACTTTTGCAATCAAATCATTATTTTGTCTATCTCTCTCCCTTTATTTTGACGGAAATTAACCCCCCACTTTATTTCAATTCTTTTTTTACAATGGGAATTTTTCTGAGTTTTATTTTATTTTTCTAAAATTTATGGGGAAACACATTTATCAATGTTTTTTTCTCGTAAAATCACGTGTATAGATAAAAACCATAATTTCGGATGAGTTTTGAACATTACTTCGTCATTAGCGCTCAAGTGAATCTTGAAAATACGTGTCATATGGTATAAGGGAATAGTCCTCAAATCGTACGTGCGAATTAAACTTTTCCTCGAATTTAAATTTCATATTGCCTATTTAAATTTCAAATAGGCAATAAACCCGAAGGCTGTCCACGGTTACGTTAGTAATATCTCGATTTGAACGAACCCGTCTAACTGCCTTTCTCATTATTAGCTCTAGATCAATGGACAAATTTTGAAATTGTTGTTTTTTTTTATTTATGTCCGCGGTAAAATTGAGTATTTAATTTTACCGAATTTGAGACATCGTAATTGGATCATATTTATTCCGTCTGTCATTTTTACTTCGTTTTGATCTTAATGTTCGCTTTCTTTCGGCTAATTATGAATAATTCTATCATAAGTCACAGTGGAACGCGGCCCAAATGGTTACTTTTTGTAACAAACCTTGATTTTTATCGTCTGTTTCTTTGTTAAGAGACGAAGAAAATATGTAAATATTGAAATTATTATTTTTCAATTCCAATTTTAATACCGGTAATGGTTTTTAAACGCCCTTAAAATTTCATTACGGTTGCGATTTTAGACAAGATCGAGGAAAATTTGACAACCGGCATGTTTTACATATTATACTTATTTATTTTAATTTCTGTTTTCCTAATATGCATGAGGGACTTTTCAATTCCATTCACCCTCATCGTATTCAAATAATTTTAAATAAGTTTACCGGCATTTTTCGATAAATTGAAGGTGACACGAACTGTTTCGGAGTTTATTTTACAAATAAGGACACTGCATCTTCCCCGAAACGTCTGACATAATTGAATTCAACTTTGTATTCTTTGAATTTAAGGAAGTTAAACCTAATATTAGAAAAAAAAGAGACGATGTATATGGGAATTATGGGATTATAAAACGACAGACCCTGTACAGGGGATACTAAAAATATTTCCATCTGTAAGGAAATTTCGTGGGAAATATTCTTATTATATATATTATCTTAAGCTATGACGCCCGTTGTTAATATTTTGTGTGTACAAAACTCTGGAAATATTCTTTATAAAAAAATTATCAAAACTAGCCAAGGATTTCGTATATTATTCGCGGCTAATTATTAAAGTTGCGAAATTAGGCTCGAAGAAAGTTTCAGATTCATTTCAAAAGGGACTCGAAAGCTGATGCCAATCCGAGAGTTAGTCTTTATTGAAATGGCATTGCGAGAACCGAAAGAGATGTTTTGTTAGAAATTTATTTTTAAAACAGTACTTGTATTTATAGTTAGTGAGTAGACAGGATTTTAAAATAATTTTGGGCATGAATGCTACTCATGTTGGTAAAAAATAAAATTAATCAGGACGTGCTTATTAAAAATAAATATCAATAAATGTTGGGATAAGACCTTGGTCAAGAGCGAAGGTTTCAGGCCGGGTTGGGGGTGCAGTTTCGGACAGCAGGTAGGCGACTTTAGAGTTAAATTTTAAACGATATTTTCTTTTAGTAATAGCAACTAACTTTTCTCAAGAAAAAACATGCAAATTTTTACGAAAATTATTAGGCTTAGCTAGTCTGATTCGCGACTTTATCTTTTGGGCATAAACCAATTTCACCATTAGAAAGAAGACTTTCCCTAGATTAATTTAAAATAATAAAATTAACATGAGCCACTCGTTAAAAGATTATTCCGCCACTGATATAGAAATCAAGCAAAAATCCAAAAATTACCCCTATCTTAAAATGACCGTAACTTTTCTCTACTATTACCTAGACATAAACCGATAGCCCCGTTAGAAAGAAGACATTCCCTAGATTAATTTAAAATAATAAAATTGACATGAGCCACTCGTTAAAGATTATTCCGCCACTGATAGAAATCAAGCAAAAATCCAAAAATTACCCCTATCTTAAAATGACCGTAACTTTTCTCTACTATTACCTAGACATAAACCGATAGCACCATTAGAAAGAAGGCATTCCCTAGACTAATTTAAAATAATACAATTTACATGAGCCACTCGTTAAAGGTTATTCCGTCACTGATAGAAATCGCAATAAGTGTTTTTGTTTCTATCTTAGAATTCCATTGAATTCGGTTCTAACCATTCTATAAAAAACTGTGTTACCACCACTTTGAAGGCAAAAACGAGCCAGCATGCATTTAATCTTATTTCAAATTCCAAACGCGGCGCCTTGCGAAACAAGGGGATACGAGAGGGGTGAAGCTTAAGGGGTAAACTCGATGGTTGAAATAGTAAGTCGGATGTGTATTCTGTTTTATTGAATAAACGTTCCTGCATATAGGAACCTTTGTATATTTACACAGTGTTATACCAGTAACGTTAGGTTCCTTTCGAAAAAAAATAGCGGGTTTGCGTAGTAACGAAAACTAAGAGCGTATAAATTTAAAATGTGAAACTGTGTAGTTGTTATTGCAAATTTCATTTGGGAAAAACCGAGGCGATCTTGTTCCAAATTCACCGCGAGTAATTCGGCACCTCCGAAGGTGGCTAATGTCAATACAGCATAGCTTTTATACCGAACGGCAACTTTATAGCCCCATGCATGCTCTAGCTAGCTGATTAGGCTAAAAGCGGCAGCGTGTTTGACCTATACAGTATTTAAGGGAACCAAAAAAGGAATTCGGATGTAGTGTTTGTTCCTTTTTTTTCGAAAAGCCACGAAAGAACCACAGCGCGCAGGCCTGTTATCTTTACGTTGGAACTTGTATTACAAAGGGCTGAGGTTTGCCATTGCTTCCCGATATAGAGGCGGCATTTTTCGCCTTTGATTCGTTTAAACTCTTCATGCTGAATGCTAATTCGGTTTTCTCCGGGGGGATTTTAACTTTGAAATTTGAAACAGCGCAAACTTTCGCTGAACAAGCCGGAATCAATTTTATAACTTGGCGCTTTTTCACACCGTATAGAGTTTTTGTTGAGTCAGTTCTTAAAGGGAATGTAAAGTTTGAAACGTGTTTGCTTTTATTTGATAGGCGTAAGCTAAAATAAGTCTAAAGTCACCAATAAAACTAATTAGCTATATAATATTTTGGGTCTAAAATTGTCTTTTGGAGATTCCACGCTCTGATATCAAGTTATTTTTAATCGATTTGTATACTGTTAAAATATTATCAAAACCCGCCAAAGTTTTCGCTGTTATTAGGCTTGAAGAAACTTCTAATTTATTTCAAAAAGACTGAATTGCTGAAATCCAATGAGAGTTGTTCTTTGAAATGGCGCCGATCATGGATTTAAAAAGCGTTTTTTTTTTTTTAATATATATATTTCCTAATTTAATTAAATCGCGTAAGATCGACGCTTTAAATCAAGATGTTTTGGTTCAAAAAATCAACTTTTTCGTTGTAACTATAGAAATTTATCTTAGTTATGACGAAAAAATACTTTTTTGACCCAAAAAAAATGTGCATTAAGATTGTATTAAGTATTTTTAGATTATTTAACTACTTATAAGGAATGCTTGATATACTACCACTGGCCTTGCAATCATAAGATTAATATTTTAATGGTTGTATTCGCGCGAAATCGTGAGATATGAGCTACGTTTTATTATGGTATTATTCTCCTTATAGTAAACAGTACAGTTTTGTACATGAAATTAAGTTTTAACCCCCGTATCGCGTTTGAAATTTGTTCACACTAGAAACCTTGAAACCTTTTTTAACCGTCAAGATGGAAAATTTTGGTTCAATTGTATATTTTCCATTTTAAAATAATAAAATTTACCTAAAATTAGAGATTCTTTATCTAAATATTTAATTAATTGCTTGAAAAGTGTATTTGAAGATTCTAAACGTTTTTGAAAACGATTTCAAAGGTTTTAAGTGTGAACGTAGCTTACGTAAAAAATATTTAAACTTACGAATCCGTGTTTGTCCGAGATGTTGTTGGTGAGTTTTAATTTGTGAAAAGATACAACTTTCTGCATCCATTGTTCGCCCGTACTGGGGCTGTCGGGATGGATGTACATTCGCTTGGGCATTTCCGGGTCGGCCTTGCCAGCCACCACCCACCGACTATTGTGAAACTTGTACCGACAATCGTCAGCCGCCACTATGTCCATCAAAAGAATGTACTTGGACTTTTTGTCCAGACCAGTCACTCGCACTTTATACGCCGGAAACATTCGCCTGTAAATGGAATTTGGTTTTGTTTAGTTTAACTATTCGTAGATATATCCAAAATTTCCGAAAGTTTAATTTAGGAAACTACGATCAGTTGACCTTTAACTAAATTGAAAGTTTACCCCTTTAAATGCCGCTTTTCTCTGTACACCGACGCGCGATAGTTAGAACAGTTTTACAGGCGCCCCGTAATAAATATATTGGAATTGAGACCCTTAAGGTCGTCTTCCCCGTGAACATTGGTTTGATGCTTGACTGTAAGAAAATTTCTACTCTGTGTTGATATAAAATACGCGTGTGTTTAGAACTTTTCAGTTGTCAAGCACTCGAGCCCGCGGAGAACGTATTTTTTAGGTCTCCATAAACCTTTAATTTAAACAATTAAACGTTATCAAGTCATCTTAATAATTTTAGATAATACAACACTTTTAATAATGAAGCTAATCTCATTTCCGAAATTCAAATACTCGTTTTCACTTATCTTAATACATAGAATATTCTAATATTTTAAATTTATGATGAGTTTACGTTCCGCGATGTGTCTTTATGGACTTGTCAATAGAACATTCTGATTTTTATTCAAATTAGTACGCTTTGAACTTCTTCGAGTAACTATTTAGCTAGTTCTGATTTTTGCAATTTAATTAAAAAAAAAAATCCAAATACATTATTCGGGATTAACTATATGTCCTCGAGTTATTTAAGTAACTTATCAAATTCCTTTTAATTATCAATTACGGAATACTAATCTCGCGTAATTGAAGATAAAGAGCGTAATGTTTTAAACGGGCGTCTCTAGATGGCGCGAGAGCATGGGTGACTTGATATTCCGCGTAGGAAAAGCGCTTTTTTTTTTCTACTTTTTATCTCATCCCATCTTTAAAAGAGGACGAAAGTTGTATTTCGTTAATATTAAATAAGAATTTAGAATGGCCCGGAGCGACCGATCGATTCTTATTACGAGACGTTATAGATTCCCGCTGCTTATTTCCAATTCGCGTTTTAATTGGAAACGGCGCCCGGCGTTAAAGGAATATTTAGCGCTTCAAACGTGAATATTTTAAGGAACTAATCAATTATTAAAAAAATTGAGAGAAGGGGATATTTTAAAAAGGCGGAATGCGGCGAAACGCTTCTTATCCTTACTTCCGAATTTTTATCAGACCCGAATTTTAATGCCGACTCGAGGATTCCGTTCCCGCGTTTCAGAGTCGCTTAAAGATTTATAAGATTTCAAGGATGAAACGTATACGTACGTTTCTCGTACGGCTACGTACCGCGGGGTAGCCGAACCCCGAGGCTAGGGATGCTGGGATCGTTCGAGGAGAGAGAACTTAGAAGAGAGGGGTTAGCCCCCGTAAAACTGATCTAATACACGCGAACGCGTATTCTCTCTTCGATTTCCGAAAACTCTTGCAATCTTTATGAGGGAAAGAAAGAAGGGAAAAGGGCCCTTTCCTCCGTTCAGATTAATTTATGCTCAAAAGGGGAGAAGCTCCTCTCGGGCGTCTCGGTTCTCCGAATACTGATCTTCCTAAAAAGTTTTCCCATTTTACTCTTTTACAATCTCCCGCTGACTAACAACACGTCACAGTCATTGATAGGGCTAAGTTTCCAAACAATCTCGTTTAAAAATTTGCGTTTTCAGTTTTGCCAAGTTGTTTTCATAGCGTGTCACTTTCGTAGCGACAATATTAAAGCTGGCGCGATTGTGTATGATTAATATAGCTAATTACTTTCGGGTAAACGGTACGCGGAGTATGTTGTCCGCTTAGTTGCTTGTTTGATACCTTTCGCGATGAGACTATAGTCGCGTAATAATGTTATTTAGATCGTTAGTTTACGAGCGCCGGTATGACGAACGCGAGTATAGCGTATTTAATCGATTCTCTAAGGGTTTTCCGAGACGGGTTAAGGTAATTAAAAAATGGTACTAACCTTCCGGATTTGGTAATGACCATCTCGGTTCCGAAAACGTGGAATTTCTCCCACAAGTCTTTGGCTTCGAGCGTCACTTTGGGGTCGTCTTGGACACCGTCATCTTCGGCCATGAGTTCGAATCCTCCGAGAGGCCGGAGACGCGACTGATGCGCTAAGACGTCTTCGGCCGTAATGTGCGGAGGTCCGGGTAGCGGCGGCCCGGGAGGTAACTTGGGGAAGGGAGTAGCCGGGCCGTACGCTCGCGCGGCGGCGGCAGCCGCCGGGTTGAATGATAAAGCCGCCGATAGATAATGTTGAGGTTGCGTCAGGATAGAGTTCATACTAAAGTCGGTTTGGCGCGCGGCCGTCGGTAGCAGGAATGGGTTATAGGCCATCCCCGGATGTCCGAGCTCGGAGTGGTCGAAACGCATGGAGGTGTCGGAGCTCCGTCAACGCGCGAGTGGGAGGGGGAGTGAGGCGGGAGCGGCGGGTGATCAAAACGCGCGAAACTGCGAAAACGCGTCAAGTGTCGGCGCCGCGATCGGCGTCCGAGTCGACGGATCGTCAACGACGACTCGCGAAGGCCGTCGTCGGCTTTCGGAGTCGCCGCTACCTCCGGCTACTCTTAGCTTCCAGACTGTACGCTAGGCTCCGAGTTTTCTCGCGCGCCTTTCCGAAAAGCAAGAACGACGTTAACGAATTATTTTTCCCGTTTTTTTTTCCTCTTCGGTAACGTTCGGAGAAAACTGTCGCCTTTTTTCCCCAAACGCTCTCGAGGGACGATTTCGCTATAAACAAAAGAGTTCCAGGCAGTAAGCGCCGCTCGAAGGGGAGGGAGACGGAGGAGGAGGAGAGTAATGATAGTAAATGTTCCGATTGTTCGAAGGTTTTTATCACTCTGTCGGAAAGTTCCTAAATATATTTTCTCTCGTCCCGGGACTTTTTCGAAAAGACGCTTGTCGATTTTTATCGCGTTTTCGAACGCGATATTCGAGATCACGAACTTTAGTAGTCTTCTTTAGTTTTTATTTTTAGAGATCGTAAAAGATCATCTCCGGTTCCCTAACCTCTCCAGCGCCTTCTCTTCGTTTATTTCTCGTTTCTGTCGATTCATTACGCGCTTTTATTTTTTTCCCCCTAAAATTTTAACTCGCTCGTTTTTTGACCGTGATTTAGAGCCGTCAAAATAGCCGGGTCTCCCGCCAAAACCGATCCGGGTTCGGAACCGGAACGTAATTGTCCCCCTAGTGGCGAAACGTGACTTTCGCTCGGGTTCGCGTCCTTTTCCCCGCAATAACGTCTCGCTTTTGGTTGGGTGTCGGCGAGAAAGTTTTCTTTTCCCCGTCGCGAAGGCGGGACTGGGCGCGTGAAAATGACAGTTCTTCTCGTTAAAAAAATTTCGGGGGTGATTAAAGTCGGGTTAAAATCCCAGAAACACCCGGGCGCGACTATGACGTCACGTTAATGGCGCTTCCAAGTTCACCGCGTGACGTTACAAAATGGCGGGATCGCCTATTCGACTTTCTTGGCGCCAAAAAGTAATAATAAAAAAGAAAAAAAAACTGACTGGCTCTGAAGGGGTGAAGGTGTACTTTGGGATTTTTTTTTCTTTCACGAACGTCTTTCGCGAGGAAAAGCTCTCTGGCAGATTGCTTCGCTAGCTGATCGCTCTAGATGCGCCTCGCCATAATCAGATGAGAATTCCCCCCGAAAAATGGGAGGTGCGAAGAGCGACGCGCCAAAGAGAAAAGTGGAGAAACCGCGGGTCTAAACGGAGAAGCGGGTCCGGGGAGAGTAGGAGAGGGGGCGAAAAACCCGGGAGGGGAAGAATTAAGAGACCGGGCTTAAAACCCGTCGCTCGCGGCCTGGCCTTCCATAGTACTAACACTCGATAATTTTGACACCTCGAAGCGCCGCCTATATTTTTTCGGCAAAGGTGTACACCTTTTAATCGCCAGACCCCGGACTCCCCCTCCTCCTCCCGCGGAACAGACGCTGAGGAGCGACGGAAAACCATTCTTTATTTCGCTCTCGGTATCGCGGGATACCCCCAAAATCCATATTTTTGAGGGTTTTATGTTCGCGAGAAGAAAAGAGAAAAAGCGGAAAAAAATTACGGGAGAAAAGATTTAATTCCAAAAAAAATTGTGTTGTTTGTAGGGGTTTGGGTGGAGGACTTTGGAGAAGAATGGTGGTGATGGAAGATGCTGGAGAAAAAGAATTCGAGGAGATCGGGAGAGGGGGAAAAGAAAGGGGGCGAGATCTCCTCTCTCCCCCCTCCATTTCACTCCTCTTAGTTCTCTATTCTCAGCCATCTCTTTCTCTCTTTTCTTCCTTTTTCAGCCGTATAGTGGCGCTTCTGACGCAAGAGCTGCCAGTAATGGCACCGCAGGGGTGGGATTAACAAGTCCCGCCTCACTGGGCGCCTGGCATCGGCGCCTTGGCTGCCAATCTAGCACCGTAGCGGAAGTGCTTGGCGCGCCGCAGCCAACCCGAAGCCCGAGCTCGCCGCTTCCCGTTCGACGCCTCTTGCCGTTGAATTTCGCCCCAAAACTCTCTCTCTTTCTCTCCCTCTCTCGAGTCCTTTTCTTCTCAGTTTTTTGCAATTTTTTCCTCTTTCTTTCTCTCTCCTCTTCTCTTCCGAATATTTTCCTCTTCACTGTTCTAGACGTTTCGTTCAGCTTCTCTTTCGGAATACCATTCGATCGTACCCGGTCGATCGCGGGTCTCCTGGGTCTCTGAGCCCACGCTATAGTACCGTTTTCCCTCGAGTAAGGAGGGGAGACTTTAGGATAAACGGGGTGGGGGGAAGTCTGATGAAAAAATAGGCTTCCGATCGCTGGCGCCATCTACCAGACTGAAAAACTCGCGAACTCTTTGAGACTCGAAGGAGATTGTGTCGAGGCGGATTTCACCCATTGTGTCGCTTCTGGAAATCTTCTTCCGAGTGGAAAATAGTAATTTCGTAGATCCCCTGCCATTCAAACCTCCCGATAATCGGTCTTCGGTTATTTTCAAAATTGCTCTCTTCACTGACAAGAAAAGGAAATACGTTGGTGGCCCGAAATTGGTAACCTCGATTAACCGGATAACGTACCGCTGATTGGTTCTGGGAATCGTTAAAAACCCTTACACCCATCCATCCCCCCTTACCTCCGTCTAGTTTTCGATTAGCATTTATCTCCGGTAATAATAACTATTTTGTTCCCGAGTTTGTTTTTCTACTTAAGCTTGGCGCTGCGCTGTAGATCCCTTCGGCTACCGTGGTACGCTTCGATCGTTCGGTAATGATTCGATCGATGATTTAAAGACGAGGGGGGGTGGAGAAGGGGATATAGTGGGACGGGAACCGCGTTCACGATAATTACTATCCGAACAACTTGTAATAATTAGTTTAGCGTTAATTAGGAACGCTGCGCTACTGTAGGCAACTCGTCAAAAGACAATTTCTTTCGTTTATATCGATGCGGGGCTAAAATAAAATCCCCCTTTGTTAATTATCCCTTTTTAATAATTGCTTTATCCTGATTAGGGGCTACTTTACAGTATATATGGGTTAACCGTATACTCAAATACGCGTCTCATTTGCGTAAATACTAACTCGTACCTAATTAATGTTAAATTAGGTAAATTTTTGTGGGTTGTTCGCGGGAAATCGTCGATAATTCAAAAACCACGCCTTCATCTTTGCGCGCAATTATTAAATTTGCATAAATCATTTTTAGGGGTGGTGGCAGCTCCGGGATCACCCACCGAGACGAAAATTATAGTTTTGATATTTGAAGCTCTGGCGATAAACCCCCGAATTTCGTACCCCTTCCCCCATTATTATTTAAATATCGGTATTCAAGATCATTTTAAGTTTTTAGCGGAGCAATTATATAGATTGTTTTCTAAATCATTAAAGGGGTAATCACTCATTTTTTTATAAAGTTTTTTATTTTTTCGACCAACCCATAAAATTACCAGATGTTTCGCAAAAAATCAACTTTTTAATATACAAATTTTGTCTAATTGAGGACGTAATATATCATTTGCTTCTTGCCAAATCAATATCCAGTGCGTAATTTGAAAGAACCAAGCTCTGGCTTTCATTTACAAACTGGTGTCGTCATAGAATTGTTGAAAATTTCTCGAGATTATAGGGAAAATAACGAATAATTGAAAGAATTCGTGCAAATTTCATTCTTTCCCTAAGAGCGTGTCTTTAGAATACTTATCTGTTCAAAATAGTGTTACTGTCCCTTTAAAGATACTTCTAAAATATTGGGAACCTAGCTTCGTACCTGGTAAAGACTATAACTGATAAATTTTTATTTTTATTTTAATTTTACAATGAAATGAACCCTTAATTTAAAAATCGCTTTAAATTTCGCGACAACAACTTTTGTATTGGTTAATAAGCGGTTAACTCTTTAAATTATGATATTTATTCTAAATATTATGAACAATAATATTTAAATATTTTCAAAATAAGAATAAAATAAAATTTTGTAAAAAAAAAAAAACAGACCACACAACTTTATAATGATCTCATTTGTAAGCGTGTGCGCGCGGACGCTTTGTTTGAATCATTGATTCAAAAAACCTCCCCCATTACATTTTCGTGGAGAAATTTTTGTGATTTATTTAAAAAAAGAGAGACTTTAAAGGTATGGGGGAATATTCTGAAGGGGTTTTAGATTTTTTAGTATCATTGCTCACGGTATACATCAATTAAGGTTGAATAACAAGTTTCCCTCAAAAATTGACAGTCTATTCACCACCAATGAATATTTTAGATAAAATAGTCGTTTTTATGTATTTTGTCGTATTATTTCCACCCGATGTTTGTATATTTTAGTCCCAGCGAGTTTTCTGTTTTTAAATGGCTTTTTCGGGGTGCGAAAGCGTCAGCTGTTCGTGTCACTGCATTGACACTTTAGGCATATTGGCTTTTTATTAGAGTAAAATAAGCTTAATATATAACCGTGCAAAACTGAATTTTTAAAATATCTAAGTATCAATGCAGATAGTTGAAACAAATAAGATATTTTAAACACCTATACTAATTTATGGAATATTTAATTTTAATCGTATTTAGAATAACATTTATTATGTTCATTATTTTCATGAACTTGAAATGGAAATTGAGTAGCATTTTCATTAAAAAATCGATTCAAAAGATATACATATCATCAGAAGCCGATGAAACCCTCCTTTGAAGTCTACTATACTCCAATGTTCCATATAGCGCTCCTCTCTGTATGGGTAAAATTCCCAATTTTACGAGATCGGAGGGGTCCTACTTCATGCCCCCTGTCTACGGAAAATTGGAAATTCTCTCTCTCCACAAACGACGACGTTTTTTGGACGAACTCCAAGGCTGCTAGAGATATTCGCTCGACGAGCTCCCGCTCCGAAAACATCTACCGTTAGGAGGCGTACGAATCGCGCCTTTTGAGAATAACCCATACAGAGAGGGGTAGACAAGACCCGGGAGTAATAGACTTCAAATGAGGGTTTCATCGGCTTCTAATATCATAGAAGAAATTTAAGCGACAATAAAAAATAATATTTTAAAATCAAATTTTTAAAATTAAAATTTCCCACAGTAAATTTCATAATTTTAAACAATTATACACTGAAACGAAAATTTTGGGCTAAGCCACCTTTAAGGGTGAACCATCATAATGTAAATTCAATGGGCCCCTGTAAAAATGTTGGATCTGTGTAGCTTCAGACCTGCAATATCCGGACTTATCGGATGGCTACAAATGGCACGGCCTGAATAGACGTCTGTCAGATAAGAAAGGTGGTGGCATCGGCGTCATCTCGACGCCGGAAGTATCTTGCCTTCCTTTGCTTGACTGTTTTGAACACTGCTGGATGCAACTAACGGTGGGGCGAAAGAAATTCCTAATAGCTGTGGTATATCTCGCTACCGAACCAGAAAACCCTGAGTGGAACCAGGCGATTGTCCACTGCCTCTCCAAAGACCTCCATGCGCTAAACCCAAATGGTAAAACACCCGTCGGTATCTTTGGGGATCTTAACGCCCATATCGTGGAAAGGGACAACCGGGAGGATCGAAATGGGCGGATCCTCAAAACATTCACTAACGACCATGGCCTCCAAATTGGCAACCTATCTGAGAAGTGTTCCGGCAAAATCACTTGGTCGGCCCGTGGGCAATCATCAACAATAGACTACGTTTTGCTGAACGGACAATTTTCCCGCCTCTTGTTGGATATGGTGGTTGACGAGGATGGGCTTTATAGTATAGGCAGCGACCACAATGCTATTCTATCCCGCTTCCTAGTAAATGCTCCTCGCCATTCACGGTCCCCGGACCCTGTCCGCTCCAGATCCCGTTGGTGCACTGATGATGAGGATAAACTGAACGCGTATAAGCTAGCGGTGGATGAACAACTCCGACCCCTGGAGGATATAACATACGACACATTCCAATACGCTGTACAAACAGCGGCGGAGGCTACTCTACGGCTTCCCGACACCAGGGGCAGGGTCAGAAAGTTGAAACGCTGGTTTGACCCGGAGGTGAAGCTGGCGATACGCGACCGTAAAATGGCAAATAAAACGTACAGGCGCATGGCAAAAGGAGCCAAGACCGATGACCCCAATTTGAAGAATGCATGGGAGAAATTCTTATTGGCCAAAAGGAAGGTGGCCACCTTGGTGTCGGCAAAGATTAATACTGTAAATCGAGAAACAGAGAAAAAAATAAAAAGCGCCGGAAAAAACTCCAGCAAACAGTTTTGGTCCCTTTTCCGGGATCCACAGAAACCCTCACCGCCGCCGGAGTTACAGACCCAGGATGGTCAGTGCCACACTGACCCACAGCAAATCCGTGGACTGATCACCCGCTTTGTGTCAGACACGGAGTCGCACTTTACCTCCAGACACCAGGATGTCCCGTTGACCCTCCCACCTCCGCCTATTCCGGAACTGCGCAGTGAGCTCATGTCGGAAATTTCTATGGCGGAATTCGAACAAGTGTTGCGGGCCCTTCCCTCAGGTAAAGCGGCAGGGGAAGACACAGTGACAAATGAATTGCTCAAGGGCCTGAGCACCGCGGCGTGTGAGGAGATATGTGGTATTTTCAATAAAGTCTTATCCCATAACACCGTTCCCCACGCGTGGAACCTAACTGAAGTCAAACTCCTCTTCAAAGGGGGTAAAAAGGACCCAAAAACTCTAGACTCTTATCGCCCAATCGCGCTATCCCAATGCATTAGTAAGTTGTATATGAGTATTTTAAAGATCCGCCTTGAGAGCTTTACGTCCACCCACGGCTCACTCGGAGAACTACAAAACGGTTTCCGCAGGGACAGACGAGCCTCCGATAATCTGTTCGTATTGACACAACTACTCGACATTGCCAGACTTGAGCAACGACCCCTCTTTCTCGCATTCCTTGACCTCAGCAAGGCTTACGACTCGGTGTGTCGGGAAAAACTGTGGGAAACGCTGACCTCACTGGGGATCCCACTAGACTTCGTCCACCACATCAAGGAACTTTACTCCAAAGTTGCCTACCGGTTTTGGCTAGGCACGACAGACACAGAGTTTATCCCAAGCAATGTGGGACTAAAACAGGGGTGTCCACTGTCGCCCTTACTGTTTGCCCTTTACCTCCAACCGCTAGAAACACGACTTATGGCGTCAAATTTGGGTTTTCACTTAAAACACCCTTCATACGACCATATAGACGGAAAAATTCCGGGACTGTTTTTCGCGGACGACATATTTAATGCAGCCGCGTCAGCGATGGAACTACAATCGCTCCTTGATATCTGTGGCGACTTCGCGACCGACTACGGACTGGAGTTTAACGCATCGAAATGCGCCATCCTACCACCTAGTGATATTGACTTAACCACTCTGCCGGAGTTCGCGATACAGGGACAACGAATAGCCGTAGTTTCCTCCGTCATATACCTTGGTTTCACGATCACAACCGACAGTGCCTACCTTGCTCTCCACGAGGAGAATATCCGTAAAAAAGCGACAACCCTGGTGGGGGCGATCAAACACAAGGGAACCCACTCCTACGACACATACAAAGTGACCCGAACCCTGTGGAAAACGGTGGCGGTTCCTTGCCTCACCTATGGAAATGAGGTCGCCTGTATCACAAATAGCACTCTCCGAGCTCTAGAACAAGCCCAGAACTCTGTGGGTAAATTAGCGGTCGGTGGTAATTTCCTCACTGCGAACGCGGCGATTAAAGGGGAGTTAGCGTGGTCGAGCTTTCTGGAACGCGAGGCAAAAAGCAAGTTGCGATACATGGGCCGTCTTCGGTTCATGGAACAGTCGCGTGTTGCCTTCCTGGTTTACACGTATATTCGTCACACGGGCCTGAGAACCAAATGGGCCATGAGATCCACCTACCTTGATCGGAAATTCGGGTCGGCGGTATCGCGAGCTGAGGTTTCAAACCTCCGGGACTGGCTGAGTGCGGTTGATAAAGCAGTCACCCTTCGAACCCAGGAGGGGTGGAGGAAAGAACTACAACGACATACCAGCCTGAGTGACTATTCCATCAAACCGAAACCGGCAGTAGAATCTTTCTATAACAACGATCGAAAGAGCCACCTATTTTTCCTCGCGAGGACGGGAGCCCTCCCCACCGCGAGCCGGCTGGCAGATGTCTTTGGGGCGGAACCAGAATGTCCCCTATGCGCGGCGCAAGTAGAAGACATCCCCCACGTGGTACTGATCTGCCCAGCTCTTACCCAGTGGCGCGCGGGAAAATCCCTGCACAACACCGCGGACACGCTCCTAAGTTGCTTGGGGCTAACTGGTATAGAGGCGTTCGATTGGGACCTCGTGAACACCACAAAAAACGTTCTTCAACAGTGGGGTCGCCTACGACTCGACGCGTATTAACTTTGCTCTAACTTAGCTCTCAGTACCATTTACTGTTCACTTTAGTTAACATTGTATCGTCTATTTTACACTCCTTGCGAGTTTTACTCCTCCCTGATACAAAAGGGACCATTTATATGGAAGGAAATAAACCATTCATTCATTCATTCACGGAAAAGCCGACTACCAGTAGCAAAAAAAAAATGTATTTGTAAATGGTTTTATTTGCTATGACGAATCGGGCTTACGGCGCTTACCCAATGGTCAGAAATGATCCAAATTACAAGTTTACAACCTAATTCGACCGTTCAATAGATTAAAATGTAAAAAAAAAAAAAAAAAAAAAAAAAAAAGCATTTTGAATTTAATTCAATTTTGTTGAATTCTAGTTATTTTAAATTTGTCTATTTGCAAGTCGAATGTAGTTGAAAATTTCCAATTTAGGTGATTTTTCCTCATTGGGTTTAAGCCAATTTCTTTCATTATTGTATGGGAACACAATGGAATTAAAAGCAGCTATGACGTCACACGCGTATAAAAACCACCTCGGTAATTTTTTCAATTTCTGAAGATTTTATATTTTTGAGCTTGGCGCGAGATCAATTTGAACCAGGCCGGAATCGAGTTAGGTTGCGTCTCTACTTTAATTTCCGAATTAAGTTAAAATTTTATATTTGCCTTTTAAAGGGAGAGTGCAACTTAAAAGCGAGTGATTTTTTTTTATCGATTCCTTATCGATTAAATAAGTCTAATCAACCAGTAAAACCTTCAAATACCAATATTAAACAATAAATAAATTTAAATATAACCAGAAAATAGGCTTAGCCGGATTCACCTTAACTTCCCATATAAAGACAAGGGATCAATGCCATCGATCAATGTCTCTTATCTGGGGAATGCAGGATCTCCATGATCAATGTCATTCATTGGTCGCTAGTCCTTATACGGGAAGTTAAAGAATATCTCCATGAATCCAGCTAAGCCTATTTTGATGGTAAGTTTTAAATTTATTTTTTGTTTAATATTTGTTTATAATTTTTTTTTAATGTTGGATTAGACCTATTTAACCGATAAGGAATCGATAAAAAATCACTTGTTGTTACGTTGCACTATCTCTTTACGCGTTACGTAATGATTTTGATTTTAAATGCAATGAAAGAATGCAATTTGTTGGAAATAATTAATTCTATATCAGAGTAGTTTTTTATAAATCATCTAATTTACAGATTTAAATTAAAGTTCCATTATCCATCAGTATCAACAGAAGCCGATGAAACCCTCCTTTGAAGTCTATTACTCCCGGGTCTTGTCTACCCCTCTCTGTATGGGTTATTCTCAAAAGGCGCGATTCGTACGCCTCCTAACGGTAGATGTTTTCGGAGCGGGAGCTCGTCGAGCGAATATCTCTAGCAGCCTTGGAGTTCGTCCAAAAAACGTCGTCGTTTGTGGAGAGAGAGAATTTCCAATTTTCCGTAGACAGGGGGCATGAAGTAGGACCCCTCCGATCTCGTAAAATTGGGAATTTTACCCATACAGAGAGGAGCGCTATATGGAACATTGGAGTAGTAGACTTCAAAGGAGGGTTTCATCGGCTTCTGGTATCAATTGGTTCCTAGCACTTTTGTTATTTTATTTTATAGATAAAAAAATACGTTAAAAGCTATCGCCCAGAGTATTGTTTGTATTCTTATTATATTTTAAACAGGTGACGGTTACGCACCCATTAATGGCTTTGAATAATATCTCGCCTGCAAATGACATCTCCCGCTTACTAAAACCACCTTTAAATCAAACTAGAAAACCTTCCCATTTTCACGATATGAATTATGTTAAAACTTTGCTTTGATTTTATACTGCAGCCACTAATATTCCTTCGTTTTGTCACTTGCCAATATTTTTCCCAAAGCTATTATATTAGTATTGTTAAAGCGCAGTTTGCAAAATGACGAAAGTTGGTGCGGATGAATACGCTATATTAATACTCGTAATGATAAAAATAGTTCAGTATAATTATATCCACCCTGACTTCGTGTTTTGAAAATCGCCTGTCCGAAATTTACTTTTAGATTTTTTATTTTTATTTTTTTTTTTTAAATGTCATTGAAAAGCTAGGTGATGGTTGGTACCGAGTACGGCGGTTGCGAAACTTGCGGTCAACTTTAGGTTTTGAATTAAAATCGTGTTGAAGGGCGGAAATTGGCGCCTGGGGGGTTTTTTGGGGCTATGTTTGAACTCGCGAGACTTAAGCAGAGTTTACACGCACTTGAGGGTTAAAGCTATAGATTCTCACTACTGAAAACACGACCTAAAAGCTGGCGTAACTGTGGCTCAACGGTAAAATATAACTAACATAGTGATGACGTAATTCTAAAATATGTTTTTTTACTGTTGCGGTAATTTATTCGTATGTATATTTACATATATTTGAATCGTTTTTAACGAATTTTCCGAAAATGCTACTCGATTTCCATTTGGATTAAAAACGGCTTCAAAGTTTCTAGTGTGAACACGACTTATATCTAATATGAATGTAACTTTACAATTATATAAAAGAAAAGCTAGGCCTAATTGGAATCGTGTAAACAGGTTACCTTCTTTTCTCGAAATCGATTTGATTCGATTTTTCGAAACTGCTTCGGGAACCAGTTTCGTACCGATTCGGCTGGTTTCAACAACCGATAGATGAAGCTACGATAAATCGATTTATAAAGATAATTCGTGAACACGTGACGCTTAAAACGATTTCTGGCGATTTGAACATCGGTTTGATTTTACCGTTTCAAATCGATTAAGAAATTCTAGTGTGACCGTATCTAAAGTGAGTTGAAGCGATTTTTTTTGTGTCTGTGTGAACCTGGCTTTTGTCTCTACAGTGGCTTAGTCCTAGGTTTTAGCTCTTTATCGATCGAGAGCGCTTTAACGGTAGAAACAAAAGCCACGGTATATATACGGCTCGACTTTGGCTCGGAATTCTTGAGGGATTTAGACGCTCGCGCGCGATATCGAAATTACGAACATGCATCGTACGCCTAAATTCGACGCGTTTCCCCTATTAGTTTCGTTTTGACGGTGACAAAAACGCTTCTGGAGTGTTGGGAATTGTAAATATTGGCTTCCCGAACTCGTTGTAACGTACGCTTGACTTTGAAGTGATATAAGCCCAAAAAAAAAGTATATAAAATATGCGTCATTTCATTAGATAAAATGACCAGAATTCCTCTGGGATTAAAAATAAAAAAATAAAGCGAAAGGCAATTTCTTGGATATACCCTAAATATAGTTGATTTCATTTCGAAATGGCAGCTCGTAACGAAGCTAGACTCTACGTTATATCTACGATTTGTTTAAATAATAATAAAGTAAACCTGGCTGCCAAGTCGATGTGGAATTCACTAATACTTGTAGCCTCATTAAAACGAATGTCATATAGTGTCTGAAATTAATTTTCTCTCGCGATTGGCAAGCGGGTCTTCGATTATAATTAAGCATATATTGCGTAATTCTTGTTTGCAAACTTTGATAAATTATACACCCCTTACAAAATTAGTTTGTAGCCGCGTCTATTATTATTACCGTATTTAAAAGAATTTCCATTATCCACGAAAAAGTTTTTTAACTACCCTCGTCGAAGGAATTATTCATTTTTATTTATAATTTATTATACAATTAGTTTTAATTGATCTAGACAGTTAAAATGTGCATAAAAACATAATTATAATGTTACGAAATTCGGCCATAATGTTTTAGGGTTAATATATAATTTGAAATAGCAGAGCAAATATCTATCACTCTCGGTTAAAATTAACCGTCATCTTTTAAAATTTAAATGGACACGCGATAATTTATTATTGAAAGCTCTTCGAGCGAAATTCTTCATTATCAGGGTTCCTTATATTGAATATTTTGTGTATTAAATACCCTATGGCCTCGTAATTTAATACATGGGATGTATGGTTAGTCTTAGTCGAGGTGACGAACCTTATGAAAAAGATAGACGATCGTCGAGTAATCGTAGACATTTTCATGGTTGGGGGTCCTTTTTCGTTTGGCTTCTCGCCGCTGTTCTTAAATAGCTGGCTTCGTTCGGAGTGCCGTTTTCAATCCCTTATACTCGAGTCCCCTTATACGGTTTTATTCCGATTGAACGATTATCAATGTCGCAACTAGATGAAAGAAATTTTTTTTTTTTTTTTTTTTTTAATTTTTCTTTTACATTTCGCCCCTTTACTTCTTATCGAACCGGGAGTATGTGCGGCTGGTAATTTTAATCCGAGTCTCTGTTATCACTTTCGTAGATTTAAGACACGAGGCCTTGAACGCCTTGAAAACTATTTTTTATTTGGTCCCGCGCGTTAGAAATCGGCTTTCTCTCTGTGTCGATCGTGGAAAAAATAAAGGCCCTATCATGCCACGCTGCTTCTGTCGCTAAGACGTAACGTCACTGCCCAAACAAACGACGGACGCGACGCCTGTCCTTTGAAGAATTTTTTTTGTCTTCAACTTTTTCTTTGGCTTCCAAAATTTACGCTTCGCGTAATCTCGAGATGATACTACGGAGAAAGGCAGGACGAAAGTTTTAAAAAGGTGGTTTAAGTACGCCGAGTTCCGGCCTCGTATCTCGCGATAGTTTCGTAGTGAAAAATATTAAAGATTCTTGAAAACCACCAATGTCGAGAGCCTCCCGTCACGCGTGGTATCATCGTAACCCGCGCGGCGGTTTTCTTCGAGCGAAAAAAAAGGAGCTTGAGGTTTAGAGATTTTTCTCGGAGCCATCAAGTAACAAAGCCGATAAAAATCGACATCTTAGGCGATATTGTCGGCGAAATAATGAAGGGCGGTTCGGATCAAAGACAAGAAGAAAAAGCGCGTCTTTTTTTCGCTTCTTCTTCTTCTTCTTCTTCTTATAAAGTTTATCCGAACTAAAGGCGGCTCGCTTCTCGGCGCGGGAGGTATTTAGCGATAGCTCACAAGGGCCAGTTTTGTGTCGGGACGCTGGAATATCTCGGGCACGAGTCTGGATGTCGCCAGTCGTATTAAAAGTTTGCTGAACTTGGGTGAAGTCTTGCCATCGAGGACAAGCGACCCTTCATCTTCCGCTTGTCTATTCCGCGACAAAACCACCGCCGTGCTCGGCCTACTCAATGAACCCCATTCTTACACCCACTCGTGGAATGAAAGAGACCCCCTTTGTAAAACCACGCGGACCAAGACCACCCCTTCAGGGTTAAAGTTATTCCGATCCTTTCAGCCGGTGAAAACACCCCTATACCTGTAAATCGTTCGCGGAGAAGCCGATGAATGAAGATTAGGGCTAGAATGATAGCGTCTATATTGGTATAAACGACGGTAAAATACCGCCTTAAAAATTTCTCTTTATTCATCAGCTTCCCAGGAACAGACGTAATCCGCATTCAATTCCTATCTAAATAATCCTCATTGCTTTAAGTAACCGAAGGGTGGTTCCCATTCCTATATAGCTTTCGATTTGTAGTTTTAAATCCTTTAAACCAGGCAGTTTTTCGTTTATACCATCTGAACCAACGAAGCGGGAACGTAAAAATTATTTGTAATGATTCATGTTGACAGTATTTATGGTATGTAGCCATAACCGCAGTTGCCAAAAGAGCAGTTCCCATTTGCGCACTCCCATAAGAGCGGTTTCTCAAAAGCGCAGTTTTGCCAAAAAAGCAGTTTCCCAAAAGCGCGGTTGCCAAAAGAGCAGTTCTCATTTGCGCATTTCCAAAAGGGTTTTTTCGTATAAGCTCATTTTCTTATAATTGCGGGCTCAGTTTTTGGACGTCTAATGCTAAAAATTTACAAAAATATTTTAGGTAAGGTTAAGTAGCATAGGTAAGGTTAGGTTAGATTACGATAGTGTAGGTTAGGCTATTTAATCTGTCATTCGAGATTATGATTTTCGACATTATATATCGAACTCTTTTAAAAAGAGATTTAAAATTAACTTAAAAATTAACAATGAAAGATTTTGTCTTATGTTCAAGGTATTAGGGTCAAGTATACGAGTATTTCGTGGACGTCTCTGGTTGAGAAATGATTTGGAGAACTGCGCTTTTGGGAACTGCGCTTTTGGGAACTGCGCTTTTGGGAACTGCGCTATTGGGAACTGCGCTTTTGGGAAACTGCGCTTTTGAAATTGCGCTTTTAGGAACTGCGCTTTTGGGAAACTGCGCTACTGGCTATAAACCGTATTTATATTACTGATATTTGGTAATAAACATCGGAAATTATAAGAGATTTGGTCTAAAGCCAAAGTAGGAAGCTAGCTGCTATCCCCTTATGGCAATCCAATTTATATAACATTCATTTCACCTTAATAATCATCTGAAAGTATAAATTTATATACGTTTTATTTCTGTGATTTACTTCGAGCGTTTGAGATAAAGGTTGTCTCTTAATATATTTATAATGACATAGCTAACTAGTTCCGGGCTGGTTAAGTACCAGATAATTGTTACAACGCACCTACCTGTCAAAAAAGATGTTACTAAACCCCTTATTCGCTTTACCAAGTGAGCTAGTCGCGTTATTTGTGTCAGTAGACAAAATTAGTATGATTAGATTGTCCAGGCAGAAACATAGAGATGAAATACAGTTATAGGCTCAGTCACTTGGCTGTTGTACGATGTCGTACTCATCTTGTTTTCACGTATTTCAAATCTTACTGGTATTCTCGGGTACACCTACAGATTGTCTTTATTTTTACGATATGTCCTCGCGTAAGAGAAAGTTTCGGTGTAGATGTAATATTTATTAGGTCTTGTACTTATTTAAATTTAAGTTTTTCTTAACGCCGGTCTGCGTAAACATCGCATAATTCGTCCATTTAGATATTCGAGGGAAGTCCATTTTTATTTACAAGTCAATGTGTAAATTTTGCGGTTTTGTTTCTCGTCGAGTTTTTATTTTATCGTCTTTGGAGTAGAGTGAAGGGGCCTACGGTTTTCGCGTTACTGGCGTCCATAGTCTTAATGACGTCGCCACGGATTGACCTACCGCCTCATTTTACGACTATTGAAGAAACGAATACGACAGCGATCGTAAAGCGGTGCCATATACGTATAAGCTAACAAATTTGGTTCACGCGATATAGTCGCGTTGTCTACCTTGATTAAAAAAATAAATAAAAACCGATAAAAACTTCCTATTCGGACGGACGTGGAACCAAATATCAACGGATTCCATTCTTAAACTTAAATCAGGGGAGGCTTAAACCAACAAAAGTATATACGATCGGCCTTCGCTTTATTTTATTTAAGACCATTATAAAAAGTTGATTTAAAAGTCATATTTTCGCTGGGACAAGATGATTTTTTTTTTTTTTTTTTTAATATCGTATTGTATAAATTTAAACTTTTTTAGATACCCTAGTACCTTGTATTTTTATTTTTTATTTTATTTTGTCGGGTATAGAAAATACCTAATCTTTCTAATCATGAAGAATGAATGAGGCACCACGCGCGTGTAATCTTTACTCCGGTTTATTCGAAAAAGGGCGAAAAAAATCTCCTTACAAATAGAATAATCCCAAATAATTTTTTTGCCATTTATATATGGTACACGACATTCTTAAAGGGCATGCCTCGTGAATATCTATTTTTGGGGTCAATACGAGACAGAAAACCATTTTTTGTTTCTCGTGTAAGTCGGAATTAGTTTTATCTACGTGTAGTGACGTCAAACGCGATTGATTGGCTAACCAACCGCTAACCAACACTTTCTATCAAAAGTTAGGCGACTGTTATATAGGTATAGGAGCATGATGCCAAAGTTGTTAAGGTGACGTCAGTAAACTTAAAAGATATAGCGTATGAAATCAACCTATCAGTGGGAACTTATAATATTATTAAAATTAATTAACGAAACTGTTATTTCGTGGTTCCGATAAATAGTTAATTAAATTAATTAAACAAATTCTGTGCAAAGGAATTAAGTTCCGTTTTAAATCAACATTTTTTTAAGGTTAATTATACTTTTCCAAGAGAAGCTTATATCAAATCCATTTATATATCCGCTTGTTTCTCTTGTTTGATGGGAATTTTTATCATCTCATTATACCCCAATTTTTATGAGACCTATCCTTTAAAAATAAAAGAGTATACTATTGCGTAAATTCAATGGCGTATTGAAGAAAATTTACATTTCTTTAAAAAAAAACTTTTAGGTTAAAAAAATTATTATTCATCAAAGATTTTTTTTAAAGGTTTAACACTCTAATGAGTTTTAAATTATATTTTAATCGTGTATATATATGCAATTTCTATTGTAAATAGACTGAAATTATTATGGTACCTAAATAATTTACCCGGCCCTAATTTCGAAAGCATTAATTTGACGGACACCCTATCATGGAATAATTGTAGTAAATGGGGCCATCTATAGTCCAAATGAGACTACCAGTTCCCTTGACGATATATTGAAGAGGGAATGGGGGTTATACCTTTGTGTTTGGCGATATCCACCGTTTTATTTTGATAGGTACCTTGACAGGGGGAGGGATATTTGGGAGGATACCTTTTTTTTCTTTTAATTCTTCGGGCTTTTCAATTTTTCGTCTCAGTTTTCTGACCTTGCCGTATACAAGGTCGAGCTTGAAGAATCGCTAAAAACGTTAAGAAAGGCGTCTCTGCTGGAGATGGTGACGACGAGACTAGGTATGCCTTCCCTCTCTCTCCCCCCTACCCCCGTCCGAATTTAAACCAACCCACTATAACTCACCCTATACCCGATGCCTTTAACAAAGATTCTTGTCTCGTTCGGTCGTCCGTCATTATAACTTTTGAAAGACAAAGCCAACCAGGAATTCTAGTTTTCTTCAAATTTTCTTGTTCAAAAAATACTCGAAAGACGCCATCGAACTCTCGGACATATTCCCTTAGTTTTTGGTACATCCATCAGATAACGTAAGAACCAGTCAATAAGTGACAACACGCGTCAAGTGATTGATATTAAATTAATGGGTGTTAATTAGTACCTAATATTATTTCTATCAATCTGTATCAATTCGAATTTCCAATTTCGCCAAATTATCTCGTCATGATTGAAAAGAGGATATTGAAATTAGAGCTCGGAATCCGATAACCATTATCCGCTGTTATTCATATTTAAAAAATATATATTTTCGGATTAAGTGTTTGTGAGTTTAAGCAAACGCGTAATAACTGAATATAATTAAATATATCTATCCAATTAATTAAAGAGCCCTTATTGAAATCAAAGACTACGGTTAAGATTTCAATTGATTGAAGGAACAGATTTTTCTATTAAAACACGAAACTAATTAAAACAAAAAGTAAAATAGTTTATTTTTAAAATGAAATTAAAATCTCTGAATTTAAATCCGAAGAACTATACAATTTTTCAAGCTGATGGTATAGTCCTTATAGTGGCACGACCAATAAGAAGAATGCGTTAAAAATATTAGAAAATCATTAACAGTCTACCCCTACTAATTATTTTTCCCCTGAACACCGAAGTTCTACCGTTGAAACATTTTTAAAGGCGCATATGATTACTGTGAACAAAAATTAATTTATGAAACATTGGATTTTACAAAAGAGAATCGAATTTTTTTAATGAAATCATCGTGCAAGGACTGAATGATTTTCCAAATAATATTGTGTTAATACGGTGGGGGATAAAATCTGACCTCTGTACAGTATATAGCCCAATTGTATGTTTCATTATTTAGTTCTCTGCATGAGTAATTAAAGCAGACAAGCAACCTAACTCAATTAGGGCCTCGTCAAATAGATCTCGCGTTAGACAAATGAATTTCATATTCAAGAATTGAAAAATTCTCAGGGTTGTTTTTACACGCGCGTTACGTCGTAATTGCTCTTCATTTCAATGTGTTCGCATAGAAAAAAACAAAGAAATCAACTTTAAATGAGGCAAAATCTTCTCATTTGGTCAAAAACGGTCCAAAATGGAATTAAATGACCTAAATTCCACAAAAATGGACTAAAATTTGAAATGCATTTGGTCCACATTTGTTGAATTCAAGTTATTTCATTTGGTCTATTTG
The DNA here is from genome assembly GCA_963920705.1 of Odiellus spinosus. NCBI lineage: Eukaryota > Metazoa > Arthropoda > Arachnida > Opiliones > Phalangiidae > Odiellus > Odiellus spinosus. The sequence continues at coordinate 18,658,828 of OY987228.1, read as the reverse complement.
AACAAATTGTTTTAATTTTCCAATTTCTACCATTTTTAACCAAATTAGAAGATTTGGTTATACTTATCTCCACCATTTTTATGGAATGGATCGATATAAAAATGGAAATGTTACCATGTTGAAAGACACGTTTAAATATATTGTTCATTAATAATTGCGTAACTTATGTCACATACTATACCTTCCCTCCACCTAACCGAAACACCTATGGGGATACGAAGGTGCCTGACTTTTCACCATCATTACGAAGCTGGACAAACAGTTTTAACTCGCCCTGGCCATGGCGTTTTTAATGTCTTTCTTAAGCGGTAAACCTATTTGTCGGTCCGTTTTAAACTCATTAGGATCACGCTCGCGTTTCGAAACCCGGCGAATTATGTCAGCTTTTTCTCCTCCCTAATGATATAAAGAAAGGTTTCGACTTTAAAATTGGAATTTACGACGACCTAGGGAAATGTCGAGGTTGCATGTGTTTGCCTGACGCGTGGCTACGTATATATATCACGCTAGCTATAGTGTATGCGGCTTCAAACTCGCGCGGTATTATTATTTCGTGATTAAACAGCGTTCTTCCCGCGTTTTTTTTTTTTAGAACACCGTTGTTTTTACAGCTGAACTCGCGAATTTACGAGAACCCTAAACGCCGTTCTCCCACGATTAGAGCGTGTCATTCGGACTCTCATCCCTAATTGAACCTTTGCACGCTAATCCTGGCTATTATCCACAATCTAGCCGCGGGATTGTGTACTTTTTCTTTTGTTCCCTTACGTTCCTAATTATTAGCTCGACAAATTCTGTGGCAATATTATTGGAAAAGTTTCTTTTCTTTCGTATATGGCTGCTGGAATATTAGAAGAATAAAAAAACAAGTATACTCTTATATACTATACGAGGAACCTTTTTTTAATAGATTAGAGGTGTAAAAATACGCCTAAAATTTGATTAACATACACAAAATGTTTCTCGGTCATTTTTGGTTAATTAACAAAAATTTCGTCGTTGGTAATGGTATAATTTGTCCATGCTTTTCATCTAATCAAAGAGCGTCCTAAAACTCGATTATATTTTTTTTTACAATATTAAAATAAAGATAAATTTAGCATGGTCAAATTGCAATTTTTTTAATTAACTTTAAATTAAACTGAAATTTTTGATGAGTTTCATAAAACCTTTTCCGCCGGCGAAAAAAAAATAATATTTTAGTGGGAAAATTAGCTATAATAAATTAAAGGAGTCATCATTTAAATATTAAATAAAATAAATTAAACTTAAATATATTTTAATAAAACTATTCGCTTAATTGTATTATTTCCAAAACTGTGGGCACATTTAATGTTATGCCAATTCTAAACGTTGTAAAATATTACTTTAAATTATGATAACTTATTTCTACAGTTTTGATTCTCAAATTAATATTTGTAGAAGAAATAACTATATATTTTGCCTCGATTCTGTAGGCTATAAATACGTTTTATAAGTGGTAGAGTTCCTGACAGACATATACAGCAAAAACATAAAGCATAAAATGCACGTTAAAAAGTATAACACTAATGAAAAGGCTTTTTAGAACAATTTCCTATATAGTAAGTCTAGAAATACTGGCTTAGAACCAATACAGTGAAAGGCAGGGATAGAGAAATACGGACAATGAACTATTATACCTTCTGTCTATTTCTAGTCCGCGTTTGTCTCTAATATTTCTAAACCAATGAACGGATCAGGTCAGAGAGGAAATTATTTCTATTTTGTAGTTGCTTTGGTGACTCGGTTTCTTCTCTGCATGGTCGTTAATGAAAAGGATTTTATCATTTAGAAAAGAGAGATGGAGTGCGTATAGAAAAAGTACAAAAGCGGCAGCGCAATTCTATATATATGTTTGTTTAAAAACCTTTAACGATATTAAATTAAACAGCGAGACTTTTGGGTAAACATGACCGGCTTTAACGCTAATGGGATTTTGCGCCCTTAATTAATATATATTTTTTTTACAAGTGCCGACAAAGTTAAACGTTACCCCATCTCCTTCCTGGACTAAAATTCCAAATTTCGTAGCTTAAACCAACACAAAACGTTGGAGTAAAATCAACTTTGACGCGTAATATACCGACAAACTGCGTTTATAGCTTAGTCAATGCGTTGGTCCTAAGCCTAATATTTAATATTTAAGGTTCCCTAGTTTTCACTTCTACCATTAAAACGCTACTCGTTCAGAGTTGTAAGTAACGGATTCATAATGAACCACGTTGTCTGGAAACGTCTCCTCCTCAAGATAAATTTGTTGTACGAACTGTATGCGCGTGTCTTTATATGAATTGGCATGGTGATTCCGAACATATTTTTTTTTAGATCCAAGTTGCCTTTAAATTTAAACTTCGTAATATTTTAAAACCATGAATCAATTAAAAACAAGACTAGCTTACTTGGAATATGTTATAAACTTTTGATATTAATCACAACCTAGCGGCGGGATTTTTCATGGTAGAATTTTGCTTTTAAAAGATCTCTTATTTAAAAGGGCGCAGTCGATGGGGATATTATCCCGCGTGTTCCAAGTTGAGGGGTTATAGAAGGAGGTCCCCTACTGTGAGACGGAAATAATCCACCATTTTCTTCTCGTAGTTATTCTCTTTTTTTCGGCGGAACCGGAATCTCAGTGATCATCCCCCTTTTGTACGCCGAGACACCCCGCCACTTTATTGTCATGCTAAAATCGCCATTTCATATAACTATCCGGTATAAGTTTCTCGTATATTTTCTCCCTCAACAGCTTTTTGCACCAGTTTCAACCCCAATACCGCATTAATTTAACACCGAGCTACCTCCTTATTCCGTCCCACGATGAGCAATCAGTATAGAGAACCAGTTGTCGGCTCAAGAAGTGTTCTAACCGACGTAATAACCTTATTCAAATGATCGTATACGTTGTATCATTTTCCACACAGAACTGTATTGATTGGACTAATTATTTTAAGCCAAAGGGGCAAAACCTCGTCTATTTGACACTTCATACGAAGTTAAATTATTCCATTCGCTTGATTTTTATAGCTAGCTAACTCGAGTTCAAGAGAAAAAGAAGCGTATATTTTGAAATAAGCGATTAATCCAACCCAGTTTTTCCAATTACGCCAATTAGCTCCTCTAAATCGAAGCGTGACTTGATTTAATTTAATTCTATTGTTCACTTTTCGTCTACACGCGTAAGAAGCGTGACGTGATACCATCTTTGTTGGTTCTCTTGGGATTATTATCATGTTTTCTTCATCTAGATGTTCAAAATTTTGAAAATATACGATAACAATATTCATTGTATAACCAGATCTCTGAGATATCATTGTTCAAACGATTTTTTCTCGGTTTAAGTCAATATTTTACAATAACTTATTGAATATCTTTCTACTTTAATCTCGTACATAGACGCGTGTTACTTCAGCAGCGTCAAGAAGAACTCCTTTCATGTTTTAACGTAGCTATGCCTTTCATATAGCTCTTTATATTCAAAATATTTGAATATCATGGCGGGTTCCCTTTTTAGTTACGGTGAAAAGACCTTTCCGAAGCGGATCTATAGAGTGAGAGAGGGATATAGGAGAGAGTGTAGCGAAGAGTGTGGCTCCATTACGAAAACTATGCCACCAAAGGAAGCGAGGGAAAGTACACAGAAATGGTATAGTGAAAAATTCTTCGTGTTGCGCCCATAGATAAAGGCAAATTTACCGTAGTTTGCGGACGACGTTAAAAGCAATCCGTATTACAAACTTTTTTACGTCCTCGCTGCAATGAGTGGGAGGAGACGACCAACCGTCGTATTTATTCCGCGTTAGAGACGGCGGAAACTCGCCACCGAGACCCCCAATCTATCCAGCTACCGAGTAGTAAGTTAGGAGACTAATGGGAACGTTACGTATCGTTGAGTTCAAGTTAAGATGTCGTTCGGGTCTCCGGGAAAAGTTCGCGGTTCTTACGGAAATTGAGATCCGAAGGAAGGATACCCCGACTAAGTACGGAACGAAAATGTCTTTCTCTCTTCTTTTTAATGCGTCTGGAATCGCTTACGCTATTCTGGTTTAGTACAAGCCACCGCCGCTATAAAAGGAAAATCATTCCCTTTTTTAATGGAAGGAGTTTTTTTTCTTTAGGAATATTAATCCTTTTTGGGTCGTGGTAAGGTTGAGTATCAAAGTCTATCGCGTTGACCCTGAATAGCGGAAAGGTAGGGACTTCGTATGAAATAATTCGACGTTTTTTGCGATATAAATACTTCAAATGGCCGACAATAGGCTCCTGTTTAAAATAGTTATTTGTAGTTAATATTTGCAATGGACACCTATCTTAAAAGATAAATATAAATAACAAAACCTGGTGTTCAAGAGCGTCCTCTAACGACAAATAGTGCGGGAAAAAGTAGTTAACAAACCACACATGCGCGTGTGCTTCTCTTCTTTATCCATAGCAACCACGCACATTGTTTTATTGCTTACTAATTTTGCCGCTGTTGGACGTTAGACGAGGCTAATTGTTTTGTAATTTATCTTTATCTGTTAAGATAAGTGTCCATTGTTAATAATCCTATATGTAATCATATTTCTAACATCCCAATACTTTTTAATTTAGCCAAACCCACTTGTTTTTTAGTTTTTTTAAGTTTCCTCCCTATATCGCTTCGTTACCCGTTTCCGGAAAAGGCAGGCGTCTGCGTCCACCACGCCATTTTAAGACGAAGAAATAAAGCCATCATTCATATCGTTTAATATATATGTGGGTTATTGGGGGATGGAATGGAAGGTCAGTTGACAAGTCTAATTTGGTCGTATTTAGAGATTCAATGGGGAGATTTTCGGCTTTTATACCCCTAGAAATAAGCTTTGACCAACTACAAACTCCCGAGACTGGTCGCTTGTCTCATAAAGGGGTCTTTTGGGAGACTTTAATCGCGCAGAAATATCTAAAAGATTTATAGACACACGCGGTATACGTTGTAATGTCTCGGACATATATTGAACCACTTAATGCGTCATCTCGACGGTTTTTATTGTTATACTGGCTAGTTTAAGGCCCATTATCCTTTTTTTGACCGGAATATATATTCCCACTCCAATCTGTTGTTTAGTTTTCCCTCGGTCCAATAAGTTTTGGTTCGGTTTCACATCTTTACGACTGATCTGCGAGCCCACCGCATTTACATAACCGTTTACACCCAAAATCGCCTTTTCTAATCCGTACATCTTGACATCTATAAAACGATTTAGTTTTTGAATCGAACGAATTCCAGTTTTTACGACCGTCGTGTCGAAATATATACAGTCGGTCGTAATGGGAGCGAATCTACATGTATCGTTGTCGTTCATCTTAGGAGAAGCGGGACTGAACCGAATCGAAACTATATAAGCCATTTGTTTTTTTTTTTTACAAAACTTGATATACTCGTGCACCTCGATTTCTAATCTGATTTCGTTTAGTGTCGTCTTTTTATTCGAAGAAAGGGTTCCCTTTACGGTTTTTTGATCTCATTTCCAAAACGAATACTGTATATTCCTTTATTTATTTATTGATTGGCAAATAGAGCGAGCAATATCGGTCGTGAATATAAAGTTTTGAATACTTTAAAAGCTTCTTTAAGTATTTATTTCGGATTAGATTTAGGCTCGTAGTGTGTAAGTTAACGGAAGGAGAGTGGATGGTGAGGGGGGGGGGGGGTTCTAAAGCGAAAAGATTTTTAATATAGGTAAAGTGATATCGATAAGGAGTTACCTATAGTTCAGTGCGTGGAAAGGGAAAAATTTCTCGATCGAAGATTCGCGTGTTACTCTCGTATTCTTCGCGTTTTTGCGTGAAGACAAATTTTCCTATGATGGATCTTTTTCTCAGAGAGATTTTTTTTTAAGCGCTATCTCTATGATAAATGTTCGGATACCCATTTTATAATCATAGCTATCTTGGTTTGCCAATTTTGACCACGCCTCCCTCCCTCCTACCCCTTCATTACCAATTTTTTTACAGACACGTTTATGACCCAAAGTTTATAGTAAAGAGTCGCAGATTTTTAGTATTTTATATACCAGATTTTTAGGATAATTTTCACTAAGTGAAAAAAAAAATGTTTTTCCGCCTGCGAAACCGCAAGTACATATTTATATTCCGAGGATAAACATTAACGTGCCCACTTAATTTGAATTAGGGATTTTCGGCAGACCTAGGCTATGTAACAGCGGTTATTTTGGGTTGGCTAATAGACTAGGCTTGGCTCCAGAGTTCCGCATCTTTGGGCATCTTCCAGTAGACGTATATCTTTGGGAAATTTCAAGTTTTGTGTTCCGAATGCGATGGGTTTGCTCTTCATTTAGATGAATGTATTAATTAGAGATTATGTTTAGTTTCTTAATAGTATAATTGGCCGGGTGGTCTTTGAAATATTGCCATAAAATATGGAACAGTTTGTCGCCCCTATATATATTTCGCAAAGTCTCGCTTTAAATTGGTTTAGAAATTCAAACTAATTATCCCTTAATGTTTTTGCTGATGGTGCCGCCCGGCGTTCGATTAATTTTTAATTATTGAGTATAAGAATTAAGATTTTATGCTATTTGGAAATAACGCCCTAAATCTTTAAGGACACTGATCTCATTTCGAAGATCTAAATACGGTGTTTATTTTGATATTAAGCCGCTGGCTACCAAAATAAGCAAATGGAAGCGTCGTTTGCGTCTCAATATTACATACAACGGTTTACGCGAGCACAACAGCTATGACTTACCGAAAATTGGATAACATAATAATTTTAAAGCGAGGTACAAATATAACGAAGCTTTAAGGAAACGTCATTGGAAGGGGCTAAATTGTTTTCCAATTGGCTTTAGGTCCCATAATTCCAAGATCCTTAGAAATAACTTCAACGTTACAATGTCAATACTCCTATAATTAATTTGAACAAGAGCTAATTCGTTCAGAAGTAAACTAGTATTGGAGTTGACTTTTAATTAATCTTGACCGAAAGTTAAGCGGACCAATTCCTTCCCCTTTCTCAGCGAAAGAGTGTGGGAAACTTTTTAAATTAGCTGTTCCCTGAGGTAGATTGTACATACTAAATGCAAATTGACAGATATTTCAACCATAAAGCAAAAAACTTACTGGATTCCAAATAAATGATAACACGCTTTAAAAATAAACTTTTACAAAACCAAAATAAAGATTGATTTTAACCATCGCTTTTTCTTAGTGGTTAAAATCGGTTTAAACCAACTGGTTAATGATAATTACACGCTAATACCCTTTTCAGACGAGGCTTAACTAGCCGGTTTAATCGGATTTAACCGTGGTTTAATCACAGTTTACCGAGGCTTATTGAACTGAGAAGGCTATATCAACCTCGGTTAAATCAGAATAGGGTAAGATCCTCACCTAAATAGTTCGTTTGCCACTATAAGGGCCTCCATGTCCACAGTCCACAAATATGTATACATCCCCTTTCGCGCGAAGGACTTCTTTTTGGTCAATGGTAACTATCGTATCCAATCTACTGAGTTTCTAGGCGTGTTTCCTCCGTAACTCGCTAGGGGCGTTGTCATGTTTGTCCGAACCTGGTTACTCCGGTTGTAATTAACTCCTGATTTGACGTATAGATATAATTAAAATTGGTCACGCTTTATATCCGTTCATTTCTTTTCGTTTGAAAAACATAAAGGGTAGATTGAGTATCATTATCTCTTTTTTTTCATGCTTCTTATTTCAAATTAATTTCTCATATCTCATTTTTGTGCCCTCTCTCCCCGATAAGTGCTCCCTTCGTGAAAAAAAAACTATCTACCTGAAAAAGATATATAACAAACCCCCTCTTGTATCTTAAAAGTATATACGCTTGTAAATTATTCGAGAAGGTAACTCTTATTCAACTTTGTTAATCACTTTCGACCATGGAAAAGTTAGGGGGTATAATATCGCTTCCCTCCTAACCCTATCAACTAAAAATCTTCTTGAATGCAAAAAGCTCTGTTGAGTACTCGTCCAGCCGTACCTTTAACGAAGAATAAATATACGCCTCTCGAGGAAAAAAACGAGTAGAAGAAGAAGAAAAAAAAAATTCATTCACTAAAAATTGGGGTGCCCCGGGCGAAATATCTCTAGAAAAACGTGATTCAACTTAGTAGGTATATAATATTTAAGTTTCTCCCCACCCTCCATGAACCTTCTATTTTGCAATACCCCTGGCCATCTTTACGCGTTCACATTTTTATAGCCCAAAAGGCGTGCTTGCAGCTTACCTAAATGTGTTGGACGCCTCGTCGAATTCCTATACTCGGGCCACCCCGGAGTCATTGGAGAAAAGTTCACGAGGTCTCGCGTATGTTTATTAAACGTATATTACGTATGCCGCATAAAATTATACCCTTCTGCACGTAATCTTCTTAAAGGGAGAAGACCAGAGAAATATTTTTACTTTAAACCTCTTGAAATTTCTGTGTTTATATAAAATTTCAATCAAAAATATTTAGCTGTTTTCTGGCATAATGAAGATTTAATTTAAACTTATTGTAGATTCGGTCCAATCATATCAATTCAGGATTCAACAGCGCTATTGCGATTGAGTTTCTTAAAACGTCACTAGATGGCGAGACCGATGCAGTCAGAATATATTGGGAACTGTTGAAGGCGATCCGATTGCTTCGATTTTACACTTAACCCGTTCTCATACTAGGCCTTGGAATCGATTTAAATAGTTTCAAAACGTTTCTCTAGAGTCGTGTGAACGGGAAATCGTCTTTTCTGGAATCGATTTGATTCGATTTCTCGAAACTGCTTCGGGAACCAGTTTCATACCGATTCGGTTCCAACAACCGATTAAGAAATGCTAGTGTGACCGTAGCTTTACATTCATACTTAACCCATATTAGTAAAAAATTCTCAAAATCTCCAAAAAATGTTTTAGGTCTTCTTTTTTGACTCTTTATGCAAATCAACAAGCGTATGCTAATATGTTGTTAAACTCGTAGGTTTTATATTTAAAACGAATTCAATGGAAATCCATTGATAAGCATACGATCCTGTATATTGTATCGTGGCATTTGCATGTATATCCGCTTCAGGATGAACGCGGTTGGTGTTCCTATTGACAAATAAATTTTGGACACCTAAACAACGTCAAAAAACTACAGCCCAAAACTAAACGCTTTTCGTAAGCATAATCATCTCCCTCTTAAATTTACTATCGCGAGCGTATTTTATAAAATTTCAAATAAAAAAATAAATAAATTTTTGGAAATAATTTGGATGGAATAGCCACGAGGGAATATAATAGTTACGCCATGAGAGGAGGGGTGCTATGGTCATTTTTTATCGTCTTGTAAAAACCTGTCAGGTTGCGCGCGTTGCCAGCGAGGCGTACGTATATAATACTACCGCGTTTACTAGAGTTTGCTCTTACGTTTAAGTTACATTTTAAACGGAGGATGGAAAAATATTTTTAAAATAAATATTTTAGAAACGAAATGTCCCTTCTATTTAAATATAGTGAGGAATCTAATTAAGTATTCGACAGTTAGGCTTAGTTAAGTGGATAAGCACTTCCGTGATTATGAAATGATAAATATGTACTCAGTTATGTAAGCACTTTACTACAGTCAAAGCTACAGGTTTGTACACCGATTATGTGAAGTTAACCACCCCTCGCGGCTTAGCGGTCGACAGTTAGGCTTAACCAAGTGGCTAAACACTTCCGTGATAGTGGTCGATAGTTAGGCTTAGCTGTATTTCATACGAATAACGCGAAATGTTTGTCTCAGACTCTATGTTCTTAACAAATTTCAAACAAAAATCGCTTAATTCGCTTTTTCACCTTCCTTTATGGTTTTGTTCTAATGGTAGGTTTTTTTGAGGTAGTCAACTGAGACTGGTATACCTAACGTAAATGGGAGGGAGTACAAATGGCCCGCAGGGTTTTTTACCAACCATTATTGGCTTCGTTCCCCAAAAGGCACAAATTACACGTTAGGCCCAAGCTCTCATCAACTTGTCTATAAAAACGTTCTTAATGCGTTTCGTTCTTCGAAGTATACGAACCTGGAGTTACGGAACGCGAAGACTAGACGAGATTTTTTTCTTTCTTTTTTTTTTTTTTTTTTCAATCTTTCACGAAGTTCCAGCCCAACCTGACTCGCGACCATGGTTACGAAGGTTATCTAGTTACTACCCGTGTATAATAAGTCTTAAGGACTAGCCTGTAAGGTGAAAGTGACTAGGGTTCACCGTAACCCAAAACGCCAGGGTAATTGGTATCTCAATATAAAGACGTAGAGCTGGCGAAGGCAGGGTGGTCTCGTAGGAGGGGTTTTGGCCCTTCTTTTATACTTATATATGGAAATACCTCGATCTCTACCAAATTAGGGTGGCAGACCCGTTTTTATTCTCGAGCCATGAGATGACGCCACTGATTGGTAAATTCTCTCCTACTTATTTTTTCTTTTCTTTTTTTACATACTGAAAAAGAGATTTGGAGATATTTGTTCGAGTAAGAAATATCTGATCGTGTTCTATGAAATTTTTCTTGGCTCCAGGTTGATGGACTCTTAGATAGAAGTATATCCAAAAATAATATATATATACCAATCTTTCAATATTTTTTTCCGCTTTGGAGATATATATTCCAAGATTGTTATCTCTAACATCCTTCGTAGTTGAAATAAAGTAATTCATATTGTTACATTACCATTTCTTATTTTTCGGTTTGATGATAATCGCCCAAGATCTTTTCTAAGTTATCTTTTCATTTGGTAGGATAAAAGATATACTATCAATTTTTCACGGTTTCGCAACCATTTCCAATAAAACCAAAATAACAAGATGGGTAAACACATAGAAGCTGCACTTTTGAAAAACTCCTGAATGTAATGATGTTCATTCTTTGTCATCTTCCCTTTGTCACATCCACTTTCAAGAGTGCTTTTTGCAAGTGACTACTTGTTGAAATCTTCACAACGTTGGTTTTATTCCCAATTTTAAAGGGGTCCATATATGTATTGGGTAGAAAATCATTGGAACGAATTTCCTTTGGAGCAGACGATGTTGCAAACCTCCGTTGAATTTGCAGCAGTACGTCTCTATTAAAATAAGGTTCAAAGTCACGAAGGATATAGTGCTTTTAGGCTTGTAACCGGATGTCCATACCTCAGTTAAAAAAAATAGTAACTATACATATAGTCCATATCAATATATTTATTTACACAAGGCCAAAAATTATAGGTCTTTCCACTCAAGCTAGACCTCCGTGTAGATATTCAGTGTATTACCAACATTGTCTATATACCAATACTCCAAATTAATTATTATAAGCAGAATGCAAATACTAGTGTACCGCGTGATACGGAAGAGACTGAGAGTTTGTTTTCCCTTTAAAAGGGTTCAGATAGGCTAATAACATAGTACTATCTCTCTATATAGATAGAGCAAATAATATGTCAATTTTTACCCATCATTCATTCTTTCTATTCCCCACTGCTAGATTCGTAACCAGTTTGAAAATTCGACAAGAAAACTCTATATAGGTCCCACTTTACCTCTATAAGAAATTAAATACCGTAGTTGAAACGTAGTTTTATATTTATTGAACCTTCAAAATGATTCTAACTACAGTCAATTTCTTCTTTTTCTTGGAAGCCAATCTGAGGAAACCCCCTTCCCATTCGTCCCCCATCATCGCTTAAATACACCTATGATCCAGGTATGGAGCTGGCCTGCTAAAAACTCTTAACACTTGCATTATACACATAGACCAATTTTCTTCTTTGATTTATGATCTTTCTTTCTTTCTCCCCAAGCTGTTTCGTGGTCAGACATGAGTTATGCCACGAAATTACCCGCCTAGATAGCGGGTACCGTCGTGACGTGGTAATGTGTTTTTAGCGGAGGGAAACCGCTTATACCAATTTAACAAATTTTTTTTCATACGAATTTTCGCCCTGTTTTCTCCCCATTACACTAAATACCGAGATCTTATTTTGCAATGAAACCTCCTTTCACCGCAATATGAATGAAAATGTGGGTCTTCAGAGAGGATGGTTTCGCTTGAATTCTGATTTACGTTCGAAGTTACGGAGACAATGATGTAAAAAGGCGGTTGTAAAATTAAGTTACGCCACTGTATGGATAAGAGATAGAAATTAAATTTTAAGTAGTGGGGCTCCCAATGATCCTATAATTCGTATAATATCCTATATTTTCAAGATGATCCTAAAATATCCTATTTTTTCAAAATTTATCCTTTAATTCCTACATTTTCAAAGTTTTTGTCAAATTAAATTTAAAACTATAAACAAATACAGTTGCCACGGGTAAAAAATCTCGCTGGTTGCTCCGGTTTATTGTTCCGAACGCGCTAAACATTTCTACTCCAATCTATTATATATACTCTACTCGCCCTACTCGGTGGTCTTGGGCCTGGAAATTTCAGGGAAATATTCGTGGAAAACCTAGAACTCTGTTTCGCAAAAGTTGTACGAACCCTGATTATTTATTTAAGTATGATTTCCTGTTATTAGTAATATAATTATACTTTTTTTATCATTTATTATCAGGCTAGAATAATACGAAATATATTCGTTAGTTTGTAATTTTAAATGGCTCTCCAAGAAGTACATACTTTTTTAACGCGTCGTAGGCCTAGCGTTGGAATTCTCCTGGATTCAACGAGGCCATTCACGTATCAAGTGTAAAGGGACGCGTTGAGCGGAGATTATTTCCACTAAACCTGTCGAAATATTTCAAGTTAATCATTCAAATTTATCGGTGATAGTTAATTTAGGTTATATATTATCTAATTTGATCGAAAATTGCCGTGAGTATCGCGAGTTTAATAGTTAAAAACGGTTTTTACATCGTCATTACGCTAAACCTCGGCGTAGTCAGAGTGGCCTAGTAGGGGATCACCTATATTACCGGATTGTGCGGGCGTTATCGCGATGTGCAAAATTCGATGGATTATTTAACTTACACATCTAATTGGTGAGTTTGCCTAATTATACATCTGTGAAATATATTTTTTTATTGTTGGTATTTGTACCAAAATGTTTATTATTAATATTATTAGTCTAAGTTAAACCAAAATGATAATCTGGCCTAAAATTAGTATATTGTCACGGCAGGCCCCTGTCTTAGGCTGTATAATTTTTAAATAAGCTATTTTAAGGTGGTCCTTAACTAGGTAAGGCTCATTTTAAAATAATCTCCACGGCAATCAACTTTCAAGCGTGTTTTTCTACGGGATCTCTTTATGTTTACTTTATACACGATATACCTTCAATCATAGCATTGAGTGGAAAATATCAACGCGTCATAGGGATCACTTTATGACTCAAGGTCGTTGATTATACAGTACATTGATATTTTAACTATATTGCCAGAGTTGGTACAAACCTAGAAAAGCTGGAAATCTCAGGGAAAAAAGTGGGTAGTTTGGGACTATCTCTCTTGGTTTATCTTAATATAATTGGTGGTTTTGGACCTGTAAATGATGTCAGGGAAATATTCGTGGAAAAACCGTGAAATTTCAGGGAAATCTGTTTTGCAAAAGTTATACCTCTAGATCTCCAATTCGAAACCATTAAGAAACCGATATAATTCAAAAATAGGATCCTATAAAATCTTATTATTCCACGCTTTTGATCCTATAAAACTCCCATAATACTAAGACATTAATCTTATACTATTCCTATATTTTATTTTTGGAAATGGCTGGGAGTGGGAGGCCTGAATTAGTGATTATTCCCTCCCCAGATTTTTATTAAACCAATAAACAGTCATTTAAGAAATTATGACATAAGATTAGTTATTAGATATTATATTTAATTATAATATTAATACATCTATCGGGGTGCTAATTATCCCCAAAAAAAAAAAAAAAAAAATCAAAATTTGGGTAGTAAGGAAAATCTTTTAAAACAATTTTTTTTTTTTTTTTTTTTTTTTTTTTTTTTTGTCTCAAATACACTATCATTATGACTACTTAAAAAAAATTCCAGCATATATTATAAAACAATACGGTAGCCCTTGGCTTTAGTATAAGCTGTTACAAATTCCAAGTTTACGCTGGTTCATTAGAATCATTTGCATAAATTATTTCTTTACAATTATTTATAAAAGACACTTAACGTAAACTTTGCTAAAAACCCAAGGGGGCTTTTCTAGTTTTCTTGAAAATACGAGTGTTTCTTTTAGTATTTTCCAGAAATAGGTTAATTAGAATCTTTAATTTAGTGGGCGGTACGCCATACCCCCTTTTAAAAAACCCCGATGGACATAATTTTAATTCGAGCAATTAAGACGCGTTTGTACGCTACTAAAATATTTAAATACTTACATTCCATTTTATTCGCTCGTGAATACGTAATAATTCCACGCAATGGTTATAGAGAAAAATTCATATTTTTACGATGTTATAAATTTATATTTCCCGAATTATAAATTTAATATTTTCGAAACAATCTAATGGCACTTTTATACCTCTAACTGAATATTGGTCCTGTGGTAAAATATCATAAACTGCTATTGCTATTCAACTCTATTTTCCCCGCAAAAGTAAAATGCCACACATGGCGATTTCTTTTTTTTTTTTGGGAAACAAGGCTGGGAGATTGAGGATTATTTCGAAGGGAAGTAGGGTCTGATATGAGTAATATATGCGAAGTGCTCTCTTGGTCTTTTTCTTCTTATATACTTATACACAAACGTATTCGTATAGATTCTTAGGTAAAGAACGCGCCGGCGTTACGACATGAATAATTCAGCGAAAAGGGGAGAATTTACTACAAGAAGAGATATTTAGGAAAGAGAAAGTCTTGACGTGACCATTCAACATTACGACTGTGGAAATTTGGCGGGACCCTCCCGTATCCCCCCCCCCTTCCCGCACGCTTCCACTAGCTTCTCATTCTCTATCGGAAGACGTTTTCAACGAGATTCTCCCTCCCCCCAGCTCTTTTCTATGTCCACCCAATAAATCTTGATCGAATTCGAGAGACCATTATTGACTTTTTCTTTATACCCTCGCTCGGACTAACGCCGAAGCCATACGGGGCGGTAGAGGGTGGAATCTTCGGCGTGTTTTGGTTGCCACTAACTCGAGGGGCATTGACAACCCATTGTTTGTTCTCTCTTTTCGCCCCATTCCCTGGTTCAACGTTCAACGGGGAAGGTTTAACCCGGGAACCCTTTTATTAAGAAGGGCGAAAACTCGGGGAAGGTAAAATATCATCAGCGCGGGATGGAAAGAGCGCTGATCACTTTTCCCATAGCCAAGTTGTATTCCTGGTTTTCTATAACGGAAGGGGCGGACAATCGTCTTGTCTTCCCAGATTCGTAACCAAAAGCTCACGGTTAAAGATCTTCGCGATCCTCTCTGGGTGTCCACCCTTTTGGTCGGAGACAATGAGTCTATGTACACGTACAATATTCGTTCCAAGCTAAGAGTGCAGTATGAATATTGAAGGACGCTCTCTGGACGAGAGGTCGGATTCAAAAATGGTCCTACCTTCTACCAAATAGAAAACTCGGAATGAAATTCTTTGCCCTCGATAATGTTTTCGGGTATTGTTGACCGAATTAATCGTTGAATTGCGGAAAAACAATATGGTAGTATAAAACTCTAAAATGAAAGATGGTTTTACCGGGCGTCTCGAGGGCTGACCCGTTTTTAGGCTTAACTAAACTATAACTTTGGAGAAGGGAAGGAAGAGATTATCCTTAGAGTAATATTATCCTCGTAGTTGGTCGTCTTATCATTCTCTTTTTCCTCCGTCGTTTCTGCGGACTTACCCCTCTTACGAATTTCCGTAACTCTCCTTTTTTTCCCATCACTATTTTTCTCTTTTTTGCCGCGGGACTAACTGTGGTCAGTGATCTGAAGCCGAAACCACGAAGGAACCGAGTCGACTTCCGGTCACCCACGCGGCCGCGTTTCCCTTTTTATATACGAGAGGAAAAATAGAGACCATTCTTTCGAGGGATTGTCATTTTTCCAGACTCGATTATCTGTCGCCGCCACTGCAGATTGGCCGCGATTATGACCCCCTTTTTCCCTCGAATCCCCTCGGTGCTCTTGTTTTTGGCGTTCTTTTTGTCTCGGACTAATATCCAATCTCCCACGTGAATCGGACGAAACTCCCATCAGTTCTTGGTTTCTTTTCGTTATTGTTGCCTAATTTTTAGGTTTTTCAGTGGCATAAGACTTTCTATTGTATTTATAACGGTACGTTTTACGAGTCGTGGGAATCTGGGCGCCGATTTGCTCGATTTTCAGTAATGGAACGCCGATGTTTACGCGATTAGGAGGGGGAAAGCCAACTAATTTCTTATTAGAGAGAGACGATCTCCCTCTGGTTGCTCGTGTGGGAAAAACGACGGCGTCAAAGTTTCTGGCTTGGGCCGCGGGGTTATCCATCACGTTTTAGTTTATACATAGCCATACAGGGAATACATAAGCGTTTACTAAATAAATGTCTTCGGAATAAGAGTCATTACGGCGTATAAGACACCCCCCTCCCTCCTTTCAGAAAAGATTAAAACTGTTAAGGGAAGGGTCGGTGGTGCCAGTACGGTCTCCACAGACTAAACGAAATTCGGATCGAAAGACGTAACTCGAGGTGCTATACGGTATTGTGATTATTTTTAACTGGGATAAAATTAAGATCTGGATGACGGGCGGAGATGAGGAGGGGAGAGGTGGTGAGGCCGATGGCGGGAAAAGCCACAAGGTGTTGATGGAGAAAAATACTTTGGAGTCGTCGAACGTAAACAAAACTTTTGGGTCGCGGCGGCTCGCCCCATCAATTACAATATTTAAACCATTTCCCGACATAGTTGATAGAAGCAAATGGACCGCGCCACGATTAGAGGTCGTCAATTATATTCCATTAAACTCCTCTTTAACCGGAGGAACTGTAGGGTTTCGGATCTCTCCTTGTAAGGAATAACGGCTGGCTGGTATAAATGTAAACCTATATATAATATCTCGTAGCAGTACTTGCATCTATAGTTTATGTATCAGTTCTTATGGAAAAGATCAAACAATTTGTTTGTTTTCATCTTTGGCCGAGTTTATTTTGGTTCCCAAAAAGGTTCCATCACTTAAGGCTTTACCAATACTGGAAAATAAATGGTGCTAATATCTTAAGGTTAAATTTTTAAGTAAGGTTGCCTATCACTACCAAAATCTATTTTAACTGTTTTGCCCACCTTGTTTGACTTTCACGGTGCAGCCCTGATAGTCTGGCCGTAGTGTTTTTGTGTTAACAATAAATTGTCTTTACTTTATTACGTATTCACGCAATTTCCAATCTTTCCCACTTTCTTTTCCATTTCCATTTCCTGCCCAGCAAGGAGTACCCAGTTAATTAAATTTCGCCGCCTGGTGGACAGCGTTGAAAGTTTTCGCGGACCACCTGCCAGTATAATCCCTTTCTCATTTGGCTACCTCCCTTGTTCTCCACGATATACGGCGTGGCCAGTGACTCTCTCTCTAGGAAACTATTATTTCCTCGTTCATCATGTTCTAGTTAGTCGATCTCCGCGTAATGCACCTTTCCTCCTCCGCCCTAAATCAATTTCCTAAAGATTCGAAGGTCCCTTGGCGAGATTTTACCCGTCACTCGCACCCACCCTTTCCTCCGTACGCTTATAAATCCCTTTGAACAGGGAAAGGTCACTAGTCAATATTACCCCGCAAAATTTCGCATTCACCCTTTCAAAGTGAGGCTTATTGAATGGACAACCACGAAATTCGGTTAGTGGTTAATCGTTTTAAAACTTCGAATGAAACTTTAAATCATATTACTTCAAAAGTGATCAACTCTACAGCCTAAAAGGACCTCATTCTTAAAGATTATTTTCGGGCTTTTTTAGCTGGAAAAGAAAGTTCGCTTAGGTTTGGTGCAGAGTTCTAACTCGGTAATTTACTCTGGTAATTAACGCGGAAATAACCAAAAAATACTTTTATTCTAAAATAACCTTAACTTTTCTCTACAAACTCTTCTGAGACAAAATCTGATTACCTAATAAGAATGTACGCATTCATTAGATTGTTTTAAAAAAGTAAAATTATCAGGAGCCGCTCGAAAAGGATGTCTCGCCACGAGATACAAAATAAGTGAAAATTGAAAAATGACCCCTATCTTAAAATGGCCGTTACTTTTCTATGTATAAACCGATTACACCATTTGAAATTAAACATCCCCTAGATTATTTTGTAATTAATAATAAAATTCTATGAGCCACTCGAAAAGGGTGTGTCGTCACCAAATACATAGTGAGAAAAAGTCCAGAAATTATTAAAAAAAATAGACCTACTCATAATCCCGAATGTCTACGCCATAATGAAAAGCGAATATGATCCTTCTTTAAGTGACCATATTTTTTGTCTTCGAACTCCTCTTGATAAAATCGCGTGATATGTTATCGCAAAGTAGGCATTCTAGAGATTAAGATTATAAAACTTAATCAAACCCTGCTTATCAAAGAACTTGTCAGCACGCAAAACGAAATCTTGCTAGATTTCCCCAAAAATTTTATTCTGTATTTTTACGTTTCCTAGCTGACAAATAACGGGAAATTTTACTAATGAGAAAATATTTTCTATTTCTATAAAAACAAGTCTATATTTCGTAAGTGTGACACTTTCGCGTTACGTCCACCGTAATTGGGGAAGTTGTATGATTAGGGCGCTTTGGACGATGGCCATTTATAAAGGAACCATTAGACGGGGGAATCTCTCCCTCGCTTACGTTTTCAATCATCCCCTAACCCTTTTTTTCCCCTTTTCGTAATCTACTTTCCGTTCCTCTTTCTATCTTCTCTCCGCGCAATCGCCCTAAAAGGATGAGATGATGGTAGAGGGAACGAGTTAAAGGGGAAACCGAATTTAGCCGCTCCGATAAAAACAATTAAGGCTGCGCCTGGAATGTCCGTCGGTATAATGGAAGGCCGAAACAAAGTGAGTCCAGGTCACGAGGTACACGCCAAACGCCATTCCTCTCGGCGCTGGTCCCTGTCGTTAGCGTGACACTGTTCCCTTGGCCAATAACCCCCTCTGTTCCCTTTCTTTATAGCGTTTATTTCCACTCTCACAGTAGGCCAATTTCTATAGTTGACCATTAGGGATGATGTAAGAAGTGTTTCACGTGGTTAATATCAGGTATTAGAGAATGACGCGATTCGTTCGTGAGGAAATTTAAACTTTATTGTACCGCTTTCAGTGGTAAATTTAAGATGAAGAACTTGCAGAATATGATATATTTTTAAGGTGCTTTTTATCTAACCAAATTTCGGATTATATGGTTATAATATCCGTTAGATGTTACAAATGTTTATACCAGCTTTTTGCTTTGACGACGCATTTTCACAATCCCATTTCAAATGGTGTCGCACATTAACCCTTAATTTATAAAAAACCGTGTTTTCAATGAAATATAAAAATATCTTGAAGGAAACTTAACTGAGTCTGACTATATTCTTGGTTGATAAACTTGTACACGCTGAATCAAATACTTAATTTTTTAATTTGATTTGTTTATTTGTGAATATTTAGTTAAGGTTACATAATTTTTAGACTTAATTTTATCAACACGAGCTTAATGTGCTTCTAAATCTTGACTTAACATCGCGTACAAAAATTATAGGTTATTTTATTTGATTACTTTTATATAAGGGATCTTATCTTTTCTGGTTTATTTTGGAATCGACCATTTTGGCGAGAAATGTGATAAGCTTCGCCTTATCAAGCAGCAAAAGGTGTTTTCCAAAAAGTCCAGTGGTTATACGCGCTATTTCAAAAGATAGCGCACGAAATACCTCACAAATTGATGAGATAAATTCATTGAATTGGGGAAAATATTTTCTTCCAAAGTTACATTTAGATTCTCAGTGCGAAAATCATGTCTTACAATTTATATACAGGCGAACATGCATCTTTATCTGGGAAAGAAAAGTTGTCACGCACCATTTCCATTATTTACACTACAGTGATAATGTTTCATATTTATGTCGTGAGATTAAATTATCGGTAAATGATAAGGAAACTCTAGGTTAAATATTCCCAACTCAAAACCAGAATTTGACTTTACTGGCTGCTAAGCCTAAAATCGATTAACGGCGCTACATGAGAAATAACGCTATAAAACGTCGCTTTTATTTTATTTCTAGGAAAAGACGATGACGAGAGGAGCCGGTCTCTCTAATCAAGTTTATGACTCGTTTATCGAAGAGCGTCGTGTCGCGTCGTCGGCGTCGGCGTTTCGTCACGGTGGACAGGAGATGGACAATAGCCACCGCCCCGGCGATAGATCCTCTCCGGACAATGGTGAGTCCAAAAACCCAAGCTTTATACACCACATTGGCTACCAGAAATGGTCAGTGGGATAGCGTGACAGCGGCCGTTTCCCTTTTAACCAGCGATGACCTCTCGTACCCTGGTCTATCGCCCTGATTTTCTACACTTTTATACGTATATATATATATACCCTGCTCCATCTCCTGTTTTTTTTTCGAGCTCTGGACAATGTCCGGCACTCGGGAGTGAGTCGCCGCT
This sequence comes from Odiellus spinosus, assembly GCA_963920705.1. Taxonomy (NCBI): domain Eukaryota; kingdom Metazoa; phylum Arthropoda; class Arachnida; order Opiliones; family Phalangiidae; genus Odiellus; species Odiellus spinosus. The sequence goes on along the minus strand of OY987228.1, from coordinate 18,638,268 downwards.
AACCCGTTTGATTTATGCCTCTTCCCGCGCCCTTAATGCGTAGTTAAAGTTCGCTGACCACTCGCCGAATCCTACCCCCCTCTCCATTTTATTCGACCCCTTTCTTTTCGGACCGGAGATGCGTCCGAAAGCTTTTCCATTGATTGTTCCTCTTTTAAGTTATCGAGCTTCGGCACGCGTATACGGCCTGGTTCTACCCCTTCCCCAAAAACCCGATAAATGACCAGTGTCCGCTGGATTTGGCCAGAGAAACGCGAAATCGTAACTGAGCGCGTGCGTGGGGCATGTTGTAAAAGGGGGAAATCTCTATAGTCGGTAATCAACAGTTTTTATATATATATACGCTGGCTAATTCGACCGGAGCAAAGTTTCTACGTATATGATCACGCGCCGCCGGGTGATGGACTTAAAGCGTCAAGTCCGGCGCTGTTTTTTCAAATTGAGATATGGCGTGACCAATACGCATTTGCCCTTATTTCTTTTCCAAGCTCGACCAACATTTAGCGTTTTAGACGCCGGTAATGAGAATACCCGTTGTTTTGGCGTGTTTGACAACATTGGCCTTAACGCGTATTTTTCGAATTGTCCGTGTTTACCTTTGTGATTTTTAGGCGTTGTGTCAACTGTTTTTAACATTTTCTCTTCCACGAACCGTAACGTTCTCTTCTTTTAGAATTTTAACGCGAGACGCCGTTATCACCCTACCATGAAATATTAAAAGTGTATTCTCATAGAAGAGAAACAAGATGGTCGTCTGGCCGCGGTAGTTACGCGACGAGACGACTTGTTTTCGCGGCCGAAGTTGTAAATTAAATCCATGACGAAAGAATATTTTCACGTTAAATTTTTGGGCTTGAGGGGTTTTCGCGTTGAGCTTTTCGCTCTAATTAGACGGCGATCTTAATACCGCGGCCAATTTGTATCAATGACGTCTAGCTCTCCTGTTATTAGCCCTAATCCATAATTTAGCGTCTGGCTCTCACTTTATTATTTCTCCGTGATTTTACTTCTGTTTCTCTATTTATTATTACTCCGCGGAGAAACCTCCCAGGCTCCGTAGTTATAAACTATCTTGTAGGGAAATTTAGATAGTAATCAATCTCTCTCTGATATTTTCGCGTAAGCATCCTTGTCTTTGACAGTGGGGGTTGCGACGGACAGTACTAAGAACGCGACAGTGACTCAAAACAAGTTTTCGCGTAACTAAAAAACAAAAACTTATCGCTTTTTTTTTTCCTCTCCGATATGGGGCTTAATTTACTCCTTCGTGTATTCGCAGTTTCGCAATGCGCTAGATTTATTTTTTTAAATTGTATTTTGTAGAAAGCAAAAACTCGTTAAGAGAATGAGAACCGTCGTTCGATCCTGTTTAGGTTTTTGTCCAGCCGTCTCCTTTAGTCGCTTAGGCTTCCAAGCTCTCTACGTTGGTAATTTAATCAATTTGATTAACGACGAGTGGCGCGAATAAACGGCTACACGCGAAATCGCACTCAAGAAGTTTCGAGCTTATTTGTTCGCTAACTTCGAAAAATATTCCCGGATTAATTCTCCACCCTAATATTGAACCGAATCATTGTATAAAAACGTATTTTATTTTCTATAGCTTTATAACGTACATAAACATAAATTAAATAGAAGTCTTTAGAAGTTAAAATTGCTTTAAAAACACTTTATAATTATTACCGAATAAGTCGTCTTTAAATATTGGGTCAGAACCGCGCGCGTAACCCAACGTTTCCAGATAATCTTCTTCCGGGTGGTACAAGCATAAATAAACGTCTTGGGGTTCAGAGTCGTCCCGAAACGCCACTACTATTCCCTCCGCGATTGCCAGAACATCCAGAACGGCGCAACTTAAACGAAAATTAACTTTGCTTAAGGGAAGGGGGTTTTTACTTTGACTATGAAGATGAAGTCTTTGCAAGCCGGGTGAGGCACCCTTTTCGGTCGAAAACATAAACAGGGTATTATCTTTAACGGCCAATTTAGGTTTTTTAACGTAAAGCGTCGTGTCGTAGCTCGAAAATGTTTGGCTAGTGGTGGTGTACCTGTAGCATTTTTTCATGGGTATCCCGTCCTTGCTTTCGCCACCGACTATATAAATAGTACCGTCATTTTCCAATATCGAAGGCGAACACAAGGAAAATGTGCCCGATTCGTGTCCCACTCTGGGTAACCATTGTTGGAACTTCCGATCGTATTGATAGATGAACGAAGTTACTTGGTTAGGCTTCAATTGTTCGATTCCACCAATCAAGTACAGGGAACCCAAACTGACGGTTACTCCGAATCGGAACTTACTGTTTTTCAATTCTAGTATAGGAGTGACGATTTGCGAGCGAAAGTCGTACGTCGAGACTTTTTTGTTTCCGAAAAGGTACACTACGTCGTTTACCAGTAATATTTCTTGAATCTTGAAGTTTATAAGAAATCGGTCAACCTTCCAGTTTAAAGAGTCTACGATTTGCACGTCGTGTTCACCGAAGTCCGCGACGCGAAAAGCGATTCTCAGTTGGGTCATTCGAGCCTTTTTTATGGTTAACTTTCTCCGGAGGATATCCACCACTCTTTGACTCGTGACTTGGCCGTCTTCAGCGTCTTTGAATAAATCTTGTATCAGAAGTAAGCGATTTTCCATCGCCGTTGGGGCTACGCATTCCGGTTTTACCCTCGAAAGCAAAAATTCCGCGTGTTCTAAGCGGTTTCGCGGATTGTGCAGTAACCATTCCCATATAATCTCCATCAAATATTCTTCTTCCGTGATTTGAACCCGAAACTCGCTTTCTAGAGTAGCTCGTATTATATCGTAAGATACTTCCGAAATGTCTTTTCCTAGGGGAAATGTCGCCAAGTATTCGTTGGTAAACTTGACCAGGACCTGGTGTACGACTTTCTCTAGTTTGAAATGATCCGCTAATTGGTACACTGTTGACACGTCCTCAATTTCACGCCAGTGAGTTTCGAAGTAAAATAGACATTTTTCGAATAGTAGATCGACGCAAAACATGTCTGACGCGACGAGCAATTCCTCGATGTTATCGACGTTTATGTCCAATTCCTTTCCGTATAAAAAATCTAGTATCATCTCGAAGGCTTCTTTACTCACCCCTTTCAGTTCTACATCGTGCCCTTCCGTTAAAGGGCTTTCGAACAATTTGACGAAATACGGGCTCGAAATTTTCAGTAAGAGTTTATGAACGTCGTAAGTTTGGCCTTCAACTCTAAGAATTCCGTCGGTGAATACTTTCTTCGATCTATCTAACATGAATTCTCTCATAATAGCCTGACTCGCCAACATTTTAAATAAATTCTGCTCTATAATTACATTTTCTAAATGCACTGGTGAAAAATCTCTGAGCCGTTTGTTAGAGGATAACATCTACAATTAACACATCGTTCGAAATACGCGATAACAAAAAATAATATAAAAAGAATTATACGCAAAACTGCAGTTTAATCTTATCAGCTTCTGGAAATATGGTATAGGTATAGATTTTTCTGAATTTAGTCTACTTGAGATAAGGTTTGTGTTATTGCGTTTTTTGCGCCAACGTATGTACTCTAGAATGTACTAGTATAGCGTAAAATTGGAGTGCGAAGCCTAGGCACCAGTTTAATATCGTAATTTGATTATCTTTCGTATAGAATTTTCCTTTCCTCAGCGCGAACCCAATTTCTCTCGGCGACTTCTATCTTTTTTTATCCGATAGAATCTTTTTTTTTTTTTTCGTCCCGCTTGTTCTCTTCATCCTTGGCTTTTCTTCCGCCTTAGGTGATTAACTTTACCCAAAGAATTAACCACGCCAACGGTGGCGCTAGTCTCGCTTTAGGCGCGGAGGATTGTTACCAATTCCGAAACGGAAAGTTTGTTTTAGCGGCCCTTCGTTCGTTTTGGGCCCCCTCGTTACGTGGTTGGAAAATTTCATCGTCTTCGGCTCTTCGATCCGTTGTTCCGAAAGGCTTTTTATACGGTATACGGAACCTATAGCTTTAGCAAGGTTTCGTCACTCTCTAACCTTTCCCCCTTCCGCCAGTTCATTCTTTTGCCAAACTGCGCAAACTAAAACACGGGAACTTTTGGAAAGCTTGGCGCGTTGCGACGCAAACTGAATTAGCAGTTCACCCCAGGGCAATCAAGCGACCGAGTTTGAAAAGCAACACTAGGCGTTTATCTACCAGCACCGCGTTTTCAAGGAGTGACTGTCATTTTAGCCCCTTTCGGCACTCTCCCATTCTTGCTCAAACACTAGCGTTCTCCATCGGGTATCCACCAAAGCAGGCCGCGCTTTCGCATTCTTCTTTTCCTTCAAACAAACATCTGATTAAAGAGGGGGGGGTCATGGGTTGGGGAAAAGTCCCCCTTAAGGGGTGGTCCACCCCAGTTTGTCTTCGGATGTATTATTACGTTATTCTACAACGCTTTTAAGTCTCAACTATAGCGCTAACCAATAAACAATGATATACATGGTCGAACGTAAAACGTATTAGTCTTAGTATGTCCACGTAATATATTTTATCTATAAATGCTTAGTGGAGGATCCCTAACTAGTAAATTCTGACGGTGTACGAAGACCAAGGTGAAAAGTTTCGTCGTTCATTGGCAAACAAAACTCTTTTAAAACGCGGTTCAAGCTTTTGATATACTTCTGTTGAGGGGGAGTTGATGTCATGGGAAAACATAAGGCGGAATGATACGCAATGTTACACACCGTATGAAAGAAAGCAGTTTGTGCTAACAATTCTTGTATACGAGTATAGAGACGTTAATGGTGACTTTATCTCGAGGCTAGCGGAGGTTATAGTTGATATAAGGTTTATATTTTAGTATTTCGGTATAATATATACATGCACTAAAATAAAATAAAAATAAGTATTAGAATTTTCTAGAAATTAGAATCCATGGTAGAGTATTATTTTTATTTGAGCACAATTTATACGTGTTAAGATTTGAAGCCTAATATTATGATTAAGTCAAGTATAAACTCTTTAAATTAAACAGCGTCGAGATTTAGTTGACAACATTTTTCAAGGGTCAAGAAAGGTTATTATTTACTCTGTCTCGTTGTCACTGATCCCCGTCCCTTCTAATATAAAATCCTGACAATTTTTTCTTCATCTTCTTCTTTTCGTAACTCGCCTATCAGTTCTTCCTACTAAATAAGAATTTTTTGGGGGCCTTTTAGGGGTTAGGCCTAACAACCACGTTCGCATTTACGACTATTCGAGGTTTTTATATTAAACCCGATATGTTAGGTAAGGAATTTCCCCCAAAATTTTTTTATTCGAGAATTTAAGAGACCCTCGAGACGAGAGCTTAGTACCAGCGCCTCTTGATTAATAATGAGTGGCGAGTAAATATTCTACGACTAATTGTCGAGGGAATTGAATCTGGAAAGACGTTTTTAAGAAAAAAAATGTTTACGAAATTTGATATAGTCTAATATTGTATGTAGTTTTGTTCGCACTGAAAAGTGAAGATGTCACCGATTTTTTTTTATTATTTTTAATTTTCGAATGCCTATGGGATTATAATTTTAGTTCTATCATATTATTAAAACGCCAAATTCCTAATTTTATACCTCTGGGTTGAAGCCTTTTTAAGAAAATTCAAAATGAAAATGTCAAAAATTTATAGGTCAAATCACGTACCAGAACGGGCGAGAATCAACTGTAGACTCTACAATAGTTAAATGATGACGTAGTATTGCAGGAAATTTTTATTTGAAAAATTTCGAAAATGGTGATTACAAAATATTTATTTTTACTTATACCGGTAAAGTTTTCTATAAATATAATATAATATATATTTTGAATATATTAATATAAGATATTAATTTTTTTTTTTTTTTTTTGAAATGATATAAATTATTAGATGCACCGATACATTATATTTAATTTAATATGACAGTTTTAGTTATGTTATTTTATATTTCATACCGTTTTTAATTAAATTTAATTTAGGAACCTCAGTTTCAATATATATTCCAAAATTACCGTATATCAGATTTATTTAATATTTATATAAATATTATAAAAGAAAACTGTATAATTTAACAAAAATGATAAATTAATTTAATGATATCGTTATTAGATTTTATCTAATTTATGATGGATTGCTTTTTTATACTCCTGCAAATCTTGATATTTTCCATATTTCCATCCTGAAATTTATTATAAGAAGCCAAATATTTCTAATATCGTCGATAAATAATGGTCCAATCGGTTATTTAATGCGACTAAACAATTAAAACTAAATATAATTTTATTTTAGCGGCTACGATTCTTTTGAAGTTTATCGCCTTTAGTTTCGATACCGGTATCTGGATGTACTCCAAAATCAAATTTTATTTATTGTAGCTAGGCTTTTTGATAATTTCTTGCGGTTTCACTTGAAACAAAAGCCGATGAAACCCTCCTTTGAAGTTTACTACTCCAATGTTCCATATAGCGCTCCTCTCTGTATGGGTAAAATTCCCAATTTTACGAGTTAGAAGGGGTCCTATTTCATCCCCCCTGTCTACGGCAAATTGGAAATTCTCTCTCTCCACCAACGACGACGTTTTTTGGACGAACTCCAAGGCTGCTAGAGATATTCGCTCGACGAGCTCCCGCTCCGAAAACATCTACCGTTAGGAAGCGTACGAATCGCGCCTTTTGAGAATAACCCATACAGAGAGGGGTAGACAAGACCCGGGAGTAATAGACTTCAAAGGAGGGTTTCATCGGCTTCTGCTTGAAAGTATAAACCCGAAGACATCAGTCAAGATTATATACTTGGGGAAAATAAATTCTGAAAAAAAAAATTACCTATATATTTCATTTTTAAGTTTCTTTCGAACGCGTCAAACCAGAGGTATAAAATTTTGAATATAGCTTGTTAATAGTGTGATAAAACTAAAAATATATTTCATATACATTAAAAAAAGGCGACAGCCTTACATTTTAATTTTGAAGCTATATAAAATCGCTTCAACCAGAAGCCGATGAAACCCTCCTTTGAAGTCTATTACTCCCGGATCTTGTCTACCCCTCTCTGTATGGGTTATTCTCAAAAAGGCGCGATCCGTACGCCTCCTAACGGTAGATGTTTTCGGAGCGGGAGTTCGTCGAGCGAATATCTCTAGCAGCCTTGGAGTTCGTCCAAAAACGTCGTCGTTTGTGGAGAGAGAGAATTTCCAATTTTGCGTAGACAGGGGGGGATGAAGTAGGACCCCTTCTAACTCGTAAAATTGGGAATTTTACCCATACAGAGAGGAGCGCCATATGGAACATTGGAGTAGTAGACTTCAAAGGAGGGTTTCATCGGCTTCTGCTTCAACCTATAGGTTTTTTAATAGTATGACGCTATTATAATTTGTCTTTTAAAAAAAAATTATGACAGCTTCACTTTAATCGAATCAAAAAATAATATTCAATTTACTGTTGAAGGCAATACGTTAATTATTTCTAATCAAAAGCTTTTTAATCATGATTTAATCGACCTTGTGACTTGTCGTTGGTCTATTTTCATACAGCGCATGCGAATAAGCTTTGAAATAAGTATTTGACATTCTAAAACCCCTAAATTCTCTTCCAAAAATCCTAAAGTTTACGTAATATAGATACATCTTTTTTTTTTTTTTTTCTTCTGGTATCTGCTTAGTGTCGGTTTTCTCTGGAGGATAGGAGGATTGGGTGATGGGGGGTACTTTTATGATATGCTGGAAGTTTGTCAGGTGTCAGTATTATAATTAGTACTTAGGGAGGATAGTAGTAAAGACTGTTGGTTTTGGAAAGATCATCCGCTATATCTGCTTGTTGATTCCCTCGTGGCAAAAGTGATTTTTCAAGTTGCGGATCTCTTAGGGTTTGTAGCTCGCAAAAAAAATCTTAAAACGGCGTCTCGGCGCCGTTCTTAGTAAATAATTGTCACGCGGGGTAAAAGACTAATAAGCTCGATGAAGGAAAATGCCCCGTGAAAATGTTCGCTCTAATTACATTAGGGAGGCCGCGAACGAAAGAGCCCCCCCATCCACCAAAAAAAAAAGCTTTAACGAAATAAATTGCGTTTCGAATCTTCCGCCCTCGCCAAGACCTATTTCTAGCCTTTCGGCTTTTGGCCCACATCGTCTCCGTCTCCTCTTGTAGAGTCTGTACTGATCCCGCGTTAGAGGGGTCGCGCATTCCCGAGAATATTAAAGGAATTGTAAATTAAAATTATAAAAATTAATTTTATAATTAAATTGTATATCTCAAGTTCATTTGGAAAAATATTTATGGTAGTTAAAATCTATTTGAACTTTTGGAGCGTAGGAAGCTTCGGTAGAGGAACTTGTTTCTTAGTAAAATTCAAATTGAAGTTAATCTTTTGAAGAATCACCTTCGTTCTTACGTAATTTGAAATATTGACTACCGTGTCATAGATTTATGCTTCGAAGAAGTAAGAAATTATAATAATGACATCAATAAGAGGATAAGGATACAATTATGAAAAATTAATATGGAGTTTTCTAGACTTACCTATACATTCGATGAGATTAGGTTAACTTCAGTACAATTTTGTGGCATTTAATTTTTTTTTTATTATTATTCAGTATTCAGTTTTCCTTTTAACTTAAGCCTAACAGAGAAGCCAATTTCAAGGAAATGTTAGAGTTAAATAATCGAAGTTTAAATTAAATGGGATGTAAAAAATTCAAAATAATAATATCAAATACCCAAAAATTTAAATTAAACAATTTGATATTCTACTTAAGATAATTAATTTAAATATAAAGGTATATTCTACGAAATTAAATATATTATTATTATTATACTACTAGTCTAGAAAGTTTGGAACGTAATGTAAATTAAGGCGGATGAATACACAGTTTTAAATTCAATAGGAAAAAAAGTAGTCCATTCAATCTTCTCTTGAACAAGACTATCTTATTTTCCCCGCAAATCATTTTAATAAACGACCCCTTATAAGATGTCCCTACAATATCCGCCTCTTCAGCTTATGAGGGGGATATCAAGAAGGGGCGCGTTGTTTGTAAATAAAGAGACAGAATTATGAGTAGAACCAGAAAAACTTTTTTTTTTTTTTTTTTTTTTTTTTTTTTTTTTTTTTTTGTTACCCGTCTAACCTACCCTCCCATCCCTCAATCTATTTTGATTAAATTATTGAGATTTGCCTGTTATTAGGAGATTTTTTGGGGGCTCTGGTTTCGTTTTATTTATACGAAGGGAGGCCAAATGTCAAATTTTCTTTTCCTCGACATTTTGATGAGATAATTACGAAACGATTATATTTATTAATTTATTTATATTTTAATTTTATGGAAAATGTAGGAGTGTTATTTTTAAAAGCTATACTTGGAAAACAGGCCTCGTTAACGCTAAAATGTAATTATTAAGTCTGTACTCATTATTTTTTACTAGTTCCTTATTGAGGGGGTATATCTTTTCTTAATTACTAGGAATGGCTAATTTCTCGGTTTGGGATATTTTTTTTTATATATAATATTAAAGGAAAACTTGGAGCAGCTTTTTTTTCGGAATCACCATGCCAAAAAACGTAATCGAGAATTTTTTAAAACAATTTTTAAACACTTTTTTTATGTTTAAATTGATTTGGAAAAAAGTAATAATAAATTCGGACCAATCATATTATTTCTGCCTTCAACAGCGCCAGAAGCCGATGAAACCCTCCTTTGAAGTCTATGACTCCCTGGTCTTGTCTACCCCTCTCTGTATGGGTTAGTTTCAAAAAGCGCGATTCGTACGCCTCCTAACGGTAGATATTTTCGGAGCGGGAGTTCGTCGAGCGAATATCTCTAGCAGCCTTGGAGTTCGTCAACCAAACGTCGTCGTTTGTGGAGAGAGAGAATTTCCAATTTTTCGTAGACAGGGGGGTATGAAGTAGGACCCCTCCGATCTCGTAAAATTGGGAATTTTACCCATACAGAGAGGAGCGCTATATGGAACATTAGAGTAGTAGACTTCAAAGGAGGGTTTCATCGGCTTCTGACAGCGCTTGTAATGTCGAAACATTTAAAGAATAGGCCAGTGTTTGATGTCTAAGACCTTGGATATCAAACGCCGAACATTAAAAGCCCTGTTGAAGGCTGAAATAATATGATTGGTCCGATTTTATATTCACCTTTTTCCAAATTTTTACCAAACTTTAGAAATTATTTTAAACACTAAAAACGTGTCTAAAAATTGCGAAAAAATTCACAAATACGTTTCTTAGCATGGTGATTCCGAAAATAAAATCAAAAGTTGTTCTATTTGTAGCTCCTAGTTTCCATTTAATTATTAGGAATGGCTAATTTCTCGGTTTGGGATAATAATTTTTTTTATAATATTAAGCTTTATGACCTTATTCGCTGTCGTAAAAATTGGATAGCACTAAGGGTTTTGATCCCCGACTGTCTTCCTGGGTGGTATTTTAGCCAGGACTTTTTTTTATTTTAAAACAATCATCCGATGGGTGTATTATATAGGTACGGGGTGCGATCTAGATGAAGGGAAAAATTCCGAACCATCCCCTTCGCTCGCTCTCTTTAAATGGCCCAGCAATTTTAAACCAACCTGATTTAGGCGTGGTACTTTAATGCTTAGCCATTAAAATTTTAATAGGCTTTCTTTATAGAGTCAATGTATATAGATTACCAAAATCCTGGTAGTTCGTTGACTTAAAAAAATCAAAATATATAAAAAACAATCGGATTTCTTCGGTGATTTTGGTAATAACCCTTTCCTTACTTGAACTTTTTTGAACTCGTGAGATTTTATTTTAAAGGGAGGTTGAAATTAAATATTTAAAATCAAACTTCTATTAATTTGTTTAAACCAAATATTAAACTTTATTGAGAACGTTATGGTGGAAGCGACCTTATCACGTGCATAATGCCAGAAATTCAATTGTGATGACGTAGTATTGCCGGGATTTATTTATTTTAAAAAATTTGGAAAATAGCGATTATAAAACGTGTTTTTTACTGTTGTTGTAAATGTTTTTATGACGTATGTCATGTTTTTTAACAATCATTCCGAAAATACTACTCAGTTTCTATTTAGAGTTCATGAAAAATCCTTGAAAGCCTCACTTCAAAGGCTTTTTTTCTCGGGGCTTCTCTCGTAATTTGGGCTTACCAACGAACATTCCATGACAGAATCACTTTAAATAAAACCTTTTTTTAAACAAATGGATTAAGAATAACAGATTAAGTACCAAAAAAACCCGCTTTATTTCTCGGTGTTGAGGTATTTTTAAGAGGGGTTTTATTTAATGGTCGATTAACAATGCAAAGCATGGAACGCGGTTTAAGAATACGGCGTCACATCCTCCCTTTAAAGCAAAATTCTTTTACAAATCTATAATACTTCGGGTGATTAAATGTAGGGATATCTTTTTTATCGTTGTATATATAAAAAACCGCGGGGAATGATTCACGGGAGACTATTTAGGCATAACAGCTCGATTCATTTCCACTAGGAACGCCGCCCGCAAATGGCCCTTCCATCGAAATTGGTGCAATTCCAACCGCTCTCGACACAACCGCAGCGCGATATAGATGCTTTACGGAAAAGCCTAGCGATATTTTTTAAAAGGGGCTGTAGGGATTTCGGGTGTCCACCCTCTTGGTCTTCTCCTCTCCTCTCTCCATCTCTCTCTCTCTCTAATACGAAATGAGGATTTTTTTATTTGTAACAGGCAGCTCTAGATCTCGCGCTTATAGCTCTCTATACAGTTTATCCCATTTTCCCACACGCTTCGAAAGAAAAGGGAAAAAATACGTTCTCAAACAATCGGCCGTAACTAGCTTAATTGAATTTGCGAGATCTTTCTGTTCTGGAGATGAAACTGGTTTAGTTTTATACAGGGGGATTTTTGTGGGAGAATTGTGTGTGTACGCGCGCGTTCGGGAATGGGGGGTATCGTGTTTGACGCTTCGATGCTTCACTGACGGTCGAAAACTCCTGGTGGGGGCCTTTCTAGATCCTTACTCTTTAGTCTAGATGGAGAGAGGGGATAGAAGGCCTTTTTACGCTCGCCTGGATCCCCTTGATCCGACCGTAGCTCTCCTTCTTATAAGAGGTCGAGGACTAAACGTAAAAACTACCCCTGAACCCCTAGAAGAGAGCCGCTCCGTACCCCGCTCGAGACCAGGGGAAAGCGAACCTTTTGGAGCGGGAAGAAATATGTCTCGGGTCACATAAAGCGTCACTCTCACGTTCTTATACGTAGGAATCAATTTCAACCGGATTACTACGTAATAACAGTATACCCGGCTGTATATATTTGTTTAAAGAGAACTTGGGTATCCACTTTCGCTCGGGGACATTTTTTTTTCGCTATAGCCCGGTAATTATATTGGATAAGGTAATTATCATAAAACCACTGGAGCTGTAATATTCCGCTCTTTTTCTTTTTACTAGTAAAACCCGCGAACGCCGGACGTGACTCGGGTTTTGTACCTTTCCATTTACCTTTAATATGGTGACCTAAACTTTTATTTAATCGGTCTTACGCGCTTTATTACGTCGAGTGTCCAATAAGCGCATTTGATATTGAAATTGATCGGTATATACCTGTATTATTGTTTCTAGCCCCCAAGCACACTTAAATGGCTTAGAATTAAATAGATTTCCATACCTTGTACTCCTGTAAAATAGTTCTACTTACAGTACTCCAAAGTTATAGGAAAAATATCCGTAAAAACTTTATTTGATAAATTTCAATAGATTTTTGGTAAACATTACTAATTATTTATTAATTATGGGACAAAAAAAGAGAGCGGAAACGAAACTTGAGAATGATAAAACAGTTTGGTTAATGCCTACGATTGAAATCAGTATTTTAAATATATTTAACAACGTATAAAATATATCAGTTAATATATATACACCATATTACAGAGAGCATAGCATTCGGGACTAGTTATTTATTAATTATGGAACAAAAAAGACAGTGGAAACGAAACTCGACGAAGATAAACAGTTGGGTATTAAATACGTGATCGAGAAACGCGTTTTTTGTTGCTTGTAAAAAGCTGGAATTATATAGGCAGTATTAAAGGGAACCTGAAGTAAAAATTAAAAACCTTTTTTGGTTGATTAAACAGCAATACAGTGATAAAAAAATGTACTTTCCCCTTAATTAACGTCAGAATTAAGTTTTAAATCAGCGTTTTACTTCTCCCTCGACGTATTCAAATCTTCCACCATTTGTTCCATGTAAAAAAGGGAATGCCAGCCAATCAGATTTCTACTACTAAAAAGTAAATGGTTTACTCGAATTTAGATGGCGCTACGGTGTCCGTGGCGGACAATAGTTACTTGTATATATATATATATATATATATATGATATTATAATAGCGGACTAAACAGACGAGGTTTGATTGGCTCGCATCTTCTTATTCAAAATGGTTGTCAAGGGCTTATTTAAATACCATTTTTTATCAATTTTAGATTAACTTTTCTTATTGAATATCATAATTTAAGGTCTAAGAAATCTAAAAATGAAGTTATCGCGTATTACGTTCAGGCTCCCTTTAAAAACATCGCGTTTCAGTTAAATAAATAATGGCCCAGGAGTAGAGAGAAAGGGAAAAGATAATGAAGCCGTATAATGACGCTCTTATTGGGTCAATTAACAGCGAGAAAGTTCGCGCCACGTGACATTAAATGGCGAACTCGGCTTGCCTACTAATGATCCTCAATTTCCAGTAGTTCTACTTGGTACTATGACTTCTTATACTATGACTACAATTTCTAAATCGAATTGGTTTTGACTTTGAGTCTTTGACGGCTGTGACACGATCGCCCTAGAAATATCTATAAATACGACGGATAAGAAACGACTGTGGCTTTAATCTTTTCCATCTCTTTTTGGGGATAAAGTTTCCAAGTTCAATATATATTTTATTTTTTAAATAAAAAAAAAATTTCCTCTTGGGTTATTCGGGGAAATTGAGGAGGAATATAAAAGATGCCTCTTGTCGCCGGGTCATACACCACGAGGTCAAAACCATCAGAGTTTCGTAATCGAACCCCCCCCCCCCTTGCAACCGTTGTATTGATTCTCCTCCACGCTCTTCTATTATACAGATCCCCCCGTTTAGGGGAAAAGATGGGATATAGGGGGAAGATTCCCCTACCCTCATCCCTCTATAGCATCTTTTATACTGCGGGAATCGAGGCACCCCTCGTGGCGTCGCATCCGACCTAGCTGCCATCCACCCTGTTTTTAACTATTCATCGTCGTGTAGAATGTTTCAGACAATAATGATGGCTTTATGGTAAACCCTTGGTATCCAGGCTTCATACTTCGTCTTCTATAACAGCATATACTATCCTATTTAGATGACGGTTTTTTTTAATATTTTTACTTTTAATCTTCAGAAATATTTAAGTATTTTCCTAAGTGCAGGTAATGGGGATTACGTTAGGATTAATTATCTTAAAAAAGGAAAAAAAGGGTATTATGAGATCCTATTTAATTTCGAAAATAGAAGCTAGGCTATAATTGTGCAAATATTTTCTTAAAGATGACATGTAGCAAAATGAATTTCGTTTAAGCCATTTTATTATTCTGTAACGAAAGGTAGGACTTTCTGAAGTACTTTTACGAAAAAGACCGCGCGAAAGCGACTTAATCACGTGCTAGAACGCACGAGTATCAACTGTAGGCTCAATAGAATAGCCACGTGACCGAAGTGATGACGTTTTATTGCGGGAAATTTGAATTTTAATAATTTCGATTATGTTCTTTTTATTGTCTCGGTAATTTTTCTCTGACATATGTCAGAAGCCGATGAAACCCTCCTTTGAAGTCTACTACTCTAATGTTCCATATAGCGCTCCTCTCTGTATGGGTAAAATTCCCAATTTTACGAGATCGGAGGGGTCCTACTTCATACCCCCTGTCTACGCAAAATTGGAAATTATCTCTCTCCACAAACGACGACGTTTTTTTGATGAACTCCAAGGCTGCTAGAGATATTCGCTCGACGAACTCCCGCTCCGAAAATATCTACCGTTAGGAGGCGAACGAATCGCGCTTTTTGAAACTAACCCATACAGAGAGGGGTAGACAAGACCCGGGAGTAATAGACTTCAAAGGAGGGTTTCATCGGCTTCTGCATATGTATATATATATATATTTTGAATCGTTTTTTAACGATCTTTCCGAAAATTTTACTCAATTTCAATTTAGAGTTCATGAAAATGTCGTGACAGTCTCACTTTAAAAAGGTGGTAGTACCTATGATGGTACCATCCCACCAGCCCATTTATATTACACGGGTGTTGTAAGTTCACACTTGTCAGATTTCGTTAAACTTCAATTGATATCAAACGATTCTTTATTATATTATATTTTATTATATTATACCCCTTTCGACCCCTTATCAGAGCAATATCTTTTGTACCGTGTACGTGAATCCATATACTCGACAGTCTTTGTAATATTCTGAGGAGACCCTTCATAAGCCTTCTCTTATTATTATACACGCTATACGTTTGAAATCCAATCACGCGAGCGAAACCAACCAAATAAGAAAAAAGAATTAGGCTTATTTTCCAGTTGTTAAATAGCTACGTATGTAAACATCATTCGTTCCACAGTCAGACTTTGAATTTTAATATTGGCCTTCAATATATAATATTTCCCAGCACAAATACATATTATTGATGGCTTATCTTGTTGATGGTTTAGAAATAATGATGGACTCTATTCTCTAGTAATTGCTAAGAACTTAAAGGGCAAGTTATATCCGAAACATTTCTTTCTTTTAAAGGGATGATGAAGTGCGGGTTAGATCACCATTTGTTTTAATAAAGTTTAATTTTACTAAATATTGGTCTAAACCAATAAAATACGTTACTTTCCTAAAGTTTTCGCTTAGGACCTTATATTTATTTTGGCTGAATTCAAGCCTTAGTAACAAGTTCAAGTACCAAAGCGCCTCTCCTGGCTAATTTATTAAAGTATATAGCTAGTTAACGCCCTTTCTCTATTTGTTTCGCGCCTTTTTGCGACGAAGGATAGTTCAGCTCTTCTTCATAGACGAGAATATATATATATATTAGCACTACGCGCAATACTGCTAGTTTATGTTGAGTAATTTAAACAAGTGATTTTTAATCAATTATTTATCGTTTAAATAGGCCTAATCCACTATTTAAAAAATTAAAAACAAATATTAAAAACAAATATTAAACTAGAAATAAGTTTAAAACTTACCATAAAAATAGGCTTAGCTGGATTCATGGAGATCACCTGAACTCTCCATTTAAGGACTAGAGCTACCAATAGATGGGTCTTATACGGGGGATGCAGGATCTCCATTGGTCCTAGTCCTTATACCAGCAGCTCAGGATATATCCATGAATCCAGCTAAGCCTATTTTGATGGTAAGTTTTAAATTTATTTCTAGTTTAATAAATTGTTTGTAAATGTTTTTACCGTTGGATTAGGCATGGATTAATCAACCTCGCAGGGATAATTCACTCTGGTAAAATGATTGTTCGAATCGCACCTTGGTGACAAAAATTGTCTACACCGGAAGTTTCTAGCTTCCGATACACGGGGTGAAATATTGAAGGGGAAAAAAACTCTAAAAGCAGACGATGCTCTCATGCATGGATTACTTCCGGATTTGTATCGGTAAGGGGTTAAAATTGAGGGGCCGGATAAAATGTCTGGCAGGCATGTTTGAAACGAACATCTTCAACTACTAGTATAGCAAATCGTACCAGAGTGAATTATCCCTGTGAGGTTGATTAATCCATGGATTAGGCCTATTTAAACGGTAAGGAATCGATAAAAAAAATCACTTAGGTTGCATTTTCCCTTTAACTAAAAATTCGTTTAAATTAAATGACTGAATCGGGTTCATAATGAATTCTTGGCACAATTTTACGATACTTGTTCTTTCTCGTCAACGCGTTTCTACGCGATGAAATTATAAATCAAAAATCGACGAACGATCACTAATGGATTGATAGTAAACTGTTTAAAATTACGAATCCTATAGTTAAGCCCTCGTATAAAAATGATTTTCTTCCCGGAAAGAAAAAAGTTGGTCGCCCTTTTAATGGACTTATCAAAAGTTTGCATTGTTTTCGACAGAAATATTCCTTGGCATGACGTTCATTAATCAAGACCACTTATCTTAGTGATTGTATTTTTTTTATTTATTTCTTACGCGTACTTCTGTCTTATATGAGTTCAATTAGGCTTACGTCAAAATGATACGGTCGCGCAATTTTTCGGATATAATCATAGGTTGGGTTTTACGTGTATGAATGATGATCATCATTATTTCCTCGATACGTTCGGAAACGATTTTCGCCAAACGAAGAATTTTAATTGAGTCAATTTTAAAGTAAAACTCCAAACTAAAAATGAAGGACTATTTCAAATATCGGCGTATTTTTTTTTGTCACACTTTTTGGTATTTGAAAATACATTTCTAAATGTTTAGTATAGAGAGTCAGCAAGGGAAACATTGACACGTCATAGGTTTCTACCTCTGACCTCGGTGTCATCCCCTTAGTGAGAGAGTTAGAGTATTCGCCCTTACAAGCGCTCTCCCAGTAAGGGGTTTCATGACGTCAGGCTTTCTTTCCCCCTTGGCTCTTTGCTGTCTATTAATAATTAAAAAGGCCTATCATTTCAATTTCGGATTTTTCCTTTATACGGTTTCCTGTTGATGAACTCATCATCTAGTCATATAATATAGGCGCGATTATTCACGCTATTTTTGTACGGTTTAAATAATGACGTTACGCAAAGATTATTAAACTTTTTCTCGCTTTTACGGTTCATAAACACACGTACATGTCATTTCTGCATAATTTTGTTCTAATTATCTCGGTGGTATTCTGTGAAATTGCAAATATGAGTGACGATATATATATTTATATAGACAAAACGACAATGTATTGAAGGGAAAAGGTTTTTTACGAGACGTCCCGAGGCCCTTCAGTCTAGATCGTTAGTGTTACATTTTAAAAACGCCGCTGTCCAAAGATGCAAAATTTAATTCATGCACTTAAGACCAAAATATAGAAAAACACTGGGATTTCTTGTTACATATATAAGATTGCTAAAAAAACGTACGACGACAAGGGACACACGCTATTCTTTATCATTTCTTGCTCTCCCTCTTGTTACGGTGTCAATTTGACCATTTTCCGTACTCATGGATGAGTGTCCGAATAACAATTGTAGAGCTAAGCCTCGTTATTTCGCGGAGTTGTCCCCCTCTGATCCTGACGCGTGTACCCTTATATTATATTAAGCGCTTCGTTTGATTCGTAGACAACCTCGGGCGGTGGAAAGTTCCATTTCCTTTTATTGTCGCCGATATATGACCTCTCTTCTTTTGACCAGCCCTAAAGGCATTGATGGACACCGCTTCCTTCGCGTTACAATAATGCTACTGGATTTTTTTTTACAAACCTTATAACCCTGACACACACTCGATATTTACTCTAACAATTCGAATCCATCTAGACGTTTGTTTTTTTAGCTCCCAATCTGTATGTTTACACGTTCCTTGACTGTTTTTAAGCCGGTAGGTAAGATGTTTTGACCTAGTAGATTTTGTGTACGTGTGACGTTTTTTATGAGTGGTATTGTGTTTTTGGAATTCGAGCAAATTCTGTAAATGATACCAGAAGCCGATGAAACCCTCCTTTGAAGTCTATTACTCCCGGGTCTTGTCTACCCCTCTCTGTATGGGTTATTCTCAAAAGGCGCGATTCGTACACCTCCTAACGGTAGATGTTTTCGGAGCGGGAGCTCGTCGAGCGAATATCTCTAGCAGCCTTGGAGTTCGTCCAAAAAAACGTCGTCGTTTGTGGAGAGAGAGAATTTCCAATTTTCCGTAGACCGGGGGGGGGGATGAAGTAGGAACCCTTCTAACTCGTAAAATTGTGAATTTTACCCATACAGAGAGGAGCGCTATATGGAACATTAGAGTAGTAGACTTCAAAGGAGGGTTTCATCGGCTTCTGATGATACAGAATTATCTAATCATAGAAATACTGAAAATAATGGCGTTTATTGAGATTTGGGTCCTAGTGATCGACTTTCAAATGTTCGATGGAAATTAATTGAGTTTGAAAAACTAACGTAACCTAATTATACTTTAGTTATGCCTTTTGGCCATTGTTGATTAATTAGACAAAAACTCTCGTTAATCAGTTGAAAATCGCGATACTTGAATCTATATCGTTTAAAGGAATTGAATGTATTTGAGATTTAAAGTGAGACTGTCACCATTTTTTTCGAAGGCATATGAATTAAATTATTAGTTTTTTCATATTATTGGAAAAATCATATTAAAAATTTCACACTTCTAGACAGGCAGAAGTAATGCTAGGCCATTAACTTTCAGACAAATGTTTATTGCGTGGGAAAATAACAATATGTTTTTCTTTGGATACCCCCGTATTTAATCTTGACCTTGGAATAGTGAAATTTTGAATTTTGACAAAAAAAAAACAAGTTTACAATCTGTTTTTATATTCAGTCACGGTTTATTTCGACTTTAACTTTCAAACAAATGTTTATTACATGGGAAAATAACAATATCTGTCTCTCTTTAGATTCGTCCCGCTTCCCATGTAATTGTGGTTCAAATAATCTTGACCTTGAGAAAAAAAAATAGGCTAGATCGAAATTGGATCATTAGGTTAAAGTTGATTTCGCGCTCGCGTCTCGCCTTCTTAACTTAAATCTTATAAGTTGGGTAACCGCGCTACGAACGCTTATGTTTGTATAAGTCGATTAATTCGAGACGCTTTCTTTCCCGCGTAAGCGAACCACATCTCCTCGCTTTATTAGTTAGTTTCATCCTCGATCCAGGCTACTATATCTCTTTAATCCCGGGCATAAACAACTGACCAGGGGTGGATTTTATTTTTAGATCCTTTAGATCTAGACGTTAAGCTAGCAATTCTTCCCCGGGCCTTGGTCGCGGCGGTGGTCTTCAGCCAAGCGAGCCCGCATTTCGGATCTGATGTCTGATATCTTCCTATTCCCCCCCGTTTTCAACTTCCTTCCACGATCCCACGAAGTTTCATTGAACTTGGATGTAAGTTAGCATCAATCCGTATAGAAAAAGGGACGATTGAAATAGAAGAATCTTGGGTCTATATTTGATGAAATCTTAGAATGGTTTTGAACATATATGAAAAGCTTCTCTTTCAATCGCGCGCGGCCATGATTCCGATTCCCGCCATCTTTCTTCCGCCTTTCCCGCTGGGATAAATCAGCGCCGGAGCTCCGATTTCCGAAAAGAACTAAAGAAATAGGGGAAGTAACTGCGAAGGACGGGGATTTATATTTGACTTGATCAAAGTTGCCCGGGTACATTGTTTTCCATTTTGAATAGAGTTTGGTTGAACCCCGAAACCCTTATTGCTCCTGTAATTATAAACGAAGCATTTTGTAGGAAATAATGGCTTTGCGTATAGTACCGAATCGTATAAGTTTTACCATATCGATTTCTCTTCAAATAGTAGCGCAAAATTACAGGAAATTCATCGAAATTATAAACTGATCATTCCCTATAGCTTAACGATGATATCAGTATTCTTGGAATTTCGAGCTGAGAACTTTTTAATTACATATGGGCCTACTCCTTCCTGTGGTTGTATCTTAGTATGGAACCCGTTGCGCCTTTTGACTTTTCGATTTAAAATTTTATCTGAAAAGGGGTTGCTGTTTTTTGTGGGTCCTTCTGTATAATTTATTAATATTTAATTGTGCGTGTAATTTAATTTACTTAAGGGGCAGACACTAAGTAACTCGGATGTTCAAAACTTTTGAACTTCTTGCGCTATACCAAAGCTGTACTCGAGAGTTCACGAGAGTTTGAACTCAATCCGCGGTCAAAGTTAAACTCGGTGAACTCTGGTGTACAACGAATTCAAGAGTAGAGTTTCCCTCGAACTTAATCGGGGCACTTTGTTGGATCTAGGACTATTTTAATAACAAAACCTTTAGTTCATAAGCGTCCTCTAACGGTAAATTGTGCCAAAAGTTGGAACTATCAAAACCACGTGTGTTTCTGTCTATTATTTATCCATAGCAGTCACGCACGAGGTTTGGTTAGTTACTACTTTTGCCACTATTTGCCGTTAGAGGTCGCTTCTGAGCGCCAAGTTTTGTCATTTATCTTTATCGATTAAGATAGTTGTATTGTCCACTTATTATTCACCAATTACATGGATCAATATTAGCTGTATCCGAGTTCCTCTGTTCAAATCTCGTATTTTTGTATCTAAATCATAGCCACCGTAATATTTTAACTAGGGACCCTTTTTCCCTCCCGCAACCCCATGTACAATCTTTTTAAACAAATGTTTTTACGGGAACAAATAACGAGAAATCAGTCACGCTCTATTCTAACGCGGTTTAGCCCTACTCCGCCGTGATTAACGCTACTATAAGGGAGAACTGGGTTATGCGCGGAATTCGTTTGTCGTATAGTCACCGTGACAAAATGGGGGGCCCCCTTTATCCAATATAGAGCCTTTTAAGGGAACTATAAGGGCCCCCTTTAGGTTTCCACCTAAAAAAAGCCCAAACTGTAAAGAGGGCGCAGAGGGGAGGAGGTATCTTCAATGACGCCGGTCTCCGCTATACTAGTTCTCTATACACGAGACGAATTCAGGCAGTGTAACGAGCTTAGTTCCTCCATTTTTTTTTGCGTCATCGTCTATATACCGTTTGAAACACGTGGAAAGTGTAAAAGTCCGTGTGTAAAGACTAGTTGAATAGTATGGATATTTTAAACCAGGGTAAAGTTCCAAAGTCTATTTTTAAAGCTTCGCTTATACAGACATTTGATTTAAAAGTCAATGACACTAGTATAGGTTTAATCTAGCTGTCTAACCGATTAGATATTTAAATAATGAGGAATATTTAATTAGTGTTTCAAGTATGGCTCTCATATCTGCCTACGCGAATCTTTACTGTGCCTTTTTGAAGAATGTTCTGCCCTCTATTCCCTCTTTTAACGCGAATGAGTTGGCTCAAAGTGGATATTTCGCTTCAAACGGTAAAAGTGACGAAGAGAGGACCACCTCCGCTCCCGCACTTTGACCCTCTTTCTATCTATCGGATTATTCAATCTACTCTAATCGACGTTATCGATAGAGATTTGTAAAATCTTATATTTGGAGTTTTTCTATCTCATTTTGAAAGTCTAAATATAAATGGCCCCTATTGCACTCCTCCCGTTTACGTTTCTATACGTTTAGTAGGGTGGAATGTCTGACGCTCGCTTTCTCGGAATGAGGTCTGCTTTTTGGTATACGCGAGGCGCCTAATTGTCTGATGTTAAGTAGGTCGCGGGCATGAAACGCGCCAACAGGGAGAACAGAAGACAAATGGTGCGAACCATATCGTTCCTTGTGTTTTCTACCCTTAGTTGTCTACAAAATCTTTGGGAGGTTCGTAGACAAGCGAGAGGAATGTTATTTTCATTTTCTGGGCTTTTCGAATACTTGAATTTTATGAGCCAGGGACATTGTTATTGAATTTTAATTTTGATAAAATTTCTCAAAATGAGAATAGACCTAAATTAAAACGTTGTGAGAAATTATCCAAAATAATTAGATTTTGACATGGGTTATAACACAATAATGGTGTCAAAAAGGTAATTTTGATTGTTAAAATCATTTTCACATCAGAGAGCTCAATTTCATAAGTTACGAAATTCCATTTTGATCAAAATCAAACTCATTTATATTTTAATTTTGATAAAATATTTAGAACGAAATTAGAAAATAGGGTCGTGGTTTTTTGAACAGAATCTTAATGAACCAATATTTCTGGAAATAATCTGATATGCAACTTATTTTGAGACGTTTCGAGCCTTCAATCAGTTGCCTATATTGATTTTTAAAATATTTAAAATTCTCGATATTTTTATATTCTGAAATATTCTCAGGGTTCATATATTCTCAGGGAAACGCTTTTCCAAGTTTTTCCCTGATCCAGGTTGCACCAAATTAAAAGTAGACATTTAACTGCATTGAGGTCATACTGATTTGATGTCCTTGAAGTCTATGATCAAGTACTTGTACTTGCACAACTTACCCTGATATGCCACATTTTTAATCGTTTTTGTCAACATTCAAACCTGATTTTTGGCCATCAAATTCTCAGATATTTCCTGTTTTTTTTTTTTAGGTTTGTATGAACCTTGAATTTCTACAATTCAGAACGGTCAATATTTTAATGCTATGAATATAATAGAAAAGCAAACACTGCACCTTAAAATTGATTTTTATATTTTGGTTGCGTCAGTAGAGAATTGAAAAGAAAAAAATTTAAACGGGCCTTAGGTATTGAGGAAACTATCATGATACTTTGAAATTAATTCCTAAATGGCTTTTTATTCTCGAAACGTAATCGGATAAAGTATAGATTTTTCAAAATAAACGCGTTATGTCGGGGTGTCGAAAAGTTTGCGTGTGAGAGATCTATTTTCTCCTTTTTTTTATTTTTTGCAACAGGCGCCTTCAAAAGTGTAGGTTTTTTTTTTTTTTTTTTTTTTTTGGCTTGACAGTTCAAACAAGCAAAGGCAACCGCGCTAAACCCTACGAAACACGCGCCCGATTTTTGTGTCGAGTGGCTCTTATTATTCCAACGCCAAACGATTTGTGGGTTCCTCTAGGCGAGCTGGTGATCATTGTAAATTTTTCTATATAAGATTATTTTATTTTAAAATCAGGGAACATCAGAAATGCCTTTAACTGGGTAAAGAATTTTGCTAAAATTATATTTGTAGGTCAGTAAAGGAGACAGGTTAAAATCCCTATGAATTATACTTTTAGTTTTATCGTTCTATTTAAAATTTTATACCTCTGGGATTGAAGAGGATTATTTTCTTTCGATATATGAAGTAGTTTATTTCTGGGACGTAATTAACAGTTTCGGAATTAAGTACTTTTACGAAAAAGACCGCGCGAAATGACCTTATCACTCGAGAAGCAACTGTAGGCTCTACAATAGCCACGCGATCGTATTACTACGATTATGTAAAATATGTATTTTTACTGTGGATGGCTGTAATTTTGTTCTATGACATATGTATATATATTTTGAATCGTTTCTTTCCGAAGATGCTCTTCAATTTCTATTTGGAGTTCATGAAAAATCCCATGATTTTAACTATTGACCCATTTTTATATCACCGAAATGTTTGATACATTTTAATTTTTTCGCATTTGCAGTAGCTCGCCTCTCTCGTTGAAATCAATATAAAAGTCATAGGGGTCCTATGATCTGGATATATAGCCTTTTTTGTATTCTCGGAGCGATATCGAGGGGGCACGAGGGATATTCCCCCATTACGAAACCTATATACTCAACAGGAGAGCGTGTCGTAAGTCTCGAGCCGTAATTTATGGCCTTACCGCTTCTTGGGGGTGATTGCCGGACTCCGGTGTTGACCGTCTCCTCCCTGAATAAAACCGCGCGAAACCGCGTTATAACCCAGGATTTAATCTTAGGGGATGAGATCCGCGCCACGCGGCTTAATGCCTTTTTATTTTCATATATATTTTTTACACGAAACCTATATTTTTCTCTCCCTTTCGCGATTCGAAAGGTGTAATCCATTATACGTAATTTCGTGGCTAACCAAATACGCTCTCGATATGGTCAACCACGGGTGAATAGAAATCCAATTCTTCTATATTTTGACCTTTGGACAATCAATATTAGTATCTTTCGAGGTTGTTCATATTTCGTTTATATACCTTTCGTGCGTTGGTGTTATATATATAGGTAAATGTTTTTCGTAACGATATATACCAATTTCAAAAAGATCCGTTAGTTTTTTTAACGTAACACTGCCTTTAATATCGAATTGGGGTGAATAATAGCGAATCTCTTTCTAATTCGTATAAGTTGGTCCGGTTTTTTTTATTGTTTGCTCGTCGATTTAACCGAGTCTCGTGTTATTTTTACGAGAGCTTCGTGATTAGATTACATAAATGGTCGAATATTATTTTAAAGGCTTACCCCAAAATTGTTCTAAGCCTAACGCCATTTGTTTGCTCTTTTGAACCTATAATATTTAATCCTAGCTTTATTATATTTTGTCTTTCGATATATAGGCGAGCTCCTTTATTTGAAAAGGTTTCTGTTTCTTCGTCGCTTCAAATATTTGCGTTTAAGTTTTCATTATTTTAAAAGCTTTTTCTCTAAAAGAGGCAGTGTGATTTTTTCTTCTCTTCTTTCATTCTGGTAAACAAGCTATAAAGTATTGACTGCATTCCGCGTCAAAAGTGGGTGGATGGAAAACAGGTTTGGGAATGGAGGAATCGTGCACTGCACTAGAAGCTGCGAGTGAAAGAAAATGGCGTCTGTGAGAGAGCATATGTCTGCCCCCGTACGACACAGAGTGGGATAAAGTCTATACCGCGTACCAGCCTGAAATGATAGAACTGTCGATACTAAAGCGGAGTAATACGCAATTTTATACTACATAGACAAAAAGTATGAAGATTAAATCTTTTTTCGGACCCCTAAACTGTCGTCGTGTATAGACCACACCTTCCATTTCGATTTTCTTTATAGTTATAGTCGTCTGGGTTCTTGGCGGATCAAAAATTTACGAGTTTTGATCTTATGGAAAGAGCTAAAAGGAAGTCGACGCTTTAGCGTTTGGGTCGGGTTAGACGCGCGCTTCGACGTCGTATTTCCAAAATGATTATTTTTCTAAGACTTCCCTTTTTATGGAATAGAAGACTTTTGGACTCTTTGGACTGACGGTATAAAAGCTACTAGGCGGGGGTGTGAGGGTGCTACGGGTGCCTGAGGCAAATAGCTTAATAACCCCACTGGTTCGGACTTTTCTCTTTCGCTCTTAGGCAATAAAGAAGCCGGGGTTATTCCGAGTGGGGGAATTTTAGGACATAAAGGGGAGAATACTGGGAATGAAGGAAGAGGAGGATCGAATCGTCCTTTTGAGGGAGCCTTTTCTTTTTCTTTTCGAAGAATTTTATATCGTAGAAACGGCGCCGTTGTCTCGCGGCTTTAAGTGTGGCAGCGCACACTCGACTCGGCGGCAGGAACCATTCCTCCGCTGGTTCGACCCTCTCCGGCCCCTTTTCTTCCCCATTACTCGCACTCCGAAGAGTCGCGATAGCCATCTTTCGCTTCCCCTTTCTTTCTTTCTTTCTTTCTCATCCTTTTCGGATATTGGTCAACCTAACTCGGTGACTGATCCTACTAGCCCTAGCGATATTCGTCAGGGTAGTATCGCGCTTTCGACTTAACCAGTCCTTTAGGACTCTTCCTTCCCTTTCCACCGTCACTAGGACCATCTCTCGTCTCGTCTTTCCACGTCATCCATTACACTTTGGTTGTTTACCGCAGCCAGTCGTCCGAGTAAAAGGAAGCTCTGCGGCGAAGCTAGCCACCATTGAAAAGCGGGGCGAGTGGGGGGGGAGAAGAAACTCATCCTCTAGCGTCTTACGCGCAGTTTCCATTTCTACTCTCCCCCGCCCAATTCCCTCCCTTTGCCAGAAGATACTTCTGGTTCTGCCGGACGATGTTGGGACGCTCCGCGGGACAGCCGCGTTATTCACGGCAGCTTGGGCAACGCGATTCGCGCTAAATTTCAGGCAGAAGCTGTATGAAAGTCCCTTTCCCCTCTTTCTACCATCTATTTTAACCGGAGGGGGAATGGGCGAAGTGGGAAGGAGAAGGGAGAGCGCTTTTGATATAAAATGGGTTCCTTTTGTGCTCGGAGATCAAAACGGGAGGCTGATGCCACCGCCGCCCCGGACTACGACGACGACTGTGTTTCTCTTATGGCTCGGAAGACTGAAGGGTATAGCGTAGTGGGGGATACTAGAGGGGGGAAGAAGGGATGAATTTGTGGCATATTAATATCGCCGGCAATTTGTCGAAGATCCGCGCTTATATACGAAGGATCTTTACCGCCCCCTCCCCGCTGATTCCATCCTTCTCCCATCATTCCGTTCTCTCTTTACTCCCGCTGCACGACGGACTTTATACGTCCTGCGGGGAGATTGAGCGAGGGTGGGTCGCGGGTCGGGGGATTTTATGTTCGCCGAAGGGGCTTCCTCCTTGTTGGCTTTTGTTTGCTCGAGCGAATATTGGTTTAATTCCATAACGAGGGCCGCCGCGCGCTCTCTATAATATCTGCCCGAAAGTATACCCGAAAGTGGTCTAATATATCGACGCAAAGCTCCTCGAGAACCTTATGTTTCCCATACATATATACCCTTTGAATTTTGGGTTAAAGAGGACGGGGGTTGAATTAATTGCACTAAGGTTATAGATTCGTTTACGACTAAATGAATTTTTGGCCTATTTATTTTTCCGTACATTCCTTCAAACCACCGCCTGTAGATGTGTTCCAACCGTTTTGCAGCGGCGCGCGTAACGTCAGCCATCGTACAGGGGCTAGTCCTGCTTTACTTATATAGAGTGTACGTTTTATTCTTACGTTTAGGAAACCAGAAAATAACGCTATGAGAATCTAAATTAAGTTCAATTATTCCGTATTTCATTCCGAATTTACAACTCGTACTATTAAACAACTACTATTTAACCCTTGTATACAAGTTACTTATAGAAACTACCAAGGGTTACGTAGAAATTTCATAAAAATTTGACATTTATTCTATGCCCAGTCAAGGTGTTTAAATTAATAACTAGAAGAATCTCGGCGTACGTGGCGATTAAAAGCTTCAGATTAAATAATTTTTTCTAGGCGTGATTGTTAAGACATTTAATTCGACATTTTCCAAAAGTTTAAACTGTAAAAATTCAGATCTCAAGTGAAAAAAGTGATTAGGTGGAAATATAAAATACTATCGTTTAAGTATCCGTTTAAGGACTTTAATAATAAAAACAGGAGATATAGCTTTGAAAAATTTCCTCCAAACTTTTCCTCGCGAAAGCTAATATTGATATAAAAATGTCGTTTTCCTAAGCCTATATGAAAACTATACAGAAGGGAGGGATTATTTTATTACGCTTTCGCTTTTTAATTTAACACGCGTTCTACATCTCGTTCTTTCGCTTAGTAATCCTTGAATGGGATGGGAGGAGAGGCGAAACGCGTAATACGTCGTCGGGACAAAGGAACCCGATGCTTCATCTAACGGGACTGTGCTTCCGCGGGTCGTAATAACTTTCCATATTTCATGGGTGAGCTCTTGACACGACCAAGTACAAGTTAGGCCTCGCTGCGGCGCGAGCGCTAAAATCTAACGACACGAAGAGGCCCTTGTTAAAAGCGTGTAATACGCGGCTCTCACTCTACTCTCCTTTTCGACTCTCTCTCTCTCTCCCTCTTTCTATATCTCTCTCTCTCTCTCCATTTTATCCGAGGATGGATGCTCGGCTAGGATTAAACCGCGGGAAAAATTGGGGAATCTTCGGCTCGCGAGCCAACGAGCTGGAATGAAAAGCTAGCCACCAGCCACCGCTTTGTCAGCTTTTTCATACGTAAGAATTTTTATTTCCCCCTCGACCGTTTACACTCCAAATAGCAGTCAAAAGAGAGTGTAATTTTTCACCATACAATATTTTTTAAGTTTAATAATACTTCGATGATAAATCTCCCTCCTCCGATCATGCGCCTAGATGGACGTATGTTTTGAATTTTTTCATTTCTTTCAATATTACCATAAGTATCAAGAACCATAAGTATTTGAATTGAACGAAAACGTTTATTTTACGAAACCATTCGAGCCGCCATTTATCTTTTTTCTAAGATAATTTTGAAAACTTCAATTTATACGTACATAGGTAAAACTACATGTTGATGATAGTCATTGACGTCAATATTTTGTCAGAAAATCAATAAGAGATAAAGATATGTGTCAGAATATGACACTCTCTTAAAATCGCGTACAAAATCCAATGCGCGTAGTGTTATAATGTGGAATCATCCGGATTAAAGGGAAACACTTTTTTTTTTCACGAATCCTGATTGGCTAAAAACTCGCGCACGCGCCGCGTTAACCGTAACCCGTAACACTTTTACAGGAAGTCGTGAAACCCCCCTTTCCCTCACGAGTGGTTTTGAGAGCCGAAATCGAATGTCTTCCACTCTTCCTGAAGGCTAGAGTGTCATATTATGAAAGCGAAAGCTTTTATTATCCATCCAAGGTGTTACACTTGTCTTTATATGTTACTTGTGATGTTAGTAATAGAGGAGAATGAAAAGTTTTTTTGACTGTGAGTGACAGTTCGGTTTTTGTATATGCAGCACTACAGAGTTAAAAATTATATGTTATATATCAATTCAACTTGGAGATGATAGCGAAGGGATGTTAGAGGAAGGAGTAATACTGGGAGTAACGTGTCGAGATAGTTTCTATGTAAAATATATTCTCTCTACGGCTTTTCAGTATTGTTATTTTATGAAAGTTGAATGGATTGTACTTTGGTTCAATCACAGTTTGGTACAATTTCGAGAATCTGTAGCGGACGAATACGCAATTTAAAACCTTATGGCGATAAAAGTAGAACTTGGATTCAAATTGTTCTTAAACAATATGGCTCGAAGTAAATATCTTCTCCCCAAATTTGTATAACAGCTGTTTTTGTAGCTTTCTTCTTACATGTAACCCAAATGGTCGTGTTCTATGTTAAGTTTTAATAGCGAAAATTGTGATTCTTTCCCCGTTATGCTGGGGGAAATGGGCGGTTTCCTTTTGAGTTGTATTTTGGACGTGATGAACTGTGATAAATAGAGGGTGAAAAGAGAAATCAAGAATTACTTTTGGTTGAAATACTCAATTTTAATTCAGCTTTTGATTTTAAATTTCGTTAATGATAATAATTTAGGTTCTAGAGAAAGAGTTGAACCATTAGATATTCACATTACAGATTTATGGTCATGATACAGGAAATAAAATAATTTTATTTATATATTTTAGCGCGAAAATTAGAAACAATTATTGGCAAAAATTAGTCATAGTGCACGAGGTTTTAAAAGATGCTTCAAGGGTAGCTGATATTTTAAACAGACTGATAAAGTTTATCGAATAACATATGATAGGCTAATTTAAATAACGTAATAATTTAAAATAAATTGGTTATTCATTTTCCCTTCAAAAACTAAACCTCTCTTACCCTCTATACCTTACAGCCTCGTAACTAACGAAGACTAAAATTGTCATAGAAATGGAACAGAAACTTTGTCACGTTTTTACGTGTTTCTATTACTATCGCGTCCCAAGTTGAGTGTACGTTACTATAAACTGTTTAAACCCCTAAGATATATTGAGCAAATAGGCTCAACTCGAATTGAAATGAACTGATGATATAATAGAGCCGTATACCATTTCCTCTTTTACGGTGGATGTTTGACCTCTGCCGTGCGCTATACTTCAACCCGGATTTTAATTCCTAACAATGTCGTGTATATAAATACGTATAACAGTTCTTTTTCGGTATACTCGTGAAAGAGGGACCCGGTCTTTCTCCGAGTACTTTTCGTGTGACGAGATCCGAAGGAAAACACGATCCGTACGCCGCCAGTAATCATCGTCTTCCTAGAATACACCAAAAAAAGAAATACTCCAAATTCAAATAACTATATTTCGTACCTTACGATACGGTCTAAAGTTAGACTGTCTTTTCTTATTAAAACTTCGAGTGATGTTAGAAAAATTCGTATACTAACGTCAAAGCCAAACCCCGCCCTACTGGGATTCGCTCCATTAGGATGATCATCCGCGGTTACGTAAAAAAAAAGGGGGACCCCTAGCGGATGATGTAAAAAATCGTCTCTGTCCGCTTTTTCCTCTCATATAGCTTAAGTGCACGGAAAAGGATGAATAATTCAACGTAGATTTTTTTTAGAGGAAAAAGGGAAAAACTCTTCCGAAGTTCTGGAGAGAAAAAACTACAGTCCGTTCGCGATATTTCAAATAACGCGAAGAATTAGGTCGAACTAGGTTTGGTACTAGGAGAAAACCATCCCTACTCGTTACGTACGTATTAACTCGAATGAATCGGACGGTCTGTAGAGAGCGGTGAGAAGGAATACCAAAAAATACGAAAAAAAAAACTCCGTCTCCAACAAGGGCTCCCGGGATTGATATAAAAAGTTCCACGGGCAATTACAAAAAACAAGGGTCCTCGGCAGGCCCCCCTCGCCGAAAGACACGAGACAGGAGTGGTCCTAAGGGAGAATTGGCGAGCCCCTCTTTTGGCTCTCTCTCTCTCTCTTTAGACTTCTACTTCTCGCCGATCGAACTTTTAACCTCGCGACGAACTCTCGGGCTAAGTGCTAGCGCTGAGCGCCAAGCGCTGGTTTCCCCCTAAGGCCCTTTTTTCCCTGCCTTTCTGCGCGCTTTCAATCATTAATTCCTTTTGTTAACAAAAACGACCCCTTCTTCCTTGGCCCCCATTCTATCCGCGTGTCTATCTCTCTCTCTCTCTCTTCTACTTCTACCTCTTCCCAAAATGATCGTATTGATCTCTCTATTTTTCTAATTGATCGATGTCTCTTTTTGGGTTGAAGAATTTCTGGTCATTAGGGCCAAGTCGCTTTTTATATTCAACCGATATAGCGTAGCAATCCGTAGCTTTTAAAAGTAAAATGTAACGATTTTTGGGGAATCTTTTACGATTATACTCGTTAAAATCGTTTTTATTGCCATCAGATTGTGACGGGAAGTTTTTTTATTTCGTCGTTTATGGCTTTGACTATTTTATTTTTATTCGAAATAATCTAAAAAGAACCTAATAGTCATTATCGGTTTTTATAAGTATACGTTTATAGTTTATAAATAATCCATTTAGAAAATCTCTCGCCATCTGTTGAGTTGAAACCGAACTAAATTATAATCAATATATTTTTTTTATCCTTGCTTTATTTTTACCACAATATTTTGGGGGTTTAAGAAAAGCATTTTTTTAATGTTTCTAAATGAAACCGCGTTTCTCGCTCGGAGTACGAGTGTGCAATTGTTAAATATAACAATATTCACTGAAGTTTTGAGTGGGGAAAAAAGTACAGATTAGTTTTAGCTGTAGGTTAAAAGGAATGTCTTACAATTATATAAATAGTTAGTTTAAATGAACCAAATTTATCTTCAGAACTATATTTCTTAGTTAAAGTAAGGGTGTCACGTATTTTTTGGAAGATCATACTATTAGTAACACATTCAAAAACCTTATCCCACGCGATAATCAACTGTAGGCTCAAATACAATAGCCACGCGACAATAATGATGACGTAGTATTGCAGAGAATTTAAATTTTAAAAATTTCGAAAATCGGTATTTTTACTGTCACGGTAATTTTCTCTATGACGTATGTATATATATTTTGAATCGTTTTTTAACGATCTTTCCGAAAATGATACTCAATTTCCATTTGTAGTTCAGTGACAGCCTCACTTTAAAAGCTTTTTTCTCGGGGCTTCTCTTAAAATTTGGGCTTACCAACGAACATTCTTTCAAAATTACTGAAATATCTACACTGAATATACATGATTTCATAATTTTAATATCTCATATTTGTTTGCCTTGAAAGCTAACCTCGAAAGGGTTTAGTTATTTCTCGTTTCTTTGGGCTATAAATTATTAAAGTATGACAAAGTGGGAAAATAAAAAATATTTTATGCTCAAAAGAAATTGAAAGAATAACGTAAACATTTAAAATTAGTTTTTATCTTATAAAATGTCAAGAAACCCAAAATATTTTATATCGAAAGCTCCATGAAAAATTCAAGTTTCTCTCTCTAAACCAAAATTAGATTTTTCTAATCATATTTGCAAAAAAAGTGTTGAATATTTTTCAGGTTAAAATTTGTAGCTGTTTTTAAAACAAGACTATACACCCATATTTCAATTGGTTTAGACGAAATATATTTGCAGCTTGTTATCCTTTAATTATCTTCTTGTTATTCGTTTCACCTGACCTTTAAAAAGATTTAAGACAGTGTTGCTTTTTTGGAAAGCTAGTTTTCCTTATTTTCGTGTCTGGGTAGGCATAGGCATATATTGTAGGGCGAAAAACATCCAATTTGAGGTGGAAGAAAACAAACGAGTATACCGTTTTTTTTACTGAAGAATGTTATCGTTTTTGGCAATCCGGGACGATTTTTCGTTATCCCCGCTCGTTCGCCGACTACAAACGTGGTAACAAACCCAAAGAACTGATAACCAGGACGCTTCGTTCGTTCTTGTATACGGTGTACCTATAAGCGTTACTACCGAGGTTATTTTCCGCCTTGAAACTTTTGACTTCTTTTTAAGGGGAACGAGAAATTGTACTCCCGAAGGATGCTTTTTTTATCGACGTTAATGAATCTTAGCTGGCACTAAAAAAAGAAACTATAGAGGAAAAATCTTAGTCTCATCTCTCCCAAAAGAACTTTGTAGAACCATAACTAAAGAAGTTTCTTATTTTTATTATTTTTAAAGTCAATAAAAAAAAGAACTCGTGACAAACGCCCTATCAGACACTTTGGAAACTTGTCACCACCTGTCTCGTATATTTTCGAAAAGAAAAAAATTCTTCCTTTCATGCTTAAGGTTTTTATTGTTGGGTCATCTCGAGATAATTTGGTAGAAACTCTATAACTATACAAATTCTGATTCTTAAACCAGGGATTGGTCAATAATTATACAAGGAATATTGTATTTATCGCCTTACTGTACTCTGACTTCTGGTCCTCAACGTCTATCAAACTTTTATAAATATCCCACTTTAGGTCGTCCACCATTTTGAATCCAATTCTGGGAGAAGGGCATGCGAGCCAATCAAATCTCGTCTTTTTAGGCAGCTGTATACCAAATTATACAGGACCATAAAAGGTGGCGCCACATTTGTCATAAAAAATAAACACAAACCACTTTTAGCAAATTATGCAGATCTCATGGATGAAAATGAAAATTCTGATATTGCGTATGACGACAGGAAACGCTGAATGTTTTTAACGCCAATTAGTCTAAAAACCATTTTTTTGAAACAAGAGACCGTGGCTTCATCTAAATTCGAATCAAACAATCATGGCTACGTCATGGAACAAAATGGTGGACGATTTAAATAAGTCTGGGGCTAAAACGTCGTCTTT
The DNA here is from genome assembly GCA_963920705.1 of Odiellus spinosus. NCBI lineage: Eukaryota > Metazoa > Arthropoda > Arachnida > Opiliones > Phalangiidae > Odiellus > Odiellus spinosus. The sequence goes on along the minus strand of OY987228.1, from coordinate 18,604,184 downwards.
AAAACTTAATTTTGTCGTAATTAAAGGGAGTGAAAGTATTTGACTGGAGGAAAGGATTTATTTTTTACTTTTGTATCAGTTTTATCAAAAAAATAGCTAGGGCTTTTGATTTTTCCTTCAGGCTCCCTTTAAGCTGGATTTAACTTGTTAAGTCAGTAAATTAAGCTAAGATTTGCAAAGATTTAATCACCGTGAGTTATTGTACGGTTCGTGGTGACGTTCCTTAATCGGCAAATTTAACAAACCAGTTCTTGTTTATCTAACTTGATTCCGAATAAGTACAGATTTCTTTTTCGCGACACGTATATGCGTGGTTATATGATTCGGTTCAGATAGGGTTATCGAGTTGGATGGGACTAGCTCCAACGGGTGAAACTTAGAAGTATGGCGCGTTTCTCTTGTATCGAAGGCGAGACGTAGCATGGAGTCTCATCGCCCAGGGGTGTGGAATTACTAGGTTTTTTTTTTCTTTTCCGAGTATTTCCCATCGTTTGCCCATTATCTTTCCCGCGCAAGTACCACGAAAGAAACGTCCTCGTTTCTCCTTCTTCGGTGCTGGGGTAGATTCTTATCGTAGTTGCGCGCGGATCTTACTTTTATTGCCGTCTCTTCTGGGCGCGTATTTAGCGTGTCCCGATCCAAACAGCGGCGGCGGCAGAAGACGATAACTTTTTCGCGTCTTCCACTTTTTCCCAACGACCTGTGACCGAAACGAGAATGTTCGCATATCACTCGATAAGAATTTCGTCCTTGTCACGGCTACCAAAAAACAAGCCCAATCCGATAATTCTTTACACGGAGGAAAAAAAAACCCAAAGAAGGAGACTCTGGTTCCGATAGGGCGAGTGTTGAATAATATCTTTTCTTCGCGGCAGTTTGATAACGCTATTTATATACTACTATATTATTAACTTCGGAATTATTTTATAGGCCCGAGCTATAAATAGAGAAACGAGTCATTAGGTACTATAGATTGGTATTATCCGGCGTTCTAATTCGAACTCGACCTTCGTACGAGGGTATGATTCCTCACCCTCCCCCCTTTGCTATTGATTAGCCTTCAAACCCACGAGAAAGCCCTTTTCTTTTAAACCCTGGCTTTGGTACGCCTCATTGGTCCGGCCGCGCCGTACGCCAGACGGACTCGCTAGGTTTACCAGCAGCGTGTCGTCTTCTTCTGGCAGCGGCATTCGGCCAAAATCTCTCTTCGCGATCTCATCCCATTAATCAACGGACTGCTTCGACTCTCGATATACCCCCGCTTTTCCCCTCCTTCCTATATAGCTTTCCCTCTGTTTAGGAGTATTTTTTCTTTCACGTGACGTCTACCCCGAAAAACCGAGGACTTACGGCGTAGCGAACCACAGTTGTGACACCCTTGGCAAGAGAACCCGAAAATCGTGCGCCGGATCGTACGAAGATAGTGTATTTTCCTAAGCATCAGTTCTCTAAAATCTCTTCAAAGCCCTCCTTTTTCCTCCAAAACCTTTTTTTTTAAACGGCTGAATCTATCTCCGTATAAATTATTTCTCTAGTTGACAACATCGCCGAGTTAGTTTTTCCCGCGCCGGTTTATTCTATAGATAAGACACTCTCGTTCCCTTCCCCCACCCCTCGAAGCTTTTGCTAGAATTCTTCGAGCTGAAACTTTTAAAATTTTAAATGCGCGTGAAGATTCGGGCCCTTGGAATGTTATCTCTCCGCTCTTTCTATTTAACGGCGACTGTTTTAAAATTCCTTGTCTCGACGAAACGCGATTCGCTTCGTTATGGCGTCTAAAAAGGGAACCGGTTGAAATTGAAAGGATTTATAGATTCCTCGAGGTTTACATCCAGCCGCGATTTATCAAACTAATACGTCTCGAAAACCTCCCTTTCGGGGATGGAAACGGGACTCAACACACTTATCCAAACGTTCTCTTTTTTCTTTGTCCGAAAAGTGTATTACGGTTTTGTCGGGCGTTGGGTGTCTGTCCCGTGATTTTATACTCTTTCTACGCATGCTTATATACGAAAAGCCCTTTGGACCGTCGGTTTTCGGCGCCTTTTTACCCATTGTAACGAATGGTATACATTTCACGGCTTAGGTGTCACAATGGACAGCCGGTTCCCTTCTTCAAAATACTTTAAATACACCCTGGCGTTAAGGGCTCTTTGTCCGAGGCTCGAAATTCTCACGGTGAATAAAAGGTGACGAGACCCGAACACCTTCGATAGTCTCGCTGCCTTCCGAAAGGGACGCTTCCTATTGTCAGACGCAACAGGGACGGTTTCTTTATTCGGACACCTTCGAGAAGATTCGGACCACTTCGATAAAACTTTATACGTAAGGGAGAAACGACTAGGGGTTTCACGCCGAATGGATTCGCGTGAAATGTTTCGCCTTCGCTATATAGAATTCGTCATTGTCATTTGTTCCTTCTAAAGGAAAATCTGCTGGTCGCGGACACAATCTGTCAGTAAACGCTATACGAGGAAGATAGCGGTGGGGTAGCTCCTAAATGGGGACCTTTGCCTGTTCTCCCAGAGCCTGTATCATGGACGTATTACGCTGAAAAGAAAGCCACAACGAGAACGATGGCGCGACAGTTCCCTTTTGATATTTGTGTCGCTTCTTTCTCGTCTTGTTTGTCCAAAGACATATCCGAAACATTAAATCACTCTTTAAGTGCTTCTCCGTGACCGTCCATATTTGACTGTGTTTGTTTAAAGCCATTTAAAATTCTAATTCAATTTAGCGTGTCGTGAATCCTAATTAGAAGTAGCACCGTGCGCAACATGGTTAATGTTATACGCTATATTATACTAACGCCAACATCATGACCTCGGGCAAATTCTTCTAATAAGACACGAGTAACAAAATCGTAAATTTCTTCTAATTGTTAATGAATTTTCGTCAGGTTTTCCCATCACTCCTGGTGGGCTAAGTAAATAAATTCGATTACGGCATGGGGAATTCCGATACTGGTTTAATTATGACCTTATACGTATCCACGTTTGCCACGTTTCTCGCTATTTATTCTGGAAAAGTGCCTTTTAAATTTCGCTTCAAGGATATAAATATATATATACTATTTGGGGGTGTTTATAACCAATTAAAAGCTCGTCTAAGCTCTCGCCTTGTAGCGTTTGAAATTTTTGGGGGGTAATATTTCGTTTCTCTCGTAGTCGCTAGAGGCCCCTCGTATCCCAGTTAGCGCGACGCTTCTTTCCACGATCTCCAAGTAAGACATTTTAGTCTCGTTAGTGAAGGGAACGCCTTGATTTGCGCCGTTAATTGCCCGTTTTTGACCAAGAAAAATTTAACCTCCGGAATGCGGAGATTTTTTTTTTTTTTTTTTTTTTTTTTTTTCGAACGGGGGAAACTTAACTTAAACGCCTTTTCGTCTTTAATAAATGAGTATTTTCCCAAAAGCTCCTCGCTTATTATTTCGTTCGACCAAAAATACCCTTACAGCGAAACCTGTTTCTCTACCCAGAAAAAAAAAATCCCCCACGTTGAATTTTTTTCCGCAGTTTTTGAGTTACGAGCAAACTATCCTGTCATAAAATGGATTCTATTCTATGGTTTTATCTTTGGCTAGTTTTAACTTTCAATCGATGGTTCGTGATGAGCCAGGATGGATAAGCCTAGACACGAGGGACCACTCGTTTTATTTTTTTCGCGCGAGAAAATTTTAAATGTGAAAATTTTAGTAAAAGTCGTGAAACTTTAAGATTTAATATTTTTTTTAATTGCAGTTTAATCTTTTAATCGGTCTTTGTTCCTGTAAAAAGGACATTCTCGTTAAATGTTTATTCGTCACCGTCAACTCTTTTACGAGACTCGCTTGTAGAATTTATGATCGTAAATATTCAGGTTTTAGCTTCGAACGATTCATTTGACTGAAAATACTATTTTGTGTTCTTGAAACCGCTTGGTTGTCTGCATTCCCAAATATCCCTTCCGTCCCCATAGTCTTACTTTCCCCATGTTGTAGTATAGTCTCCTTTCGCCGCATCTAACGAGTGCTGCCAATTGGAATTGACTTGATCTCCCTTTTTCCACAAAATCAAAAGTCCATCACTTCATTTCATAAAAATAAACAGTGGCCCGTAGCTTAATACTATCAGCAAAGGGCCGTGTAAATGTACTAGCTTATAACTTATAACTAATCACAAAAGTCATCGCCCCTGTCTGACTCGAGTGATTTGGACTCTTCCTCGATATTTTGAGTAGGAAGAGAGGGATGGCTATATAGTCTACCTTCTCCATATATCTAGTCTACCTCCTTCGTAAGAGACTAATTGTTTCCTTCCCGCATTTAAAGATATTCAACAATGTGTGGTCTATTTATTATGGTACGCGTCATTCTTGTTTACGTTTTACATTGGCATTCATTTCTAAAAGTTTTACGCGTTTTTCGTGGTTCCAATTTGGTTTATCCGCGCTGGAATTAAGATCTTTTATAGAGGCCGAGAAGTTTAGTAACTGGGATAAATATACGGAATAAGCCGTAAAAATTTAACGAACCGCATTTCATTACGATCTAGTTTGATATTTTCAAAAATCACGATGGTATGAAACGAATTATTAAGCTAATATCCATAAACCCGTAGAATTCGAGGAAATTTACGAAGCATTTCAAGCCATAAGAAAGATAATCGCCTCTAATTAAAGCCACTGTCTCGCGTGACCTTTATGGGAAAGGCGTATATGAAGTTCACGCACCAGGAACTCTTCAGACCCTTTCGGATTTTTTTTGGCGAACTATATAGGTTTTGGGAAATTCGCAAATAAATGACTAGGACATCTGGTACAGCGTGTAGTCTCTATCCTAACCTCCCTCGCTATATTTTGTTTTGTTCCACCTCCCTAATAAAGAAGATCCCTTTTCAATGGACAAGGACCGTCGGGTTGTTCGACCCCTTCCCCCTTTGTCCTGTTTACCCGGGATTCCGCCCCCGACAAACAATGAAGAAACAGAAAGGGTGCCCTCTAGTTCGCGGTACACGCGGCGACGGATAAAGATATCCCCGATCCTTATCCCTTCAATGGCTTTACCAGATGTCGGAGGTTTGACGGACGATTTTTGAACTTTGATGCTTTACAAAAGAGACCGATATTACTCGTCCTACTATGTACAGTACGTGAGACGACCTGGCTAGTTTTAAATTCACGAATAAGGAATATCAACACGATATACTCGCGTGAAGGAAAATATGGAGAGCCAACTCCGCATTTGAAAGGTGTAAGGCTGTTTTGGAAGAGCGACTGGCTCGGTTTCACTGTAAAAAAGGTCGATGCTGGTCGTCTCTACCTTTTTCACAATGAAAATAGAACAAAAATAGGGCGCCGCCATGTTGTTTTTTCCTATATATATGACAACCAGGATCGCTGAAGTCATGAACAGACCCAACAGTCACTTTACTGGAAAAAAGGGCCCAGTTGGCTCCCATATATTCCTCCATGGTAGCTTGAAAACCTTAATATTTTAAATCGTATAAGAATGTACAGTAAAGCGAGGATGCAATGCGAAGAATAATTTTATTACGAATCTATTAGAAATAACAATTTTAATAAAAAAACGTAGCTTAATATTTAAAATAATAATGTCAAGAATTAATTTAAATCTAATTCAGAGAGAACTATACTGTGCATTTTTTCCGCCTCCCTTCCTTTCATGCCCTTTAAATCGCCTTCGTATCTTATTGGTTGCCCCAATTTAGATCGTCGTGACGCGAATGACGAAACATAAATACAGCTGAGAAATAAGACCAAATCCTATTTTTCCTCCCCATCTAGGAAGGGGGTAAACGAGACGTGCGCCCTGAAGGTATCAATGTTCTAATTACTTTAAACCTCGTGATAGTTAAATTGGCCACTATGTTCGTTAAGTACATTTTCAAGTACTTGTATCAGAAGCCGATGAAACCCTCCTTTGAAGTCTATTACTCCCGGGTCTTGTCTACCCCTTTCTGTATGGGTTATTCTCAAAAGGCGCGATTCGTACGCCTCCTAAAGGTAGATGTTTTCGGAGCGGGAGCTCGTCGAGCGAATATCTCTAGCAGCCTTGGAGTTCGTCCAAAAAACGTCGTCGTTTGTGGAGAGAGAGAATTTCCAATTTTCCGTAGACAGGGGGGATGAAGTAGGACCCCTTCTAACTCGTAAAAATGGGAATTTTACCCATACAGAGAGGAGCGCTATATGGAACATTGGAGTAGTAGACTTCAAAGGAGGGTTTCATCGGCTTCTGCTTGTATTTATACAAATTCAAAATTTTTATTTTTAAAAAAGCCAGACCTTTTATATATTGTATTAAATTTGAAGGCGTTTGAAACGAAGTACGGGAAAGGGGGTATCTTATGGAAATGAATTCTTTTGAACCATTTTTATTAAAACAATGAAAATAGTCAAGTTTAAAATTCTCTCTGTTATCTCAATCGAAACCTTTACCTGACAAAAGCGATTTGGTATTTTTCTCCCCGGTCCTCCCCTTTAACAATTCCCGAAATAATTTCGATTTTACAACTCTATCCAGAATAATTTCCACGCACGAATGATTCTCTCCCCTTTCATATTCTAAAATTAAGCAACGAGACTGGATATAATACTTCGGGGAGAAGGTTTTTAATATTTAAATGGTTAGAATGTGGTATAGGAGATTCGAGGGATAAAATAAAAATCTGACAAACTCATACGCTATTGAGACTATATAGACAAGGCTTTTCCTTTTTACTAAATGTTTCGTATGATTAATGATATCAAAAATGTTTCAGCGGGCAAAAGGGGAGGTTTAAATTGGGGAGGGAATCTTTCCCCTTAAGTAATGTTTTTTGTTGAAATTAGAAATTATCATATGTCAATATCGCTTATTCCGTGGGCAGAACCCTATGTATATTGATCACGATCAAGACTAGCTCTCTTTATTTTTTCATCATTAATTTTAGGTTACCTTTTTTTTTCACCAGCCACTCTAAGGGGGAAAGAAAACTACAGTTGTTATTTTTTATGTATTTTTTTTAATATATTCTCAGCCTTGGGTTAAGGTTTCTTATAACTCTCGGAATACTAAAACGAGTCCCTGAATTAATTTTGGTTACGCCTTATAACAAATATAATAGTAAAGATACTGAAATTGTTCCACGTGTAGTATCAAGAGATTCTTCCTGGCAAGAGATATATTCCAGCAGAGAGAATTTAGAAAGGGAGTGGAAAGTCCCCCCCCTTTCACTCTACTAAACGTGATGACGCCCAAAAAGTCAGGCGAGTTTCCGGTTTCGATAGCCTACAAACGCATCATGCCGGAAATCGGCCTGGCCAGATAAGTTTAGCAGACGACGTTGCGCTACATTACAAGCCCCACCTTCCACTCCCTTTCTAAATTCTCTCTGATTCCAGCAAAGGTGAAAATTAGGCCTAAAAAATGGTTCGATCAGTTATTGAATCGTCGAAGATGATGTAGGGATCGAATTGTTCTTTTTAATTTTAGTACGGTCACACTTGCATTTATTAATCGATTTGAAACGGTACGTAATCAAATCGATATTAAAATCGCCAGGAATCGTTTTAAGCCTCACGTGTTCACTCATTATCTTTATAAATCGATTTATCGTAGCTTCATTTATCGGTTGCGGAAACCAAATCGGTACGAAAATGCTTCCCGGAGCAGTTTCGAGAAATCGAATCAAATCGACTTGAAAAGTTTTAAATCGATTCCAAGGTCTAGTATGAACGCAGCTTAAAGTGAATTATATCCGATTAGATAATAGGAGTTATTTTATTACGAAAGTTTCAGTTTATTATGGTATTTTAATCAACTCGATGTAACAGTTAAGCAATTTTCGGTGAAACCCGAACTAGTCGTATTCAACATCTTGTTTTATCTCGAATTTATCTTAGTTTTTTTCTTGTTGATGGGTTGCTGATAAATATTCGCTCCCGCGTTCCGGGGCGATGATTGCTATTCGGAGTGTGCTAAATACGACGCACTTCTTCATTAATATAATTATCGAGTATACCTTTCTTTTTTTGGGTTCGAGATCTATTTAAAAAAAACAGTAATTTATTCCGTGAAAATTAATATAATGGCAAAGCCTTAATTATTAAAACATATATTAAATGTTACCTAAATTCTTTTAAAATAGTGAAAATTCACAATTTTCTAGAGGTAACAGTTATATAATTTGAATTGATAATTGCTGTTGCGTAATTATCCTTCCTTGAACTAAATATAAGCGTGTATTATATTAATTGTTTAATTTCGAAATCCTTATTACTTTGAAAAAAAAAATGATAATAATTGGTTTTTTTTATTATGCATTTATCATACATAATTTTTATATTATAATGACATTACACGTTGGAAATTAATTTAAATTAATTAGAGGGGAAAACCTTCATTGTTAATAACATCCCCACATATATTTAAAGGGAGAATGAAAGGCCGAAACAACCTATTTTTAATCGATTAAGAATGCTAAAATAATGAGAAAAACAATAATATAACTCACCAAAAATATTTCGTTATTTTATAATCAATTTCCAAAGTTCCGATGCTAAGCCTAGGCTGCCTAGCTCGGTGAACTAGGCTAGCACGACCTGTATTTTTATTTTAATATTCTAGGCTGTTCTTGTCGCCAATCACGAGCGAGTACGCGTATTTTAAAAATACGCGTACTCGCTCGTAATTGGCGACTAGATCAGACGAGAATATTAAAGAAAAAACGGCTCGTGTTCGCCTAGTTCGCCGAGCTAGGAAGCCAAGGCTTAGCATCTGCAAGTTTCGGAACTTTGGAAATTGATTAAAAAATAACGAAATATTTTTGGTGAGTTATATTATTGTTTTTCTCATTATTTTAACATTCTTAATCGATTAAAAATAGGTTGTTTTGGCCTTTCATTCTCCCTTTAAAATTAGTATATCAAATAGTAATATCATAAGTAACAAATGCATCTTGGTTGATGTAATACTGTACTTAACATAACAAATAACTAGGTTTTTAATTGTCATACTAACATCTATTATTAAACTTATGATAAAGTTTCATTTTAAAGTTCAAGAGTAGCCAGGTCCTCAAATTTAAACTCTGTCGTATATGAGAAAAATATTATATTTTATAATTATGAAGATTTGGATAAGCCTAATTTAAGAGGAATAGCATAAATAATCCAATTAAAATGGTTTAATTTAAAAGAAAAAAGTTCGTAATAAGATAATCTTCGCATCCCAACAGTTTTCTCTCATTTTTAATGACTCTATTTGCGTACGAATAATAAATCATGGAAAAGGTTTTAGAGCTCGCCCCTGCAATCCTCTTTATACTTTTTAAAATCCCAATTAAAGCTATCATCTGTTGAGAGCGAGCGAGAGAAAGAAAGAAAAAGATTTTTATATTCGAGAGTTATCAACTCGAACTAGATAACAGACGCCTCGCCTCGTAAAAAAGCGAAAAAATTTATTTTTTTCTCGACCTTAAGTATTCCGAGCGCGTTTTCCAATCGCAAACATTTTCACCGATTTTTATTTCCTCTTTAAAATTCTCTTTTTTATTTTTTTTAGTACCTCCGAACTTAATCACCATCGCGCGGCTATCGGGAAAGTGTAAATTATACCCGTTTTGGATGATTTGGTTCCGGCTCTTTAAACATCGCTCGTAGAGCCTCTTTAATCATTTATTTAAAGGAAAAAGACGCTTTTTTCATCGCTAGTATATTTCATCGCTATAGATATTAATAAAACCAGAAGCCGATGAAACCCTCCTTTGAAGTCTATTACTCCCGGGTGTTGTCTACCCCTCTCTGTATGGGTTAGTTTCAAAAGGCGCGATTCGTACGCCTCCTAACGGTAGATGTTTTCGGAGCGGGAGCTCTTCGAGCGAATATCTCTAGCAGCCTTGGAGTTCGTCCAAAAAACGTCGTCGTTTGTGGAGAGAGAGAATTTCCAATTTTCCGTAGACAGGGGGGATGAAATATTACCCCTTCTAACTCGTAAAATTGGGAATTTTACCCATACAGAGAGGAGCGCTATATGGAACATTGGAGTAGTAGACTGCAAAGGAGGGTTTCATCGGCTTCTGATAAAACTACATATTTTTCTATTTGAGACAATTAATTAGATACTAAATCTAGCTGCCTAGTGGTGATGTGTAGTTCTTTCGAGGAATTCTACGATAAGTTGGACGCTAGGGTTTAATTAGTTTGCCAAACATATTTTTGCAAACCATGCCCAAATAATATATCAAAGCCGACTAGTTTGCCTAAAAATCTGTTGCAAACAATTTAATAATGCTGGCATATAACTGCCTAAAAAAGAGATTTGATTGGCTTGCATGTACTTCTCTCAGAGCGGGATTCAAATGTTTTTCGACCTGGAAGTACGAAAATTAAACGTATGCTTATTTTAATACCGTTTCTGCCAATAAACTATTTTATATACATTGAATTTTATTAATAAATATCTTAATTTAGGGTCTAAAAAACTAAAAATTAGGTTATCTCGTATTACACTCCATTTCTTTTAAACAATTTTTAGTTTCGAACTTTTGGAAATAATAATTAAAATTATCCTAGATTAAGCTATTGGTCTTATAAGGTATCTTTTACCTTTAATATTTTTCATTCCCTCATTCGAATTTATATATCAAAGTTGAAGGGTTAATCGTAGTATCGCCGCTCTCTTTCCCATTAGCCAAACACAATCGAATATTAAGGGGAATGGGGTGACGTCATCGGGAGGCCCACTTTTATATACTGAACAAATGAAGACGTTTTTGGGATTATTAATTCTCGTTGGTTAAATTAAGTTGTCAAATTCACTGCAACACGTAAGTTCATTCGTCTCCATCTTTCTCACTGCGTGAATCGTGGTTTCATCTATATGGACATCAGCTACCAAAATATAACGCCTTAATAGTCGCTACTCACGCTATTTTATATATCCATAATCTTTTATGTTTTTTCGTTTCCGGTTCACAAATTCTACCGTAATTTTTCATAGGCAATTAAATCTCGTAATAAAGTTTTTGATTTATTTAGAACCGTATTTATTTAGATTCGAGTTAACGGAATATATATTTTATAGTTAAAAAAGTAGCGATTTTTTTTTATTGATTCCTTGGGATTTAAATTTAGGTCTAATCCACCAGTAAAAAAATTAATATTAAACTAGAAATAAATTTAAACCTCAATCTTGCTTAGATTAAAAATTTCCGTAGAGAACCGGTTTTTACTCTAAGGCTTGAAGCACTATATAGCACACCCTGTGTGGCATCTTTTCCTCGAAAGAGCAAGCATAGCGGGTAAAACATTTCTGCAGGCGCTTATTAAATTTTGGGGCTGCTTGTGTTTATATAATTAGTCACAGAAGCCGATGAAACCCTCCTTTGAAGTCTACTACTCTAATGTTCCTTATAGCGCGCCTCTCTGTATGGGTAAAATTCCCGATTTTACGAGATCGGAGGGGTCCTACTTCATACCCCCTGTCTACGGAAAATTGGAAATTCTCTCTCTCGACAAACGACGACGTTTTTATGGACGAACTCCAAGGCTGCTAGAGATATTCGCTCGACGAACTCCCGCTCCGAAAATATCTACCGTTAGGAGGCGTAAAAATCGCGCTTTTTGAAACTAACCCATACAGAAAGGTGTAGACAAGACCTGGGAGTAATAGACTTCAAAGGATGGTTTCATCGGCTTCTGTTAGTCAGAAATATCCGAAAATTTCAGTTCATTTATAAATATAAATTTATAAGTTCATTTATAAATATAATTATAGGGTATATACAATAGAAATTAGGAAAGAAGGATAATAATGTCAAGAATTGATTTAATTCTAATTCGGAGAGAATTACTACCAAATTTTAGAAGGTTTTTAAACTTTCTTCCATATCTTTCCTAATGCTCTCGTACCATTTTAAAAATCAATCCGGTATCTTTTTGGCTCCTAATTTTACGTCATCGTGACGCGAAATTCCAAACGTGACGAATTATGCAGCTGAGAAACAAAACCATATAACCGATATACAAAAGTATTAGAAGGCTGTTTAAGCTTGGAAGCGTTTCAAACTGTTTCGGCGTTCGCATAATTGCTGGATACCTCTGACATCATAGCAAACGCGTGAACTTTGAAATAACGTCATCGCTTAAAATTTGGAGGCAATAATCAGCCACCGGATCCGGAACACACAGATAAATCCAACCTATGGCTTATTATAATAATACCGCTTCCTATATTGCTCCTCCCATTGTAAGGGTCAAACTGGACACTAGGTGATTCTCTGTAAAGTATAATTAAATCATTTCTGAATAATATTTTATAATTTATTCCGAAAATTAAAAACGTATTTGATCGAAATATATCTTATTTCAAAATCTTGATATTTTCTTGTCACGAAATTTGACGTCAACGTCACAAGTATATTCGGTGTCAGTGCCCTATTTACTGATAGGGGGCGTAACTATAACTTCTTTCTTTTTTGAATCTTAAAACACCCTTCGCACGCTGATATATATATTTTTTTTCCTGCGCGGGAACCCCGCGAGGCTTTCGACTAAATCTTAAATATTTTTTTTTACTTCTTCACCAAAAGGGGTACTTATGGGAAGAAAAGCGGGCAAAAACGAATAAAAATTGGCCCACCCTAGTCGCTTTTCGTTACACCACGGAACCCGAAATATATATATATATATAAATATTTTTCGGTTCTTATCTTCAACGCACCGTCACGAATTCGAGTTAGCTAGTGTCGTTATTTCGCGTATGATTATATTTGAGATTGAGATATTATACGAATATTTTGCCCCCTCAATTCTCCCTCTAGTCATAAACGAACTTCCCTCTCATAAAGATTGGATTTTTTTTTTCTTCTCGTAATTTGCATTCATTGGATAGCAATGGTATTTAGTAAGCATCTTGAAATCTTTTTCCTTGGTAAAAATCTTCACCTTGTTATCCGTAATAACTCGCGCGTATTTAAGGCGTTGTAATTATGTTCGTCTCCCTCCCATTTGGGGTTAAATAAAAAATAAAGCCAAAAAAAAACCGGTATTGAACTGATTGGCTCATCCTGGTTGTTTTAATAATTCAACTATAGCATTCTAGTACTGGGGCATACTTGTTATATCGAGGTTTTTATTACCTACGCGGTAATTAAAAATCTGGAATGAAAGAAAAAGAAATCATGACCTTCGTACGGGATTTTAAACTGGTATTTTTTAGTTTATTAATCCAAGGTATATTGAAATGATCTTTTACGGTAGGATGGCACGAAAGAGTTGTTGCGTATTGTGGTGTTATCATCATGTTGTGACAGCTTTCCAAAAATAAATTAAAGCAATATGGTCAAGCCCATACAATAGGTACACCTCTGACGTTTGAAAAACGCCTGCATTCCCTTTGTCACCTTTCATTTATTAACTTTCTTTTGCACCTTGCCTTTGTTCGTTGCATCCCCTTGCATATTTACCGGAATAGCAACGAAGTAGTATCCATGTAGAGCTCCCAAATAGTTCGTGTCTGGGGGGTGCGAAGAGAAGAGATACCGTTTTTCTTCGCTCTGCCATACCATGATATTGTAGGGGAAAGTTTTTATTGGCTGACTTTATAAGATGTCTTTCCCAGACTTTTTTGTTTATTTTAAATCTTTCACATATTTAATTTATTATTTCATTTTAAATAAATAACATCAAACATATCACATTGAAAAACCCACTGTTTTGTACCAGTTTTCCCACGTCTTTATCACTCTTACTTACTCAACTTGTTTTTTCTACATTTTTTTAACCGCGCACTAATGTTAAATAGCCTATTATACAGTTACTAGATAGCCAGAGGGGTTAAATAACGAAATCCCCCTTTTTTACATTTCGCGCGTTTTGTCTGTTTGGAAATAGTCCAAAGCCAGCCACATATATAGCTGTAGAAATATATATAGAGAAAAAAAGAACTCTTAATGCTAACAAGACTGTGATTAATCGCGATAAAATTGACACTCTTGGTTTTTTGAGCCTTAAGGCGGAAATGATAGTCTGCACGCCACTTTCTTAAGTGCCCCCTTGGCTGCGAGCTATAGCTAGTTGGTTTTTTTTTTTTCTTTCTCTTTCTCGGAATCGAGCTCGTGGTATCATTATAGCCTGCCTACTTCGATTGACTCAGTTTCGTGCTCTCAAACATCTAACCCAATACACCAGACCGACCTTAGAATATACTCTCCTATACTTTGCTTTAGTTTGGCGCTTTCATGTTTCAATTGGAAAAACAACACAATCAATGAAAGTCACGATATAACCGTGTAAAAACGCATTTTTTACGGAAACTTTTGCATCCAAACAAAGGTGAAACTTAATCAAGCTTTTCGTGTAATCCACGTTAACAAGCTTGAAGTGAAATGAATTTTATGTAAGGTTGTCAAAAGCAATTTTAAGCTTGAAAACCCTTAATTGAAAACGGGCGTTTTTGATTCATGCAACGTTATTAAAAATGTTTTCACAGTCATTGTTCCAAGTTTCAACTTCCAAGATGTCAATCGTATACAGTTAACCCTAAATCCTTAGATTTTAAACCCAATTTATACACGCAAAACGTACTATATCAGTAAAAAGGCAAACTACGATTGGTATTGCTCTTGAACAAACAGGATGCCACCTTTTTGTCCGATGAGATCTTTTTTTTTCCGTTCCTTCCTCTTTTTTTTTTATTTCTAGATCGCCGTTTTTCTAAAACTAACAGAAGTGACAGGTGATAATCAGTGGCTTTTTAGCAGCCGTCAAGTTGCCATTAACGCGTGTCCTTTTTTTTCTGGCCAGGATAGACTATACCTCTCTCTTAGTCAGTCAGTCAGTCAGTCAGTCTCGCCTCTACTTACTTAGACCTACCCCGCAATGATGTACCATCGATAAACCTCCATCAGAAAGCTCAGCTCGCGCTGCGCTCCATCTTCTACCGATCCACCTTCTCTATACATTATATTCGCGAATAAAAGTTGAATATAAAGAATGGTTCTAGATGGTATCTACCTATAAGCGTCGTGTCAACGGATTTATCTTACTTTCTTAACGTAGTTTCATTCAATCTTATTTCGCGTATAGTCTTAAGGGTATCTTTTCTCGGTAAACGTTGGCCTTCTTCTCAATCCACTTTTCTCCGTTCTCGATAACTGAGAGTGCTATATAATTTGGAAGCATGGCGTCGAAATGGTTTTCACACCTCCTAACCTAGAAAGCTACAGTTTTTTCTTTTTTTCTTTCTCTTTTTGGAACTGATGGCAATTTTGGACGTATTTATACCATCACCGTATAGATTTGTTATCGCGTTTTTTTCGACCTATCTTTTCCTGGAACTGGAACTAAATATAGTTTCGTAGATTGATTCAATTCCATATTACGAAATAGACACGTAGCAACCGCGCCAGGACTCCACACGGTGTATCTGATTCGCGATCCTACGAGCAAAAGCTACGAAATGCTCGAGGCGATTTAGTTATGGTAGACGTGTCTATTATGGCCTGTTAAAGTTTGTTTGTCGAGTCCCCTTAATGATAGGTTTGTGGTTTAAAGTTTCTTTTTCAAATCATGCCAAATTTCGAGATACTCTTCCAGTAAAGAACAGTTCCATTTTATACCAAGTATATGCAATATGTAATTTACACCGTGAAAGAGGTGTTAAAAGAAAACGATGGCTGGAGGCAATTTTTTTAGATATCATTTACATTTTTTTTTTTTTTTTCGGATTTAACTAGAGTTTAACAACTGGTGTTGAAAACCGATTTAAAATATCAACGTAATGATTATACGAAATCATCGCGTTTCTTAAATAATATATATTCGCGTAGTGACTTTGAATAGGGTTGAAGGCTTTAAGGGGGCAAAAGCCCATGTAGTATTCTCTTTTATTCAACGACTTCATTCATGAAGGCCTCGTTCGTAGAGCGTGCGAGATAAGGGCCCATTCTTGTTTCAACTTGAACTATTTGTCCGCACCAGGACTGCATGCGAACGACATTATCGCCTCAACATCACTATGGGTTTCGATATTATATATAACTGTTGCTATTTGGCTCTCTCTTATAGCCGTCTATGGAATTATGGCTCCCGGCCCTAAAAAATGAATAAGGAAAGAAACGTATTTTTAATGACAGGTTACGGAATGACTGCCGATGCCCCTGGTGAGTCTCGAAGCACAAGTATAAGGCAAATACTCTATAAATATTAGCGAACGGGGGGGAAAAAGGGGAGAGCAAATAATGACAAATGGTTTAAAGGTGAGAATTTCCACACCCAATACGTAAAAATTGCTACGTCTTTTCGTTTTTTTTTTTTTGTTTTTCTATCCTGGTGTTAAAATAATGATCTCGCTAGAAGGTATATAGTTTTCTTAAATCTTCGTTTTTCGTCCAAATGCTTAATTCGGAAACACTCTGACATGTGCTCCATTTCTTCTTAAAGGGAAACAGGAAACCTGAATTGGAGAATTTATACCCAACTGTTTTTAGGGTTGAAAATAGCGTAAAAATTTGATAAAATATCAATTTTGGTCATAACTGGACCTATACTTGGTGTCCAAAAGTGGCCTCCAAATAAAGGTATAGTTTGGATCAGTAATTCAATAGCCAATCACGGAACAAGGCTAGTCACCTGAGCTTAACGAGTGCTCAAAAAGTCACTGATGGACAGTTAATTTGTAGTTTGTTTAATTAAAAACAAACAATAACAATAATAAAATGACTAGTAAAATATATTATTGTAGCTGTTACCGATAAAATATTTCCCTTTTACACTCGAAATATATATTTCTGGTTGATTTTACGCTAAGCCTAATTTGAGACTAATTCAGTTTTAAAGTAAAGAAGGTTATAGAGGCACGCGCTTTTGGCGCGAGAGTTGCCATGGTTACAATCTGATGGAGCATGCGCCATAAAGAGCGCGAGAATATTTTATTGGCTTCAAACTCGATTTTAATCATGATTGGTTGTTGAATTGCTTTGAACAGAAATTTAAATCGTTTGGAGTTATGTTTTGGGGGTAAATATTGATATTTTTAAATTAATATTTATAGATTTTTTTCAAATGACCTGGCCCATATAAATTTAGAAAAATTAGCCATTTTGAAAACAGGTTTCCTGGTCCCTTGAGGTTGATTCTGTTAAAACGAAGAGACGCGATTACCGCAGAGGATGTTATATCGTATATAGAAATAAAATTTCCTTTATCGAGGGTCGCCTTTTTTTAATCGAACTCGATAAAAGGAATGGTTAATTATAACGTCACTCGATGCGAACGCTGTCTTGACATTTCCCCTCCCGTTTAAACGAGGCTGACGTGAAACGAATTAATCTTTCGCCATCGACTGCACCACATTTAATTTCTTTTTCCCCGTCATCATATATTTTAAGAGGATATACAACACAATCAAACCAAATGCACGTGATGTTGAGTTAAATTATCTAATACATATAGAATATTCGGTGAAATATAACGCGGTAACTTGACTATACATTTGTTCAAAATAAGTTCTAGTAATGGAAAAAACTTAGGCGGATTGATATACAATGCTGAAGCACATAGAAGAAAGTAATCTCTGTAAACTATAGTCCTCAGGACCAGTGATCTCTACAATAACCGAGGCTTAACTACTTGCCTTAAAATATACCCTATATTTTTGCAATTGATGAACTTTTTTTTGACCAGTAAAGCTTTTTGATCATCTCCCTTTGTATGCCTGATACCAGAGGTATATAATAACCCCCTTCGGGGGGAAGCATGAAAGCCCCTATACTACCAATGCTAAAAATCACGAACAACAAGAGCCCGCTGCTGACTATCTAGGCCACTAGCTCGCGCTGGACTTCTCAATGTCGCTACTCTAGTAAATGGTCTTTGTATAAACAAGACGGCTCGATTTGTGTTTAGAACTTCCTGTCTCAGGAGTCAGGCTGTCTGTTAAAATGGAGTCGAAGGTTGACTTCAGCTCGCGAGTTCCGGAAGTGTGCGTAGGGAAAATTTAGTGAGGTTCAAAATGGTGTAATTATTTTTTGGGAGTAAAGCGGTGTGTCGATCCGCCGCGATTTACGCCGGGCACTTGTTGTTCGTCGATTTTGCCTACCTTTCATACTTCCCCCCGAAGGGGGTTATTATATACCTCTGCTGATACTGAAGGATGCCTACCTCCTTTTCTTCCGTCAAATTGGCTTATTCCACTTATAGAATTGGCAATTGACGGGAAAATTGTTGAATTTCTTGCGATTTAAATTCGCGATTTTGGCGCGAAATGAATTTGACAAGGGACCGAATCGAATCAGCGGTTGCGTATTTACTTTAAGATCCTCTCTATACCATCGTGTAAAGTATCGTTGATAAAAAAGCGCGTGAAAGAGATGTAACAGCCTTAACGCGTTCTGGTGAAAGTTATAAAGTTTAATAGTTATAATTTCGAGGCCTTGGCCAAGTCGAGAATAAAATGGTGTGAGTGAAAAATGGCCGCTCGTCCTTGAGGAGTACGTAAAGCCAAATAAGACGATTATATCCGAGGTATATAATCCAGCCCCGTTCCAAACTACTATACAAACAACCGTGGACAAATTATAGTATTTAAGAATGACTCGGGGTCGTGTTAGTTTTTCTGGCTTAACTATATAATCAATTCACCTCGAGTTGGCAGCGATCGAAAAAGCTAGGTATACCGTTATCTTTATAGGATTTGTTTATTTGGAGGTAAATGAATTCTAACTTGATCGCTCGCTACCAACTCGAGATGAAATAAACTGTTCTATCCAAGTGAAATAGAAGTTTTACGCGCTAAGACGATACTACAATTCTGTTATTATTGGAAAATTCACTTATTTTTTACGGGTCGAAGCAAATATTCCTTAGGCACGCAGAACGGAGATTAAATTTATAAGTTTTCCATTTGGAAATACTTTTCGTTTTTATAGAGAAAGACTGGAAGAGTGCGTGAGGTGTGGATTTGATAACAGCTCTTTTTATTACGTCTAGAAAATTCGGAACTTTTTTTAATTTTCTCATGATCAGAGCGAATTTTAAAAGTATATACAGGCTTATTGAACGGATTTATTGTATGTCTTTTAAATTTAAGGAATCGAATGATCGATTACTCCACGTTATCGGTATGTATAAGCGTGTTGTGATTACGTATCGGAGTACGTATTTAGTATTACCAAAGGCTGTAATAAGTTAAGAGTGGGTAGACACGAAGTTTTGTTGTACACCTGAGTTCTATTCATCACCCCTTCATTTTTTTAAAGAGAGAGCCTAATCCACCAGGCTTAGCTGGATTCATGGATATCTTGAAATTTTTAAAATTGATGGGTTCAGCGAATAATAAACGAAGGCCCCTCGTTAAGGCGAGATCTCTATTAGACTTTTAATAACATTTGATTGGTTGCTGACTCTTCAATGCGAAGAAATTCAGGATATCCATGAAACCAGCTAAGCCTATTTTCCGATTAAGTTATTAAATTTATTTCTAGTTTAATATTTGTTTGTAAAACATTTAATGGTGGATTAGACCTATTTAAAAGATAAGGAATCGATAAGAAATAACATGATGTTAGGTTAGACAACCCCATTACCTTTAAATAAACAAAATTAATCATAAACATTTTGGTCTATAATCTGTTTGCGATTCTAATTCCATTATAAAGGTGAAGGAATAGATAATATAGTATTGTTATTAAATACTACTGCGTTTGTTTAAAGTCAGTTCTCTTTACATAAATATCTTATATTTGGTTTATTAGAAAAACATAAATATAGGGTTTTAAAATAATCTTTAACTTAATTTGTTCGTTCTGTGAATGCAAGCTGATTCTGTCTATCTAGATATGTCTTGAGTTTAAAAAAAAATACCAAAAAATCGCGTGAGGATAGATGTAAAGCCAGCTGAACCACATCCACCGTCCGTGGGGAAATAGCCATGAAATAATAAATTATTAATTCCCGCCATTTTTCCCTAAACTAATATTTTTATAAGGGCTATATTTTTGGGGAAATGTTCGTATTCCACGTTATTAACGTTTGACGACTTTATTCGAGGCGTTATACATTTCATTCAGTTTCTTCTCTCTCTCTCTCTTCTTTTTTTTTCGTCATAAATATATATTTTATTCGAAACAAGACTCTTAATGGTGTTTGAAAAATCTAAAGATAATTAACAATTTTTTTTTTTTTATCTCTCTCTTTACGCTGTGTAAATGTCTCTGGGCTAAATAACTCCCAGTTGCGTATAAAAGCCATCTGTTATTACCATATCTAATAAGGATCTTTCTTTTTTATAATTACTACCTTTCACGAGACCCATAAGTCAATAAAAATACACCTAATGTAAATTTTTATATCATCCTAATATTTACGTAACCTCGTAAAACATTCAATACAATACGAGAGAGTAATTAACGAAAACTACTTTTTCCCTATATTTTTATAAGATTGTGTATTAATCCGCCTTAACTTCCGCTTAATAAGTTATGTTTCAAAAAAAGGATGTAGTTCGTGGAAAAATAATTTTTTTCAAAGTAACAATTTTGTGTTTTGGGTTAATTCGTAATTAATTTATGATCCGAATGATATTGAACAATTACTGTAAATATATCTAGTCCTGAAAAACATGATTAAATTCATTTAACTTTGGGCAAAATTTAAGTTTTTAGGGCACGCCTAACGCGTCGAATAAAAACATCATTTGCGCAACTCCCAAAATTGTACCATTATTTTTATCTTGTCATTATGATCGTGCAATTATATAAACAACAAACATTAAGATGGTTTCGTTTTTTTTTTTTTTTTTTTTTCTTTTTGAAACAAATTATCCAAAAAATAGTTTATCCTAAGTAAATTTTGGGTTTATTTAAATAATTTTGATATTTGTCTTGGCGCCACGTCAAAATAAAATGATATTTTGTCTCACCGGTGAAAATTTAAATTGAATCCAACTTTGAATAGTGTTAAACTTTTCGTGCGGATAACGAGGAATGGATAACTTCGGAAGCGTTGCTTCTTCGAAACTGCATGGATGGTCTGTTGAGAATGGCGTGCGTCCGAATTGTTATATTCGGCCCATGAATTTCTCTCACGGAATTTAAAATTTACGGTATTCCAAGCACGAATTCGTCAAAAAATTGTTTTAAAGATGGCCCGTGCGGGAGGAACTGATGCGCCGATGTTTTTTTTTATTTCTTTCCGGTTAATACGCGCCGAATTCCGTCACCTCTATAAAAGTTTTCAATTTTTATTTTATTCGGCGTGGATGCCATTGTTACGTCTGACACTTAGTCTCGGTCTGGTAAATCTTAATTATTTAAAGAATATACTTTCAATTTTTTACAATAAAAATAAAATTGAAAAAGAATATACATTTGCCAGGCCATAGCGTGTCAGTCGACGCTTTTTACCAAAACTCGCGAACGCCTCTAGCTCCCCATGCATGCGCTATTTCGTATTGGTACCTATATGCAAAATAATATTAGTAATCTTGTCTATAATTTTACACTTCTACACGCGAGAAGTTTAGAATCGAATACCGCGTATTCTCTCAACTATAATACGAGAGATAATCCAGGGGAAAAAATGTTTTTTAACAACTTTCCTAGTATATAGTATGCGTGGTGCGTGTTATTATTACTTTAAATAAGTAAAGTTACCTCAGACAAGGACGTTAATCTAATCTATGGGTCAATGATTCTGGAATTTAAGGTACAGTTACGCGATTATATCAATATGTTTCGAGAGTGGATGGGATAGATTTATTCATTTTTAAGTCTTCTTATTTACCATGAGAGTAGTCCACCATATTCTCGGTATCTTAGTCGCTGATATTTTACTATTTTAGTAATTATTTCTTTTTAACACTGCCACATCGTGTATTTGTCTACTTAACGAATTACAATAGGTCTCCTGTTAACTACCTCCGTCCATTCCATATAGACAGGTCATCAACTTCTCCAATTACAATTAAACTCCCTTATCTACTAGTATGCTGGTCAATGATGAGTGGGACAATGAATAGGGTTACGATAAACGCTGTACTAGCTTTGCGCAAATGCCTGTTGGACCCTGATCTCAAGTATATAATTAAAAGTGGGCACAGGGTTCCAATCTCAAGTCGCAAATGTCCAGTCAGGATGGAATTAGTCTCGTGCAAAAAACGTCAGCAATATAAAATATTTATCGCGTTCATGCTCGAATTTTTTTGCGCGTAAACGGTGGACATGTCACTCTGTGGCTTGTGAAATTTGTACAATTGAATTGTGCATAGATTGTAATAAACGATATCTAGCTCATTATGGTCAATAGACAGTGATTTCTGCCACTTCTTAATTACTATACGCTCTACTAACCCACTTTTATCTAAATATACTTCCAAATTTGAAATAATTTATTCGGAATTTGTTCCTATCTTTAATATTGTCAAATATTACTTCTGTGTGTCACCCTGGAACCAAACTCACCTTACAGGCTTTCTCTTGCCTCGCTACCCAAGGGGAAGCTCAGAAGGTGAGCCCACTTCCAGTGAAACAGGCAGGTGACAGGCAGAAATCCTTATATAACACATGGCAGAAGCCGATGAAACCCTCCTTTGAAGTCTACTACTCCAATGTTCCATATAGCGCTCCTCTCTGTATGGGTAAAATTCCCAATTTTACGAGTTAGAAGGGGTCCTACTTCATCCCCCCGGTCCACGGAAAATTGGAAATTCTCTCTCTCCACAAACGACGACGTTTTTGGACGAACTCCAAGGCTGCTAGAGATATTCGCTCGACGAACTCCCGCTCCGAAAACATCTACCGTTAGGAGGCGTACGAATCGCGCCTTTTGAGAATAACCCATACAGAGAGGGGTAGACAAGACCCGGGAGTAATAGACTTCAAAGGAGGGTTTCATCGGCTTCTGCACATGGGGAATCTTTAGACAAGAGTGAAGGGTTAAAATTGAACCTACTTACGACCGTACAATATACGAATGTAATTCTTTCTGAATCAGAATTAAATTAATTCTCGATAAAATTGATGATAATAACCCGATAACCCGTTGAAAATAATGACGCTTGTCAATCTCAATCATCGCTCTACAAACATTTTACGCGATGACAAGTAAATTTGTGTCGTTATTAAGTACCGAGTGTGTTTCTTGAGACGAAACTTGAGATTGTAATCTATCGACTTAATTTAAAATTAGTTAATTCGAAACGCGATTACGTTCGCTGATCCGTAAAAGTGATAAATCAAAACTCGTTATTTTGTTGACAAGTTTGAACTCTAGCACGCAGCTCGCCTTATTTCTTCAATGTGTCATTCTATATAGAAGTTGATGGATGACGCGATGGGTTATACATTTACCTCAATTTTAAGTACGCTGGTAATTTAAATTATAAATAATTGGCGCCATAAAAATTACATTAATGAATGTTTCTCTTCTCGCGTTAGACCTCGACCATTGAATTGGTCGAGTGTTTTAAAATACACGGATGAGAGATTCTGTTTAAGAAAAATAGTTCAAAATAAAGGGAAAATAGGACTTAAAATTGCAACTACAATTTTTGTTATATTTTTCGGAATTAACTGTGGATTTTTTTTTTTTTATCGGATTCATTTTCTTTAAAATTTATAAAGATTGGGTTTGTGTTTTATTGAGGTAAAATTTAACCAATCAGATAAAGACTTATTATTTACATATTAGAACGATCTCGATCTCGCCATCTGTCGAAGGTATTTAGAAACTCACTTAATATTAAATTAATATGATTTAAAAAAATTATATAGGCATTTTATTTGACAATATTACACCTATTTTAATATTTTTCGAAGAAATTTATTTGGTTTCGCGTGACGTATATCCTTTAAATAAATTCTTTTCGTGGAGCTGATTTTAGATGCGCATAATTTTCATATCAATCAAAATTTTCTTTGATTGTCTCGATGATTTGACAATAATTTATGTACGCAAACATTAAATTCGTCTCAAACTTTTCATGGTCCTGAGAAAAGCTAAAATATGTATTTGAGTGATGTGAAAGAATTTTCTTACAGAATCTCAGAATTTTAAAATATGTTTAGAATAAATTTTTTCTCTGGAATTTTTTACCAGTACCTTAAAATAATATAAAAAAAATTATTATATTTCCCGAGGATTTTTGTGGGTGCACTTTTAAATTTTTTATCGCTTTCTGACGACATCAATTCATATTATGACCATTATGATTTTAACTATGTTATTTGCAACCAAATTCTCGTGTGATGATGATGTGCTATAGGTGAACCCTGAAAAAAAATATATATATATTGGAAGATTAAGTAAAACTTTAATGATCATTTTTTTTTCCAAGAACTTAATATTTGACACCTTGTCTAATATCCACTTTTATATAACAAATTTATTATTGGCCTCATTAACTAGCTTAATTTCACCTAACACCCTACGTAGCGTCGCCCTTCCCTGTTACGAATTGTGGATATAATTTTGCTGTAATTTTTATACCCCGAAGACAAAAATGTTGGGCCGATTTAACGAGGGGGGCATCGATTGAAATTCGGGACAAATTTTACCAATAAAATTTGACTAGAGGCCATTAAGTATTATATACACCCTATAAAACTAAAGATGTCGAAATAATCACGTATTGCTTATTATCAAAGTGGTAATGAATTCCAACATTTTAGAAATTCTAGTACTTAAGATCAGGGCCATATTAGCGTATGGACCCAATAGGTCCAGGCTGGGGCCCCATATTTTAGGGGATCCCATCCTCCATGATATAGAGGAACCCCGAAACCTTTAATGCAGCACTGCTAAAGATGGGATTTTTTACTAAATTAAAAATTCAGGAAGTGTTTCTGTATATTACCAAAAATTAAAAGTTTTAGATTTTGGTAACAACTCTTTCTACCAATAAAAAGACGACCCATATTTGACTTAAATGGAGTTTGAATAAAATAGAGCGCAATATGCCTTAACGAAATCTTTGGATTTCTTACGACCCACCATCCAAAAGAGTTTAATAACAACAAAACATTATTTAAAATTCGTTCTTCCTCAAGATCAACCATCGTTTTGAGCTCCGATCTGATAGAGTTATATTCTAGCCAATTAAAAAGCTACTACTCAGTGCTCATGATCCCGTTTCTTTAGCGTTTCGTCGCGTGTCTTCGATCATTTTAGGGTTCGACATTTTATATTGATTTCATTTCTAAATTAGCAGCAACGTAGGTTCGATAAAAAAATCATTTATGTAGCTTCACTCTCCCTTTAAAACAGAGTCGCGAGAAACATAATTTTAATAGGCGTCGTCTACGCGGTTTTACGCGACTGTTTAAGATATAAGTTAATCTTTAAAACGGACACATATCTTGACCCTTGTGGTAGCTATATAAAAATGCGTGTTTTTTCGATGCGAAAAAGTATGTTTTCATAAACGATGCAAACTCGTGCACCAAAGACCTCACGCGTAGATACTTCTTTTTTTAAATCTCCCCCTCTTCTGTTTTAAATTATACCTCGCAAAATTTCAGCCCATACATATCCCAATACCGGATTTTGTTTGGCAAAAAGGTTACAAGTCCGGATTTAAATTATATTTTAAATTGATTCTACGGCGTATAAAATTTTAAATACAATTTATTTCCTATAAATCGGTTAGAAAGAGAGAAAATAAATGTTAATCCGTTTGTTTATAGTTTAATATACAATTTATACGAAGCAATGTCGAATTTATTACATTTCTTATTGGCAGTACGCGTGAAACTAGGCTCCACTTATCATAATATCATTCAAATAACAAGTAACCTAGCCTTGCACTCGCGGTCAACTCAAGGTGGGATATTCTGTAATATATACATCGTGCTAGCGTTGCTATATTACATTGCAAATGTAGAGTATAAATTTTTTAATCTCTGTTTAGATTTTTTAAATTCGAAAAATCGTTAATGTTTTAGCAGCCCCAAAATCTAGTTGCGCTATCAGCAAAGGCTTAGGGAAATGTACCGGCAAATTCTGATTCGAGACACTCTAGCGGCAGCAGTCGGTGTAAATAGTGAAATCGGAAGCGCTACTCTTTGGAGAAATTCCGAAGTTGGGGGGAAGACGATAGGCAAGCGCGGCCCGCCTAAATTGACCTTTCCCTTTCTCCTGACTCAAAATGTCGAGGAAGAGTCCAAATCACTCGAGGCTGATAGGGGTGATATTAGTTGAGTTTCTGATGGAATAATTAGAATACATTTTGTTGAAACTGCGTGGTTTCAAATTCGAAACGCGCGTGGCGAGCTGAATTAAGTAAATCAATCCGTTTTCGGTTCGTCTTGTATTAATCTCGTGTTTAATCTTTAGTTCGCTGAAAGTTGATTCAACCATACGTTTATTCGTGTTTCCAAACCTTCGTGGATTTCTCTTTCTCTCACACCCTTCGTTTTTTTTTGTTTTTTTTTGTTCGGAGTCACGCGATATAGCTCGTAAGGGTCACTCCACTAACTTGGCCATTGCCATGCAGCGAAATGTTACGAAAGCGCACGCTAATACCTTTTTTGTTCAAGCGTAGTTTATTCCTTTCCCATGAAGTGCGAAAGAGGAGCTAGTGTTTATATGGTAATCCTTTTGTTATTGGATTGTTGCTTGATAGATCGGTCTCCAATTATCAAAGGGGCACAGAAAGAAGAATAGGTGTTGCTAATGTACCGAATTATAGCTTTCAACCAAACTCCAGGCTAGCTATTTTACGTCTATAGTAATTTACTTAGCTACAATTTCGTGTCAGTTTAAGGCTCTCGAGACCAATCTACTTTGAGCGAGTATATGTAGGGAAACTTCAGTGTAATTTCCGGACAATTATCTCATTAATATTTAAGTTTTCCGCCCGGGATGGCGCGATAGCATGCACAAAATTTAAATAGCGACAATTTATGACCTATGTTTTAGTACAAGTTATTTTTAATTGTGACCAGGTTGAAAACAAAGGAGCATATCAATTCTGCCCCTGCAAAAGTGCTTCATCTTCGTAACATTTTTAATTATAATTCTTCGCAAACTTCACATCTAGTTGTGCTCTCCAAAAAATACAATCGTGTTCAAAGTTTCCCTTATTATTGAATGCATCGGTCAAAAATTAAATTGTTAGAAAATCCTCCCTTTTTGCCTCTAAGCGATTTGGGCTGTACCAACGTCGTCTGCTAAGCAAACTTTAAAGGGGGCTCTACAAACGGGAATAATCGCTTTAAGATCAAAAAAGAGCAAAGTGTTTTGTTCTCAAATTGTGTCCAAAATTTGTCCTCCAAATATATCTTCCTGCCTTTTGTTTTATTGATAATATCAGTAGGAGATCCAATCAGAAAATTACAATCGTTCTAAATTTCAGCAGGGATAAAACTCGGTTCTAAGTGTTTCGTTATTGAAGAGAATTATGCTTGTGTACTATCTTTATAAAATTTCCATCATCTGATTATGAATGAATAATAGTGTCTAAATATTTTACTCGCCAATGAATCTCAACTACGCTAGCAGCGTGCACCCCCTCGGATATTAACCAGATAATAAATCTCTTCTTCGTATATCCAAATAGAATCTTAATCCAAGTTCTCCCCCACACCGGCCCTCCGGTCACGAAATGATTAGATCGGGGAGTTACCTCGCTGAATAAATAAAAACCGGTTTACACAAAAGATACGAACTTTTTTTTGATGTTCGAGTTAACACCCTCTCGTTTAATTTCCATTGTAAGGGCGACAGTTTTTGGGACTCGACGTTTTGCTTGGTCGCTCATTCTCTTTATTTTGGCACTCGGTTTTGAAAAAGCGAGCACGTGTTTCGTATTTAATGAAGTCTTTTACTCCTCCGTGTGTCTGAGCTATCTTTCTATCTCTCTATCTATATCCCTTGCCCCCCTATTTATATACTTTTCTGACTTTTTCGAAGATTTTTCTCCAGAGAGCTTAACGGATAATAAGTGGGCTGTACGGGATACGCTTGGACAAATACTCTTAAAATCTATATCACCCAGAACGTTCAGTATGCCTGTGCCCTAAGAAATGTATCATAGTGATTATTTAAATCCTACTAATCATAAATTCATAATTTAGAACATATCTATCACGCGTCTCTTAGCGGTGAGCTGTTAAAGGTAGAATGCAGCCCAAAAACAACTTTTTATCGATTTCTTGTTGTTTAAATAAGCCTAATCCAACTGTAAAATTTTTTTAGAAACAAATATTAATCTAGAAATAAATTTAAAACGTACCATCAAAATAGGCTTAGCTGGATTCGTGGAGATCACTTAAGGACTAGCGACCAATGATATTGATGGCTCTTATATGGTAAATGCAGGATCTCCATGATAGCTAGTTCAGGATATCTCTATGAATCCATCTAAGCCCATTTAGAGCCTCTTAAAGGAAGATTAGAGCTCTGGCTTAAGGTAGATGCTAAAATTTGACATTCCTGCCACTACGCCTAACAAAATTTTCTCTGAAACCGGCGCGAGTTACTTTGGGAAACCCCCTTTAAGAAGACGAATCTTGAAGTTTTGGACATAATAGATTCTCAATAGTAAAACGAAACCATGAAAGTTAATATCTTTCTTATTACTGAACCAGTTTTGGAATAGTTGGTTTTATTTTTAAGCTATCACAGAGAGCTCTATCTATTCCATTTCTAATATTGAAGAATCTATGCCATCCTCACTTTAAAAAAAAACAATTAAAATTATATTTCATTCATTATATACTTCAGGGCAATTTTATAGAAATTCAAATATTAAGATGGAATTTTTCTTTATTTATAACCATAATAAATATCCCTTCTTTTTTTTTTTTATATAGCTTCTTTCATAAAGATTATATAATTATTTTTTTCTCGTTAATGTAACAAGGAACATATTTTATGATTATGAAAGTTATCCGGGCTTTTAAAGCTTCTTTTTATTTGACAAATATAAATTGGCCTTAGATTTCTAATTAGAAAAAGCTATATAATAGGTAAAAACGCCTTTTTTTTTTTCTCTCATCCTCTCGTCCTCATTAAACTGTCAGAATAGCTCGTAAATCATGATTTTAATGAAGTGTTGCGTGCTGTCGATTATGAAAGTTTTATAACAATTTTCTAATTTCACACGGACATCGTGTTTTTAATAAGAAAATTAAGGGGACGTGTGGAAAGGTGCCAATGTATTTAAAGCGGATGACCATTTTATTAATGCACCTGCTCGATATTATATTTTGAAGGAACCTTGAATACTTATAGATATCTATAAAATTTCAGAGGTAGAGATCGGGGTTTGGACAAGAAATTTCTGATTATTTTATCTTTATTCATAACTTAAAATTTTTCGAGGAAAGTCTATGATAAATCCAATGTAATTTTCCGATTATTTTTATGATGAACTGATTAACTGATAGTTGTGGATTATTTTGTCCAAACCCCGATCTCTATTCAGAGGTTTTGGTTTTCTAACTCTATTAAAATATGATAACATACTCTGAAAAATAATTATTTTTAATTAATTTGGACTGTGAAAATATAAAAATTTGGCAATCCCCAGTTAATTTTGGAAAACATTCTTAAAGGGAGAATGCAACCTAATAACAAGTTATTTTTTGTCAATTCCTTATCGTTTAAAAAAGTCTAATCCACCCATAAAAACTTTACAAAACAAATATTAAACTAGAAATAAATTTAAAACTTACCCGGAAAATAGGCTTAGCGGGATTCATGGAGATCCTGTATTGCCTCCGTGTAAGGTCTAGCGACCAATGACCAAATTGCCGTCGTTCACGCGAGATCTCCACGAGACTTACAATCGCATTCGATTGGTCGCTAGACCTTGTAGCGGGAAGAAATCAGGATCTCCATTAATCTAGCTAAGCCTATTTCCACAAGTTTTAGGCGACATTTTAGCCCTAAATTTGTTTTCTGAAGTTGGATTAAGTTTGAAATTCAGCGTAGGGTAAATTCAGGATCATTTTATCTCCAACATCAACAGGGCTATCGCGGCTGAGTTTCTTAAAAACGTCACTAGATGTCGATAGCTACGCTATCAGAATATATTGGGATATATTTAATGTTGAATATTAAATGAGGCTATTATGGATATTATAATCATAGACTTATGGTATATACCTAAAGTTTCGTATTTGTATTTGAGACTGAAACAAATAACGTTGGTTTTAAAACTGTTGTATATGCAATCGTTATCAGTAGTTTTATCATGTATAAATCTTATCAGTAGACCTAGTAGACATAATGTTTTTTAGCTTACCTTGTGTATTACAAACACATAGTCGCCAGTCGACAACTCGCGGTGTAACGTATGATTTAATACAATAAAGAACGATCTCTATATTTAATCTAGTACAGTAATTTAGTTTACGCGTACACTACAAAAACCTATAGCGTTTCTATTTTTTTATTATTATTATTTTTTTTTTTTTTTTTTTTTTTTTTTTTTTTGCACGTTTGAAAGAAGGTAGTCGAGCGATTCCGAACGACACGCGATATCGTGAAACTTTTAAATCTATATCTTTTATATTCGAGAGAAATTGTTATTTTATCAGCAGCGTGGCCATCACTGCGTGGACGCCGTGTCTACGTTTCCGGCGAGATGGTGTCGCAGTCCACGAACAAGGTGACAGGACTGGGATGGCACCCAAAAAGCGCTACACACACACACAAAACACGAAACACAGAGCACATACATCCTCTTTTATCTCTTCCATTAAGCCAGTCGTTTTATCTATAATTTTTTTTATTATCTAAATATTCCATTATAATATTTCCTTCAAAACTAGTGGCGCGTAAAATATTTAATCTTCCATATAGATGATAGTTCGTTTTTTCGCTGTAAGGTCCAAAAATTGTCGCGTTAATTTTTACGAGTTTTCAATGTATCCTCTTTAATTTTTCACGTTTCAATTAAGTTCACGCGTGAAAACAGACGGAGAGTAATACCAGACGTGTTTAATGATAAAACGGACACCTTTACCGTGGAAAGTCAATTTTCTTTCGTTAAAGGGGAAATGAAGTCAATAACTAATTTGTTTTTAACAATTTCGAGTCTTATATAAATGGGTAAAATAACTTCATAATAATAGTTATTTAAGTTTTGTTCTTTGGTATTTAAAGAAAACTTTATTTTAAAACGAGATGTTTTGAACCATGGTCCCTTCTTCAGTCGTTCGTTAAAATTTTTGGCAATATTGATATTTTTGACACCTAATCAGTTGTGTAGTTTTTTGCCACTTTCGGCAATTTTTTTCAATTTTACGGAGGTATGTTTTAAGTATCAAATATCCATTTAATTTTAATCAAATTTCGAGCAAAGAAAATTGAAAGCTACAGTCAATCAGTGAGATTTAGTATTGAATTGTAAACTTTTTCGGGGTTTCCAAAGCAGACGTATATCGATAAATTATGTTTAACAGCAGATTTTGCCTCTTTTAAATCACCTTCTTTCTCAAGTCTGGTTCTCCCTTTGTAATTTTTCTCGGTGTTTACGAGTGTATAACGAGTAAATTGGTATGATATTGTAATATTTTCCTTACGTAATATAGAGAGTATTTTAATTTCAAAGTAATATTTAAAATCTATAGTTGGAAGTTATTTATTTTAATTTTGTTGTTTAATTATTCGAGGGAAACTATAACTCTTCTGATGTCTTTTCTTATTACCCAATAACACGCTATTTAGTACCCCTAATTACTATTTTACCGGATTGTGGAATAGCGGAGGCCTGTTATAGGTATAGCAGCGTTAATAACGTAGGATCATCATCGTTGTCGTGGTCAGACGTAGCTGATATTAAATCCTCACGATAAATAACGATTTTGCTCGTGTCCCGGCGTTTTGTCCCAACTTTAATAATAATGGACCATAAATTTCTCCTTTTTACAATGGTTAATAGACAAAAGGCAGCGTCATTATTTATATACGGGGCGGTGTTTCGCCAAACGACCATTGAACCTCCTCGCTAATAAATTCTGGCCCTAATGAGCCCGACTATTTTTTCTCTCTCTCTCTCTCGCTCGATAGAAGTTGTAATTAGGAGTGATGCTCTTTTCCGTCAAGTCGATTTGACTTTTTCGCCTATTCCTTTACGGATTTTTTTATCCGCTAGGTGGAGCTCGAGAGGTTCCGGCGCGAACAATTAGAAAAGTAATACTACCCCCTCCTAATGTTTATCCTAAGGTGCGTTGCACACGTTTCTCATAATTCTTTGACAGGAGTTCCTGTAAAATGGTTCGCTAGATATTGAAAGCGATTTATACCGTAAAGTGGGTCTCGGTTGTGACCTTTTATGGAAGATCGTCAAAGAGGTGTTTCAGTGGTACTAAAGATCGTGTGCCGAATTTTACACCTAACGACGAAAGCCCAAATCTTGCACCAGCAGTGTATTTCAAGCGTTTATATTACTAAACATGGTATTCAGTCTGCACTATGAAGGGTTCCCTTAAATTATCGGCTACTTATTCTCGATAAACGCAAATACTTTTCGAGTCAGGAAATTAAACGTTAAAAGTCCCAAAGCGTTGGTTGTTTCACGTTTTTACTAATGGCATGTTGTGGTGGCGTAAACCTCCTCCATCCCTCCCTCTCTTTTTTTTTTTTTTTTTTTTTTTTTTTTTTTCCAAGTTCCCTGCATTATAGGAAAAGGTGTGGTTTTCAATTTTAACTCTCGATATAAGAATAATAAAGTATAAGTGAGGTGACGAACCTTGGATTTTTTTTCTTCCTTATTATAACACTTGAACCGCGTTATTTCTCATTTTTAGGCGAAAAAGTAATCGTTAAATGGGTGGCCGAATTCGGCGACGCGAATTACTGTCGCGTGATGGAGTGACTTCCGTTCATTGTGCTCTTTAGGCGGGGATATACGGATTTACCTTCTATTAGTACTTGTATATTACCTATAATCGCCTAGAGTTAAACCCTCGGACGTAAAATGTTGGGCTTTCCACCAGAAAACCATAGATATATTAATATTCTTAAATATTCGGAGTAGTAGAGAATCCTCGTGGCATTGTTTAGTTTCAACTAAGACTATTAACTAATAGATAAAGAGAAATAACTAAACATGGGGTTTATAAGCGTCCTCTAACGGCAAACAGTGGTGAAAGTAGGAACTAACAAAACCACTTGCGTGTCTGCCTATTCTCTTTCCATAGCAACCACACACGATGTTTTGTTAATTACTAAAACTACTTAATTTAGTAGTTGAAACAAATCTTCACATCTTAGTTCGAAACATTAATATTTACACCTCAAAATCAATAAAAACAAATCTCAAAACTATTTAAATTTCCAAGCAATTCAATGACTAATCACCGTTAAAACTGAGTTTGAAGCCAATGAAAGATTCTCGCGCGCTCGAGGCGCCCGCGCAATCAGAGTGTAACCATGGCAACGCTCGCGCCATCAGAGTGTATCGCCATGGCAACGCTCGGACGGAGTTTGTCCCAAATTAGGCTTAGCGTAAAAATCAAAAAGAAGGAGCTTTTCGAGTGTAAAAGTGAAGAGTTTTATAGATAAAAGCTAGAATAATATCGTTTTCGCTTCGGTAAGTGATTTTATAATGGTTATTGCTTATTTATAATTAAATATCTATAAATTAATTGGTTTAAGTGACCTTTTGATAGTTTTTTAAGGTCATGTGACTAATCCTGTTCCGTGATTGCCTATTGAGTTGCTTTTCAAAATTATGACAATTTATCTTTGTTTCGTAAATCACACAAATTATTTATGACGAAAATTGATATTTTATCAATTTTCTACGGTATTTTCTATCATTTGAACACTTTCAACTCAAAATTCTCGAACCCACAGGTTTGCTGGTCCTTTTAACAGAACCTGAATATAACTGATAGCCAAGATTTGAGCGTGCTGCCTATTCAGAGTGTAACCTTCTATAGTTGGGTAGTTTGCGCAGGAGGTCTTTTAACTTTAGGTGTCAGGGTCAAAGAATTACGGGGTTTGTTTAATCGCGTGGTGGATGGTGGAGTTTATTTGTCTTTGCTTCAGCGATTTTTAAATTGTGTCCTTTTCTTAGTTTTATTTTTGCGAAAGATTACCTCTTGAGGTGTAACAGTTTCATTCACACTCCCGAAGAAATTATTTTATTATATTATCAGGTTCACCAGACTTCCCATATTTTCAGTGCCATCCTATAAATTCCTGTAATTGACGGTTTTCTCCTATATTTTCTTATTTTTTCACTTTTTTCGGTTATCTGGTTATTCATTTTCAAATAACGGTATAATTAAAAATTTCTCAATAAAGTCAAAAACGGAAGAGATTGTCGCCGTGGTAGGATAAGTTTGTTCATAAGTTAAGCCTTTTAGCGTTTAGCCTCGAATCCAAGGAGTCTCTCGTGAAAGTGTCTATTATTAGCCTCACTTTAAAAACTACAAAAATAATTAATTTAAATTTAATATTACAACTTTTTATACCTTTTACTCCTATAGCTATTAGTGTTATTACTCCATGGGTACCCTAATTATTTGTTTAATATTCGTTTTCAATTAATTTTTATCAATCTTGAAACATTTTATAACAATTGACGTGAGTCAGGTTAAATTTTAAAACTATTATAATTATTTTCAACCTTAGTTTAGCTTTAAAACACTTAAAAATGTTTTAATTATTCATAATTTTGCATATTTATTTATTTTTATTAGTTCGAATTGCCACTCATAATGCAACTCTAGAATATTTTTGCTTATTTCCAGTCATGCCCTCTCGTTACGCCCCCCCCCCTCGGGCCTCCCCCTTCTTCCCCGTCTAGAGTAATATGGCTCCTAACAGTAACGGTACGCTGGTGTTTTACTAAAATTAAATTCGGTTTAATTCGCGTTTAAAATATCGTTAATCCTTGTAATACGTGAGCAAAGGATGTCTAAACTATCAGGAATTTGGGATGTAATCTCTTTTGGTCCCCCCAAATTCGGTGAGTTTCAGAAATTTGATTTTTTTAGGGGTAAGTGATGGGTGCCTTATTGATGATTACGATCTTTGACTTCGGCGATCTACGGGGGGGGAGCGATGCTTACCGATGACTGCTTTTCGCGGGGGTATGCGGGTAACGCTCAAGATACGTTTTAGGGCTTCTTAATTTTCAACGAGTTGATTCAAAAAGCTCCCAATTTTTACTAAAAATGGATTATAATGTCGCGGGGGTCTGGGGGACTTAATCACCTAGATGTAAGGACATAATTATGATATAATTTTAGTTTTTATATGATAAATTTTAGTTTTTATATGATAAATTTTAGTTTTTATATGAT
This sequence comes from Odiellus spinosus, assembly GCA_963920705.1. Classification (NCBI taxonomy): domain Eukaryota; kingdom Metazoa; phylum Arthropoda; class Arachnida; order Opiliones; family Phalangiidae; genus Odiellus; species Odiellus spinosus. The sequence goes on along the minus strand of OY987228.1, from coordinate 18,568,941 downwards.
AAATTATAGTTTTTAAATGATAAATTATAGTTTTTAAATGAAAAATTTTAGTTTTTAAATGATAAATTTTAGTTTTTAAATGATAAATTTTAGTTTTTAAATGATAAATTTTAGTTTTTAAATGATAAATTTTAGTTTTTAAATGATAAATTTTAGTTTTTAAATGATAAATTTTAGTTTTTAAATGATAAATTTTAGTTTTTAAATGATAAATTTTAGTTTTTAAATGATAAATTTTAGTTTTTAAATGATAAATTTTAGTTTTTAAATGATAAATTTTAGTTTTTAAATGATAAATTTTAGTTTTTAAATGATAAATTTTAGTTATTAAATAAATATATAGGGAGTTGACAGACCATGTTGTTTCCCGTATTCCAATTAATACAGGCAAATGCAGGATGTTGGATATTCCCTATGGGCCTATTTATTTTTAATAATATAACTATTTTAATGTATCAATATCTACTACTATATTAATAATTAATTTAAATTTAATATTTCAATATATATAGTAGTAATTATGATACAATTATTTTAATATTGGTAAAACTATCTAATATAATTATAATTAGGGTACAATTACAGGGTGACCAGACTTCAAATCTTTTCCTATAATTGAAGGTTTTCTCTTATATATTCCTATTTTTTCACTTTTTCGGTTATCAGGTTATTCAAATAAGTATAATTTAAAATTTATCAAAAATTAAAAATTCCCACCAAAGGCATCGAGTCAAAAACATAAGAGATTAAGATTTTAAAGAAAATCAAAAAACGATAAATATGTGGTAAAAATGTTAAATCAACGGCGTATTAAAAGATATCATATTTTTTCCTATAAATGCGCTGTTATTTATCCTATATTTCCTATAATTTTAAAATTTCATTCCTATTTTCTCCTATAATTCGCCTTTAAATTTCCTATTTTTCCTATAAAATGTTTTTCCCTGGTCACCCTGTATTATATATTTATATTTAAGCGAAATCCTCCAATTACCGAAGCCATTTTTCTAAATTTTCCTTTAGTCCCTAATTGCTATCGCCAAAAGATAATCAATCAATGTCAATTTGGTAAGAAAAAAATAAGGATACGCTTTGGCCCGGACGAATATTAGAAGGTTTAGGGCCGTGGAATTGTTTCCGTCGTTGAGTCGGATGAGCTGGAAACTTTAAGCCACCCCGTTCTTTCAGATTAAGTATAGAGATACCGGAAAAAAAAAAAAAAAAAAAAAAAAAAACGAAGTGTGAACTCATCCTCAGCGCCTTATAGACACAATCGCGTAATATTCCGCCCGCCCTTTCTCTTAAACGGCCCTTGTTGGTTTTTGATTGAAGAACGAAGTTTATACGCGTGATAATGCTTTCGTGAGCGAATAACAATATCCCAGTGAGTAAGCGAACCAATTTTGCACTATGTACCTCCTCTTGGTTACAACACCAGGATTTTTTACACGTAGGCTGATAATTTTTAGAGGCCCTCATTTTCGTCGGAGCTGAGTTTTTGCCAATTTTGAAAGGGTTTAGTTTGTTTTCAAGGTCCCTTAGATATTTACACGTAGGCTATAGCCTACTCAGCCTACCTCGGGTGCCGGCATTGAACTTTGAACATTTGTTTTATTTTATAAGACAAGGCTTAACGCTTCCTTAATATAGGTTAATTAGATCATGGGCCAAGAAACGATAAATCCAGGACGTGAGTCTTCCCTGTTTGAGGGAATAAAATTCTCGGTCGGCCAAAACAAACAGCCTTCGTACAGCTTGTGACGTCATATGACGTCACTTTGCTCCCAAAACGCCATAGCTTTGACTGTACAAACTTGACCCCAAAAAAACGCGTCATCACGGTACGGTGATGACGTAGCCTGTTTCTTTTAATAGACGGTAGAGTCATGTCCTGGATTTATCGTTTCTTGGCCCATGATTAGATTAGGTTTTATCTAGGACTAATCACGTGGACGCTAATCTCGAAATTACAATTTAATACTTTAATTATCCGAGAAAAACAATTATTTGTATTCGTATTACCAGAAGCCGATGAAACCCTCCTTTGAAGTCTATTATTCCCTGGTCTTGTCTACCCCTCTCTGTATGGGTTAGTTTCAAAAAGCGCGATTCGTACGCCTCCTAACGGTAGATATTTTCGGAGCGGGAGTTCGTCGAGCGAATATCTCTAGCAGCCTTGGAGTTCGTCAAAAAAAAACGTCGTCGTTTGTGGAGAGAGAATTTCCAATTTTGCGTAGACAGGGGGTATGAAGTAGGACCCCTCCGATCTCGTAAAATTGTGAATTTTACCCATACAGAGAGGAGCGCTATATGGACCATTAGAGTAGTAGACTTCAAAGGAGGGTTTCATCGGCTTCTGGTATTACAAGAAATACCGCTATTTTAAGCTTTACAAAATGTAAAATTGGATTTTTTAAATATTTTAAAAAGGCATTAATTATTTTAAATTTTTCTTAGGTAAACGAACAATGAAATAATTGACTCATCCAGTATCGACGTGAAAAAGCCCGCGAGTGGCCGACGCTGATGAAGCAAGCTGAAACGCGCCTGAAAGACAATCTGCGTAAAATATTCAACCCTATACACTGATCTGTAGTAGGACAAAGGTTACCAACGAGCTCTACTGCCTTAAAAGGCTTAACGAGTGTGTTGATTCACGATTGTGAACTTTTCGCGTTGTGCGCGTGTATTTTTTTTCCGAATCGCGTGAAGTGTGAACATTCCTGACATATTAACGGGCGTTATTTTGGATATTATAAACTCAAACAGCATTCATCGCAGACCTTCAAACTGGTGAGTGTTTTATAAATTCCATGTTTGTGTTTTTTGTTGTGGGGATATTAGTTTTATCGTGATTATAAAACTGTGCATTTAGTACGGAATCCTTCAATCACTCAATTGAGAATTCATATTTTGTTACTGAAAATAGCTAAATTTACTAAATCAACTTAGTCAGTGCTTGTAGTTCTGAATCATTCGAAGTCATATTTTATAATTCAAAGAGCTAAATTCATTCAATCATCTTCTACTGTCCATTGAGTTCTGAATCGAGTTCATGTTAAATGTAGTGCGATGATTTGAAATCTGAATCCATCGAACAAAATCTTCAGCTTTTGTAGTCTGCCCTCTCAACATAGTACAGTACACTAGAATCTGCGTTATTATCTTAGAATAGCTTGCGTTAAAATATCATAATTTCTAAATACAAAGAGAATCAAATCTTTTAACACCTGGAGGCGTAAAATGAAACAACATCTAATGTTACCTAATTGGAGTCACTAAATCCGTTAACTTTCTCAATTCAGCGTTGCTTACTCACGAGCCATCGCTATTGGCTCATAATATCAGTTAAAGATCCATAATCATTCTGATAGTTCAACCGCACCAATTCAAGCATAGAGAAAGTTCTTTAGTTCGTGTTTGGAATTTTGATCTGCGAAGAGAATCTCGCGAAAGGCGAGAGAGAGCCATTACTTCCAGCGCGGGCAGGTGTCGAAAAACCGGTTTTCGACTCCTTTTTTACAAGATTTTTTTTTTTATAAATTCTATCTCCCTCCAAAGTCTCGCGGGATTACATAACTGACTCCGTGTTTACGTGTCCCGAGTCTAAGCCTTTGCCAAGAATAGAGTCTATGATGCGTAGAATGCTCCCGACGGAAATTCTTAACTTCCAGACTTAGTCCATCCTTGGAACGCGGATTGGGGCCGATAACGTTTAATTAAAAGTTGATCTAGGAATGACGACTTTTGTCTCGTAAAAACGGCGCATCCTGAATTGGTTTTACGGTTAAAACGTGAAGGTATCATAGTAACTTTGACCTTCGACCGAGTGATAACTTTATATTTCAACGTGGGACCAATTTCATGCGAATCGTGTGGTTTTACGGGTTTCCTCTACGTTGACATTTACCACTTTGGTGTTCAAGTTTTTGAGATTCCGAGATTTTATACAAATTTAGAAGGAATTAAACAATTTATATTTAGAACATATTACTATATTTGAGACTTCGATTTTTGCCAGAGATTTTAGGCAATTACATCTGATCTCAGCCTATCATTTTTCCTTCTTTGCACCATACATGTGATATTATAGACAGATTCCAAAATTCTCTACAGAGAAAATATCTCAGGGGAGTCTTCACTCCGCTATACTACTTAATAATAACCCTGAGGAAATAAAACGAATGTAGATGGTGCTCCTTCACGTATCTCTCTTCATTGAGTCCTCCCTCACCCCTCCGCCGACCGATGCCTCCCTCTAAGATTACCCATTTCGACTAAAATTCAACCTACAATGGGTGCGGCCCTGTAAAAGGTTCTTTGCCTGTTTCATAAATGGATCTGTCAATACAATGTGTTAGGACGAAAGTTGCCTTCTTATATGGTCACGAATGGCCGAAAGAATAATTTCTTACAAAGATCACTCAGTCGCGACTAATGACAGGTAACTGACGATTACGCTTAATATTTTAATTCGGTTGCAAATTTATTCTGCGTTGTCCATAATCATATAAGCTGCGAAGATTCCGTGAGTGGTTAGGCCCACGTACTTACGAAATAAATTAAGCGTGGAAAGATAGAAAAGGTTATATTGTATTTATAGTAAAGTTTTACCATAATCCGAACATTGTCAAATGTCAACTTTACTTTCACCTAATCTGGTCAATGAAATATGATGTCGTTATTTTTTCCCGCTGAGTTTAAATTTAACGACTTTATTAGAGATTCATTATATATACTCTCGTTTTTCAAAACACAAAGCCGGAATATGCAAATGAATGGTACCTTAGCGACGATATAACGGACATTTTGTATCCAGATTTACTAATGAATCATTTCCTCTTTCTTTTTTTCGGGGAGTTTTTTTTTTTTTTTTTTCGATTTATATACGAGAACGAGAAGAATTATGGGTGTAATTTAGGAGAAACTATTGAGGCGTTGATAGGGAGTTTTGTTTTGTTTTTAACGCCAGACCAATTTTGGTCTAAGCACGTCGAACGAGTGAAACGAGTGGCCCGTCATCTTAATCTCTTGGTAACCGCGCTCGAATTGGAAACTTAAACAAGATAGTCCAGGCAATTAAAGTTTCGTGGCTGGAAAAGTCGTAATCCGATTCGTAGATTACTCTTGGGAGTTTCAAATGGTCATTACTATCAACTTTTCGCTATGGAGATACGCGTCTTTGGGGGGGGGGGGGGGGAGTGACTTTTAGAAACTGGTGGCGGGGATGATCGGTTTAAAGACCCATAGTTCTACTCTTATTCGCATCAAAAGCTGGTACCATAGATTTAACAAAATGGGTAATCAAGCTCAAGATTTCAAATTCTACGTTTTTAGTTTTAACCAAATACGCACCCGTCACACACGTGACCTCCAGTCTCAAGATGGGATGAGAAGGGGGAGCGTTATAGTCCAAAGTTGTAAGATCTTCGATAACTATGAATTTTCTAATTTAAAATTTTAATAATTTAATAAGAATTGCGTTAGTATCCGCCATATTTCCATAATACTACGTAAATATAGTTTCATCCCTCAGTGCGAGAAACTTGAAAATTGTATAAGGATGTTTTAAGGGCTTTAAAAAGGAGAACATTCTTTCTCGCGGCCATTTCGTGCTTGTTTACGATATGACAGCGCTGATAAGGAGAAGGCGATCTCGAGGAAAAGAGAGAGGATCTTGCCACGCAGCTAGAACATTATCCACTCGGGGTGGTCATCCGCATCCCATCCTTCGACTACGGTGTACTTTATGTACGCGTAGTGGCGGCGGGCGGGGGGAGGAGTAACCGACCCTTTTCCCACCCTCCTCAACCTTCCCCTACTAGTTTCTCCTAGCCTTCTTTAGTTTTCTTGGCGCCACTGGTCTTTCCCGCCGTTTCTCACTCGCCATCCTTTCGATCTTTTTCTTTTCAAATAGACGTCTACCACCTTTCAAAAAATATTCTTCCAAAAACTTCTAAAATATAAGCGAAAAAAATATATAAAATATACGAATATATTTCTTCACGCAACGTGAGATAAGGTTGGCCAGTCAGAAGAAAAGCACCCATCTTTTTATCTGGCGAAGAAAATTTTAAATTCTTCGTATTACGTGTGGGTGGTTTTTGACTTTTCGCGAGCCAAGAAACTTACGATTACGTTGAATTACGATTTCTTTAAACTGCGCGATAGTTTTTGAAGATGGGGCCACTCCTTAGTGACGCTAAATTCTCGAATATCCTTGTCTTTGTTAACTTAATAAGTTAATAGGAACTGATACTATGATAAGGCGCGGGAGGGGTGTTTGTATATCGGTGTTTTTGCATTTTCTACACGCGTTCCTATCTTGTTTTCTTATTCGACTGTTTTTCGATGTTTTTCATTAGCCTAGCTATCTGAACGAGGCGTACGAGCGAAAAAGAGTAGTTCGTTGTTTCGCGATCGTTTAAAATGCTCGAGTCGCGCTATCTTCTCCACGATTGCTCGGCAGTGTCCCTATCGCGAACCGCGCGACACGAAAAGTGTTTTAGTTTGTAGACGATAACCTCGCGGTAACGCGTCGGGAGCCTAGAAGATAATTTATTTGTTTACGCCGCGTATAAAAACGGCGATACTCCGCTCGTGGTATAATGGCCTCGACTTAACTCGGTAGTGAATGTCTACGTACGTACGAGTATATCTCTTCGCCGGGTATTCGTAAACAAATGAGAGCGTAGATAAAAACGTGGTAGAACTACCAAAACATTGTCGCCACCGCGTGTGAAATAGCTGACTATCGAGGATCCGTTTTTACGATAACCGTGGGTGGGACTCGTGGGAGCGCGAACGTAAAAAGAAATGAAAACGTTGCCCTTTTTAAGAGGTGATAAAGACCCTTCTCGTATAAGCCTATATTACCAGGAAAGCTCTTAAGCTTTTATTTTCGCAAATATTTTTCCCTAGAAACTTTATTTTGACGAGTTGTTGATACGAATGGCACCGCGCTTTATCTCGTGGCGCGAACATACTCGTAAATACGGACGGAATCGGGAGGGACTATCTCCTTTTATTCGTTAAGTTATCAAATTGATGAGAGTTGATGAGAACCCTGAAGTTGCGTCGAAAGTCTCGCCACCAAATTCGAGGGATTAACCACTTTCTTAAAATCTGTATGCACTTAACTGTTTATTGCCTTTGGCAATGCTAAATACGTACGGTAATTTTTTAGTGCATTCATACAAGGCCTTAGACTCTATTTAAACAGTTTCAAAACGTTTCGCTGGAGTCGTGTGAAAGGGAAATCGTCTTTTCTCGAATCGATTTGATTCGATTTCTCGAAACTGCTTCCGGAACCATTTTTTTACCGATTCGGTTTCAACAACCGATAGATGAAGCTACGATAAATCGATTTATAAAGATAATGCGTGAACACGTGATGCTTAAAACGATTATGAATATGTCAAAAGTTCATTGTGATATATTTTTATTCCTGAAATTGACATCTCGCTGATCAATTATTTTAAAATTGATGTTAATTGTATTGTGTGCAAGTACCCTTTTTTACTACGCACGAGATTCCATCGAGGCGATAGAAATTTATATTAAATGATTTTAAGAGGGGGATGGAGAGGGGAGATTTGGTTTCCGGCCAGAATTTTGACGCTGATAGATAGCGTCACGATTCGAGTCAGGGACTAAAGCTCGAGATATTAAAAGAGCGTTGAAGGCCCAACGTGACGCGAAGGCGTCCACCGCAACCCAATCTGATTTCCTACTGGAATCCCGCGGTTGAAATGGAAGGTGTCTAAAACTTAAGACTAGGCGATTATTATTTCTCGCTCGCCACCCCGATATTGAACCCCCTTGCACGCTCCGCTCGTGTATGCTTCGAATCTTTTTTTTTTATAGTCGAAAAAAAAAAAACCTAATCGCGAGTTTCCAATTCCCAGATGTTTTTCTTCCTTCGCAACTTCTCGAGTTTCTTCTTCTTCAGCGAGATTCGTGATCTTATTGGCCTATTAAAACGAAACGTGTTACTTTTTTTTTTTTGGGAAAATCTCAAATACACACACACTCTCTCTCCATCTCCTTTATCGTGTCTATCAATCTTCGGAGCGCCAAACAGCAGGTGAGAGAGAGAACCGAGAATAAACAAACAGTTCACGCCTCGACTTTTGGCAGAAAATTATTATTGTTTTTTCATATTTTTCTTCAATTCGCTTCCTTCTCTCTCTTCGAGATATCTACACCGTGATAAGTACCCTTAGCGTCTTTATCCTCAAAACTATAATTATTTCGCGGTTGGATAGACTATTACCGGGGGAAAGGTAGTCATTCCAATTCTGGTTTGCCTCCCCCTCTACTAGATGGCAGTCTCGTTTTCGTTCGCAAGTATATAGTCTTCATTTTAAATTCGCGCAGTTTAGTTTTCGCAACGAAGTTATACAAATCTTCTTCCAACTAGAAAAGGTTTTTAGAGATTCTTGGATACATTCTTCGACGCTATCGTGCGCTGAAAATCGCGTTTCTTGTCAAGTTCCCACTACAGATCACTTCCCCTCGCGTATATCCATCAGGACTCGAACCAGAGCTTCCCTGGGCCGAAAATCCTTATCGGTAAAACGGTCTCGAAGTCAGCTTATCCTGATAGCGTCGTCACGAACCGCGCCTCGGAAACAATACGTTTTCATTTCATCAATTCTCCGGAGCTACGGCGATGAATTTCGAAGCCCCTCTCGTGGCTTTCTTTTTTTTTTCTTCTTCTTCTTTCGAGGGAAAAGAATTGGGACATAATTTCTCCGCCACCCCCAAAGGTGGACCATTCTTTTTAGCGTTTTGAAAAGAAGAGGAGCATCGCGAAACTACGCGCCAGGAATAATTTTCGGGGGAAAGACTAGGGGGACAGAGTCTGGCGCCACTTTTCGTCAGCTCCGGGCCGTTCTCGGAAATCTTCAACGTCTAGGCTGGGAGGTGAGGGGGTATACCGTAGATGGTGCTGGCGGCCGGGTTCCGCCCCGTGCCACGACTGCCAAGATCGAGCTATCGGCCATCGAATAATTGGCGCCCTCGCCTATAGTGGCTCGCGATAGTAGGGTGTAAGAGGGTGTTCTCGATACCCTCCGGGGCTAACTAGATACTCTGGGTTTAAGTTTTCACCCCGCGCGAGACTCGGGTGCCTCGATAGTCGGGTATCGCGGACGCTGTAAACCCACGATTGTCTTCATTACGGCAGTTACCTTAGTTAGACACGAACGGTGAGAGCCCAAACCACGATTCCCGGGAAAAACGTCGTAGGAGGTACATAAATATTTACCCCAACGAAAAGAGTATCGATCTTCTCATTCCCCCTCGTCTTACACGCGTAATATTGCGCTAAAACTAAACACATTCTCCGTCATAAATCGTATGATGGTAAAGGATGGGAGAGATCAATTTTCTATTGATTTAACTTCACGAGGGGTAAACAATTTTACGCGAATTTCCCTTTTTTGGAATTTTGACGAAGACCCATTAAATTGGAATAAAACGTGACCGATTTAAGGGAAATCACCACCCATTCCATTAAGAGCGAGAACGAGCGTAGTTTTACATCTAGCGTAATTGGCAAAATTCTAAAAGCCAAGGCGGATTCGCGTACAATGTTTAACCTTATTGGAAAAAAAGTAGTCCCTCTCGAGTAACTCCTCTTGAAGGAATTAGTTTATGATTTTAATTTTTGATTATTACGGAGCCTCGGAGAAGAGGAATCCGGTCGAACCTTCTTCAACCTGTCAACCTGAAGGAAAAATCCGAATTGGATTCGATGGGAAAGAATCTCGGGGGTCGAAGAGAAGATGGGGAGCGTATTATTATCGGCTCATCTCGGTTCCTTCTTCTTTATTACACTCGAGAAAATTCCCGGTATCTCCCGCAGCCGCGTTTATTTCAACGGTATTAGCTTTGGTCGAGGGTTTGCCTAACTGTAAAACTCTGGACGAATGCAAATAAAAACGGCGGGAATATTGGCTGACAGTCAATCAAGCGTTTTATACGACACGCGATAGCGTCTCGTCGCGTCCGAAATAAGCCTCCCCATCCCCTATAAGCTCACGCGCCTACTGTTTGCTCTGCCTCTGATACTGGGCGAATTTCGAGATGATACCTCGTGCCTCGAAATGAAGAAGAGGATCGGATACGATGGGATTGTAGGGGAATTGACGAGACTCCCCGCGGAAGGCGCTCCAACATGATCTCCCTTTCTATTCCTTTTTCCTCCGCGCGTTTCGCGGGACGATATAGTCCCCTTCTCTTTCCTCCAGTCCTCCTCATCTACCTTCTTAACCCCGCTGAACCCTCACCACCCCATCAACCACCCTGAAGGAAGGAAGAAGAGCCGAGCGATGCTTTGGACGTTCGCCACCGGAGGTCAGACCACTCGCTGCCGCCAAGTCGTCGCCATCCGTGACGTAGACTCTAGAGGAATAACTGAAGAAGCTGAAGTTTCGCGGGGTGAACTCGGTGTTGGGGGATGGTTGAGAGAGGGGGGGAAGACGGTGAGGACTACTATATAGCCCCTATTTGATTGAGAACTGTCCTGGTCTTGGCGCCAATGCGCAGTTGAATTCGGAAAGGCCTAGCTAGTTAAAGCCGCGGAAGAATTATCCACTATATTTTCCAAAAGGGAAGGAGGTTTGATAGGTGACGCGTTCGCACGATGGGAATATATTTGATTTCCCTTTCAATAGCAATCATTAATCTGCCGATCAATGGTTCAATACTTGAATAGATCCGTAATGAGAGGATTCTTCGATATTTTATTCAAGACCCATTTTATCTCACGCGTTTTAGAAACATTCTTTGGAAATAGGGCTCTTTATATAAGTAGCTTCTTTCCAACGAAGTATTTCCGCCGGTGCAAACAGGCCACTTATCCGTAGGCCATATTTCTACATTTTCTATCATGCCACGCGTTTTTAAAACCGTTTTTCTCGAAATACACGAAACAAAAGGTCGCCACCTTGGCCGAAACTAATGAGGCGAATGCCCGGTTTTCCTGGAAAATAATATTCCCTTTTTAAACTAAATCTTATCTCCGTTTTCTTCCAAGGGGAAAAGAAGCCCTCGCACCAATTTCTAAGGACTCTACCGAGCCGTGCCTTGGTGCCCAGTATATTCGTTCCACTCCCCTCCCGCGGTCTTTCGCGTCTATGGCGCTTACCGGGGGCCCGTCAAAGACCTTAGCTGTCTGTTCCGAATAAGTCGGGGACATGTTGAGCTATATTTTCACGCGTGGTGACAATGCATTCTGGTTCATCGGACAGGTTGCTATCGACGAAAACAAACCGAGAAATCAGTCGCCTGGAAGGGTCCCGCGGCATCGCCATCGAGGAACCTTCTTTTTTAAGTGGAAAAGAGAACTCCCGCCGCGCCACTGTCGCCCTTCTGTCCCAGATTTTAATAGGGATACCCGAAACCTCGCGTCTTTCGCTTTGGTTCCTCGCGGAATTCGGTGTCTTCTTAATAGTCACGAGATTTGGCGCGTACCGTATCTAGAAGGAAGTATATGTCCTCTTTGATGGTAGCCGACACCCTTTCGATTGTTATGACAACCTCAAAAAATAACTTTGAATAGGAATTAGATTTCTAGCTCGACTTTCAAAATAGTCCAAGAATAGATTAATATTTTGGAAGATTTCAATGAGTTTTGTATCTGAGCTCTATTGGTAAACAGTTGATATAATATTTATAATAGTTTCCAGAGCATTTCCTCTCATTTTCTTTTTAACTAAATACTAAACCATATATTTGAATAATTACAACCTGTTGTTTAGAGGTGGTTTTAAGAACATTAAATGCAGTAACACTCCATGGTTAAGTAAATTCACTAGATATAACTATATCATAATTACCGAGTTTTAAACCCGAAAGTCACACGGCTATTCCATATAGTAAAATATAATTATAAACAATGAATAAATTAAAATTATTGAAAGGTTTAATCAATAATAATATTTACAAATAACCTTAATTATAATTTATTATTTTATCAATTTACGAGATTTTTGAAAACAGATAGGTTCAAACGAAACTTATAATTTTCTTTTTAATAATAATAACCACAAACAATTTGACGTTGATCGATTCACAAAATGCGCCGCTATCATCTGATAAGTTTCCCAAACCCGCGAATTATTTCTCCACGATCGTAAGAAAAAAAAATATATGTATATTGTATTTTCTTTGTCAAACAAAACTTTTCCAAGCTTGGCATTATTATTCTCACTATCTCTCTCTTTCTCTGTTTCTATTTGGCTGCGAAGCTCTCCACTATCCATCTGAAAATATAAATGATCAGGTGGGCGGGTGTAGCCATGACGCCTAATGAAATCAGAGTGTATATTTCTCGACATAAAACCCGCACTTAAAAAGAGCGAGGCGTTTTTTGATTGTAGGTATACCTTGCGCGTATCTGTATAGAGAAAACTGGGATTAAGCTTAAATGCCAAAATATTGTAACTACATTTTAGCACGATATTTTATATACCAGAGATATTTACTTCTTTGTTTTAGATCTTTGAAATTCAGTCAAATATTAACATAAACCTATACCAGTCAATTTAAAATAAGACCGCTTAAGACTTTAACTAGTGATCTTAGGTAACACTAATTGCAAGTAAAGTCACTGAAACCCATAATTTTTTTTTTTTAAAAAATACTAAAAATATTATTTGATATTTTAATTTCTCTGAAATCTTTCAAACTATCAAACATAATCTTTTTTCTCACTAATATCAACCTGAGGGGCGCGGATCACTTTGTTTCAGAGTAACGATTTAATCAGACTAATTTAATTTAATTAAAATACAAGCCATGCGCATTGGAAGGTATGATATTAATTTGCAATCAAGATTTTAATCCATCAAGGGTGCTATCCCTAAATTAATTTAATTAACTTAGTAGGAAATATATGAACTTCAATTTTAATTTTCCCAATATTAAATTTTCGAGTTACTTGATTTTGTCATTTGGGGGCTAAGCTAACTAACTAAGAATATCCCCTCGTAAAAAAACTAGCAATAACACGTTAAGAATATCTTTTTTTCTCGTATACTTTTATATAACGAGACTGGCGATTATCTTGTGTTTTTTACGACTCTAGTTGAGAACTTTAGAAAAAAACGTATATAGAATTGAATACGTACCTATATAGTTTGTGAAGAAAAGGTAATGTTAGACTATATAACTATTAAAAATGAATGGGTGGGGACCTCGCTGGCATTCGAAACCTTGTTATAATACCCGCAAAACTCCCCCATGATTTTTTATTATAGTCTATGCGTGGTATGGGCTTTTATTCTTTTGGCAAATCACCTTTCTTTTTTGTCTACAGGCTGAGTTGGTGTTCTATAATGACCAGTTAAAATTATAAGTCTGTATTTTAAAGATAATGTGTGATATACGGCGACATCGTACATACCTTAAAAATTAGCCTGCACCCCCGTGATAAACATCAAATATTTTATCTTTACCAATTGAATTGAAGTTTAGGATTATCAAAGACTAGCTATTTCTCGTCAAAAATGACGGACTTTAAAAAATGATAAATCTCGTTTTTTTTTTAATATTAACAGAGGTATATAATAACCCCCTTTCGGGGGGAAGTATGAAAGCCCCTATACTACCAATGCTAAAAGTCACGAACAACAAGAGCCCGCTGCTGACTATCTAGGCCACTAGCTCGCGCTGGACTTCTCAATGTCGCTACTCTAGTAAATGGTCTTTGTATAAACAAGACGGCTCGATTTGTGTTTAGAACTTCCTATCTCAGGAGTCAGGCTGTCTGTTAAAATGGAGTCGAAGGTTGACTTCAGCTCGCGAGTTCCGGAAGTGTGCGTAGGGAAAATTTAGTGAGGTTCAAAATGGTGTAATTATTTTTTGGGAGTAAAGCGGTGTGTCGATCCGCCGCGATTTACGCCGGGCACTTGTTGTTCGTCGATTTTGCCTACCTTTCATACTTCCCCCCGAAGGGGGTTATTATAAACCTCTGATATTAATCACATTATTTGTGAAATTTCTCTTTCTTCCCGTTCTTTTGGCTTTAAACGTTGGAAAATACGTTATGAAAAGTAGATATTAGACTTGGCAGTGTAAATTTACCGGCATGCATAGCGGTTAGATAGTCGAGGGCATCTTGGGTAAAATACACAGCCTATCACGGCCCACCAGAATCAATCTCTTCCAAGGCAGAAATTTCTATAGAAAAATTTTGAAACCGATGCCATGTTTGTGCTAGCCCATAGGGGTACCATTTCATTTCTTTTCTATTTGTCTCTTGTAAACGTGTTTCACCTTCTATAGAGGCAATTGTGTTTAATGAGAGTCTATAACCTTCGTATCTCTCCCACCCACGTATTTTTCATGCTTTTATATATAGTTTTATTTCATTTGAGTTTTCACAAAATTAGAAAATTTTAGCCTTCCATTAATCAAAAAATAAACAAAAACATAAAACAACTTAATGTTTTCTTCAAAGAGAGGGTGAATTGGAAAACTTCGCTTCCTATAGCTCCTTTCAAAATGTACCACTGAATGGAATTTTTTTAAACCAAGACAATATTAGCCAAGCGCGGCCCGCCTAAATCCCGTCCCTCTCTCCTTACTCAAAATATCGAGTCCAAATCACACGAGCCAGACAGGAGTGATGATTTTTTTGGCTAGTTTTAAGTGTTGGGGTAGTACGTTTACCTGGCCCTTTGCGTTGTTTACTTTTATAGGGTTAAGCAGAAGCCGATGAAACCCTCCTTTGAAGTCTATTACTCCCGGGTCTTGTCTACCCCTCTCTGTATGGGTTATTCTCAAAAGGCTCGATTCGTACGCCTCCTAACGGTAGATGTTTTCGGAGCGGGAGCTTGTCGAGCGAATATCTCTAGCAGCCTTGGAGTTCGTCCAAAAAACGTCGTCGTTTGTGAAGAGAGAGAATTTCCAATTTTCCGTAGACAGGGGGGATGAAGTAGACCCCTTCTAACTCGTAAAATTGGGAATTTTACCCATACAGAGAGGAGCGCTATATGGAACATTGTAGTAGTAGACTTCAAAGGAGGGTTTCATCGGCTTCTGGGTTAAGTGATAGACTTTGGTTGGAAATAATTCATTAAAATATTTAGAATTTTCAATTTCACGCTCTCTTTAACGAGGCGTTTATATAAGTTTACGTCCTTTAACCCCCGCTGCACTATATCGCTATTATAAGGTAGCTAAGCCTCTTTTTGACTAAATTTAAATGTAATATAATTTTTGGTACTCGAGTTTTATACGTGCTCGTAATATTTGAAAGAATCTAAATTGAGATGGCACAATCAATTTACTACTTTCTAGATATGACGCTAAATTTCGGGGGCAGAACTCTAGAACCACGAATAGGACTTTTATTTATGACTTTTAGCGCGGTGTTTTCTACGAGAAAGTCATATCAAATAGTCGTAGCCACAAAAGGAAGGGCTTATAACCTTTATTAATCTATTATCCTCCCCCCCCCCCCCGCCCCGAAGAACACTCCTATTATAAACTGACGTCCTCGAGGCGGTTTTCCCCTCGTGCCTTGACAAAAATATTCCCATTGTCTCCCTCTTATTATTAAATTATATATGAAAAAGCTTTTTTTCCATAATTAATTACTCGGTACTGATTGGTCCGTTTCTAATTTCAACACTTCGCCTTTCCAACTTCATTAGTGAAAAACTTGAAATTGAGTATTCCGGAGTTTTAATAAAGTTATAAAAATGAAGCTATATCATTTTTTGCCCGCTATTGTCGACAGGAGGCCGCCGTTAACTCCCTATTTCAATGAGATAAAGGAGAATTGGTCAAATTTTCTAACTTTACACCGTCTAGAGATTTTTTTCCCTCAAAAAAAAAAAAAAAAAAAAAAAATGGTGGCCTAAAAAGTCTTTAAAGGGAGAATGCAACCTAATTACAAGTGATTTTTTATCGATTCCTTATCATTTAAATAGGCCTAATCCACCGATAAAAAGTTTACAATACAAATATTAAACTAGAAATAAATTTAAAACTTACCCAGAAAATAGGCTTAGCGGGATTCATGGAGATCCTGAATCGCGTCCGTGTAAGGTCTAGCGACCAATGAGTAAAGGCCCGTCGTTCACGCGAGATCTCCACGAGACTTACGTCGCGTGCGATTGGTCGCTAGACCTTACACGCGAGGAAATCAGGAGCTCCATGAATCCCACTAAGCCTATTTTCAGGGTAAGTTTTAAATTTATTTCTAGTTTAATATTTGTTTGTAAATTTTTTAAATAGTGGATTAGGCCTATTTAAACAATAAGGAATCGATAAAAAATCACTTGTTGTTAGGTTGCATCCTCCCTTTAAATTGTTTTCTCATATATCAATTTTTACATATTTGAAGTAAAACTTTTCAAATATAACTAGATTACAAATATGACTAGAAATTTCTAATTGTAATAAGAAATCAAAATGAAACTTTTAATTTTAATTTATTTTCGGAGTCAACAGAATACCAAAAATGTATTCGAGAAATTTTTATGAATTTTTAGACACTTTTTGGGGGTTTAAATTTGGTAAACTTTGAAAAAAGCAAATATAAATTCGGGCCAATCATATTATTTGAGCCTATAGCAGCGCTTGTTTGATACCCAAGGTCTTAGGCATCATACGCCGACCTATTATTTTTATGTTAGGACGTTACAAGCGCTGTTAAAGGCTGCAAAAATAAGATGATTGGCCCGAATTTATATTTACTTTTTTCAAATTTTGCCAAACTTCGTAAATTAATTTAATCACCAAAAACGCGTCTAAAAATTCCGAAATAATTCTCGAATACGTTTTTAGACATGAGGATACCGAAAATAAATTCAAAGGCTGTTCCATTTATTGCTCCAAGTTTATCTTTAATAACAAGTAGGCCTAGTGAAAATACCCCTTGTTTAAAACTAACCAATTTCAAGTTATTTAATTTAACATACGGCCTCGTGGAGACCATATATTATCCCATACTCCTTAAATGAGTCCATACATGCAAGTATCTTAATAATTGTTCATTCAGCATCATCATCATCATCATCATTATTATTAATCTTGGGAAATATACCACAAACCAATCAAAATGCGTTTCAAAGTCATAAAAATTAAGGTCTCATAATTCGAGGTCACTGTTAATTTATATTCAGTTGTATAGTTACAATCAGGTAAAAATATACCGCGAAGGGAGACATACATAGAAAACTCCGAATTAAATAGACAAAGGGTAAAATAATCGAAATGGCGTCAGTTAAGCCTCGTTCATACTAGGCCTTGGAATCGATTTAAACCTTTTCAAAACGTTTCGCTAGAGTATTCTCGAATATATTTGGTTCGATTTCCCAAAACTGCTTCGGGAACCATTTTCATACCGATTCGATTTTAGCAACCGATAAATGAAGCTACGATAAATCGATTTATATAGATAATGAGTGAAAACTATTCCCGGTGATTCCAAACTCATTAAGAAATGTTAGTGTGACCGTAGCTTTAGAGAAAAAAAATAATTTTCCCCTTATAAAAACCAAATTGAATAGTTAATTTACTATAAAATTGAGCCAATCTAACAATGGATTAAGGATGAAGTCACAAAATAGTCAGAAGCAAAGGACCGTGTTACTATTCTTCCCCATTTTATATATATTTTTTATTTTAAATATGAAATTGAATATGTCCATAGGTTCGACATATAATATCTCATCCCTCCCCCTTTATTAATACTATACCTAGTGAGTGAGTGCAGAAGGAAATGACTTAATTTCAATCTTCATGAATTTTTATGAATTTGCTCGAGCTCCCGTGTAAACGCTGGGTTGCCAATAATATGTCTCCGTGTGACGAAGTATATAATAATTCAATTTGGAGAATAATAATATAATAAACGTCTGTTTGTTTGCCCCATCTCCGGTAATCGGTTGCTTCAACGATTTTCGTTTCTAGTTAGGCTTAACTAAAGCTTCCTTTTATTTCCAATTTTTTTTCTTTTTCTAGCGACGAACAATGCAAATTATAGGTTATAACCGCGCTGTTTTCGGGAGGAATTATATTAAAATCCCGCCTATATTTCCCCCATTTAACTTTTTAAATAATGCCTGTCGATTTTTATGCGACTATATTATAGTCAAGTATAGTAAAATGCTAATTTTCAAATATTTCTTTAAAATTTCGGTACTCAAGCGAATATTTTTTTCCCGTATCTTTATTTTATTATTTTTATTTTTAAATTTAATTCCCAATGAAAAGTTCCCTCAGTTTAAATATGGATACTTCGAAATATGTCTTCAGGGCGAATTTAAATTTACAATTTAAATTAATTAACGATACTGAGAGTCGTTATTATTTAAAGTGAAAATGCAACCCGACAAGATGCGATTTTTTTTATTGAAGTCTTATCGTTTAAAGATGTGGCGTTTTTTGATTGTAGTCCAGGGAGTCCACACATAAATTTCAATTCCTTATAGGATTATACAGGATACAAAATTTAGTTTTATAGGATAATATAGGACAAATATTATCCCAAATAAAGTATTTTAAGGGTTTATTTCGGCAAAAATATCTTTAAAAATATGAAATTTTATTTTCAAGTTATACGGCCGGGAACTGCTTCTTCGCAAACGCTATACACGTGGTTCAGGTGATTTGTTTAGGTATTTAAATTGCGCGAAACTGTTAAGAATTTGGTTTAGATCCCCCCACCTCTTTAGGGTGCTCATGCTCACGAAATCTAGAACTCAAAATTATACTATTTTATAATATATTTCAAGGAATTACAGGATAATGTAGGACATATTTGAAAATATAGGATTTTATAGGAATTATAGGCCCACTGGGTTGCCTCTTAGTCGGAGGCTCTCAATTTAATTTAATGGTAAAACCAGAAGGTTTTCCATACAATGAAGAGACACTTTCCGAATGTTTTACTATAACCAAGAATTCATTCAGGTTCCATAAGAATATGGGAGGGCCGCGATTCAATAACCATCCTCCCAATCTTTGTAGCGAAAGTTTGTCTGCTTCGAATCGATTTTTCAAGTAAATCGCTCCTGACATCTATTATTAACCCGCGCCACTAACGACCTTGACATAATATTTTGAGTAATAAAAATGGAGCCGACCGAAAAAATATCTAAGCGTACTTTTTTTGCGAAAATTGCAGACGAACTTTTGTTACAAAGTTTGGGATGATGGTACCTGAGACTAAAGCTATGCTCCCATATTTTATGTAACCTGAATGGATTCTTGCTATAACGCAAACATCTCTTTTTAGAAGCGTGCAGATTCAATAAAAACTTACTTCATTTTCCTTTTCATCTTCCCATTAACTACGAGATATCAAACGTATCCCTAGCTGTTAAGCCTACTTTCCTAAATTCGAATAAGTTAAAAATTGATTTCTATCCTTATTTGTCCATTTTTCTTTCTAGTATATTAGGCATATTTTAACGATAAGGAATAGACAGAAAATAACTTCTCGTCGGGTTGCATTTTCCCTTTAAATAATATTATTTGATAATTAATACAGTTTTATGTTTATTACCAAAAAGCCTCGCTTATTATATTTTATATTGTATTTCATTTATACAAAATTTATGTTAAAATATATTTTGATATGCGTTTGTTTTTAATTAGTGAAATTGAGTGAAGCTAATTAAATTTACCGTTATACTTTGCAACTTTTAATCTTCCAAGGATGCATTTTGAAATTATAGCTTTATACGTCAAATTTATCTATTGTATAGAAGCTCGCTAGGAAATTTGATCTAAACTTTGTTATAAAACAGATACAAAAGTTTCGCAAGAATTCTTTCTCGAAATGAAAACGTTCATTTATAAAAGTCAAAAAAGATTCTTGTTCGCTTCAACGTTTTATTAATATCTCCCAAGATTTTTCCACAGCTCATTTTATACTGAAAAAAAAAAAAAAAAAAAAAAATTACATCCTAGTTTAGAAAGAATCTTTCGTAGAATCATAAATAATACCAATTTTTTTT
The DNA here is from genome assembly GCA_963920705.1 of Odiellus spinosus. Lineage (NCBI taxonomy): Eukaryota > Metazoa > Arthropoda > Arachnida > Opiliones > Phalangiidae > Odiellus > Odiellus spinosus. Next base: position 18,548,956 of record OY987228.1, on the reverse strand, counting down.
TTCTTACGTCTTTTCTTTTAAGTTGAAATATTTTCACGAAATTTCAACCCCCCACTCTTTTCCCTTTCGGGTCCCCTTTTTTTTAGGAATAAGTAAGTTTTAGCTTAGATTCAGGAAGTAGATACTTTATGATTCTCCTAAGCTTCGAAAGTGAATCAACTCCCATGCAGTTTTCATCCCCAAAATGTCCCGAATAACCTTTGTCATTAGTTATATAGATCTGTTCGATATGTTTTACTTAAAGACTGCTTTCTTATTAAAAAATATAGTCCCACTATAATAAATGTTTCAAAATTTTGTGAAAGAAGCTTTTAAACTATATCAATCAATTGCGCATGCCCAAATTAATGACCAGAATTAAGGTTTAATTGAAAAAATGGTTTTGAACAGCGTTGTAAGTGCTAAACCTAAATAATGAATTTATTTCTTAAATTGCCTTAAAAAATATGGTTTTTACCGAGGGGTGACGTCTTTCTTGAATTGTTTGTACATCTAAGTTCACACAAGTTCAGTTTTGACAGTGCAAACTCTTGTGTTCATGTTTGATATAGCGCGAAGAGTTCTCAAATGTAACATTCTTGAAAAATTCCTATACTCATTTTTATGCCATTTCAGCATAGTTTATATTCTAACATATTATGTATCCGCGAAACTCTTATCGAAAATTCTTAAACTCGTAAAGGAACTCGTATCTATTTAGAGTGTTTCTCCGCTACACTATATATTCACTTAACACATTATTTCCTCTCGAACCTAGTACGCGAGCAAATTATGGGCGTGCTACAAACGCGTGCTTTTCTCGGAAAAAACCTAGCAAGAATGAAGAAAAGGGGGCCATTTCAAGCCCGAGGTGTATCATTTGGACCCATCTTAGGACATAATCATTTCGCCCTCGCCAGTAATGGGGGAGTCGCGCGATAGGCGTCTAAGTACAGTACCGATAGACAAGGTAGATAGAGCTTAGTCTCCCCGAACTAAAGCAAAAACCAACATCTAGAATCTTTACAAGCATCTCCACTCTAGCATCCACCCCCGCGCGCAAAAGCTGGAATCATCATTTGTAAACATAATCTTTTCCTCGCTCAGTACCGATGTTACTGAATGTATACAGGGTGTATTAGCGCCCGTAACGTCTAAAAATATATATGGTCTTTGCTCTTTCCATCGAGCAATACGCGAAGTTTGTTACGAAAGACAAGAATATTAGTTTTTAATTGTGTAATGTGATGCAGACACCACCAGGCAATTCTGGCTAAGTAGCCATGTACTGTTCTTGGTTGCGTATTTTGTTATAAATTTAAAAACATTTAGGATGATAATTCAAGGAGATAAAAATATCTTCAATAAAAGTCAATTCTCATCGGATAATGATTTTTGACTTAGAGTGCGTGGGTTAAAGGGACTCTGACCTTACTCTTGAGTGTGCGAAGCAAAGTGTAGGCGGCGCTATAGCAAAGAGGTTATATCGTACTAATTTCTATTTCGGCATTGACACGCTTCGTTTGTCCAAATTCGACACACACGCTCGGACACACGTACACCCTGTTAGCGCGAGGTTATTATTTTGCCGTTGGCAAATCTCATCTTACGTCCGTCTATACTCGACGGTCTATTTGGAATAGAAAAATATATTCTCGATTACCGACGGTAAATCACGATTATTTACCCTAATCACCATTTGTTACTACAACGGGGTGTAGTCCGTCACGGGGTCCCGGCGCCCGCGAAGGTTCGCCTCCTATCTTTCGCCAAAACGAGAAATTATTTTCCAGCAGGATGATAGATGAATATCCACATCCTCAGGGTCAACTTACCACGAGAGAGTCTACAGCCTTCGGTAATTAGTTCGTTCCTTTCGTTCCCCTACTTCGAACGCCGTTATCAAGTTAAGATGGATTCTACTCGGAAAGTTCTACCACGCGTTCCGAAACAATCTTCCGTCTTCTATTTTTTCCCCGAGTTCTATAGCCGACTATCCCGATCCGTTCTCGTATTATTCCTCCCATTTGCCCTTCTGCCGCATCCTGCTAAGCATTGACGATCTGACCATAGTTATAAATTGTTAGTTTTTTGTCACGCTGCAATTTTGGAGTTTGCTCCTTTTGGCTATAGCTCTATATACGTTAACGTAACTAGCGTCTCGGGGGTATATAAGGAGGGGATGGAGATCCAACAAAAATAAAATAAAAAAAAACGTTTTTTAAAGAATGGACCACCGCGATTCTAATTCCCGGTATATCCTGCTACAGGCCATCCCTTATTATATACACCACCACTCGTAAGTAAGGGGGGACGTTCTATAAGTACTCGCGGAAAATTTTAATTAATTTGCTTGATGGGCCAAAAGTTGTTTTTGGTTTTTTATTTCGTACTTTTTTTTCTTTCCAAGAATTGGGTATATTTTTAGTACTCGGCTTTTATTGCCCTCAGCATTTTCTTCTTTCAAGTTTATAATATCTATCGTTTCTTATTTCAAGTTTATAATTGAATTATTGGTAAAAACTTTTGAATCTATTGAATGCTAAAGATGATACAAAAACACCCTTCGTTAAAAAAATGCAGAAAAATTGTAAAAGATTCCAGGAGCGTTTAAATTGATTACTTTACGATCTTTCAACGCTCGCTAAATTGATGAAGAATTTTCGCATATGTCAATATTTAACCCGAAATTTATCGATGCTCCCGCGGCATTAGTTTTTTTTATTATTTTTTTGATAAAAGGGGTGATAAAATTTAACCAAAGTTTTTCTCCTCTGTCTCTCGCTTTCAATTTTTTTAAGCCTCTATTAAATATGTAAGACCCAGCGTTCGTTCGTTTTCTGGCGTGCACCCCATCACTGGTACTATGAACTACCATTGCAGCATCTAAAGAGGTTTCGCAAAACACACCACTCTTTACAAGGATTCATTCTACGAATTTTTCGATTCACCCGTTGGTTTGTCCCTCCCTGTGAAGATAATGCAATACAGGCATAAGGATGATTTTCTTGCTAAAGCTTTGACATCCAGGGATGATTTTATGTCTAAAGCCTTGGGATCTATGATTTTATGGCGCCTAAACCCTTGGTTTCTACAGTAGTCCCCTTTCAAGCGCTCCTCCGACAAGGGGATTTCATGACGTCAGGTTTCTTCCCCCTTTGCTCTTTGCTGCCTCCTTATAGGAAGTGATATCTTAACGTCATTGAGGTATTGTTTAAAATTCTTGGTAAAGAGAGAAACTTCAGAGTTACTGGACTATCTTGTTTTTTCATTTTATTTTTTTCATTCTGTAAACGTAAGCGAGAGGGGAGCCGTTTTTTCAGGTGATATCGAGCTCTAGGGCGCTAATCACCTCTTTGGAGGCGAGCAACTACGAACGATGGATCTTTAGAGTAGGGGATCCCGGGAGGAGGATGGAATCGGGGAGGGATGATAGTGGATACTCTCGGGGCTCTGGAATTAGGAGGCGGGACCGGACCCTCGGGGTTATGCAAACAAAACTGACAGGCGATGACAGAGGGGAAAAAACTGGCAAAACTTCATCTTCTCCTTTCCAAGGTTTTTTTTCTTTCTCTCTCTATTTCTCTCTCCGGGCGCTAAGCCTAAACGGAGAGCTCTACAGTGGCGCCAGAAAAGAGTGGCGGAGTGCCTGCCAAATAACCGATACCATCCGCCGGGACTCTGTTGTCGAATGATAAATAAATAAACAAATTCTTCTTTTTTTTTTCGATACAGCTCCAGAAAGGGGTATTTTCGTTTAAAGACGACATTTAGACTATATGAAGGTAAACAAGGCTCTTCCCGGAATGAATTTTCCATACCCCTCCTAATTGGCTCAATTATTTTATTATTATTCTTTCGTTCTATGGATGAGTTTGAGTATCTGGGGGTAACTTTGGTCGCCAAAGTATTAGTCAGGTTCCAGGACTAGCCGATGGTCACTATTACCCTTTCAATATTTCTCCCAGACAAGAATTATAAGATCGACTAATATCTTTATTTCCCAATCCATTAAACGTAATTTCTTTAATATTTTCAGGGGGGAAGCGGGATTAACAATTGCTTTTCTTAATATTATATTTAATCGTAATTGGGTTTTTTCGAGGGGTACGTTTTTTGTTATAACTTTTTTAGTATCCACTCAAGCTACTTGTATTTCAGGACCTGTTTCCCCATTACTAAATACAAAAGTTGTTTTATATATAGGAGAAAAAGTCCCAAGTACCATAATTTCCTTTCTGTTTCAGGAATTTTATTATAGATCTTTATTCGTAGGGTTTTTTTTTTTTTTTTGGTTTGGATAAGTGGCTCAAGTTTAAAGGGATAATGAAGAAGAGTAATGAGTTATTCTTATTCGATAATTATAAGTTATTAGTGCTCGGAATCGGATAACCATTATCTTCTGTTATTCATATTTTTCAGATATTTTAAGATTAATTGTTTGTGATTATAGGATAAGATTTATTCGAAGATAAGGGTTTGAAGCTTTATCTATTAATAAGTTACTCGTATTAAAACGTATAAGATAAAATAATTAATTCAAATTAACTTACAATTTGAAGATAATAAATAAAGCTTTTAGGTTTAAATTGTATTTATTATTTCTAAATAACGCTGCTAATTTTCTAGGATAATCTGCTATTTTTGGATAAAAACGGTTACGAGTATTCTTCGGATAAATTAACTGGAATGATAAATTATCAATTTTTAAGCAAACGGATAATATCCGAATATAGATCAGTAGCTTTATCCAATTAATAAAAGTTATCCGAGCACTGTCACGAAAACTAAAAAAAAAACTTAGAAAACGTTTCTGGTTAATTTTCAGTTTAACTACGGTCACACGCAATAGCGTATCCAAATCGATTTTAAACTGTGAAATGAAACCGATATTAGAATTGCTCAGAATGGTTTTAAGCGCCATCAATCTGTAGGCTGTTTGAAATTGGTTCCCGAAGCTGCTTCGAGAAATTGATTCCAGATAATTTTTTTCCCAGTCATACGACTGCAGCGAAACGGTTTGAATCTCTTCCAAACTCAATTATGTTGATGAGTAGTTTTTATTTTGAATATTCTGTAGTTGTTATCCAAACCAAGGATTCGTATATTCATTTAATGTTTTCATTAAACATTAATTAATGTTCTATTAATATGGGGCGTTTAATAAGTGATATTCGAAACCTCGACGAGAATTGGGCACTTATCCTTTTCAATATATATATATATATATACTTTCCGAAATCAGTTCATTTAAGTACTTATTCGGTTGCCCATGTGGCGATATAACGTATTGGTATAAAAATGGCACAATTTTATTCCAGTAGAAGACAAACATTTTATAAAAGAGAAAGGTCGTGTAATAAATCTCCGTGTAAGGAAGCTTATCATATCGTGCGCACGTAGCGATGGACCGAAAGTTAGTGTATACGATAATTACCGGTTTCTGGTACTTCTTATTGACCCCTCGTGATTAATGCGAATTGCCAGGCGATGATAGGCGTTCGAATACCCACCCTAATCTCCCTCGCGTTCAAATCCTCGTCTAATACTTAAATATCGATTTTGATCCCTCGATCTCCTTAAGGCCGAGAAGACTGCCAATTTGGCGCTAAGAAGAGGGTTTCCTATCTAAACATTATCCGCGCTATCAGATTGAACGGTGTGGAAGCCTGGATGGAATGAATTTCTAAAAGCCTTAGAACCGTCTTTCCAGTAATATCTCTTCATTAAGACTCCATTGGCGAATGGATTACGTACATTTACCCGCGAGACACGATCTCACGATTTGATTCCGCACCCTCTTATAAAATTCGTAAGAGTTTTTAATATATAAGAATCTAAGTATAAAACGTGGGCACGATGAAGGAACGCTTCTCGATTGGCAAGGCGGGAAGATCTCGAAATTTTCCCCCCAGAAATTCAATTTTTTACTTGATTAACGAGAAATTCGAGATCATTTCGTGGAAATTTTGGGAGATGGGGTTATCGCGGTTCGCGGGCTTCTGATAATCAACGCGACACTATAGGAGTTTTCAGCCCTTTTTAATTAGGAGGTACTTCGCTCTTTTCCCCCTCCTTGAAAATTTTTTCCTTTTAAGTAACATGAATTGGTAGCTGATTTTTAAAGACACCGTATTCCGATTCCAGGGTTTGTACAAGATTAGCTCATATTCTCAAATAATTATAATTTTTCCTGAGGTTTGCGTGAGTTTTTTTGACTCAAAATCATTTACTTTGAGATTTGCATGAGGTTTTTGACTCCAACATTTTCCTTCAGATTTCCAGGCTTTGTCTGTTTTTCATGTTTGTACGAACCCTGTGAACCAAATCTTATTATTATTATTTTTTGTAATATTCCTTGAAACTCTGATAAGAATTGTGCAATATGCACATTTATTTTTACTCACTGTTTTGTGACATTTGTGAAATTTTATGGGTTATGCCTGAAGTAAAAGACGAATAAATTAAATCAGAAAATGAGGGTTAAGAAATATTGCGTTCTTTAAAGAATGAGCTTGACCACATTACAAAATACTCTAAAACGCGTTTTTCTTTTCAATTTACGTTTAAGTATTGATTATTAAACAGACCATATACGTTACCTTTATATCCTTTTCAGACGAGGCGTGACTAGCCTCTTTAATCAGATTTAACCGAGGTTTAATCACGATTAACCGAGGTTTATTGAACTGAGAAGGCTAGGTAAACCTCGGTTAGATCTGATTAAACCACGGCTAATTTCACCTCGTCTGAAGAGAGTATGAGGGAAATTTCTCAGAGAAGCGCTGTAGTAAAGTCGCTAGAAATTAAGTCATCACGACACGTTTAATTTCCAAACTTTCAACATTTTCTTTTAATACGTATTAAATATTCAAGTTAAATTAGGAACTTAAGTAATTATCATTATAACCTATAATTATTTTACGAATATAGCCTATCTCTTTAAGAAATCAAATTGAAAGTAAAAGAATAGAAAAGATCTTTGGTTCTATCATTGCTTAAATTCAACTAAATCCTATGCAAATTTATTTTTACTCGTATGAGGAAGTACAAATAAGTGATGACAATAAGATTAGAATTATCTTTACCCTCCTGCTATTAACATCTGGTATTTTTTAAATATATTTTCGAGTGAATGCCGACTCATTGGCGAGCTTACAATGACATCTTATCAATTATTGTCTGATATACTACAGATCCCGGCTCGAATCTTTTAAAACAAATAAATTAGATATTAATATTATTTATATAGATTTTGTTTTGAAAAATAAATAATTAAATCAACATCTAATCTTAACGGAATGACCCCTCGTCCTAAAAGGTTTCGCATTTCCGATTACACCAGTATATACGAAAATTAAACCCTTCTTCAATATTAAAGATTCTTCGTCAATTTAGTTAATTACCGAGACACGCTTCTCGTATTTCTTAACGATATCCCATCATTCCTTTTTTTTTCTCGTCTTCTTCTTTTGGTTGGGGCGATGATTAAAGAAATCGTCGAAACTTCCCCCTCAATTAAACGTCATTATTAAATTGTTGGTTAAATAAAAAGCCTCATTGGTTTATACCCTGCACATTTCTTTTTCTTCTTCTTCTTCTTCGTATAAATCTCAACTGCATCTTTTTAAAGGGTTAGTATCATATTTTTAATTGTTTTTCTATTGTCGCGGTCCCTATTTCCACGCTGTATAGGTTTTCTTTTATCTGTCTATGCCAGTTGTTAAATAATTTGATATATATCTCCAAATTTATTATCCGAAATTGTAGAATATACAACCTTTATAAACTTAATTCCACTAGAGCCTCGTTCCTACTTACTGGATTATCAAACCAGCGGATTTGGAAATACATTGTGGAACAGATAACAAAACTCAATAGCTTCTATGGGAAAAAATTTCAATGGGATTTTATCATTGAGCGCGTGCTATCAAAATTAATTTTTCACGTCTGGCGCGTGTTTATAGCACGCGCTCAATGTTAAAATCCCATTGAAATTTTTTCCCATAGAAGCTATTGAGTTTTGTTATCTGTTCCACCCTGTATAACAAATTATTTAGGATTTTTCTTAGTTTTGGCCGCCAGGAAATAATATAAGGATTACTCGTGACGTCTGACACGTTAAGTTATTCGGATATATCGGATGAGTTTTTTTTAATTTAATATTAGGTGTATATCAACTGTTCTACTTGTTTTTCTGTACAAATAAATTCGTTTTAGAAATAGATAATTTATTATAAATTGATTAGTAACTAAACCTCGGGCTTTCACGTATTTTTAATGAACTCCAAATAGAAATTGAGCAGTATTTTCGGAAAGATCGTTAAAAAACTATTAAATATATATATACATACGTCATAGAAAAAATAATCGTACCAGTAAAAATACATATTTTAAAATCGCCATTTTCGAAATTTTTAAAATAAAAATTCCCCGCAATATTACGTCATCGCGTGGTTATTGTAGAGCATACAGGTGATTCTCGCACTATGTTCTGGCCTGTGATAAAGTCGCTTTCACGCGGTCTTTTTCGTAAAAGTACTTAATCCAGAAAGTTCTCTTTCGTATCAAAATTACGTCATATATGGGAAAAATTGCATATATATTTTTGGTAATTTTCATTTTCCTAAGAAGATCTCAAGCCATATGTATAAAATTTTGAATATGACGTTTTAATAGTATAATAAAACTAAAAAATATAATCCGTAGACATTCAAAAAAAGGTGACAGCTTTACTTTAAATAGAAAATAACGTGGAAAGTTTATTATTTCGTCAGCTTTTTTATATTTTATTTTAATCGATTTTTATCCCGTGTCTAAAAAGTATTTCATAATCTTTTCTTTCGCTAAATACCAACTCCTATTAAATGGTACCTTTCTAGCGTCGTATTTCTTGGTCATTAAAGTCCGGATCTTTAATAGGTGGTAGGAGGGGGGGGGGGTAAGAAATGGATAAAGGAGAAAAAAAACCCAGACACGTTTTTGGCCGAATAGTTCTCCCTAGTGGCAAAAGGCAAAGCGGGGACCCCCCATGCCGCGCTAATTTCGGATTTCTCATTAGGGGCACGCTGACTTACCTAAATTTCGTATACATACGGTATGTAAATATATCACTCCCCCTACGTTTTTTTTTTATTTTCTCCATCCCTTATACTTTTTAGGAATAAAATTGCATTGTAATAGGATTCGCTATCACGCCCTCTAGTGGAAGGGGGGAGTTTGAAATCTAGACGTAATAACGCTTTGCGCTTGATTCCGTGGTACCCTAAATATCGAGTTCGTTATTATCTCGAGGGCTAATAAGGATATTTTCTTTAATTGCGTGATGAACTCCTCCGTCGCTTCAAAATGTAAATTTTTGAGTAAGTTTCTTGGAAAGGTTCCCCTTCCCCACCCCCCGATGTATCAGAGTGCGAAGATTTATAAATACTTTAAAATAATTACTTTTAATTATGGTTAATTGGATAATTGTGGGTATTTATAACTAGATTGGTTAATTTACAATTATATTTAAATATGTATGAAGATTTACCGCGTTATTAATGACGTCATCGCGGTAAACAGTTGAAATTAATATTGAACGTGAATTTGTATCGGCAGTATTAAATCGTGTCATTCAGTCAGCCAATTAGAACAGTTTGTGGGAGATAATTTGTGAATCTGATGTAAGACAGTTGTAGGCTATGCGTAGACAATAAACAGGAGCGACTAGAAGGTTCGTGTATCTCGACATTATCGAAGCTTTTAAATTGTAAGTCTGAACAAATCTTTAGATCAGTGTTTAATTTTTATAGTTGATTTTAGTTTTTAGTATACGCAGTCTTTCATTTTCGATTTTCAGCACTGTTATACTTGCAAAGATTATCAGACTACGAACATAGCTTAGCGTAAATTTTAGCTTAGAAAGAAACCGGTTTTATGCGGATATTTTTACCCGAAGTAAGGCTGTATACTTTTAATGAAATGCCCAACTATGCCTAGTTCTCATTAATCCCCCTACTCCCTTAATCTAAGATTAGTAAATAGACCTGTTGTGTGACTGAGAGCCAACTGGGTTATTCTCAAATTATCGATTTTTTTAAATGATCTAAAGAGTTTGACAATCGATCCTTTGGACGTAAAGATAATCAATTTGCGTCAGTGTTTCTTGAGCGGCAGGTGTGACAATATTTAATGTTTTAAACAAAAATTTGGATACATTATTATCCTATAAATCTCGCGCTGAATTTATTCCGTAATAATTCGAGGTGACAATGCGTGTTCGCGTTAAAAAAAATCACTTTCCATGCCGCTTTGCGTCAGTCTCAGAGAATCCATTAGGGATAGTAGAAAAAAACCTCATTAATTGGATTAACGAGTCTTGAGGTTGATTTTTTTTCTTCACATTTTTTTAACGTTTTTTTTACATACTTTAATATATATTTTTTTTTATATAAAAAAACAGTCGGGGGTATTGCACGATTGTTAAACAATGAAAGCATGTCCGTGACTAAATTTTTATTCTTTTATTATTCTTAAAGGGATCGTAACTTTTTTATTAGACCCAAATAATGCCCCAATTTCTGAAAGTTAAGAAATAAATTATACGCTTAATCAAGAACGTTTTTAATTAAGGCGCATTAATGACTTTACGATTTCCCTATAAGGTGTCAAACGTTTCCCTGCCCATTCCAATGTTAGTAAAGAGATACATTAAGCAGACACTGTCATTACACGTGACTGTTTGAAATCCGGGCTTGATTTCCAGAGCGCAGTCGTGTTAAATACGGCTAATCATTTATACAGTTGTCAGAAATTAAAATTGTCGCGCTCAGGAAATCAAGCCCTGATTCCGTGGTAGTCAGGTTAACCTGTCTCTTTACTAACTTTGGACCATTTGGGATTATTTCATGACTTTTCCTGGTTTTTGAACTAGTTACGTAATGAACCCTATAAAAATGTTGGCAAACCTACCAATTTCAACATCATAAGTGTACACTATAAGAGTTAAGATTGACATAAATCAAGAGTCTAATAGCTTTAAATTGGTTTTATTGAAGTGTAGAAAATTTGAGTGAATTGATTATAAAAGAAACAATTTTCAAGCTCAAGGCTTTTTAATTTGCATCAATTGAAGTTCTCCCACTATACGTTCTCATAATTTTTCTCCCTTTATTTTCATATATATTATAAAAAACGGTTGGTGCTGAGGTCACGTTATACATTTGTCTTGTCCATGTAGTGTCCTTTGTTATATATATAAAATATTACGCGAATATATTTTTGTCCCCTCATCTTCTCATCGTATTGTTACGAAAAACCATGGATGAAATCTTTATCATCTTTCAAATTGAAATGTAGGGTGTAGTTAGGCTTTGGGTACCCAAGCTATTGAATGTAGGCATATCTCTGCCTTGTGGTAACAAAAGTATCACCAATACAACCCTTGTATGATGTTAGGAATGCTATTTTTACATCGATCACACGCTATACGCGGTTCTATTTCATACACACATACAGAAGGAATGCAATCTCGTATAGTTTCTATCAAAAACATCTGGAATTCTGCTCGTATGAGAGGTAACCAATTTGAGATTGGTCGCGCTGTTACTGTTAGACTCGTGGCATCGCGCAGACTTCAACTCTCGGATTCTAATGGACGATTAACACGGAATGCCGTTAGTCTATAGGTATAAGAATCCAATAGGATCGCGTTCATACGTGTGTGAAGCAATCTTTCTACGCGAGATGAAATAATACTATTTCGCTGAGGCTTATATTTTTACCAAGGGAGTGGGGTCAATCCTGACACGATGAAGGGGGCTGGAAACACAGTCTAATGGGTGGTCTCGACAATGATTAGCGAACCCAGGGCGAGTTTTCGGGCGCATAATATTAAAAGGGCTTAGTCCTAGGCCCCACCTGGATGACTCAGACGGCGTTAATGGCCAAGTAATCGTGGGATAAGTCCAGCCAATGGCGATACTCTCTTTTCCCGCGCGTGGTTATTATGCGTTTTTAGGAAAGCCTTCGTTATTTATATTCCCGCGTAATTTTCGAGCCCTTGAACATATCCGGTGAACATTGATTTTAATGCTATACTATTAAGATTTTAATTATACCACGAACCTTATTTAAAGAAAAGAATGAAAATACGAGCTTTCCCGCGTAATTTTAAGTAATATTTTGATGTAAATTGTCATATTGTTTAATTGTCTTAATTTATTCATTAACATTTGTTTAATTGTTTAATTTTTATTTATTTTATAGACAATGTCTTTGTGTGGTCGTGGAAGAATTGAATAGCAACACTGCAACACCTGTAATTGTCGTCCCAGTCTTGATTGGAGTTTATCGAAATATGGTAAGTCTGACTTTTCTAATTGTTTTAGAACTGCTATCAGTTTGGAATTACGCGAATCATTGGATAGAAGTATCGTTACCATTAAGAATTAAAAGTAATCTGGGATTTAAAGCTTAGTAAAACGTTCAAAAATTTAATTAGATTACAAACTTAATCCCCAAAAATACGATAATTATTAACAATTTCATTGGCGTCACGTTTTATTAATCATATTTAAATATAGTTTCGTAAATTCTTTTGATAATAATTTTAAACACAGTCCAAGCTTAATTACAGTTGGAAAAATATTCAGAGTATAAATTACTTTATAATTATAAAGTCGTCTTTGTAAATTGATATTAGGTAATTTTCAATTTTCGTAAATCGAATTATTCCATAAATCGAGCGATGATGATCGCGATACCGGGTCTCTAAGTGGTAAAAAGGTGTTTATCCGGCTATGATTTTTTCTCAAGCGTATATCGCTTTAGATCAAAGAGACCATCCACGTCGTTATTCAATTTTCTCGCTCCTCTAACCCTTGTTATATTCGGAAATTTATCTTTTTCCATTTAGCATCCCCTATATAATCCTCCCCTCGAATCTTGGCGAGAACCGTATTATCCCTACAGGTAATAACTATATCTGTTGGTTGGCTTAATAGGCATAGCCCGTTATTTCGAGCCTGATTTCATCGGGATGGTAAAGGGGGATAGAAAGACCTAAGCTCTTCGCTTATAGGAGAGATCTACCGTCGAACGCCGAGATTTACATATCAAAGAGAAAAGCCGACCGAATCTTTTTGGCGGCATCATTTTCTTTATTTCCCCCCATTTTCTTAATAGAGGAGCTGAGGTGTGGAACGAGGATTGAGGGGGGGATGAAGAAACGGTCGAAGGAAGATGTTGCGACCAGAGGAGGAGGGGGATGACTGGCGGAAGAAGAAGATGATGCTAAAAGAGAAATGAATTGGAAGACAGGCAGTTATAAGGAGTTGGGAGGGGAAAATAGTGGCGGCGGCGTGCCGAGTTAAAAGGGAAATCGAGCGAAGGCGGTCGTCTTTGATCTTCCCTCTCCACCTCCTTCTTTCTCCCTAAAGAGAGAGAAAAAGACCCTTTATGAAGAACAGAAATCGTCTAATTCGGTAATTAATTGGAAGAAAATTAGAAACGCGTGTATAACCTCGGGCCTCGATACGCCCAGTAGTTTTGTCCGCTCGTATTTTTAAAGCCAGTTTTTTTACTTCATTCTTTCATTCCGGGGTTTTATTATTATTTAGAGGGTTCATATAGATATATAAATTACGTAGAAGCTAGTGTTAATACTATAATTTAACGAAGTAGGTTATTGGTGTAGATATACGGATTGGCAACGAGCTTATATATAGATATGACCTTTGAGATACGAATCAAAATATGGTGTATGACCGAATATTGATTTTATTCGCGAGAATAACACTACCCTATCTTGGAAAAGAAAGGCCGTAGAATCTTTATACGTGCTGATAAGGTTAAATAGAAGCTACGTAACACAATGATAAAACTTAAATATATATGCCAATTAAGTTGTCTCCTCGAGTATGCAGGCGTGGGCTAAAGGAGCTGGGGCCCTGGGAAATTTGCTAGATTTGTTGGTTTACCTTGGAATAAAATTTGTTGGCGTCAAAGAAGCCCTCCTCAAAGAAGCCCTCCCCCCCCAAAAAAAGCTCATAGCAATCTCAAACGGCTTAACCATAGATATATTGATATAATTTGGAGTTGGAATCTACTTATATACAATCCGAATCATATAGTTTGCTATGTGGTCGATAGTAAAGAAAGGTTTTTCGACCAAAATTTTTATGACCTACTTATAAATTTTTAAATTGAACTACATTACTTATGATAACACCATAAAAAATCCAAAATTTCGTTTGATGCTCTTACAATTATACCTTTTTGATCAAGGCTTAGGTGACGTTCTTGTCATCATACCAAGATCTTGCCATTTCTTTTTAAATCTATCATTATCATTGGCTCGCAAAGACGTTAGGTATATACGTCACGGTTTGCGTAATATAATTAAAGATAGATTCGAATGGTATCGTAATGGATTGTTGCGTAAAGACAGCGGGGAAATTCTTAAACTATTTCGTGATTCCTTTCCCCTTTCTGACTTTGTTCTAGTCGGCTTCGTTTCATTTGCTATACGTCGCATCAGGGGGGAGAAAGGGTGGAGAAGCAAGAGGTATCTCGAGTTTGACTCCACAGTTATCCGTGTTCGCATTACTGCCCATAATCAAAATTCCACTTTAAGAATAAATATAAAAACTTTTACTTTACTCCCTAGTTTAAATAGCGAAGAATTTATAGCGAAAACGCGCTGACAAATTAAGATAGCCACCTGCTTCAAACTTTTGGCGTTTCCTCGCGAGGCCTTGGCCCTTCAACGATTATTCAAACACGATTCAAGTGTCTCTGCTCGCGAAAATTTCAGCTTTGCCCATGCGCAAATGATACAATAGGTATAGGCGTTAGATATAGTTGCTCTCACTTTCTCACCGGTCGCGATCTCTGTTTTTATCACTAATGGATTTAACCCCTTCCCCATTTTCTCCATGTTATTTTTAAATTAATTCCAAGACTGAGTACCGAAGAATGAATCTGGTACGGGCTTATTGTTAGTATATCGCCGCTGCTCTCGTTATCTTATACGAAATTAGAAAGACACGATGAAAAATGTTGTGTGGTGATGAAATTAGTTGCGAATTTCGACGCTCTTGCCAAACATTCTGTACCGATAGAGCGACGTGTATAATTATTCATTAACTGATAAGAGCTAATTGTTTTTGGCAACTGAAGTCGCTTTTACACATTGTTAGAAAATTAGATCCTAACCCTAACGAGAAAGTTCGTTTAAATAAGTTTCTTTCGGTAATAATTAAGCCTTTAAAAACAATAAACAACACCAAAATTTAATGTGTGGGTTATGAAACCAGTTTGAGCTCATGCGCTGTGACGGTGACGTATCATCCCCCTTTACGTGTGTGATTCTAAGGGTTATGTAGGATATATTGTACATCGTTCCCTAGCTTCTCTCGGGCGAGTTTTTTGCTTGTTTATTTTAGCAAAAGTATCTTTTTATTGCATAAAAGTAAACAACGCCCCGTAGCTAAATACTATCAGCAAAGGCAGAAGCCGATGAAACCCTCCTTTGAAGTCTATTACTCCCGGGTCTTGTCTACCCCTCTCTGTATGGGTTATTCTCAAAAGGCGCGATCTGTACGCCTCCTAACGGTAGATGTTTTCGGAGCGGGAGCCGGGAGCTCGTCGAGCGAATATCTCTAGCAGCCTTGGAGTTCGTCTAAAATGTACCAGCAGATTCTGATTTAAGACACTCTATAGCGGCCGCGGACGGTGTCAATAGTGAAATCGGAGGCGCCACTCTTTGGAGAAATTCCGGAGTTGGGGGGGGGGATGGCAATATAGCCAAGCACGGCCCGCCTAAATTCCGTCCCTCTCTCCCGACTCAAAATATCGAGGAAGAGTCCAAATCACTCGAGTCAGACAGGGGTGATGATTTTTTTGTCTAGTTTGAGTATTAACCTATACGGGGCGTTGTTTACTTTTACGGAATATAGTGGACTTTTGATTTTAGTTAATAAATCGATTTAAAAGGAACTGTTGTATGTCCGAAGCCTCTTCTAAAACGTTTATTTAATAAAAAAAAACTTATATAATTCCACGTACAATATTGAAAAGAAAACTGAGAAAGCTTATTGATTAATAATATAGCTAGAGGCTTTACCTTCGAGTCTTGATTTTTGTTTTCCACCTTACTGGAGGAGGAGGAAAAAAAAAAAACAAAAGGAAGTAAAAGTAATTAAGTCTGGAAAGAAGGAAAATGGCGCCGAGGTAAAACGAATATATATATAGCGTACAATGTTTAGTATATTGAAACTAAAGCGAAAATGGATTTTTTTCCCTCTCGTATTGAGCCCGTATTGTCGGCACCATATATAATACTCGGATAGAAAGAGAGAGAGAAAAGAATTCCGCCTTCATTTTTAGTCGTGGGGACCCGCTCGCGCGTTATTGATGATCTTCTGGGTAGGAACGAAAAGTATAATCCACCCTATACTACATTACCACTTACGGTGCCTTCACATAACCGTGAGAACTTGAGGGAAAAAAAAAGACTTGTCTTCCTTAAATTTCGAATTGTAACAAAAGGTTAATCTTCATTTTCATGCTCGCTAGTAGCGGATAAAAAAGCTAAAAATCCGCCACCGCTATAAGCTTGCATCGTTTTCACGCTTGCTTAAACCGAAATAAATCGCGGAAAAATTCACAATTAAACGGATTTTTCACTTACCGAACCGATCTCTTTGAAACCGCGTAATTTGGAAATGCTCGCTAAAATCGTCCGCTTCTAGTGAGCGTGAAAATGAAGCTTTAGACTGACTATAAACTAAATTTTGATGGTTCAAGCAAGAAGGATCAGATAAGGAGAGGAAAAGTGGGAACGGCGCGGCTCCTACTGCGTCGGCCTAAACTCCCACTCTGGGAGAACGGGGGACAGACGGGGGTAGAGATGCTTCGTGGTAAATTGTTGTCACGTGGGTAAAACGAATCATTTATGAGACGCGCTAGCTAGCGACCACGTGACAACAGTTTACCTCGAGAATTTCCTATCCCCCCTTTCCACCCGAGTGGGAGGTTGGCTCTTCTCTCTCTAACTCAACGCAGCCCCACTTTTCCTCTCCTTATCTGATCCTTCTTGGTTCAAGGTAGGCAAATGGAGGCGACATCACCAAATTACACGTAAATACTTGTTAATTAACAAAAATATGATAAGGACCTGGATTTATAAAATTATATACAGTAAGAAAAGTCACACAAATAAACACACATTTTAAAAGGTTAGGAGCATTTTTGTGCATTAAAAAGAATGATTAGGGTACCATCATCTCTATTTCTCCGGGATTTCACTGCCAAAGCTAGTAATATTAAAAATATAATTGTGTCAGACTAACTATAATATTCCTTTGTAATTTGTTTTTAACTTTTTATTAGTGGATTTTTTAAACTATAAAGAAAATCACTTGTCAGGTTGCATTTTCCTTTTAAGAATATTTTTGGATATCTTTGAAATTAAGAAATCGTATATCGATCGATTTTGCTTCGTTGATGTTTGTAGAGGCACCTCTAGGTACCCTTACCCAATGTCTTTCCACCATTCTCGCTTGAGAAACTTGAGGTTGACGTGGGAGGCTGACAATCTGCCTCGCGTCCGTCAGACTTCGTAAAAGAACGGGGGAACCCATGAAATAAAGAAAAAAAATATAATTTCCGAACGCCACGCTATTGGTTGAAAAGAGAACCATATACGTAAGGAACAAACGCTACCGTCACCAATTCTGTAATTGTACCACGCTGTATCTCGACAAAACGTGTTTTTTTTTTTTGGGGTTATTCATTTTTACGTAATTACCCCTTTATGCAATTTTCCTTGCACGCGTGCGTCGCTTCACACTGTGAACTTTCTGAACAGGCGCAAAAACCAAGTTCTGTAGAGTGTGTCCACTATTCTGAACGGAATGCGATGGAATATGGGGGGGGGGGGCTGAAGCTATATACGATTTGTTTACCCCATTTCTCTGTAAACTATATAAGCTTTCTTCATTCCGCGTTGTTTTACTTTCACACTGTGACAAAATTATGAAATATAGCTTCGTAGCTCAACCTATTACCAACCAGCTAGCGAGAAATAAGGAGGAACTTCTATAAATTATAGAATATGTATGTCGTTAAAAGACCATGTTCCTTGGCCCCCCACCTTGGATGTATTTTAATAGAAATTGCGCCACTATGGGCGACTATAACAACGCCAATGTAATTTATTATAACTATACCAAGGTCCTTTTCTATACCTTTTTTATATATTCCGCCAACCAAAACGTCCGGGCTTAAAGGGATACTGAAAAATGAAAAATTGGAGATGTATGTAACGAGTAATTTTTAATAGAATCTTCATTTTCAAAACTTTACCCGAATTTAAATATCTGTCCAATTAACAGATTATTTTCTTCATAAGCAAAACTCAACGCTTCTTCGTAATCCTTGCGTGCTCCGAAAGCATAAAATACACGTTTCTCAAGCGCGTGAAATGTAGATTTCATTTTTTCAAAATTTCGAAGATGGCGAAATTGTAAAATATTTAATTTTACTGTAATTTTTTAATCCTTGTTTTTTCCCATTAAGATTACTATAAAAGTACTTCAACGTTTTCATATAAGGAAAATAACTATAAAATACTTCTAATTTAAACGGTCTTTGTTTTTAACGATTATTAATATTTTTTATTGGTAATAGTTTTTAAATGGTAGTTTTTATTTATAAATCGTAAAATTATTCAAGTTTTTTTTTTTTTTTTTTTTTTTTTTTTTTTTTTTTAATTTTGTAGTCGAAACATGCCTAAACTCATTTAATATTAGAAAAACATTTTAATCATCTTAACCTATTTTAGGACTAACTTTGAACGAAGAATATTTTTTTCTATGAAGCCCTTGAGACACTATGAAGTTCTTTAAATAATTATTGATGCTAACACGAAGTACACGTGAAATTACAAAATGAAGATAATTTAGAACGAAATTTACTTAAAGAAATCGGCAACATCCTGCCTTTTTCTGTATTAATAACAATAAGTAATTAACACGGTATGCCGACCCACTTTAACTTCAATTATTTAATATACCGGTATTTGTTTCGCTATTCAAACCAATAATAGTAATATTATTGGAATTATTACCCCCAATATATGACCTCTAAAAATCGAATCACTTTTAGCATTAACATTAAATTGGTAAGTCTATAATAATTGTGATGGATTATGTTGAAATTAACCGTATATATTTCAATGGAATGAATAACAAGCTTGTTATGGCATTAGTTCCATCACCTGGACAAAAATAAACGTAGAAACATTGCACTCAAAATATTTAGCCAAATTATTATTTATATAAATATACACGCCCTTCAATTTTTTTAAACATGTTAAAATAACAGCTCATCAGACACGCGTGAATCTTCGAGGGATATATCTCAAGGGGATTGAGTCCTATTAAAACGCGAACGTATATTTCATGAACCTGTTTCTTAAAACTGAGTCTAATTTTTTCCAAAGACGAGTTAAAGGTATCATTTTCTAAAATATTAGATAATGGGCTCCCCCCCCCCACCGCGAGCCTTTCTCTATTACAGGGAATCATTATATCATCCCTTCTAAGATCCCAATTTAAAGGATAGTTGTAAAAGTATTTAGTCGTTTTAGTTCCCTGCACTTTCTCAACGGATATTTTCGTAGCTGATGACAATATGAACTTGGTTATGTCTCGATCAATTGTACCTTTAATTGATATAAATGAATTTATTAATCCATTATTAATTTGCAAATAGTCGAATGAAAACATCGATAGATAGTCGAGATAAATAATCGGAAAGTTTCAGGGTCTATAGCAGGGCGAGGAAAAACTATCTATCTTCTCTCCGCACCCGCAGATCTAATATATAGCGGCTTTGGAAACTACTACGGTTTTCAATTCTCTGTACACCTGAGTTCACTGAATTAAACCCCCTCACAATGGATTTAGCTAGAACTCTCGTGAACTCGAGAAAAAATGTAATAGAATTTAGTTTTTATTTATTTTTGCCCAATAATCTATTTCCTTTTTAGACTCCCTTTAAAAACGAATTCTTTTGGTATCAGGTTTTTAGTGCATTAATAAATTGAAAGCTGCGGCTTAACCCGTCATTTTCACCCCTGCCATATTTTTCCACATCACAACTATAGATTTTATTTTAAAAAGAAAATAAGGAAAAAGAGTCGTAAGATAAGTAAAGAAACTCAAAAGTCGATTTGAAATTCTAATGCTTTTTAAATGCCTCGAAAACGAATTTAATTACGTACTTTAGACTATTATTATATTTATAAATCTCGCTTCTCTTCACCATATCTACAATACGATTTTTATTTCTATTCCATAAACGGGAAATTATCAGTTATATATCCCCTTAAGTATTTGGATCTATTCTAAAACTTATAACTGGGGATAATACGGCGGAGTAATTAATAAAATTAAATTTGGTA
Source organism: Odiellus spinosus (assembly GCA_963920705.1). NCBI lineage: Eukaryota > Metazoa > Arthropoda > Arachnida > Opiliones > Phalangiidae > Odiellus > Odiellus spinosus. Next base: position 18,528,525 of record OY987228.1, on the reverse strand, counting down.
TAAATAATATAGTACGCAAGGATTCATTTTCGATTCGGGCCAATTATCGAGATGGGAATGAAAAAAATATATTTGTGGCCCCCTTTGGCACGCAGTATATGATGTTCTTATTGTCTGTTGAATTATAATCATCATAGTATAGCCTTGTCGACACCTATAATTATTAAGGTAAAATTTTCCAAGATCTTATATATAATGACTATGTGAATAAGCGTACGTGTGATAATTTTCTTATACGAAATTTAATGATATTCAATATTGATTTATTTAATTGTTGGATATGAGAGATTGGATTTATTCCAGGAGTCTGGTCAATATCGCCTAGTGTAGCTTTTTTTATCTTATTTTTTATATTATAGCAATTACCCAAAACAAACCCAATTCCCGAATTAAATCAAGTATTTTACAAATTATTTCAAATGTTTTCCCAATTATCAAGTTGGGGAAAGTCTGCGTATGAAACGGGGATGATGCTGTTCTTATAATCAATAATTTTGAACTGTTTAAATATGCTTTAACCTCCCTCCCCAATCCCGTTGAAACGTTACTGTAATCACCAAAGGTTTCGCGGTATTTCGCAGTTAATTACCATATTTCCCAATTTGATTAGCTAAGCCTAAATCCGTTTCGAATAAATTTTTAGAGAAGTCGGAATTGCGATTGCCAATAAGAGACCATCTATAAATGGCGTATGAACTAAAGCGCGTGATATTCCTTAAAACACCTCGTTTAGTTCATATAGAATTTCAAAATTCTCATTGTCAGCAATTGGATTGATAAGGAATACGTTGTTTGAAAGCTTTTACATGTCGAAACGTTTTTGGCAACTATATGATATGAAGTAGGAATCTCATAAATGAATCTAATAATTAAATATTTTAAGTTGTTCACTTTGGTCCACAAATCTTGGGTTAGATATTGTCTTTAAATATTTAAATTTACGTTTTTAGCCTTTTTGAACTTATTATAAGTTTCCAAAAAATCTTTTAACCACATTTGACCGGATACGTATGTTCGTAAAAATATTAATAATATCCCATTTTGAAGATAATCTGCCTTAGCAACGAATTCCAATCTCGAAAATAATCTGCCTTCAGAGCGAAATCTGTTGTTTTGCCATTCTAGGAAGAATAACCTTGGAATTTTTAATCCCTATCTCTGCGCCCCCTTTTTCCAGAAATAAATTTTGTGATGATGAATGAAATAAACGGTTATGGCTAACCCCTCGATATCAAAATGGATGGTACACGCCCTATCGCTTTTGGAGAGAGAGAGAAAAAAAAAAGAATCACGCCATTTATATAATATTAAAAGAAAGTTAATTAGCGAACGATAAACGCAGCCCCGTCGTTTAGAGACATCACCGAAAATTAAAACAAAACCCCTGAGGGTCACCGTTGTTATACATCAAACTTTCGTAGACTTATAAAATATCAAATCTGACCTCGAGGTGGACAGGTGAAAATGATATTTCTCGGTTTTTAGATACTCTCCATAACCAATCACTACCACCTTTTGATACGCCTGCTGTGTGACCAGATATTTCCTATAGCCTTTTTCAAGTGATGGTGGTAGGTTGCGTATATTGTTAAAATTTGAAAGTCTAAATATTTTTCTGGAAACCAAAAAAATCTTAACTTTACAAAATGTCTTAAAACGAGATTGTCACGGATATTTCATGAACCTCAAATGGAAATTGAGTAGCATTTTCGGAAAGATCGTTAAAAAACCATTCCAAATATATATACTTATACCATAGACAGTAAAAATTCATATTTTATAATCGCCACTGTTAGAAATCGAGCAAAATTCCATAAATAAGCCATATCTTAAAATGGCACTAACTTTTCTACTACGAAATGTAGACATAAAACGATTGAACCATTGGAAAGTTGACTTTCCTTAGATTATGTTAAGACAATCAATTTACGTTTCTCCACTGATAGAAATCGAGCAAAAATTCATAAAGAACCCATATTTTAAAATGGCCGTAACTTTTCTCTATATACTGCGAACTATATGCATAAACTATATATGCATAAACTCATTGAACCATTGGAAAGTAGACTTTCCTTAGATTATTTTAAAATAATTGTTTCTCCCGTCTTTGGCATGTATTGGTCTATTTAATTTGTATATTTATATTTTTATTATCGTTTTTATCGATCTTTTCGGATTACTACTCAAATTGCATTCGTATTTCACGAGAAATTTGTGACTTTCAATAAAAACTGCTGCATTAAACACGTTTATTCGTGTTCGGATCTATGGGTTCATTTTTTCATTTCGCGATTTCGAAGATGGTTTTATTTAATGGTTGGAATTACTAGTTGTAAAATGGTCTAGCAAAACTTCATGGTAGCAATTTAGGACACTCTGACCTTTATATTTAGGGCATTAGCGTGTTACCATCACTTCAAATAAATGTTTAATAATCAAAGATCGAAACTATATAGCGCGATCTTCGGGCCTAGGGGGGATATTCATCGTCTCGCGGTCATTAATCGAAATTATGTCGGTGGTTAGCCGTCTCTGCCGGTGGTATTCTCCCATTCGATTAGCCGCCTCGCTTACAACCTTTCTTTAATAACATCGTGGCGTATATCTCGCTCTCGCTAGATGTTCTGTCCAGACCTACCACGGGGACTAGAACATCTGCCGTATAGCCACCGTGTTCCATATTATTTTCTACGCGATAGATATTAACTATAGCACTCCTTCGTGCATATCCCGGACTCTGGGATTTTTTTTACTAACTCCGCCCCGCTAATTTTCCAACCTTTATTTTACGTATGCCTATATTCTAAAAACTCTCCTATCCACTTTGCCCCTTAACAACATCACCCCTCCTCGGTGATCCAACAAAAATCTGTCCGCGTATACCTAAGGTTCCCATCGTTCCTTCGAAACAAAGACTCGGTAATACAAGGATGAAATTCCAAAAAGAACCCGAAGGTACCTCGAGGCAGCAAGATGCTTGGAACATACACGCAGTTATGAGAAGTTATTTTCTTCCCATCTCGTTAAGAAATTGAGCTTTTAATACGCTTACATATTTACTGTCTTCAACTATATACGGGTGCTTACGGTAATTGATCTGTTTTTAAGAAAAGTCCCCGGCGTGTTATGCCGTTTGGCTTCCGTGTGCGTAAATTCACCCCGTGGTCAGATTTTGTTTTTCTAACTTTAGGATGTCCATCAGTAAGCTTTCGTGTGTCTAGGTTAATAGGTATATAGTTTGAGATCTGGATAAACGTTTCGGAACATATATTGAGATTTATAAATTCCTCGAAATGGATTTTAAATTACGTTCGTAATAGTGGTTTGAAAACGAATTATATCATTATCGGTTTTCAATAGGGATATGCCGTGTTATCGCATCTCCATCGCAACACTCTTAATGTTTTTCTAGATATTTGAAATCGTTTTGATTTTTCTTTAGACGCGCCAATAAATATTCGCTGTTCATATTCGTTAGATTTCCTCCAATCGAAAACGATTAGATGGCATTCAATCTTCACTCATTGACCTCCTTAGAATTTTAGTAGCGAAAGTATAATTTAAAATTGTGGCTGAAAGAAAACATGTTGATGTGGTGTGCTTGAAGTTTTTCCGAAAGCATTTCCGTTTTATCTAGACAGAATTTTTCCCAATTTCTTGGTCACTGTGACCATGGATTAATAAACTGCTTCAATAAGGCACTGTTAATCCAAGCTGTGACCAAAGAAATATTGAAAAACATTTTGTTCAATAATGCAACCATCTAGATCCACCAATTGTCTCGGAATTTTTAGTTTCATGATGGGAAAATCATAAGTCTATAAATAATAGACTTATGGTAAAATTTAATTGAGTTTTTGGATTGTTTTTAATTTTTCTTTTTATTAATTATTAAATGTTTTAGTTTATACGTATAATGTCTTGTCCATGTCCGTATAAAATATTACGTTTTAGAACTTGGCTTTTCGTTTTAATTAATAATGTTTAGCGAGTTTAGATCTTTCTTGCAAAATACATATAATCACACGAATAAATGTAACTGGTTTGGGGACAAACGTTGGGCGCGAACTCTTTTACGTCTTGAAAAAAAAATAGACGGGACAAAACGCCCAAATATTTTGTACCGCGAATATTTCTTTAATTATAGAACCTTTCTGGGTAATTAAGAGCAAACAGTCAGAAGAGGATACCGATGACTGAGATCGCAACCTCTTTCTCAATCTGTATCCTTTAAAACACAACATCGTTAAGGAAAGAAGTTGTTTTTTCATCAATCTTAAATTTGCATTTAACACTTGAACTCGGTAGCGTTTTACGAAATCGATAACAAATCCATGAACCTAGCCAGACTACTTTTCGTGAAGCGGACTATTACGTTAAGTAGATATACATACGTAGATTTACTTAAATCAAGGATTATAAAGATTACTCCGTAAGCTAACAAGAAAACAATTTGTAAACACGATTCCTGAACCCTAAATAAAGTCTTAAAGTGAGGCTCTCACGGACTTTTCACGAACTTCAAATGAAAATTGAGTAGCATGTCACTACAGCACAACATTAACTATTGTGTTAAGTCATTAGTATTCAACATTAACTATTGTGCTAATGACATGCTATTTTTATAATCGCAATTTTAGAATTTTTTAAAATAGTAATTCACCACAATACTACGTCATCGCACTATGGTCTATAGTTGATTCCAAAGCGTTCTGGAACTTGATAAGGTCGCTTTCACGCGGTCTTTTTCGTACAAGTACTTTATCTAGAAAGTTCAACCTTTCGCACGAAAATTATCAATAATTACGTTCCATAAATAACCTATGTCATTGGAAAAAAAAGTATACCTTTAAAAATTTGACATTTTTATTTTGAATTTGAACGCGACATCTTATAGGTATAAAATTTTGAGTATGGCATTTTATTATGATTTAACTAAAAATATAATCCATATATACATTCGAAAAATTGGTAGAAGGCTTACTTTATAAACATAGCGTTAAATAAAGGCACAAAAATTTAAATCCTTTAATTATGATGGGGTTTATTAAGTTAATCACGTTTGACCAGTATAGCTTAACACTCATTTAGCCTTAAAAACGTGAACCGTAAGTTCAAAAGAATCGTGTTTAAATATTGCTTAAATATATTAATGAAACCCAGTCGAAATGGAGCAATTTATTTTAAAACATTTTATTTTTAATAATATCCACTAATTATGTTTATCTTTATTATAATATTAAGCTAAATTGTTTCCAAACGCAATTACACCTATCTCGTATATAAGTGCTGTATTATAGCTTATTTGTCGATCGACTTTTCGCATGTCACTTATCTAAAATAATTACCAAGTCGTACAGAGCGCGCCAAAGTAATAGGATAGTAATAATGGAAGTTAAGAGAACCTCGCATTTAGAACGTAATGAGCTAAACCCTTTGGGACTCGACGAATTTTTCGCCCTTTTGGGGCCAAAAGAAGTATATTAAAACGCGAACGAATTTTCTGCGAAATTAAGTATCCGAGAGAAAACTTAAGCCTCGTTCACAGGAGCGTTTTTTAACTGTTTTTGCATGGGCCAACTTAATCAGCGAATTAAGCTGGAATTTTAAGTAACAGTAAAATAGCAGTAAATATCCTTAATTGGGTTTCATGGAAGGTTTGAAATCTCACTGATATTCAGTCTCCCGACAACAAGATAAGTTCGCCTGTCTCAAAGGAAGACTATTGACTGAAACCTTTACTAGGGTTTTTTAATTTTTCCTTTTTTATTTATTTTTTTTTTTTTTTTTTTTTTTTTTTTTTAGTAATTAAACATAATTTCTGGAATTGTTTCACAATTTTTGATCAATTATTTCAGTCGGAAAATAATATTTAAAATTTTTTAGGCTGACCAATGGCTTTGCATTTTAATGAAGTGTCTTTCCGACCAATCAAATTAAGGCTATCTATCGCGCGATATAGAGAATGATTGAGATAGTAAGTTTCTCGATATAGCGTATCTTTTAAAGATCCAGTTAGTGTATTAACCGGGACTTTCGTTCAATTTAGTCAAATAAAACTGACGAAAAACTTATGAAATTTAGAAAAAATGGTCCCTATTTGCGCTAAGCATAATATTGAAATTGTAAAAATTTAAATTAAAAAACAGCATGAGCTAAAAGTCACGAAACAATTTAGATTTTTATAATAAATACAAAGTAAATTACACTCGCTGTCTTTTAACGCGACCCCTGATTGAGCGATAAGTCACTGTAGCGAAATTCAATCGCGTGTTTAAGAAATAAAATTTTAAGAAATCATTGAAAAACATCAATGGGACAAAATAAATCGTAAAAAATATTTCATTTCAACTAATAGGGTTTGTATCCCTATAATATCATTCGAATGGTTCTTCCAATAAATTATTAATTTTACCGTAACGTTCGTGAAGAACAATCCCTGAAATTTACGCATTTTTTGGAAACAACTTGAAATTTTAAGTTTGTGTGAATTGTGTGAACGTTTTTATTTCATTTATTCTCTCAGTGTATTTTTCTTTCTCTCTGATGTCGCTTTCCTAGTTCTATAGGATCGAATATAGTGTCAATATTACGTGGCGCGTTTAGTGTCGCTGCTCTTTATTTCCGAGTCTGCATGACACTTTATTGCGTTTTTACACGCGTCTCCTTTTGTTTACTTCTCCGCCTTACACTTTAAGTCCCATATATGGCGTTTAACCACCGCGAGCTTAGGCGAAAACCCCATTTATTCCAATCTTATTTAAAGGCACCGTACGCCGATCAATTTCTACGAGTACCAGACTCGAATTTTAATTCGCGAAGGGACATTAGGACATACAGTGTCGCTTAAAAGGTCATACTTTCTTCTTTCGTTCAATATAATTATTTTATTTTCATAATATTAATATAACTTGAAAACCTTATTTCGCAATTATGTTTTTAATGATACTATAACTCGTAAGTATTCAAAGATTTAGATTAATAACCATTGCTGAGAGTAAAATTAACTTAATTATTGTGAAAATACGAATTAATTTAAAATAAGAATAATTATTTCACGACAAATACTTGTAGTTAATGATAAGAAACTTTAGGCGTGAGTTTGGGGTAAAGCATATCCTAAATTTAAATTATTTTATATATTTAAATGTATATTATTAATTATTTTATTAAATTAATTAATTATAATTAAATTATTATTAAAACCTATTCAAAAATAGGTTAGATTTGTAAAATCTTTAAGAAATATTAGAAATAAACTCGGAGAATTTATAGTAATTAATATTTCCCTTTGAAATAATTAAAAAGTCAAATCTGGTTTCCAAAATAATAAATGAATAATATTAAATTGCATAATTGGTCAAGACAGAAAAAGGAGCTATAGTGTTTTCGAAAGACATTAAAGTTCAATATATAATTGAGGTTAAAACTCTACAATTAAAATTATTTTAAATATATAAATCACTATAGTTGAATAGGTCTACTTCAATTTTTAAAATTTGACGTTAGTCTATATACCTAAAATCAGGTCACCTCTTAGGAAATAAATATTAGAAATACTATCAAAAATTCTCCCGAATTTATAGGTAACATTCCCTCTTTGAAATAATTAGAATGTCAATTAAGTCTGGTTTTAATAATAATTATATTATTGTAGTTTTTATAAAGAAATTTAATTTCCATTAACTTGCGTAATTGGTCAACAAGATAGGTTACGAATTTATCCTATATGGTCCAATTCCCTAGAATACCCAATTACCTGTACAATATTGTTTTAGCCACACTGTCTTTAATTTCATATAATTAACTATATTAATTGCGTTTCTAATTTCATTAATTTTTATAAGGAAGCTTTTTGCAAACCCATTAACTTAATTTTGTACTCCCTAAATTTATGAAAAGCCTCTTGAGAATATTCGAATTGCTCTCCCACCATTACGAGTTTAATATTAAAAATATGTAGAATTTTGCAGTCTGTAAAAATTGCTTATCCCAATGTCTAAAGTTTTTGGTTCCACGTACGCGCTATTTCAAAGATCAAATCTCATTGGCCTCAGCAGTTGCGTCCTTTTGAAATTTCTATGAGCCTAATTTCCCCAAACTTTGATAATTAACCTTGAATTACCAAGAAATCTTGAATGTTTTATTTTTACAATATATAAATAACTATTACTTGAATATACAGTTAATTTAAATTAAACCTCTACTTAAATTTTCGATTTGGAAGGTAGTGTATACCTGTGGATGGTTTTTCATTAGGTTACGTTACGCCTTAAGGGGGAAAGAAATAATGTTTTAATAATGCAAAGTATTCCTTCAGCTTCTATTTCTTAATCACCTTTCAACACGACACCTTTTTATCGTTTGTTTATTTTGTATATATATATATATACTATGCCTGATAGAAAGGGCTTTTAATTTGGGGTGTTATATTCTGGTTAGTGTCGACGGCCTCAACCTTATAGGTAAAGAAACTAAGTCAATATCTTGTTAGGCTTAGCGAAATAATATTTCATTCAGCGTTATGGGCGAAATTTTTGTTGCTGCATGCATGGGGGCGACAAATAAGCCAATTTAGTTCGATATGAATTTTATATTTATATTATATGTTTATATATATCAATAAGCGAACTGTAAAGGTTATCTTCATCATCTGAATATGATTTATTTTTAAAATATCTGGCGAAAGCTGTTTTTATAATTGATTTATGTCATGTATTCTGGCAATGATGATTTTTTTTTTTTTTTTCAAGCGAACGATGATATATCTAAATATACGATGTAATTTGTAGCTATTATTAGTACCAGTTGAGGTGTTGAAATTTTGGTGGTTTTACTAAAAGGAATACGTAGGCAAAATCATTTTGGTCATTAACTATCAAAATAGTAACTTGTATACGCAAAAGTCTATTACCTTATTCCATGAAAGTAAACAACGCCCCGTAACTTAACTATCAGAAAATGGTCCAGGTAAATGTGCCGGCAGATTATTATTCGAGACACTCTAGCGGCCGCATACGGTGTAAATAGTGAAATCGGAAGCGCCACTCGTGTTTAGTTGGGGGGGGGGGTACAACATAGCCAAGCGCGGCCCGCCCAAACTCAGACTCAAAATATCGAGCCTATATTAAAAATATACATTATACAAAGAATCCATTCAGGTTCCATAAGAATATGGGACCTCTGGTACCATCCTCCCAAACTTTGTAACAAAAGTTCGTCTGCAATTTTCGCAACATTTGTACGCTTAGATTTTTTTTCGGTCGGCTCCATTTTTATTACCCAAAATATTATGTCAAGGTCGTTAGTGGCGCGGGTTAATAATAGATGTCAGGAGCGATTTACTTGAAAAATCGATTCGAAGCGGACAAACTTTTGCTACAAAGTTTGGGAGGATGGTTATTGAATCGCGGCCCTCCCATATTGTTATGGAACCTGAATGGATTTTTGATTATACCTACTATACTTTTAATTTTTCAACAAGGAAGCACTGAACTTTGTTAGTATCTCTAATCTTTATTACTAGCCAACGTTTCGAAGTTTATACTTCATCATCAGCTCGGTTGATGGGAGTTTTGAGTTTTTTAAATACCGCAATTTGTTCTAAAATCAATGTTACGTACCCGAAACAATAATATTCGCGTGTAATATGTACCTCTGGTTTATTATCGACTAAATTTCATAACCGTAAACCACGTATTTCGCACAAAGGGATTCCGCTTCAAAAATGGCATTTTAAACACGCGAGAGGTTAGCAAAACGGGTTAAAGTTACCACGAGAGAGCCTCGTGTCACTGTCTATAACAGAAGGGTCCAATCATGTATATCTCGCGTGAATGAAAATACTTAAAAGGGAGCCCCCTAACGTCCTAAAACCTCTGTCCGCTCTATTATAAACGTGTGGTACCGAAAATATCCTCATCCTCTCTTCTCCTAAATATGTTATTTGCAAGCGTGAATAGAGGACTGTCACTGTTACCCCCATTGATAGAACCCTGGTCCATGTTTGTACGATATCTATATATGATCATAGAATAATATAAAGGGATATTCAGACGTAGGAAAATGGGTTCTTTGGCAACCTCGCGCTTATATTTTACGTCCTGTCGCCGTGTGAATAAATTTAAGCAGACGACTGAAGGCTGAATTTAAAAATAAACTTAAAGTTCTGTTTTTGAGTGACCGTGTTACGACGTCATCAAATGGGTGAAATTCGTAAATTAGAAAATCCATTTTTGGCGATTAACCTTAAATGTTCTGGGTATCTCGAAATGCCTACTAGCTACGGAATAAATATTAAACAAGATATCCAAGCCCGTAGAGATAGCCACACCTCACGTTAGTTTTATGTGAACCAAAATACGTATAAACTTGCCAAGCATTTTCTTTTCTTCTACAAGAATGGATAGTCTAAAAATACGTGAGAATAATGCCATACTATGAGTCTGTTTTATTAATACCATTTACTTCTACTACTACTACTACTAGTTACTTTTATTAAACACTATACTTCTTGACATTCTAAAAACCAATAGTGATTAAAACATTAATTAACCTATAGCCCCAAAATATTTACACTATAAAACCGATGGCAAGTTTCTATATATAAATTAAACGCAATTGTACTCATCACTAATGTCTCGAAATGAGGTGAACGATGGGCTCTCGTAGAAATTAAGTTGGGATAATTTAGACGATTGGACGGTGCTGTTTCAGATGACCACTGATATCTATAGCTGACCTCCTGACGTTATGTTTGGGATCCGCTCTATAAATTTAGATTTCGTCCGGAGCATAGTCTCTTTTGGTCCTGTTTGTTTTTCGAAGGTTTCGCGTCCTGTTCAAAACGCTGCTCTGTACGTGAATGTTGTCCTTCTTGATAGTTTTGCTTATCTATCTCTCTGACTAAGTTACTTTCACTCTGTCCCTATATTTCTATTTCTCCAAAATTTCTTAAACCAAAGCAATAAATTTTGCAGTACCCTGACATCGGAAAACATAAAAAGCATGCACGTGATGGATCAACTTTGAGGCATGGCTTTTATTATACATAGTTTTCACCAAAGGGGGTAAGTGCCGTTCCCCCCATGTTGCCAACCACTTGTGAGTGCAGAGGGAAAGGCTAGAGTTCAGTTTTGAAACTAATCTGTTCTGAACTGCACTCACAAGCTCCTGGCAACCTGGGAATGAAAGCAAAGCTGGGTAAGAGGGGTGGAATTATCTTTTGCCCCTTTACTGAAAACTATGTATTTCGAAAGCTAAAAGTTATAATGGGTTCTCAGAATCTTGGGGAGGCTAGGCCTCGAAGCTTGGTGGCTTCTGAAAGAGCCATACCTAAAACGAACTAATGTATTCCTATGAATTCTTCGCACTCGTTCATACTCCTTTCCCTTTGTAGGCAATTCTGCCTAGTGCCGCTATTTCTCTCTTGTCTTTTTTACTTTTAGCATCTTTTTGAAAACCCGCGATAACTAAATTTATCAGCAGCACAAAAAAAAATACAAAGAAACACGATATTCGATTGCCCATGGCATATCCGAGTACAATCTCGCGATTTGGCCACCTTAAAAGCGGAAACTTTGAAGATCCTTGGCAATATCTATAGTCGTACCAATTAAAGTAGATGGAAATTGGCAGCTTGGTCCTAAAGTTGTAAAAGACTGTGTTCCCTTCTCGTTTATAAAGAGAGAAATTCCATTGTAAAGAGAGATTGAAAGGTCATAAACTATCTTCGATTGTTCGGTTATTTTTCAACGAAAGAAAGCGGACGCTAGCCGAAATACATACAAAGAAATTTCCCTAACAGTAATATAAATTGAACAAAAATAGATAAGAACTAAAAAAATAAAGTTTGCTTTTGCTTGGAACTTCTTGGAAAACGAACATTTAGAGATGTGTTTAGAAATATATTTGTAAAGGCAGAAGCCGATGAAACCCTCCTTTGAAGTCTATTACTCCCGGGTCTTGTCTACCCCTCTCTGTATGGGTTAGTTTCAAAGAGCGCGATTCGTACGCCTCTTAACGGTAGATATTTTCGGAGCGGGAGTTCGTCGAGCGAATATCTCTAGCACCCTTGGAGTTCGTCAAAAAAAAGTCGTCGTTTGTGGAGAGAGAGAATTTCCAATTTTCCGTAGACAGGGGGAATGAAGTAGGACCCCTCCGATCTCGTAAAATTGTGAATTTTACCCATACAGAGAGGAGCGCTATATGGAACCTAAGAGTAGTAGACTTCAAAGGAGGGTTTCATCGGCTTCTGGTAAAGGTCAAAAGAAACCTTGAAATCAAATCCTGAAAAGCTTGATTTAAGCTTCGCCTTTGATTTGATTCTTGGCCAAAAAAATCTTGATTGAAAACGCGCCTTTACAAGTACTATTTCTCAAAGTTTAATGAAACCCAATTATAATCAAATTTATTTTCCAAATGTAGACTTAAACGTTATAATATTTTATAATTAATTTTAATCCTAATACGAGTCTTTATAAAATCGTAAATTTTCACGGAGCTTCTATTTTATAAAATATTATTATATCCAGAAGATATTAGCGTAATAATTATATACTTACCTAATTACATTTCGGTTCAGGGTGAAACGTTGACACGCAGTTTTGTCCCTCTTCATCGAATTATAAGTTTTTGAACCAATCAGAAAATAAAGCTGGTTAGAGGGGGTTTGAAAATTACCCATCCGCCTACGCGAAATCTTTCCTAAAGCGAAGTATTTTTCGGTTAATGATCATTAGCGCGATGGTACCACCGCCATTTACGGGGTGATATCGTGAACGCGTACTACTCTTAACAAAGGTGACGGAGAGGAAAAGACCACACCCTGTACACGACTATAGTCTATATAATCTGAGTCTAACGAGCTCTAAATGTACATTTTTCTTTTTATTTAAATATAAGAAGGGTTTTTTTTTTTTAATTTATTTTGTTCAGCCCGTTCTGACGACGTCTCTACAGATTTTGTCGTAAATTAAGGTTAGCCTTCTTTTCGTTTGTCTCTCCTTTTATTTCTTTCTTACTGCTTTTAGCAAATGAAAAGACGTAGGAGGGACCAAGTTTCGTTTCTAAAAAAAATTGGGTCTTAAGAAATGAGTTTTAGATTTCTTCTCTTTTCTAATTTTCTTCCTTTTTCCCTTAATTATCTTTAATTCCCTTATTCTAGGGAATTCCTACGCATCTTTTCAGCGTATATGAGTTCTAGTTGGCTTCTAACCATCTTAATGACTTAGTAATTCGGGTGTCAACGTATTTTGCATTATTGAACAAACTTAAGCCTAATTCTCTCTCCTTATCTGAGTAGAAAAATCAATAATGAGTAAAGGAGTGAATATATTAAATTTTGGTATCAGTTCGGGGTCTGGTTCGAAGAACGTGGAAATAATTATTTTTAATAGATTTTCTGATGGTAAGCATAAAATAATTTTTAAGGAGATTATGAAGCCTAACATGTGATGCCTAATTATTCATTCCTTACTATTAAAATTTGCTTAATTCATCAGTAAATTATTTACAAACAGTTATTAAATTAGAAATCAATTTTTATCTTTTGACTGTGGGTTATTTCGCCGATACTTTACCGTAATTTCGCCGTATTTTTACCAAAAAGACAGCGCGATAGCGACCTTATCACGTGCCAGAACGCTCTAGAATCCACTGTAGGCTTTACAACAGTCACGTGACCATATTGATGACGTACAATTGCGGGGAATATTTATTTTAAAAACGTATTTTTACTTTTTAATATGACATTATTTTGAATCGTTATTTTAAAGATCTTTCCGAAATTGCATGCTGCTCAATTTGCGTTTAAAACCCTTAACTTAAAGTAATCCAACTAATTAGAATTCCCGGTGCATGCGCAACTTCAACGATTTTTCTCGTATAATTGTGTTTCTTTAGCTATTTCTTTGGACAAACAATTCCAAAAATTACTTATTTCCTTTTAATTACAGTATAATTGTAAAAAATGAAACATTTACAACGGTTGGTGGATTCAAATATAGGTTTAATTAAATACCTGCATTGTATTCATTTTTAATTTCATAACTGAACATTTTTTACACATATATAAAACGTTTTTTGGATTCCCGTCGTGTTTAGCTATATTAGCCAGGCTCTTAAATCCCATTGGTTAACAAAATGGATTATAAATCCGTTAGCTTTTTTTGTAGGCTTTCTCTATTTTTTCCCTTTATGATTTTCTATATGGAGTAAGGTTTCCCTCTTTTAAAACCCGATAAACGGATTGACTTAAGCTTAAACTATACGCGGGTCTTCCTGATTCTTTTTAAGTTAAAAAAAATGCGTTTCAATTATTTATTTACCATATTTATTTACACGAAAACTTAATTTCAATTTTTTTTGTAATTTTTTTTTTTTTCGATTTCCATTTTTTTTATGGGGGGAGTTAATACGGAGGAACCTGTGCAAAATGACTAGAACGAAATATAAATTTATTTTTCCCGAGGATTTAAAATTCTGCGAATGAAAATTTGACAGGGAATTAGTTTACGTATACCATAAATTTTTAAATATTTCAGAAGCTTACCAGAAATTTCCTCGGGTCGATTTTTATTTTAAAATGTTTTCCGTAGCTGTGATTGAATTTTTGATTCCGCAGATTTCTTTCCATTCATTTCTTATTTAAGTCTTTTGTACACGATGATTTATATAACAGACGACCGATCGTTTAATTGTCTTTTACACGATCAACTTTTTTTTTCTAAATTAGGAGCGAGGGCTAAATATTTGTACAATTTTTTTTAATTATTTAAATTAAGACGAAACGATTTAAAGTTAATTATAAATACGGATAATTTTTCTCTGTAAGGAGTCGCGCGGTAGACCGGGAGTAATAAGAGATGTTTTTAGTTTCATTCGACTTGCACGGGCGTGGGCCTGACTGGGGATAAGGTGGGCGGCGGTAGAGTTTGCGAGGAAGGAGCCGACAAGGGGATGGTCGGAATGGGCACGATCGGCGTAATGCCGCCTTCTTTTCTTCTTTCGAGACCGTTCACCATGTTTTCGATGTTTCGAAGTTCGTTAGGGACGACGACGACGGGCGGAGAACCGGCCGCGGAAGAGTTCCGCGAAAGAACGGAAGCGTCTCGACTCGGTTCCGGAGAAACTGCGTTCTTGAGCGGGGGTGGTACCGTCGGTACTGGCGCGATAGGTACGGGAGCTGGGAGGGAGGAGGCTGAGGAAACAGGGGGTGCGCGGGCGGTCGTCGGCGAGATTCCGCCGGGCGCGGGTGGCGATCGGTGATGGGTGGCTTCTCCGAAGAGCGAGGCGGTTTCCGGGTTGCCGAAAGGAAGATTATAAGGAGCGAAACGGTGTTTCTTAGCGAAAGCGGCTAATTGCGAGTCGCCGTTAAAGGCCCGCATCATTCGATCGTTCAGGTTTCGATAACCGAGTCCCGCGGCTAGCGTCAGCTGAGCGTTGAAGAAAAGACCCGGATTGATGGCCGGAAGTCCTCCTCCGATAGGAGGAACGCCGCCGGAAGAGGTGGAAGGCAAAGCGGGACCGAAGTGCGAGCCGAAGAAAGGCATCGGAAGCTGAGGCGAACCTCCCGATGCCGGATTGGAGCCGGCTCCGACGGCCGCGGGCGGTAAGAAGAAAGGCAGCTGAGGAGCTCCCGAAGACGGCCCGCCGGGGTAAAAGGCTTGCGGGTAGAAATACGGGAAGAAACCGCCCGGATTATGTCCCGGGAGACCGGGGAACGTCTTTAGATCGTCTATCATGGCGCGATACCTGTCGTTGTTGCTAATCAAAGCTCGTCTCTCTTCGTCGCTCATATCGTCTTCGTCTTTGCTTCCGGGAGATTTCGTCCCGAAATCCGAATCTCCGTTCATTTTCCTTTCTCCCCTGGGAACTGCTTCGAAGAAGAAAAACAAACATTCTATTCGTTAATATTTACGGGCGACATTAAAGAGCGTGGAGACATTCTAAATAGTCACTAAAGCGTAAAATATAATTTAATCTTCAACAAATCTAATAAACTCTAATTCTCAAACACGGAAAAATAGCGACGCCCCTTCTTCCTTACTTTCCCGCAACGCTACGAAGCGAGAATAGTGAAACGCTTCTTTAGGCGCTCACTCAAATATATATCCTCGACACTAACAATCAATATTCTTAATAAAATTGATTTATAATCTAAATAAATTAATTGAACACCCAGAGGATTAATTTTAATTAACCTCAACAATTATTGTATATTTTCTTCAAATAATTCTGAAAACTATACTCAATTTCAATAAGCGCCTTTAAAATTAGGCTTAAAAAAAGGGACATAGGCAAGGTGGCTCGAGCATAGGCCCCCACAAATATTGGGGCCCTAAAATTATTTATTTTGGGGCTCTGGACGCTCATTTTAAAATATTTGAGGCAACCCAAATTTTATTACAAATCCATCAAATTGCCCCTGGTTTCCATCTCCACTTATTTAGGCATGTTGGTATTTAGTATATAAGAAAAAGGACACTTAAATATCGAATTATATAGAGCAGAAACTACCATTTAGGTAAATACGACTCCCTAAAGTGTATAAGCCGTTATTGGAATAGAAAAAGGGCTCCTCGCACACGCGTCATATAATAACGTATGTAAATGTCTACCTTCTTGATCGCCGTGTAGCGAGGGACATAGATCAGCTGCCCCTCCTACGTCCACCCTTTCGTCGTCATCGCTCGAATCGTCCGCCACGTCCAACTCGTGTATTTTATTATTGCTGTGTGAATTGGAACCCCTCGTTCCCGATTGCGTCTGACTCGATTGCTGATTCATTAGGAGCGCCTGACGCCTGTTAAAAATACCGAAACTTCGTATAATATAATGAAAATGCTTATTAACAATCGAAATAATTATATATATATAACAGAATCTACGAATAAAATTGACATTACCACAAATAAAATAAAGGCAATGATGGGTTTGCGCGACGTTTCGAATAATTTTGCCATTTTCCTTTATTTCCAAATTATATCAATATCGCGTGCAATTATACTCATTTGCATCCTTGGATGAAATTAAATTGTATATAGGGTATAATAACGTTAAAATATCCCTACGCGATACCTAATTAGATATTTTTCTTTACAAGAGTGTAAGTATAAACAAAGATAATAAAACAATCTTGCTGATTGCATATCACTTATAATATATAGAATATTCTGATTAAAAACTAAGTGATGCTGTATAAACCTTAAGTACCTGGTAAAGTTAAATAGCATTTTAAAGAAGGAATGCAATCTATTAAGTGATATTTTTTTTTTTATTTTTTTATCGATTCATTATCGTTTAAATTGGCCTATTCCCTAATAAAAAAATATATATTGTACTAGAAATGAATTTACCCGGAAAATAGGCTTAACTGAATTCAAGGAGATCCGGAATTTATTTGCATTGATAAGTCCGCGACCAATGAACAAAGGCCCGTCGTTAAGGCGAGATCTCAACGAGACTTCCAAAAACATTCGATTGGTCGCTGAACCATCAATGCGGAAGAAATTCAGGATTACCTTCAATCCAGCTAAGCCTATTTTCCGTTTTAATTTATTTCTAGTTTAATATTGGTCTGTAATTTTCTTTGCATTGATAAGCGAGGGGACAGACACTCGAGAACTGAAGGTGTACATAATTTTTGTACTCTTTGCACTACCAAAGCTGAACTCATAAGAGTTCATAAGAGTTCGAACACAATGCACTGTCAAAGCTGAACTCGTATAACTCAGGTGTACAGCGAATTCAAGAGTGTCGGAGTACTCGTTGATAAGTCAACGACCAATGAACAAAGGTCCGTCATTAAGGCAAGATCTCGCTGACCAGTCAATGCGAAGAAATTCAGGATATCTCCGAGAATACAGCTAAGCCTATTTTTTTCGTGTAAGTTTAAAATATGTTTTTTATTGTTGGATTAGGCTTAGTTAAACAATGAAGAATCTATGAAAAAAATCCATTATTGTTAGGTTGAATTCTCCCTTTAAATATAAACCGCTATATGAATCTCCCATTTCTCTTTATTTAAACAAGATCGAGATATTAAAAGCATTCCAGTTAGTCCATGAATTATTCATAAACGATATCTCCTCTTTTTCTCTCACGCTCTCTTTTTATTACGCGGTATATTATATTTTAAATAATGTTACCGATTTACATAATATTACTTCCAATAATTTAGTTGGAGACAACGTCAATTATGAAGACAATTATGCGGGAAATAAAACCTTATGTATATAATATCAAACTATATTTTGCTTTTTTTTACGCGCATAAGGGAGTTAAGATTATCTCGCAAGTTATAATTTTATTTCGGCAATTTAGAAATTAGGTTACGTTACCGTTTAGATGTCTCAGTTTTTAAAATAATCGAAATTGAAGTGTATTGATATAATATTAAGCTCTGGTATAATATAAAGATTATTTTTTATAATATTTACCTTATAGTTAAGTTTACCACAATATTAACTAATTAAAACGGTCACTAATTGTTCTTAAAATATTTTTATCATCAATTATATTTAATATCCAGGATTTAGGATAAGAATTTCGCCCAAAAATTTGAATTTCTCTTACTTTAAATTCAGAATTTCTCTTTCAAAGGCTTTTAGCTAATTAACTCTTATATTCCTGGAAACATTAAATGTTTTTCATGATATGTTTGACCATTTGACTTAGCCATGATAGGGAAAAGTAACTCGGATATTAAAAATACATTAAAATATCCTTAATGTCGCCAAATACGAATAGCTATTGAAAAGTAAACTTGTAGGCGATTTAAAAATCCACAAAAATTAATTAAATTACCATTTTGATAATTTATACCAGAGCAAACCGTATATTACAATTCCCCTGGTAATTTTCCGAGTAAATTACCTATTTAGAAATATACGTCTAACTGATATGTTAAACCTCATTTGGAATAAAAAAATAATTAATTGCAAACTAAATCAACAAATTAAAAAAGGAGTTAAGCTCCTTTTTCAATCAAGTCTTTCAAGCTTATATTAAATTTATTTAGGTATCCGATTTTCTGTCACTTGAAGCCTAGGTGATTACGTTATGGGTTAAACGAAAAGCTTGATTTTTTAAGCTTCAACTTTGATTTGACGCTAAAATTCGATTCTTGAGCAAAAAAAATCTTGAAAACGAGCCTTCGATATTTTAATTTCCAATGATATTAACCTCATTTGACTTTGGCATCATCTTTTATTTACTTTATTTGTTTTAGTAAAACGAAAACGATGGATAGAAAAGGGGGAAAGAAAATTGCCTCGTATAATTTCGTTTATAATAAATAACAGACATTATAGTTCTATAACTAACGGGTTCATTATTTTTGTACTGGGTAAAAAAAATTAATCCCTAGATTCTCTCTAAGTCTGAGTGTTAAGAAAAGTTTAAGAAATAAAAAAAACTTAAGGTTGATAAAGAATACCTCAACGGAGCTTTTTTCTCTCAGTCTGCCAAAAAGTGTTTCGCGTTTTTAAGGGAGAGGAGGTGGAGGGTGGGGGCATAAGGAATGATTGTGGCTCACCTATGCGGGGTCTCCTTTACAAATCCCGCCCATGTACTTAGGCGTTATCGACCAATCAGAACGTAGAAATGGGTGGATATTTTAGTTCAGGTAAAAACTGGCCGCGCGAAAAATGGTCTGGATACACGCGCGCGTACCCTCATCCTAGAGAAACATTCGGGGGGGCTCTCTTCTTTGCTAACCCTCCCAATATTTCTCCGTATTTTATTCCTCTGGCGATCTTTCACGTTTATAAAGGGGATGAGAGAGTCGACACGGAGACGGCTCTCTCCCTCTCTCTCTCTCTCTCTCTTTACTTTGTACTCTTTCAGTCTAAGAGTGCACCAAGTTTAGATCTATATTAGGCTTATTTTTTAATACGATATTAAGGGGGGTGTAGTATTGTCAGTGCAGAACGTTTGGACTGATTTTTACCAATTTTGAAGGATCAGTCTGAAATTTCTAAACGTATAAGGATATCTTCCCTTTTCTCTTTATTAGTTTTCTGAGCGGTAGCTTTAGTCTTATATTGATGTTAAATGCGAATGAATTCGAGGTTTATCAGGATTCAACCTGAGATTTCTACGACTTATCTAGCCTGTTATCCTAAAAGATTTTATAAGAGTCATGATTTGTAAACTATGCATTCTACGATTGATTATGACTGCACTTAGAGACTTTTTTTTTTAATATATATCCATGAAAAACTAGATATTCCATTTCATGGGTAGTATTCAGCGTTGATAATCCATGTTAGGCATGAGAAAAGAGACTGATATCTACTCTATTCGCAAAATTGTGAGCCAACTGGCTGGTAAATCGTGGTTAGGACTAAAGAGAAAGATATGTTTTAGCGTTATCAAAGTTAAAAGTATATACGACCTCGAGTTCATTCTATATTATACGTTTCGTGTAATAACACCTTTTTTCTCCCCTTTTTTTTCGTAAATATTGGACAAGCCTAGTATTTAGGGATATATTTTCTTTTAGCTCGGCAGATAACGCGCGTTATATCTCGTGCTAGCTCTAGATCATTCCTCCCATGAGTTGGGGGTAAAAGGGGATGGATTATTTTAATAAATTATATATCGAGGGAATTCTTTTTTTTTTTTTTCTTCTTCTAGTATTAAATTTGCAGAGCTTATGTTAGTCTATTAGTGAGTATGTAATCGTAGGTAATGGGGCGATACCGCGCCTCTATGGCGACTCGCTATAGTTAAATAGGAACCAAGTCTGTTTTTTAAGAGAGGAAACAGCTTGACGAATATAGGGTTAAATTAAATGTGGTAGGAGTGTTCGCCTACGATCTGTTTTAGGATATGATACTCATAAATTATGTGTTCATCAAGGTTTGGTATGATTTCCGTATAGTTTAGCTTTGACGGCTACATTGCATTGAATTCAATCTCTTTGCGAATAGCGATGGATACGCAGGAAAATATTATCATCATTACATATACTCGTGTATGTTCAGAGGTGTTGACAACAACGAATTCAGTTTTGATTTCGATAAAGGAGCAAAATAAAACTCCACCCCTCTTTTCAAGCTTTTCTTTCACTACAGGGTTGTTTGTCAGGGGCTTGTGAGCCTTTATCTCTGGTTCAGGTTAGGCTCACAAGTGGTGGACAACACTGGGAAAAAAGTATTTAATCCCTTTACTGAAAACGACGTATTATGTAATTGTTAAAAGAGGTTTTCAGGGCTTTTCTGTATGATTCCACAATTACCCAATATCTTTATAACTAAGCCTTGGTTCATTTTTGATTCTCTGTGGTCATGATTGATAAACTTCTAACTCGTCATAAATTAACCCACATTTTAACTTTACTTTTAAGTATTAACAGTAAACATTGATTTGTCCAATTTATAATTAGCCATGGTTCCTAAAATTCCCAATGCGTTTTATAAAAGCCTCCCAGAAATCTCCCCATTGTTTTGTATGAACATCTTGGTTAGTGAATCCTCTTAATGATAGATGGAGCCAGTATTTTCGTGGATTCAAATGCTAACTAATTTAAATTTTGGAACATTTTAGTCCATATTTAATCCATGTCGGAATATCAAGGGAAATTAGAGCTAAAAATCGAAAAGCTTTTGAATTTATTTTCGGAATAACCATGCTACGTTTTTGGTGTTTAACTTAAATTTGTTTAATTTGTATGATTTTTTTAACTTAATTGGTAAAGTTTGAATTTTAGTAAATAAATTCAGGCCAATCATATTATTTCAGCCATTTACAGTGCTTGTAATATCCTAACATTAAAAGAATAAGGTCGGCCAAGACCTTGGTCGTCAAAACACCGGCATATCTGCATGTTTTATATATAGTCCCGCGTGCATGTTTCTTCGTAGTTATTAAAATAGAAGTTAATTTTGGGTTATTATTATTATTACCTCCGATAAGGTATAATAACATCGTGTATTAAACCGCGATATACCTTTCTTTATCTGGTGGGCTAAATATTTTTTAACAAGGGTTTAAGAGAGAAAATGCAAAACGAATACCCAGACACGCTCGTTAAATTTTTAAAAAGGGGCATAAAAAAATTCTCATACCATTCTTTTCATATCATCCTATATATTTTGGACATTTTTAAAGATTCCCCTAACACGTTACCGTGTAGATACTTTAGGTTATGTATCCTTGATGAGGTTACTTTCTATTTAATGGGGTGGAATAATTTTTGCTTGGCGTGGAAAAAAAGAAAAAAATAAGCTCTATCCCCGGCTTTCGCGGTGTATTACCATTTTGGAAAGGTATTTTTTTTTTATTCTGTATATCATTTTTTGGTCACCGCCCAAGTTATTCGTTCGTTCAGGACTATAGTTTTTGGCGCGCTTGTCTCGGGGCCTTTAGGCGTTGGACCGGGCGCGTGCTTGGCCTAACTGATGAAGCCGAATAGAAAATGAGGGGACACTATACCACGTACCATATCGTTGGTGAAGACGGTATAGACGAAGTTGAGCCCACCTCGATGAAGTCGTCCCCCTATCGTTAATATCGCGTTAACGCTTCCGCGGCGTGCCAATTGGTATCTAGGCATTCTAGGTTTCACTCTCTTCGTGATAAAATTGCTACGCCAAGGCGTCTCTATCAACGTCTAAAAGTTTAAATTTAGCGCCCGCGTACTCGTTAAGACTATTAAAAGAGTCTACGTAATTTTCTGGATTAGCGTTATACCAAGGGGAGGAGTTGAAATTCTACCTCTATTATCCGTAAGACCCGTTGCGCACAATCTTATGATTTCTATTTAAGGATGCCGTGATAGGATACAAGTTTAGGCTTCATAATCAAGATTTTCATGGCCAAAAAAGCAACTGTTTCGTTACTCGGTGTACACGCCTGTAGCTTTGACTGTACTAAAGTGATTACGTAACTGACTCCGCATTTAATATTACTAAAAGCTGTATACATTTCCGTAATCGCGTAATCGGTGTACAGATTTTAGGGAAGTGGTTAGCCCCACGATTGATAACGGGGCTTTATAACTTATATTTTTTGTTAAATTTGATATTATTCTTAATGACTAAGAGTATCGCCGGAACTAAATAACCAATGGGATTGGAGCTGATGGTTTCCTGCACGTGATCCTCTTTAACATAATCCCCTCGAATATAACTTCCAAAACTATCTTTAGGAATGCGACCACAAGTTATGTAGGGATAATTCAGGTGATCCCGTGTAGTTGGGGTCTAGACTTTATAACAAGTAAGGGATACTTTTCATTTCGGGTTTGATTTCCGAATATGTTTGAGGGGGCCCATGACCACATCTTGCGGGGTGGGAGGTCAAAATTGCTACATATCTTTATGAAGAACCCCCCATACCAAACGACTAATCAAATAGTCAAAAATTTGAAGAGATAAAAAATGGGTGGAATTATTAAACCCTACGTGTGGGAAAAAATCCTTTTTTAATGACATTCCATATTAATTAACTCATTAAAACATTTCGATTCAGTTATATTGAAAGTTCCATCTAGCATTGTATTTTTAATTAAATTATACTCATTAGACTTTTTGTATTATAATATATATTAGTGTATACTTAGATTTTTGGTCGTATTATCAGTAAACTCCGCAATTATCAAAACTTCGGTGTGCGACGGTGTTAATGAAAGAAGCTATATGATATAATTTCTTTTAGCACCCTCTAAATGATTGGTTTGAAATTTTAATAACAACCCCTTTTATAAATAATTATTCCGGTCATATACAATTTTTAAGTGGAGAAGCCTCTAACTCCCCGGACGCGAATATTAGTTTTAAACTAATGAAAATATATATATTTAGTAAAGTACTGTTCTATAACGAAATTTCGTTCATTTAGAATATATTTAAAATCATAATTTTAATATACATTGTCCCCATGATGCGTAACACCAATGGGAATACTATAATAATTATAATTACAGCGAATATAACGAAATTTCGCTATACCGACTGATTTTCGTTCAAATTTCGTTATATCCAAGTACTTTACTATAGGAAAAATTATATTTTGGGAGTCTACTCACTTCTTTTCTCTCCTGCCGGCACCGGTATCACGAAATCCTTTGGCGAATGGATTGTTGTCGATTTTTAATTGCGTTATCTGTGAAAGATATAAAAATATATTTCAGCATATTGATATTATGATACCAATTTCATTTTTAAAGGGAAACTGTGAGCCTAAAAATGGGAGTGTCTTGTGAATTTATTTACAGTATGTTTCGGTTCATACAATATTTGGAAAAAAATTTCCCTCATATTTTAAGGTGCATCCAAATTTTATTTTTTTGTCCTCACTAATTTAAATTCCACGATTATTTGTCATCAGTTATATTCAAATATTAATTGTCAACATTCTCATTCCATTATTATTTGTCAGCATTCACTGATATGAATCTAATAAGAATATAGAAAAAGTTTCCAATTTTTAGTTTCTTAATTTTTTGAGGAGTTTGCTATTGATTTTCATTGAAGGATAAAATAGGATCCCCCAGTGTTGCCAGCAACTTGTGAGCGCAAACTGAAGCAGAGAAAGGTTAGCAGTTAAGTTTTGGAACTGATTTGTTCTGAACTGCGCTCACAAGCTCATGGCTAACCCTGCAATGAAAAGAAAGCTGGGAAAGGGGTTCGTTAACTGAAGAAAAAAAGACGATCATGTTTTTAGCGTGTGCTATAATTTCGAAGTAAAACTTTCCATTTTTCCCGTCGATTTTTTTTCCCTTTAAACATACCTTACGTGACTCTCCCACGCCAAAATCTAAATATCCAATTTATGGAAAGCATCCTTATAACTTCCTTAAAGTAACGAGTAATTTAATGTTTAGGCAAAGCGAAATATTTATAAGTCCCCTTTTTAATAGCTCCCCAATTCCGGGAATCGCGTCTGCATGGGCGTATGTATTAATGAGAAGGGCTGCTGCAACAACATTAAGTAGAAGAAACGCGTGTTTTTATGTAGCTTTGGTTGTTGGGAAACTCGAATTTTTATTTTAGACGTTTTTTTTTTGGGCTATAAACTGGTTACGAATTAGTTTATAGGCACGAATATTACATTTCAAATCTTATTAGAATTAATTACTTCTATAGACAGATTTATAAATAGCGTGCGGAGAATCATGCGCGAAGGGGTAAGCCGTCCATCTTGGGTAATTTTAGTTTAATCATACTATTAAAACGTCATTATGGATTAAGTACTTCTA
Organism: Odiellus spinosus; assembly: GCA_963920705.1. Classification (NCBI taxonomy): domain Eukaryota; kingdom Metazoa; phylum Arthropoda; class Arachnida; order Opiliones; family Phalangiidae; genus Odiellus; species Odiellus spinosus. The sequence continues at coordinate 18,503,318 of OY987228.1, read as the reverse complement.
CGAAAAAGACGGAGTGAAAGCGAACGGATCCGTGTTAAACTTATGCTTACCCATAAATTAAAAAAATCATAACTTAATATTTTACTGGATTTTTGTTGCTTCCTTATCCCTTTAAGACGATAGAAAAAATATACTGAAATATTGGGCTTCTCACGAGGGGTGGTGGATTTTACTGCCCCTATATAATGTAGTACAAGGCGTCTTGTGATAAGGAAAATATAACTATTTCCATCTTTATCTGGCGTCACTAGAAAATCGAAGCATCTTTAGATATCTTAGAATAAACAAATAATACAAAGAACGGGGTACCCTAGTCTAGTTTTTTCCTGCAGAGGTGACACTTATTGATCTATTTGGGTTTAATATTGTGGATGTAATTTATCTACATTGCAAACTTCCCTAGAACCACCAAAGTGTACCCAAGACGGTGGCCTTGTGTTTGGACAAATTTAAATGGGTTGTACAAAATATCTTTGGGTTTAACATTGTGTATTAATACGCCTGTAATTTATCTACGTGTTGCAACCCTCCCTAGAACCACCAAAGTGTACCCAAGACGGTGGCCCTGTGTTTGGGCTAATTTAAATTGGGGGGGGGGGGGGGGGTAAAAGTGGGTTTCTTTCTAAAGGAAAATTGTGCGGGGACTCGATCCTCGCCTATAGTTCCCCCTATGGTTCCCCGTTTCTTTTTACGACGATACGACGATAACGGGGGTCCCCATCATCGGCGCCTAGTTGTCGGGCGCGCGTGTGTGTGGCACCATCTTGTCGTCTACTCGTATACAACTTGCTGCCACTGTCGAAGATATTAGGCACTGATAAGAAGTGTCCCTCTTTCTTCGGACGCTAACGAGAAGAGAGAGAGAAAAAAAAAAAGGGGGGGGGGGTTCGCTGCGTGGGCCACTCCTTTTATACGTTCATCCCTTCGAGAATTTCCAATTACAGAAAGTGCCAAACTCATTTCCCATGATCCTGACTGAAAAGACTATTTTTCTATTTATAAACCACCGCCACCGAAGTTCTTGTTAAGTCCGTCCCGAGAAAAAGATGGGATATGTCTACGTTACAACCCCTTTTGGCGCCAGATTATGTACTTAACGCGGCCCGATACGATATTTTAAACAAATGGTGAGAAAAAGTTTTGAATAGACTTTTATATTTAAAGGGGTTCTTAAACCTTACAACGAACCGGAACGTTTATTTAATAATCTGTTTTTATAACTATACGGTAGCAATCTCGTTAATAATTTAATATATTAATTTAATTTCATCACAAAAAAATATTTATTTAATTTGAGCGTTGTACCTTGGACTAGCCATAGATCTCCCGTTGCCAATAATTTTTTTTTTTCCCAATATATGTCGTAGTTTTAATTAATTTATTTTTTTCTGTTGCGGTAATTTTTTTAATCGTTTTTTTAACGATTTTTCCGAAAATGCTACTCAATTTACATTTGAAGTTCACGAAAAATCCGTGACAGCCTCACTTTAAATGCTCGGGAAGCCCACGTACCTAATTAGTAAATGATTATATTGCAAAATCTCCACGAATTTGGTAATTTCGAGGTACAACACTTACTCAAAAATAAAAAATAAATCTTGCGAGTGTTTTAGTATCCCTTTATGGGAAAATAATTCTGTATACTTTGTGTTCTCTTTACACGATGGTAATAAAGAAAAACTGCGTACGTGTACTTGTAGTAACAATCTAGCATCGGTCACGTGTCATGGTTATAGCACGTGGGAATTTCTACGTAGAAAAGTTGCGCTTCCTCGACTTAGCGTTAAGTTACATACGCGTATGCAAATGCAAACCAAAATGGACGGTTTCTTGGGCGACAAAAGGCAATATCCCAAAATAAACTCACGAACATACTGTCTTCTATTGTTATAACGAATAAGTCTGTGTTTTTTAAAAGCCCATTATGTTCCTAGTGTTAAATACTAAAAATGAGTGCTTTTTGGAAAATATCATTAAAGTCTCATTGCACGCAAATAAGTGGACGACTAAGACTGGGCATTGTGGCTTGTTAAAAACGCGTAAGATTCCTGCAGGGCATCCTAGGTTTCTTCAATTAGAATTTTTCATTATAATTCCGTTCCCCTTTTATTAGAGCTACGAGATATTAGACTAAAGGTTATTTTTATATGACCTTTTGAAAGATGGCATGGTCTAATCCTTTTAAAAGTGGATGAAGATGAAGAATAAGAAGGCTATAATAGTTTAAAAGAAAATAAGGGGGGAATAAAGGTCTAAATAATTCGAGAAGGTCTTGTATATTCGTTTCCCAGGCCATGGAGAAATTTTTAGGGTTTGAAAAGGCAGCCGACTGAACCGGCGTCGGCTCGTCGCCTCCAAATCTCGGAGCCGAGTCAGTCGTTCTCGCGCGAGCCTCAACGTTGGCGCGGGCATGCACGGTGGTTGATGGTGGGCGCTTTTTCGGAGAGCGATTCGAATTGAATAGCCCCAGAGTTTTCTAAACACACTGGCTAGCTTTCTGTATTTTCTTCCGAGTTTAGTGTCGAGTGCGCGGGTTTCCTACTCGCTCTGATTTTACGCTGAAAGAAAAAAAAAGGGCGCGAGAAAGAAGTAACTCGTCTGGAAGAAGGGGTCAGCGCATGTCGGCGGCGATTCTAATCTTTGAAAAAAAAAGGAAGTTTTCGTCGAAAAGCCAAGCCGACGACTGCATCCGCGTATTCGCGGGCTCCTTAAAATTTTTCTTTTATATTCGAGCGAGCTCGCGGCCATTACGGCTTCGTGTGAGGCTTTTGACGACAATTTCATTTATTTACGAGGTTTCTTTGCCTTTTTTTTTTCTTCTTTACTTAACGCTCAATCCCCCCTTTCTTTAGCATCTCGAAAGAAAGATGTAAAGAATGCCGAACCTTTATAAGATCAACGATTACGCCAAATTTAAGCTTACATTTCGCTCCCTGTATAGCTCTACTAAAGTCAGCGTGGAAATTTTTAACCCACCCTGTCGGGAAAATAGCGTTTATTTAAACTCTAAAGTGCTTGTACGCCACTTTCGGAAGCCCTTATTATAAGCGAAAGAGACCTTTCCTTGTTTCCCTTTTCTTTGCGCCTTTTTTTTTTATTTGCTTTTTCCGAAGTATCGCCTTAGTGGCGCGGCGAGGATTTGGTAAATAAAACAGCTACGTTGATGGGCAAGTACTATATATAATATAAGGAAAAACATAACTATAACCGCTGTAAAGTATCAGCCAAAGTCAGGCTCTCCCATATACGTACTACTATTATTATTTCGCCAAAATAATAAAGATGTTTCCCCAGCTCAAAACCTTTTACTGTTGATTTTATCAAGTTAGGAGTTAAAAGTTCATGTTTAAAACCAACAAAGAATGGTGTGTTGAATACTAGCAATATAATTTATCAAAATAATCCTGGGGTTCGATCAAAAATATTAAATAATAATAATTTAGAAACAATATAAAACGTGTTTGTTTTCAGAGGGGACGCCAAGAAGGTGAGCACACATCCAGTGAAACAGGCTGGATGTATTCAATCTGTTTTTAATACAGAACTAATGATATTTAATTTATATTAATTCAAGTCGGGGTAGCCACAGTTTTTTTCAGATTCAAATTCCCTGACTTTTCCAGGTTTTTCCCTGACCTTTTTTCCAACGATTTTCCCTGACCGTTTCAGCTAATACTACCCAATTTTTAATTGCGTTCGCCAAACTTTTTGCACGCGTATCTTTGTTCTAATCTATACAAAAATTCCGTGACTTTTTAAAATATCTTAAATTCCCTGACTTTCCCCTGATTTTTTTTTGGTTAATTTTCAAATTCCCTGACATCCCCTGACCTATTTGGTTAATTTTCAAATTCCCTGACTTCTGCCTGTTTTTCCTGACCTGTGACAAACCTGCATGTTAAAAAATAGGCAAAGTTGGGTCGGATTGATTCACTATGATAAACTTAAAAAAAGAGTAAGCCTTGGCCATTGCTATTGAAAACGAGTAAAATGTTAGGGCGGAGGGCGGATGGGGGATGAAGAAATTCTCAACGAGATAAAAATACAATCTTTTAGAAAAAGACATAGGTGGCCCTAAATACCCCCAAAAAGAAACGGACGATATTATCCCATTGGAATTTTTTTTATTTTTTTTTTTAAGAAAACGTTTCGACGTGTGTGGAAATTTTAAATAAGAGGGTTTGAGAACGAGTCTCGCTGCGGAGCTAGAGAGATTGGCAATAATATCTTTGGCATCGCGGGATAACCCTAATTACCGCACCCAGTCCTCCGTTTGAACAGTAGGGGGATATATATTCTATTCTTCCTGTTCTGGTAATTTGGCGAACAAGTATCTTCGCCATTAAAAAAGCGAATCTAATTACGTCGTTATAGATGAGGTTTCCGAATAAATTGATATATCGTTTCCATTATTTTTACGCCTTGTTAAAATCTCATTAGCGAAAAGAAAGTCCATTTTCTTTCGAAGCAAATTCATCTATACGAATGTTTCGTTTAATAAATATAACATTTTCATATACGGCGACTAATTAAAAGATTTAAATGAGATATAAAGTGCTATTGTACGTACAACTAGATTTATTGCCGTACTTATTTAACCATTAATATTAAATGAAAATATTACTAATTTCTATAAGTTCGAATTACTATGGTATATATTATTAGTTTTATCAAGAATTCATTCAGGTTCCATAAGAATATGGGAGGTCCGCGATTCAATAACCATCCTCCCAAACTTTGTAGCAAAAGTTCGTCTGCTTCGAATCGATTTTTCAAGTAAATCGCTCCTGACATTACATTACTAACCCGCGCCACTAACGACCTTGACATAATATTTTGGGTAATAAAAATGGAGCCGACCAAAAAAAGATCTAAGCGTACAAATGTTGCGAAAATTGCAGACGAACTTTTGCTACAAAGTTTGGGAGGATGGTACCAGAGGCTAAAGCAATGCTCCCATATTCTTATGGAACCTGAATGGATTCTTGATATATGTAATTTGTTTTCTGATATAGGACTTAATTAACGATCATTTTCATAAGAGAGGTAGAACATTCTGGATTAGGTACTTTTGCGAAAAAGACCACGCGAAAGGGACCTTATCACGCGCCAGAACGCGTGAGAATCAACTGTAGGTTCTACAATAGCCACACGACGATAGTGATGATGTAATGCTTGGAACGTATCGCTGGAGAAAGCCTTTTCTCGAATTTATTTGATTCGATTTCTCGAAACTGCTTCGGGAACCAGTTTCATACCGATTCGGTTTCAACAACCGGATAGATAAAGCCTCAATAAATCGATTTATAAAGATAATGCGTGAACACGTGGCGCTTTAAACGATTCCTAGCGATTTGTATATCGTTTTTTTTATTTTACCGTTAGTATTTTGATGTAATCCGAGAAGATCTGGAGGATAAACCCAAAGAAGCCCGCCATTTCAAACGAGGCTTTCGTGTTTATAATTAAAAGTAATAATACCTTTGATTAAAATCACGCGAAGTTAAAACTCTACGCGTATACAACTCGGTGTATCTGTATAGCTGGTTTGGCGTCATGTCGTCACAAAAGCTTTATAATTGGATATGGAAAGATAGAGGGATCTAAAATATAGTTTCCATCGCATCATACGTATACGGATAATGGGAAAATCTGCCCTTGCAGCCTCAACCAGGCCCGCCTTAACTATTATATACCTCGAGTAAGCGGGGGTAATTTGAGGTATCCGGTTTCGTTCAAGACGCGCGGCGTGGCCTTAACTACATTATTTTACGCTACCTCTATGTTACGAGTTTCGAGGATATAAAATATTAAAGTGCTAGTGTCACGATAAAAGCCAGTTTTTAGATAACTGTAGGTTTAGAGAGAGATTTGGAATATAGGGCCGAGAAATAATTCAAGTATGATACGTCATTAACCTCTGGTGCCATCCTCGCATACTTTGTAGCCAAAATTCGTCTGCTATTCGCTTTCTCATCCCCCAATAAAACTCTAAGGCCCGCATGGCGTTTCATTTTTCTATTAAGGCTAATTCCCTAAGCTAGGCCTTGCAGTTTCACGCCGATAGTTATGAAATTTATTAATATAATTAGGATACCAATTAGAAAAAATATAAAATTGGTTAAAATTTCCACAACTTATATAGCAGAATTGTCACTGAAGACGTGACGTCTAAAATTCTAATAAATTATTCTGCTATAATACGTAATACGCCTCAAATTTGAACATTTTGATGACGTAGTATTGCGGGAAAATGGTTGTTACACAATGTGTTTTTAATGTGGCGTTATTTTTTCTATGACATATGTATAGAATTTGAATCGTTTTTTAACGATCTTTCCAAAAATGTTACTTAATTTATATTTGGAGTTCACGAAAAATCCGTGACCCCCTCACTTTAATCCAACTTCTCCTGAGAGACTTAACCTTTAATCTGTCTATATTTTCATTACGAAAAATCACTAAAATATAAATTATTTAATAGTGAAACTGATAGTAATGGAGGGTGGGTTTAAAATCACCACTTAACCCTATTTCTAGGAATAATTAGAAATAATTATACGATTTCTTAAAAAAAAAAAATACGAAATTCACATATATATCATTATTAAAACCAAGTTTCACCTTGATTTATGACTATAATTAATTACTCATTTAAGTGAACAATAAAGTTTTTTCCCCTTGCTTAATTAAAAACTTAAAATTTTTCTCATTCTACCTCAAAGAATTTGCAATTATACGAAGGTCTGTTGCGTTTAATTCAGAAACGGTGTTTCTACATTTCCCAAGTTTACGTATAGTTTTATATTATAAGATTAATTCGCAATTAGCATTCATTGTTATCCCAAGTTATTAACGCTAAGAAACCTCTTTAACCTTTCAAGGAAATTTGTATAATACGCGTTGGTGGTTAAGGACGAAGCTTATATCTAAATTAAACAGGTTTATAACGTGTATTATTACTAAAATACTACAGGCGAGAGCCATGAACTATGTGATGATTGTGAAAGATTAGGATAAACACAAACGAGAAGGAACGTTACGCTTTAAAACGAGCTCAGGAATAATTTAACCTTAACCATCAGCTTATATATAGAGCCAAAAGTAAACAACGCCCCGTAGCTTAATCAGGGTTGCCACAGTTTTTTCCCTAATGTTTTGGCTCATTTTCAAATTCCCTGACTTTTCCCTGTTTTCCCTGACCTTTGGTAACCCTGTTAATACTATCAGCAAAGGCCCAGGAAAACGTACTAGCCCAACAATAAGAACAAAGGGTCTCGACTAAGAATCGTGACCGCACGCGAACTAGCTGTCGCTAGAAAAAATTATATATTTACTTTGTTAATATATCTGTCTTTCTAAATTATCCAAATATTTAAATATATAATGATAATTTTATTACCGAGTTAGGATTAGATGAATGTTTTGCTTAAACGTCACGCGCGTATTACGATTTATTTAAATTAGATGAAAAGGGTAATAACGCCCTTTTCCAATTTCAATTTCTAGGGAGATCAAACTCAGCCGATTTCTTGAAAACTGATTTGTATACAGGGTGTTTCGAAAATGGTGGTAGGACCGAGCTACTGTGGGTTCTATGGGTCATTTTAAGACGAAAATGTTCTATGGCGTTTTGTCGTAAGGGACGCCGTTTAAGAGTTACGAAATGAATCACGCGTGGATGACCCCTTAACGTATCATTAATAAACGTATACTCAATGATAAATACGCTTAATTGTTTAGCTGGTTTTTTAAAAGCACACGCTTGGTAAAAATTTGATTTTAGCATGTTAAGGGGTCATCCGCGCATGATTCATTTCGTAACTCTTAAACGGCGCCCCGTAAGACAAAACGTCATAGAACATTTTCGTCTTGAAATGACCCATAGAACCCACTGTAGCTCGGTCCTACCATCATTTTCTAGACACCCTGTGTATAAACTATATTAAGCAGCGTTCATACTTGAGACTTACCAACCAATTTCAAATTGTTTTGAGTCTTCAAATCAACGTTTCTATATTTTAACATTTGACCTCAAAACTCTACATTTTAACCTTTACAAAACGGTTTCAAATACTCTAGTGTGAACGTGGATTTAGATAAATAGATGGCGATAGCTTCCTCCGATGGGAACGTCGCGGATAACAAAACGAACAAACATCGAACGCGAAACATCTCCGTGAACATAATTAAATCGAAGAGATTATAAAAAACTCGAGCTTTTCCGCAAGTTTGACAGATGTCGGTACTGCAGCGAATTTTAAAAAATCAGTTTTCATAGTTCAAAGGCGGAGTTGGCTCTCTTCTTGTTTTTCCTCAATTCTTATATTAAGTATAATGATAGTGTACCCGAGAGAGGAAGCGAGGGAGACGCTAAAGGTTGTTGAAGTCAAACCGTTGTCAAAATTATCATACAATCGGAAGTATATTAAAGGGAGGGTGAAAAGAAAAATTAGGTTTTTCTTGATTCAGCTTCTATAAATTAGAATGTCTTTGAATTGTACAAAACCTGCTAATTTTGGTATTGAATTAAAATGAGAACTTCATACTAATCAAAAGATGCCCACATTTGGCTTATTAAAATCCCCGCGACACGTACTGCGGCACACTCATTAAATCTAGTGAAAGGTCATGTTTTATGATTTTAACAAGAGTGTTAAAAAACTTTCCCATTTAACTCCCCCCGTTGACTTCATATAAACATCTGGTAATCTTTAATAAGGCTAACTATAAGTACATGTAAAGTTGTTCCTTTTACGCGCAACAACTTCCATACAATTGTTTTCAAACCGAATACGTTTACGCGATGAAACGCGCAATTATTCAATTATGGTTTCGTGTGGTATAATATTTTTTAATATTTCGCTTACCTTTTCATTTTGATAGGCGGTGACTGCGATGAATTCCGTCTCCTTGAAGACGTACGTCCTGAAAGTGCTGTAAGGCAACTTGAGAATGTCATTGGCACGTACCAGGTGAAAGCGCGGCTGGTACTTATGCATCGAGTTCAGAATGGTCTGCTTGGAAAATTGAAAGAAAAAATAAAAGATTGAATAATCTGGTATGTAAATTAACCGCTTAAGATTGTATAACAAATATAATTAGGGACCACCCATATATAACGCCAAGTCTCTCAGTTTGAGTTTGTTCTAGGTCATCAATGTGGAAAGTTAGGGCTGGATTAAGAGAGAGAAAGGAGGCTCGAACCCCAAATAGGTTTCTCTTGGAGGAGGGCCCCATCAATTTACATATTTCCCACGCATGAGCGATAACAAAACACATAATTTAAGGGGGCCCGCTATTGTTTGGAGCCCCTTGCCATTGGTCTTAATATGGCACGGGGAAAACTTACGCTCGTATTTCTGGCATATAAGTTTTTAAAAATAGTGCAAAGCCCAAAGGTGTATAATTTTCAATATAGGTTTTCAATAATATATGAAAACATTCCACATGCCGTCGACCAAATTGGTCACATGATCACTTTAAAATATGTCAAGTTGCTCAAAGTGGGCGATGGAAGTGTTAAGAATACTCGGTAAACGAGTTTTTAGATACGTAGGTATCTCTTATTTACGTAAATAAATGGCGAGAATTGGAAATTATTAAATATCTTACTAAATATTATATCTCAACGGAGATCAACATCTCGTATCGGTCCGCTGTAAGGTTGTTAGTTGTATCAATTCGGAGGATTAAATTACGAACGACGTTAAAATAAAGAAAATCTATACGCGGGGCGTTAATCGTCGAGATTCCTTATCATTATTTAAAAAGTGGGCAAGTCTTATTCTAACGCCTTGTCACCCTAACTGCCATCCCGCTTGAGCGAGACGCCCAAAATTATCTTTTGATATATATAATTCCACATACAGCGCCACAGATATATATGTATATCGCGTATAACGGTAGCGAAAATGCGAGAGAGCGTGCAGACGATACGCGGCGATAGCGACGATCCAATTTGAATGAGTTTTCAATGAAATCGTGCCATGGTTGATGTTACTCATATTCTTGTACTTAAACACTGTCTCATACTCGTAGATGGCGCAAATTGAACTTCCAACCCAATAGCAAACGCGAATTACTCTTTGCTTAATTGAGAAAGCGGAGGAACCTTTACTAGGGACGCATCCAGCATTAGAGGATAAATTTTAGTCGAAACGGGTTACATTAGAGGGAGCAGTTATCGGTGTAGGGGTGGGAGAGGACCGAAGGAAGAGATATACGTGGAAGAGCGCCAGCTACAGTGTTTTATTTACTCTTAGCGTAGGTTAAAGAACTTTTATTGACGGCATAGAGTGGTTTTGAAAGAATTACATGGTAGAGATATTATATTGGAAAATACATAGGTATAATGAAAATGCATGCATAGGTAGATAAATTGCAAAAACGCGTGCATTGCTAGATAAATTACAAAAATGCGTAAGTGGTATGAAAAATTAGAAAATGCATAGGTAGATATGATATATTGCAAAAATGCATAGGTAGATTTGATGTATTACGAAAAAGCATAGGTAGATTTGATGTATTTCGAAAAATCATAGGTAAATTTGACGCATTACGAATAAACACTGGTATTAAACATTTCAGTGACGTCATACGTGTTTACATCAATCCTATTTGTCATACGACTAGAATTTTTGGGTTAACGAGTGTGCGAAAACAAGGGGGGGGGGGGGGAGAACCGCCTGGTATGTCATTAAAGTTGGTGAAGATAATCGCGCATAAATTAGATATAGTGTTTACCTAGCTCGGTAACAAGATGGGCGTATATATATATAAGTAAAATTAAAATTGGCAACGTTACGCTAAAAATAATACTGTATATTAAGGGAAAAGAGGGCGGAAGAAACCCTTAAGAGTATAACCGTGTTATGTCATATCACTACTATAACTTCTTATTACCATCACTATAACCATCTGCCCCTGCCCTTCTCAACAAGATAACAAATATTTTTTTTTTAAACGGATGTAGGAAAGATTTTATAAAACCCCAAAAAAAAGGTTTGGCAGCTGTAATTTAAAAAATATAAAAATAAAAAAAAAGGGGTTGAACGACCACAAAAACAAAATTAATCTCATATTTTAATTTTGTGAAACTTATATACAATATAAAAGGTCCACCCATTTACAAACATTTTCACGCCAAATTAAAAAAAGACTCCACTTCCCCTAAGTTTTTAAGATATTAATAAATTTAAAATTTTACATGCCAGCCTTAAAATGGACAGTTAAAGCAAGAATACATTCAGGTTCCATAAGAATATGGGAGCATAGCTTTAGCCTCTGGTACCATCCTCCCAAACTTTGTAACAAAAGTTAGTCCGCAATTTTCGCAACATTTGTACGCTTAGATCTTTTTCGGTCGGCTCCATTTTTATTACCCAAAATAATATGTCAAGGTCGTTAGTGGCGCGGGTTAATAATAGATGGCAGGAGTGATTTACTTGAAAAATCGATTCGAAGCGGACGAACTTTTGCTACAAAGTTTGGGAGGATGGTTATTGAATCGCGGCCCTCCCATATTCTTATGGAACCTGAATGGATTCTTGGTTAAAGTGACTCTGCCGCCATATACGTATATACATAAAAGTCCATCCCTTAATTCCATATAAGTAAACAACGCCCCGCGTAGCTTAATACTTTCAGCAAAGGGCCAGATAAAACCTTCTAGCCCATCACTTAAAACTAGCCCAAAAAATCATCGCCCCTGTCTGGCTCGAGTGATTTGGACTCTTCCTCGATATTTTGAGTGGGGGCGAGATGGACGGAATTTAGGCCTTAATAAAGAAAATTCTACCTCTGTGTGCATTCGGCTTTGAAAATAAAAAATAAATGCTTTCCACACGAGAGAACGCGTGAAAGCGATCATGTCTACACCCTTGGCACTGTACTAATTAACCACGCGACCCTAATGATGACGTAAGATCTTTGAAATATTTTGTTTCCAATAATTTCGACAACACAGTGATTTAGTGGGCTTACTATCCGAAACTGTTTAGGGCCTACTCAAACATTTGTTTTTCACGAATTATCCGTTGTCAGAGTGCCTTTAAAACGAAATAATAGGTAAATAGACAAGGCCCGCGACAACTATGATGTATCTGCCTAGTTATCAATTCCGTCAGCATAGTCGACACTTTTTTCGGTATAGAGAACGTTATACCCTATTATATATACGTGATATACGTGCCTATTTTCATATTCAATCCGAAATTACACCATTACAGACGCGTAACTTATAACCTATTGTATTTAATTTTATATTCCATACTATATAGCGTAAACTGTATAGTAAACTCCGATTGGGAAACTATTTTATAAGAATAAAACTATAAAAAGGGGGGCGCTAGTAGACCGAAATGATTCCGCCTATAAAACCCTAAAACCAACCAAGCTAAATTAAGTTTAAGGTGGCGATTATTTATAGGTACCTCGAACGAGTGGGAGTGGTTTTTTTTTCTTCTATTTTTCTAGCATTATAATATACTCTTCGCTAGTAGATGGCCCAGAAATTAATTGAGGGGTCGAGGGGAACGAAATTGAAGAGGGTATATCATATACATGATTATTTCCATTTCAAGAGATTTTCCCCCTAGTTTTCCTCCTATAAAATTACCAAAAACAGGCCCTTCTCAATCTCGCCCTGATGGGAATATACAGTATGGTAATTTATTAGGGCCCCGCAAATTAAAACTTCTAGTTTTGGTTTTTGTAATTTCTATCTTTCTTTCAAACGAAACATCGGGTCGAATTTGATATAATCAAGGAGGATCAGAGAAGGAGAGGAAATGTGGGGACGGCGCGGTTCCTACTGCGTCGGCCTAAACTCCCACTCTGGGAGAACGGGGGTAGAGACGTTTCGTGGTAAAATGTTGTCACGTGGGTAAAACGAATCCTTTATGAGACGCGCTAGCTAGCGACCACGTGACAACAGTTTACCTCGAGAATTTCCTATCCCCCCTTTCCACCCGAGTGGGAGGTTGGCTCTTCTCTCTCTAACTCAACGCAGCCCCACATTTCCTCTCCTTCTCTGATCCTCCTTGATATAATTAATATAAGTTATGTCAAGATTAATAATAATAATGATGTAGTCCGAATGTTTTCACAACTTTTGGTTGATGTTTACTACGGTATAATTTGAATCTAAATTAATATTTCAAACATGTAATAATGTTAAAAATGTTTTTTATACACCCTACCTGACTCAATTCGGGCCTTGTCAAATTAATCTCGCTCTAAGTCGCAAATTTAATCTTCAGAAATAGGAAAAAAAAATGGCCCAGACTTTTATACATACGCGTGACGTCAGTTTTACTTTTAAATGTGCTCCCATAGAATTAAAAAATCATTTAATTTAATCATTCATTGTCTAAATTGAAAAATTGCGACAAAATTCGACCAAAATTGATCAAATGAAATAATTTGAATTCCAGAAAAGTTCAAACTAAAATTTAAAATGCGTTTGATTCACTTAAGTTGAATTTAAGTTTTTAAAATTTAATCTAAAATATTTTTTAGCCTACAATCTAATTTTTTTTTACATTTAATTAGATACTCTAGGATTTTAGAATATAATCGTAAAAAAGCTTTCTAATATTTTGCACAAGTTTCGCGTTTTGTTAACACATGCGCTTAGAACAGACACGCCAACAAGTTATTTTTCATAAAACTAAAAGCTTACACGGCAGCCAATTTTAAAATTCGTGTTGCGTTATTATTATTATTCGTGTTGTTATAAATAATCAAAAAATGGTCAAATAATGATACTTTGGGACCCATGGGGAGGGGGTAAGGTGACATTATGGGAGCCCCGGATCTTTAACAGGAGTACATGAAATACAGAGTATAAAAATATAGGTACATACAGAAGCCGATGAAACCCTCCTTTGAAGTCTACTACTCTAATGTTCCATATAGCGCTCCTCTCGTATGGGTAAAATTCACAATTTTACGAGATCGGAGGGGTCCTATTTCATGCCCCCCTGTCTACGGAAAATTGGAAATTCTCTCTCCACAAACGACGACGTTTTTTTGACGAACTCCAAGGCTGCTAGAGATATTCGCTCGACGAACTCCCGCTCCGAAAATATCTACCGTTAGGAGGCGTACGAATCGCGCTTTTTGAAACTAACCCATACAGAGAGGGGTAGACAAGACCAGGGAGTAATAGACTTCAAAGGAGGGTTTCATCGGCTTCTGGTACATATAATAATTTTTCTGATGTTGTTCTAACATGTTTGTTGTTATAATGGCAACTAACTTCTAACTTCAATATATTCTAAATTGAAGAAAAGGTAGAAATTCTAAATTATACACGTTTGCGTTACAAAGGCGTAGTTATAGTGTAGGATGAAATACATGTACTTGGACATGTACTTACAGAAAATAATAGGTTTTAGCGTTGAATAAAACAAGATGGTTCGTTATTCCATGGTAGTTAAGGAACTTGACTATTTGGTTTCGAGGTTAAATTTTTAATTAAAACCTCAGATCATCACAAGTTAAAAACAAGTGGTTTGAATTTTTGAGTTAAGTAGTGTTCGAGTAATATTTTTTAACCTTTTAAGTCAATATTACTGACGCGATGAATAATATTAGTTTTAAAATTCATTCAGAAACGTATCGTTTTCGGCGATTATCTATAAATTATTTGCGCGATTTTTAAAGATTTCCTATAGAAGTTGTCATGTACAAAAAGTACCTATGGCTGCGCCCGAATCAAAAACATGATACTCCTTTGAACGTCAAAATTATCAATTGGTTTGAACCGATCGTCGCACTTCTAGAAATATCTCGAGTTTAAAATTCTAAAAAAATTCCAAATATGATATTTTTTTTTTTTTTTTTTTTTTTTGGAAATCATATAGATACTTCAAAACTTTACTGTTTCAAAAAGTGTCAAAAATAAAATGGAAAGCTTTTAATCTTCGCTTGATAGGGTTAAATTCAAAAACTATTTATTTAGCGTCAAGAGCCCATTGCATTCATTAATAACTCGAGAAACGCTTATACGAAGGGATATCTTGTTTCCACGGGATTTCACACGGGTTTTTCTAGGGAAAACTACATAAATCGAGCAAGGAAATCATCAAAAAATACCATTTTTTTAAATGAGTTTTAAATAATATTTAATAAAATAAAAAATACTCGAGTATTACCATGAGAAAATAAAACTAGCCAAATGGGGAATTCTGAAGTGACGCCTCTAGTCTCTGATGGTTTAAGAAGAAACTATAACTATGTCAAATGAGGGTGCTAGAGAGACTGCTATTGTACATTTAGATTTAATGGAAACCCCCATACCGGGAGAGGAGAGAGAGAAATTTTGGAAATTATGCTTGTTAGATTCTGGATGTCATTTTTACTATGGAGATTGCGTGATATTAGTGTAGGCTGCATTTTTAATCAAACAAGAGACTAAATTCAAATCTAACTTCGAGGTTCATTTACTTATGATAGTAAATTGTAGTTTTCCGAAAGACTCAATAGAGAAAATTCTATTTGGAAAAACCCTACTATACTTAAATCTATTTTTATATATTAAATTATGGTTAATTTTACGCTTTTTGAATATTATATGATCTTAATAAACACTTCCCTTGATAGTACATACATATACCTAAGTAGTAATAACGATTTTTAACTTTATTTAAAGATATTGAGATAGGATATTATTTTGTCAATAATTGATACACAAATTAATATATTATTTCGTGTCTAGACGATTTAAATTTCATCTAAGTACAGGTAATTTTAATTCTCTGATTTCTGGTGACAGACTCACGGAGTAATAATGAAAAATATGAAACCAAACTTCCTGAAAAATAATCCCTAATGACGTATTGACCTTGATGTATCCTTTTTTTTCATTCATTCAGCGATATGTGAGAAAAACATGCGCGGTTAGAACGTGTTATTAAATATTCAACTAACTTTGAGATCATCTCTTTTAAACAGACCTTTGATCTGAAGCAAAACCAGTTAAAATTCCAATTTGTTTTTAAAACTTATTAATCCACACCAAATAAAGAGCTGAACCGGATATTTGATAATCTCGGTGTCTCTCACATCACGCGCTTTCCGAATTAGAACGTGATGAGATTTAGGGAATATATACTTTCTGACAGATTTTTAAAATATTTGTATTTAATTTTTTTTTTTTGGCATTAACGGTATGAGCCGGGAAAACCATTCCCGGCGGCCCTCTTTCGATCTTTGGTATTGATAAAATATATTTTTTTGGTATAGTACAATTCTTGAATAGAGTCTACAATACGGTTAGCGTGGGCGTGATGAGAATACTCGATGCATTATGCATGATATTACTCCTATACTTCGCCGGTTAAAGGGGTAAGGTGAGGAAAAAAATATATTTTTTAGTTAAAACATATTGAAATGGGTGTAATATTGTAGAAGCTCCACTCTTGGGGAGTTGGAGCGAAGACAATATAGCCAAGCACGGCCCGCCTAAATTTCGTCCCTATTTCTTTCTCCAGACTCAAAATATCGAGGAAGAGTCCAAATCACTCGAGCCAGACCGGGGTGAAGACGTTTTTGACTAGTTTTAAGTGATGGGTTTTAATGTAAAACTTTTGATAGAACTAAACGTGTATTTTCCTGGAGTTTTTTTAAAGGACAATCTTTTAAGATCGGTTGTCTGTCTTCCTTTAGCGTAAAAAAACCTTGTAAAGTTCTTGAATGGAATTTTCGCAAACCCATTCTGTTTTATCGCGTGGTCAAGCAACTGTACCTGTATGAAAAGTTCGTAAATCGAGGTTTCAACGCGCGCTAAAGCTATAATCTCTCATCCATCTAGCAACGTTTTAATCCCTTTTAGATAACCTATCTTCGTAGATACGTGTTGAAATTTCCAAATGATTCTAACCATAGGGCTCTTTATTCTACGATAAAAAGGGGCCCCCTACTTCGAATTATTTTAACTTTCTCCCCCGGCCCAATTTTTTTACGCTCGTAGTATAGAACGTATTACGTCCCCAACCGTTTGTTCCTTTTAATCAGCCAATTAAATTGCGTTATGTCTTTTGTAGAAAATATATTGCTATATAGCGAGTTTTAGGGGGAAAATCGTGGAGGAACCGAATTTCCATTTCTTGGCATCACGAAACGAGTGCCGAATAAATATATTGTAGGGAGGTTAGAGCGTCGGGCCCAACGTTTATGAGATGGGTGAGTGTGTTCAGTCGCGTGAACCGCTAGAGTGTACCGGCTTATGTAATGCTTGTCTTTTGTCTCGTTATTTCTTGTCTGGGATTGTTTTATAACACATTATTTTCCCTGCCTCAATTGCCCTTGTATACTAAATTATGATTTAGTTTAAAAAATACTCTTGTGGAGGAGAGTAATACGTAATTTTAATTCTGGTGGATTAAAATAGTACTGTAAAGAAAATCTTGACTAATGTAACCAGGTTTATTAACATTGAATTTTGTAGAGTTAAGACTCCACACTTATACACTTTGAAAAAGATAACGGGGTTAAGATTTATAAATTACAAATAACAGTGCTTCCGACCTAGAAAGAACTTCTTCGAGGATATTTGCGCGTGACGTAAATATACAGTACCTTAGTTTTATGGGAAATAAACTAAATTTAACAGGATTGATCCAAAAGTCAGGTCAAAATGGTAAAATTTGTTTTTATTTGAAACTTTTTCAATGACGCGTGTCGTATAGCGACCACTTGTTCCGCCCGTCCGTTCCCCAACGGCTCACGAGGAGATTGTTTGACTGCCCGGGGCAAGCAATGACAGCTATCTCTCTCCGTTCTTTAAACCGAAGCCGGATATTTAGGGCCGAGATGTCGACTCGGGTCACTTCGAAAAGGTCCCGCGAAAACTTATTCCGCGCCATCCCTCCCCCGACTTAACTTCGGTTGAGAGATCGGTTCTGAAATCCCAGTAGTTTCCCGGGGCCGCGGAGGATCGAGGAACGGACTGCGCGGGGTAAGGACTAGAGGGGGCTGATGGGCGAGAGAGGGCCCACCTGCTGAGAGCGAGTAGACTGATCAACTCCTTTTGTTCTAACGCGTGGCAGGACGGCGCCAGCCAAACTATTTTTTTTTCTTCTAGCGGTGGCACAAGGTCACAGTTTAAGGGAGGTACCTTGGCTAGTTTATACCTAGTACCCCTCCTCTTTCGCCTCTCAACCTCCGACTTGTATGTTTTTATAAACGGCGCCATCACGGGCCTAGGGAAAGATTCCGCGCGAAGAAAATCGAGCAACGTCCCGCGAAGTTAACCCAACCTTTGTATCAGTCTTTTCGAAATCTTAACAAATGTCAGGAGCCTATGCCGCGAATCGTTGGTCATTCCGAACGAAACGAACTAAAGAGTAACTTATTAGTTAGCGGGATACTAGGGGTAGAAAGGTTGCCATCCTGCCTTCTTGGTTTTCGCTAAACACCGACTATGATACGGGAACCCGAGTTCCCCTATGGGAAAAATTTCGCGGACAGTTACTACCGAAGTCATATTGGAAACATTGACTTTACAAATACGAGTATTCGGTCTACGAGTGTAGTATACTCTCGTAGTTGAATACGCTACAGTCGCCAGAGTTCTTAGCACGACGGGGAGGACCACATCTCTCCCACCATGGAGGGATAAATTATATTCTATCTGTTACTGTTACGCTCGCGACCGTGTTTATGATAAAGTGATCTCGTCTATAAGGGCAATACTATCGTAAACATTACTTTCTCCTTATAGTTTTCCTATCGACAGTAAGGTGTCGTACAATTCCGTGAACTCGGGAGTTTTGTTCCGATAGAGATTTTGTTCGACTCTATACGAGCCGAAAACCAATTACCCCTCAGCATTTTTTTTATTATTAATTATTATTATTTTATTATTGTTAAATTTGTTCAAATTGTTAATTACAATTTTTTTTTCTTTTCAGATTAACGTGGAAATATTTTTCGTGCATTTGGAACAACAAGGTTCTGCGTTGTCAACTAAGGTAAGTTTTGTATTTGAGATTTTTAGGGGGGGGGGGGGCATGAAGTAATGAAACAAATTACTAAGCCTAAAGTAATCAATACTTATTAGAACATATTTTTAAAGTTAACTTTATATATAATGATATAGTCAATTTTGAGCACATGAATAATCCGTGAACTTCCTGACTTTAGATAAAATCAACTTGTTTCTGAGTCTTTGAGACCAGAAATTTTAGTTTATCACATTTTGAATTTGCATTTTTTTTTTTTTTTTTTTTTTTTCGATTTGACTTATAAATTGTTACGCATGAGTAAAAAAAGGTAACGAGAGTGGAATAGCAAAATCTTCGTTATTTGTACTAGTAGGTATATGGACATACCTAATTTGGTATGTTAATGATATTAAGGCTACGCTTATTATGATAAAAAAATCCAATTATAACCCAACACTTGAAGTGTAAATATATACCCTCAATTTTTGACGGATCAACCATTTCCGTTTCTGTACAACCAATTATGCGATTAAGTAACTGATTAGAGCCTTTGGCAATGTTTAATACGTACTTAGTTACGTAATAACTTATTGCAGTTAATGTAAGCTTGTACAACGACTACATGGAGTAATCAACCCCTTGGTCAATTTTGCATTGTGATAACAAAGCATATTTTAAATGAATTCCTAAGCCTTCATAATGAAATTAATCTATGCTTGTACAAGAACTTTTATATTAGATTTTAATGCACCTATCTACAATATAGTTCGAAAGTATAT
Organism: Odiellus spinosus; assembly: GCA_963920705.1. Taxonomy (NCBI): domain Eukaryota; kingdom Metazoa; phylum Arthropoda; class Arachnida; order Opiliones; family Phalangiidae; genus Odiellus; species Odiellus spinosus. Next base: position 18,483,586 of record OY987228.1, on the reverse strand, counting down.
ATTTGACGTCAAGAGTTCATGAAGACAGATTTCATAAATTCATACGGAGAAACATGAATATAAGGGGTACGCCCTCCATTTTGGCTAAGAATATAACGTCAAAAGGCAACTCCAGGTGGTACCCAAAACCTCTAATTAGGGCTACATGGCGTCTAGCTCCACCTGGAGTTGCCTACTGGCATTTTTATTCTTACCTAAGATGGACGGCATGATTCTCTTTATGAAACTACATATTTCTTATAAGAGCAATGGGCAGATATGATATGGGATTAACTCGTGGTAATCAAACCATAAAGTAATACCATAATACTTTTGAATACAAATTATGATTAATCACGATTTAATCGACTAAGGGTGTAAACTTAATAATTGGTTGGAGTAAAACTAAACAGTTGAAATATTGGACATATAACACAAAATGATTTAACTTACGAATCCGTGTTTGTCCGAGATGTTGTTGGTGAGCTTTAATTTGTGAAAAGATACAACTTTCTGCATCCATTGTTCGCCCGTACTGGGGCTGTCGGGATGGATGTACATTCGCTTGGGCATTTCCGGGTCGGCTTTGCCCGCCACTACCCACCGACTATTGTGAAACTTGTACCGACAATCGTCAGCCGCCACTATGTCCATCAAAAGAATGTACTTGGACTTTTTGTCCAGACCAGTCACTCGCACTTTATACGCCGGAAACATTCGTCTGTAATGATTAAATTATTGAAAAATCAGTTAGGACTTCAATGGGTACTGACTTAATACTATATGCCTGTTTTAAGATATGCTTATAATGACAGATCACGGGTCATTTGACTTGATAAAAATTTATCTGTTTTTTTATTTTATTTTAATTAACACGTAAAATATTTAAGTTTTGTAAGTTACCGAGGCCTTTTGTTTTCGGAATTTTCCATTTTTTTTTTTTTTCCCACAAAACCCCGAAATATACTTAAAACAAAGTTTTCCTTTCTAAGATATCTTACACGATTTTCATAAGAAAATTCTAATCTAAAATTAAAAGCATTTAAGTTATTTTTGCGACCACTCCTACACTTCGATATGATAGTATAAAACTTACAAAGTCATTCCAAAATCTCTCCGAAATATAACCTCATGCAAAAACAATCTTCCAAATTTAGCCTCAAAATTTTAAAATCTATCCAGTATCTGGCCTCAAAATCCTAAAATCTCTTCAAAATGTATTTCTTTAGTCTGATAATCCCAAAATCACTTCGAACTAAAATCTCAATAAATCTTCCAAACTTAGCTCCAATCCCGTGCCAAAATCCAACTTAATTCCCAAAAGCTTCAAAATCCCAAAAATCTCTCCAAAATCACTCAAAAATTTGCCTCAAAATCCTAAAATTTTGCCTCAAAATCTCAAAATCCAAAATTTTATCCAAAATATCCCAAAATCTCTCCCAAATTTATTATCAAAATCCAAAAAAATCTTTCCAATATTTCGAGAGATGGCAAATATTTGATACGTAGCGAAATGCGCTTAATTTACCTAATTATTAATTTATAATTTAGAGTATATATTTTTTGGCAACTATATATATTCTTTAATTAGTAAATAAATGATCGGTTTTTACTCTGAACGTTTTACGCCTAGAAATTATACGATACTTTGAGTAGATATATACGGAATGGTCGCGATAAATGGCCACTTACGAAATCAAGCGAAGCGGAGCTTATAACTATCGCGGCGCACTCAAACACACGCGTTGCTATCTAAATTCGAGGCGATATTCGCGTGATTAGGCCGGCTAGCTATAACCCCAGCCAGAACTTGAATTTCTTTCGCTCACGCCGCTCGAGCTCGCCGTAGAAAGTGGCTGAACACGGCGTACAATTTGCCACCTCCTTTTTTCACGGACCCAAAGTGAAAATCGATATTTAAGGAACCGAGTTTCGCGTGCGATATAACTTAGAACTATATATAATGCTCCGTGGGTGTAACTCCACTGGCGAAATATTTTTTCTACGAGTCAGAATTTAACGCAAATTCTATTTTTTTTTCTATATAGAGTTTAATATTGTCTGCCACTCCGCCGTAACGTTGAACCTTATCGACATTTACGATTAGCTATACAAGTATACACGTGTAATATTAACGCTTCGCTCTCCAAAACGTCTCGTTTGCCCATTATGAATAGCCACTCGCAATTGACCTAAACAAAAGCGCACAGTAGCTTCCATTCTTAGATGCAAACAAAATATCTGTTACCAAAAATATGATTTTACTGTTTTAAAGTCAAAATCTTTACTTATTTTGACGAATATCGTTAATTTACTGTACGTAATTTCAACCAATATCGTTAATTTACTGTACGTAATTTCAACCAATATCGTTAATTTTCCGTACGTAATTTCGCCAAATATTGTGGTAATTTACTGTACGTAATTTCCCCGAATATTGTAATTTATCGTACGTAATTTCTGCAAATATTTTAGTTTATCGTACGTAGTTTCTGTAAATATTTTAGTTTATCGTACGTAATTTCTGCAAATATTTTAGTTTATCGTTCTTAATTTCTTCAAATATTGTAATCGACCCTCGGAGAATTTACGATTTTTAGTAATTTGTCCAAATATTGTAGTTTATCCTTCGTAATTTGTCCAAATATTTTAGTTTATCCTTCGTAATTTGTACAAATATTTTAGTTTTTCCTTCCTTCGTAATTTGTCCAAATATTTTAGTTTATCCTTCGTAATTTGTCCAAATATTTTAGTTTATCCTTCGTAATTTGTCCAAATATTTTAGTTTATCCTTCGTAATTTGTCCAAATATTTTAGTTTATCCTTCGTAATTTGTCCAAATATTTTAGTTTATCCTTCGTAATTTGTCCAAATATTTTAGTTTATTCCTCGTAATTTGTCCAAATATTTTAGTTTATCGTTCTTTATTTCTTTAAATATTGTAATCGACCCTCGATTGTAATTTATCACTCGTAATGTCTCCAAATATTTTAGTTTATCGTTCTTAATTTCTTCAAATATTGTAATTGACCCTCGATTGTAATTTATCGATCGTAATTTCTCCAAATACTGTGATAATGGTAATTTACCGTACCAAATGTGCCAAATATCGTGATAATTTAGCATATATCGTGTATTTTTCCGATTTTTATCGCTGTAAATTACCAATTAACTGTAAATCGATTACTAAACCTAGCAAATCAAAACATTTTTTTTTTCGGTAAGCCTGTATTTAATTATTTTTTTCTTCAAGACAATGAAAGGGTAATTTACTGGAAATCTTTAAATTATATGTATATCTAATTTTTTTTAGTCCCTTCTAAGAATGATAGAGATCTACTTAGAGCTGGTCGAGGCCTCTTGAGACAAAGGCGGCTACCGCGTCACCTCATTTACTCTCAAGTTTCCCCTTATAACGCTATTTTTTCTCTCTGACACACACTATAAATTGTATAGTCGTAATGGGATTTGCCAGGAAATAATACTTAACACTACGCTATATAAGAGTCTGTTTTTTGTTTTATTTTTTTAAGATATTTCTTTCTATACCTCAACGCTCATCGAGGGTTTGTTTATTCGATAAACAAAAAGTAACGCGTAACCTTGGATTCTCTAACCCTTAACTACATTTAACTTCAGCATTCACTATTTAAACGCCTTAACGGATTGCGTATGCAAATGTATAACATAAAGGGTAACATTAGAAACTACCGTTGGCTAGTATCTAACAAACTCGGACTATGCTCCGATAATTATTGAAGTTCGATTTCTCGCTAGAACTAATTGGACAATCGTGAATTTCATTTAAATATTTAGCATTAATTTCTTCTATATTTTATAATTCCGACCATTCCGGGAGGCTGATCAATATTAGGAATGTACTATAACACGCTTAATCGATTAAATTAGTTAAATTAAAATTATTTGATCGATTGAATTAAAATTTATTGATCTATTGAATTAAAATTATTTGGTCGATTAAATAAAATTAATTGATCGATTGAATTTAAATTGATTGATAAAATTAAAATTAATTGAACGATTGAAACAAGCCTAATTGAACGATTGAAACAAGCCTAATTGAACGATTGAAACAAGCCTAATTGAACGATTGAAACAAGCCTAATTGAACGATTGAAACAAGCCTAATTGAACGATTGAAACAAGCCTAATTGAACGATTGAAACAAGCCTAATTGAACGATTGAAACAAGCCTAATTGAACGATTGAAACAAGCCTAATTGAACGATTGAAACAAGCCTAATTGAACGATTGAAACAAGCCTAATTGAACGATTGAAACAAGCCTAATTGAACGATTGAAACAAGCCTAATTGAACGATTGAAACAAGCCTAATTGAACGATTGAAACAAGCCTAATTGAACGATTGAAACAAGCCTAATTGAACGATTGAAACAAGCCTAATTGAACGATTGAAACAAGCCTAATTGAACGATTGAAGCAAGCCTAATTGAACGATTGAAGCAAGCCTAATTGAACGATTGAAGCAAGCCAAATTGAACGATTGAAGCAAGCCTAATTGAACGATTGAAGCAAGCCAAATTGAACGATTGAAGCAAGCCAAATTGAACGATTGAAGCAAGCCAAATTGAACGATTGAAACAAGCCTAATTGAACGATTGAAACAAGCCTAATTGAACGATTGAAACAAGCCTAATTGAACGATTGAAACAAGCCTAATTGAACGATTGAAACAAGCCTAATTGAACGATTGAAACAAGCCTAATTGAACGATTGAAACAAGCCTAATTGAACGATTGAAACAAGCCTAATTGAACGATTGAAACAAGCCTAATTGAACGATTGAAACAAGCCTAATTGGACGATTGAAACAAGCCTAGTTGGACGATTGAAACAAGCCTAGTTGGACGATTGAAACAAGCCTAGTTGGACGATTGAAACAAGCCTAGTTGGACGATTGAAATTAAGACTAGTTGGACGATTGAAATTAAGACTAGTTGGACGATTGAAATTAAGACTAGTTGGACGATTGAAATTAAGACTAGTTGGACGATTGAAATTAAGACTAGTTGGACGATTGAAATTAAGACTAGTTGGACGATTGAAATTAAGACTAGTTGGACGATTGAAATTAAGACTAGTTGGACGATTGAAATTAAGACTAGTTGGACGATTGAAATTAAGACTAGTTGGACGATTGAAATTAAGACTAGTTGGACGATTGAAATTAAGACTAGTTGGACGATTGAAATTAAGACTAGTTGGACGATTTAAATTAAGACTAGTTGGACGATTTAAATTAAGACTAGTTGGACGATTTAAATTAAGACTAGTTGGACGATTTAAATTAAGACTAGTTGGACGATTTAAATTAAGACTAGTTGAACGATTAAATTAAGACTAGTTGAACGATTAAATTAAGACTAGTTGAACGATTAAATTAAGACTAGTTGAACGATTAAATTAAGACTAGTTGAACGATTAAATTAAGACTAGTTGGACGATTAAATTAAGACTAGTTGGACGATTAAATTAAGACTAGTTGGACGATTAAATTAAGACTAGTTGGACGATTAAATTAAGACTAGTTGGACGATTAAATTAAGACTAAAATGATCAAAATTGATTTAAAGGATTAAAGATACATTTTAATCTTAATTAGTTCGATAACAGATTTATTTTTAACCACAATTTCGATTAAATTATTTAAACGATTAGATTACTAAACTGATTAAATTAGTATTAAATATGATTTAATTGATTAAATCACTATTCAATTAGGATTGTACTAATTTAATAATTGCTAGATTATGATTAAATTGAATTATTCATGATTAAACGACTAAACTATTAAAATTACTTTAAATTGTTTTCAAAACAATTGCTTTTATTCTTGATAAAAATTCCTATGAAATTAAAGTTAAGTTTTAATCGGATTCATTGTGGTCTTACACAACTGTCGTCTGCTAGCTTGTCTATATATACTATTAGAGCTATGGTGCAATCAAATTTGGTTAGTTAATTCCAACAATAAGACCCGGTAAACTAATTCTCTAGTTGATATTTTTTACAACTATAGCCATAAAGTCCTAATTTTGCTATACGGAATCGACCGAAATGAAATTTTAATCTATTTAAATATTCACCCTCCCTTTAAATAATAATGCGTAATTAAATAAAATTTATACTTCGCTGTTTCGATTACAAACTTCTAGGGAGTTAGTTAATTCGTGTTATATAATTAAAATTTAAATATCCTTGGAACAAAACCCGTTATATCTGTTTTACGCAACTTAATCAATTTGTTTTCGCCATTCATGTCGTGTCATCTTCACTTGACGTTGAATAAATTATTCGACAAGCTTCTTAAATTAATCGTGAAACTTAACCAAGGCGCGTATTTGGTGCTGGTTTGGTGTTAAAATAAAGTTTTAGGAACCACTTTTTCCCCCAGTTGTCAACTTGGGAATATCAGGAAAGCTTTGGGATTAACAGTCACGTACTTTCGTGATTTTCGTAAACACGGAATTTTTTTTCTTTCAAATTCTTAATTTCACTGTTCCAAAATCTCGATATGATGTGGCCTTATCGCTAATATTTTTTAACCTGATAAGTTTTTAAAATATGAAAAGGCTGACTAGATTTTATTTACTCTTATTCGTGGGAACTCCACCTATAATTGTATTGTTTTGAACTTTGAAGGCCCGTCGCACACTAAATCATTCGCTGCATGTAGAAGGGGTTTTATTTAACTAATACTGACAATAGGGTCACTAACTATTAATCGACTTTAAAATAACCTAAAATTATAATTAAGTCCCGCGAGAATTTTCAACCTGCCAAAAATTATTTGTAGACCACTTGGATACATTTTGATCTATACTTGTGATTAACAACCATTTAACTGATCAATTTTATTATTAACAACCATTTAACTGATCAATTTTATTATTAACAACCATTTATCTGATCAGTATTGTAATTAACAACCATCTAACTGGGCAATATTGTAATTAACAACCATCTAACTGGGCAATATTGTAATTAACAACCATCTATCTGATCAGTATTGTAATTAACAACCATCTAACTGGGCAATATTGTAATTAAAACCATCTGACTGGTCAGTATAGTAAGTAACAGCCATCTAACTGGTCAATATTGAAATTAACAACCATCTAACTGGTCAATATTGAAATTAACAACCATCTAACTGGTCAATATGGAAATTAACAACCATCTAACTGGTCAATATGGAAATTAACAACCATCTAACTGGTCAATATTGAAATTAACAACCATCTAACTGGGCAATATTGAAATTAACAACCTTCTAACTGGGCAATATTGTAATTGACAACATTCTAACGGGTCAATCTTATCCGAGATTTCGCCAATGTCTTTGCATTCTTTAAAAGCCTAGGATCCGAGAGGTCAGACACTTGAGATCTCGTACTATGTAACTTAGGAGTAACTCCGAAATGAAATTATCTGCCTCTTGGCTTATTAGCGCGTAAATGCCTAATTACTGTGTAGGAAACTGATCCAATTAGGCGCAGTTGTTTTACAAAAGCTATGGATCGCGTATTTATGACGATATCAAATAATTTATCCATTAAGCCTATATACGTTCGAATGACTCGTTCAAAAACTGCTAGCCATATCACAGACATCCAGGTGTACGCCTTCATATATCTGACTTAAATATGAATATACACCTATATAGATTCCCCGTTGAATTTCGTTTAATATTCCTAACACGATGCGTTTCCCGTAAAGCGTAAACGAATATTTTTGGGCCTGTATAAATATAGCTTATAAATGTAAAGATAAAAGGTATTTGCCTACCTTCCAGACTTGGTAATGACCATTTCGGTGCCGAAGACGTGAAACTTCTCCCAGAGATCTTTACACTCCAAGTTGACTTTAGGATCGTCCCTGACCCCGTCGTCTTCGGGTTCGAAGGCCCTGAGCGGTCGCAAATGGTTCTGGTGCGCTAAAACGTCTTCCGCCGTGATGTGCGGTGGTCCCGGAAGGGACGGAGGACCACCTTGCGGTCCTCCGGGCAATTTGGGGAAATGCGCCGAAGACGGACCGTATCCCGCCGGGTTGAACGAGAAAGCCGAGAGGTAAGACGGTTGCGTCAAAATCGAATTGACGCTGAAGTCGGGTTGTCGCGCGTGCGGTACGTGCAAAAAAGGAGGGTAGGCCATACCCTGACCAGCCGGGTCTGGCGACGGCTCGTACCGCATGGGGGCGTCTTGGGGTCCCTGCCGGAAAATTATTCTCGGATTGTGTCTCGAAGCCGAAAGGAAACGTTCGGTTTCGGCCGCGCTAGCGAGCCAACGCCGGGTTTCGCTCCCGCGAAGAGCGTTCTTAGTTTCGGCGCTAAGTCCGGTTCGCCGCTCTTTAGAACTTTTTTTATCGACTGGCTAAGGCTTATGCCGGATCTATATTCGTCTCTAAATATACCGGGTGATCTACGTACGCGTAAACGCTGGTGAGGTATGATAATGACGAGGCATCGAGTGTTTGCACGGTGGAAGGCTATAAAGTCCTTTCCTGTCGAGGGGTGCGACGTTTCTGGCCTCGGATAAAAGGGTGCGAGGTCTGTCGCGTCTCTTCGAGCCCGGGATATCTCGCGCGCGGTTAGGCCTTCGCCGTGGATGGAGCTGTCGATTTTCACCTATGTAGCTCGCCAAAGCGTCTAGCTTCGAAGCGGGCGTGCGAGTGCGTAGCCGCGCACCATCACGGAGACTGGCGGCTCCTGATTGGCTGCTTCAGCGGTGGCGAACGAATCACTCCCGGCGCGTGAGCTTGCCGCGTGCGGCTCGTAATTCATCAAGTTGCGGGTAAAATAAGAGGGGAACGAAACTCGGGGAGATACATTCGGAGTGGCGACTCAAAATTGCCTCCTAAACTCTTCGGTGTTCGATCTAGTTTTTGAAACAGCGAGCTCCTAGCGTCATCTATCTGACAATTCCGAAACTTTTCGATCTAGTTTACAATCTCTATTATTTTACTTTGTAAACTTTATAACCGTGACACGCGTGAAAAGAAAATAGGAGCGTATACTTTTAAATCTCGCGCTGGATTTCGCTTTGGGTTCGTATATTTTACGTGGTCGTCAGAATAATAGAAAAGGTCTATTCGACCCTAAGGACCTAAGAATAATTTAAACCCAATAGTGTCACTAACCCTTAATTAAAAAATTGTAACAGAGACCACGCGTTTCACGCACTTCGTATTGATAAACCGGGAGGTTTATCGATTTTTGTCGATATATTTCTTGTTACAGGCGTGGATCGATTAAACTTTGATAACATTGTCACCATTTTCTTTAGGTTGATACGCCAAAGCCATAATTTTCGGCTCGACCGCCGCTGTTAATGACGCCATCACGAGTGAAATCTCAATTTCACGCAGTCACCACCCGAAGCTTTTAATTCAAAGTCTCCCCTGTTATTTAAAAAAAATCGATAATATAAAATGACTATTTTATCCGACGTTAAACTCATCAAGTGAGGTCAATCAATGGAACGTCGTCGTGATTATACGCGTCCAATTTTTCACCGCATGCTAAATTGCTATATTTTTCCATAGATAGGGACCGTAAAGTCAATCGAAATTCTACGAGGAGGGGTGGATTTTTTTATGTTTTGGACAATGATAAGGTGCATGCCAAATAAGGGGTCCCTATATGCTTCCTCTACTTTTCCTCCTATAGTTTATTGACGACCAAGTCACTTTTTGACTTCTTTTCGAAATATGTCCGCCCACTCCCGTCTATAGGTATAGATATCCTTTCGGTTTCGATGTCCATTAACGATCTAAACAGCTCGAGAGTCGCCTTGCGGTTTTAGCCCTCCTATAAGGTACCACTTCTCCCTCTCCTCTCTTTCCAATTTTCAAGGTATTATATCTTGAATCGTAGGGGCTTGTCGTTGTTATAGCTAGCGAAGAAGGCTCGAAACATGAAATGGTAATAGCACTTTTATACGTGTTATTTTACGAATATATATTCTGACGCTGCTATTATTAAACTTTTCTCGACTTTTCTATAAGGGGTCGTCCATCAATGGTCATCTTTAAAAAAAACCTCAAAATAGAAAGTATTTTTTCATTAATTTTAGAAGTTACGCCTGTAGAAGTGTTTTAACGGCGGTGCTCTCGCGTCCAAGGGAAAGCATTCATTTAGGGGATGATATTGTAGGTATTTTAGATTACACGCCTGTAAAAATGTTCTTACCCTATAACTTTGGTGTCCAAGGTAAAGCCTACTTCCAGTTCTTTATATAAGTTGCTTACATAGAAGCCGATGAAACCCTCCTTTGAAGTCTGTTACTCCCTGGTCTTGTCTACCCCTCTCTGTATGGGTTAGTTTCAAAAAGCTCGATTCGTACGCCTCCTAACGGTAGATATTTTCGGAGTGGGAGTTCGTCGAGCGAATATCTCTAGCAGCCTTGGAGTTCGTCAAAAAAACGTCGTCGTTTGTGGAGAGAGAGAATTTCCAATTTTTCGTAGACAGGGGGCATGAAGTAGGATCCCTCCGATCTCGTAAAATCGTGAATTTTACCCATACAGAGAGGCGCGCTATATGGAACATTAGAGTAGTAGACTTCAAAGGAGGGTTTCATCGGCTTCTGATAGAATAAATAATTCAATCTCGAAATGTTTGAGTAAAACCAAAATGATGTGTCAAACATAAAAATATTGAATATTCATGTGTATTTGAAATAATTATTTGTTTTGCACACTTTTTTAAGATTTATAGTTATGCTAGTAAAATTTTTAGAAATTCAAATTAAATCCCCATATGGCAACCCTGTTTCAAATGTTCCAAAGTCTCTGAACGAAAGAAAAAAGAGATTTTTACACAAGTATGGAATCGAGACGAGTAATTTTTATCAATGTCCCCCTAATTGCGTATACCTGACGCCCTAATACACCCACACCTCAATCCATCAAAGGCGCCAACTATTTTCTCCGGGTCTCATTTTTTTTTTTTTTTTTTTTTTTTTTATTTCCAACACCGACTGGGCGACCCCGCCTTACCGCCTCCTCAATTTCCAGCCTTTCATTCTTATTCAAATCACCCTGCTATATTCTTAACTCACCCCCTTTTCAAATCCCCTTTGCCCTATACTAAATATAGTCTTATTCAAGATTAATCCGTAAAAAAAGCAATTTCATCTTAGGACTATAAGGTTTTACATTGAGTACTTATTCGACTCGTCTTTCGCTAGTTTGCAAACTCATCTTGAACAAATATATATACCACTGTATCAGTTTGGATTTTCAGAAGGTATACACAGCGAATAGTCTCTCTTTAAAGGGACAATATAAATACAAACTTCCTGGTGATTTACTTTTCTTTGCTTATTGGTTATTGGAAAGGTTTATCCAAGATTCAAATTTCCGTGTAACTGAAGACTTAAATGAGAAGCTGTTTCGTTTTTTTCCTGAAATCCAAATGGAAATTGAGTAGCATTTTCGGAAAAACAGTTAAAAACACTGTAGAAAAAAATACCATCACAGTAAAAATACATATTTTATAATCGCCAAATCGTGACTATTTTAGAATCTGCAGTTGATTGTAGCTCGTTCTGTCACGTGATAAGGTCGCTTTCGCGCGGTTTGTTTCGTAAAAGTACTTAATCTAGAAAGTCTCGGTCTTACCTTTCGTATGAAAATGATCGTAAATTACTTTTCAGAAATAAACTACGCCATATATCGGAAAAAAAATATTAATTATCGTAATTAATTTGGCCAATCAGCCTTCAATTTTGAAAACAGCTGATGCAGTTTCGAGTTTACAAACTCGAGTTGGCAAACTGAAGACCAAAAAATTTGCACGCAAATTCATCATTTGAAGCTGACCAAATATATGCTCCCCCCTCCAATTTAAACCCATTAAACATAAGCCCGCTACCTCCGGATTTAAATTCTTTAGGTGGACATTTGAACTAAGCAAATATAAGATACTCTGACGACGAGTTTGACGTCAAACTCCTCGAACTTATGACATCAATTGCAATGACTTCAAAAACATATAGGAAGATTCCACTTGGGATTTACATTCCCTTTAAAATCCATATGTAATTACGAGTCTAGGAGATAAATAGAAATTGCGGGGTAGTCAACTTTTAACGTATTGCAAATTCAAATTGAAATAGGTAGTACACACTGTACGCCTTTTTCTTATGCTTTTCGATGACAGTTCGCGTGACGATGTAAATCTCACCAAACCCCCTATATTTTCTCCCCCTCCCCTAAAATATAGACCCGATTTCGATAACGTTCATGTAATATTAAATTTGGACTTGATAATAATAAATATCTTTCTTTTTTCTTTTTGGGCCTTGGTCCTTGAGGCGGCCTTATCCTTCGCGAGAAAACGGTCATAGAGAGAAATAAATCTTATATATTTAAAATACGCGCGTAAATATTTCAAAAAAATAATCTGATTGATGTTTTAGGAATATCAACCGAATGTTACTGATACGACCAAAGAATAATATTAACATAACTTGGTAATTATGGAAATGTATGGTCAAGCTATCTCCCCTTCGTTTTTTTTATTTTTTTGGTCAAAAACTAACATTTGGCGCCAGATGGAAATTAAATATAAGAGGGGATGATACGACGGAGTGATACCTAATGTTAAATTCCATATACATAAAAGTAGTTACTATTTTACGCGTAACCATTTTCCTATAAAGACTCTCAGAGGAGGACTCCGCTTCGTTGATTTTATGTAGATTGGAAAAACGTCCGATTTACGATAACTTGGACCAGTAAATTTGACCCCGTACTCGGAGATAGGTCAATCTCGGAGTTATGGTCATCCACTGACCACTATATCTCTATATATATATATATATCTAGTTCTCTCTGTCTCTAATTTGGAACGAGCTAGGCTGCGTGGGGGAAGTGTTATTGTTTTGATTAAATAACCTAAACCATCGTTCATATTATCGCTAAGCCTAAATAAGTTTTGGCGCGAAATATCGAAACGAATCTCGTTTCTACTGTTGATGTGTTTTTGATACGAGATTTTTCTCGGTATATCCATCAAGGAGTCCCTCGCAATGTCAGAGTTTTTCTTCATCTAGGCGATGGCCTACGCGTCACCAGATGCGGTAATTCCAATTCCCTCATCACCACCCATCCCCCTCCGTAACCCCCGGATTCTTTAAAACGGGGATTGTATAATTATCAGTCTCAATTCGCCTCGAGTTACAAACTGGTATCCCTCGAACGACAAAGAAGGAAATATAAAAATTAAGTCATTAGTTGGGAAGAGGGGTTTCCTTTCTCTATAAATAAAATTTTCATTTTACCTTTATATTAGTTGTGGAGGCTTTAAAGACAAATACCAGTAATTGTAGTGTTTTGAGTTTTCATCCTCGTTTTCTTTATTTTCACGATTCGCTAATTTAACCCCCTGTATCACGCTTTTTGCTGGGGGTAAAGATCCTCGTAAAGATCTCTATTCCATGTGAAAATAACCCCTTAAAGGGACAGTGATATGCTAGAGTTTGTTTGTTTTTAATCAACAATAACTAGGCTTAACAATATAATGCCATAATATACCGTATTTTCAACTTAAACTTTAATTTAGGCTTCAATATCCAATCACCATTTTAAAATAGACTTAAAATACACTCACAATTTTTAATTAGACTTGGAAATACATTAACCACTTTTAATTAGGCTTGTATTAAAATAAACAACTTTTAATTAGGCTTATATTAAAATTAACAACTTTCAATTATAAGCTTAGAAAATAAACAACTTTCAATTATAAGCTTAGAAAATAAACAACTTTCAATTATAAGCTTAGAAAATAAACAACTTTGAATTATAAGCTTAGAAAATAAACAACTTTGAATTATATAAGCTTAGAAAATAAACAACTTTGAATTATATAAGCTTAGAAAATAAACAACTTTGAATTATATAAGCTTAGAAAATAAACAACTTTGAATTATATAAGCTTAGAAAATAAACAACTTTGAATTATATAAGCTTAGAAAATAAACAACTTTGAATTATATAAGCTTAGAAAATAAACAACTTTGAATTATATAAGCTTAGAAAATAAACAACTTTGAATTATATAAGCTTAGAAAATAAACAACTTTGAATTATATAAGCTTAGAAAATAAACAACTTTGAATTATATAAGCTTAGAAAATAAACAACTTTGAATTATATAAGCTTAGAAAATAAACAACTTTGAATTATATAAGCTTAGAAAATAAACAACTTTGAATTATATAAGCTTAGAAAATAAACAACTTTCAATTATAAGCTTAGAAAATAAACAACTTTCAATTATAAGCTTAGAAAATAAACAACTTTCAATTATAAGCTTAGAAAATAAACAACTTTCAATTATAAGCTTAGAAAATAAACAACTTTCAATTATAAGCTTAGAAAATAAACAACTTTCAATTATAAGCTTAGAAAATAAACAACTTTCAATTATAAGCTTAGAAAATAAACAACTTTCAATTATAAGCTTAGAAAATAAACAACTTTCAATTATATAAGCTTAGAAAATAAACAACTTTAAATGATATATATGTAGCTTAGAAAATAAACAACTTTAAATGATATATATGTAGCTTAGAAAATAAACAACTTTAAATGATATATATGTAGCTTAGAAAATAAACAACTTTAAATGATATATATGTAGCTTAGAAAATAAACAACTTTAAATGATATATATGTAGCTTAGAAAATGAAGTAAGAAATGAAGTCGAGAAAAAAAAAATCCACTATAATCTTAGAAGTTAATAACTTAACTACTTGTGCATAAATTATAGGGTTGATGGCCTAGATAAGCCGAAACTATATAGTTGGTTGAACTATTTTATATTTTTACTGTGCACAATATATACCGTTGAAAAAGAGAACTGTTTTAATTTGTGGTTTAGAAGCTAATATAAAAGTTTTCAAGTAGGGTTAAAGGATAATATAAAAACGAAAATTACGATTTTGGTTTACGCAAATTTTTAGCTTTTAATACTTACAGAAATGGAAGATATAATGGTTGTTATTATCGTTAAATTAAATTCTGGTTATTAGTGTTGAAACTGTAATAATTTAAAAGCATTAACAATTAAGCATGTAGAGTTAATTTCGTACGTCGAATTTATCAATTTTCTATATTAATTTTTGTTCCTTTATGGCTTTGACCCTCATGGTGCATAAATGCATTATTTAAAGAAGTTCGAAGCTAAACTATAGTTTTGTATATATTAAAATTAACCAAAATCATATATACTTATTCGTGACTTTCTTAACTGGCTTCGTGAAATCCAATTTATTTCTAAAAACAATTGCTCTGTCGACGCTTCATCATCCCTTTAAAATACAAAGAGGGAAAATGGCGCCAGAGTGAACAAGATGGTTGTGGGGCCACGCTAGTTACGCGTCTTGACCAAAGTTAAGTTTTTAATTAAAACACTTGCTCTAACTTTAGTAAAACTAATGCATGATTTTACGTCTGGCTTTCCCTTTATAATTACTCCATGAATTTTGGCGCAAGCAACCTCTCTTTCGTAAGACCATAGAGATTACAGAAAAGGAGTAGCAAGTCAGGGGCACCTTTGTTGCGCTTTAGTTAAGCGCAAACCGAGGAACTTCCGGTTCTTACTGTATACGAACTAACCGGAAACTAGTGTACGATCTTTAGGAGCAGCATCGTTATTTACGCTTGTAGAGCGGGGGAGGTACTACTAATTTTCTGTATTCTCTATGATAAGACAGTTGCCAGTACCTCTGACTGTAAATAATCTCTGTTTGACATTTTAGCAATAGTTACTAAAAACTAGTTTTCGCTTAACCAAAAACAAAAAAAGTTTATCGTTGGTATGTATGAACGTAGCGCGAGTTAAGAACGCGACATACTCAATGTGTGGTCTTATCAGTTAGCAGGTGGGCCCCTTTATATCCACACCGAACCGAAAAAAGAAATATTCTTATTGGAAATGCTAATAAGTTTGGGTATTTAGGGGTGAAAAAAGAGGTTATAGTCATAATTTTCCGATTCGGGGATCTAAATCCCCAATTTTCACGCTGAATTCGTTGTCGTAGATTTCGGCTTGATCCTGGACCGACGCTCGCCGAAAAAAAGGGTATACACCCTCCATTCATCAGATTTTCGTTAGCTTCGGCCGGAAGTCATAAATAACGGATTAAATCCTCCTAAAACGCGTTTTCGAATTGCTTTATTTAAATTAATTTTTATACCCCTTTTTCATCTCCCCTCTATCTTAGAATTTTCTACGAAAAACTACGGGAATTTTAAGAGGCTATAGCTTTATATACCTTTTTGGATCATTATTCATTAACTGTTTAGTGTGAAGTAAAGATACTTCATGGTACAAAACTAATTATAATTATTTTTTTAATTTCGATGACGTTTCTGGCCAAAGTCGTTTAACAATCCATTGGGTGTTATTAAGATTAAAACACGAACTAATACACTCTTAAGTTACACCCTTGTTGCAAGCCAGCCCGGATGAATATTTAATCAATAATCTTTGCATTCTGGGAATTTCACTTATAATTGATAATAATTCGTCCATGAATAGACAGATTCATTAATTCCATACAGAGAATCATGCACGACGTCCATCTTGGGTAAGAATAGTAATGTCAAAGGTAACTGCAGGTGGAACTAGGTGCCCCATACCTTCTGAAGTTCTGCCTAACCAGAGATTTAGAACACCACCTGCAGTTGCAGGTTAACGTTTCTATTCTTACCCCACATGTCTCTTAAAATCTGAATTTATGAATCTGTCCATACTGGTCCATACATATTTAATTATGTCAGCGCCTCAAAGAGATTTCTGGGAATGGACGCTCTGTGGAAACTAAATTTGATTAGGTTAAAAAACTGATAAGATAAATTTTGAAACGCGTTAAAAAAAAAAGAAAAATTAGGAAATACTGCTTGATTTAACTCTCGAATTGACATTGAGCTTTTTTTTAGATAAGCCAAAATTTAGCCTAATTTTAGTCTAAAAAATAGAACAAAAGTGCATAAAAGCCTAGACTTTCTGCGAAAACTTTTAGTAGCAAATTGTAATTTTCATCGTGACCAGTCAAAATAAATGTTGTTTTAATTTACACGCGACTCTGAACGAATTATTCTTCGGGAGTTTTAGAATTTAAGTAAAGTTATTTTAATTGAGGATAATCGTACAAAAAGTATCCCAAAATTTGGTGCCGAAACCCGGGACAGTTAGAAGAAAAGAACTTTGGACTCGATTTTAAGTATTTAATCAAAGTAATTGGACTCACAGTGAAAAAAGTAAATTTGCAATGACGGACTCCAAAAGAAAAAGAGGGACGATGAAAACATCAATCACTAAACTACTCAGTAAGATAGAAGCAGATCTTTCAGTGGAACCAGTCAACGTACAATTACTGGAGATTACCTTAGATCAAATTGCAAAAAAGGAAGTTATGCTACAGAAATTGGATGAAGAAGTATTAGCAAACACACCAGATCCGACAGCGTACGACAAGGAATACGGAGCTATGCTTGATTACCTGGATGATATAAGCAAGTGGTCAACCTTAGCCAAGCAACGTATTCGGGAAGAACAGCCAAGGACAGGAAGTAGAGCTTCGGGATCATCTGCGACTAGTGATAACGGAAGTACAAGACCACTAGCTATAAAACTACCGAAATTAAGCATGGGAAAATTTAACGGTGACCCGCTACAGTGGTACAACTTCTGGAATCAATACAAGACGGCCGTGCATAATCATCCGAATCTGGACAAAGGAGATAAGTTTACATATCTATTATCCTATCTTGAAGGTGCGGCATACAAGGCAGTTAAGGGCATGCCAATAGATGACGATACGTATGAGGAGGCAATAGAGCTATTAGAAAGTCGGTTTGGAAATAAGGATCTTATTATTGACAAGCATATGAACAATTTGCTGAAATTAGATTCCGTTAGGAGAGCTACGGACGTGATGGCTCTTAGAAAATTGTATGATTCATTGCAAGTTGAAATCAGAAGTTTAAAGGCTTTAGGAGTAGGCCAGGAGACCTATGGAACATTATTGCGAACTATTTTAAAGGCTAGGATTCCACCAGAAATCATATTGGAATTCTCACGTACGAAGGAGGGAAAAGCAGCAAGTTGGCAAGTTAAACATTTGGTCAAGTACTTAGGAACCGAAGTAGAAAATCGCGAACGCGCCGTCGGGTTTAATCCACCAGAATCAACGGGAAGTCGAGATACGGGATACAAAGACGCGGAATCATTAAGAAACGGAAAAGGAAAACCGTGGCAAGGAGTAGCTAAAAATCGCGTGTCTACGGCATCTACGTTAACTACAATAGTGGGATCAAAATCGTGTTTCTTCTGTACAGATAGCGGGCACAACGCGAACGCGTGCGGTAAAACCACGGTCGAGCAAAAATTAGAAGTACTCCGGCAAGGATCCATGTGCTTTATATGTTTCGGTAAAGGTCACAGCGCAAGAGGTTGTTGGGAAAAGGCGAAGTTAAAGTTTTGCGATAGCTGTGGGAGAAAACACCACCCCATGCTTTGCGAAAAAGGAGACAGACCATCTGGCAACGAACGCCAAACTCGCGACGCGAAGCGAAGTGTTCCAGAAAACACGGAAGAAAAACGGGTTATGGAAAATTCGGTCGCCTCGTGTTCAACGGTCACCATCGCGAAAACAGTTTATTTACAAACCGCGCAAGCAACGATTCGCGGACCGCATGGAGAAAGGGAAAGGCTGCGTTGCCTATTTGACAACGCGAGTCATCGTACCTTTATTAAAGAAGACATTTCACGCCGTTGCCAGTTGCCAGTCATCAGAGAAGAATATATCGACGTTTACCCTTTCGAAAGCAATTTTCCGACTAAGGTTAAACGAAGAATCGTTAGAGTCACTTTAGAAAATAAATCTGATCCAAGCAGAAAAATTGAAATGGAAGCGTTAGAATCGCCCAACATTTGCAGCGCATTAATCGCCATACCAGAAGTTGACTTGGCGATAGAACTGAGAAAAAGAGGATTAGAAGTAGCAGATGATCAAGGGCAAGGCTTCGATGGAGTTGGCGATTTGGGAGTATTGATTGGTTCTGACCACCTCTGGGGTGTTGTCACTGGAAAAGTAGAGATGCTTGGACCGAAGCTAGCTGCTGTCGAAACAATATTTGGATGGGCCATTCAAGGGCAAAATTCGACGCATTCTTCAACACTCACGGTGGGAGTAAATGTAGTTACGGTAATGACAGCAGGAGTGAGCACGGAAGCCAAACTCTCCGAACAAATCGAAGCCTTTTGGAAACTCGATTCTATGGGTATACAAGAGAATGGAACTCAGTCCGCTCAAGAATTAAATGTTTTGGAAAACTTTAATAATTTAATCAAGTTTAATGAAGATAGGTACCAGGTTTGCCTGCCATGGAACGAGAAAAAAGATCAGCTTGGAGACAATTATATTATAGCGAGAAAACGGACAGAACGACTAAGGAAGCGATTTAGACAAGATCCAGTCTTTTATAATCAATATCGAGCTGTAATCCAAGAGCAAGAAAGCCAAGGCGTAATAGAAGTTCCTCCGGTAGACTTAAACAATGACAATCCGAAGTACTACTTACCTCATCAAGCGGTAATTAGAGCCGATCATGATACCACCAAACTAAGAGTTGTAAACGACTGTTCTTCTCACGAAAATGGAGTGCCGTCCTTAAACGATTGTTTATCGTCCGGACCCAGCCTAAGTCCCGAACTCTTGGCTATATTACTACGCTTCCGGAATTACAAGGTCGCTTTCACCGCCGATATTGAGAAAGCCTTTCTACAAGTTTCACTTGCGCCTCAGGACCGAGACGCGTTTCGTTTTCTATGGCCAGAAGATCCAAATAAAGAAGAGTTCAAGACTTATCGAATCACTAGAGTACCCTTCGGGGCAACGTCAAGTCCGTTTTTACTTTCGGCCACGATCCACTATCACTTGGAGCAAAATCAAGAAAGTAAGGGTGAACTCTGTCAATTAATCAAGAAAAGTTTATATCTAGACGACCTGGTCTCGGGGGCTTCAAGTGACGAAGAAGCGTATAAAACTGCGGCAGAAGCAAAGGAATTATTAAGACAAGCTGGAATGAACCTCCGAAAGTGGAAAACGAATTCTAAAGCCTTATGTCGAAGGTGGGATACAGAAGGCTTTGAGTCAAAATCTTCTGAAGACGAGCCGATCAAACTGGAACCTAAGGAGTATTGCAAAGTCCTAGGCATTACTTGGAATCCAGTCAAGGATATATTCGCGTTTGACATGACAGCAATTATGGACTTTATAACCAATAAAGACTGTACCAAAAGAAGAGTTTTGCAATGCGTCGCTCGTATATTCGACCCGATTGGCTTCCTCGCACCTTTCGTAGTGCGTATGAAGATAATATTTCAAGAAATCTGGGAAATAGGAATCCAATGGGACGAGGTCGTACCCGAAGAAATCAAGAGAAAATTTGAAGACTGGGGCTCAGAACTTCCGGCTATTCATAAACTAAAAATCCCTCGACACTATTACGGGGGTTACGCCCATTCAGAAATCGATACAAAAGAAATTCACGTGTTCTGCGACGCTAGCGAGCTTGCGTACGCTGCGGTAGCGTATTTAAGATTCAAGAAACCGGACGGCAAATTCGAAGTCAAATTCCTCGCGTGTAAAACCAGAGTCGCCCCATTGAAGAGAGTAACTTTGCCCAGGCTAGAATTGATGGGAGCTGTCTTGGGTACTCGCTTATATCAGTACATTAATGAAAATCTATTGGACAATAATTTTAGCATAACAATGTGGTCGGATTCCACTATTGCGTTGCATTGGATCAAGGGAAAGTCACTTAAATGGAAGCCGTTTGTAGCCAATCGGGTTCAAGAAATTCAATCGCATACAGAGCCCAGGGTATGGAGACATGTTAGCGGAAAGTCTAATCCGGCAGATTTCCCAACGAGAGGAATGAATGTAGAGAAATTAATATCGAGCACAGCATGGTGGGAAGGGCCAAGTTGGCTTCATTTAGAAAAGGAAAATTGGCCACAAGATCCCATGGTAGCACTGAGTAAGGAAGAGGCGGAACAGGAGCTAAGACCTAAGTATGAAGAAATAGTCCAAGCGAGTTGCGTAGTTGAACCAAGGAAGAACGCAGTTTTGGCCTTGGAAAAATATCATTCGCTTACAAGGGTAAAAAGAATAATGGCCTGGTCCCAGCGTTTCATATTTAACAGTCGAAAGCCTGTAATTAAGCGAAAAGGTCAGCTAACCGTGGAAGAATTAGATGAGGCAGAAAAGGTCCTCGTACGACAAGCCCAGACTGAAGATTTCCCAGATGAGTTGAAGAAATTAAAAAAGAGCCAACCTATCACCACGAACTCTAAGCTTGCGTCACTCAATCCAATACTTGATAAAGATGGTGTTTTGCGTCTTGGTGGAAGATTGGAAAAATCAACCTTTAGTTACGACGAAAAATATCCGTACATTTTATCTGGTAAGAACAGACTTTCGGAACTAATTATTTTGTTTCATCACTCAAGACTTATGCACTCCGGGCTACGGGATACTCTCGCGGAAATTCGAGAAAGGTTTTGGATAACAAGAGGCCGACAAGTGGCGAAAACCATTCTTCAACGCTGCGTTGTTTGCAAGAGATTTACCGTAAAGCCAGGCTCAGTAAACGTCGCCCCGCTGCCTCGAGACCGTATCACAGAAGCCCCTTGCTTTCAAGTGTGTGGAGTAGATTTTGGAGGTCCTTTGCATGTAAAATCTGGCAAGAAGAATACAGCGAAAGTCTACATTGCGCTGTTTACGTGCGCTGTTACCCGAGGGGTTCATTTAGAACTCGTTACGGATTTATCGACAGAAAGATTTTTATTGGCATTACGTCGTTTCATTGCTCGACGAGGCATTCCCGAAACAATTTATTCCGATAATGCACGTACATTCAAAAGAGCTGATCAAGACTTACAGAACATTTGGAAAAACCTGAAGAGCTCACAAATCCGAGAATATTTTGCGGAAAAGGGAATCAAATGGAAGAATATTATCGAACGAGCGGCATGGCACGGAGGTTTCTACGAACGACTAATTAAATCTACAAAATTAGCATTAAAAAAGGTTCTTGGAAAAGCCTTGCTAACGCACGAAGAATTGGAAACAATCCTAACAGAAGTTGAGGCGATCCTGAATTCAAGACCTCTGACCTTCACATATAACGAAGCTAACGAACCGTCCCCACTCACTCCTGGACACTTTTTACTGGGACAGAGAGTAACCACGCTTCCTTCCAGATCTTTCACGGACAAAGATTCAGTCAACGCCAATAAAAGCGAGCTTACTAAACGCTGGAAGTATCGCCAAGGGCTTCTTGAACAATTCTGGGTGAGATGGAGGAGAGATTACGTTTTAGAACTTCGAACTGCAAACCTTCAAGACCACACTCGCAGGGAAACTATTCTCAAAGAAGGAGATCTTGTTTTGGTACATGAAGAAAAGATCCCCAGAACTATTTGGAAGACCGGAATAGTCAAAGAACTTTTAATCGGCAGAGACAATAAAGTTAGATCGTGTATTTTAAAATTGGGTAATGGTCAGGAACTTAGGAGAGCCATTCAACATTTGTATCCGTTAGAAGTTCAGTAAAAAAAAAAAAAAGTGTAATAATTAGCATAATCCTTTGAATAGTATTGTAGAATTTAATGGTCTTAAGATAGAAATGGTAAATTTTGTATAACTATATTTAGCAATTATGGAATTATTGATAGGTAAATTTGGATGAGAATCTCATCGGCGGGCAGAATGTGGAAACTAAATTTGATTAGGTTAAAAAACTGATAAGATAAATTTTGAAACGCGTTAAAAAAAAAAGAAAAATTAGGAAATACTGCTTGATTTAACTCTCGAATTGACATTGAGCTTTTTTTTAGATAAGCCAAAATTTAGCCTAATTTTAGTCTAAAAAATAGAACAAAAGTGCATAAAAGCCTAGACTTTCTGCGAAAACTTTTAGTAGCAAATTGTAATTTTCATCGTGACCAGTCAAAATAAATGTTGTTTTAATTTACACGCGACTCTGAACGAATTATTCTTCGGGAGTTTTAGAATTTAAGTAAAGTTATTTTAATTGAGGATAATCGTACAAAAAGTATCCCACACGCTCTGTCTTGAAACGCAACCAAACGTTCTCCATAAATATTTTAAGTTTCATATTGGCTATTTTTCCCGTCTCTGTACAAGCTTTCATTCAGTGTGGACTTCATGCAGCCATGACTACAATCCCCCAAATTCCACTCTTTCGCCCCTCCGAGTTTTGGCGCGAAAAAAGGTTTATATCTTAAATCGTGTTCGTGTCATTTTCACGAATGGTTATATATATATATACAACAATCATTGCAATATCTTCCTACTAGAATGTAAAGTGGATAAGTGGTCAACAAAACAACAGACTCCAACTGGCAGAACAAACACCCCTGGTATAATAAACGCCTCAGGTCGAGAGGGAAAATAATTCTAGGGGATGAGAAGGGTGCGCAATATCTTCAGAATATAATTATATTATAATAATAATATAAGATCCAAAAATTCAGGGAGGGCTAAAGAATAGATTTTGGGGTAATTTTAGTCTTGTGTCCATACTCAATGGCAGCCATAAAATTCAATGAAAATGGCCAACAGAAAAAAATGTTTTTACAGGTAGAATTTTGGAAAACGAAGATGTTGGGGAAATAGATGAACTTGGAGATTTCGTTGAATAGGGATTCTGTTATGGTGAAAGGCTATTTATCACGAAAGAATCACAAGAGAGAGAACTAGAAGAATAGGGGCATGAATTTCGTGAAGTTTAGTTACTCTCTCTCTTTCTCTCTTGCTCTCTTTGATTTCCCTTTCCTAGGCTTCAATCTTTTGTTTGTTTTTGGGGCCAATTATCCTACCTGCGATGACGAGGAGCTGTCAGCGGACTCCGCCCGACAACCATTTATAGTTTTTGCTATATTTTTCTCCGCTTGTCCCTACACACACACCTCTGGCTTACTCCCTAGTGTATATAAAAGGTTTCGTTGTGTATGTTATGTTGGGGAGGGGGGTTGACGGGTTGTGTTTGCATTTGCTTCTAAATAACTGGCACAGACCAAACCTCTCGTAAAGAAAGGGGGTAACTAGCTACCAAAGACAATATAATTAAATGGTATATTTTGCCATCTTGTTCGATGTGAAATTTCAAGATTGAGATGTAACGAAATTGAAACATTTCTAAATGGGTTGCATGGAAAAAATAGATTCAATTGGGCGAATATTAGAGACGCCAACAAGGGTTGCCATATCTACAGCTTTACAGATTTACAAAGGTAGCTCAGGTAATATATTTTCAATGGAAATGTTTCAACATCTTTGGGTAATATCAAGAGTATATAGATTTAATCAAGAGACTCTTGGTATCAAACAACATATTTCCTACGAACATAGGCCTAGGAAGGCTGTGCTGGTAGTAAACTTTGTTTTTTATTTATTCTTTTCATGACAAATATATCACTGTCCAAAAGAGATTAAAATATCCTATCGATCGATACAAGTCTCGCATCAGGTATTAGATTGTAGGCCATTATCGATTATTTCAAAACGTTTTATTATATTTGAAGGGGCTCCATTCATTTTTAGGGTTATTTAAAAATTTAATAATTATACTGTTTGTCAAAAAAACCAAGGTGCTAGAGGTACAAATTGATATTTTCCTTTTTTTCGCCTCTAGGTTATAATATTAAGTTGCGTAATGCCACACACGATTATGCAGTTAAAAACTTTATTTCGTTTTTCTTCTCGTTACCAAATGACCCCTCGGGACATTTTTCTTCTCTAAAACTGTGAAGGCCCCCTTGGGCCTCGTCCTTCGCCGTAATCTTATTATTGACTTTTCCAATTAGTAAATCAAAAGGGGGGGGGGGATTAAATTAACACCCTACAGGAATAACAGAACAACCACGTTTGAGTATATATTAATAATAATACTAATAATTTTTTTTTCATTTTTTTTTTTTTTTGGTAATTAAGTTGGTCCTAATTTTAATTTCTCGCCCGTAATTTATAGTTTCTAATCACCCCTTTTCCTGATGAAATAATTAACTGGGTAGCAAGTTTTATATTAACTCGTAAATAATTACTAGATTAATGTTACGCAAATTAATATATATATATATATTTTAATTGTATAACATTCCTAATCGTGGTTATTCTATATTTAGGATTTAATTTCTTGCGCTTATAGACAGATTCATTTAAATTTTGAACTACCCAGAGGTGTTAAATTTATTATATGGGCTTTTAAGTATATAGCCAAGCGCGGCCCGCCTAAATTCCCTCTCTCACTACCCAAAATATCGAGGAAGAGTCAAAATTACTTGAGTCAGACAGGGATGATGACTTTTTTGGCTAGTTTTAAGTGATGGGCTAGTACTGTGATGTACCGAAAATATCAATATATGAAATTGCATCTCCTCATTCATTTAGTAGAATATAGTTTTGAAATTTTATTGACTTAAAAATATTTCATATTTTTCGTATTATTATTAGTCAGCGTGCGAAGAGAGACCACCAAAGTAGAGGTGAAGCCTGAAATAACGATCTCCGAAACGTATTACTACCGCAAAGCAGCTGCTTATATAAGCGACGATTTTTATGGCTCTTTAGCACGGTAGCGATTCAGAGTGCACGACACGATCTTTCGTTATAGAACGTATTTAGAAACCTTATTAATGAAACCTCAGTATTAAGGATCTGGCTATTTAACTACCGCTTTATATCTCCCCCTCCCACACAATCCAATCTAATCCCCTTACTGTTTTAATTATGCCTTTCTAATTGAATTTAGTTAAATTATCTTGAAAAATATGCTGATGAGAAATTAGAAAAATATAGATACTGGATATGATGTCAGATTCATGAGGCGGAGTTGCTTAAGAAATCGCTAATAGGGACATCTCTAAATCTACCGTCACAGACCAAAACCTGGACGGATTTAGTGCGGAAGAGAAGTTATTTATGCTTGCCTATATATTTAAATAAGAAAAGCATTCTTTCGTCTTTCCCAAGAAGAGAAAAATGGCCGACACGAAAAAGCGTTAAATGATTTAATTCATTGAAAATATAAACTCCTTCGATTGACCCGAGTAACTACTGTCGTTAATTATCAGAATCTAAATTTTGATTTCTTAACACCTTATAATTACAGCAAATCTGGTTTGTTTTCAGCCGGCACGAATGGGTTCCGCAACCACGCATAATGTTTTAGTTTAAACCTTCGGAACCACGGCACCCGGTGTTATTTTCCGATAGTTGTTAATATCGTCGAAGTTGAGTTAATGCCATTACTGTAGAAAAATCTTAAGATATAGGACGCGATGGGATATTAGGAGCCGTGGGCTAGCCTGGTAATCTCGGTTGACATGTCTGTCAACGCGGAGGCCACCCCGTTATTAAAGCCATGATAGATGGATCTAGCTTCTCGCAATTAGCGCCTTTCCCAGTCGACTTTTAACACGTATTTCGTCGACGCCAATTCCTTCCAGTGAAACCCCCATCCCCCTTCAACTATACCACCCTTAGGTCCTACGAATATGAACAAGCTGGGCGAAAACGCTTATACACAGCCCCTGTCTGTTCCTGGTAAAGTATCAGAGTGCAGTAATAGACTTTCTACCGCTGTTGTGAGAGTCGGGAGAATATTAGTCTCCGTTGGTGAAGATGCCTACCCCGGCCAGTGAACAATAGCTGACCAATACTAAGTAAAGATATTAAAACTAAATAGTCCTTGGACTAAGGTTGTTACGTAACACGACGACTTGTTTTATACAATTGCCTAATCGCAATAGTTACTGAAAGTTTTGCGTAACTGGATGAACAGGGGGAAACCGGGGTGACTATAGGGGAAAATAAGGTGAATTTAGGAGGGAACCCGGTGGATATTTGGGGAAATATGTTTTATGTTTTATTCCCCTTCATTCCGTCCAACTAAAGTAGTCGGAAAACCTATCCTTTGTTGGTTTAAAAAGTTTCGATTTAACGAATAAAATTAATGAAGGTGAAAATAAAAAACTGAAATATTTGAATTATTATACATTTTGCGGTTGCCAGAAAAAGATTACCCCAGGGCTAAAGGTGGAATAAAACCGGGCTCATATTCATTTCCTTCCCCCTCTCTTGTTTCGGAAAAGATGGGTGAGTTTAACTTGGGCTATGGGGTGAAATTTCCCCCTTCTTCAAACTAGCCTCCCCCTCTTCGTGGTCTTTCTCTCATTTTAATGGCTAAACCTACGCCATTAGAGTGTTGATTATTATTATACCAATCTCGCCCGTAATATAATAGTAGGGAAAGACTATATCTATTCTGGAAGGCGTTCATCTTCTTTCAGAAAGATGAAATTCAAAGTATTTGATTAATGATATATCTCAGATTGAAAAAAAAAATGCTTTAGGTGTGTACGCTTCATTTCGTTAAAGGGATTGTGAATTGAGGCTATATGATTGTCAAATTTACTGTGTTAAGTTTGAAGACAATACCTCAAAACTCACTCTACTACTCCTCTTCATATATAGACTTAGTTTCGCGCCCAAAAATGGGGGACGCCATTTCTACCTATTGTCACTGGGAGGTAATTTAAGAAATTTTCATCGAAAATAGTTGTATTTTAACTTGCACACCCCAAAAATTTGCCTCCTCTAGCTCCAATCTTTATTACGATAGAGTGAAACTGACTATATCGGTAGGAGCTTATGAAGCTTCCAAGATTGCAAGTGTTGGCGCAATCCCCTCCATAAAATGGCATCCTTCATATTTTCCCGCGAAACAAAGTCTACATTCTAATTTTTTTTCTAGACAGCGAATATTTTGGTCGTGACATAAGTAATCATTATTCGAAATTATTATAGCTTTTCAAAGTACATTTTTTATTTATATTTATTTATATATCGTGAAGTAATATATAATAATTTGCTAAGGTACTTTAATGTAGTTTTTAAATAAATCCGTTTGAAAATTACGAAATAAATCCGGTACTAAAGTGTTGGAGAAGATTTCTTCTTATCCTAAAAATTATTTTCAAAGGTATTTTACTATCTCTTTAACTATATAGTTATAGGTCTCATATTTTCCTTCTACTTAAACTGGGAGTGATGTGTGTGTTTTTCATCCCTATCTTTCCCCCATTTTTGAGCTAATTAGGAGAGAATAGTCTTCGTGCAGCTTGCGGAGTGTATTTTTTATTTCAAGCCCCTCTTATTTCTGGCAAGTTTGTTTTACACATAGGTCAGGCGTAAATGATTATTCAGCGCCTGATGGAGCGTTGTAAGATTTTCCCCCCTCCTATAGTTAAGCTCCGTAACTATGTGATAGTTTTAACGCTCGTATAAAGGCATCAAAATTCACCAAAGTCGTCTGCTCTGCCAATGTAGGGAAATTAATGGTTTTTATGGAAAATATATGCGCGTACGAGAGGCGTCTCTCTTTAGCGTATCAATTTGTTTGTCTAGTGGGGAAATTCCCGTTGAAAATATAGCGTTAATAACTCAATTTAGCTTCGATATTATTTTACGATTTGCCCTCCTCTGTGCCACTTAACGTTGCGAAACTTTAAACAAAGTAAATACAGGGAAATAACTCAACGCATCTTAAAGCATATTTTTTTTTTTTTCTTTTTTTTTTCAACTTTGTTTTTCCTTCGTATTCCAATTTTATTTTCGGTAACGCTAATCATGATATATTAAGAAATAAGTGTAATTCAGGAAAATATTAGGTATATCATCTTGGAGACAAAGTGGAATATAGTGAATAGTCTAAAGTCGTCACAGAATAAATACTTAAGTACTTATTTTTCATAACGTAACTAGCGCCAAATATACTTGGCCTTTTTTAGTTACTGGATAAAGTTAACTACGTAGTGTCAGGAATGTAAAATAGTACCATCCACCTCCCTTTATCTACGTGTACATTAAATTTTACTGTCTTAAAACTTATTTCATGTTAATAATGGCACTTCTCACGGTGCATTATCGTAGCTCGATTCGTGAGAGACCAAAATTTCAGTGCGCGTATGAGATCCACATATAAAATGGCTAAAACAGACAAGATTATATATATAACCGAGTTGAAATCTAGGCTTGGTTTTAGCTCCAGACATTGGTTTGCCAGTTTTAATAGAAGTAGGATGGTTGGTAGGTTAAAAACTCATTTTTAAATAATATATCAAAGACCACCCAAATCTGGCTGCTCGAGCAATCGCCCCAACACGATTTTTTTTTCAATTTTTTTCCACTGGGTATCTACTCTCTTACTTCTCTTCTTAGAGAATGGGAGGGATCGTGGAATCCCCCAAAAACGAGACGTATCCCCTTGGCGTTAAAAGTAATTAAAAATCATAAATTATGCGAACTCATCGAGTTTTACTCGAGGCCTTTTAGACATCTTAATTATATAGATTGGCTTTTTAAGGCGATGTTTCGCAGCCTGGACGAGTGAAATTTTATCCGCGTACTTTTCATCGCTTATTAATTTTCGTTTTAACGAGCATTTTAAATTACATAACCAGGTGTGTTTTTTAGCTTCTAACCCTAAACCTTTTTTAAAACGAGCTTATACCGAAGCGATGGATGGATCTCTCCACCAACAAGGATGGAGGAAAGTTAAAGTATCGAGAGCCAAATCCTCCTTTGAGAGGTGATAATACAGTTTGGAAGAGTTTAAATTCCAAATAAACAATTTACTAGTGACATGAATTTATTTATATTAAACATGAGTTTGTAACAGTATTATTAGCATTTATATCATGTTGATCAAGTCTGGCGATTCTACATTGTCAGAACCAAGTCAGCCAATCAGAACAGTCAAAATAGCCTTTTTCTATGGGCTGTTCCAAGGTAGAGTGTTCCAGGTAGATTAATTGTAACTTGTAATTTTTCCTCCCTTTTGTAACCTGTACGGTTTTATAACTTAATTTAAACCCCCTGAGTCAGACATGACTTGTTGGGCTCTTGTTTGACCAATTAAAGAATGTGCTCCAGCCAATTAAATTTTGTTAAGTTTCTACACCCTTTTAGCCTCATGATAAGGTGTTCGGTAGAGCAAGGAGG
Organism: Odiellus spinosus; assembly: GCA_963920705.1. Classification (NCBI taxonomy): domain Eukaryota; kingdom Metazoa; phylum Arthropoda; class Arachnida; order Opiliones; family Phalangiidae; genus Odiellus; species Odiellus spinosus. The sequence goes on along the minus strand of OY987228.1, from coordinate 18,453,457 downwards.
ATCAGAGAAGGAGAGGAAATGTGGGGACGGCGCGGTTCCTACTGCGTCGGCCTAAACTCCCACTCTGGGAGAACGGGGGTAGAGACGTTTCGTGGTAAAATGTTGTCGCGTGGGTAAAACGAATCCTTTATGAGACGCGCTAGCTAGCGACCACGTGACAACAGTTTACCTCGAGAATTTCCTATCCCCCCTTTCCACCCGAGTGGGAGGTTGGCTCTTCTCTCTCTAACTCAACGCAGCCCCACATTTCCTCTCCTTCTCTGATCCTCCTTGGGTAGAGATGGTTCGGCTTTTTAAATTTCCCGCCATTTTTCATTAATTTGGCGCATATTAACTGCTGCCACCTATGGGAAATATGACCAAATGTAGCACTAGCATGTGCGCCAGGCGCCACCACCAAAATCTGACAGTTGCAATTTGAAAGCGTCGATTCTCCATGAAAATTTAGAGCAAAGTTAAAATTACTTTATAATTATTTAAATCAGAGTTTTTTTTATAATAATGTTATCAAATTTAATACAAGATTCAAGTGGTATGTATTAAATATTTGTAACATAAGGAAATTAGACTAAGTACAGTATATTACTTTTGAAGGAGAAAGAGTGGCCAACCCACAATGTCAAATAAATTATTGTTGGCCTAACCTCTTTTCGCGCCTTTATTCTTCAATCTTCATTGTTATTTCCTTGCTCTTATGATTTATAACAACATGCATAGTATTTCTAAAAACTTCAAAAGTAATGTAAAATGTAAAAATAAATTAATATAATAGTTTTATTTGCTGATAAAATACTATACATAGGTATTCATGGTTAAAGATTGGTGTAATTACATTAACCCAGTTGGATTGGGGAATAGGGGGAAGTTACTTTCAAAGAATAAATTTATTCAATAGGTGATAAAATTAATCAAATGCGTAATATCAGTTGCAACTTCCATCGTTATGGCTCATTAAATCGCCTCCGAACTCTCTACCCAGAGTTTCTTTCATGGCGTCCGCTATGGTTTCTTTCAAATGATCGACTGAAACCTCTTTCTCGCGAATCGGCCCGGTGAAAGGTGCGTTAACTAATGAGCCGCATTCGATGAATTCCGTAGCACCTAATGTTTGTTCAAAACTACCTGCGATTTTGATTTTTTTCGTGTTAATATTTTAACGTATATTTGGAAGAAACGGTTAACCGCCGTAACCTCGAAAAACGTTTAGGTAGAAAATTTGTTTACCTCGTTTACGAGGAAAAGCGGCTAGAAGCGTGTACTTAAAAATTACCAGAGTTGGCTTCGATTAATAAGGGGGATTTGCTACCACTGGTACTGTGGTACCCGGGTGGCATGGCCACTGGATTGGAACGAGCTGGACGAATACTTTAAAACGCAAGCCTTTTATTAAACTGGAGACATTCTTCGTAATCATAGAAAGGCAATTTATAGCAACCTTAAACTTTGGAGATCAAGTTCTTCCGTATAAAGATCCAAAGACGAGGGACCGGAAGAACCATCTTCGCTTTGCGATAATAAGGCCGAAGAAGTTGAAGATACAATCGTAGTGTTAGGCAAATGTTGAATAGTTTTGAAAGTAAACTGCGGTCCCATCCATAGGCGGCGATGCGGTCCAGCGTGCGTCAAAATCTCAACCTAGAATATTTTCTTGTTAACTCAAAATCAATAATGGTAATGATTTTGTGAGCGATTGATATGCGCTATTAAAATCATCCTTTTGATCTCAGAGGGATAGGGAATATGAGGAATTTTTTATTTAGATCATTGAAATATTCAAAAAACTGGTTAATTTTTAAGATTGATAAAAAATTACAGAAAATAAGAGTTTTAAAAAACTTGGAAGGGTTCAAACAAAAATTAGTTTATATTAGTATATGAAGATTGCAATATTAACTGTAGATTATCTAGTTTTCAAATTAAGTCCTTCATATTTAGTTTTGTACAAATCATTCAAAATTTGGAAGCAAATTAGTCTGCTGATCACTTAATTATGCCATTAAAGATTAAAATGGGGATGCTAAGATGGAATGAGTGTTACCTGAGAAAGCCAACTATCTCCGGCATTATCCTTTTTAGAGTCGGATATCTCATCCATTTGGCTCATTGAAAACTGGCCTGTTAAATTTTAATTAGGTTTGTCTAATTAGGAAAAATATACGATCTAAATTTGTTTTATTGATCTCACTATTGGGCATTCTTCTTTCCGCACTCTCATCCAAGCTCTTGGTGAATTCGTAAGAAACCATTAAAGGGTTGGATGAGGACAATGGTAGCTTCACATCGGGTGCGTTATTTGGCCTATGATAAAGATGCAATTGAACTCTTCTGCATTAATTTAATGAAATTTAAAGGAAGAATGCGACACCATAAGGGGTGATTTTTTTTTTCTATTAATCCCCTTATTGTTTAAAAAAAATCAATAAATATTAAGAAAACTTTTAATTTAGAAAGTAGGCTTAACAAGGATTCATAAAGATGTTTGATTTCGTTAATGAGTCTACTTCTGTGAGGAACGTGGGCTTTATTCTGACAGTACTAGGCTCATTAGTAGTATCAAACTCTCCCCGTGGATCCCTGTTAAGATTTTTTGAAGTTAAAAAATTATTTCTAGCCGATTTGAAGTAAATATTTTGGTAGTGGATTAGGCCTATTTAAATGATTAAGATTTTATAGAAAACCACGTCAGGCTGCATTCTCCCTTTAAAGGGAGACTAGACTCTGATAAGTTATTTTAAATCAATTTTGGCCTGTTAAAATGTGGTTAAAATGGCTTAAAAACTCATCAAAGGTTTCACGGTGAATTACTGCGAAACCTTATTTGCCTGTGTTTCGACAATGTTTTTACTTTTTAGGCATATTTTAAGATAAAATAATTTGTTTCATGAGTCTAGTACTCCTTCAAAAGTGGGTACAGTCAAGGAGGATCAGAGAAGGAGAGGAAATGTGGGGACGGCGCGGTTCCTACTGCGTCGGCCTAAACTCCCACTCTGGGAGAACGGGGGTAGAGACGTTTCGTGGTAAAATGCTGTCGCGTGGGTAAAACGAATCCTTTATGAGACGCGCTAGCTAGCGACCACGTGACAACAGTTTACCTCGAGAATTTCCTATCCCCCCTTTCCACCCGAGTGGGAGGTTGGCTCTTCTCTCTCTAACTCACCGCAGCCCCACATTTCCTCTCCTTCTCTGATCCTCCTTGGTACAGTAAATATAGGGAGCCAAGTTTTTAACCTGCTTAGATTCCACTGAGCATGAGCGACTACATCGAGTTCAATCGGAGCTTCTTCGTTAGATTTTGTAAACCCTTGGGCTGGTTTAGGCTCCAAGAGATACTCTATTAGCACTCCGTGACAACCCATGACAAACAATGCGTCTGAAGATCTTTTCTCTATAAAATTAAATTTTTAGACTTTCTTTTCCCTCAAAACTTAGACGAAAAAAACCTAGGATAGAATTAAATTGCACTGGGAATTCAACTGCGTTCAACTTTGAATTATGGGAGTGATTTTGCAAATGTTTTGAAAGGTCATTGTCATCGATTATCAATAATAAAGAGTTTCTCGTGCAATAATGTCTTTATTTTTCTTCACTATTGAAAAACCAATGAGGGGTAACTGTTAACAGTGAAATGGTGGACGATTTAAACATGACTGCTAGTAACACGCTCTTTTTCATTAAAATCATTGTATAATGGGGTATATGGGTACATAAGAATTCCCAGTGTAAGTTTTACCCTTTCTTGAAAAAACTAATACCAATTTTTTCTCTGTTTAGATTTGGACTTCCAACCAACCAAGCTCTTGGCGGTCCAAAAGTGGCCGTGACGCTAACAGACTCCACAACTTGCGCCGTTGAGCTTGATCTACGTCCTTTACTAGTCGGACTCTTTGGCCCAGAATTATTGCTTATTCCTGGCACTGATATTGACAATGGTTGCTTCAATTGAGCCAGTGGATGTATAGTTGTCGGATGTGGGTATGGCGGTAACCTCGGATTACCCATTCGTCCCATCAACGCCGTGTGAAAGTGTACATTATTATGTGGCTCGTAAGAGCGAATCGGTGTTGTGCCGGCGGAATTCGGACTTCCAGATTGAACTGGGCTATTTCTACCAGTGCTCGACGGTTGTTGGATATCTTCTAAACCTGCACTTTTTTGGAATCTACTGTAACGGTTGACTACCCTCGGAGATAGGTGAGTACGCACATTTGTTGGTCCTTTGGGAGGGGGGGACAAGTTATCACAGTTCTGAACAATGCTCAAAAGCTGCAAGAATCTATTTTTGCCCACGCGTAAGTTTTTCATGTTTAGTTACCTCCGTAAGGCGTGATTGGAAAGATGTGGCTAGTTCCGCGTTGCGTGGTAACGGCAACCCATCTACTATCGAGTGAAAATGTTATGTCTTGAACTTTGGCAGTCGTGTCACCTCTGTGCAATGTGTAAAGATGGTGAATTGCGCCTAGTGTTGAGCTCGTGGGATGAGGAAATATTCCAAAAATATTGAAATTATGACCCAAACTACAGGCTGTTAATAACAAAATGCCAGAGGGGTCAAAGGCCATAGCTTGTAATGGTTCATTGGTATGTGCTACAAAATGTGACACTATGCCATCCCCTTCCATATCTTCATCAATTTTAATCTAAAAAGTATTAAACTTGTTTCAATTCGTCCGATTGAAAGGAGAGTATCAGAAGTTTATGAAAGGTCCTTTGAAGTTTACTATTCATGGGTCTAGTTCATCCTTTTCTACCCCAGTAGAAAAAGGAATGCCAAGTGCCACATCAGAATAGTAAACTTCTAAGGACCTTTCATTAACTTCTGGTAGTATACAAATGTCCCAACCTCCCCTTTTCCAATATTGAGTACATCCACTATGGTAACTATACCAGGTTGAGGCGTTTCGCTTTGTTTTAAATCTTTACGAGTACACGAATTTGTACCAGAGTTCTTATGTCCAGTTATGCTAGCCACAGTTTCTCCGAACATTGTGAGACCCTTAGTTATAGTCTGCGTAGTTGTAAAGATAAGATTTTAATTTATAGCAATGAGGTTGAATAAGAGTAATTTTACTTTAGCAGCGTGTATCACTGTTGCCGCGTAAGATTGAACTCCATCCCCAGTCATTCCTCCACAGGTTTGATGTACCGAATTGAGCTAGGTTATCCATTATTATCGATTTAGTAAATTCGTATAAACTTATTAGTTATTAAGGCCATTTTAATAACAATAACATACTCTTCGATCAGCGAAAGCCAACCATCTAGTTCCAAGAGCGCTTGGGTTGAGAGTTTTGCAAGGATTTGGGTAACAGTCGATAATTGTAAACATTTCTTTAAAAGTACAAGCGTCGTACACTGATATATTTTCTTGGAATGTTATCGCTATTACTCTGTAAAGATAATTAAATTAATGACTTAATTTATTGGGATATGTAGGTTCAATTACCTTTTATTACAATGCAGTTCTAAAATTTGAGATTTTGTTCTAATGCAATGAACCTGATCTCCAGTTTTTAATGATAGTATATTGATAGCGAAAAATTGTTGTCCAGCGCTTGAACTATCGCATAATGCAATAAGTGGTCTTTTATTACCATATTTATCCCCTTCTGTAAAATAATTTAATTCAGTCTACATGCAAGCAATTAAAAAGGCTTCCATGACTTAAAATTTTAAGAGATTATTATTTAAAATAAAACTGAAGCAATAAACAGAACTCTAATAATATATGGACCATTTAAAATGTGTAAAGGGCAAGCCTCACACAAATTTTATTTTTTATAATTAATTTTTATTAAGTTTCAACTATTTAAAATAAATTTTAATCTAATAATTTAATATACTAAAAGTAAAGGCCAAAAGGTACCATTTTACCAAAATCATGCAAAAATGCCTTAGAAAGGTTAAATTCGATATAATTTAACTTTCACAGGGATTAAATAAAAATGTGAACTGGTACCTGAGTTAGGAATAGGTGTTGGTAATATTTTCAGTGACCGTACCGGTCCTTGTCTCCATGACAAAATTTCCTGGGCTTCTCCATTTGACGGTATTGCCCATACTTGAATACCATTAGAATAACCCAAAATTAGCATCAAAGGTGGTATATTGCCATTATGTTGAGATTCCGTGTAGTAACGATAGTCTAAATATTTACGTTAATTTTGAAAATTAATTACACTACGGTACGAGTTAAAAGTTTATAATAATAATAACAACCATTGATATCGGAATACTCGAACTTTGCCCATAGTATTGTTTCTTTTTCATCTTGTTTAACATTTCCCGAATATGCTTGGGGAACAACGTCACTTATAAAACCAACGACGCTATCCATATAAGACTTATCTCTAATTAAAAATGCAAGTTTTAACGTTAATCAGAGAGGTTTATCTCATTATCACTCCATCTTTACATACGTTACAGCTTGGGGCCTGACTAGAAGCCCTGTTGGTTTCGATCCTCTCCTATTCCCAGGCTCAGCTGCCATTATTTTTTTCAATTAGCGAAAACCAATATTTTTTCGTCCAAAGTTAACGAAAACTGGTCGATTCACTCTTCTATTATGCCATAGTTGTACTAGACTATTGTTTATGTCCAAAGATACTCAATTTATTTCTATTTATTTATTATAATATAAATTGCGTCGCAAAATCTTTTCGCTTCGTTTGTCAATCTCTACTCCAAAGAGAAAATGCCAGACTTCCAGCTCAGCTGTGTGATGTAAATACTCGGTTGGTTGGTTAACTAAGCTGGATAGGGCTAGTTCTTTGTTCTCCGAATCGATTTATCCTGACGCTCAGGGATCATTCCCGTAGAATTGATGAGAGATAATACACAAGCTGCTGTAAAAGTGTTCTAACAGCATGGAGATATGTATGGCGATGAAGTGAAAGCATAGGGGCTTGTTTTTGGTTTCTTGTTTGCTGAGCTTCCTCAATATAAAGGATGCACTTTGCGTGGCTCTCAAATAAAGATGTAAACCAGTAACAGCATTAATGATAATTGTATTACGACACTGTACATTTAAAGATTTGGATTATGATGTAAACACATGTTTAAATTTGTTTAGAGTGACGTTTAAAGTAACTTCACATCGTGTAAAAAGATTAACTAATATCAGGAACTCATTTATATATGAATTCCTGATACTAACCCTAACTATAAATTTGGCATAAATCCGGAAAAATTAAAGAGCGAGTACTTCATTGGCACTAGGTCGGTACGACCTCATTTAGCTAAATTCATTTTATTTAAAATTAATTGGTGCTGTTGGAAATATAAAGGAAAATTCACCCGTAAAATCTGAAAAAAAATCAGGGAAATTGATTTTTCAAATGTTGTAAGAACCCTGTACAACAATTATTCCAACGCACACATTCATAGAAATAGGTTTTAATTAGACTTATTCCTATTTTGGTTAATTCCAATTAGTGACTGTTTCTCAATTGTACGATTTGGAAGTGGTTTCTACTAGTCTTTAACGAATCACATCTATAATTATTATTCCAACTTTGTAAGATAATTCTTATAATTCTCATTCCCCTATAGGTAAGCTTCAATGTCGTACATATCTCCATGCTGTTGAAATATTTTGACACCCTTTAAAGAAATTATCTTTAGCAAAGATCCCTTATTTGTAATAGAAGCCAAAGCCGCTTCTTCGGCTTGAAAACTGAAGGTGTGGCCTCCTTGATTGTGGCGCTGTCGCGTCCCTATCCGAAAATAAGCAATTCATACACGATAAAAAAAATAATTAAAAAATAAACTCCACGAACTATTTATAAAACATTTTGAAGATTTGTTTGTGTGGGGTTCGTTTGCGGAATGTTGGCACAGTTAAAGTTTTAAGTGTCAATGAAAATAATTTCATTCAGATGGCGTTCGTTTTCTCAAAAATACCGATATTTCATTTCAAGCGCGTTTTCAAATATTTTTTTCGCGGTTTTTTTCTTTTCTTCAAGGTTGGAATGTTTTTAAAAAAGGAAATGGCGTTTAATAATTTGACTAAAAATACCGGTTTATTGTAAAGGTATAAATGTGTCCCCACCTTTATCGCTTGGTAACACACGATAACGTAAAACGATTATGATTGACTGCTGAAATTGAAACTTATGAAAGATGATTTTTATATTATCCTAAACCTTTCTTTATAAAACTCGGTAGAGGTGGTTCTATGAAATAATCTTAAAATAATAGAATGAGGCCCCATCGTAACCGTAGTAATAAAAATTGCCGAGTAATTGGTCTATGTTTGGCGTAACACCATTTTCGCCTAGTAAAAACAACGACGCATTCGAACCGTGGATGAATCCATCCTATCATTCACCCGCGAAGTTGTTACCTTAGCATATTTTATTTTTTTTCTTCTTCCGAAAAGCTTGTTCTCTTATCTAAGTTTAATCAATTTTCATCGCTAAAACCTGGAGAGCTACCATTACGTAATTTAAGCGAAACATTTTTCATAAACATCGTAACTCGATATAAGGGATTTTTTTTTTTTTTTTTTATTCTTAGGTTTTATTAATATCCATCAAGAAAGATTTAACATTTTGTTTTTAAAAATCTGTTTTGTTAACCAATCTTGGATAAAATCTGCTTCTTATAAAGCTCTATCCCAAAGTTGACTGCGCCACTAACTACGTCATACAAATGTTATCCGAAATCTGAGTAAGTTAGGAAACAATACGAGCTATAGCAGACGATTCTTGCTTTCCTAACAAAGGAAGTGTCAGAAATTTCTATTTTACACCTCGGTGTTATCCCCTATGAGGTAATTACGGTATTTGCCCTGAGAAGGGCTCTTCCACTAAGAAAAGGTTTCATTCCCCTAATGAATTGAAATGTCTGCCACATGGCATTTGTCTTTGCTAATTTTAGCGCTGGCTTGTGGCTCGTTATGGGAGACATTCACAAAATTAAGTGGTTTTTCCTTAAATATTTTTTTAAAAGGATTGATTACATTAGGCTTCGTATGTCAACCGTCTGCTAAATCAAAGCATTATAAAAATATGTATAATCAACGAATATATTTTAATCAAATCGCTGTTTTACAAAATATTACTTCTTCCAAATCGGGAGATACCGAGTTAGAGCGTAGGAATCGAAAACGAGGCTGTTTTTCCATTATTATAGTCGAAAACGAGGCTTATTTCTTGACAGTTTTCCATTGCCTCCCCCTTGTTCTATGATCTGCAGGAGAGAGGCGCGCGTTGGCGTGCAACAGAATTTTTTCATAATAACCACAGACACAGTCAGTTGCCTGGACGAAGCGTAGCGTTTTCCTAGAGCGTTCACCCGTGGTATAGGTCTATAATCCAAACCTCTTTCCCCACGTCCCTCCCAGTGTCGCTGACCCACTTGTGTGGCAAAAGCAGGCCCGGGAAAGAAAGGTTTTTCATAATAAAAAAATAAAAAAACAATAAAACTAAAAAATAAATAAGAAAACGCTTTTGAGTTGCCTTTTTTTTATTTTCACGGTTTCACTCTCGCGTCTTTGGTTTCTCTTAAAAAAGATATCATTTCGCACAGACTCTATTATTAAAGGAATAATATTTTAGAAATTTGACGCGCAGTAGGCTATTTCATATAAAAGGACCAGAACAACAGTGACGGCTTACAGTACCATTACTTACTGACAAATTAGGCTTAATAATGGTTTGTTATCGTTGTTTTATTGTCAATTTCCAATCGGTCGTTTTCATCATATCACCATCGTCTAATAAATCGAATAATAGACATAAATATTAGTTCCATATTATTATTACATATATCGTTATGCTATATAAAAGCTAAAGTACTGTTAAGGCTCCCCCTCTACCCTGTGTAAAATTAGGGAAACAAGATGGTTCGTGGAGCCACGCTAGTTAAGCGACGTAACGACTAGTTTACGCGGTCCAAGTCCATGATTTTCCGTCTGGCTCTCCCTTTATTATCCTTAATCCACGATTTTACGTCTGACCCTCCCTTTGTTATCCCTAATCCATGATTTTACGTCTGGTTCTTCCTTTATTATCCCAAATCCATGATTTTTCTTCTTATTGTCCCTTTATTATCCCTAATCCATGATTTTACGTCGGACCCTCCCTTTATTATCCCTAATCCATGAGTTTACGTCTGGTTCTTCCTTTATTAGACCATATCGTGTCTGCTTTGGATAAAGAATATGCAGACTTGAAGTGATTTTGTTAATTACTATTTTTCCCACTGTTTGCCGTTAGAGGGCGCTTATCAACGCCAGATTTAAATGATATTCATCTATATCTTTTAAGATCGGTGCCCAATGTTCTAGTCCTAGATCGGGGTTCAATCACTTTTACTTAAAATATGGGCGAGTTTATGAAATTCTTAATTTTATCGTTCATTGTCCGAGTATGACGTATGAGATCTATTCTAAGCTGCAATTACCAGCTTTTTTTTCCAGAGTTTGCCTACGCGTTTTGAATCCCGTGTCAAAGACTTTCCCACTCGAAAACAAATTGGCAATTACCGCCTCTTTTTATTAAGGATAAAAGAGAAAGTTTTCAAAAGAAAGAAATTAAAATCAAGCCTTTTTCTAAGGAAATCGTGCAAAAAAATCTAAATCCGTTTATATACGTCCTAGTTTAAAACAAAATAATAATAAAAAAAAATTAGTCCCTCTTTTGTCAGGATAATTATCTACTGTGTAACCTATTTTTCTTGTCATCTTATTTGACTATAATAAATATTACAGTCTCTGGGGATGACTTTCGTAAAGTGGTCAGCATTTGATAACATATTTGTATAATTTACTGTCGCCCTGTTTCATATTGCTCTTCGTCAAATTTGTCATTTTTATCTGCAGCAGTGCAACTCCATATGTCAACAGATTATAGAAATTTAGATAGCGATCTATTCCATGGGAACCTCGAAAGGATAATGTTTAAATTATTTTTCATTGGTTCTTTTATTCCAAAACAACGCAATTAGGCCCGAATATCCTTTTAAAGGGGGGATGAAAAGGAAAATAAAACATTTCCTTTTCTACTATTAACAATAAAACGTCTCTTTGTTTCGCTCTAAATTCTAAATTCGTGTGTTGATTTCCACACACATAATCGGTCAAGCGCTATTGAATTAGTTGGGTCATTGAATTTTTTAGCTGCGTAATTGGCTAACCTTCGATGTTGAATCAGACCCGTTACAATACTTGTCAAAAAGAGCTTGCTAAAGGTTGGGGGTTCGACATGTCATTGGTTGGAAGTTTTCATTTTTCAATTTAAAAAGTGCTACTCTGAGACTACGCAAAATATATTTCCTTTTCACCCTCTCTTTCACACAAGAGATTATTAACACTCGTGTTCTACGCAAAAAGTTCTAAAAGGTGGGATTAATTTGTCGATTTTCATATCAGAAAGTTAGCCTAATTTTCGTTTAAAGGATCCAATAAAAGTACTTTATCTCCTTTTCCTGAACCATTTGATTTAAACTCTAGACTCCAAGTGGTTCGCCCTACGGGACATTGTACGCCCTTTTTATTGTTGACTGATGTTTTAACCTAAAAACTACCAAGTTCAATTGTTTTTGAGTCGCTGATAAAAGCCCGGATGGTTTTATTTTAGCTTATCATTCAAAGTAGATAAGTTTTACAAAACATTTCCTATTCCTATACAAGTCTATTCTACCCTGAGTATGCGTCAGGGACAAAGGTGGACTTCATACTATTATTAAGAAACAAATTCACCTAAAGATATAATAGAGACTAGCTTTGTAAATTGTGCAAACTTGGGGTAAAGCCAAAACTACGCGGAAATTCACGAATGTTTTTGTTTGAAACTCGAACACCGCAGAGCCGTATTTTTATTTATATTGAAGATAGATCCAAAGGACCTACATGGGACAATGATTTCTAATTAAGGAAAATATTGTGCAATGGTAGAACTATAGTCTGGAGAAAAAGAATTGCCATTAAGTAATTTAATTATAATTTAAAATCCGACATCATTAGAGATAATGGGTCAAAACCATTCTAAACTATATATTGGTCCAGATATATGTTTTGTAGAGTGGAATAAATACTACAATATATACTCAAGGACTTTTCGTTTGGGAAAATATAAATCAAATATTTTAGCATTAAGAAATTAAAGGGAGAATGCAACCTAATAACAAGTGATTTTTTTTTTATTGATTTCTTATCGTTTAAATAGGCCTAATCCACCAGTAAAAAGTTTACAAAACAAATATTAAACTAGAAATAAATTTAAAACCAACCGTCAAAATAGGCTTAGCTGAATTCATGGAGATCCTAAATTGCCTCGGTGTAAGGGCTAGTGACCAATGAGCCAAGGCCCGTCGTTCGCGCGAGATCTCCACGAGACTTACGATCGCGTTCGATTGGTCGCTACACCCTACACGAGAGGAAGTCAGGATCTCCATGAATCCCGCTAAGCCTATTTTCCGGGTAAGTATTAAATTTATTTCTAGTTTAATATTTGTTTGTAAATTTTTTTAAATAGTGGATTAGGCCTATTTTAACAATAAGGAATAGATAAAAAATCACTTGTTATTAGGTCGCATCCTCCCTTTAAAGAAATCTGACATCAATATAGAATTGAATTTTGTAAATGGAACAAACTATATATTTTTGTCTATTAGACCTATTTTTAACGACAATAAATTCACTGTTTGGGTTCAATCTCTCTTTAAGCCTAATTTTGGGTAGTTCGCGTAATCTATATTTCTCTAGCTAGGATAGAAGCTGTTTTAGCTCTCCCCGCGCAATGGACCACTTTAGATTAAAACATTTTATTCTCTCCACCCACCGTTTATATATTCTTATCCACGATAAAACGAAATGTACAAAGGGCGAAGCTTCAGGACGTTACCCTCTTCGAATACGTTTACTGCCTGTGACATGAATGTATATAAGCTATAAATATATCAAGAAAGAAAAAATATAATAATAATAATGTGTCTTTGGACAAATACTGCCCTACACCGGTTGAAACTCGAACCTCCGGAACCTCCTACACAATATTAAAGGATTAAAATAGGCTTAACCCCTTTATACTAAAGGAAGGAAAGAGTGGGGGATATAGTGGAAGGGTTATAAACTTTTTCGATTCAGAGTTGGGAGCGAAAATGTAAGCCTATATGGATGTTAAAGGTCTAGTGTTGCCATATCGAATACAAAATTAACGCGAGACCAAAGGATAATGTAAATATTCGGTCATTTAATTATAAAACATCCACTGAGGAGAAGTGCTCGTATGAAAATCATTGTCTATTGGTAGCAGCGTTTGGTTTTCACCGTGAACATCAACTGGTTTAGGTTCCTCCTTGATTTAAAAGGGATCTGTATTAATGCAGAAAGTAAATTCATTCATTCATTTATTCGTCCATTCATTCATCTAAAGGCGAGTAAAATGAGGGTAAATGAGGCGCACATTTTTGTTCATGGTGAAATCTATACGGTTTAGGAGAAAACCATTGATTTTAATATTAACTATGTTAGTTTTTCCATAATTTATTACCAGTAACCAAAGCTATATTTTTATCTGCCTTGCCCTTTTAATAATAAGGGTTTGTTTGATTTTTCGTAGATATCCTTTCTCGTAATATACTAGACTTTTTACGCTGTCATGATATGTTTGACTTATATGCAAGTTTTCTAGGTCTATCCCCGTTCATTTCCGTGTGTTTCATAAAACCGTTTACATTTCTTTGTTTGTTTAAATGCGGCGTGATTAAAGGGTTGCTAACACTCTATTGATTCTGAGTTTATAGATACTAAAAAAAGGGGTGGATTAGAAAGTTAGGAACAAGACCGAATTTCTAGATAAGCGAATGCCTCTAGTACATTTTAATTTAACCCCCACAACATAGAGAGAGAATTATAGGAACGCTGGGTTACGATACTGCCATCTATAACGAATGGGAAATATCATCCGTTGTACAAGCGTTAGAGATAGATATATATAATGTTGATGTAGCAGTTGTCTAGGCAACTATATTGATATCCACCAATGAGAAGCTTGGCCATAACCGAGGTTTTGAAGAATTTCCTCTTGTATATATGAGGGAGCTTGCAGCCTCTCGAAAATAATAGATAACCATAAAAATCCGGGAAAATCCTGAAATTTTAATTTTAAAAATTGTGGCAACATTTTTTACAAGCTGTTGTTGTATATTCTAAAATGGAAACCAAAATACATGTTATTGTCAATTTAACCACGAATTGGTAGCAAGCACAAATCTAAGCTATCTTGATTTCTAAATAAAACAATCAAAGATAATGAGTAGCCTAGCTTTAAACACTCCAATATCATCTCTAGGAACCAAAATGGTACAGGAATATTCCAGTGCACCCGTGGGGGAGACTGAGGTTCCGCATTACCCCGCCATTCCTAGTCTACCTAAAAAATAATTTTCGCATGTAGAGTAGCTTCGTACTTGCCTTTCACATCAAAGTCTCATGTTAGATTACCGGCGAAAGCGCGAATATTAACTGCGCTCATCATTTTATTTACACGAAAACCAGCTTGCCAGCCAGCCAGCCACGTGGAGTGAGCGTAATACTTCTCGGATTCCTCGTTTCTAATAATCATTTTCCCTGTAATAGATAGGTACTTTGTCTTTTTTTATAGACAATCATACATTTTATTTATACATGAAGCGTCCCCAAATAAAACGAAAACGTGGACTAACTCTTTCAAAAATTAATGTAATATGGTTAAGTATTTGATTTAAAATCTCGGCTGACCACTTCACGTAATCGGCATAAAAGCCTGTAACGTTGACTCTACTAAAGTGATTGCGTAACTGACTGCTTTATTTAACATTGACAAAGGCTGTAGTTAGTTACATAATCTCGTAGTCGTCGAACAGATTTTACGGAAGTGATTAACACATCAAAGTTTTTATCCGGTAATTCCTTTCGTGTAATTCACAATAAATAAGGGAATCTGGTTCTCGATGGTTTATTTAAATTAGAAAGTTGAAGCCTGTTTATCCATGAGTTATCCAACTAAAGAAAACTGGTACATTGGCTTAGTTGACTTGGTTCTGAGGTTGAGAGATAGAGATTATACACATTTGTAAATTTAAAACAACCAAACCGGTTTCTCTTTATTTGAAACAAAAACCAAATATTTTTTACCATAACACTCGCTCGATAGCTATTTTTTAGGGTATGGCAGCAAACAGGTACTGGTACAACCAACTAGACCTCACGTATTTAGAAATGTAAGCTAAAAACTGGTAAAAGCAAATTTTACTTCCATCCATTTTATTTTACACGAAAAATGATTTTCTGTTTATTTTTCTTCCCTCTAGAAAATATAGATTCAAAATTCGTTTTCAATTTCCTCGGAAATGCTTCCTTCCTTATTCTTCAGACTAGATTCTTGTGGTTGAACTAGAATTTTTTTGGTATTTTTTTTTATACCTTTTTTTTCCCTCAATCCTTAGGGAAATATTCACCAAATTATTTTCAAGTTCAAGATCATTTTTTTTTACCTCCTTATGATATTTCCGCGTAATTGAGTTTTTATTAGAAGTGTCTGGAAAATAGGTAATATCAGAAGGAAATCACTTTATTCCCATAAAATTAAACAACGACCCGTAGCTTAATATTATCAGCAAAGGTCAAGGTAAATGTACCGACAAATTCTGATTCGAGACACTCTAGCGGCCGCAGTCGGTGTAAATAGTTAAAATCAGAAGCTCCACTTTTTGGAGAAATTGCGGAGTTGGTAGGGAAGACAATATAGCTAAGCGCGGCCCGCCTAAATTCCATCCCTCTCTCTGGACTAAAATTATCGAGAAAGTCCAAATCAATCATTTTGGCTAGTTTTAAGTGATGGGCTAGTACGTTTTCCTGACCCTTTGCTGATAATTTTAAACCACGGGGCGTTGTTTACTTTTATGGAATAGTGATTGACTTTTGGTAATATTAGAAAAAAAGCACTAGTCCGGGTAGTTCAGAGAAAAGACGGGAAAACAATCTAATTACCGTCTAGTTATTAAACTAAGCTGATGGCTAATTTTGTCCCCTTTGTTATTGATTTCGCGTAGTACGCGTTGTTCGTAGCGTCTATATCTTATTTTAAAACTTTTTAGGCTTTATTATCATTCATAACACCTTAAAATTAAGTAATTACTTCTATATTTTATCCAGGAATGTTTTCCAGGCTTTCCTGGAGTTGGAAACAAGCTAGTTTTAACTAATTTGGATAATTTGGTGGTTGAGCCAGCTCAATAAGGAATTGATTTGATTAGATTTAGTGAGTTTTACCAACTTCTATGGGAGAGAGGGAGAAGTAGGAAATTCTGGCACAACTACAGCTTTTAGTGTCTCCTCTTTCCTATTATCTCCTTCTGCTAATATTATTTAATTATTATGTAAGAAGAAAAAGAAATCCGAAAATAATTGATTGGGAACTTTCATGACATTTTGATTGCGCGTATGTTCCCTGGAGATAAGCATTTTTATTCCCTTTATATTCGAACCAGGAAAACTTATTACGCAATTAGACTTATAAACATTACTATTTGAAGGATGAGTCAACTTTTATTCCCCATTGTTTATAATAATACTCGGTAAAAGGGTTATTCACGGACGAAATGTAAATTGAGACAGACGTTTTTCTTGGAATTTTTCGATAAACCATTTAATTTGTAATTTTGGATTAAATTTAAATTAACCCCCGGAAGTTTTCTCGCAAAAACTCGGGCAAACTGTAGATAATTATGTGGCACATTAATATATAATATTGCTATTAAACGAAATTTAGAGTTTGATTCTAGCTGTACCTCTCGTCATCCTCGTCTCCCCTGAAAACGGCTTTCATTAAAGGGAGTGTAAAGAGAGAAATTAATTCTTTATTTTAGTCGATTCTACTATTAAAACATTCGGGCATAAACCGATTGCACCATTAGAAAGAAGGCATTTCCTAGATTAATATAAAATATTAAAATTAACATGAGCCACTCGTTAAAGGCTATTCCGCCACTGATGGAAATCTAGCAAAAATCCAAAAATGACCCCTATTTTGAAATGGCCGCAACTTTTTTATTTTAACACCTAGGCGTAAACTGATTGGACCATTAGAAAGAAGGCATTTCCTAGATTAATATAAAATAATAAAATTAACACGAGCCACTCGTTAAAGGCTATTCCGCCACTGATAGAAATCTATCAAAAATCCAAAAATGACCCCTATCTTGAAATGGCCGTAACTTTATTTTAACACCTAGGCGTAAACCGATTGCACCATTATAAAGAATGAATTTCCTAGATTAATATAAAATAATAAAATTAACATGAGCCACTCGTTAAAGGCTATTCCGCCACTGATGGAAATCTAGCAAAAATCCAAAAATGACCCCTATTTTGAAATGGCCGTAACTTTTTTATTTTAACACCTAGGCGTAAACCGATTGCACCATTATAAAGAAGGCATTTCCTAGATTAATATAAAATAATAAAATTAACATGAGCCACTCGTAAAGACTATTTCGCCCCTGATGGAAATCTAGCAAAAATCCAAAAATGACCCCTATCTTGAAATGGCCGTAACTTTTTTATTTTAACACCTAGGCGTAAACCGATTGCACCATTGAAAGAAGGTATTTCCTAGATTAATGTAAAATAATAAAATTAACATGAGCCACTCGTTAAAGGCTATTCCGCCACTGATGGAAATCTAGCAAAAATCCAAAAATGACCCCTATTTTGAAATGGCCGTAAATTTTTTATTTTAACACTTAGGCGTAAACCGATTGCACCATTAGAAAGAAGGTATTTCTTAGATTAATGTAAAATAATAAAATTAACATGAGCCACTCGTTAAAGGCTATTCCGCCACTGATGGAAATCTAGCAAAAATACAAAAATGACCCCTATTTTGAAATGGCCGTAAATTTTTTATTTTAACACTTAGGCGTAAACCGATTGCACCATTAGAAAGAAGGTATTTCTTAGATTAATGTAAAATAATAAAATTAACATGAGCCACTCGTTAAAGACTATTCCGCCACTGATGGAAATCTAGCAACAGTTTAAAATACTTCTTTTTTGAACCAAGAATTGAAGTGAAAATGTTTTTCATTTCCATCAACCCTTTATAGTTTAATTAGATTCGTGGGCGAAACCATCGCGATTTTAATCTTTATTATATGCACGTATACAATTTCCAAATAACCGCTAAGCCTAATAAAGTGTGATCAATAATGCTTTTGGAAAGGGACAAAATAATTTCTTCATATAAAACAATAGCGTTAAAATTGAACTCTATTCTACGAGCGAACCGAATGTCTGTGACTGTGGAAATTGACTAAACTGAATTTTCTGCACGTATTTTTCTCTATATCCGGAAAGCGATCTTCAGCAGATTGAAGCGAAGGAGGAGGTAGGGTGAGGGAGGTTACTTCTCTATTCCACGATTTTTAGAAGGCTATTTTATTCCTAGTATAAGTCGTGACAAAAATCAGTTCTGTTATATGCCTTTCCTTAATATCCTTCAGGAAACGAGGCATCATTTTTAAAGCTTTAGTTTTAATGCGAAAGGGAGAGGGGAAAGGAGGGCAACACTTTTAGCAAATCGATATCATTCCCGGAAGTGGAACGAGGCACATGTGCTTCGAATCTCTCCCCTCTTTCAAACTATACTCGCTTGGTTCTAGCTCTTGCCCCAGTATTACTAGCCGCGTGTGTGTCTGTTTTATCTCTTTTCTCCACTTTCACTCAAGGTAATGTCAGACATATTATAGGCATCACATTCTCTCCCTAGATTTAAAACGAATCGATATACATTTTGAAATATCCACCCTCATGCTCGCGCGTAATATTCTGGGTCAAATTCATTTTATTTCATTTTTTTTTTTCACCCGAAAAAACGTGAAATTTTTTAAAAGGGTTTTATTTTCTAAAGAGAATTGGCCGAATCAGGTGAGGAAATAAGAGTTCATTGTGTTAACCGTTCAATTAGAAACACCTTTTTTTATCATAGCGGCTGCTAATGGGGCGCACCCTAACTGATTACAGTTAACACTTTGTAACACAAACTTAAGACCACATTACAGTAAAATCAAATATTACGGAGATTATCACTAATATTTAGAAGTTTATCATATACTTAATTGTATTTTGTAAGTTGATCATGTATTTAATTGGATTTTCAAGTTAATGGAATATTTCAGAAAAATTTGGAAATTTATTTAAAAAATTTGTAAATTGATGAAATATTTCAGAAAAAATTTGAACTTGATCAAATATTTCAGAAAAAATTTGAACTTGATCAAATATTTCAGAAAAAATTTGAACTTGATCAAATATTTCAGAAAAAATTTGAACTTGATCAAATATTTCAGAAAAAATTTGAACTTGATCAAATATTTCAGAAAAAATTTGAACTTGATCAAATATTTCAGAAAAAATTTGAACTTGATCAAATATTTCAGAAAAAATTTGAACTTGATCAAATATTTCAGAAAAAATTTGAACTTGATCAAATATTTCAGAAAAAATTTGAACTTGATCAAATATTTCAGAAAAAATTTGAACTTGATCAAATATTTCAGAAAAAATTTGAACTTGATCAAATATTTCAGAAAAAATTTGAACTTGATCAAATATTTCAGAAAAAATTTGAACTTGATCAAATATTTCAGAAAAAATTTGAACTTGATCAAATATTTCAGAAAAAATTTGAACTTGATCAAATATTTCAGAAAAAATTTGAACTTGATCAAATATTTCAGAAAAAATTTGAACTTGATCAAATATTTCAGAAAAAATTTGAACTTGATCAAATATTTCAGAAAAAATTTGAACTTGATCAAATATTTCAGAAAAAATTTGAACTTGATCAAATATTTCAGAAAAAATTTGAACTTGATCAAATATTTCAGAAAAAATTTGAACTTGATCAAATATTTCAGAAAAAATTTGAACTTGATCAAATATTTCAGAAAAAATTTGAACTTGATCAAATATTTCAGAAAAAATTTGAACTTGATCAAATATTTCAGAAAAAATTTGAACTTGATCAAATATTTCAGAAAAAATTTGAACTTGATCAAATATTTCAGAAAAAATTTGAACTTGATCAAATATTTCAGAAAAAATTTGAACTTGATCAAATATTTCAGAAAAAATTTGAACTTGATCAAATATTTCAGAAAAAATTGGAAATTGATCACATATTTCAGAAAAAATTGGAAATCGATCAAATATTTCAGAATGTTTTTGAAGTTGATCAAATATTTCAAAATGTTTTTGAAATCGATCAAATATTTGAATAAATTATCTAACCGATGTTAGGCGTCTGTAAAATTTCTGTAGGGGCTGCAATGGCTTAATTAGAAAAACCAAATACTACCGTACCTTAAAAACTAATAGCACTGTGTGAAATTTATTTCAACAGACTTTGAAATAAAAAGCCCAGTCAAATCGCGGCAGTTGTAACTCAAACCGTGTCCGTCTCTTTTTTAAAACTGATCAATCTATATAAGTTAAAATGAATAATAATCCTTAACAATTTGATCCCGAGTCATGCGCCCTTCCCATGAAAATGTGAGAGGTATTTCATTTAAGCCTATATTCTTGGTATAAAAATAACTTTCCCACCCTTCTTCAACAAAAGTAGGAAAACATTTGTTCGTTTGAAGGATATTAATTCGACGTCTTACTATATATACTTTCCGAGCCGCGTTTATGGACAATTTCCGAAAGTGGTTTACATATCGCGTGACGCTATAGCGTCACGCGATAGGACAGTCGTTCAACTTAATTGGTCATTGGTACGAAACTAGTCGATCGTACATCAAATATAATGAATTCTAGAATATATAGTATGCTTTTGTTAAAAAAAAAAGTTTGCAAAATGGTAGAAGTTTCACGCGTATTTATACATTATGTGCAATCTCGTAGGAAATGAAAATAGTTCATACAAAATACCCTTGAACCCTAGCATAGAGTTCATTCTTGGCTTTATTGGTGGTGGACTTTATTCAAGAGATGCGCAGGGTACCCGATGGGTATCCGTTTTGAGAGTTATTTCGGGTACCCGCCCCGATACCAGAAAACAGCTTTTCAAATATATTTACTTTTTAAAACATCAAGAGTTTAAAATAGTTTTTCTTGAACGCAAATATATTCATAATCAGTTTTGTATTTCAGGAAGTAGAAAGTTAAAGACTTCATCTTTGAAAGTTTTGGTTTTATAAACTTAGGAGTAATAAAAAACCACCACCCCTCATGTGGAATCTAAGGAACTTAATATAGTTACCAAGGCTAAATTTTCATAATTACTCAGAAATATCTATCAAAAATAAGATTTGTAATCTATCTGTTTCGTTGGATGTATAATCGACAACGAGCAACTAATTGTAAAACCCAGTTCCATTAAATCGAAACATTTGGTTTTAATTTTATATCACGAATCATTTGTTTAAAGTGATAGTGTCCCCATTATTTTTCGAAGGTTTATAGATTTTAAGTTTTTCATAAATTCATACAATTGAAACCCCAAATTGAAAATTTTACACCTTTGGGTTAATACGTTTTTAAGAAACTTTACAATTAAAATATTTAATATTATTTTTTCCCTTTATCCTTAAGTTAAAGGCTTAAGTACTTTTACCAAAGAGAGCACGATTGCCACGGGTCAGGAAAAACCTGAAAAAGTTAGGCAAATTAAAAATTGTGCCAGAATGGTCACGGAAAAGCCAGGACATTCAAAAATGGCGCCAAAAGGTCACGGAAAAGTCAGGACATTAAAAAATGGCGCCAAAAGGTTAAGGAAAAGTCAGGGCATTCAAAATGGCGTCAAAATGTCAGTGAAAAGTAGGGATATTTTATCACAAGTCTTGATATAGAAGCGGAATATCGTATAATCATTTGGTCAAGGAGAATTGTCAGAATTTAAATTTTGTTACAACTCTATCACGTGTCAGAACGCGCCAAAATGAACAATTGGTTCTATATAATAGTCACGCTATCATATTGATGACGTAGAAAAAATTTACGATTTCAGGTTTGAGACATTTTCGAAGATAACAATTAGATATAAATATATGATATTTTTTAAGGCATATGCATATATATTTTTAATAGTTTTTCATTCTCAAATTATATTTAAAACTAATGAGAATTCGGTGACAGCGTCACTTTGGTCCGGGAGAAAAATGTTCGAGAATTAAGGTTTGATGTTACACAGTTAAAAATAAATCTTTGGGTGGTGGATTTTTACCAGTCGTAGTAAAAACTAAAAGCGCTTGAATCTGTAAAAAGAAAAAACACGCACGCATGGAGAGTAAGCTTATTTACAGTTTCTTAGGCAATTGGATCAGTCTGTAGTTTATTTTTATTTTTTTCAACTCATTACTAAATTAAGCTTTTCTCAAAAATTCCCAAACTTATTTCAAAATGCGTGGAAAACGTCGTTCCGGAAATTCTTCTCTTCTCCAGAGAGGAGAGACGTATCTCGTTACCATCAAAGCTCTATAGCTAACCCCCTTTTCTCCTTAGGGACGTTTTTGTTGCTTTCTCGCGAATTGGATGAGAGTGCGAAAGAGTTAGAGAAAGAGATTAGATTATAAAGAAAGATGAGACGACCAAAAGAACTTAAGATGAAATTTTCAGAAATCTATTACGCTAAATGGATGATATAGACATTAATTAGCGCCTCTAGTCATAGCTTTATACGTAGAAACAAAATTGCGCTATTAGCTCCCACACGAATGAAGGACTTGTCGCAAGAAGAGAAAGTGGTTTTATTTTTTTAATTAAAACATTCGGAAAGACTTGTAATGGCTCTGAAGTGTGCAAAAAATGAGAATTATTCGCGTTTTAAAGAAAAACAACTTGTATTATTCCTTCCGCTCTTGTGAAGGGTGCTGGATGGATCTAATATATTATTTATGACTAAATTATAATTAATTTAATTCACGATGAAGCTAAAACACGAACAATTTTAGCCAAATAAGAACAGGAAATACAAAGAAACTTGATATCAAAAAGGCTAAAAATAAAATGAATGAGAGGAAAAATGGTTTCAATTGGACAAAGTCTAATCGCGAACAATATAGCGAATTTTCTTAGATAAAATTTTAATATATAAAATGAATTTTTGAGTACCTGAATGGGAATGGTCACCGTTCATTGGCTTAGACACTCGTGACGTTATTCCTCCCTTAAACAAAACTACTTTGGTGCAACAACGATTTATAATATCATTGGTATTCTTTTCCTTTCACACCTTTGCTTTGCAAGTCGAACACTTTTACAGGGGCAGCGCACTAAATCAAATAAAACACTTGCCCCTTTTCGTAGCCCACACCATTAGCATCAATATTCATATGTTGGACGATATAATAGACTATTCCAGAAAAACAGTCGACAAAGAAATATGCAAATATTACGTAAGCAGACAACTTATATTTCGTTGTTTGTGTAGACTTATCAAATCTATTTATTATCGCTAAATTAATTTTCTTAGGGCTTGACGATGAATATTTATTATTAGACTTTTTGAGAGCATTTACGCCAGTTTTATTTGATTCTGAACCTTGTTCAAAGTAACTAAAAGTCGCGTCATCAACTTCTAACAGTAATTCCTTAATTTTTAAATGTTTTTGGACTTGGAGCTCAATCAGTTAATGTTTAAAAAATGATTTTACGGAATGCAATCTAGTTCGTTCAGTGCTCGAAATCGGTTAAATTGTTTCAATAGATATTCTGTGCAAAACGACTGTCAGTCCAGCTGTATAAAATTACTTTGGTTTCTACTTTTGCGCGGGAAAAAGAGGGGAAAGAAATCTACTTAACGTCTGGAATCGAAAACTCATTTTGAAGCCGGTATAATTTTGTATAGGCGTATTATCTCCCCCAATTTGAAGCATAATATCATCTTCAATCATTTTAAAACCCATTTTTCGCTGTCCGTTATCCTTTAGGAAAATATTTTACTTGGCTTACGTAACAAACTGGCCCGGAATCTCTGGCACGAATCTTATGTAGGCAACCCCCTGCCGCGCTCGAAAACTTGGCCTTAAGCGTTATATATTGTCCTAAGCATAACGGGGTAATTATAATAAAGCATATAGGGGACTCAATCTTCGTGAAATCTCGAGTACTTACGAAAGCCTCGTCTTTCCGGCATTGCTCGCTGCTGTTGTTACGTTAAATCCTTGAATTTGATTACTAGGCCTGATCCCCGGATAAGTGCGTAAAGGGGCAAATAAAAGAAAGAGAGATAGAGATATTGAAAGGGGGTGGGTATCTTTTATGGGCTTTGGCTTTGTAAATAATGTTTCGTAAAATATGTCCTTGCGAAATATCCTATCTTATCTATAGGGTCGCCAAGATGCTTCCATAAAAAAAATTGTTATTGCAGTTATCAGTTCCTTGTTGAGGCGTTTTATTTTTCTGGGCGAGAATGTAATTTCCGGTTCGAACGTTATTATAGGTAGTTAACCTTTTAGCGAAAGGATCCGCAACATTTTAATTCCGGGAAGGAATTAAACAATATTCGATCCCAGGGTTTTTTGTTTATGAGTAATAAATTTTGATTCATGGCTAGTTTAGACGTTGTATTTCATAGTGATAGTTTAATTGTGTATCATGCAGATGGTATACAAATAGGAAGGTTACTAAAGGCGTCAGTCTTTGTTACTGAGAGCGAAAAGCAACCAACCTTTGTTTCGCGTCAGTTTTAGCGTTTGTGACGCGTTAACTTTTGCAGGTGGTTCGTAAAACGATTTTGAAAGTTAAGCTTCATTAAATGGAGAATGCAACCCAACAAAAAGAGATTTTTTTTATCGAGTCATTATCGTTTAAATAGGCCTAATCCAACAGTAAAAACATTTACAAAGAATTTATTAAACTAGAAATAAATTTAAAACTTACCATCAAAATAGGCTTAGCTGGATTTATGGAGATATTCTAAACTCCGCGTATAAGGATCATAAATCCAGCTAAGCCTATTTTGTATTTTGATGGTAAGTATTTTAATATTTATTTGTAATTGTTTTAGGCCTATTTAAACAAGAAATCTTGTTTTTTTTAGGTTGCATTCTCCATTTAACTAGTAATAACAATGTTAAGCATCATGGGCGATTAGATTTAACCATGATTTGGTTGTAAACAGTTAATCTACAATATATTATACCAAATCCAATATTATTAGCCTGCCACTTAAAAATGCCTATTGCATTATAATATTATAAATATCTATTGTGGGTTGAAGATTCCTGTCTTTGACGGTTGTAAATTAATAACTCAAATCGCGAATAATATCCTACGAGATATAATTTACAGAATAATTAATATGTTATAAAGCGGTCCAATGGATGTGATCCCATTTTATGCTGTCACCGTTGTGGAGTTTTATGAGTTATATTTTTAGCTTTTTTTATTTATATCTTTAAGTTGACACCTCGGTTGACACGTTCAAAAGATATACTTCAAAATTAAATGACAAAAAAAAGTAGAAATATTTTCTCCTCTGAGGACGAAAAATGTGGTAAACTCCACGGTTGCCCAGAGTCGCGAAAAACCTAGAAGAGTCAAGGAAAATGGTGAGGGAAAACGTGAAAAACTATAACTATAAATATGGATTAACTATAAGTTTAAAATGAAAGGTAGTTAGTTTCACAAAATGATTTAAATCAAGATTTGATTGTCATTTGGGATTTTCTTTTTTCCTTGTTCGGAATTACTCGAAACCCTTCACAAGCGAATGACTTTGCAATATGTTTCACTAAACAAATGAAATATGTAGACAAAAATAAATGAAAAATCGCGCTACAAGTTAAGAAAGATAAAACCCAAGACCCTTAAGAAAATGTCTCCGTCTTTCAATGAAAGATCTGCAAAAGTTACCTAAACCTAATACCACGAAGAGATTAGATAATATTGGCGAAATGTTATCCTTATTTATATTCAACACAAAATAAATGTAAATGAGTTTAGGCTTACATAATCTAATATAAAAGCAAGCGTCTCTAGTTAGAACCAAAAATTATCTTATATTACTGTTAAAGAAATATCAGGTATTGTTTTAACTATTTTATTCGTCTCGAAAAAACTAATTTTTAACAATAATTTATGTTAATATGAATGTATAACTGCATCTTTAGTCTTTCTATCATGTTACTCCAAAATGGGCGGTACCTTTCTAGATCGTGAGAGTCAAATTACCCAATCAGACTAGCGGACGACAAATGTTGTAAAGTCCCATTTACTGATAAACAAGTTAGATAATCTTTAAGGGAATTCTAGCTAGTAATTGCAAAGTTGAAACATTAAAATTGTACAGGTCTTGGTGGACGGGAAATAAAATAACCCCAAAGTATTAATCTCCTCCAATTTCTCAATTGAAGGTAGTTCGACTATATTCATGGTATCATAAATAAATTCATTTTTTTAGTGTATATTCTTTTATAATTTTTAATCAAGAGAGGATTCCTTTTATTTGGGGTGTTTTATTTTTGCTAGCAAGAAAGGGAGTTGGATTATGATTTTGACAAATAGCCCGGGCACCCCAGTTCAAAATACTAGGGCGTCTGGGTGTCGCGACATTCGAAAAAAAGTTCAAGTTTGTCAGATTTTTTTTGGTGTGACGACAGTTTATTTTTCCCATTCCTAAAAGTCTCTAAAGAGTATTGTTTTTGAAAGGTGGTGTAGGGATAAATCTAGCACGCGTTCGTTAACGTGCAATATGGTATTTACATAAATGGCTTGACGCGACGCATCCCTTTACCACGTTGTAAAAGCGAGTGCCATTATTCGCAAACTTTCTATCTATATACGAGTAGAACCACGTTATGGAGGAGTGTTTTAGGGGTTAACTACGTACTTTGGCTTCTCTCCAACAAGTGTTTTCCCCCTCCATAGTTAAAGTGCTCGTGAAAAGGTAATTTTAGTAAATTATAGAAAAATTCTCCAAAATTTGTTTTTTATTTAACAAATGACAGACAAATAGAGATATAAGATCTCTCCTGACAAACTTCAAAGATTTAAACTCTTGCACAAGAAATCCCGGACTTTTCCAGATTATCCCTGACCCTTTTTGGGTTTTATTTTGCGAAGTATGTTTGGTTGATCAAAAAATTCCTTACTTTATAGGAATATTTTATATCCCTGACTTAACCGTGACCTTTTGCCCCCATTATCTTATCCTGGTTCCTTCCGTACCTTAAATTTGGTCACGTAAGACCGAGGGTTACATCTACCACTTAACGAAAACAAAACTCTGTTGGCCAGAAAAATACGTTAAGCTGTGGACAGTTTTTTACCCACCCCATTATTAGCTTTATTTTTTTCTATATTTGGAATATTTTTGGAAAAAACATGGTATTATTCAAACATGATTTAAGATGAAATTATTTTAAGTCACTTTCCTTTTCACTTTTCCTTTGTCAGTTCCACAAGCGGCACCCAAACAGTCGGGATTGCCAGACAGGCCCCTTTTCTCCGCGTTTGGCGGTTTTAGTCTTAAATTACGGAAGATCATGTCGAAAAATCCACGTAGGAAAAAATATTTGATATATAAGGTTGTAATTTGTGGTTTTCATTCCACAGATAAATGGAATAGCGTAAAAACCCACACGTGTGTGTTCTTGCAGCCTCGGTTATAATTGCTAAAACCGGGCTGTCAATGGACCAGGAGAACTTGAAAAAGTCAGGGAATTTGAAAATTGGGACTAAAGGACTAGGGAATTTCAACGAAAATATGTCCAGAAATTGCATAACGTTACTTAGTATCCCTGTAAAGAGTGCTTGTGGCCGCGTTTCAGATGATGTCACGAAAGAAATAGTAATAATGTGTAGGCTCCTGGGAAACGTGAAAAAAATCAGGGAATTTTAAATTCCAAATTTGTGGCAATCCTGTAAAGCCTATATACGAAAAAATGTGTAAATTCAAACACTTTTTTTATTATTTGTATTTTTATTGGGCGATATCTTTAAGACGTTTGGGCTTGATTACAAGCCTTTTTGAAATAGTTGATGGTTCTTTTTTATTATTATTATTATTTCTGAGCCAAAACTCAACAGCTCTCATTTTGACATAGAGTTCAAGTAAAAATTAGTGAACCTTCCCTACAGAAACTCTTTCGTCGGTCATTCCGATGATTCAATTCGGTTACCCCCCCCCCCCCCCTCCCCATTACACCACGACCACGTAATCTTTTTAGTACTTTTAGTTGGCGAGAAAAGACGGGTTAGAGAACTCGAACGTTGCCCTTCCATAAAAAAAGAAAGAAATGAGAATCTACTTATTATATCATTCGCCCCTTTTTTGTATGTTAAGGGCCAGCACATATCGGTGGATACACCTGTCTGCCTTTTCCGTGAAAACCTGATTTCGGAGAGAACCTCTTTTTCCCTCCTGATTTTTTTGGTTCCCCCCAGACGAATACGTAATAATACGCGAAAAAGAGAATAAAAATGATTTGGGATTCGAGAGGTTTTTAAACAAGAATATGGCGTTGTAAAACTTGTAATCATTATGGAAGTTCTTGTTCCCAAGGTTGTTTACTGTAAGATTTACTTCTTCAGCATTTGTTTTCTCGAAACTCTCGGAGGAATCATATGGGAAGTAAATAAGAAATTCTATCGCTTCAAATTCTTTCTTCATTTCGTTTCCATTCCCTTAATGCGTTTCAGTTTTTTTTCGGAAGATATAGGGCTAACTAAACACGAAAGGTGGAGTTTCTTCTTATTCCCTCTTCATTAATGTTTTTCGCGATACGTGAACCCTGCTAAAAGAAAAGAAAGGCAGAAAAAAGTTGATCCGCAAGTTTTGGTTTCCGGCGGTTTGAGAGCGCGGGGAGCTGTAAGGGTGTACGGGTATATATCTTCGCCCCAAGACGCTTCCTGCATATAAAATGTAGTATTGGTACTTATCTATATAGAATGTTGTTTAAAAGTCTGGATGAGTGACTAGAAGTTTTTAGATAGACTTATCTCTACTTCACCTTTCGAATTAAAGGGCTAAAATAAATTGATCATGTTTTTAACGTGGGTTTTTTTTTAAAGAAGGTGTACGTTTTGAAACCGTAATCGTACGGTTGAGTTACATTATACGGGGATTTTTTTTGATAGAATTTCAAAGAAATTATTCGCGCCATATGATTCTTTGTTCCCCAAAAAGTTGATAATCTCTCCACGCTTCTTTGTTTTGAGTTTAGGATCATTCGAGCTCTCTGGGACTGGGAAGGCCAATGGCCTTGAAAATACCAACCAGGGATTCTGGCTCTTTGATTGGTCGGATAAGCTGGAAGGTACAGCTTCGGTCGCTAGGGGGAGCTGGCTTCTCCAGAACAGAAAACAGCTGTATGAAGAGAGAGAGAGACTTTACGTCGTGTCCCGAGAATCAAAACAAAGAAAGTGTTGGGCTATCGCTAGGCATTTTTCGATGCGGATTTCCAGGATTATTTTCGCGTAATATTTAAAGGTAAAAATGCATTACATTTAAATTCGCGAGTAACAATTCTAATAGAGTAATCTGGGATCATCGCGACAACATCTCGTGGTTTTGTTATGATTCGCGGTTTGAGTCTCTAAAGTGCGTATTCCCGCGTTTGGCTTGGTTCCTTAGCGTTTTCGGCCCGATGGCTGTCTTGGAATAAATCGTAAGCCTAAGCTAATAGCGTTTTTGTGAAGCCAGAGTAGAAGTCGCGCTTTTTTGGAAGTTTTTGCCCTCTATTTATTATATACATTAAATTTAATTTATTTATTTCTGGGCCCCTCTGAGTGTCCTATCAGAAAATATGTACAATATAGGCTGATTCGTTGGGACGGACATTGTTTTGGCAGCTTCACCGCGCAGGTCAAAAAATAGGTCTAGTTGGGTCTGTAGGTCACCGCGTTTTTTTTCTATTTATTCATTTTAGGAAAGGTCATTTTGGTGACTTTAGTGATTGCCCTAGTTTCCTTCCCTTTGTCAAGTTCTAGAATTAGGCCTAATATTGGTCTATTTTTCTTTTATTCCTTTTTTAGGGCAATACTTTGCAGGAAAAGATCTTGTATCCAAATGTATCTGATTTATAAAATACATTGACATTGATGTTTGCCACTAAAAGTGTAGAAATCCTCTGAAAAATTACGCAATGGCGACTATTTGAATATTTTTGTGGGAAAATATTGAGAAAATAAAGTCAGCTGTAATTTAAGTAAAGTGAAATTGAAGGAAAGTAAAGATACGGAGATCCTGGCCAGTTACTGGCAACGACTGGCTCGCGCTGCCAGACTCCTGCCTGGCAGGTAGTCCACTGTGTGCAAGAACACTGTTTTGTTTTTGTTTATCTCAACAAAAACATTTCTCGGACAAAGGGACCATGGTGAAAACTTTTCAAGCTTATCTTCCTAACTGTCACAGGACATATAGCTGCATACACTGCAGAGCCCATCTTGCCAACCATGATGAGCTGATCTCAAAGGTGAGAGAAATTGCTGAAATTATTCCATTCGTTTGTACCTCTGTCAGAGATTAGATAATTCCTTTACTCTGCCATTCTTTTCTACTCAAATTCTAGTGATAGTCATTTTATATCTACTTTTATTGTCTCATATTTTTTTGTAAACATTAGCCGTAAATACCCAATTAAACACTTTCTGTCAGTTAATTTATTTCCTCATTTTACGTTATTTGATTGTTCTCACATTTTCTCGCAAATGTTTGATTTTCACCTGAAATTTTTTATTACGATAAGTCTTTCCAAGGGAGTCAAGGAAGGGCTTACCTGTTCAATTCAGTGTAAGTTTTTAATACTGTTACAATTATTTGTTTTAAGAGGATACTAAAATTTGATACGACTGTAATATTATAAATAATGAACCTCATTATAAAAATTGGGCAATCATTTAATTTTAAGGATATTGAAATTTTTTATAAGAGGGTTTTCCTTTTAGCTTTCACAAGTTCTAACGCTGTCGAAATTGGGAATAGGTTACGGGGATATCCTTTTAAAAATACAAAATTTAACAAGGTTGCCAAGGTTAAGGAATTTGAAGGGGTCCGGTATTTAGAACGATTACGTATACGTAAAGAAAGGATAAACTAAAAAGTTTGTCAAACACAGCTCCAAAATTTCTAGCATTTACGAAAAAAATAGCAGAGAGTTGAATAAATAAAAATACAGACAAATTTCTGGTAAAATCGTTGGAAAAGGTCAGGGAAACCTAGAACAGTCACTAATTTCAATCTGAAAAATCGTGTGGCAACCCTGTTTAAATAATTTCTCGCGTTAGTCAATAATACAACTATTTGAGTATAAAAATAAAAGTATTAATTATTAGTATTCATTCTAGAAAGTTTTAGACTCTCAGCTCGGACATTTGCCAAATTCGCATAAAATCGTGTTTTGAAATCCCATAATCTCTCCCAAATAGTGTTTTGAAATCCCAAAATCTCTCCCAAAAATGTTTTGAAACCCCAAAATTTTAACCAAGAATAACGCCCAAAAACTGTCCAAGAATAATGCTTTTAATCCCAATATCTCTCCCAAGAGTAACGTTTTTATATCCCAATATCTCTCCCAAGAGTAATGTTTTTTACATCTCAAAATCTCTCCCAAAAAGTGTTTTGAAATCCCAATCTTAACCAAATCACAAAATTTCTTATAAAAATATCGTTTTGAAATCTCAATATCTCTCCCCAAAAATATCATTTTGAAATCTCAATATTTCTCCCAAAAATATCGTTCTGAAATCCCAGAAACTCTCCCAAAAATATCGTTCTGAAACCCCAGAAACTCTCCCAAAAATATCGTTTTGAAATCCCAGAAACTCTCCCAAAAATAGCTCTTTGGAATCTCAAAATCCTCTACACACAGTGACAACGATTGCAAATGTTCGAAGCCTCTTGTATATTCTCTAACTACTCTTGTTGTGTTAGGTTTTAGAATCAATATTATGCAGTAAAATGTATATTTATTCTAGATTATTATAAAAATTGGGGAACATTTTAAGAGCCCTTAAAGTAATTGAGTTTTAGCCAAACACTCGTTTAGTGCTACATCAATTAAAGTGATATGAAAATATTATTTTAATTACTAGGCTAGTTTTTAAATTGAGTACGTTGAATCGTAAAAGTTCAATTGTTTTGTTTACAGCAGTCTCAATTTTTGGAGTTCTTTATCAGTCCATATCGAGTCTTATAATTGTTAATATGTATATTTTGATCAACAGAGTCAATGTTGGCTGTGGACCAGCCGAAGAAAGGGTTTTGTTAACTGGTCTCCACGCTGTGGCTGACATTTATTGTGAATGTTGTAAAACGACTCTAGGATGGAAATACGTAAACTTTTCTTTGTTGTTGATATATTGAAGAACTTAAAGCACTGATTATATAATTTTGGTGTATTTGAAATCCTTTGAGCTATGTTTATAGCGACAGGCCCAGAATTTGGGAGTCACGTCACAGGCTTTGTCAATGGGCGCGGAATAGTGTTGGGATCTTCTAAAAAAGTTGGCACACCTGGCCTGGGACGTATGCCCTGTTCTCCATAAATTTGGGGGCTTGGAATTATAAAATGACTTGTTTTTTTGATCTGGGGATACTCTTATCATTTTTTGGGATCCCCAAAGATTTTATTTCAAGTAGAAATGCAAGTGCAAAATCTGAAGCCAAAAGTGCGCCAGGGTTCGTACACGACCTGGAAAACCTGGAAATTGGCCCAAAAAGTCAGAGAATTTGGAAAGTGGCTCCAAAGGTCAGGGAAAAGTCAGGGAATTAGAAAATAGCCCAAATGGTCAGAGAAAATAAATATTTTGGTATGTGTCAAGGAACTGTTTGTAATTGGTTTACCAATCAGTTGTAACGTAATTATTATACACTGAAAATATTTGCCTACAGATTCAAATTGTTTCTCATATTCTGAGTAAACTATTAGCTGACTCCGATTGATAAACTATGTCAAGTAGAATGTGGGAATTGCCAACAGCTCGCTCGTAAGAATAGAATTCATGAAAAAAAATATTAAATTTGGTCAGGGAAATTATTTGGAAATAGTCAGGGAAAACCTGGAAAAGTCAGGGAAATTAACTTCCAAAATTTTGTACGAACCCTGTGCGTGTTTAAAACTGATTTTTAAAACAATTCTCATGTTACTATCGCACACTTTTTTACAGTGAATGAAGCTTTTTCTCAGCGTGAGAAGATCAAAATTGGTTTGGTTTTTCTCACGCAGGAAATTTTTTAAATTGTTCCATAAGGATTCAGAAAAGTCAGTAAAATTCAAAATTGTGCTCAAAAGGATTCAGGAAATAAGGGGGTTTTCAAAATTGGGCCCATAAGGATTCAGGAAATAAGGGGGTCTTCAAAATTGGGCCCACAAGGATTCAGGAAATAAGGGGGTCTTCAAAATTAGGCCCACGAGGATTCAGGAAATAAGGGCGTCTTCAAAATTGGGCCCACAAGGATTCAGGAAATAAAGGGGTCTTCAAAATTGGGCCCACAAGGATTCAGGAAATAAGGGGGTTTTCTAAATTGGGCCCACAACGATTCAGGAAATGAGGGGGGGGGGGGGGGGGCTTTCAAACTTGGGCCAACAAGGATTCATGAAAGTTGGAGAATTACAAAATTGTGCCAATAAGAATTCCGAAAAGTCGGGGAATTCAATATTGGAGGCCCAAGCTAGATTTTCTTTGGTTTATGTCACCTGCGCTACTCTGAAAATATTTGTAGTCTGAATCACACACCTGTACCTCTTGTAAAGTCTGGTGAACAGTTGTTAGTTAGTTTTAACGTTACGTGGATTTCTAATACATTAAAAAAGTGGAAATACGGTGCTTTTTTTTTTCCCCCCTCATTTTTTATATAAAAGATAAACTGAAATGTAATTTTCTTTAAAATAAATTAATAGGAACACGCGTTCGAATCGAGTCAAAAGTACAAAGAAGGCAAATACATCATTGAACTAGCCCACATGATCAAGGAAAATGGTTGGGAATGAACTTAACACTCTGTATATAGTGATACTACGACCCACACTTTGGTTTAGAACTGTTGGCAATATCAGCTGATAGAAACTTCAAAAAAAAAAAAACCAAAACTGCTTGTTACGCTGAAACCAGTAAGATGCCACCGCGTACAAACGTTCTCTACGCTGATATAATTTGATTTTAATTTGGGGAACGCTTAAAAAACAAAAAATCGGGGAAAGGTTACGATGGAGAGCCTAAATATATCTTTCGGCACACGATGAAAAATTGGTTAAGAGCTAAAAAGAAAAATTGTAAATAGGATATAGTTTTTTTAACCCCCTCCACTTCAGATTTTGAAGCTATTGGCATTGGGCGTAAAGCGCTATAATGCGGATTCGTACATCTGTTGTTGAGAAATAAGAATTTTTTCCTGCCAAAATTTGTTTTTTTTCTCTTAAATTAAAAAACAAAATATAACTAGTCAGGTTAGGGTTGCGGGTTAGTGATAATACGCTAAAATTTAAAATAAAAATGGGGGTTTAACGTCAAAACTAAAGGAAACAAATGCAATGCATAAGTATTTTAGATGCATTTTTTAAGATTTAGTAGTGTTTAATCTGATATCAAGGTTTTACCGATATCGATGCTTTTGCCAATTTTAAGGATTTGCCAAAATCAAGGGATATCGAGGATAAAGGTTTTGTTAATGTCAAGGGATTAACTTTAAGGGTTTGACGATATCGAAGTTTTGGCAACAGAGGCTTTGGTGAAATCAAATTTTACCCATGTATCAGTAAACTTAACTGTTACAAGCCTTCACGTTTAAATAACTGGGCTCAAATATTTGATCTTTTGCGCCAAAATCTCAAAACAAAAAAAGCGACATCAACACTAAAATTATCGGTATTTGTTTTGATTCATCAATTTTATCATATCAGTTAAAATAACGGTATTTGTGTAACCTTGATATTGGTAATGGTTAAATTACGATATCGGCCAACATTAAGATTTAGATTTAGGCTGCGTATTTATTTTTAGCGATCAAAGCTGGAGGTTCTTTAAACCATTCGAATGAAAATCAACACATTTTTCTTTTTAGCGCGAGTTTAGTAGAAAAAAAAAAGCTATCCGCAAAATAATGGTATTAGCCGCAAAATTATGCCCCGTTAAAAAGGTGTTCCATTTTTCATGCTGTAAAGAAAATTAAATTTCACCCATCACTAAAAAAAACTGCACTTCATATTAACATCAGAACTATTTTGTACATATGTTTTGTACTATGATCAATTTCCCCTCTAAGAGTTGTACAGTTACTGATAAACATAACTAATCCTTATCATTTTAAAAGTATAAGGATGATTTCTGAAGAAAAAAAACCTTAAACAAAAGCCTTTTTCAAAATTTTGTAGATGTTTCTCTGTCCCCCCCTGAATCGATACTATCTTTAAAAAAAAAAAAAAGGACTCTTCTCGTGAGAAATTCTGGTTTTGAATGTGTAGACTCGATCTGTTACGCTTTTTGTAAAAGTGACTAAAAGTTATCAAATATTCTGGTAAAGATTACGTTTGTACTGGATTTAAGATTACCCCGTGATTTATAAAATTTTAATGTGATTTCATTATTTGTCAAATTAACTCAATTTTGTTTTAATTTGTCAAGTTTTATCGCGATTTCGCTTTAATTTGTCAAATTTTAACGCGATTTTGCTTTAATTTGTCAAATTAATTTAATCAAAATTTCATGCAATTTCTCTTTGATTTGGCAAATTTTCATGCAATTTCACTCTAATTTGGCCACTTTTAACGTGGTTTCACTTTCATTAGACAATTTTTAATGTGATTTCAATTAATTTCCCGTGATTTTTCTATAGCGATTGAAGATCAAAATTTTATTAATTAAGGGTGTGCAAGTATTTGAGAGTCCGAGAAAATTTCAGTAATCTCAGTCTGAGTTTTATGTTAACTTCTTATCTTGTTATCTGCCCTTCACTGTGCCCAAAGTGTCGAACAGACGACGAGATTTGGATTTAAATTCTATGGATTATTTGCGAACTGTTGCTAACATGTCCTTTAAGCAATTTTGCACCCCCCCCCCCCCATTTGAAAATGTAACTTAATTCATTATTCATTGCGCCCTTGCTCGACTAACGATGAACGAAGTAACTACAATCCACTTTTTATGACGTCACAGTGACGATATTCCAAAAAATCCGCTGTGTTAGTTCATTCGAAACCCAGAAATCAGGACTCTCACACTCCTAAAATTAATATAAACTTAATCTTCAATCAGAATTAACTTTTCAAATTAAAAACGATTATTTAAAAAATAAACAATCGATTTCGCTCGAGACGCGTCCTCTTGCCTCTAAACCAATTGAGAAGTTTTTCATAGAAAATATTTTGCGCATCTAAACTAGCAAAGTTAAATAACAAGCGTTTTTCGTAGTGTGCCTTTTATCGTGGAATGATGGAGTTAAAAAACCGATTGTAGTTTAGAGAGTGTTGGTAAAACAAAACAAAAAATGATATTGAGATTGTCGTTAGTCAATTGGCTTGTTGAATTTAAAAAAAGGTGAAAATGACGAGAAAACCTGGTGCTTTCGTGTACGTATAGCTCGGTTATTTTTGAGATAACGATAGTAAAAAAACAAATGAAAAATAAGATAAAAACTAGAAAAATGTTGAAAACCTATTAACTGAAATATAACGAAAATCTGTTAACCTTTCTTGGTTATTCTTTATTTCCTAAAAGCTCTTTAAAAAATAAAAAAAAAAAGGTCAAATTAACGACTACTTTTAATGAGAAACTGTTAAATATTCCCCTTAAAAAAATAAATAACGCAAAAAGGTTGTGTACGCAAACTATATAGACGAAAAAAACTTGCGACTACACTTGTATAGTTTTGTAATATTCTTATTTTAAGAAAACTAAAAAGTTTGTCGAGAAATTTATTCTCGACCGAAAGTTCTTCGTATCGTTTCGAAGGAGGGATTTTTAGTTTAGATTCGTTAAAATTGGAACAAAAACATAAAAAAAAAAAACAAAAACAATATAGCTCACAAAAATGATTAACCTGTTGAATTGGGTCTGCGTATAATTAAAATAAGGCAAACCATTTCATAGTTTATTGCTGTGATATACATTCATTTTTAGTGAGCGTTCATCTTTCGACTTACTGATGTTACACGATCTAAACAAAAGCCCCTCCGTTTAAAAAAAACTATTTATTACCTAATATGTGTGCTTGATTGTGATGTTTTTTTAATAAAAACTCTGAATATAAGTTCTTTTAAATTCTTGTATTTATTTTAAGGAATGCACAAGGTAATTACAGTAAAACCTCGCTATAATGAATTTCTGGATGGGGAAACTCATTTCGTTATTGATGCTAGGCCTTGGCTAGTTGGCTTTGTGGACGAAGTATTTGGTTAAGAATTTGTAAGTGTAACGGTTATCTCTCAGAGTTCGTCTGCTAAAGTTAGGCTTAACATTTAGATTTTGATATCTCGCCATTAACGAGTCTCTAGCCAACCAGAAAACTATAACAATGAGATAAACTCTATGAACCTGAAGCATTATCAAAGAGGTGAAAATAGAATGGTTGGAAACTTAATGTCATTTTGTGTTGGTGTTGTATTATTCTGTAGATTTTACAGGTTTTAATGTAAGAAGCCTAAAAATTTCGCTTGGTTTTAGTTTTGTGGAAGATATTTTGTAATTCTGTACATCTGTGATAGCACTGCAGTGATTATTTGTACCTATAAGTTTAACTTATCTTCTATAAGTTATAAACTTATGCTAATATCAAAAATATAACTTTCATATATATTTTTGCTATTATCCTCTAATGTGGTATTTTATGCTATCTGAAATAATTGAGAGAGCAACAAATAAGAGTGTCCTAATCCTCCTTGTTTACAACCAATTAAATTATCTTAGAAAAATTCATTTAGACTTATTTTAATGAACTGAAAATCTCTATTTTAAAATTGGTGTGTGTACAAAAAATTGATGATAGATGGGAGAAAGATCCTTTTCATTGGCCTTGGTTGGCATACCATTAGCCATTTGTTTGGCTTCACAGTTTTCACTGGTGGGTTGTGTGAGAGTGACTCGAGTGAGACAGTCTCAGAATGGGCTCAGTATTTGATTACGAAACAGGAAGCTGCAGATGGTTAATTACATTTTAACTTTTAGTTTCTAATTTAATTCCAATAGTTCAAAGTGTATATTTAATAACTCGAGCTTTGCATAGAAAAATTTGTAAATTATGCTACATTTGTTCAGCTGACAAGGTCCAAAAACTATCAAAAATCCAAGGTTTTCTACTTAATTTCATGTACCTTGTAACTGCCTTGTAACAAACAAAACCAAACTAAAAATTGAAATTTTTGATTTAGATGGCATCCCCAACGCTCGAGACCGTGTGTTGCGCTTTTGACAAACAGCATCCCAGTGTTGAAACAATGTTTCAATTTAACATTGTACCGTACAACATTGTCTGCCTGATATCAGGATGTGTGGGAATCTGCGGGGCCATTTATCAAATGTTACCGTATATCGAGGAAGGTCCTGTGAGAAGGGGTCAATTTTCCAGTAAAAGACAAAGAAAGTTAATATATTGGCTCGCCTTTTCAGATCTTATGGCTTCAGCTGGTAAGAATTAATCTTGAAATTAAGCTTAAGTTGGTTTTAAAATATCATTATGAACTCTACCCCGACCCTGCCTGTGTCATGAAAAGGGAAAAAATAAATTAAATAGAAGGAAGTATGTAATCCCCCCCTTTATATTTAATGGGAGATGTCCCTAATTGCAAATCAAAATTCTGAATTTCACTTTTGGCGGAAAACTCTGGATGAATACACAATCGCATGCCAGGTGGTATCATGCTGTCTTTACTGTGATAGCCTCGTGTATTCATCTGCAGTTTCCCGCCACGAGCCCCAAAATTAAAAGGTGTGAAAAAATTTAAAAAGTGACTTCTCTCCTAAAAGGCTAGGAGCTATAGTATACCTACTTTCTCGTATTTATTACTGCTATAAAGCATGAAATTAATATCTATATCATTAAAATGATGTATATTTCATGAAATTCGTAACTATACATTTCATGAAAGTCATAGCTACATTTCATTAAATTCATTTTTCTCACTATTTTTTTAGTTTCGAATAATTATATTTTTTGAGTTTGCAAATGTTTTACATCGCATTTGCGTATGAACCTTTTTGTTTTTACAAATATTTTCCAAAATGAATTGTTTGTATTCTTAGGAATAATTATAAGATCCATTACGTGGATGACAGACTCAGCTTATATGCCCATATTTAGCGATAATAAGAGTGGAAACCTCTTTTGCGCCTCAATATCTGTACGATAACGTTTGCTAAATCCTTTTTGTTTTGTTTTATATTACCAATTATTGCATTCGATCTCTTATTTATTAGATTTGGATTCATTTTTTTTACTGCGCAACCTATTTTTGGACTGTAATCTACGCGATTGATGTTTATTTAACTACCCTTGGGAAACGAAATCTAGAAATTTTGTATCACGTAGCGTGTTGGGTATTTTCCTTGATTTTTACTTTCTGCGGAATGATCATTTTATACACTCCACACATGACGTAATTGTTATTTTTACTAGATTTTAGACTCGATTGAATCTTGTAACTTTAAATATCTTATATTTTTAGATGTCATATGGATTATAAAAGAGTTTTGTCAAATTATATGCTGACTTATATCCCAATATGTGTGGCTATGTTAGTGAATCCAATTTTTTACGCATTGGCATCCCACGAAGGTAAGTTTTCTGTTTTTCTTTATTTTAATGAAAGTAACGCTAATTATTCTTAACTCATTGCATAATTTAGTCGAATTGGATCTAACAACTCGATCCAGTCAATTTTCAGATCAACAGAGATCATATTTGGCTGCTTTGAAAGAGAAATTCTTCCTCATAGTTTTTGTTTTCTATAGTTGGTAAGTGTACGTTTAATTAGTTGTAAAATTGATTTACGCAAGTGAGCACTCGTGTAAATTTCCAAACTTTGACATGGGTCATCTCCTATATGATTAATTGATGATCTTCCATTGTGTACAAAAAATACACAACTCTTTGTTTAGTTGGATTCCAAATATTATAAATGGCATCGTACTTTGGGCAATGTGGGGTAATTTACCGCAACAATTCCTCAAAACTTTGTGGTATATGATGGTCAGTATAGAATTTATTGGACAATTTGTGTAATAGAATTAAAGTCTGAAATTAATCCTCATTTTTGTTCCAGGCTGTACTAAACCCCCTACAAGCGTTGCTAAATTCCCTGGTTTATCGTGGCTGGGATTTGTGTGGAACAACCTTCAGGAATCTTTGTTGTCACGTCATTGAGGAAGCTGATGCTCCCTCGGCAGATTCTGACAGGGTTCCAGTTTTGAGAAATCCATCATCCGGATCAATCACCGATTCCGAGAGAAGTTATTCGGATTGAAGGGTTTGCGAAGGAGGATTACGGGTTGAACCTTTTTAAAATGGACTAAAAATCGTCTGCTAACGCGTGCAACGTAACTTGCGCAGAATTTAGGGATTATTTGTTAGACTTAGCGGCAGGAATGTGATTGGTACCTTCCCACCTTCGACTAGAGATTTATACTCCCTTTAACCCTAGGTATAGTTTGCTCTCAGTTAAAGAATGGTAAAACATTCTATGAAATAGATAAATTAAATTCTAATCATTATAACAAAAAAGGGGGATAGTTTATATAAGAACATATAGGAGTGCCAAACTGGCCCTGATTAAATTATCTTGGATAAGATCAATCAGTGGCGGCGGACGGTTCTTATTTTGGGGGGGGGACATTTTTCGTTAAAGAACTTGGAAACAAGTTGCTCAAGACCAATATACCTGAAGGCTATGGTTGTACTATCGCTCTTCTACAGACGGACTCGCGTAGAAATAAATCATATACCTTATTTAAAGACAGTCTCTTTATAATTTTTGTTATTATATTATATTATTTTCTTAAAAACTCCAAACAGGTTGAGATTATAGACTGATTTTTCTTATAATTCATTGAATTCAATTATATTCTGAGATTAATCAGAGCATTGACTGAACAATTTGGGGAGGGACACGTATATTGGTTGTCCCCACCTGGTTTAATTGAGGGGGGACAATGTACCCCTGTCCCCACCCGTTCCGCCGCCACTGAGATCAATCCACCTGGTGGGATACTCTAGAAATAAAATACCCTATCAGATGAATCCTTTACCTACTGGATACTATGGTGGCTCCATCTAGACTGCATTTAGTCATATTTGAGTATTTTAACTCTTCCTTATTGAGCTTTTAATATAAAAGACGATTTAAAGAGACAAGCTGCGGGTGAGGACCCAGTTTGATAAACATCACTAGGAGGTTGATTGAGGTCTTTGTTGATTTCTCTTTATGGCCACTACAGGCGCTACATGTACTTATTTCTCAACATCATCATACATGACCTGACGCTCATGTGGTGTTGCGGTTTTCGAACTGGGTCTGTGACTATAGCTTGCGTCCCTTTAACTACGTTACCAATTTTATCAATGTTTCAAGATACCATTAAACCCATTTTTTGGGGCATTTAATAAATCCTGTATAAAAGTATTTTGGTTAAAATGTACATGAACCATTATACATTCTATTTTATTCTACTTAAAGGGACTATCTGCAATTTTCAAACCCCCTTTAAATTCGCCTTCTTTAGCGGACGACGTTGACTATAAGAAATTGTACAGTCAAAACTAGGTTGTGTCATAGGAAAAGATGATTTTAAATTTCAGAGCGGATAGGGCCTTTAAAGGGACTATCTGCGATTTTCAAATCCCTTTAAAGTCGACTCCTTTTCCTGCTTAGCAGATGACGTTGACCAAACCTATTCTAGTATTCTACAGTCAAAGCTAGGCTGTGTGCCTGAGATGATTTTAAAGGGGCAAATTTCAGAGTGGATAGCGCCTTTAATGACTTGAAATTACCATATCTAAAAAGTTTAGGAGTAATTACCATTTTGTCTTCAAAAATGGCTAAACATTAATTTAAAATATTATGAATTAAACAAGTATTAAATTACCAGTAATTGGTAGTAAAAATATGGTATTTCAATACATAGTTTTCACTAAAGTGGGTAAGTGCCATTCCCCCCGTGTTGCCAACTACTTGTGAGTGCGAGGGAAAGGCTAGCAGTTCAGTTTTGAAACTGATCTGTTCTGAACTGCACTCGCAAGCTCCTGGCAACCTGGCAATGAAAGCAAAGCTGGGTAAGACCGTAAGAGGGGTGGAATTTTCTTTTGCCCCTTTACTGAAAACTATGTATAATAATTTCTAAGTCTACTGTGAAAAAAATCTGCGTTTAGTCAAAAAGATCCCAGAATCCTACAAGTTAATATTTTAAATCATAATCAAGCAACTATTAAGTACAGGTGAATAATTTTATGAAGTTTTTAGAAGTGTATTCTTTATTTTGCCTTTTATAGAAAGAATAGATGATATAAAAGTTATATGTGTATACATATCCAATAAATACGGAATTCTTTCATTAATTATAACTTAACATTTTACTTTTTCTTTTTAAGTTTGTTGTTAATAGTCGTGTTGGATCTTTGCAAAATGTAACACACTAGCAACCCGGCATTGACTATGTAAGTTGAAACGCACACCAAGCAAAAATCGTGCAGTATAAAATAGAGAATGTATGCCAAATAACCCGATCCAATGTTTGAAAGAATAGCCAGGAATAATTGCAAGGAGTTCACTCTGGAACTGTCCATTTCTCCTGTTAGAATTGAAACAAACCATGAATTAATGAAGTCAAATGATAATTTTGTTAATGAAGACCACTATACCTAGAACTGTTAACAACCCGTAAAAAAGTATACCGTAAAATGGATTTGGTATGTTGAATATTGAGTCATTGCCCAAAAGTTTTCCTATGAATCCAAAGCCTTTTCC
This sequence comes from Odiellus spinosus, assembly GCA_963920705.1. Lineage (NCBI taxonomy): Eukaryota > Metazoa > Arthropoda > Arachnida > Opiliones > Phalangiidae > Odiellus > Odiellus spinosus. The sequence continues at coordinate 18,410,575 of OY987228.1, read as the reverse complement.
ATAACTGTTATAATTGAAACATTTAATATATGATAAATAAGGAGAGAGTATAAAGCTAGGAGTCCTTTCAAGGTACCCTGTTATTTTGTCTCAGACATTGGGCCTTCTATAGCCACAGGATTCTCACCTTGAAGTGAACACCTTAGAGCAACTCATGTGTTCACTGATATCACAAAAAGCCTGGTATTTAGCGTTTTTTTCCTTGTTTAATTCTACATGAAGAGCGTAAAGGGATAATAACAAACCCATGAAACAAAGGGCGGTAGTCGTATACTTGAGAAAGGTTGACGACATGACTTTATTTTCTACCTACTTCACTGGAGGTCGGATTAATGTATTGGGAAGATTTCCCAGCTAGCCTACATGAGGATAAAATGCTAATAGTTATTGATTCTTAAATTGTGTTAATCTTCTCTAATCTTTGATAAAAACATCTCGCCCGTCTCCTCGGAAACGACCACGCTCCAAGAAGTTAAGCTTCTTGTGACTTGCAAAGTCTCGTAACGGCAACGGTATTGTCTTCCAATTCCTCAAGATCTATGTTGCCATGGTTACTTAGAGTACCTGAAGAACGAGTAACAAGTAACAACAGGCGAAATTTGACGTCAAAGTAATTTTAGTTCGAGTATATCGTCCAATTACAGGGGGAACGTAAAGTTTTTACAAAGCAGACGATAAAAAAGTAGATCCACGAGTAACTGTTACTGGTAACTGCTCCCATGTTTGTTAAAGGTACTATCTGCGATTTTTAGCTTAGCAGACGACGTTGGCCATAGCAAATTGTATAGTCTAAGGCCAAGGAGGATTAGACAAGGAGAAGAAATGTGGGGACGGCGCGGTTCCTACTGCGTCGGCCTAAACTCCCACTCTGGGAGAACGGGGGTAGAGACGTTTCGTGGTAAAATGTTGTCGCGTGGGTAAAACGAATCCTTTATGAGACGCGCTAGCTAGCGACCACGTGACAACAGTTTACCTCGAGAATTTCCTATCCCCCCTTTCCACCCGAGTGGGAGGTTGGCTCTTCTCTCTCTAACTCAACGCAGCCCCACATTTCCTCTCCTTGTCTAATCCTCCTTGCTAAGGCTAAGCTAGGCTGTGTGCGTAAGGAAAGAGCATTTTAAAGGGGCCAATTTCAGAGCAGATAGGGCCTTTGCTATGGTCAACGTTGTCTGCTAAGCTACAAAAGAAGGCGATTTTAAAGCGGATTTATTAAAAAACGCATATAGCCGCTTTAAAGGATGTATAAATATTTGGCCCAAGTTTGATGGTATAAATTGTCATTCCCGCCACTACGGCTAGCGAAAGCTCACTAAAATCGGCGCGAGTTACGAGGTTTCGTACTTTCGTTTGGTTTATATTCCCTTTATTTAGTTTATAGTCCCTTTAGCATTCTTACTGGTTCGATTAGTAGTTCACCTTAGTATATTTCTAAAATATTATAATTACTCCCTAGGACCATTTCCCACAGTTTTAGAATTAAAAAAAATGGTTAAAGCAATTAATAAAATGGTAGACTTGCCTTATTTCTAGGCCTGCCCATTTTGGCTGGCGTCTGCTTGCGTGCACAAATCCGGAATATGATGTTTCTCCTCTTGTGAAAAAAACTTTATTTTCCAGGCTGTTTAATAATTAAAGGAGTTTATACACCTATTTTCTATTGCAAATTAATCAGCAAATATTTTTTAATAATTCTGATTTAAAATGGAAAACGAGGAGAAAAACAAGAAAGGTAGATGGCTTAGGACTTGTCTTGACTATGGACAGCTGGTTCACAATATAGTTACAGTTTACTAACCAATTTGATAAAAAATATAAATTCCCATTAATGTGTAATTCATATAGAAATATTACGTCATTTTGAGGATGCCATGAGTAAGGAACCAGATCTTTCCCCTGCAGTTGCCGCACTTCGTACTTTAGTATGTTGTTTGGAGAAAGATACTTGTAAGCTATTTAAATTATTTCTCCTTATTGGGTTTTGTTTCAACTAATGTTCCATTATCTAAGCTGAGACGATATCCGAATTAAGAAATAATTTGAAGGCAGCGACAAAAATTCTGGGTGGGACTGAAAGTTCGGTTACTTCGATTCAATCAGCTGGCGATTTGTTCCTGAGATTTATAACTTTAACCACTTTGGATGATTCTGTAAGTATTTTCATGTATTTGACTTAAACCCAGTTGTCTCTAACCCTTGATTAGCGTTCTTTTGCATATATGTATGCATCATTTTTATTTTATTTTTTTTCTTTGAAGGATTTTAATAAATGCAAAGCCAACTTGCTGTCTCGTGGCAAACAATTTCTAGAAAAAGTCAAGACTGCTAGAAGCAAAATTGCCAAAATAGGACATCCATTTATTCTAGATAGATCTGTAGGTCATGGTTTTGTTTTTATTTAATGTTTTTAATAAGATAGCTGGAATTATTTTTGTAGAAAATTCTGACCCACGCCAGATCTCGAGTTGTACTAGAAACTCTAAAAGAGGCTGCCAAAGCCAAGAAACGGTTCCAAGTTTATGTCACAGAGTCCTGCCCTGATAAAAATGGGTAAATTATATTAAAAAAAATAACAAAACTTATCGCTTTCATAAAAAAATTGGTTTAATTTAATATGTAATTCTAATTTTCAGTCAAGAATTGCACAAATGGTTAACTGAAGCTGGTATTCCTTGTACACTTATATTGGATTCGGCTGTAGGGTAAGTTAACCCCAAAAAAGTGTAAAAGACATACTGGGTTGCAGTCTCTATTTGATATTATTAAGTTAGAAGACCTTTTTGTTTTAGATATATTATGGAAAAAGTCGATTTTGTTCTCGTTGGAGCTGAAGGTGTTGTAGAAAATGGTGGAATTATCAACAAAGTTAGTTGAATCTTCTTTAAAATTTAAAGAACGATCATCATCAGCGATATTAAAAAATTATCTCGTTAGATTGGTACCTATCAAATGGCCATTTGCGCCAACCACGTCAATAAGCCCGTTTACGTATTGGCTGAGAGCTTCAAATTTGTCCGCGTATATCCGTTAAACCAACAAGGCATACCTGACGAATTCAAAGTGAGCAAAATATTATTAATTACTGAATCCCGTGACCTTCCAAACCATAACTTTTATAGTACTCAGAGTCAAATAATTTTAGAATTCACTTTGATTTTTGAAAAGGTTTGGGTTGCGTTAATTGCATATTTATGGAAAATTTTCTCCAGTCAAAATGACTAGTGAGCTTAGTTTGACCCCAACATTTGTGGCCTCGACTCTCGTAGCCACGGTAGATTAACTGCCCTGAAAGCGGTTGGTTTCCCACCCGGAAAAATCACTGAAGTATTAAATTCACCAGACTAGAAAATAAGGTTGAACCTTCACCCTGGTCAATGCCTACATCACCTCCTTAGAGTGTAGAAAGGTTTTATACCCTGTCTTCCCAATTGTTTCTTGGGTTTAATTTTGATCCATAGTTCAGAAAGGTCAGAGGTTCAATGTATTAACAAGTAAGAGCCAAATTCAAAAACGTGGAGAAATTGTGAAACGCAAAACTTTGTAAAGTCAAAAGAAATGTGTGAATCAGTACTTTTTTTACACAAAAAATGTTTCAATCCGCGTCCTATCTTTGAAGGTACAATTTTTGCTTCAAATTTATGAATTTGGTTAAGGGGTAAGCTACAACTTGGGTTTATCTTATAGAAGATTTTCCCGCTAAAAATAGAATTCAAAATATATATCGTGAATGATATTAATTTGAAATTTTATTTATTTTAAGTACTCTCCTACTAAAATTCAGAAAGGAAATCTTGATGTTGAACATCCTACGGTTGATTACACTCCTCCTCAATACATCACTCTTTTATTCACTGATTTGGGTATCTTAACTCCATCAGCTGTCAGTGATGAATTGATTAAATTATATTTATGAAAGAAGGCTTTGAAATAAATATTTTGTTCCGAAATGATGAATTTGTGTGTGACTTCGAATGTAAGTTAGAAAACGGGGATGCTTGTAAATAAAAAAGTATTTTTATCTGCAAAATATACTTCTGAATTTTAAAATATATGTTTGGTGTAAATTTCAAAAATTTATGCATCAAATTTTTTTAAGTATTTGTCGGAAATATTAAAAATGGGCAGCAAGCACTTCATAAAGGGATCATTTAACATTTTCTTAAAGGGGTTGATAAACTTTTTCCTAAAGTGGTTGATAAACTTTTGCGTAAAGGGGTTGATAATTGAAGCTGTACCACCCACCTTCAGACAATGTTTTATACTCCCTTCAATTTTTTTTCGGGTTTTGAAATTTATTTTTTATAAAAAAAAAATCATTATTTTAATTATTATTTTTATTCAAATATTTAAGTCTTTATATTTATAACATGGATGGTAATAAATTACGCAACGCGCATGGTACTTCCATTTTAATATTGACAAATTCCCATAGTTCCCATCAGATTACAAGATCCAAAACAACAATGCAGATCACCAAATCGAGTACACTAAAAGAAAAAATTTAAACGTTAAGATAAGGTTTAATTTACATAATAGTACACAGTTGACACGCTCAATTTACCAAAAAAGCCACTCATGCAAAAAAAAATTTTAAATTTCCGATCTTCACGCGATAATAAAATTAAAACGGGGATAAATAAATCCTTTAAAGGTAAAATAGAATCATCATCAGACGAACCCCATTACAGATAAAAATACGCGATTTATTAACCTTGGTTATCCTAAAACATCTTATTTAACAAATATTCAATAATAACTAAGTTAAAAACAATGTAAAGAAAGAGAAACCAGAGAATCAAACTTAAATGATGCAACGGAAAACGCAGCAAGCCAATTTAAATTATATTACGTCACATTAATTAGTAAGACAAAAAATACGATAAAATCACATAAAACAAAAACCCCCAAAATAGAGGATCTAATAAGCGTTAAAACATACAAACAAACTAAAAGACAAGTAACAAGGTGGTGAACCCCATAATAGCTTGACCCCTGACACTTCTTATGTTTCGAACACATTTTTCGACCTCACATTTTCATTTTGTATGACAAACTTTTTCATTTTGCATGCCAAATTTTTTCATTTTGCAGAATAAATTTTGTAGAATTGAGAAAAAATTACGCGTGGCTATTTCCTTATTTCAAAATATAAATATATAGTAATAACATTAAAAAACAATATTATGAGCTTTTGTTACAATAATAATAATTAAATAAAACATCAAAATAAACCAAAAAAATTATCTCTTTCAATCTTATTTTTTTGACCCTTAAGAAGAACCAACCCTAATTTAAAACTAACATTAGTGAAACATTTTTTTTTATTATCGTGTTTGTTTTTTCGAAATATTGAAAACTCGCCTACAGCTTCTTCGCAGTAAATCCAAAGGTCGATTTCTCAAATTTGTTGCAGGTAATTTAGGGTTCATTAATTATTGAGGGCTAATACGATTAACAACGTGGATCTTAAACGCCGTTGTGCTGTACAAAGTTGTTGCTGCGTTTCCGTCCTGTGAATTCTCTGATTACGTGTGCTTCAGCTGGATTACGAGTCAACGCTATCATCTACACCGTCTAATGGTATCGTTAAACTTGCCTTTTTCTTAAATATTTCCAACTACGCCACCCCTGTTATTAGCAAGTACTTAAGTTCAATTATGGGATCGCTAGATGACATTAACGTTTAGGTTAAAGAGCATTGCGAACTGACACTAAATGGGTTTATTTCTTAGTTTATTTTGCCCTAGAGTGAGTGTCGATATGTCTTTATTAAGACAGAAAGGGAATTAATGATCGATCGGAGGATTTTCAGTCCGAATCTTTTATGGGACAATTCAGGGACGCTTCTTGAATGATTTCCCGCGTCCGTGCGCAAATAGACCCGTTTTATAATCAGTAACAGAATTAAAAAATTGAGTAGCTTCATTAGATATTAAAATTATGCAATAATTAATAAATTACGCGCTTGAGGCTATGGGACAAACACCCTAAAACGACGAAATCTCTGCTTAACCCATTCGTTAACCTAATTCCGAACCTTTAAGAGTTAAAACGGAAGAAAAAAAAAGCAATAACTCACAGGTTCTCCGATTTCGGAGCACCTAGGAGACATAAGTATGTCTTGGGCTGCCTTCAGGCTCCTTTCGTCTACAAAAGCGGCGGAAATAATTGCAGTGAAACAAACCAAAACCAATATAAAACAAAGTGTGGATTTCACTAGAAAAGAAATTAAGGTAAAAATTAAAAACTAATTTTATCACCAAATTAGAAGAATAAATGGAAAAGCACTTTTTAGTTGATGGTTTTATGTTTTAAGTTTTTTTTTTATTAAAGAAATCCGAATATATACCACACCCTTATCTAATCCAAAGCTTTATCTTTATTAATCTAATACGATTTATTCTTGTGGGAAAAACAACATGTTTATTACATTTATCTTGTATTATATTATGGGGTTTGATGCCTAAGACCTTGGGTATTAACGCCAGCCTATTCTTTTAATGTTAGGACATTACAAGCGCTGTTGAAGGTTGAAATAAAATGATTAGCCCGAATTTATATTTTATATATATATTTTTTAATTTTACTAAACTTCAGAAATTAATTTAAACACCAAAAACGTGTCAAAAAATTCCGAAAATATTCTCGAATACGTTTGCTGGTATGGTGATTCCGAAAATAAGTTCAAAAGCTGCTAGATTTCGAGCTCCAAGTTTCCCTTTAAAGATAAAAACAGGCTCGACAATTAACAAATAATTTCTCATAGATTATTTATCGTTTAAACAGACCAAATCGACCAGAATGTCGTAATAAAGCCCCCGCTTTTTGTTGTTTCGTTCTCTCTTTGAAATCAAAATTTTAAATTTATAATAGGCGATAGAAACTCGTATTTTATAACCTTACAAAATATTTTCTAAACCTGATTTGCAAATTTTTTAGATGAACTTTTGGGCCGACTATAAGTACTAGGTATTTTTCAATATAAAGAGATGGCCTATTTTGTTTAGAACTATCGTAGAATAATGATGGGGCGTGTAGTTTCCTTTTTGGTATCGTGGGAACTCGGCTAACAAGTCCGCTCTTTTTAATGCCAAGGATATTTGCTGTTTGTGCCCTCGGAAATGCTTCGAGGAAAGATAATAAGACCTTCCCCTTGATATGTAGAACTGACATTGTCTGGTTTAAAGTAAAACAAAATTTTTTAAGTTCATAATAAGAGGCACACTCTATAGAGGCCATCGCTACAATAGTAATCTCGACAACATATCGTTGATTGGAAAAAGTTTGCTTGTGTAACGTGCCTTTAAAATTACGCTCTCTATGCCTAGCTGTTACAAAAGTTGATACTTCGTTCAAAATCTCGTTTGAAATCTCAAATATCTCCCTCATAAAACCTCGAAATCCCAAAATTGTTTAAAAATCTCAAACTTTACGGAAAACTTCACTCAAATTCTTGAAATCCTTAAATCTTGGCCCAAAATCCCTATATTTCACTATAAAATCTCAAAATCCTTTTCAAAAGCTCTAAATAGTGTAATAATCACTAGCCTTTCACAGTACTTCACCTAGCTGTGAAGTTTTCTCACCAATGCCCTCGATTATTAGGGTCTATAGGTTAATTACACATTGACTTATTTCGGATCGAGGTCTTGTAAATAAAAGTCTTTACTACCAATGTCAGGATTTTTTTTTTATCGAGAAGACTCGAAAAAGAATCATGATTTTTGGGATCAGATTTCTCGTAGCCTAGATTCAAGCCGGAACCTCTAAATATGTTTTAAAACCGGGATTTGGGCCATCGCCAGATATTCTTACCGACAGACATTTCGCTTAATTAACGGGATCTCCGTCTTATTTTTATGGTGAAGGAACGCGCGCTTGTTCCAAATTAATGCCCAAACATTAAAGTGAAGCTGCCACGATAGTTTGGAAAAATCTGAATCAAATTAAAATATTTTAATTTTGTAATTGTAAGTGCTTTTATCCCTAAATTCTGTATTGGTACACACCTAGAATTCTAAGTCGCTATTTTAGAGAACAAATTGGTAAAATATGCCAAATTGAACATTTTAAATCGTTCTAGCTGCGCATAATTTACCATTTTTAAAAATTATCGTTATTTGGGAACTCTATTCACCACGTATGTTCTTAACTGATGTGAAATAAGAGTATAATATTTTTTTTAAGAAATACAATTTGAGTAATTTCGCAAAAGCCCAATTTATTCAATAAAATTACTGACCATGAATTTTACGAGTGTTAGTTATTTCCTTATACAGATTACATCTTGCTCGCCGCATTTTTTATCTCGCACTGTCTGCATTTAGTCTGATAAGAATCGTTGTGAGAAAGTAGCTTATGACTCCAAAGTCAAAATCTTTACACCATCTCTTAAAGTGAGGATGCAACCTAACAATTTAGCGATTCCTTATTGTTAAAATAGGCCTAATCCACCAGTGCAACTATTTACAAACAAATATTAAACTAGGAATAAATTTAAAACTTACCCGGAAAATAGGCTTAGCTGAATTCATGGAGATCCTGAATTTCTTCGCATTGGAGGGTCATCGGCCAATGAGCAAAGGCACGCCGTTAAGTTATGAGACTACCAATAACATTCGACCCAGCAACGCGAAGAAATTAAAGGTCTCCATGAATCTATCTAAGCCTATTTTCAGGGTAAGATTTAAAAATATTTATAGGTATTTTTTTTTTTACTGTTGGATTAGGACTATTTAAACGATAACGAATCGAAAAAAAATAACTGTTAGATTGCATTCTCCCTTTAAATTATAATAGTCTAAAACATTCGCTAATTAGCGGAATAAGAAGTTACGGTTTTAATTGTGTATTTCTATAATTGGGAACTCGTTCTGGTTTAGAAATTGTCTGTGTCGTTCATTCGAGGTCGTAAGACTAAATTACTGTTCGAATAATTTCTACGCCCTCCTCGAGACTCAACTAAAGCCATATTGCATTTCGCTAAATTTATACAAAGCAGACACAATTAACAAGAATTAATAAAATTAAGAGTTCAAGTTCAGATTAATTAAGTCGTTAAGATTATCTAAACCTTCTTATAGCTTCAGGTATCGTTAAAATTAAATTAGATGGCCGATTATTCAAAACGATTGATCATTTTCCTATACTCGGATCTTTCGAATAGTTATATTTTTTTCCCCAAAACTTAATATTTAAATATCGGCGGTACTTTTGAAGTATTTTATGATATTTGCTTAATTTGTATGACCTAGAATTTGAAACACACCCACTACGCTAAGGTTTCATTTAATAATTTAGTATCGCGTAAAAACTATCCACTAAGAAATAAACGTGTTTCCGGACTTTCCTCGTACAATTTGTTTACGTAAAATTCCAGAAAATGTATAAGTTTGCCGAGAAAGCGGAATGCAGTTTAAAAATTTCGTTAAGTTTCTTTGTAAGAACCTTTGAAGGGTCGTTCAATTTTTTATTTTTTATTTTTTAATCAAGGTCAAATTTCTCCGCTTTATCGAGTAAAAATCGAAGCGTTCGAGCGAATCTGCCTCTTCCTATAATCAAAATCATGATAAGTTTTCAACCAATTCAAAATACGTCTTCTATCTGTCGAGTCCGAGAGATAGGTGGGAGAGTAACTCCGTACACGCTGAAAACTAACTGTATTCAACCATATATTTATATTATCGCGGTAATAAAAATTTGCCCTACACTTTTATAGCGGAGCGGTTAAACTATACGAGAGGCAAAAATATCAATTAGCTCGAATACCTGGAACAAAACGAGCCAGGAGGGGGACGAGAAATTATGTCGTTCGGCGAGTGTTATAGGTACGCGTTACGAGGATGGGGGCAGGACATTGACCCATTCTCCGGAGCGCCGGTTTCGTTTCGAGTTTGCGGCCCTGAACTCGTTTTGAAGACCCCCAATGACTGAAATCCGTTTCGACGGAGTTTTGGGCGACTAAGGAAGTAAAAACTAAAGAGGAACTTCGATTGACGCTTCATTCGTTCAAAGTCATCGTCACGGATTCACCACGTCTCGACTTTGAATAATATCCTCGAAAACTCGCGCTTCTGACAGGTTTCGAGTCGTTAAGAATTCGTTCGCCGGGTACCGGGAACATACGCAGTTTACGTTCGCCCTTGAAGAAAACGTAAGCCCATCAGAGTTTCTCGTCTTTTTTCGCGAGTTTTTCTAGTTCCGGTTCCTATACGTCCGCCAAAAACAGTGTTTATCGGTGTCCGAGTGAATGGTTCTCAGTCATCGCGATTAATTTTACCGTATTTTGGTTCTTAGGATTATAACCGAGACAAGATGATATTCCGGGCAGTAGTAGCTTGCAGCATCCTCGTCATGGTCTGGTCGCAGAGTGGATTAAAAAAACCAGCTTGTCTCAAAACGGGCGATTTGGTAAATATGCGCGAATACTGCTCACAATTCGCTATCCAGCCTCGTATTTCCGTTTTCCCGAGGGACTAACACGAATGACGCGATTAGCTATTGTTATAAACTAGTATCCCACTTTAGAAACAGAGTTAGTTTCTATATATTTTGAGGTTGGATGATCCAACTTTTTCGGCAAAAATGGATCACTGATCCATTTTCTTTTGTAAGCAACCAACACACATTTTTTTGCGTTGGTACCGACTTAACTACTCGAGTTCATTGAATAAGTTTTGAGTATCAAAGTTGAATCGTTTGAACAGGTCTTTAGTTTTCCAAAGTTCACGAAATTTTTATTTATTTTTTTAAACCCTGGATACATAAAGGTTACCCTTCTCACGCAAAGCCGATTTTTTTTTACGATGAATCAAAGATTTGCTTTGGTTTGGTGAATACTTGAGGTTAATTCTTCATTTTAAACAGTGTATCCCGATGCTTATGAGAGTCTTTGGCAGCCAGTACGCCAACGAGGCCTACTGTTGTAATACGACTTGCGTTCCTCTAATGCCACCCATGTACGGAATGTGTTCTAGGTAAATAGAAAGCGCGTCTCAAATTATCTCCCAAGAGTGTCGTTGATATATATATATTTTTTTTCATTCGAACAGGTTCATTCCTCAAATCGCTTCTCCGTCCGGATTGGGGACGATTCCGACTAGCTTGATCAACGGAGTTCAAGGTCTTGGTAACCTCTTTACTGGTGGGGGATCTAGTTCTTCATCTTCCTCAAATTCACCCTCCTCCAATTCTCGGAACAACTTCCTCTACTACGTTTGAGGACGTGACGCGTTCGAGTTCATCAATGTCTCCTAGAAGATTCCGAGACTTCGTAAAACCCTCAGCCAATCAAGAATGTCTTCGTTCTTTGATATTTATACTTCATCAGGTAAACAACGTTCGGTAGTTTAACGGCATTATGTCAGCCAAATTATTCGCGAGAAGCCCGTCCGATTAAAACCGGAACTATTTTACTCCTTTTTAATTAATTCGTTGACGAATTAAACGCGAAGGATTTTTTTTTCAATATTTATAATTTCTATTTCAAACCCACTATCCGTTATATACCCTGCTGTTAATCTAGATAAACGTGCTAAATTTAAATGTGTCAAATCCGATCGTAATTGTGTCAAAATGCGTGTATTTTTGTAAAGTGGATAATGTCCGATAGCTTCTCGTGTTTTTGCTCAAAGTGTTTGTAATTTGTTTTATAAAATCACCTATTTATGTTCCTCGAAATAAAACATTAAATATGCAAATAACTAATTGCCACTATAGATTTGTAATAGCTAAAATTACAGAAAGTTAAGTAGGAAATTTCAATTGAATAGTGGAGATGATCAATTTCAGTAATCATTATTTTTATCATCGATCATTTTAAAATAATGTTTCTCAATAAGCATCGAGGAAAATGTGGACTTCGAAAGACCATATTTCCAGATATATCGCGGTTTTCGAATACGGATTCGTATTCAAGTAACCTTTCCCACAAATAATTGTAAGCTAGCAAAGAGCCAAAAATTAGGCTCAGCGGAAATTTAGCCATTTAATTTTCATGGACTTTTCTACATTTTTTTCTTTCGCTGTTTTCTTTCTTTACCAACCCTGCCGTTGAGCTGGCTCAATGATTGTGTAATTCAAATTCAAGTTTCACAAATTTCTGACCTCCCAAAAAAATTAAATTTTTGGTAGTTCATACCGTGAAGTTATGAATTTATAAAAAAAGTAATTTGCCATTTATATCGTGAGTAAATTAATATCTATACTATTTTACCCTTCTGTAGTGACAACTTAGAGAGGTATTTCAAAGAGTTTGCGCATGTATCTGCGATTTAGTATAGAAAGAGTATAGACAACTGATGTTTATAACCTCTTTATAATTGAAACAAAAAAAGCGAATTTTTCTAGTTTAAATTCGTATTTTTAACGACCCATAACCGTTTCAAAAACAGTCTACCATAACTCAAGATTACGTAGAAAGTTGAAAATTTCATACAAATTCAATTGTTGAATTATCTAAAATTGTCGCTAACGAAGCGAGTCCGCCTTTTGGGGTGGTTTCCTCCAAAACATACCACTCTTTTGGAACGAGGGTGTCGTTCGGGCGAACGAAACAACGTTACTTCTAATAAAACGACAAAAGGCAAATTTGACGAAAAGAAAAGAGCGTTAAGAGTGGCCCCCACGAATTAATAATAATTTCCAAAATTTTTCAAAAGAATTTTAACTTTAGAAGGGGTTTTCGGGGTTAAAATAGGGAAGGCTCTACGGGTGGTATCTTCGGAGCTATAGGGGCTAATGGTCTATTAGAGAGGGCAGCGGTTTTATTTCAAAGAAAATTCAGACCCGGGTTAAAGAAAACGGTTATAAATGACCGGCCGACGATAATTATTCTTTGAATGGAATAATCCAATTAGAAGAACCACTCGGAAAATTTAGAAATCGGGGCCGCTAGGGCGGAGTCGAACGTTTGTTCGCCTTTTTCCCGGGGTTGCGCTCTAGGGAGAATTATTTTCGGATCGTCGTCACCCCCTCTCCTACCCCGTGGTCTAGTCTGGAGGCTCTGGCTTTTGTTTGAAGCGACGAAAAGCGAAACCTAATAGTCTAAAATATTCAAAAGAGGAGAGGAAATTTGGCGCTTTTCAAATTTTAAAGGGAATTGAGGATATGGTGTTGGCAAGAAAATTTAACACTGTTCCACCTTTTAATTTGATCTGTATTGTTTCTTATTAGTTAATGAAATTTTTAGTTTTTATATGGGAAAGTCGGCGGTAATTTGAGAAAACAACATTTTTTCTTAAATTTGTAACAGAATAATTATATAATATATATAATATAATTATATATATATATATATATATATATATATATATTTTTTTTTTCAAAAAAAGGCAATATTTGGGTAATGTTTTAAATTTCTTAACAACGCCAATTACTAGCATTCTCATCGAAACGGTGTCTTTGAATGAAAAAAAAAAGAAGGAAAACTTGTCACGTATGGCGACACGACAGGCCCTGTTATAATTCGGCAGAAGGATGAGAGAGTGCGCTAAAGTCACCGACTCAGCGACTCTAGACGGATATAAAGCGAGTGGGCAAAAATACAAGCGTCGGAGAAACGTAAAAAACCTAAATGTAAGCGACAGGGATAAAGCCGCAGCCAGCTTCCAAGCTTTCTCTTCGCTGTCTCCGGCGTAGCGTATATGAGCTTCGTAATTAAATCTTTCATCGCTTTGTAAATGGGCGGAGTATAGCGACGTAAAAATCCTTCGTTACGTATAAGGAGGAGGTGAATTCGGAGAGAGAGAGGGTAAGAGAGATAAAAAAACTGGTTCGGATCTTTTATATTAGGGCAAAACACGCGCTTTATTAGCCGCGTCTTGAAAAATGAATATGGCTTTAAATTAAGTAGACGGCTGATGTCAGATTCTTTTGGAATCCCGATGGAATGTTGGGTATGGGTGGAGAAAGAGACTCCCGTATACGACAAAGAGGATTTCTTCGGTAAAGAAATCGGGCGGGGGGGGGGGGGGGGGTGGGGAGGGCGAGACAAGCCCCCGTGAGCCTAAAAAGTCCCGAAGGGTGTTTTGAAAACCCAGAAAGAAGTCCACCAACACCGAGTAAGAGGGATAGAGCGGGTAAGGGGACTGCGAAAGGAGAAGATGAAATTAAACGTCAATCCGAGCCGAAAGGGGTTAAGCAACGAGGCTAATAAGAAAGAAACGAAAGAAAAATAGAAAGCCAATAGCCCCGTGCTTAATCCCCCCCCCCCCCCCTTGTACTAGCTTTCTAGGCTACCAAAAACCACCCGTAGAGATTTAAAAGAGAGGGTCGCTGAGGGAAAGAGATGCAGAGGGCAGAAGTTTGTCGCTCGTATAAGAAGAAAGAGAGAAAGACGAGTCTTTGGGATTTTTGAGATCCAACGCGGGACTAAAGGGGCGAGTACGAAGGGGTATTTCTGTCGTTGACAGCGATGATAGCGTGTCCCTGTCATCGGAATACCCGCGTAATTCTTCGCCTAACACTTTAATTAATTGCTTATGAGAGAATTTCGCGGCACTAGCTAGGCTAGCTAAATGAAACCCGAGTTTTCGGTCTTCGTAGCGCGTGGGATATACACGCGATCGCCTTCTTCTTCTTTTCCGCTGAAAGGGATAAGAATGGCAGTCCCGTAATGAGCGCTCTTTTCACGCCAACTGACCCTTAAGTCCAAAAAGGAGAGAGGATACGACGTCGGACGAGGGCGGAAACCATCGGGCCGCTAGAGACCCAGCGAGTGTTCCGCGCCGCGTTACCCTTTCTTAAGACGGTTAAGATTAAGACCAGCTATTCTTTTGTCACCCGCTTTCTGACGAAACACTCCCGTCGGCGGATTGGACAATTGGGTTTAACCCCCTCCCCTATCTTAAGGAACTAAACTGAAGAGTCCGGCCCCTAAGCCGCGACGGGACCCCGAGCGCTTCGTTTAACCATTTAACAAAAACCGCAAATTTTTCGGACAGTATACCCTTCACCGTCGAGTTCTCTTTTCCCTCTCTCTCAGCTATACTCTTTTTCTTGGTATATATACAACACAAGCAGAGGGGTTTATAAGTCTTTCATTTCGTAAGATTTCTCGCTCGAGACACTTTATTTTTTTTCTCCCCCTATTTAGCTCCAGCGTTATGATTCCCTATCGGGACGACGCTTTTCAATCCGACATGATTAAAACATCTCAAAAAACTGTCCTCCGACCAAAATTTCAACCTTCAAGCTTTAGAAATCTGTAGCGACCCAACTTCTTTCAATTTGCCAAGTAAAAAAAAAAAAAAAATATATGTTTATGGCTATAGAATGTTGAAATCTAATTTGTTTACTTTAATTGTTGTTTAACGCCGTTATCGTGGCTTCTGGTTGATTGAAGAGCCGCGGAGCAGAGAGTGCTAGGTTTCAGAGCCTAGGAGTAAAATCTTTTTGATATATAATGTGGATTACGATATTAAATACAAACAAACAAACAAACAAAAACCTAAGGATTATTTACTATTTAAAAAAAATAAATACACCCCCTGTAAAATAAATAATCAAAAAATCAATTATTATTTTACAAGGGGTACCCCTTGTAAAAAAAATCAATTATTATTTTACAAGGGGTACCCCTTGTAAAAAAAATCAATTATTATTTTACAAGGGGTACCCCTTGTAAAAAAAATCAATTATTATTTTACAAGGGGTACCCCTTGTAAAAAAAATCAATTATTTTTTTTTACAAGGGGTACCCCTTAAAATCGTATTAAGCTGGTGTTATAGAATATGGAAATGAAATACAAGTTTATTTGTTGGTTTTTATCCCGAGTAAATTAGCGGCTTCGCTGTGAGAAACCAAGATTTATTATTACCGATTTTACAATAAAAATTCGTGTTAAATTAAAGTTTCTGTTAAGCAATGATTGCAGTGGCGCAGTGCATAGAGTAGTGGGTCGGAAATCGGATCATTTGGCGATGGAATCTCGTGTGTATTTAAATTCCACTAACATCAATGGGTACCCCTTGTAAAAAAAAATCGAAAAAGAAAAAATATAATTTTTTGCAAGGGGTAACGTAACCCTTGCAAAAAAATTAAAAAAAAAAATTAATGTATACCGCTTTTTTTCTTATTTTTTCTCAATCTCAATTTTTCTCAATCTCAATTTTTCTCCATCTCCATTTTTCCCCATCTCCATTTTTCCCCATCTCCATTTTTCCCCATCTCCATTTTTCCCCCATCTCCATTTTTCCCCCATCTCCATTTTTCCCCCATCTCCATTTTTCCCCCATCTCCATTTTTCCCCCATCTCCATTTTTCCCCCATCTCCATTTTTCCCCCATCTCCATTTTTCCCCCATCTCCATTTTTCCCCCATCTCCATTTTTCCCCCATCTCCATTTTTCCCCCATCTCCATTTTTCCCCCATCTCCATTTTTCCCCCATCTCCATTTTTCCCCCATCTCCATTTTTCCCCCATCTCCATTTTTCCCCCATCTCCATTTTTCCCCCATCTCCATTTTTCCCCCATCTCCATTTTTCCCCCATCTCCATTTTTCCCCCATCTCCATTTTTCCCCCATCTCCATTTTTCCCCCATCTCCATTTTTCCCCCATCTCCATTTTTCCCCCATCTCCATTTTTCCCCCATCTCCATTTTTCCCCCATCTCCATTTTTCCCCCATCTCCATTTTTCCCCCATCTCCATTTTTCACCCATCTCCATTTTTCACCCATCTCCATTTTTCCCCCATCTCCATTTTTCCCCCATCTCCATTTTTCCCCCATCTCCATTTTTCCCCCATCTCCATTTTTCCCCCATCTCCATTTTTCCCCCATCTCCATTTTTCCCCCATCTCCATTTTTCCCCCATCTCCATTTTTCCCCCATCTCCATTTTTCCCCCATCTCCATTTTTCCCCCATCTCCATTTTTCCCCCATCTCCATTTTTCCCCCATCTCCATTTTTCCCCCATCTCCATTTTTCCCCCATCTCCATTTTTCCCCCATCTCCATTTTTCCCCCATCTCCATTTTTCCCCCATCTCCATTTTTCCCCCATCTCCATTTTTCCCCCATCTCCATTTTTCCCCCATCTCCATTTTTCCCCCATCTCCATTTTTCCCCCATCTCCATTTTTCCCCCATCTCCATTTTTCCCCCATCTCCATTTTTCCCCCATCTCCATTTTTCCCCCCATCTCCATTTTCCCCCCATCTCCATTTTCCCCCATCTCCATTTTTCCCCCATCTCCATTTTTCCCCCATCTCCATTTTTCCCCCCATCTCCATTTTTCCCCATCTCCATTTTTCCCCCATCTCCATTTTTCCCCCATCTCCATTTTTCCCCCATCTCCATTTTTCCCCCATCTCCATTTTTCCCCCATCTCCATTTTTCCCCCATCTCCATTTTTCCCCCATCTCCATTTTTCCCCCATCTCCATTTTTCCCCCATCTCCATTTTTCCCCCATCTCCATTTTTCCCCCATCTCCATTTTTCCCCCATCTCCATTTTTCCCCCATCTCCATTTTTCCCCCATCTCCATTTTTCCCCCATCTCCATTTTTCCCCCATCTCCATTTTCCCCCATCTCCATTTTTCCCCCATCTCCATTTTCCCCCATCTCCATTTTTCCCCCATCTCCATTTTTCCCCCATCTCCATTTTTCCCCCATCTCCATTTTTCCCCCATCTCCATTTTTCCCCCATCTCCATTTTTCCCCCATCTCCATTTTTCCCCCATCTCCATTTTTCCCCATCTCCATTTTTCCCCCATCTCCATTTTTCCCCCATCTCCATTTTTCCCCCATCTCCATTTTTCCCCCATCTCCATTTTCCCCCATCTCCATTTTTCCCCCATCTCCATTTTTCCCCCATCTCCATTTTTCCCCCATCTCCATTTTTCCCCCATCTCCATTTTTCCCCCATCTCCATTTTTCCCCCATCTCCATTTTTCCCCCATCTCCATTTTTCCCCCATCTCCATTTTTCCCCCATCTCCATTTTTCCCCCATCTCCATTTTTCCCCCATCTCCATTTTTCCCCCATCTCCATTTTTCCCCCATCTCCATTTTTCCCCCATCTCCATTTTTCCCCCATCTCCATTTTTCCCCCATCTCCATTTTTCCCCCATCTCCATTTTTCCCCCATCTCCATTTTTCCCCCATCTCCATTTTTCCCCCATCTCCATTTTTCCCCCATCTCCATTTTTCCCCCATCTCCATTTTTCCCCCATCTCCATTTTTCCCCCATCTCCATTTTTCCCCCATCTCCATTTTTCCCCCATCTCCATTTTTCCCCCATCTCCATTTTTCCCCCATCTCCATTTTTCCCCCATCTCCATTTTTCCCCCATCTCCATTTTCCCCCATCTCCATTTTTCCCCCATCTCCTTTTTCCCCCATCTCCATTTTTCCCCCATCTCCATTTTTCCCCCATCTCCATTTTTCCCCCATCTCCATTTTTCCCCCATCTCCATTTTTCCCCCATCTCCATTTTTCCCCCATCTCCATTTTTCCCCCATCTCCATTTTTCCCCCATCTCCATTTTTCCCCCATCTCCATTTTTCCCCCATCTCCATTTTTCCCCATCTCCATTTTTCCCCCATCTCCATTTTTCCCCCATCTCCATTTTTCCCCCATCTCCATTTTTCCCCCATCTCCATTTTTTCCCCATCTCCATTTTTCCCCCATCTCCATTTTTCCCCCATCTCCATTTTTCCCCCATCTCCATTTTTCCCCCATCTCCATTTTTCCCCCATCTCCATTTTTCCCCCATCTCCATTTTTCCCCCATCTCCATTTTTCCCCCATCTCCATTTTTCCCCCATCTCCATTTTTCCCCCATCTCCATTTTTCCCCCATCTCCATTTTTCCCCCATCTCCATTTTTCCCCCATCTCCATTTTTCCCCCATCTCCATTTTTCCCCCATCTCCAATTTTCCCCCATCTCCTTTTTTCCCCCATCTCCATTTTTCCCCCACTCCATTTTCCCCCATCTCCATTTTTCCCCCATCTCCATTTTTCCCCCATCTCCATTTTTCCCCCATCTCCATTTTTCCCCCATCTCCATTTTTCCCCCATCTCCATTTTTCCCCCATCTCCATTTTTCCCCCATCTCCATTTTCCCCCATCTCCATTTTTCCCCCATCTCCATTTTTCCCCCATCTCCATTTTTCCCCCATCTCCATTTTTCCCCCATCTCCATTTTTCCCCCATCTCCATTTTTCCCCCATCTCCATTTTTCCCCCATCTCCATTTTTCCCCCATCTCCATTTTTCCCCCATCTCCATTTTTCCCCCATCTCCATTTTTCCCCCATCTCCATTTTTCCCCCATCTCCATTTTTCCCCCATCTCCATTTTTCCCCCATCTCCATTTTTCCCCCATCTCCATTTTTCCCCCATCTCCATTTTCCCCCATCTCCATTTTTCCCCCATCTCCATTTTCCCCCATCTCCATTTTCCCCCATCTCCATTTTTCCCCCATCTCCATTTTCCCCCATCTCCATTTTTCCCCCATCTCCATTTTTCCCCCATCTCCATTTTTCCCCCATCTCCATTTTTCCCCCATCTCCATTTTTCCCCCATCTCCATTTTTCCCCCATCTCCATTTTTCCCCCATCTCCATTTTTCCCCCATCTCCATTTTTCCCCCATCTCCATTTTCCCCCATCTCCATTTTTCCCCCATCTCCACTTTTCCCCCATCTCCAACTTTCCCCCATCTCCACTTTTCCCCCATCTCCACTTTCCCCCATCTCCACTTTTCCCCCATCTCCACTTTTCCCCCATCTCCACTTTTCCCCCATCTCCACTTTTCCCCCATCTCCACTTTTCCCCCATCTCCACTTTTCCCCCATCTCCATTTTTCCCCCATCTCCATTTTTCCCCCATCTCCATTTTCCCCCATCTCCATTTTTCCCCCATCTCCATTTTCCCCCATCTCCATTTTCCCCCATCTCCATTTTCCCCCATCTCCATTTTTCCCCCATCTCCATTTTCCCCCATCTCCATTTTCCCCCCATCTCCATTTTTCCCCCATCTCCATTTTTCCCCCATCTCCATTTTTCCCCCATCTCCATTTTTCCCCCATCTCCATTTTTCCCCCATCTCCATTTTTCCCCCATCTCCATTTTCCCCCATCTCCATTTTCCCCCATCTCCATTTTTCCCCCATCTCCATTTTTCCCCCATCTCCATTTTTCCCCCATCTCCATTTTTCCCCCATCTCCATTTTTCCCCCATCTCCATTTTTCCCCCATCTCCATTTTTCCCCCATCTCCATTTTTCCCCCATCTCCATTTTTCCCCCATCTCCATTTTTCCCCCATCTCCATTTTTCCCCCATCTCCATTTTTCCCCCATCTCCATTTTCCCCCATCTCCATTTTTCCCCCCATCTCCATTTTTCCCCCATCTCCATTTTCCCCCATCTCCATTTTTCCCCCATCTCCATTTTTCCCCCATCTCCATTTTCCCCCATCTCCATTTTTCCCCCATCTCCATTTTTCCCCCATCTCCATTTTTCCCCCATCTCCATTTTTCCCCCATCTCCATTTTCCCCCCATCTCCATTTTCCCCCATCTCCATTTTTCCCCCATCTCCATTTTTCCCCCATCTCCATTTTTCCCCCATCTCCATTTTTCCCCCATCTCCATTTTTCCCCCATCTCCATTTTTCCCCCATCTCCATTTTTCCCCCATCTCCATTTTTCCCCCATCTCCATTTTTCCCCCCATCTCCATTTTTCCCCCATCTCCATTTTTCCCCCATCTCCATTTTTCCCCCATCTCCATTTTTCCCCCATCTCCATTTTTCCCCCATCTCCATTTTTCCCCCATCTCCATTTTTCCCCCATCTCCATTTTTCCCCCATCTCCATTTTTCCCCCATCTCCATTTTTCCCCCATCTCCATTTTTCCCCCATCTCCATTTTTCCCCCCATCTCCATTTTTCCCCCATCTCCATTTTTCCCCCATCTCCATTTTTCCCCCATCTCCATTTTTCCCCCATCTCCATTTTTCCCCCATCTCCATTTTTCCCCCATCTCCATTTTTCCCCCATCTCCATTTTTTCCCCCCATCTCCATTTTTCCCCCATCTCCATTTTTCCCCCATCTCCATTTTTCCCCCATCTCCATTTTTCCCCCATCTCCATTTTTCCCCCATCTCCATTTTTCCCCCATCTCCATTTTTCCCCCATCTCCATTTTTCCCCCATCTCCATTTTTCCCCCATCTCCATTTTTCCCCCATCTCCATTTTCCCCCATCTCCATTTTTCCCCCATCTCCATTTTTCCCCCATCTCCATTTTTCCCCCATCTCCATTTTTCCCCCATCTCCATTTTTCCCCCATCTCCATTTTTTCCCCCATCTCCATTTTTCCCCCATCTCCATTTTTCCCCCATCTCCATTTTTCCCCCATCTCCATTTTTCCCCCATCTCCATTTTTCCCCCATCTCCATTTTTCCCCCATCTCCATTTTTCCCCCATCTCCATTTTTCCCCCATCTCCATTTTTCCCCCATCTCCATTTTTCCCCCATCTCCATTTTTCCCCCCATCTCCATTTTTCCCCCATCTCCATTTTTCCCCCCATCTCCATTTTTCCCCCATCTCCATTTTTCCCCCATCTCCATTTTTCCCCCCATCTCCATTTTTCCCCCATCTCCATTTTTCCCCCATCTCCATTTTTCCCCCATCTCCATTTTTCCCCCATCTCCATTTTTCCCCCATCTCCATTTTTCCCCCATCTCCATTTTCCCCCATCTCCATTTTTCCCCCATCTCCATTTTTCCCCCATCTCCATTTTTCCCCCATCTCCATTTTTCCCCCATCTCCATTTTTCCCCCCATCTCCATTTTTCCCCATCTCCATTTTTCCCCCATCTCCATTTTTCCCCCATCTCCATTTTTCCCCCATCTCCATTTTTCCCCCATCTCCATTTTTCCCCCATCTCCATTTTTCCCCCATCTCCATTTTTCCCCATCTCCATTTTTCCCCCATCTCCATTTTTCCCCCATCTCCATTTTTCCCCCATCTCCATTTTTCCCCCATCTCCATTTTTCCCCCATCTCCATTTTTCCCCCATCTCCATTTTTCCCCCATCTCCATTTTTCCCCCATCTCCATTTTTCCCCCATCTCCATTTTTCCCCCCATCTCCATTTTTCCCCCATCTCCATTTTCCCCCATCTCCATTTTTCCCCATCTCCATTTTTCCCCCATCTCCATTTTTCCCCCATCTCCATTTTTCCCCATCTCCATTTTTCCCCCATCTCCATTTTTCCCCCATCTCCATTTTCCCCCATCTCCATTTTTCCCCCATCTCCATTTTTCCCCCATCTCCATTTTTCCCCCATCTCCATTTTTCCCCCATCTCCATTTTTCCCCCATCTCCATTTTTCCCCCATCTCCATTTTTCCCCCATCTCCATTTTTCCCCCATCTCCATTTTTCCCCCATCTCCATTTTTCCCCCATCTCCATTTTTCCCCCATCTCCATTTTTCCCCCATCTCCATTTTTCCCCCATCTCCATTTTTCCCCCATCTCCATTTTTCCCCCATCTCCATTTTTCCCCCATCTCCATTTTTCCCCCATCTCCATTTTTCCCCCATCTCCATTTTTCCCCCATCTCCATTTTTCCCCCATCTCCATTTTTCCCCCATCTCCATTTTCCCCCATCTCCATTTTCCCCCATCTCCATTTTTCCCCCATCTCCATTTTTCCCCCATCTCCATTTTTCCCCCATCTCCATTTTTCCCCCATCTCCATTTTTCCCCCATCTCCATTTTTCCCCATCTCCATTTTTCCCCCATCTCCATTTTTCCCCCATCTCCATTTTTCCCCCATCTCCATTTTTCCCCCATCTCCATTTTTCCCCCATCTCCATTTTTCCCCATCTCCATTTTTCCCCATCTCCATTTTTCCCCCATCTCCATTTTTCCCCCATCTCCATTTTTCCCCCATCTCCATTTTTCCCCTCTCCATTTTTCCCCCCTCTCCATTTTTCCACCCTCTCCATTTTTCCACCCTCTCCATTTTTCCACCCTCTCCATTTTTCCCCCCCTCTCCATTTTTCCCCCCCTCTCCATTTTTCCCCCCCTCTCCATTTTTCCCCCCCTCTCCATTTTTCCCCCCCTCTCCATTTTTCCCCCCTCTCCATTTTTCCCCCCTCTCCATTTTTCCCCCCTCTCCATTTTTCCCCCCTCTCCTTTTTCCCCCCTCTCCTTTTTTCCCCCCTCTCCTTTTTTCCCCCCTCTCCATTTTTCCCCCCTCTCCATTTTTCCCCCCTCTCCATTTTTCCCCCCTCTCCATTTTTCCCCCCTCTCCATTTTTCCCCCCTCTCCATTTTTCCCCCCTCTCCATTTTTCCCCCCTCTCCATTTTTCCCCCCTCTCCATTTTTCCCCCCTCTCCATTTTTCCCCCCTCTCCATTTTTCCCCCCTCTCCATTTTTCCCCCCTCTCCATTTTTCCCCCCTCTCCATTTTTCCCCCTCTCCATTTTTCCCCCATCTCCATTTTTCCCCCATCTCCATTTTTCCCCCATCTCCATTTTTCCCCCATCTCCATTTTTCCCCCATCTCCATTTTTTCCCCCATCTCCATTTTTTCCCCCATCTCCATTTTTCCAAACCTTTTTTTACAGGGGGTGTATTTATTTATTTATTTTTTACAGGGGGTGTATTTATTTATTTATTTTTTACAGGGGGTGTATTTATTTATTTATTTTTTACAGGGGGTGTATTTATTTTTATTTTTTACAGGGGGTGTATTTATTATTTTTATTTTTTACAGGGGGTGTGTTTATTATTTTTATTTTTTACAGGGGGTGTATTTATTATTTTTATTTTTTACAGGGGGTGTGTTTATTATTTTTATTTTTTACAGGGGGTGTGTTTATTATTTTTATTTTTTTACAGGGGGTGCATTTATTATTTTTATTTTTTACAGGGGGTGTATTTATTATTTTTATTTTTTACAGGGGGTGTATTTATTATTTTTATTTTTTAAAGGGGGTGTATTTATTATTTTAATTTTTTACAGGGGGTGTATTTATTATTTTTATTTTTTACAGGGGGTGTATTTATTATTTTTATTTTTTACAGGGGGTGTATTTTCCAAATCTCAATTTTCCAAACCTCAATTATCCAAACCTCAATTATCCAAACCTCAATTTTCCAAACCTCAATTTTCCAAACCTCAATTTTCCAAACCTCAATTTTCCAAACCTCAATTTTCCAAACCTCAATTTTCCAAACCTCAATTTTCCAAACCTCAATTTTCCAAACCTCAATTTTCCAAACCTCAATTTTCCAAACCTCAATTTTCCAAACCTCAATTTTCCAAACCTCAATTTTCCAAACCTCAATTTTCCAAACCTCAATTTTCCAAACCTCAATTTTCCAAACCTCAATTTTCCAAACCTCAATTTTCCAAATCTCAATATTCCAAATCTCAATTTTCATAATCTCAATTTTCATAATCTCAATATTCCAAACCTCAATTTTCCAAACCTCAATATTCCAAACCTCAATTTTCCAAACCTCAATTTTCCAAACCTCAATTTTCCAAACCTCAATTTTCCAAACCTCAATTTTCCAAACCTCAATTTTCCAAACCTCAATTTTCCAAACCTCAATTTTCCAAACCTCAATTTTCCAAACCTCAATTTTCCAAACCTCAATTTTCCAAACCTCAATTTTCCAAACCTCAATTTTCCAAACCTCAATTTTCCAAACCTCAATTTTCCAAACCTCAAATTTCCAAACCTCAAATTTCCAAACCTCAAATTTCCAAACCTCAAATTTCCAAACCTCAAATTTCCAAACCTCAAATTTCCAAACCTCAAATTTCCAAACCTCAATTTTCCAAACCTCAATTTTCCAAACCTCAATTTTCCAAATCTCAATTTTCCAAACCTCAATTTTCCAAACCTCAATTTTCCAAACCTCAATTTTCCAAACCTCAATTTTCCAAACCTCAATTTTCCAAACTTCAATTTTCCAAACTTCAATTTTCCAAACTTCAATTTTCCAAACTTCAATTTTCCAAACTTCAATTTTCCAAACCTCAATTTTCCAAACCTCAATTTTCCAAACCTCAATTTTTCAAACCTCAATTTTTCAAACCTCAATTTTTCAAACCTCAATTTTTCAAACCTCAATTTTTCAAACCTCAATTTTTCAAACCTCAATTTTTCAAACCTCAATTTTTCAAACCTCAATTTTTCAAACCTCAATTTTTCAAACCTCAATTTTCCAAACCTCAATTTTCCAAACCTCAATTTTCCAAACCTCAATTTTATAAACCTCAATTTTATAAACCTCAATTTTATAAACCTCAATTTTATAAACCTCAATTTTATAAACCTCAATTTTATAAACCTCAATTTTATAAACCTCAATTTTCCAAACCTCAATTTTCCAAACCTCAATTTTCCAAACCTCAATTTTCCAAACCTTTTTTATAGGGGGTGTATTTATTATTTTTATTTTTTACAGGGGGTGTATTTATTATTTTTATTTTTTACAGGGGGTGTATTTATTATTTTTATTTTTTACAGGGGGTGTATTTATTATTTTTATTTTTTACAGGGGGTGTATTTATTATTTTTATTTTTTACAGGGGGTGTATTTAATATTTTTATTTTTTACAGGGGGTGTATTTATTATTTTTATTTTTTACAGGGGGTGTATTTATTATTTTTATATTTTACAGGGGGTGTATTTATTATTTTTATTTTTTAATGGGGGTGTATTTATTATTTTTATTTTTTACAGGGGGTGTATTTATTATTTTTATTTTTTACAGGGGATGTATTTATTATTTTTATTTTTTACAGGGGGTGTATTTATTATTTTTATTTTTTTACTGGGGGTGTATTTTCCAAATCTCAATTTTCCAAAGCTCAATTTTCCAAACCTCAATTTCCAAACCTCAATTTTCCAAACCTCAATTTTCCAAACCTCAATTTTCCAAACCTCAATTTTCCAAACCTGAATTTTCCAAACCTGAATTTTCCAAACCTGAATTTTCCAAACCTCAATTTTCCAAACCTCAATTTTATAAACCTCAATTTTATAAACCTCAATTTTATAAACCTCAATTTTATAAACCTCAATTTTATAAACCTCAATTTTATAAACCTCAATTTTCCAAACCTCAATTTTACAAACCTCAATTTTCAAAACCTCAATTTTCAAAACCTCAATTTTCAAAACCTCAATTTTCCAAACCTCAATTTTCCAAACCTCAATTTTCCAAACCTTTTTTACAGGGGGTGTATTTATTATTTTTATTTTTTACAGGGGGTGTATTTATTATTTTTATTTTTTACAGGGGGTGTATTTATTATTTTTATTTTTTACAGGGGGTGTATTTGTTATTTTTATTTTTTACAGGGGGTGTATTTATTATTTTTATTTTTTACAGGGGGTGTATTTATTATTTTTATTTTTTACAGGGGGTGTATTTATTATTTATATTTTTTACAGGGGGTGTATTTATTATTTTTATTTTTTACAGGGGGTGTTTTTTATTTTTTACAGGGGGTGTATTTATTATTTTTATTTTTTACAGGGGGTGTATTTATTATTTTTATTTTTTACAGGGGGTGTATTTATTATTTTTATTTTTTACAGGGGGTGTATTTATTATTTTTATTTTTTACAGGGGGTGTATTTATTATTTTTATTTTTAACAGGGGGTGTATTTATTATTTTTATTTTTTACAGGGGGTGTATTTATTATTTTTATTTTTTACAGGGGGTGTATTTATTATTTTTATTTTTTACAGGGGGTGTATTTATTATTTTTATTTTTTACAGGGGGTGTATTTATTATTTTTATTTTTTACAGGGGTTGTATTTATTATTTTTATTTTTTTCAGGGGTTGTATTTATAATTTTTATTTTTTTCAGGGGTTGTATTTATTATTTTTATTTTTTACAGGGGGTGTATTTATTATATTTATTTTTTACAGGGGGTATATTGATTATTTTTATTTTTTACAGGGGGTGTATTTATTATTTTTATTTTTTACAGGCGGTGCATTTATAAATTTTATTTTTTACAGGGGGTGTATTTAATATTTTTATTTTTTACAGGGGGTGTATTTATTATTTTTATTTTTTACAGGGGGTGTATTTAATATTTTTATTTTTTACAGGGGGTGTATTTATTATTTTTATTTTTTACAGGGGGTGTATTTATTATTTTTATATTTTACAGGGGGTGTATTTATTATTTTTATTTTTTAATGGGGGTGTATTTATTATTTTTATTTTTTACAGGGGGTGTATTTATTATTTTTATTTTTTACAGGGGGTGTATTTATTATTTTTATTTTTTACAGGGGGTGTATTTATTATTTTTATTTTTTTACAGGGGGTGTATTTTCCAAATCTCAATTTTCCAAAGCTCAATTTTCCAAACCTCATTTTCCAAACCTCAATTTTCCGAACCTCAATTTTCCAAACCTGAATTTTCCAAACCTCAATTTTCCAAACCTCAATTTTCCAAACCTCAATTTTCCAAACCTCAATTTTATAAACCTCAATTTTCCAAACCTCAATTTTCCAAACCTCAATTTTATAAACCTCAATTTTATAAACCTCAATTTTATAAACCTCAATTTTCCAAACCTCAATTTTCCAAACCTCAATTTTCCAAACCTCAATTTTCCAAACCTCAATTTTCCAAACCTCAATTTTCCAAACCTCAATTTTCCAAACCTCAATTTTCCAAACCTCAATTTTCCAAACCTCAGTTTTCCAAACCTTTTTTTACAGGGGGTGTATTTATTATTTTTATTTTTTACAGGGGGTGTATTTATTATTTTTATTTTTTACAGGGGGTGTATTTATTATTTTTATTTTTTACAAGGTGTGTATTTATTATTTTTATTTTTTACAGGGGGTGTATTTATTATTTTTATTTTTTACAGGGGGTGTATTTATTATTTTTATTTTTTACAGGGGGTGTATTTATTATTTTTATTTTTTACAGGGGGTGTATTTATTATTTTTATTTTTTACAGGGGGTGGATTTATTATTTTTATTTTTTACAGGGGGTGTATTTATTATTTTCATTTTTTACAGGGGGTGTATTTATTATTTTCATTTTTTACAGGGGGTGTATTTATTATTTTCATTTTTTACAGGGGGTGTATTTATTATTTTTATTTTTTACAGGGGGTGTATTTATTATTTTTATTTTTTACAGGAGGTGTATTTATTATTTTTATTTTTTACAGGGGGTGTATTTATTATTTTTATTTTTTACAGGGGGTGTATTTATTTTTTTTTATTTTTTACAGGGGGTGTAAGTATTATTTTTATTTTTTACAGGGGGTGTATTTATTATTTTTATTTTTTACAGGAGGTGTATTTTCCAAATCTCAATTTTCCAAACCTCAATTTTCCAAACCTCAATTTTCCAAACCTCAATTTTCCAAACCTCAATTTTCCAAATTTCAATTTTCCAAACCTTTTTTTACAGGGGGTGTATTTATTATTTATATTTTTTACAGGGGGTGTATTTATTATTTTTATTTGTTACAAGGGGTGTATTTATTATTTTTATTTGTTACAAGGGGTGTATTTATTATTTTTATTTGTTACAAGGGGTGTATTTATTATTTTATTTTTTACAAGGGGTGTATTTATTATTTTATGTTTTACAGGGGGTGTATTTATTATTTTTTTTTACAGGGGGTGTATTTATTATTTTTTTTACAGGGGGTGTATTTATTATTTTTATTTTTTACAGGGGGTGGATTTATTATTTTTATTTTTTACAGGGGGTGTATTTATTATTTTCATTTTTTACAGGGGGTGTATTTATTATTTTCATTTTTTACAGGGGGTGTATTTATTATTTTCATTTTTTACAGGGGGTGTATTTATTATTTTTATTTTTTACAGGGGGTGTATTTATTATTTTTATTTTTTACAGGAGGTGTATTTATTATTTTTATTTTTTACAGGGGGTGTATTTATTATTTTTATTTTTTACAGGGGGTGTATTTATTTTTTTTATTTTTTACAGGGGGTGTAAGTATTATTTTTATTTTTTACAGGGGGTGTATTTATTATTTTTATTTTTTACAGGAGGTGTATTTTCCAAATCTCAATTTTCCAAACCTCAATTTTCCAAACCTCAATTTTCCAAACCTCAATTTTCCAAACCTCAATTTCCAAATTTCAATTTTCCAAACCTTTTTTTACAGGGGGTGTATTTATTATTTATATTTTTTACAGGGGGTGTATTTATTATTTTTATTTGTTACAAGGGGTGTATTTATTATTTTTATTTGTTACAAGGGGTGTATTTATTATTTTTATTTGTTACAAGGGGTGTATTTATTATTTTATTTTTTACAAGGGGTGTATTTATTATTTTATGTTTTACAGGGGGTGTATTTATTATTTTTTTTTACAGGGGGTGTATTTATTATTTTTTTTACAGGGGGTGTATTTATTATTTTTATTTTTTACATGGAGTGTATTTATTATTTTTATTTTTTACAGGGGGTGTATTTATTATTTTTATTTTTTACAGGGGTTGTATTTATTATTTTTATTTTTTACAGGGGTTGTATTTATTATTTTTATTTTTTACAGGGGCTATATTTATTATTTTTATTTTTTACAGGGGGTGTATTTATTATTTTTATTTTTTACAGGGGGTGTATTTATTATTTTTATTTTTTACAGGGGGTGTATTTATAAATTTTATTTTTTAATGGGGTTTTTTTTATTTTTATTTTTTACAGGGGGTGTATTTATTATTTTTATTTTTTACAGGGGGTGTATTTATTATTTTTATTTTTTAATGGGGGTGTATTTATTATTTTTATTTTTTAATGGGGGTGTATTTATTATTTTTATTTTTTACAGGGGGTGTATTTATTATTTTTATTTTTTACAGGGGGTGTATTTATTATTTTTATTTTTTACAGGGGGTGTATTTATTATTTTTATTTTTATACAGGGGGTGTATTTTCCAAATCTCAATTTTCCAAATCTCAATTTTCCAAATCTCAATTTTCCAAATCTCAATTTTCCAAATCTCAATTTTCCAAATCTCAATTTTCCAAATCTCAATTTTCCAAATCTCAATTTTCCAAACCTCAATTTTCCAAACCTCAATTTTCCAAACCTCAATTTTCCAAATCTCAAATTTCCAAATCTCAAATTTCCAAATCTCAATTTTCCAAATCTCAATTTTCCAAATCTCAATTTTCCAAATCTCAATTTTCCAAATCTCAATTTTCCAAATCTCAATTTTCCAAATCTCAATTTTCGAAACCTCAATTTTCCAAACCTCAATTTTCCAAACCTCAATTTTCCAAACCTCAATTTTCCAAACCTCAATTTTCCAAACCTCAAATTTCCAAATCTCAATTTTCCAAATCTCAATTTTCCAAATCTCAATTTTCCAAATCTCAATTTTCCAAATCTCAATTTTCCAAATCTCAATTTTCCAAATCTCAATTTTCCAAATCTCAATTTTCCAAATCTCAATTTTCCAAATCTCAATTTTCCAAATCTCAATTTTCCAAATCTCAATTTTCCAAATCTCAATTTTCCAAATCTCAATTTTCCAAACCTCAATTTTCCAAACCTCAATTTTCCAAACCTTTTTTTACAGGGGGTGTATTTATTATTTTTATTTTTTACAGGGGGTGTATTTATTATTTTTATTTTTTTACAGGGGGTGTATTTTCCAAATCTCAATTTTCCAAATCTCAATTTTCCAAATCTCAATTTTCCAAATCTCAATTTTCCAAATCTCAATTTTCCAAATCTCAATTTACCAAATCTCAATTTTCCAAATCTCAATTTTCCAAATCTCAATTTTCCAAATCTCAATTTTCCAAATCTCAATTTTCCAAATCTCAATTTTCCAAATCTCAATTTTCCAAATCTCAATTTTCCAAACCTCAATTTTCCAAACCTCAATTTTCCAAACCTCAATTTTCCAAACCTCAATTTTCCAAACCTCAATTTTCCAAACCTCAATTTTCCAAACCTCAATTTTCCAAACCTCAATTTTCCAAACCTCAATTTTCCAAACCTCAAGTTTCCAAACCTCAATTTTCCAAACCTTTTTTTACAGGGGGTGTATTTATTATTTTTATTTTTTACAGGGGGTGTATTTATTATTTTTATATTTTACAGGGGGTGTATTTATTATTTTTATTTTTTAATGGGGGTGTATTTATTATTTTTATTTTTTACAGGGGGTGTATTTATTATTTTTATTTTTTACAGGGGGTGTATTTATTATTTTTATTTTTTTACAGGGGGTGTATTTTCCAAATCTCAATTTTCCAAAGCTCAATTTTCCAAACCTCATTTTCCAAACCTCAATTTTCCGAACCTCAATTTTCCAAACCTGAATTTTCCAAACCTGAATTTTCCAAACCTCAATTTTCCAAACCTCAATTTTCCAAACCTCAATTTTCCAAACCTCAATTTTATAAACCTCAATTTTCCAAACCTCAATTTTCCAAACCTCAATTTTATAAACCTCAATTTTATAAACCTCAATTTTATAAACCTCAATTTTCCAAACCTCAATTTTCCAAACCTCAATTTTCCAAACCTCAATTTTCCAAACCTCAATTTTCCAAACCTCAATTTTCCAAACCTCAATTTTCCAAACCTCAATTTTCCAAACCTCAATTTTCCAAACCTCAATTTTCCAAACCTCAGTTTTCCAAACCTTTTTTTACAGGGGGTGTATTTATTATTTTTATTTTTTACAGGGGTGTATTTATTATTTTTATTTTTTACAGGGGGTGTATTTATTATTTTTATTTTTTACAGGGGGTGTATTTATTATTTTTATTTTTTACAGGGTGTGTATTTATTATTTTTATTTTTTACAGGGGGTGTATTTATTATTTTTATTTTTTACAGGGGGTGTATTTATTATTTTTATTTTTTACAGGGGGTGTATTTATTATTTTTATTTTTTACAGGGGGTGTATTTATTATTTTTATTTTTTACAGGGGGTGTATTTATTATTTTTATTTTTTACAGGGGGTGGATTTATTATTTTTATTTTTTACAGGGGGTGTATTTATTATTTTCATTTTTTACAGGGGGTGTATTTATTATTTTCATTTTTTACAGGGGGTGTATTTATTATTTTCATTTTTTACAGGGGGTGTATTTATTATTTTTATTTTTTACAGGGGGTGTATTTATTATTTTTATTTTTTACAGGAGGTGTATTTATTATTTTTATTTTTTACAGGGGGTGTATTTATTATTTTTATTTTTTACAGGGGGTGTATTTATTTTTTTTATTTTTTACAGGGGGTGTAAGTATTATTTTTATTTTTTACAGGGGGTGTATTTATTATTTTTATTTTTTACAGGAGGTGTATTTTCCAAATCTCAATTTTCCAAACCTCAATTTTCCAAACCTCAATTTTCCAAACCTCAATTTTCCAAACCTCAATTTTCCAAATTTCAATTTTCCAAACCTTTTTTTACAGGGGGTGTATTTATTATTTATATTTTTTACAGGGGGTGTATTTATTATTTTTATTTGTTACAAGGGGTGTATTTATTATTTTTATTTGTTACAAGGGGTGTATTTATTATTTTTATTTGTTACAAGGGGTGTATTTATTATTTTATTTTTTACAAGGGGTGTATTTATTATTTTATGTTTTACAGGGGGTGTATTTATTATTTTTTTTTACAGGGGGTGTATTTATTATTTTTTTTACAGGGGGTGTATTTATTATTATTATTTTTTACATGGGGTGTATTTATTATTTTTATTTTTTACAGGGGGTGTATTTATTATTTTTATTTTTTACAGGGGTTGTATTTATTATTTTTATTTTTTACAGGGGTTGTATTTATTATTTTTATTTTTTACAGGGGCTATATTTATTATTTTTATTTTTTACAGGGGGTGTATTTATTATTTTTATTTTTTACAGGGGGTGTATTTATTATTTTTATTTTTTACAGGGGGTGTATTTATAAATTTTATTTTTTAATGTGGTTTTTTTATTTTTATTTTTTACAGGGGGTGTATTTATTATTTTTATTTTTTACAGGGGGTGTATTTATTATTTTTATTTTTTAATGGGGGTGTATTTATTATTTTTATTTTTTAATGGGGGTGTATTTATAATTTTTATTTTTTACAGGGGGTGTATTTATTATTTTTATTTTTTACAGGGGGTGTATTTATTATTTTTATTTTTTACAGGGGGTGTATTTATTATTTTTATTTTTATACAGGGGGTGTATTTTCCAAATCTCAATTTTCCAAATCTCAATTTTCCAAATCTCAATTTTCCAAATCTCAATTTTCCAAATCTCAATTTTCCAAATCTCAATTTTCCAAATCTCAATTTTCCAAATCTCAATTTTCCAAACCTCAATTTTCCAAACCTCAATTTTCCAAATCTCAATTTTCCAAACCTCAATTTTCCAAATCTCAAATTTCCAAATCTCAATTTTCCAAATCTCAATTTTCCAAATCTCAATTTTCCAAATCTCAATTTTCCAAATCTCAATTTTCCAAATCTCAATTTTCGAAACCTCAATTTTCCAAACCTCAATTTTCCAAACCTCAATTTTCGAAACCTCAATTTTCCAAACCTCAATTTTCCAAACCTCAATTTTCCAAACCTCAATTTTCCAAACCTCAATTTTCCAAACCTCAATTTTCCAAACCTCAAATTTCCAAATCTCAATTTTCCAAATCTCAATTTTCCAAATCTCAATTTTCCAAATCTCAATTTTCCAAATCTCAATTTTCCAAATCTCAATTTTCCAAATCTCAATTTTCCAAATCTCAATTTTCCAAATCTCAATTTTCCAAATCTCAATTTTCCAAATCTCAATTTTCCAAATCTCAATTTTCCAAATCTCAATTTTCCAAATCTCAATTTTCGAAACCTCAATTTTCCAAACCTCAATTTTCCAAACCTCAATTTTCCAAACCTCAATTTTCCAAACCTCAATTTTCCAAACCTCAATTTTCCAAACCTCAAATTTCCAAATCTCAATTTTCCAAATCTCAATTTTCCAAATCTCAATTTTCCAAATCTCAATTTTCCAAATCTCAATTTTCCAAATCTCAATTTTCCAAATCTCAATTTTCCAAATCTCAATTTTCCAAATCTCAATTTTCCAAATCTCAATTTTCCAAATCTCAATTTTCCAAATCTCAATTTTCCAAATCTCAATTTTCCAAACCTCAATTTTCCAAACCTCAATTTTCCAAACCTTTTTTTACAGGGGGTGTATTTATTATTTTTATTTTTTACAGGGGGTGTATTTATTATTTTTATTTTTTACAGGGGGTGTATTTATTATTTTTATTTTTTACAGGGGGTGTATTTATTATTTTTATTTTTATACAGGGGGTGTATTTTCCAAATCTCAATTTTCCAAATCTCAATTTTCCAAATCTCAATTTTCCAAATCTCAATTTTCCAAATCTCAATTTTCCAAATCTCAATTTTCCAAATCTCAATTTTCCAAATCTCAATTTTCCAAACCTCAATTTTCCAAACCTCAATTTTCCAAACCTCAATTTTCCAAATCTCAAATTTCCAAATCTCAATTTTCCAAATCTCAATTTTCCAAATCTCAATTTTCCAAATCTCAATTTTCCAAATCTCAATTTTCCAAATCTCAATTTTCCAAACCTCAATTTTCCAAACCTCAATTTTCCAAACCTCAATTTTCCAAATCTCAAATTTCCAAATCTCAAATTTCCAAATCTCAATTTTCCAAATCTCAATTTTCCAAATCTCAATTTTCCAAATCTCAATTTTCCAAATCTCAATTTTCCAAATCTCAATTTTCGAAACCTCAATTTTCCAAACCTCAATTTTCCAAACCTCAATTTTCCAAACCTCAATTTTCCAAACCTCAATTTTCCAAACCTCAATTTTCCAAACCTCAAATTTCCAAACCTCAATTTTCCAAATCTCAATTTTCCAAATCTCAATTTTCCAAATCTCAATTTTCCAAATCTCAATTTTCCAAATCTCAATTTTCCAAATCTCAATTTTCCAAATCTCAATTTTCCAAATCTCAATTTTCCAAATCTCAATTTTCCAAATCTCAATTTTCCAAATCTCAATTTTCCAAATCTCAATTTTCCAAACCTCAATTTTCCAAACCTCAATTTTCCAAACCTTTTTTTACAGGGGGTGTATTTATTATTTTTATTTTTTACAGGGGGTGTATTTATTATTTTTATTTTTTTACAGGGGGTGTATTTTCCAAATCTCAATTTTCCAAATCTCAATTTTCCAAATCTCAATTTTCCAAATCTCAATTTTCCAAATCTCAATTTTCCAAATCTCAATTTACCAAATCTCAATTTTCCAAATCTCAATTTTCCAAATCTCAATTTTCCAAATCTCAATTTTCCAAATCTCAATTTTCCAAATCTCAATTTTCCAAATCTCAATTTTCCAAACCTAAATTTTCCAAACCTCAATTTTCCAAACCTCAATTTTCCAAACCTCAATTTTCCAAACTTCAATTTTCCAAACCTCAATTTTCCAAACCTCAATTTTCCAAACCTCAATTTTCCAAACCTCAATTTTCCAAACCTCAATTTTCCAAACCTCAATTTTCCAAACCTCAATTTTCCAAACCTTTTTTTACAGGGGGTGTATTTATTATTTTTATTTTTTACAGGGGGTGTATTTATTATTTTTATTTTTTACAGGGGGTGTATTTATTATTTTTATTTTTTACAGGGGGTGTATTTATTATTTTTATTTTTTACAGGGGGTGTATTTATTATTTTTATTTTTTACAGGGGGTGTATTTATTATTTTTATTTTTTTACAGGGGGTGTATTTTCCAAATCTCAATTTTCCAAATCTCAATTTTCCAAATCTCAATTTTCCAAATCTCAATTTTCCAAATCTCAATTTTCCAAACCTTTTTTTACAGGGGGTGTATTTATTATTTTTATTTTTTACAGGGGGTGTATTTATTATTTTTATTTTTTACAGGGGGTGTATTTATTATTTTTATTTTTTACAGGGGGTGTATTTATTATTTTTATTTTTTACAGGGGGTGTATTTATTATTTTTATTTTTTACAGGGGGTGTATTTATTATTTTTATTTTTTTACAGGGGGTGTATTTTCCAAATCTCAATTTTCCAAATCTCAATTTTCCAAATCTCAATTTTCCAAATCTCAATTTTCCAAATCTCAATTTTCCAAACCTCAATTTTCCAAACCTCAATTTTCCAAACCTCAATTTTCCAAACCTCAATTTTCCAAACCTCAATTTTCCAAACCTCAATTTTCCAAACCTCAATTTTCCAAACCTCAATTTTCCAAACCTCAATTTTCCAAACCTCAATTTTCCAAACCTCAATTTTCCAAACCTAAATTTTCCAAACCTCAATTTTCCAAACCTCAATTTTCCAAACCTCAATTTTCCAAATCTCAATTTTCCAAATCTCAATTTTCCAAATCTCAATTTTCCAAATCTCAATTTTCCAAATCTCAATTTTTCAAACCTCAATTTTCCAAATCTCAATTTTTCAAACCTCAATTTTTCAAACCTCAATTTTTCAAACCTCAATTTTTCAAACCTCAATTTTTCAAACCTCAATTTTTCAAACCTCAATTTTTCAAACCTCAATTTTCCAAACCTCAATTTTCCAAACCTTTTTTACAGGGGGTGTATTTATTATTTTTATTTTTTACAGGGGGTGTATTTATTATTTTTATTTTTTACAGGGGGTGTATTTATTATTTTTATTTTTTACAGGGGGTGTATTAATTTTTTTATTTTTTACAGGGGGTGTATTTATTTTTTTTATTTTTTACAGGGGGTGTATTTATTTTTTTTATTTTTTACAGGGGGTGTATTTATTTTTTTTATTTTTTACAGGGGGTGTATTTATTTTTTTTATTTTTTACAGGGGGTGTATTTATTATTTTTATTTTTTACAGGGGGTGTATTTATTATTTTTATTTTTTACAGGTTGTGTATTTATTATTTTTATTTTTTACAGGGGGTGTATTTATTATTTTTATTTTTTACAGGGGGTGTATTTATTATTTTTATATTTTAATGGGGGTGTATTTATTATTTTTATATTTTAATGGGGGTGTATTTATTATTTTTATTTTTTACAGGGGGTGTTTTTATTATTTTTATTTTTTACAGGGGGTGTATTTATTATTTTTATTTTTTACAGGGGGTGTATTTATTATTTTTATTTTTTTACAGGGGGTGTATTTATTATTTTTATTTTTTTACAGGGGGTGTATTTTCCAAATCTCAATTTTCCAAAGCTCAAATTTCCAAACCTCAATTTTCCAAACCTCAATTTTCCAAACCTCAATTTTCCAAACCTCAATTTTCCAAACCTCAATTTTCCAAACCTCAATTTTCCAAACCTCAATTTTAAAAACCTCAATTTTCCAAACCTCAATTTTCCAAACCTCAATTTTCCAAATCTCAATTTTCCAAACCTCAATTTTCCAAACCTCAATTTTCCAAACCTCAATTTTCCAAACCTCAATTTTCCAAACCTCAATTTTCCAAACCTCAATTTTCCAAACCTCAATTTTCCAAACCTCAATTTTCCAAACCTTTTTTTACAGGGGGTGTATTTATTATTTTTATTTTTTACAGGGGGTGTATTTATTATTTTTATTTTTTACAGGGGGTGTATTTATTATTTTTATTTTTTACAGGGGGTGTATTTATTATTTTTATTTTTTACAGGGGGTGTATTTATTATTTTTATTTTTTACAGGGGGTGTATTTATTATTTTTATTTTTTACAGGGGGTGTATTTATTATTTTTATTTTTTACAGGGGGTGTATTTATTATTTTTATTTTTTACAGGGGTGTATTTATTATTTTTATTTTTTACAGGGGGTGTATTTATTATTTTTATTTTTTACAGGGGGTGTAAGTATTATTTTTATTTTTTACAGGGGGTGTATTTATTATTTTTATTTTTTACAGGGGGTGTATTTATTATTTTTATTTTTTACAGGTTGTGTATTTATTTTTATTTTTTAAAGGGGGTGTATTTATTATTTTTATTTTTTACAGGGGGTGTATTTATTATTTTTATTTTTTACAGGGGGTGTATTTATTATTTTTATTTTTTACAGGGGGTGTATTTATTATTTTTATTTTTTACAGGGGGTGTATTTATTATTTTTATTTTTTACAGGGGGTGTATTTTTTATTTTTATTTTTTACAGGGGGTGTATTTATTATTTTTATTTTTTACAGGGGGTGTATTTATTATTTTTATTTTTTACAGGGGGTGTATTTATTATTTTATTTTTTACAGGGGGTGTATTTATTATTTTTATTTTTTACAGGAGGTGTATTTAATATTTTTATTTTTTACAGGGGGTGTATTTAATATTTTTATTTTTTTACAGGGGGTGTATTTTCCAAATTTCAATTTTCAAAATCTCAATTTTCCAAACCTCAATTTTCCAAACCTCAATTTTCCAAACCTCAATTTTCCAAACCTCAATTTTCCAAATCTCAATTTTCCAAATCTCAAATTTCCTAATCTCAATTTTCCAAACCTCAATTTTCCAAACCTCAATTTTCCAAACCTCAATTTTCCAAACCTCAATTTTCCAAACCTCAATTTTCCAAACCTCAATTTTCCAAACCTCAATTTTCCAAACCTCAATTTTCCAAATCTCAATTTTCCAAACCTCAATTTTCCAAACCTCAATTTTCCAAACTTCAATATTCCAAACCTCAATTTTCCAAACCTTTTTTTACAGGGGGTGTATTTATTATTTTTATTTTTTACAGGGGGTGTATTTATTATTTTTAATTTTTACAGGGGGTGTATTTTTTATTTTTTACAGGGGTGTATTTGTTATTTTTATTTTTTACAGGGAGTGTATTTATTATTTTTATTTTTTAATGGGGGTGTATTTATTATTTTTATTTTTTACAGGGGGTGTATTTATTATTTTTATTTTTTACAGGGGGTGTATTTATATTTTATTTTTTACAGGGGGTGTATTTATTATTTTTATTTTTTACCGGGGGTGTATTTAATATTTTTATTTTTTACAGGGGGTGTATTTATTATTTTTATTTTTTACAGGGGGTGTATTTATTATTTTTATTTTTTTACAGGGGGTGTATTTTCCAAATTTCAATTTTCCAAATCTCAATTTTCCAAACCTCAATTTTCCAAACCTCAATTTTCCAAATCTCAATTTTCCAAATCTCAATTTTCCAAACCTCAATTTTCCAAACCTCAATTTTCCAAACCTCAGTTTTCCAAACCTCAGTTTTCCAAACCTCAAGTTTTCCAAACCTCAATTTTCCAAACCTCAATTTTCCAAACCTCAATTTTCCAAATCTTTTTTTACAGGGGTGTATTTATTATTTTTATTTTTTACAGGGGGTGTATTTATTATTTTTATTTTTTTACAGGGGGTGTATTTTCCAAATCTCAATTTTCCAAATCCCAATTTTCCAAATCTCAATTTTCCAAATCTCAATTTTCCAAATCTCAATTTTCCAAATCTCAATTTTCCAAATCTCAATTTTCCAAATCTCAATTTTCCAAATCTCAATTTTCCAAATCTCAATTTTCCAAACCTCAATTTTCCAAATCTCAATTTTCCAAATCTCAATTTTCCAAATCTCAATTTTCCAAACCTCAATTTTCCAAACCTCAATTTTCCAAACCTTTTTTACAGCGGGTGTATTTATTATTTTTATTTTTTACAGGGGGTGTATTTATTATTTTTATTTTTTACAGGGGGTGTATTTATTATTTTTATTTTTTACAGGGGGTGTATTTATTATTTTTATTTTTAACAGGGGATGTATTTATTATTTTTATTTTTTACAGGGGGTGTATTTATTATTTATATTTTTTACAGGAGGTGTATTTATTATTTTTATTTTTTACAGGGGGTGTATTTATTATTTTTATTTTTTACAGGGGGTGTATTTATTATTTTTATTTTTTTTCAGGGGGTGTATTTATTATTTTTATTTTTTACAGGGGGTGTATTTATTATTTTTATTTTTTACAGGGAATGTATTTTCCAAATCTCAATTTTCCAAATCTCAATTTTCCAAAAAATAAATAATAAATACACCCCCTGTAAAAAAAAAATAATAAATACACCCCCTGTAAAAAAAAATAATAAATACACCCCCTGTAAAAAAAAATAATAAATACACCCCCTGTAAAAAAATAATAAATAATAAATACACCCCCTGTAAAAAAATAAATAATAAATACACCCCCTGTAAAAAATAAATAATAAATACACCCCCTGTAAAATAAATAAATAATAAATACATCCCCTGTAAAAAAAATAATAAATACACCCCCTGTAAAAAAATAAATAATAAATACACCCCCTGTAAAAAAAAATAAATAATAAATACACCCCCTGTAAAAAAAATAAATAATAAATACACCCCCTGTAAAAAATAAATAATAAATACACCCCCTGTAAAAAAAAAAATTCACCCCCCCTGTAAAAAAAATAAATAATAAATACACCCCCTGTAAAAAAAATAAATAAATACACCCCCTGTAAAAAAAATAAAAAATAAATACACCCCCTGTAAAAAAAATACATAATAAATACACCCCCTGTAAAAAAAATAAATAATAAACACACCCCCTGTAAAAAAATAAATAATAAATACACCCCATATAAAAAATAAATAATAAATACACCCCATATAAAAAATAAAAAATAAATACACCCCCTGTAAAAAAATAAATAGTAAATACACCCCTGTAAAAAAATAAATAATAAATACACCCCCTGTAAAACAAATAAATAATAAATACACTCCCTGTAAAAAAAATAAATAATAAATACACCCCCTGTAAAAAAAATAAATAATAAATACACCCCCTGTAAAAAAATTGATTTGGAAAATTGAGATTTTTGAGATTTGGAAAATTGAGATTTTTGAGATTTGGAAAATTGAGATTTTTGAGATTTGGAAAATTGAGATTTTTGAGATTTGGAAAATTGAGATTTTTGAGATTTGGACAATTGAGAATTTTGAGATTTTTTTTACAAGGGTAAATAAATACACCACCAGTAAAAAAATAAATAATAAATACACCCCCTGTAAAACAAATAAATAATAAATACACCCCCTGTAAAAAAAAAAATAATAAATACACCCCCTGTAAAAAAAAATAAATAATAAATACACCCCCTGTAAAAAAATTGATTTGGAAAATTGAGATTTTTGAGATTTGGAAAATTGAGATTTTTGAGATTTGGAAAATTGAGATTTTTGAGATTTGGAAAATTGAGATTTTTGAGATTTGGAAAATTGAGATTTTTGAGATTTGGAAAATTGAGAATTTTGAGATTTGGAAAATTGAGAATTTTGAGATTGGGAAAATTGAGATTTTTGAGATTGGGAAAATTGAGATTTTTGAGATTTGGAAAATTGAGATTTTTGAGATTTGGAAAATTGAGATTTTTGAGATTTGGAAAATTGAGATTTTTGAGATTTGGAAAATTGCGATTTTTGAGATTTGGACAATTGAGATTTTTGAGATTTTTTTTACAAGGGTAAATAAATACACCACCTGTAAAAAAATAAATAATAAATACACCCCCTGTCAAAAAAATAAATAATAAATACACCCCCTGTAAAAAAAATAAATAATAAATACACCCCCTGTAAAAAAAATAAATACACCCCCTGTAAAAAAAATAAATAATAAATACACCCCCTGTAAAAAAAATAAATAATAAATACACCCCATATAAAAAATAAATAATAAATACACCCCATATAAAAAATAAATAATAAATACACCCCCTGTAAAAAAATAAATAATAAATACACCCCCTGTAAAAAAAAAAAATTCACCCCCTGTAAAAAAAATAAATAAATACACCCCCTGTAAAAAAATAAAAAATAAATACACCCCCTGTAAAAAAAATACATAATAAATACACCCCCTGTAAAAAAAATAAATAATAAACACACCCCCTGTAAAAAAAATAAATAATAAATACACCCCATATAAAAAATAAATAATAAATACACCCCATATAAAAAATAAAAAATAAATACACCCCCTGTAAAAAATAAAAATAATAAATACACCCCCTGTAAAAAATAAAAATAATAAATACACCCCCTGTAAAAAATAAAAATAATAAATACACCCCCTGTAAAAAATAAAAATAATAAATACACCCCCTGTAAAAAAAAAAATAATAATAAATACACCCCCTGTAAAAAAATAAATAGTAAATACACCCCTGTAAAAAAATAAATAAATGCACCCCCTGTAAAACAAATAAATAATAAATACACCCCCTGTAAAAAAAAAAAATAATAAATACACCCCCTGTAAAAAAAATAAATAATAAATACACCCCCTGTAAAAAAATTGATTTGGAAAATTGAGATTTTTGAGATTTGGAAAATTGAGATTTTTGAGATTTGGAAAATTGAGATTTTTGAGATTTGGAAAATTGAGATTTTTGAGATTTGGAAAATTGAGATTTTTGAGATTTGGAAAATTGAGATTTTTGAGATTTGGAAAATTGAGTTTTTTGAGATTTGGAAAATTGAGATTTTTGAGATAAGGAAAATTGAGATTTTTGAGATTTGGAAAATTGAGAATTTTGAGATTGGGAAAATTGAGATTTTTGAGATTGGGAAAATTGAGATTTTTGAGATTGGGAAAATTGAGATTTTTGAGATTTGGAAAATTGAGATTTTTGAGATTTGGAAAATTGAGATTTTTGAGATTTGGAAAAATGAGATTTTTGAGTTTTGGAAAATTGAGATTTTTGAGATTTGGAAAATTGAGATTTTTGAGATTTGGAAAATTGAGATTTTTGAGATTTGGAAAATTGCGATTTTTGAGATTTGGAAAATTGCGATTTTTGAGATTTGGACAATTGAGATTTTTGAGATTTTTTTACAAGGGTAAATAAATACACCACCTGTAAAAAAATAAATAATAAATACACCCCCAGTAAAAAAATAAAAATAATAAATACACCCCCTGTAAAAAATAAAAATAATAAATACACCCCCTGTAAAAAAATTAAATAATAAATACACCCCCTGTAAAAAAATTGATTTGGAAAATTGAGATTTTTGAGATTTGGAAAATTGAGATTTTTGAGATTTGGAAAATTGAGATTTTTGAGATTTGGAAAATTGAGATTTTTGAGATTTTTAAAATTGAGATTTTTGAGATTTGGAAAATTGAGATTTTTGAGATTTGGAAAATTGAGATTTTTGAGATTTGGAAAATTGAGATTTTTGAGATTTGGAAAATTGAGATTTTTGAGATTTGGAAAATTGAGATTTTTGAGATTTGGAAAATTGAGATTTTTGAGATTTGGAAAATTGAGATTTTTGAGATTTGGAAAATTGCGATTTTTGAGATTTGGAAAATTGCGATTTTTGAGATTTGGACAATTGAGATTTTTGAGATTTTTTTTACAAGGGTAAATAAATACACCACCTGTAAAAAAATAAATAATAAATACACCCCCTGTCAAAAAAATAAATAATAAATACACCCCCTGTAAAAAAATTAAATAATAAATACACCCCCTGTAAAAAAAAATAAATAATAAACACACCCCCTGTAAAAAAAATAAATAATAAATACACCCCATATAAAAAATAAATAATAAATACACCCCATATAAAAAATAAAAAATAAATACACCCCCTGTAAAAAAAAAAAAAAATAATAAATACACCCCCTGTAAAAAAATAAATAGTAAATAGACCCCTGTAAAAAAATAAATAATAAATGCACCCCCTGTAAAACAAATAAATAATAAATACACCCCCTGTAAAAAAAATAAATAATAAATACACCCCCTGTAAAAAAATTATTTGGAAAATTGAGATTTTTGAGATTTGGAAAATTGAGATTTTTGAGATTTTTAAAATTGAGATTTTTGAGATTTGGAAAATTGAGATTTTTGAGATTTGGAAAATTGAGATTTTTGAGATTTGGAAAATTGAGATTTTTGAGATTTGGAAAATTGAGATTTTTGAGATTGGGAAAATTGAGATTTTTGAGATTTGGAAAATTGAGATTTTTGAGATTTGGAAAATTGAGATTTTTGAGATTTGGAAAATTGAGATTTTTGAGATTTGGAAAATTGAGATTTTTGAGATTTGGAAAAATGAGATTTTTGAGTTTTGGAAAATTGAGATTTTTGAGATTTGGAAAATTGAGATTTTTGAGATTTGGAAAATTGAGATTTTTGAGATTTGGAAAATTGAGATTTTTGAGATTTGGAAAATTGAGATTTTTGAGATTTGGAAAATTGAGATTTTTGAGATTTGGAAAATTGAGATTTTTGAGATTTGGAAAATTGAGATTTTTGAGATTTGGAAAATTGAGATTTTTGAGATTTGGAAAATTGCGATTTTTGAGATTTGGACAATTGAGATTTTTGAGATTTTTTTTACAAGGGTAAATAAATACACCACCTGTAAAAAAATAAATAATAAATACACCCCCTGTCAAAAAAATAAATAATAAATACACCCCCTGTAAAAAAATTAAATAATAAATACACCCCCTGTAAAAAAAATAAATAATAAACACACCCCCTGTAAAAAAAATAAATAATAAATACACCCCATATAAAAAATAAATAATAAATACACCCCATATAAAAAATAAAAAATAAATACACCCCCTGTAAAAAAAAAAAAAATAATAAATACACCCCCTGTAAAAAAATAAATAGTAAATAGACCCCTGTAAAAAAATAAATAATAAATGCACCCCCTGTAAAACAAATAAATAATAAATACACCCCCTGTAAAAAAAAAATAATAAATACACCCCCTGTAAAAAAAATAAATAATAAATACACCCCCTGTAAAAAAATTGATTTGGAAAATTGAGATTTTTGAGATAAGGAAAATTGAGATTTTTGAGATTTGGAAAATTGAGAATTTTGAGATTGGGAAAATTGAGATTTTTGAGATTGGGAAAATTGAGATTTTTGAGATTGGGAAAATTGAGATTTTTGAGATTTGGAAAATTGAGAT
Organism: Odiellus spinosus; assembly: GCA_963920705.1. Lineage (NCBI taxonomy): Eukaryota > Metazoa > Arthropoda > Arachnida > Opiliones > Phalangiidae > Odiellus > Odiellus spinosus. The sequence goes on along the minus strand of OY987228.1, from coordinate 18,365,577 downwards.
TTTTGAGATTTGGAAAATTGAGATTTTTGAGATTTGGAAAATTGAGATTTTTGAGATTTGGAAAATTGAGATTTTTGAGATTTGGAAAAATGAGATTTTTGAGTTTTGGAAAATTGAGATTTTTGAGATTTGGAAAATTGAGATTTTTGAGATTTGGAAAATTGAGATTTTTGAGATTTGGAAAATTGCGATTTTTGAGATTTGGACAATTGAGATTTTTGAGATTTTTTTTACAAGGGTAAATAAATACACCACCTGTAAAAAAATAAATAATAAATACACCCCCTGTCAAAAAAATAAATAATAAATACACCCCCTGTAAAAAAATTAAATAATAAATACACCCCCTGTAAAAAAATTGATTTGGAAAATTGAGATTTTTGAGATTTGGAAAATTGAGATTTTTGAGATTTGGAAAATTGAGATTTTTGATATTTGGAAAATTGAGATTTTTGAGATTTTTAAAATTGAGATTTTTGAGATTTGGAAAATTGAGATTTTTGAGATTTGGAAAATTGAGATTTTTGAGATTTGGAAAATTGAGATTTTTGAGATTTGGAAAATTGAGATTTTTGAGATTTGGAAAATTGAGATTTTTGAGATTTGGAAAATTGAGATTTTTGAGATTTGGAAAATTGAGATTTTTGAGATTTGGAAAATTGAGATTTTTGAGATTTGGAAAATTGAGATTTTTGAGATTTGGAAAATTGAGATTTTTGAGATTTGGAAAATTGAGATTTTTGAGATTTGGAAAATTGAGATTTTTGAGATTTGGAAAATTGAGATTTTTGAGATTTGGAAAATTGAGATTTTTGAGATTTGGAAAATTGAGATTTTTGAGATTTGGAAAATTGAGATTTTTGAGATTTGGAAAATTGAGATTTTTTGAGATTTGGAAAAATGAGATTTTTGAGTTTTGGAAAATTGAGATTTTTGAGATTTGGAAAATTGAGATTTTTGAGATTTGGAAAATATTGATTTTTGAGATTTGGACAATTGAGATTTTTGAGATTTTTTTACAAGGGTAAATAAATACACCACCTGTAAAAAAATAAATAATAAATACACCCCCTGTAAATAAAAATAATTAATAAATACACCCCTGAAATAATCATATACACCCCCTGTAAAAATTGAAATAATCATATACACCCCCTGTAAAAATTGAAATAATCATATACACCCCTGTAAAAATTGAAATAATCATATACACCCCCTGTAAAAATTGAAATAATCATATACACCCCCTGTTAAAATTGAAATAATCATATACACCCCCTGTAAAGATATAAATAATCATATACACCCCTGTAAAAATTGAAATAATCATATACACCCCCTGTAAAAATTGAAATAATCATATACACCCCCTGTAAAAATTGAAATAATCATATACACCCCTGTAAAATTGAAATAATCATATACGCCCCCTGTAAAAATTTAAATAAAATTGATATAAATTTGAAATAAAATTGACATAAAATTGAAATAAAATTGATATAAAATTGAAATAAAATTAATATAAAATTGAAATAAAATTGAAATAAAATTGATGTAAAATTGAAATAAAATTGATGTAAAATTGAAATAAAATTGAAATAAAATTGAAATAAAATTGTAAAATTGATGTAAAATTGAAATAAAATTGATATAAAATTTAATAAAATTGATATAAAATTTAATAAAATTGATATAAAATTGAAACAAAATTTATATAAAATTGATGTAAAATTGAAATAAAATTGATGTAAAATTGATTTAAAATTGATATAAAATTGAAATAAAATTGAAATAAAATTGAAATAAAATTGAAATAAAATTGAAATAAAATTGAAATAAAATTGAAATAAAATTGAAATAAAATTGAAATAAAATTGAAATAAAATTGAAATAAAATTGAAATAAAATTGAAATAAAATTGAAATAAAATTGAAATAAAATTGAAATAAAATTGAAATAAAATTGAAATAAAATTGAAATAAAATTGAAATAAAATTGAAATAAAATTGAAATAAAATTGAAATAAAATTGAAATAAAATTGAAATAAAATTGAAATAAAATTGAAATAAAATTGAAATAAAATTGAAATAAAATTGAAATAAAATTGAAATAAAATTGAAATAAAATTGAAATAAAATTGAAATAAAATTAATATAAAAAAATAGACCCCCTTGAAAAAATAGACCCCCTTGAAAAAAATAGACCCCCTTGAAAAAAAATAGACCCCTTGAAAAAAATAGACCCCTTGAAAAAAATAGACCCCTTGAAACAAATAGACCCCCTTGAAAAAAATTAGACCCCCTTGAAAAAAATAGACCCCCTTTAAAAAAAATAGACCCCCTTGAAAAAAAATAGACCCCCTTGAAAAAAATAGACCCCCTTGAAAAAAATAGACCCCCTTGAAAAAAATAGACCCCCTTGAAAAAAATAGACCCCCTTGAAAAAAATAGACCCCCTTGAAAAAAATAGACCCCCTTGAAAAAAATAGACCCCCTTGAAAAAAATAGACCCCCTTGAAAAAAATAGACCCCCTTGAAAAAAATAGACCCCCTTGAAAAAAATAGACCCCCTTGAAAAAAATAGACCCCCTTGAAAAAAAAAGACCCCCTTGAAAAAAAAAGACCCCTTGAAAAAAATAGACCCCCTTGAAAAAAATAGACCCCCTTGAAAAAATAGACCCCCTTGAAAAAAATAGACCCCCTTGAATAAAATAGACCCCCTTGAAAAAAATAGACCCCCTTGAAAAAAATAGACCCCCTTGAAAAAAATAGACCCCCTTGAAAAAAATAGACCCCCTTGAAAAAAATAGACCCCCTTGAAAAAAATAGACCCCCTTGAAAAAAATAGACCCCCTTGAAAAAAATACACCCCCTTGAAAAAAATAGACCCCCTTGAAAAAAATAGACCCCCTTGAAAAAAATAGACCCCCTAAAAAAATAGACCCCCTTGAAAAAAGACCCCCTTGAAAAAAATAGACCCCCTTGAAAAAATAGATCCCCTTGAAAAAATAGACCCCCTTGAAAAAATAGACCCCCTTGAAAAATTAGACCCCCTTGAAAAAATAGACCCCCTTGAAAAAATAGACCCCCTTGAAAAAATAGACCCCCTTGAAAGTATAGACCCCCTTGAAAGTATAGACCCCCTTGAAAAAATAGACCCCCTTGAGAGTATACACCCCTTGAAAAAATTGACCATTTGAAAAAATACAGCCCTTGAAAAAAATGGTATAGTCCCAATTGATCGACTTTTAAGTGATCGAAACCAGTTTTTTTTGGATTAAATGATCGAAATATTTAGGTTAGGTTAGGTTAGGTTAGTTTTTTAACTCAATCGATCATATGAAATTCGACCATTTCGACCCAAATCGAAAAAAATAGACCCCTTGATAAAATAGGTCCCTTGAAAAAATAGACCCCTTGAAAAAATAGACCCCTTGAAAAAATAGGCCCCCTTGAAAATGAAGACCTCCCTGTAAAAATTTACCTTAGAAAAAAATAGACCCCTTGTCTAGTCTACCACTCTACCGCGAAACCGCTAATTTAGTCGGCATAAAAACCAACAAATAAACTTGTATTAGATTTCCCTATTCTATAACACCAGCTTAATACGAACGCTGAATTGAAAGCGCGAAAATTGGTTTTATCGTGAGGAAATATTTTTATATCGCGCAAATATGGCACACGTGTGTCTGATCCCTCCATTTTTTATTGGTCCACGAGTGATAGACGAATAGTTTAAGCCTATCGCGAAACTTTCTTGAAAAATCGTACCCTATTAGTCTCTGTAAATTAAAATTCTTAAGAAATATTCCATGTATAAATAACGCCAACCCACCAACCTAAAGATTCATTACGTTGCCATTTGAACGTGAAAAGATAACGAGGAAACTCGAAACAAAGTGGGAATAAATGTTTCGCGATAGCCAATATGATCTCGTATCAAATCACAAACTCGAGAGGCAAAACTAATTAGTATCGCGTTGTTTGCGAAACAGGGTGTCACGTTTGAAGACATACTCCCCAAATTTCCTATATAAATTCGTGGCGATTGAATTAATTCAGATAAAGAGTAAACGAAAACGCACGCTCACGCGTTGAACCTAGATTTCATTCCGTTATTCGACTCAAGGCGTACTGATCTCGCGTATTTATAGGCCAGATCAGTTATTTCGTCGTTGTCTAGACTCTAGAGGTATTCCAAACATGATCCGAAGTCGTAACTAAGCGAACAAAAGGAAGGAATATAATGTTTGGGGCGAATATCTTAAGTTAAAAGCTAAATAGGGATGGAAGATGTAGGCGGTATATTTCGCGAGCCAGGAGCGTACGACAGTCTAATCCGACACGAACTAGACGTGTCGCTACCGAAAAGGAAGTCATTCTTAGTTTCTCCTCTCACTCTCTCGTTCCCGAATTCGTCATTACGGCTTATAACGGAGAAAAGAGCTGGAGGGGGAGGAATGGTCTCGAAAAGAGCAAAGGTAAACACGAGAGTCGCACCTGGCGATGGCAGAAGCTTCTCTTCGGCTTTACGAGCTAACTTCCTCCACACCCAGCCTATGATCTTCCCGCGATCTCGACTTTCCCTTTCTCCCTTTTCCAATAATTCCTCTTCCTACAGCTAGCGAACAGCGGCGACACCTCGAGGGAAGAATTAGGATCTAAGATCTTCCGTGGGGGCAGCCTATAGAGAAAGAGAGAGAGAGACGAGGTCTCCGTTAATTCGTTGTTTTCTTAGAGATTCTTTAAGCCGAGCTCGGCAAGGTCTTTAAATTTTCTTCGAAAACAGGATCGTGGGTTACAACGCGTCACACACCGTACGTTTCGCTTATGGCTCCTGAATTAAAAGATATTTTTGTTGTCATAATCGATTATGTTATATGTTAGGGGAACTATTTTTACGGGTTATATGTTTTGAATAGCTTACAGTTAACTTTTAATTAAATTATATTATTACTAGAACTAATTAAATCTGAGATTATACTTTTTTTTAACTATTAGGCATAATATCTCAAAGGTTTTGTCATATGAAATAGCTTTGACCAAGTCTGAAGAGACTTACGAGACTCAACTTGGGATTTTGGTTTTTACAATATTATTTACAATTTTTTCGGGGGTAATGACTTTGTTATGTTTTGAGATTTATTTTATGGACATCAACCTTAATTTAGATTTGCACAATATTAGAATTTTTGGTATGCCGGTAGAGTTCTGTTTATTAGTATAGTGTTACATAATTTAATTCCAGTTTAAAATAGGGAGTTGAGTTTTCTAGACGTTCTGGCGTAAGGATCTTTTAAATGCTTTTGAAGGTAGAGATAAAAAAGGGGATCAAATACTATCATGTATAATTCAAATACTAGAATGGGTGCGATTAGTCATTCATTTCTCTTTCACTTTCCCTTTCTTTAAAATTTCCAATGGATAACTAACAATCGGGGATAATTCGATATCTGTGGAAAAAACCACTCCTATATGTTAAATTAAATATTAATTAATGCGTAATTTAAATTTATGGTTCCAGAAGCCGATGAAACCCTCCTTTGAAGTCTATTACTCCCGGGTCTTGTCAACCCCTCTCTGTATGGGTTATTCTCAAAAGGCGCGATCCGTACGCCTCCTAACGGTAGATGTTTTCGGAGCGGGAGCTCGTCGAGCGAATATCTCTAGCAGCCTTGGAGTTCGTCCAAAAACGTCGTCGTTTGTGGAGAGAGAGAATTTCCAATTTTCCGTAGACAGGGGGGATGAAGTACGACCCCTTCTAACTCGTAAAATTGTGAATTTTACCCATACAGAGAGGAGCGCTATATGGAACATTGGAGTAGTAGACTTCAAAGGAGGGTTTCATCGGCTTCTGATGGTTCCTATAGCGGAGACCGGGAATTATTCAAACGTAGATATCAGATTAGTTAAGTGAGAATTTAAAAAAAAAAGTTATTAAGGATTAGAAGATTTGCTAATGATTAGAAAATTTGTTAAAGATTAGAAGATTTGTTAAAGATTAAAATATTTGTCAAAGATTTGTCGAGATTGGTCCTGATTTGATAAGATTTTTAAAGATTTGAAGATTAAAGATTTGAAGATTTGTTAGGTACTTGAATGATTTCTTGGAAATTCGAAGAGATTTTACTCAAAACAGAAAAAGGTTTACGATTACTCGCACTAGATGTGGTCTTCTCCGGGGACACAGATGCTTTGCAGTTGGAACACTTTTACCGACGCTATGGTGAAAATCTGTCGAAATCCAGAACTGACTACATTACCTACTAGCTTGGAAGGCTAATTGGAACAAACTAAAAACATTACGGAGGAATAAATGCTAATGCTTCGGAAATATATCCTAAAAAACAAGCAGATTATTTTTTTTTTATAGAAAAAGCAATATTTTTTATTTTTTTTTTTTTCACAAATTTGGCCATGTTTATCGTATTTTTTATATATAATGCAGAATACACGCTGCTTTACAAGTGGCAAAAAGTAGTATTATACGTTAACAAATGATTAAATGTTATTTTTTGTTTGTTTCTTTGTTTTTCGGTGTTTATTTTTACCATTATTATCTTTATTCATTATTTATTTTGCATCCTTTCGGCAATTAACGTCCGAATCAATCTCAAAATTTTTCTCCCCCTTTAAAAATGGATATTTACAATGTTTGGCACAATGATTCGCTCAAATGGGCTTTAAATTTTGTTTTTTTGTTGGTTTTTTATACATATATCCGAAGAAATTTAAGTTTTTTTTTTTTGTTTTTTTTTTTCTTTCTTTTTCATTATATTACACGATTCCAAAAAAAATGTTAAGCTTATGGCTTTTTTGTTTTTTGGTTTTTCGATGCTGACGCAAAATATTATACACGAAGAAATATTGTTTTAAAAAAAATCGAACAAGAAACGTAAGGCGTAGAAAAAATATTTTTCTTTTTTTCTTATATATAATATGCGCAAATTTTATATACCTTTAGTTTATATTATAAAATGAGAATAATTAATAGAGTATAAAATTAAAATAAAGAGTATTTGGCTGGCAAAAAAAAAAGTTTAAAATATCTATTGCACAACATATATTAAAAGCAAAAATAATATAAAAACCGGAGATTCGTTAATTTAAATGCTTTTAGTTTAAAAAACGAAATAATTTAGTATTATTTAAATTTAATTCGTATTTTTAACTTTGATATAGTAATGGGTATTCAATTATTCAATCACAGGGTCCGTTTACTAGGGTTCGAAAAGGAAGAGACATTTTGAAAATAGGCCGACTACTTTGGCCCCAAAACGGCAGCAAAAACCAGATTACTGAGCTACAAAAGCGAGGTTAACGTCACCATCACATTTAATTATCTCTGTTGAAGCCGTAATTTGATGTAAAATTAACCGTTTTTGGTGCGGAAATAACGGGGATATTTTAAAAACACTTTTTCCAATCCCGATTAAAACGAATAAACGGACATTTGGAAAGAAATTTTTAAGAGAAATCGGTTATATAAGATGTAAATTCATTCGCTAGTTAACTACTAACAATAATATAATGAAAGCGGCATCTCTGTATGATGGATTAAACATTAAACTTAATTTTATTAATCATTAAATTACGAATTTTGGATAGTATTACTATTTTAATTTAATTTAAACGACGGAGAAAAATCTTACTACTTAAGCTACGATTACACTAATCAATTTTAAACAGCGCTTCAGCGTTCAAATAAACCTTTCAAGATAATTAAATTTTTTATCTATACAGATGACCCCAAAAATTTTAATTTTGACCTTCCAAGACCGCTTAAACACTGTTAGAAAGGGCTATATTGTAAGGATAATTTAGCAGAATAAAAATGCATCTTATATAAGAACGAAATACCCATTTTATAGGTGATTACTGTAAAAAGAAGATAAATTAAAATATATATTTAAAAAAAATATATCGAACGTTTTTAATGAAAAGCAGCGAATAATTTTTCAACGTTTTACTTTTTCAATATTGTATTTTTATATTCGTTTTTCAAATCGAAATATATGGCACAGTAGTTTCAGGTATATATATAGATTTTTGTTTTTTTTCTTTATCGTAAAAGTCTACGAGATTTTTATATAGGCACAATTTGCGAAGTCTTCCTGACTATTAAAAAATTTCACCATTTTTAATTTTTCAATTACCGTAATCAATTTTTTGTTTAGTTTTTTTATGGTTCGATTTGACTGAAACCTATATAACGTTTTTAGACTAAAATGAATACAGCAACTATAGTATATCAATTTCAAATTCGCGAATTTTAAAATTAACATTTTTCTTGGCAAAATTTTATACTAATTATTATTATTTTGGCACGAGAGCTAATTTCTTTTGGAAGACGGCTCTAATTTAAAGTTTTTCATTGTTTTAAAACCTGTTTTTTGTTTTTTTTAGGAAATGGGGGAAAGGGTTTGAAGTTTTTTGGTATTTTTTAAAGTTTTTTTTTGAAATTTTTGGTGGAAGAATATTTTTTTTAAGTTTTTTTTTTAAGGTTTTTTAGAATTTATGGAAAAATTTCGATCACAGACCATCAAGAATTGAATTGAAGAACATTTAGTTGGTTTAGTTTGAAGGAATTTTGGGATTTGGGAAAATTTTCTTACTGGGCTTTAGAAATAGTTTATTAATTTAATTTAACTAGTTGAAGCGGCGGGGGAGGATTTTTTTATCATTATTATACATTCTGACTAGCAGATACTCAAATCGAAAGATAATACGCGTTTTAACAGCTTTAAACTTACCAATCATAGCAGCAAAAAGATTATTTTCATCTAAATTTGATACGAAACTAAAAAATTTGTTAAAATAAACTTTTAAAATATTCGTTGCCTTTTAAAATGTTTATTTTTCCTTATTTTATACTATTATTATATATATATATATATATCTATTTTTGTCGTTGTTCTATATTCGATAGAGAAAAAAAATGGAGAAGGAAATTCTTTGGTATTTGTATGAATTTAATTACGCTAACATGAACATATCACTGTTTATTCGTACTGCTTCGTGAAGTCTCTATTTTTACCAAGAAATCATTTGAACTACTGTTTTAATGTTTAAATTATATAAAAACTTGCAGGTTATTAAATTATCTGACATGTTTATCAGTGTAATTAGAGCTATTTTAATCATTCAAATTTAAATATAGTAATTAAACCAATCAGCTTATTTCTCAGACTCAAAAATATTGTTTTACTACATCCACTCTTTTAATTGGCTGATTTAGGTCTGACGATCAAATAAACAATCTAATGCAGTGATATATTGATGTTAAAGTAAATGAATTCACGGTATTTGATAATGATTAATTAAAAATTGCAACTAAATTAAAAAGAATTAAAAATATGCATGACCAGAATTTTTAAAGAGTTTTTTTTTTTCTTTGGGGAGTAAATAATGCGAAATTCCAACCATATTTTTTTAACCAAAATACTTGAACTTGTTTTTGGCTATAATTTCTTACAAAGGAAACTTTTCATGTAAAAATAATTTATAAAATAATAAGAAATATATAGGCATAGATAGGAACAAAAAATTTGTTTATAAAAATCTACGACACGGGGAGGGGAGGGGATTAAACATGAGTAAATTTGCTTCTTAAACATGTGTGAAGGATTTGATGAGCTAATAAAAATAACCATATTTGGCGATATAATAAAGAATTTTGGCTTTTGTTTTTGGATAAGATTAACATTTGACGTAAAAAGACTTACCGAAAAATGGAGAAAAAAAAAACCAAAAGATTATGGCCGCTATTATTTGGCAATTTTTTCTTTACCTTAAGTTATAATAAATTTGTTCTCTTTATTTATAGAGCACTATATATATATTTATATATATTTAGTGAAAATTTGTTTTTTGGTTCAGACACATATATGTTATTTATATATATATATATCAGAAATATATAAAAATTTCATAGAACAAATACGAATGTTCAACGTGTTTTTTTGTCCTAAGAGAAATAAAAAAAAAAAAAAAACTCCCGAATTTCCCTAGAAACATCTTTGGCCTATTAGCGAAGAGTATTTTAACTTTTTTTGTAAGAGTTTTATCGCGAATTATTTGATCGATTATGGACGTAATCGAATGGAAATGTTTCTTCGATTAATCGAAAATAAGATTCTTCTTGAAAAGGGAAGGGGGAAAAATTCGGGGGGATATAACGCGTTCATTCCCGGTAAGGCTTGCAATAGCTGTATCTGTGGTTCATGTGTTGGCTATACGAACCGGAATGGGAGAATCGTTTCATACATTTTTGGCATTGAAAAGGTTTTTCCCCGCTGTGTAGACGCTTATGTTCGGTTAAATGGTGTTTATGCTTAAAGGCCTTGTTGCATACGTCGCACTTGTGAGGACGTTGGCCTAGTAGAAACAAAAACCCCGAGGAAAATTACATAAAGGAAGTTTAGCGCGACAAATACCGGGAGAATGAACCGATCCTCAATACGAATAAAATCGACAGGCGATTAAATGAACTTACCAGAGTGTTCGTACTTGTGTCTGGCCAATGAACTCTGTTTACTAAAGGTTTTGTCGCATTGATCGCAACCGTAAGCTCCTTCTTCGGACTCGGGTTTACCAGGAGTGGAAGACGGTTTCCATAGCTTCCGTCTCTTGGCGTTGGCGGAAGAAGGCGAAAGTTGACCGTCGTACACTTCCGAACTATCTTCTAGCGGGCTGCCACTTTCGTCCATGTCGTTTTCCTGAAACGGACAAAAAGAAAAAGACATTAGAACCAATAACTTTAAAATTTTAGGATTTAATTAAACTGGATCGCGGTTAAAGGATTTTTTATTTACCTTCCACATTTTCTTGTAAAGTTTTTTTGCACCGGATGACTCATCGTATTCTCCGAGAATGGGTGAAATTGAAGATTTGTTGCCGTTCCTGAGTTCGTCCGGGCTTTCTGAACCTTCTCTGCTAGCGGCGTCGCTGCAAGAAGGCGGTCTGCCGTCCATTTCGTCGTGGTAATTGTACGCCAAATCGACTTGGCCGCGCAAGCCTCCGACTCCTAAAGTTCGATAGTTTTGGTAATCGATAGCCAATTGTCCGATACGTTCGCCATTGCGCCCAGTCTCTTGGTACGAAGAATCGTTGGTCGAGTGACTGTCGCTGTCGGATAATTTGGGCGACGTTGAGCCTCGTCCGCCGTAATGGACGTGATTGTTATTCGTCTGGCCAAAGAGTTGCCCGTAAATGCCCAATGGAGAAGCGTGATGGGAATTGGTGATGAACCCGGCCCGTTGAAGCCTCTGGGCCAAGGAATCCGCTTCTTTCAATAAAAAATTTGAAGATACATTCCCGAATTTTTCGCCTTCCCTATACGAACGAGTGGAGAAATAAAAATATTATAATTCGACTTTCAAGACAAAGTTTAGCGATGGTTGAAACTTTTGCTGACCTTTTGAGGGCTCTTTCTCCGGTTCTGGGTGAATCCGAAGATTCTTTAAAAGGCGTGGACATGCGCGACGACTTGTGGCTTAAATTTAGCGCCTCTCCGTCGATCAAATCGGGCGAAGTGACGGTGGAGGTAGAAGCCGGAGAATAAACGTTGGAACCTTTTTTACTCTTGACGGAGAGATCTAACGGTTGTTCGGAACCCATTTCCGGATAGGTTCCGGGCGATTGCGAGAGTACTTGAGTGGAGTAGCGCGAGGAAGGAGGGCTGTTTTTGCCATCGCCGAAAGTCAAAGAGCTGAACGGTCCGAACGGTTTGTAAACAGGCACGTGTAAGGGACTCTTAGGTTCCCCAGCGTTCGCCGCGCGCTCTTTTTCTCTAGCGTCACGGAACCAAGACTGGATGGCTTTGAAAGAAGAATTCAGTTCGCGGGCCATTCTCATCAGATCAACTTTCTTCGGTCGAGAATTGGAGTAGAATCTCGCTCGTAAATAACGTTGAGTCTCTTCCGTAGCGTTTAATTCGGCGTAGTCCTTGGAGATAATTTCGTCGTCTTCATCTTCACCGGCGCTGTTAGCCTCGCTTCCGGGAGACTTCCTGCCCAACTTGTCCGCGTCTCGAGGTTCTCTTTTGGTTTCGAAAAGCTCCTTAACGAAGCCGACTAAATGCTCGGGCCTTTGTTTGCAAAGGTACCTTTCGTGTTGGTGAAGATCTACTTTGCTCGGACAGGGCTCCTGACAAAATCGGCAGCGGTTATCGCCCTCTTCGGCGTTCTTCTTCTCATCGTCGCCGCTCTCGTTGCCGCTTTCTCCATTTCCCAGCATATGGCCGCCGCCAGTCTTGCCAGCGGCTAAGATAGAAGGGGCGTTTAGTAGTTCCGGTAAGATACCGTTCTTAGCGGATTTGACGCTCTGTTGCTTACAGACGGTGGCGTCGACAATTTCCAAGATGCGTTTGACGGCGTTCATATCTTGATGCTCAGCGGCCGATAAAGAGGGAGACGGAGGGTTTTCTGGTTGTTCGACTTTCACGACTATCTTGTCACCGGACTCCGTGTCTCTGGCGCTTTCGGACGGACGCTCGACGTTTCGCGGCGACAGTCGACCGCCTGGTAGTTGAGATTGAAACTCTTTGGACGGTCCGTTTAAGCCGTTAGCCGAGCGGTTCTTACCGATACCGAGAAGAGAGGAGTGTTGGTGGACTTCGGGGTTGCCGATCAAACTCGAAACGTCTCTACCCGAGGCCAAAATTTCTCGTAGTGACAAATGGTTAAAATGCGGTAATTGTAACAAACTAGACATGTCGGCGAACGGGATATAGGGCGGTGGGACCAACGCGTTCGGAAAATGGTTTGCCAAGAGAGTTTGGATATTCAAACTGTAGGCCGCGGCTGCGGCGGAATTGAAACCCTGCACTCCGGCCAAATTCAGCGAACTCTGAGAATGGTGCGCATTGTTTTGATTGGACGACTGGTGATGCCTAGAAGTAGGGCCCATGTCTAGAGGACTGGGGAATAGCGGAAATCTGTCGTTGGGTAAATAACCGACGGAACTGGCCAAAGAGTTCGCGCCGGAAACGTCAGAATGACCACCTCCGTGATGGGGAGAATTCGTAGAATTGCTCGAAGAACCATATTTGGGAATTATGGGTCGATAAGCCGCGTTGGCCGAATTTTGCTGGACATTATTCAGATGATGACTGACCGTGTTGTTATTCGTCGTTCCTCGACCCCTGCTAGACTTTAGATCAATTTTTCGCACCTATAGAGGGGAGGGTGTGGAAATTAAATTTGGTAAACGCGAACGAGTAGAATACCGTATACTATCGAAATAATATTAAAGATATTTACCTTGAGGTTGACGACTAGGCACTTCTTGCTGGTCATGTGAGACGAATAGGATCCGGAATGGGAGAATCTCTTTTGGCAGTTGGGGCAGGCGAAGGGCTTCTCTCCGCTGTGAATGCGAATGTGCTCCTTGAGATGATGTTTGAACTTGAAGGCCTTCCCGCACTCCGGACATTTGAACTTGCGCAACACGGCGCTTTCGTCGTGACTGATCATGTGTCGCTGTAGACGGTAGACGTTGGCAAAGCTCTTATTGCAGACCTGGCATGACTGCGACGCGGGGGTATTTCAGGGGGGTCAAGAGGTCGAAAGGATAGAAAGGACCCGGGATAGAGAGTACCGATGAAGGTTCCAGAATGAGAGAGAAAGAAAGAGGCCAAGGATATAGAAAGGACGAGGTAAGGAGGAGAAGGTTAAGAAACGAAGGTTAAAAGTACCGGATAAAAGGAGGAAAGAACGAGTTGGCGAGCGGACAGGTCTTTTCTCCGGGAGAGTATCAAACAAATATAGAAATCCCGCGTGCAATGGAAACAGAAATCTCTTTCCAGACAGGCAAACAAAATGCGAAAGAAGAACAACCCAAGCCAGAACACGTTAATAGTAAGTCACGAGCTTGAAATTATTAATGCATCAATAGCTTGGAATATGGTAAAAATTTCAAAACCGCGAGCAATAGAAAAACCAAATGAAAGATGCAAACAACAAGAGTAAACAAAGAGAACTTTATCGAGCTTATACGAGCGAAATAATGGTAGAGGCTCGATATGATTGATCAAACTAGAAACGAATCAAAGTTTCATTTTTCACAATTCGATAATTTTTAACAACTAAATAATTACGTAAATTATTACTTGGCAAAAATAGCTCCGCAAAAGTTTTGAAGCGACAATGTATGGGTAGACGTTTGTTTCAAACTACGTAACACGGCGAAAACGAGCAAAACGTGCGGAAGCGTACGTTGATGATTCTTAACGACAAAATAGCGCAAAATATAACGGTCAAACTCGGACAAATATAAACGTTGAAATGGCCACGAGGGGATAATGAGAAAGGGGGAAGGGGAACCCGCGATTCTAGGGCTATTCGCGTAGGGATCTTTCCCGAGACCGTTTTGTATAATAAAAGGAATATCGTTCTTACCTGATTTCCGCTAACGAATTGGTGAGTTTGTTCGTGTCTTTCCAACTGATCCCGGTTGGCGAAAGCGACGTTGCACTTGCCGCAAGAGAAATTGCGGCTTACCGTCGAGAGTCCCGCGCCGTCCAGAGAGGGTAACTCGGTGGCCGGGACTCCGTCTCCGATCGAGGACCTCGCCGTCACCGCGGCCGAGAGACTGGTTGGAAGAGGCTGGATCGGCGGATTCGCTTCGGGACGAGGAGAGGCAGCCGCGGAGAGCGCGGCGGGGAGGAGAGAGCTCCTGGGATGCTGCGTTCTCGCCGTGAGAGACGGTGAGAACTGATCCGCCTCTAGGTGGAGCCGCCGGTGTTCGGAGGAGAGGTGATCTCGCAGGCAATCTATGGAACGGCACCCGGAGAAGACGCGCGGACAATGAGGACACTTCAACGTGCAGTCCAATCGCGATTCTGAACCACCGAAAAGAGAGAAAACGAATATACCCTTTTTAAAATCAAGCGGTCACTTTTACGGATACAAAACGCCTTTTGCCCCTACTATCATCCCCACCCTTCATACTCAAATTGTAAAAGGAAAGGCCAAACCAGAAATCAAAACCCTTTTTTCATACTCAATCTATTATTATTACCAGTATTAAATAAAATTTACGCGAGATTAATAAAAAACAGATATAAGCGTACGAAATAGATAACATTTCTTACGAAAATACCTTAAAAAAAAGTCCTCAAATAATGGAATTAAGTTTAAAAATAAGCTAGGGTTTTAAATTACGCAGTCTAGCGTTAATCTTTATTAAGAAATTACCTTAATAAAAGAGACATTTCATTAAAATGCAAATTTGGTGCTTGAGAGTTTTTTTTGACGTTAATAAGAAAATGCCTAATACATAAAAAAAAAAAAAAAAAAAAAAAACGCTGATAGGTTTTGAGATTTTTTTGTAGTAGAACTCGGATGGAAAGTCTGTTTTTGGCTTTATTAATCAGCCATAGCCATTCCCTAATAGAAACCACCCAAAATTAGTCTATAGGTCTAGAAAAAATTATGGTGGGAGCGGTCATTATCTTAAATTCACGAAAAAGCGGTCATTTTTAGATAACTTAATTTCAAATTCAATTTCAAGAGCTTCCTTTTCCTATTTAGTTATATAAAGTCAGGTACTTTTCAAGGTACGATATTAATTATACGGTGTATATATAAAAGAAACCTTAATAAAGAGAGTAACGGAAAACTTAATGAAAACCCCTATAAGTTTGTTTTACATAGATATTCAATGCGCGGCCGAGAAACGACACTGCAGGTACATATTGGTAAAAATAGAGACGTACGAAATAGAATGACGTACAAAGATTACACAGAGACAATTTTTTCGTGGTATTAACCTAATTCTCTAAATTAGAACTTATATTTTGATTTAATTAAAAAACATAATATTGTACATATACTACTTTTTAAAGCCTTCAGCAATAATTAATTAGTAAAAAAATCTCAACGAGTACACCTTGAATGGCGTCAGTTCAAACTACAATGATGATATAAAAATTAAAAATTATCCTATTCTTTTAACATGGATTAATCTCCACAGCCTTTTTCAAATATTCCAACTCCTTTCGAACGAAAGTATATCTGTTTAAGAGGAGATTACAACGTGGAAAATATTGTGGCAGATAAATACATAATGTTATACTTCAAAAGGGACAAAGTAGTCGTTACAGAATCCTCTTGAACAGAGTTCATTTTCAAATTTCCGATGCAACTAAATAAAAAATTGTAATTTTAACTCTGTCTTTTAGTTTTAACATAGAATCGGGAGTTAAAAAAGTCGTATCTCTCGCGAGTTTACGAATAATAAAATGGGAAATAGTTCCGGAAGAGTGGAACAAATTTTCACGTGAATTTTACGGCGAGTCTTTAGATACTAGCTACTTTGAAACCGTTTTCAAAGCGTTTTGAATGTTCAAATAAACTTTTAAAGCCAATAATTCTGTTTTTTTAATTAATCTACCCTAAAACGTTACAGTTTGACCTTTTCAAGACTGTTGAAAACAGTTTTAAAGTCTCGTGTGAACTCGGCTTTTGTTGCTACGCAATTTTGAATTCGTTTCAATCTTCCCAATAACATTATAAGGAAATATTCATACAGGTGGTTTTCACTTTTAGAACAACGTAAGAAATTAATGAATCGCTTAGATAAAAAGTATCTACATAATATATTTAAGCGACATTCAAATTTATGTATTAAAGCTCTGGGACCCTAAAATTTAATCGGCTCGAAATCTATATATATATATAGGCGCGCGTCAGTCCGGAGAAGAGCTTCTTAACCTTTAACAAGCTAAGTATATAAGCAACAAAACCTCTTATAAACGAGCTTTAATCGAAAATCACCGCGGGAAGTCTTTCCGGGATACATTAAATTTCCTATTTATTTAACCTTTTACGAGAAGTGGGCAGGTTGAGCCTCTAAGCGTCGCCGAGTGAGAGAGAGAAGAAAAGGGAAGGAAGAGACTGGGAGCAGAAAGAGAGCGAGAGGTATAGAGGAAGGGAGTGAGTGAGGTAGAAAGCGAGGGATAGGGATCTTTTAAGTGGAGAGCCGTCATTCCTTCCCCATAAATTCTACGCGGTTAAACAGATTTCTCGCCAAGCTTAAAGTTGTCGGCGCCAGGTAAAGGATCCCGCGGCCAAGAGAGAGAGAGAATGAAGGAAAAGAGGGTATTAAAGCGAGGGAAGCGTTTATTTGGAAAGAGACCGACCTCTCGGAAGAGAGGACGCTCAATCTTCCAAATTAGATTGCTGGCTGCCGCGCGCACCTCTGTATAAGATCTCTTTCTCTCTTTCACCTGCAGCCATGTAATAAACTCTTCTGGCGGGGTTCTAGAGCATCACCTATAGCTATGGAAAAATCTTTTGCCCGTAAACGATGATAGAACGATAGAGAAGAGAGTTCTGGCATCGTTCCGTTCTAGCGATCTTCCATCGCTACGCCTCTTTCAAAAAGAAGAGAAGAAAATCGCCCCGTTTTCCATCGCTCAACGGAACTGGAAAAGTTTCGCAGTGGCTATAGAGCCTAAAATACCGCTATATCAACTATATTTCGCGATAATATTTCTAGTTATATAACAATATTCCGAAAGACCGATTTTATAAATTTTGGAAAAGCGGTTAAAATTAAAGGAATTAACGCCCACCCGAGTTAAAAGTTTCCAAACTCAATTACGAACCTATCTCGCTCGACCCCAATTCACCTTGAACCTTAAAAGTTCCGAAAAGTTGGATCGATTAAAGTGGTTCCAGGAAATTGCGAAAGAATCGTTTGAGAATTTCAATCAGTTTCCCGGAATTTTGGAAAATCAATTTTAGTTCATATTTTGCTGATTCTTGAAACTAGATATTTACTGATCTAATTACCGTCTTCTTCGATAAACTAACGCAATTGGTTCATCTTTACAGAGCATTCAACATCGATAATTGACTGAACGCCGTTGTTTCATCTTTCCCAAACATTCCAGCGTCTTCCTAACGTCGCGGACAATGTTACTTGTTAGTCTCGACAGCATTTAGTCTTTGGGAAACTGTTTCAAACTAAACAGACGTAAACGGCAAAACACCTATACTTCACGTTTCGAGGTAAGTTTACTCAAACTAATTGAGAAATCTCGGGTGGTGCATACCTGAGTGTAAACTTCTTCAATATCCAAAGCGCGTATAAACTTAACCTAAAGGGTTTAAAGTAGGGGAGCGTGTGGAATTTAGTTTCGAAAATGTTCCAACTATATTAGAGCTCTAGCTAGTTGGACTAGAGTCTCCCCCAGAGGAATCATCGGCCGAAACCAGTAAACAGACTAATAGGGCTGTTCTCTCCCCCGCTCTTCTCTTATAGAGAGAGATCCAGCCCCGTATATCCCCGTGTTTAGATCTCTCATCCTTATTCTCTCTCTCTCTCTCTCGCCACCCGCGCATAGAAGTGGTGCAGGGGTGCGTGCCTCTCCCTTCGGAGCAGGGAGTGAATCTTCTCTTTCCCGTCATCCCGTAGTATCCTCTATATACGTAAGCTTTAAAAGCGCGTACAAAAACGTATTCGAGTCACGATTCGTCTCGCAGAGTCGCCAAATGTTCTCAAACGCGGCTAGTCGTAAAATCGGACTGGCCAAATTTCAACCCCTTATACAGTTTCCTATCAAAGCCCGGATCTTGATCGTAAAAATAAGAGAAGCCAACCTTCCCTTTAGTTTTAATCGTGATACGGTACGCGCTTGGAAACAGGGAGAATAGGAAATTTTCTTTCACAAAACCAATCTCGATTTAATTCACCATGTTTTGCAACAGTTTTGATATATATTTTTTTCTTTCTTTTTTGTTGGTTCAAAAATATCATTTCAAATTCGCCTATACTTATAGCGAGATGGAGGGGGTATTTGTATTTCCAATAAAAACTGTTCGTTCTCTATAAACTGAAGAGGAGAAACTGATGTAGGAGACTGAAGCCCGCTCCGGAGGATGACTCGATTCTGCCTCGATTCAATAGGAGTTTTTTTTTCTCTCTTTTTTTCCCCCATTCCCTCACTTCCCCCGGATTCGCTATAAATCATCTAGCTGTCAGTATAGGGCCCGGAAACCCCGAAAAGTCACTTCTTTCACTGTATACGAGCTACGAGCGCGAGGAGGAAAGAGAGGACACCGAGCCACGCGCTCCTTAAATACGAATAGCTTTTTAGTAGGAAGATGCACTCGTTTTCTATGGACCCCAATACAATATCCAAAGAGATGACGGAGGTCGAGTTCAAATCTATACACGCAATTCTAGTTCTAATAAATATATCTCAAGTGCGGTTATATAATATAAGCTATCTTTCTTCGATATTTCGACGATGATATCTCAAACTGTGACGGTTAATAGCCCAATATGTATATATAGGTCACTGTTGGTTGCAACTTTAACAGAGCTAATCTCATCAATGGAGTTATTAATTAATCTTTAAATTTATACAAGTAGTCGTATGAAAATGATTTCTTGACCGACTTAATTTTCTATGTATTACAAAATTGACTACTCAATAATAATCCACTTCCGGTTTTGTCTACTTAATGGTTGTCTTCAAATACAGTCCTTAATATTAATAATATTAAAAAATATTATATATATTAAAAACGTAATATTACACAAAACATTTGGATTTTTCTTCTTTTTTAATTCAGCACAATTTCTAAAGGCACCGGTATTTAGTCCATTTATGGTGGTAATAAAACTCCCGGTACAAACTAGACTCTAAATCCTATTCGTAAGCTTGAAAGCCTGGGGCAAAATTGGAAGAATATATAGGAAGGTATAAGTTACACCTTTGGGTTTTATCCTTTAGAAACTTGGTTCCATTTAGGGTTCTATTTCAGAGAAGGTATAAAACGGGAGGCAATCGATGATTTCTTTCGAAAAGAAGCACCTTTCTATTCAAAAGGTAGTCGGATCGGCGACGAGGGAGAGAAAGAGAAGAAGACCAAGATGAAGAAGAAGAAGAAGAAGAGGAAAAAGAGGAGAAGTATAGAGAGAGATTGGACCGTTTCTTTGTTAGAGACATTTTCACCTTTAAAAAGCTGAGGGAGACTTTGAAATATATATTCGGTTCTCTCTCTCTCCCCACCCTATAGGAGACCGAACTAACCCACGCTGGCTTCTATGGTATAAGTCTTCTTCCTATTGTTCGAATTGTCACGCCGGGAGAGAAGAACCGTGAGTCTAGTCGCCCAGCATCGAGCACAGACCTTTTCAATATCCGAAAGCGCGCGAAAGAAAAGCTGGAGGTGTATTGGGGGAAAGACTACGATGTTCTTGCTATAGCTAGAAGTGGGGGGCGGGAAGGAGCGCCAAATCAGCTCTCGGCTGATTAAACTATACACGGCGGAGCCCTTTGTTGGATATCTTCCGGACTGAAGACTCCTTATAGCCTTCTCCTTCGCCCGGTTTCTTCCTTTTTAGCTCACGCGCGGCCGGGGAGACCTCCGAAAACTTCTTCCACTCGATTTAAGGTTACCTCGGGGAACTTGGAAAACGAAAACCCAACCTTTTACCTCTTCCCATCACCCTCTAACTCCCTCTTCACTCCTCGCATGGTCTAGCTATTAAAGGTTTTCTATTTGTTTTCCTTTATATACCTAAGAAGATAGTCGGAGATATAATACCTCGGTCTTTCCAATCCCACTTCGTACTTTGTACACTTATAAATATCGCTCAAAACCAAGCAAGAGTGTTTCGGAATCGAAACACAGTAAATATCTACTGTTTGGGGAGGCATTTTTTCACGTAAAAATAAGAATTGTGACCGTCTTCCGAGTCAAGTAAAAATTTCAAGTTTGATTTTAGAAAACCTCACAAACTACACTAGATAGGGAGCCCCGCAAGGTCAGTTAGTCATTGGCCTATATTTTAACGTAATTTGTTTTGGAAATTTGCGACTCCTCCCCCAGTGCCACTACAAGATTTGTGTTAAATGGGTATACAGCTCACTTTACCTATATATCTGAAACATTTATAATAAATTAATTTGACTCGATATATTTTATTCGCGCCAAAAAGTGGGTGTAGGGGATGATAGAAAAATCCCAACACAATAGAGAAGCGGCGAGGTACAGAAAATTGCCCCCGTACAACAAACAGCGAAATAAAGTTTATACTTGGCATCCGCGTGAAAGTTGGAACAACCGATTCGACTAAAGTACTTGTCTGGCGAAATTAAACCTAATTCATTTAGAAGAAATTTAGGTTTTGTTTAGAGTATGCCATAATATACCCGAAGAGCCATAGTGATACGTTTTTCGGACGCGAATTTATCGGCCACTCAAACGTAATAATACGAGAAATTGCGGAGAGAAATAGGCTTAATGCCAGTTAGAATAAACGAGGGTATTAGTCATCTAGTTTATAGCGGAAGCGTGCGAAGACTGGTGACGGAGAAAAAGGGGAGTTTGCGACTGGTATATGGGTTCTCCAAACACCAACAAGAGGCCATTTTCCGTTTCAGGGAGAAACTACGAGAGTTTGAGGAGTGGGATGGTAAATACGTATAAAAGTATATACGAGAAGCGCTTAGACCTTTTCATATAGCGTTGATTGTTGCCTAGGGAGGGCGCGACGTTGGCTAAAGGACTTTTATTAATAAGAAACAGCCACCGACACTCGCCTCCTTCCAACCTCTATAAAGTACGAAACACGGCGGGGCAAGTAGGGTAGAAATAGAGAATATGGTACGCTCTGGCGAGCTACGGAAGAAGACAAAACGAGAACTCTTTATTCCACTTTCGAGAGTTACAAATACGTGAGATACTACGCTAACGACGATTAGGACTAAAGCCAGCTACAGTTAGGGAAAGAAGGGATGATGGGGGGGGGGGGGGGCAAAGAGGCAAATCGCCCAGAGAGGAGGACATTTCTAGACACAGTAAGAGCGAGAGAGATAGAGGGTATGCGAAAAATAACGGGGTACCAGCCCCTTCTTCTATCTATATAGGAACTTAAGTATACTTCTAGCTATGGCTTTTACCGGCAAAACATCTTCCCTCGCTGCCTCGGCGGACCGTCCACCGCTAAAAGTCATAATTCAAAAGAGGATAGGGGGATGGGATAGGATACTTTTAGTCTTAACGACGAGGGGGCCCCAAAAGGGCGGCCAAAAGCCACGGCCGAGCAAAACCTGACAACGACGTTAAGAAGCGTTATCCATAATTATATATTATATCGTCCAGAACTCCGTCAGACTCGAGAGTTTCTCGTTTTCTCTCTCTCTCGGTTATACCCCTTGGTACCTCGAGACGGAATATTAGGTTAAGATCTCCGGGGTAACACTCCCGCACCGAAAAGGTAATCATTTATAGCCAGTCCCCCCTTTTGTTACCCTTATTAGCCGACGTTTTATATAAAAGGTCTGTCCCTTGTTGGACATTACAAAGCTACGT
This sequence comes from Odiellus spinosus, assembly GCA_963920705.1. Taxonomy (NCBI): domain Eukaryota; kingdom Metazoa; phylum Arthropoda; class Arachnida; order Opiliones; family Phalangiidae; genus Odiellus; species Odiellus spinosus. The sequence continues at coordinate 18,343,243 of OY987228.1, read as the reverse complement.
TGTTTTAATCAGAAAAACTATCAAGACTTAGATATACCTTCTATGGAGAAACCCTCTTTGTATAACCGTATGAGGTCTTATAAAAGACTGAACACACCAGTTACTGTAGAGGAGAAACAGTCGGAGTGATACGACTAATGGTCTTATGATAAACTGCCCCACGAAGTTAAGGGAAAATTCCCCGTGTTAGTGGGAAAGACAAATCCTAGGAACTTAAACTACCGTAATTAGTTAGATATTCGGAATCGAACTATACAATCACGAATGGATAAAAATGGGTGACGAAGGTTTAAAAACATAACGTATACAGAAACGTTTTAAAAACACTGAACAATAATTTCCGGTGTGAAAAAAAAAAAAAAAAAAAAAAAAAAAATCAGGTCCAACACTGGTGGCAATAATTTGATTTAGCGAGAAAAAGTACAGCATTTTTAATTTCCCACTAGTGTTTAACCTGCTAGTCAAACCAGGACATACCTCTCAACCAAAAAGAAAAAAAGAAAAATATCTCCGTACAAAAATCAAAAAGGTAGAGAAGAAAATTAAAAAACGTCTAATCTCCTTAATTAAAATTCTAATGTCACCGTGGATTACTTTAGAAATTAACGTAAACGCGTACATAGCGCGGGTCTCCTTTTTTCGCTAGAGAAGGGTTAAAAATATCTTAAATTTCGCGTCTGAAAGACTACAGAGTGAAGCGACCTTTGGGGGTTCTCTACAGAATCCCTCTTTCATCCAGAAAAAAAATTCCTACATCTACAACCTTTACGCTATATAGGTTTTATCATTGCTCTCCGATAAGGAAAAAGAAAAATCTATACTTCTTACCATCTTTAGTAGGGATCAAATTTCTTTATAAAAACTGGTTTATCAACGGTAGTTAAAGTACATTCTTACATTGTATTGGAGTATAGAAGTAACGTGTAATAACGATAGAACGTCGAAGGGTGGGACGCCGGGTTTTTGGTTCCTTCGGTAAGCGTTTAAATAAAAAAAACTAGCAATTTTCCGGACCGATAGCTTTCTGTTGAATCCGTTTAATTAATGAATCGTCTTCCGAGCTTCATTTTTTGACACGGAAGAAGAGGGAATCGCGAGGGCAATAACGCCCCTGAAGTTTGCAAAGGATAGTATAAAAAAGCAGAGCACAAAAAAAAACATAACGAAGCAAACAAGGAAGCTTTTTTTTTTTTTTTTTTTTCTGAACCCCTGGTGCAATTTCTTGCCTAATGAATTTTCAATATGAGAATTTTTAATTTATCCTTATAAATTTTTAATATATATTTTTTTTCTCATCGTCCTCCTCTTCCGACGATGAAACAGATGTCGATTCATTTCGGGCGTAATTTTTTTTTTAATTAAAACTTTTAGCGTCGCGATTTTTTTTTAATAAAAGCTAAGTTTATAGATATACTTTTATCAGCATGAGTTTACAAAAGGGTTTAAGCTGAGGCGGATTAATAAACAGTGTTTAATCTCGCTGTCTTATGGTGCAGAAATTAAACAGATGTAAAGAGAAAGTGCTAAAAATAAATATGGAAAAATTTATTTTAATTAGTAACTTAAAAACTCAATATTTCAATAAAACTTAGTAGTCGTTCTAATTAGAATTTAATATGTATATGATAAAAATAATTTAAATAAACCTAATTACCTCAATGAAAATTTTAAAAGTTTTGTGTTTTAGAGAGATTTATATTGAATGGGCAAATATACCTTTAACTAAAAAAAATTAAATGAGCAGTGTAATTACACAAACAACATACACGTCAAGATATAACATAGAGAGGGGGACAAGACTCCAACGCGTGACTGTTATTGTCAAAATTTCATCGAACTTTCTGCAACGTATGTTAGGAGATTTCTTGATGGCTCTGGAATGTTCAGATCAGATTGGATATGAAGGTATTTCAGTTGACTTGTCACGAGAAAAGACAGGAGAAACTATTTGTGTATATATCGTGACATAACAAAAAGATAGCGGGGACAAAACCATTTTCCCTCGCCTCGATTCTCAATGAGATACCGAGGTCAAAATTCTCAATATCCTTCGTATCTATAGGGAGTCAGGTGCGATTTTGGACAGTTATTATCATCGATCTCTCGTAGTTTGTTCGACTTACTTGAACTTATTTGTTCAAAGCTATAGTAATATGCGTTTCCCGTTAAGTTCATTTGTATCTTTCCCCCAATAACTTAATTGTTTCCAATAAGTTACACGATCAGCTCCAATGAGAAAATTTTTTTCAATTGGAGTCGATATTATTAGATCAATAATTACACATTTCGTCAACATCTACAAAGCTGGAAGGTTTGTTAATCCAAAACCAATTCCCTTACTCCCTTTTAATATTCTTACGTTGCTTCAAATAAGTTAAATATTGGTATAAAGTTAATTTCATTTTTATTTGGCAGTAGGCGCGAAACTAAATTTCCTTTATAAATGATGAAATAAAACGAAGAGATAAAGGGTAGGAATACCTTTGTACGTGTTGGCAAAACAAGGTGAAATATAAACAACACGTAAGGTCTTAGGCGCTAAAGGAACGTCAAAGGCATCTGCGTTCCTTCGATGACATACTAATATAACAAGACCAGATACAGACACGTACGGGACAACTTTCCTTGTATCCTTTAACCTGCTTAATATCGCGGCTCTCTTCGTATAACCCTAGATATAACCCTATCTAACACCCAGCCTCGATCGTCTCGAAGACTTTTATTAACCATTTATTGCTTTGAATTTCTGACATAACAACCCATACGTCTAGCTTTATACGTAATGTTGTTGGGATAAAAGAAGGATAGAAGTAGGGTGTTGAAAATAGACAGTTACCAGATAGTATGAAGACAGTGTATGGTTTTTGGGATATATATTATTTGAACAACCAAGACTCAACTCCTGTAAAAGTGTTCTAACCGTACGATCAGATGTAGATAGTCTAAGCCTACTTGTAGGAGCTAATATCGTCTAAAAATTAACGAATTTACCAAGCAAATAGACAAATCAATAATGGTATTGAAATGATTTGTGAGCAGTGAACACGTGGAAATCAACGGCGGAGAGATATGTTTATATTAAATTCGCGGGAAAAACTAGGTCGCTCCCAAACTAGTATAAAATGTGGGACCGGCAATAGTTTCGGAAAAAGATACTTTGGATCATGTGATGACAAACACCCGCTTAAAACTCTCCCTATGAAGGAGGTTTACATTAATTATATTAATAAAATAAGGGTTCTATGAAATAAAATTATAAAATGACACTTATTTCAACATACTCTATAAAAACACCTTAAGAAATTCAATCCCCATAGTTTAAGTGTAAAATTAGACCACCTTGGGAGTATAAGAAGACCCTACTAAAATTTATCTTATCTTTAAAAGAAGCCGACATCAACGAATTGGAGACGGGACTTTTTATACAGTACATAAAAAAAGAGAGAGAGAGAAAAAAAAAGACCGCTAAGCCGAAATGCTCTTGGGAGGAGTCCAATTACCAAGCATTCTGCCAATCAACATTCTTTTCTCCAGACTCCGGAGAGCGAAAGAAGCCGTGTTTCGGGCTGGGAAACTATATATAACGGTACAACGGTATACCAAAAAAATATACGGTTGAGACAAACGTTGAGCGACTTGGACTAAAACGCGGGGGACGAGGTTTACAAGGTACTTTCTCTTCCGCGTAGGCAGAGAAAGTACTTGGGTTGAGAGAGAGAGAGAGAGACATAGAGAGGAGAAACGCCCGAGCGAGATGTAAGCTTGACCACCGGAAACACGGTAAAGGTGGGTCTGTCGTAATTACTACCTTCGGTTTACAAGCGAGGACGAAAAGAGCTCCTTGGAAAAACCTCCCACACGAACCCAGACCAAAGCTTATTCCTAGTCGATTCCAAGCTTACCTCCCTGCCTCCTTTTTGCTATACCTATATACTCGATGCCGGAGAAGAGATAATGGTGCAAAGGGGGCGACCGGTGGAGCGATCAAGATCGAGCTAAGAAGACTTTACTCTTGGTCGGCCGGACGCCAAATAAGGTGACTTCCGTCCGTGTCCCGCCGCACCACCATCGTGGTCCCGTTCACACTTATACATTAAAACTTGACGATTATAAATATTGTACGATTTAGTATATCCAGTCAGTAAATTACTATTATTAAATGAAAGAAGTAGAAAAGTTTTAAATTGAAGATATTTCTAGTTCTAAAGTTGAAAAATAATTCCATATTCAAACCACAAATCAATGAGAAGTATGGCGAGAGGATGAAACAATTCAACAACTTGTGACAACATAAGAAAAACCTTAATTATTTTGCCTAGTACGCCTGTATTTAAATTAAGAGTAGTTTCTGTTTTTGTCTTCTTAATTATTTGGATCGGACATAACCAAAAAATGATGACATTATTCAATTTTACTTCGCGTAAAACCAACTATAAAAAGTTTCTATAGTCGCAAAAAAATCAAATTTTCGCAAAAGTACGCACGAAATAAAGAAAGGAGAGAGATGTGAACGTAACAAACTCTTTCCAAAGTAGAAAAATAAGATTTTTACTTAAGGAGTCGAGTCTGCAGTGGTAGTACAATATATACGTAGTTCGCGACCACGGGGGTGTATTAAAAGAAAAGAAAAAGACAGAAGAAAGAAAAAAAGAAAAAGAAAAAAAAAAAAAGATTTCGTGAACGCAGTTTGGGGGGGTTCGCGACAGCGGAAAGCACTCTAGATTGGGCGGAGCCGGGGCGAAAGCCCCCTCACCGAGTCACTATAAGCGCCACGGGAGAGACTGAAGGTGGAGAAACGCCGCGATATATAGACGACGAGGAGAAAAACCGCTTTTTTTTACGCATTCGGTCACGAAGTCATATACCGTAGAGACTTACTAGAAGAAAAGAACGCGAGCGGTGGTTTCTCGGAACAAGCGCGCTAAAAAGGTATAAATGCAGGTATATTACTCCGTCTACTGAGAGATCGAGTAAATTCGGCTCCGGAGAGTTAAGTAGCTCAAAAACTACCATCTATGCCAATATATACTTCGTGTTTTACGGTAAAACTAGAGAAAGAAAAGTTTGTCGTTTAAAAGCTTTTTCTTTCAATTGCGAACAATCTTTTCGCAACTCTTTCCGGCGGGAGGGAAAAAAATATATATCAAAGCAAAAGAAAAAGAATGAATTACATTGAAAATGTTAGCTTTTCTTTTTGTATTAGAGTGCCTTGTTTTTGAAGCATATATAAAAAACCAATCCGATGAAAAAAATGGAATAAAATAAAACCATCATTCCTTTATATAGACATACTTCTACAGGTGTACAGGGTATTTAATACTTTAATTATATATGTATATATGTAACAGGTATAGCCAACCATCCCAAATTTTACAGGATCTATACTAATGTATTTGGAGCTCTTAATATCTTTGGAAAATCCAATTTATAAAACTTATATTGACACTAAACACTAAACTATCATAAAATATATATACGAGGTGTGCACGAAGGAGAACAAACATTTCGAATTAGCAAATGTTGAAATTTTTTAATTAATTTTTAAAAGCTTGAATAAATAGTTTAATTAAAAACTACATGTTTTGGGAGCTGTCATACTGAGGTCCTTTTTCAGCCAACTATCTCTTATTACAATTGGCTGAAGAAGGACCTCGTTCTAAAAGCTCCCACACCGTGTCGTTTTTAATTAGCCTATTTATTCAACAAATTTATGTAGTTTCAAGTTTTTAAAAAATAATTAAAATTTTTAAAATAATATATGTAGAGCGAAATTTTAAGATTTATTGAAAAGTTTTGCCAAAGAACATTCTGAAAGTTAGTTTAAACACCCTGTACACGTCACGCACCTTATTTAAGTCTTATAGATTCTTTAAGGAAATAAAGAAACAATCTAGTCTATAAAATAAAATAAAAAATAAGAGGGGGGAAGTAGGGATGGCGATCGCATAAAATAAAATACTAAAAGAAGGCAATATTGCCGAAGAAGTAATATCCAAGAAGAAAAAAAAAATATAGAGACTCGTGCAAGAGGCGATTTCACGCCGTTATAAGAGTGGCTATTTATGTAAAAATCTCCGCACACCCGTGTCCACGATCGTGGATCTCGCAGCCCGTTACCGGAGTATATTAAAAGCCTTAAAAAAGTCATTTCGACGAGCCGTGAGTCGCGGGGTGCCCCCTCCCCCTTACCCTTCTCAGAAATATTAAAATTCTCGGTATACGGTAGCCCACGGTAATCGAGAAAATATTCGAGAAACCAAATTATAAATTCGGGTCTCGTCCGACGAACGGGATTTGGACGCGAGCTATATTGCGATATACCTTTAGCAAACCCCACGGTAAAAGAGACCATATACGTTTGAAATGGCGAGCGAGAGACCGGAGACCTGTTTAAAATGCAACGTCGAGAACTAGTCTTAATGGGATTTACGACTGCGAACCCCTCCATACACCGTCGACACTATTTTTACCATAAAATATTTCACAGTGGCATCGGCAGATGGCGCCTATTTTTTTATTCTTTTTTTTGGGGGGGGGGGGTTACGCGTTGTGCCGTTAGGCCTAAAACTCGGGCGTAAAACTTTCTTTATTGTCGGTGTAAAAATTCAGAAGTGTGTCACATAGTATATTCACGTCCAAAACGAGTTTACACCCAACCTACTTTCATTCAATTAGGTTGAACAAGTTGTGTTAATCCGCTTCAACTTTCGATACAGTGCAATCTCTTATTGAACGAAAGTTAATAATCAGTCAGATTGAGATTTCAATAAGTACAAAGCTTATACTATTTCCTCTATTTACCAGAAAAAAGGGTAGGACATTATACGAGGTTTGTCGCTTTTTACCTATTGAGTTCTCTGTGTGATTTTGATTTCTAGGATGGGGAAAAGAGGAAAACGCACCTTTTTTAAACACAATACAAACTATATACATCTTTCCAGTGACTCGCTATAGCTCCCTTAAAAATTCGTTCCGGCTAAAAATATGCAAATTGCTTTCCAAGTAGATTTTCCGGGTTTTTTTTTTTTTTTTTCGTGGGTGTACAGACTTTTTATTCGGTATATTTACTTCTTTTGAAGGGAGGGTGGTTTTAAACAGGCAACAACCTGCGTCGTAAAAATATATAAAATTTACGTGGGTATTTTGAATTTGGACGCGAAGTTTTTAAATAATCCTCTCACCGAGCATGGGACGTGTGAATCGAGCTAAAGCGTGCGAACATAGTTTTGAATTAAAATACCAAGGTGCAATTCTTTAGAAACAGTGAAGTCCTTAGTAACAGAAAAGTTCAGTTTATGAAGATGTATGTGAGCAAATTCGGAGTGATTTAAATATCGGTTTGATTGTATCGTTTAAAATCGATTGGGATACGCTTTAGTGTGAACGCAATTTTAGTATACCGTCTTGGTACCGGTATCAAATAAAAATTGCATATCACCTGAACGAAAACTACACCCATAAATTCACCCTTATAAAGTTACAAAACGAATCACCTTCAAATTTAAAAGAAAATAAAGAAATATTCGACAGGTCAATTTTACCTAATGTCTTTTTAATAAGGAGTAGCTTCGTGAGTTGGTTATGGAAGCGGAAGCGTCGTGACAAAAACGAAAAGACCCCTCGATATATGTATAAAAAAAAAAGTCGATTGAGGGGTCATTCGTCAAACTGGTGCCTACGTGGGTGGATCGAACCAAAGAGAAAGCGTAAGAGGAAAGGAGAAAGAAAAAAAAACATCATATTCTCGGTTACGATATACCTGTCGTTTCCGTATAGGATCCTGTTACAAAGAGTGAAAGCTCCCGAAAAAATATAGCGCGTAGCTAAAGAAAGACTAGCGAAGGAGGAAGAGAAGAGTGAGAGAGAGAGGAGACCAAATCCACGCCGCTTCCGATTCCTCTTGCATAATTCAAGGGCCAAGGAAGAGAGAGTCATAGAATAGATCCAGGGATTCGAGCTTGGGCATCCTTCTCTTTCTAACCCGGCTTGTCTTCGGGTATCAGTCGTCGCTTACATCAATCGGACTCTCTTTCCCCTAACCCCATCCCTTCTCCTTTATTTCTTGCCCGTTCCCTTTGACCGAGCGGAAAAACAAGGCTTTCCTTCGATATTCTTTGACAGATATTTGTAGCGTGGGGGGACGCCTATTCAACCCCGCTCCTAAAGCTCACTCTCACCCTCTTTAACCCTGGCAACTTTTCCCGGACGGAATGACGGAATCTCGATACGTATATAAAGGGTCTTATAGGAAGCTGAAAATTAAATCCGTCATTGATTCCTCGTTTCCGGTTCTTGTTTTATGATAACCTCGCGCCGAACCCAACATTGGACATTCTTCGTCATTCTTAATGTTTTTCAATGGGTTGTCATATTTGTCGAATAATAATAAGTTACGGTTCAGTTTCCGAAAACGGGAATCATGATGTAATTTCAGCGCGGAAGAAGCTGGGCTCCGTGTTATTTTTACGCTCAAAGAATGAAATAAACATCGCGCACCAGAATTGATCTTGATTTGCCTCTCGATTCGAGTAGTTCCGTAATTATTGGTTATATAATTTGGTGAAAACGTATTTTCGTGCGCGACGAACTTTAAAGTCTCGGTTATACCATAAAATATAGCGTTACGAAGACGAAAAAGCTTATAAACCTTACAGAGTTTGTAAGATAAGAGGCAAAGGGGTTATATAGATTCTTACCGCTTTTCCTCCCCCTTCGCACCCTCCATCTTTCGCTGTTTAGTCTTTAGTAGGCTTTAAGAAATCCAAAGTGACGCTTAGAAACTCGTTAACGTTAACACGGGCTGTCCAATCTCTCTTCGGAAAACTTTTCCCGCAAGGTGTCAGGAGCCCCGGTCTTCTCTCTTTTCGGCCTGCCCCGACTAGACAAACCTTGAAGAAGGATGAAGAGAGTCGAGTATAAAGCCCAACTATAGTGGGGAAAAGAGGAAGAGGAGAGAGAGGATAGGGTGGGACGCTATACGTTGAAGAGAACGTACGTAGCTCGGCCGCTATAGCCTCGGGCTAAAAAATAGACGGACCTTTTTCGGAAGCGCGACCTATATTGGCGTATCCCTATCTCTCCCCGAAGTTTCAAATCCGGGGCCCGGGCGATAGCCGGTGTTTACCTGTCAGCCCGGAGGCTCCCCGATCGTCCATCAACCTCCCCGGGTTCCTCCCCGCCCGTTCCAGCGCGAGCAAACAATAGCCGAACGTCATTTACAGGTAATTGCCGCAATTTCGGGATCACCTGAGTATTGAAGTCATCTCCTCTCCGCGTTCTTCCCCTCTCACCCGAAAAACCCCTCTTCGCCTTATCGCTCCTAGTCTTCTTTTCTCCCCCGTACTCTCCCCGTAGCATTACGTCCTTATATCAAAGCGTCCTCCCCCCATCAGGGTACCTCTTTTTGCCGTCAAAAGGCTAGCTAAAGCTCGGACGGGCGTTTGTAGGAGAAGAGAAGTTATCCTAACTCGGTCGTCATGGAAACTCTCGCTAGGCTTTAGGCAGCCGCTTATTATCGTCTATTGAGAATCCGCAGCCCTTCGCTACGGATTTTTGACGGTAGGAAAAAGGGCTCGCGCGCGGAAAGAGTGATTAATAAGGTATCAGGGAACCGTTGGGGTGACTGTTATAGTTATCGCGCGCTTGAGAGAGAGTGAAAGAAAAGAGAGGTAAAAATAGGATGAACCTTTCTCCTCCTCTTACGCTTCATCCTCCATCGCTCCTAGTTAAAATCACTCAGAAATCACCGCACGTTCCGGCTTAAACCCTCACCTATAGGTCTAAAATACCAAATCATAGGTATAAGGAGGATCGTGGAGTTTTTACGCTCTGAAATCTTCGATTGAGATAGGTTATTGCGAATATATATATATAAGCGAAGACAAAGACAAATCGAACGAGACACGGCGGAGATTAATCGATAGATCCGGAATCGAAGTCAAACAAAAATTGCCACCTTTATCCGCGAGATTTATTCTCTCCGTGGGCGCTCAATAATAATTAGGGAGGGAGAGAGATAGGAACCACCACGCTGCGAGCCCAAAGATGAGGGACGGTTCCATCTTTCTCTCGCTCTCTCAGGTGAAAGCGACGCCGATCAGAAGCAATCTTCTCCTCTTTTATATATATAAATATAAAAAGGAAAGATACGGCGTACCCATTGTTCTTCCGGAGATAGGCATTGATCTGATGGGGGAGGTTTAGAACCGGGATATACGGAATGATGGGAAAATACTTAATATAAATTCAATTACACCAAAATTCAAATATTCCATTTTCCCCCCTTCTTTCGCTTTGGCCGCGTTTCGCTCGAACGAATCATTTTTGGACCGAAATGGGATATGAAATGGAGATCGGGATGGGAAAAACAGAAGGTGTATAGATTCAATATCGGGGTACTAGTAGGGAAAGGGGGATTTATTACCATAACTCGATCGTCTTCAACTATATCAAGACACGTAATATATACAATATGTATACGAAAATACTTCGTTCTTCCACCGATCTAATACGCATCGCTTTTTGAAGGTATGCGTCTAGTTTTTACCTTGAAGAGAAAATGGGTTTGATGTTACGAGGTTATGGATTTTGATATTTATAGTATACAGTTCGTGTTTTAATTCTTGGAGAATATAAATTATCAAATTTTTGAGAAATTGTTATCAAAATAACAGAGTTAAAAAATAAACTGATGCTAATCCTTTACGCAAAATTTTATTGACCAAGGTGATTAACTAATTATTGAATAAAATTACGAGACTGCTACTTCATAGTTAATAAACTGAAGGCCATTTTCCCTAAATCCTCGCTATTTAAAGTGATTCCTTCACACTTAAATCTGTTTACCGCACTGAACCTTTCGCACTAATGCACTAGCAATAATATTTCAGGCATGTACTGGTGTAAAAACGTGCTACTTTGAACAGGCTTTAAACCTTTTCCTAATTAAAGTAAATCTTTCATAAACTCATAAAAATAAATATAATACAACTTTCTTCTAATACAACAATTTAGACTTTGTCTAAAAAACATAACTCTCAATTTCCACTCATAAATAACGCGGTCAAAGCTTTTAATATGGTATACCTCTAGTTTCTCTCGCTAGTATAACATACATTTATTTTTTCCTCCCTCTTGTAAAGCTTGAGCTTCAGCCTGAATGAACGCAGTCTGTTCCTTTCCTACCGCGTATTTTTTTTCTCCCGAGCGAAGCTTAGCGGGGATTTGAGCGTCCCAGGAGTCCGACGCCAATCCTAGTCGGGAGCCAGAGACTTTACACGTGCATAATTGATCGCGTCTCCGCGTGACTTTATTTTTGTTCCCGAAAAAAAGGGGTCTTTAAGCTTAGTAAGTACCCTGGATATATCCGGTATACCTTTCTGAACGTACACCTACCCGTAAAAAGCCGGGGTCTTTTTCCCTTATCAAGTAAAGGGCTTATTTTGACCCACATTATTCCCAAGTAATATTTTTACCACGCTGTGTTCGTTGTTTTTGAGCTAACTCGTTCGTAGCTGAACTTGGTGCTTTGAATTTCATACCTAGCTTGTCTCTTTTCGTATAATATCACCTCGTTGGCTTAAATTAGTCAAGCAAACTGTATTTTTTATCATGGCTTCTATAAATAAGGGGGTATTTACCGGCGTCCATGAAAAAAAAGCTTTTCCAATCTCGCGTTTAATTATGAGGGACATCCTTAATGGTTAAATCTACTTTAAAATGACTAAATATGACTGGTGGGGATTTGTTTTCGCGATAAAGGCCTTTGATGATAAGCTAGAAAAATAACCACGGTATTTGTTCCGGTGTTAACTTAAAGAAAAATTATGTATATCAACTATATATGCTTATTTAAAACTATGGGGCGTAATTTTTGTTAGTAAATGTATTTAAATTCAAATAATTATCCTTGATCTCATTCAACCAAATGAATAGATAATACAAAACTACGGTTTATCATTCATGAAATGAGTTTAAATTGCGTTCATTGATAAAGAATCAGGAAATCGGGAAATGTATAAAACGCAATTCTAGTTATGGGCATATATTAAACTTAGTAGCAATTTATCTGAATAGTGATTTCTTGTGAAAGATAACAAAGTTGACTAAATAGCCACGGTCTGGATCAATTGGAAATGATTTAAAACGTATTCTATGTATAACCCAAAAGAAATAAGTGTAGGATAAAATCGGCCTTCCTACCTCTGCCCATATATAAAATAAGTTCTTAAACACACGTGAGTTAGCCAGCCAACAAAATCTTTCTACTAGGTAATCTCTCCCAGGGAATATCTCGAGTCTGAAGGCTCACAGTCAAGCGTAGGCAGAGTGGGGAAAATCTATCTCTCTTTCCTACGTGCCCGCAAACACGAACTAAACATATTATGAATAGATCATTGAAAAAAAAGTGGAGTTTATACAAAATTTTAAACCGCAGAAGAAAATCTTGATTAAAAGTATAAGCAACCACATGCTTTCCTTTGTATTATAGAAACATACATACAGTATTATAGCTTTCAAAGTCTTGGTAACTTATTTAACTATATATAAATTAATATTTTATGACGCAATAAGATTAAAATCGAGTTGGTTAATTTCGACTCATTGTTTACCCAGTACAATACATAACAAAAAGTTACAAAAAATGTGGAGGGAAAAGGAACTGAGTGACTGTAATAAAAATATTACAGTTATAAGGGTAGTAAATGAAAGAAAGGGAAGGATGGCATATAGGCCTTGGAGATAGAAGGCCCATCTCGTTATGCCTAATTTCCCTGCAGGATCTTCATAATTTATAGAGCGATACAGAAACAAGCGCTACCGCCTGGGTAACGCTACGATTTTTTTTTATTCATACATATTAGTATTATATCCTAACTATGATATTACAGTTTACCGGTTTTGAAACAACGCTAAGAAAGCTGGAAACTGGTAAAAAGATTTCCCTCTCTTTTTCTTCTTTCCTCATTCATTATTTCATTAATTCAAAAACGTCTAAAAGAACTACGGTACATTTCAACTTCCATATGATAGTACTAGGAAAGATAGTTCATCTTAACACTTAATGCCATTTATTTCTCCTTCCCCCAATATTTATTCGTTGTCACTTCAACGTTGAATTTATATCGCGTAGTACATATCCCTTCAAAGCTTTTGACAACATTCCTGCCTTCAAAGGGAACAATGTTCTTTTAATAAGAAATCCAACGTACACAAAAAAAAAATGAAAATGATGGAAAAAAAAAAGGCACAGAATCATACCCCGTTCTTTATCCTCTTCCTACAACTTCCGGATAGAGAATACAAAAGGGTTTGCGTAATTAAATGCAATTTTTATATCCTATATACGAGTAGATCATCCCCAGCCCTTTCTATCGTAATATATATTCACCCTTTTCCCGTGCCGTGCAATTTTTTCTATTTTTTTTTTTAATATTCAAAGCGTAGGGCAAAAGGTTCCGAGACAAGGATGGGAAAAAAAGGGGTTTGTAACGTATACTTTTCTCTATTTAGCCCTGAGCTAGCAAATATTTCTGGGAGGATGTTTCAGCGGTGAAATGAAATTACGTATATATATAAATATATACCTATGCCATCACGGAGCTATAGACAAAGCTGAACGTAATAAATATTATTATTGATACGCGGGATTTTTAATTAACTTGATTACCAATAGGAAATATTTTAGTTATTATTTATTCGTGAAACAATAATGAAATCCTTTATAATTAAGGTAAAGTTAAGGAAAACGAATTTTAGTTACAATCAAATATGTCCAGTCATTGTATATTAACTGAGAAAAATTAATTTAGGCACGTATTAAACTTGAAAATGAAATAAAATTTATATTTTCTTGTGCACAAGTAACTCTACCCAATACTAAGAATTTTAATTATTTTAATTGTGAGGTATAGTTCATCTCAAGGTTCCTAAAACTATATCTTCCCTCTTTCACGCAACTTCTTTCAATCATAATTAACTTTAGACAAGTTCGAAATAAGTAACGTAACAAAAAAATTGATCCATAAGTTTATAATCCCCTGAGAATTTCTCGCTAGCTACCTAAAAATGAAACGAGGCGGGTGATGATGAGGTAAAAGCATGTTTCGATACGTGCGTGGCTTACTTTAACTATAACCTTGTGACAAAAATATTGAGAGGAAAAGCTACCTGGAAATGCCACGCTAAAAAAAATGTTTCTTACCCTAGTACCTTTCAATAGATCGTGTCAGGCTTTACTTGATCTTCCCCTCAAACTATATATGAAGAAGAAAACAGGAAAGGCTGTACATAATGTTATTTGCTCAAAAACTTACAGGGTTTCGTTCGTATACGATTTACGAAATCTTTAAAGGTAACCGCCTAGATGGAAAGCTTTGCCTTGAACATGATTGTACGTAGGTTGAAACACTTATACAGGGGCCTATTTAAAATACCAGAGATACTTTGCGCCGATATGTTGGCTTCTTCTCGATCATTAAATTTTATTTTTATTATATTGGTTTTTTGATTTTCTATTGCATTTTATTATTTAAATTTTGATAAATTCTGAAAGTTTAAAATTTTTGTAACTATTACCGAGCTCCCCCTGATTTAAAATAGATTTAATTGGAAGGTAAATTAATATTCATTCATTCGACGAGTTTAACATTTCTACAGGCGCGATAGAAAATACGTGGGAAATTTTAAGCCTGAATGATTACTTTCATAAAAACAACTTTTCAAGAGTCGTTTTATCATTCTTTTGCACTAATGTATAATTTAAAATTTATTTTACGGTAAGGTAATAAAAATAAATTATTACAAGTAAAATGTTCCATTCCCTACATGATCTAATAATAACTTAAGTTCGAACGAGCTCATAGATATTGACGTCTTATTTTTGGAAGAAGGAAAAAAAAAAAAAAAAAAAAAAAAAAAAAATCGAGAGAGAAAAACTTAACGATTCTATTTTTTCAGCCGTTTTCAAAGTCGGGTTGGCCCCCGGGAGGTAGACCCGACGAAATAGAGCTAGAGAAGAAGACTACCTGCGTGCTGGAATACCGATTACCTGGACTTGGGAAAGGAAAGACTAGTTATATATATAGGATTGGTTATACGCGGGGGCGAATATCGCCGCTGGCCGCCCGGGCTATATAGAAAGACAGGCTTTGCATTCCAGAGTTTTTTTTTCAGGCAGAGGGGGCGTTGGGGCACAACCACCTTACTAACGCAACACACGAGCCAAGGCAACAAATATACGTACCCCTAAAAAAGTAAAGAGGTGGGGTAAAGGAGTTGGTGGCAAAGAAAAGAGTATTGGAAGAGGGAAAAGCCGCCGGAGAGAGAGAAGGCTCTATACTGAGGAGGGATTTATTCCTAATCCTATTCGTTGCCTGCGAGGAGAATTGGCGGATGGAGGATGAAGGTATACGAAACGATAGTTACCAACCGGGGGACAGCTCATAAAGGTGGCCATTACATACTTTATACAGTATATACAATTAGAGTTCTGTCATAATTTACACTAGTAATTTACGCGATAAATTACCAGGATAATGGTAATATACGGTTGCTCTGGTAAAATGAGCAAAAATGTTAATTTGTCATTTAAAACTTTTATAATTAAAAGGCAACAAATTGCTAAATGAGGTCAAAGTTTAAAGTTTAAATCGTCTACAAATATGATCAACGAAAAACATTGTTTCAAAACTATAGTCGTGCCATGTATTTTGAATAAAATAATTTAACTTTTCACTATGCAACATGCAGTGTTAAATTTTATTTGTAACTTAGTTTTAGGGTTAGTCCGTTAATATTATATTTCGCATGAGTTTGAATTTCATTTATTTAGATTTAGGCTTAGCGTTTTAAAAATGGGTTGCAATGCTTTTTTGAAATGTTTAACAAGCGTTTCAGTTTATAATATTATTAAACATCAATTAAGTTTCGTCTCAAATTATCTTTAAGTGAAGGAAAACAGTTTCGAACAACTGTGGTCACTAACAAAGGTAATTTTGTGAAGAATCATTATTCCTATATAGGTGGCCCCTAGCAAAGGTAAACTTCTTCCATATAGACGCGAACGAGAGAGAAGAGCCAGAAAAAAAGAGGTGTTAAGAAAGAAAAGAAAATATATATCCGGGCTCCGTCTAGTCTCCGCGTGTTTTTCTCTATTTCCTTTTCGAATATAAAAAATATAACTGGTATAATAGCGAAGGGTATAAGGATAGGTAATAGGCATATATATACGCACACACTAGAGAGAACCGAGAAGGGAGGGGTTATAAGCCGTCTATTTAGGGATTCCGATACGAATATCCTCCTTTTCGTATTATCGAAGAAAAACCTGCCCCAAAGAAGATCGGAATTTGGAACGAATAAGAGAAGAGAGCGAGAGAGAAAAACCTCGCGGTCAAGGTAAGAAGTTGCCAAAAAAAGCCTGCGAGGTATAAAGGCATAATATACAGGGTGTTAAACCGCTCCAAAGGGAAACGGTAGAGATATCTAGGTAACAGCGCACTGTACTCTCTAAAAATTTGCAAGTGCCAACAATAGAAGGATTTCAAATTATTATTTGTATTATCCTAAATTTTGTTTTCGGCGTTTGGAGTATATATTATGTATTATATTATACATATTTCATATAAATCCATAATCATAGATTATCCGCCGGATTCTATAATAAATCCAATGAATTTTGTGAATAAATTAATTCATTCAAATATTTAAATTTTAAGGTTCAAAAAAATCTCTTTTAAATCAGAGAGGAAATCGAATTTAAAAGTTAGGATGAAAACCTTCTTTTGTAGCAAAACTTAGAGGCAAAAGGTTGAAGTTATTCGGTCGCAGATTTGAAAATTAGAATTTATTATTGAAAGGTTTAAAACTAAAGATTTAAATAATATCCACATTCGACCCAAATTCTTATTTTAATTATTAAAATTTTGAATGGTTAAATTATTTCTATCCCACGTGTTTTTTACCAGTAGAAACGTCTGATGAACATAAGCGAGGCTTTGAACTAGAATTGTCGAGCTAAATGATGATGGTTATAGAATCATACGACAATGCAAGTCGCTAACGCTGGTTATCACCCTGTATACTACGCTATAGGCTTCCCGTACGAAATAGAAGGCGAATTTATCGTAGCCTAACGTTGTTACGATCGTATTGAGTATTGCGGCCTCACCAAGCTTTATTTCGGAAGGTATAAAGGCTATGTAAGATAGGGATAGGTATAATACGCATCCTTGGAAACATTTTTTCTCTGGTGGAAATAGTTTTTCTACATAGGGGAAACGAGGTTATTCCAAGCGTGGAAAGAACATAGTCGCTGAGGTAATAGTGGATAGACTTTTCAGTATAAGATCCGAACGTGGGATGTGGAAGACGAGCTTCTTTATAGAGAAGAAGCGACGCGGGAAGGCCCTGATTGCGAGGTCTCGCGAGACCTTCTCACTCTCTCTATCCCATATAGACGCGTGGCTATTTATTGCGGGGGTTTGCGGCCACCCCTACGAATTCGTACGTGAGAGCGTTTCTTTCGAAGCGTAGCGCACCTGAGGACGTGACTCGATTTTGAGAAACATCTCTATATCTTATATCATAGAGGACCTTTCGCGTATACCGGAATATTTGTTTTTTTTCCCCATTTCTCGTTCTCATTGTCTATCTCTTTTCTATCTTTCCTCTATAATGATATGATAATTAAACATCGTGAATTAAATTATCTTAAAAGGAAGGAAATTACAGTTTCAAATAGCTGTGGTCGCTATCAACTAAGTAATTTTGTAAAGAACAAACAAATTTCAGTAATTATAATATTACATATATTACGTCTATTATTATGTCCCTTAATTTTAATCTGATCATTTTTGACGGCTATATTAACTAGTTTATAATAATTGTTGTTTTTCTTTGGGATGCTTCGACTGCTCCCAGAGTATTTCAAAAGCCGTTGACGCAATTTATTTAGGAATACTCGGGGTGCAGTGGGAGCAGCTCATAGAAAAAACCATACACGACAACCCTATGTTTAAATTCACACAAAAGCCTTTTCAGAATTTTACTTTTCCCTTTCTAATATAATAAATGATAAATGACAAAAAATACGACGTAAATTTCAAAACCCAAAATGAGATTTATAACGAAAAATAGGTAAAGATTTCTTCAAACTCGTTATCGACGTAACAACGTATATATTATGTATAGAAGAAAAGGGGTGTGAAAAATATCAGATAGGAGAAACAATGAAAAGAGTAAAAGCTAAATTCCGGAGTACGGTATGGAGAGAATAAAAAATTGGGTGGGAAATTATCCCACGTCAGAGGTACCAGTCGATTTCGGAGAAACTAGATGGAGAGAGAGCAACCCCTTCTTATCGCTAACATTAATCTGCAAATGACTGGCCAGGTATTGTATTCGAGCCAAAAGAGTGAAAAGTCTTTCGGAGCTCCCTATAGATCGGGTGAGCCGATTTAGGAGCCATTTTAACCCCCTTTCACCCGTTAGGGAAAAAAAAAAAAACGTTTAAAAAAATGCAGAGTGAACAATGAATTTTTTACACTTTATCCCTAAGCGTAGCCTTTTGAAAGTGAGGGTGAAAATATTTTTTGCATACGTTATTTTCTTTCAAAAAATGAGTTGTTAGCAGAGTAAAACAATCAATTCGGTCTGATTTAAGGGAAACTTCAAAAGAATCAATATTTGGAAAAACCAATTTTCCCGATATTTACAGATTTTTGAAATTAATTTTCCCAATTAACCTTTTTAAATTAACCGGAACCAATTAGAGGAAATGAACGCCAACACATTTCTCTGATATTTTGCCAACATTAGATATTTCCCTGATATTTTGCCAACATTAGATATTTCCCTGATATTTTGCCAACATTAGATATTTCCCTGATATTTTGCCAACATTAGATATTTCCCTGATATTTTGCCAACATTAGATATTTCCCTGATATTTTGTCAACATTAGATATTTCCCTGGTATTTTGTCAACATTAGATATTTCCCTGATATTTTGTCAACATTAGATATTTCCCTGATATTTTGTCAACATTAGATATTTCCCTGATATTTTGTCAACATTAGATATTTCCCTGATATTTTGTCAACATTAGATATTTCCCTGATATTTTGTCAACATTAGATATTTCCCTGATATTTTGTCAACATTAGATATTTCCCTGATATTTTGTCAACATTAGATATTTCCCTGATATTTTGTCAACATTAGATATTTCCCTGATATTTTGTCAACATTAGATATTTCCCTGATATTTTGTCAACATTACATTTCCCTGATATTTTGTCAAGATTACATTTCCCTGATATTTTGTCAAGATTACATTTCCCTGATATTTTGTCAAGATTACATTTCCCTGATATTTTGTCAAGATTACATTTCCCTGATATTTTGTCAAGATTACATTTCCCTGATATTTTGTCAAGATTACATTTCCCTGATATTTTGTCAAGATTACATTTCCCTGATATTTTGTCAAGATTACATTTCCCTGATATTTTGTCAAGATTACATTTCCCTGATATTTTGTCAAGATTACATTTCCCTGATATTTTGTCAAGATTACATTTCCCTGATATTTTGTCAAGATTACATTTCCCTGATATTTTATAAAAATTATATGTCCCTGATATTTTGTCAACATTATAAGACCAATTACATCACGAGCGGTTCCCACGTAACTGAAAGTTATAGCAATTATTAAATTCTGTAATTTTGAAAAAAAAATTGGAGTATAACTATATATTTATAATTTACTTATTATTGAAATTAATATAATATTAAAACCCGTATTGAGATCAATTAAAATAACTTAAAAAGCAAAAATTTCTTTTATTTGCCTTCCATGTTCCCTTTAACGCGATCAGAATGAAAAAAAGTTTAAAAATTCTAGGTCTCTGAACGTTAAATAACGGATAGGAATTTTTTAATAGAAGATTGTCTCGACAATAGATTTAGGGGGTAAAAATTGATTCTTTTTTTTACACCTATACGAGAGTCGATTAATAGAATGAAAAAAAAAAAAAATCTCAAATGAACGAATAGAAAAGAAGGGTATTTGTAGGCAGAAGGATAGAAAACGGGTGTGTAGCTAGGGGTGGTTGAGGAAAAAAAATGCGAATTAATGATACGTAAAACTTCCGTGCTCCAATGTATATTAAAAGTCTACCCCGAGAACAATGCTCGCAATCTAGATACGTTTTTACACCCCAAAAACCTCCCTATCTTCACTTATTTTTTTAATAGGTTTAGGCAAACGTATTATGGAATAAAAAAAAAACTTTTCAGGTTCGATACAGAAAAAATGTGGTATAAGATATAGGGAGGTGGGTATCAAATATTTTCGTTAATTATACCCAAACGAGCAAAATTTTAAACTTTGATTTCAATGGGATATAGTAAAAATGTTACTGGAATATAAATGATATTTGCATATCATCTATCAATCTTTTAAATTACACGTCCCTATATAAATGATATATAGTTATTATGGCGTTTACTTCTTAGTCTTTAGACAAATCAATTTCATTTCAAAGTGTACATGTAATCATAATAATTTAATTATATAATAACCAAGGTCACGGTAATCAATTTTAACCATGATTTAATCGACAAAAAGTGACCTGTCCCTTGTTTTTGACCCTATCCTTTATATATCAGAAAATATTCGTCCAGAATTTGAATAAAGATAAACCAAATAATAAAATTATTTTCTAGATTAGCGCCTGTAATAGTTTTCTAACAGATGTGCTTCGGTGTGCAGTGTGAAGCCGACAACTGCATAGGTAAGGTACTTGGTATAGTCCTGCCCACCACCTGTTAGAATATTACTAAAGACGGGGTCTAAAAGATGGTCAAAGGTCACCGGCGCAAAGTTAAAGTCATAAAGAATTTATCGTTTACTATTACTTTCTGGTGCATACTCAACAGTTTATGTCCTATCATATATATATATATATATATAATCGTAGGGTAACCTATTTTAAAACACTTTAAACAAATAAACGTCAACTATGACTTCGTTATCTATATATTTTTTAAAATAGAGGCTTTTCCACCGTAAGATTTCAATCGAAGCCTGGAGAGTTTGGCGACTAATCTCTTAACTCTGATACTATACCGGAAACTAAGCAATTACCAGTCGAGAAAAGGACAAGAGAAGGGGGCGGAGAGTGGAAGAATGCGGAGGAAAATGGGGTTCCTAGAATATCTCGCCAGGTTTATATCGCTTTTCAATTATAGAGATTTGGGGGTAGAGCCTTCGACTTTTGGGCCTCGAAAGAGAGCGAGTGAGAGAGGGGTACAACGTAGCCCCGGAGAGAATGAGAGAGAAAAGCTCGGTGTGGTTTAGATAAAGGATAATAAGGGTTCAAAGCGACGACTAGGACGGGCGAAGGATATACTCTAGATACTCCGCGGTACACGTTGCCCGAGCGAAACCTTGTTTTCCAGGAACGAACGCTAGCTTTAGCTTTAAAACTAAACCTTATCGAGAGAGAGCATCAGTCATTTCCTCGCGAATGATTTAAATTGATGACTAACAGCTCCTATAGCCTGGTTAATTACTGGGGGAAGGCATCCGACATCCATTCGTTGCCCCTACACCCTTATACCCGGACCTATCCTATATAGCTTCTCTTCCTACCACCAAAACCTCTCACTCTCGCTCTTCTCAATCTCTAAAAGAATGGAAACTTTCGATGGGGAATCCGTGTATAATTTCTGTTACGCTACTTTCAAATTCTAAAAGCACGTTAAAGAGGGAGGTCGAAATTGAAGGGAGAGAAAGGGCAAATGCCGATTTTGCCCAGAAAACTCGCGCCTTCTTTCCTAGTCGACCCCCTTCGTTTATACGCTTGAGCGAACGCTTCCCTTTTAAAAATAGCCCGCGGAGAGAAGAGTTTTGGGCCAACGGAGAAGCTGGAAGGTGTTATTATATCCCGTATACGATAGTTCGTTGTTGAAGAAACTTAAAATGGTTAGTTACCTATTTTTACGTAATTTAAATATTAATTTTAAGCTCGCTACATAAATATCGTAATCGCTAAAAATTTAAGAAAAAAAAGTAACTTTTAAATATGAATATATTAAGACTATTACGTGAACCCAAATACCGCCGATATCCATTCAAGTTGCCCTGTAGTTAGTTTTTAAATTATGATAATTAGGAATAAACCAGTATTAAAAAAATGTAATTATCGATATTATTAAACAATTAGGGTTTTAATTTCAAAATAAGATTTCCAAACCATTTTTTTTTTCAATATAATTAATTTTAGTTCTATCTCACTGAATTAGATACATATATAAAATGTATTGTTTTCGTTAATTATTAATTTGGCGCGACTAACCCTTTAAGGAAGGGGGGGTTGGTAAATATATCGGAGCTAATAAGAGGTTGCCAAATCCCTCCCCTAACTCTTTCTACACTCTTTTCTCTCTATAGCGTCGCGAAACATTATACAGGTATCCCATTTGTATAATATTTTTAAAACCGCGCTGGAGTGGACATTCTTGTAAGCCTACCCTACCCACGCGTCCCTGGTTCAATTTTACCGAATTTACTTTTATATCTCGTGGGGGACCGGAAGAAGGGGGAAGTTTGGGCGAGGGGGAGAACGGGCCCCTTCGCTCGTATTATAAGATGTAGTACACTCCCGAGACGATCCCCCCTTTGCCTTGTGTACAGTATTACTCGTTTTAACTTACAAGTTCTATCCTACAAAATACAATCGGCGAAGGAAATGTTTTCCAGGTTTCGGAAGGTTTCTTCTTACGCACCTATACAGTTAGCTATTAGCTTTTACACCGATTTGAGGGAATTGAAATTCTCCAAAGTTTGTTTCCAGATAAGACAATATATGAAATTTTTGTTTGGCCTTTTTCTCGATTTTTGAAATATGACAGTTGTTGGACATTTATAGGAGAAAGTTTACGATCCTATCGGATATATTTTTACAATATTATGTCGAGGAAAAATAAAATGTTTCGTATAGATTGTGTAATGTTTCTTTTTTTTATTTATTTAATTTTAGATTTAAAAGTATGATAATTCCAAAGCTGTTGGTTTATTTGGGAAATTTTATTTAAGGCTTTTTAACAACAAGTAATCTTGTATCGATTGGTTAATATAGGCCTGTAGTTTGCCAATAAAAACATTTACAAAGAAATATTAAGATAGAAATGTCCGAGAAGGCAGACACTTGCCCGGACCTGTTTTGCCGTTAGAGGATGCTTATGATCACCGCGTTTATTACTCAAGGTAGGTAAAAATTGTTAATTTTAATCCTATAGGAGTAGTCGTAATCTTACTAAACGTTTATAACTTTTGCACTACAAGCCAAACTCAAGAGTGTGACTATATATATATTGTTAAAGTTGATCTCAATGAACTCAGGTGTAGAAAAATAGAAATTCCAAAGTATCGGTGTGTTCGTGTTAGGCCTATTTTTCAAGTACGTTATACGTATATGTAATCATTAACACTCCTTATTCATAATAAAAACCATTTTATGGGGTATATAAAATCATTATTCAAAACCTAATTTAATATTAGAAATCCCCCAAATTCAAACCGAAAGACCACTTACCACAATTCTCACCCACTCCATGATTATACAATACGCCATCCAAAAAATCCCACAAAGAGAAAAATAAAAATCGAATTAAAATTTCCCTATCCCCGTTCAAATCTCTTTCTCTAGCCTGTTTTCTCTTTCCTCTCTTATACGTAGCAATTAAAGGCGAGAAAGAGCAACAATGGTTATAAAGAAACCCTAACCGCTAGTCATATATTCTCCCGTTCTCATCCCCTAAAAATGGATATAACAACCGTTATCTAGAGCGCGTATAGAGAATGAAACGTTAACACAGACGACGATACTTGAGACTAAAATTAAGTGACGATTAGGAAAGAAACGCCTAAAAAGATGAGGGAACGATGGGACAAAGATGAAACGGTCCAACAAGAGAGAGAGAGAGAGAGAGAGAAATACACGCTTGGTCGCTTCATTACACCCAAGCTAGAATCACGCATGTCAAAGAAAAAAAAAGAAAAAAGAATTCGACTCTCGCGTGAAAAGACATTTGATTCACCCCAATGAGGAACGAAACCAAAAGCCGTGGGGATGTAGAGAATTCGTGTATATATCAGAAGAAGGCGGCTAACTTTTACCCCCTCCCTATTACACAATACATTGTCACTCGTGATAACAAAATAGACTTTGCAACGGCAGAAGAAGAGTGGATAAAAAAATTCTTATTCTCTATACCCTCAAGTATATATGAAGAAAAAAATGAATTTCCCCGCAAACTATGAAAGTATGGAAGTCAAAGCGTCTCTCGGTAATGAGCTATGGAAGCGGGCAATTTCTGGGACATTTCTTTACAACGAACGGGAGAAAAATTGAGAGGGTGAGACCACCCCTCCCCAAACCGGAACAAAAAAAAAAAAAAAAAAAAAAAAAAAAAAAAAAAATGAGGAGAGAAATGTAAAACGATGAACATGTCAAAAAGTTGAATAAGGAAAAAAGTCATTACGGTTAATATAGCGGGGCCCCTTTGCTAAGCCGTATATATATATATACACCCCCTCTTTATCATGTCGGTATAAAAAATTGTCCTGTGCCTTGTGAGAAACCAAAAAAAAAAGTACTGATATTTTTACCACCTATTCTTTTCGTCGTTCTAACATTGTAAGTTTTGTTTCGCGCCATTGAAAAATTTCGCCAAACTTTTCTTTTTACAATTTATTATTATTTTTTTTATTATTCCCTTCTTTCGCTGTAATGGTTCGGAATCATACTTGAATCGTTAACTTTCTTCAAGCGCTAATTTTTATTAATTCTCAACACTCACATCGCCTCGCACCCCTCTCTCTTTTTCCCAAGTCTTTTCATTGTAGAAAGGGCGTTAAAAGCTTGTACTTTCGTATTTCTTTTCTAGATTTTGAGGAATTGGAGGGGTGGGGGGGTATTCTACACGTACTTTGGGGAGAAAAATAATTGTTTCAAATGGAACGCTACATCACAAAAGTTTAAATCTTTTTTTCCTTCTTCTATTCTTCTTTTGGCAGTTTTTAGAAAGGATACCATGGGGCTGTTTTTCACAATATAAATTTGAGGGTAATTTTTATTAAAAGGAACCAACAATGGCGTGTTGAATAAAGGATTTTTCGTTGAGCGAATTATCTTTAAGTATATCGTAGTTAAGGAATAAGATTAATACGATTAATCTAGTAGTTTTAAACGAGATGAAATTGTTTAAATCTTTTATTATTAAAGTGTTTTAATCGTACATATTTAAAGGTTTATTTTAGGAGCTCAGCTAAAAATATATAAAAACCTTTAAATGAAATAAAATAAAAAGAAGTTCGTTAAAAAGACCTATTGTAATGTATTTTCTATGGCGCCTGTAAAAGTGTTCCAACCTCTGCACTTCAGTGTTCAAGGAAAAGCTAACATACAGGCTGTATCCCCAAAGAAGTCAACAAAGTCAATTCTACCTAGAGTTGGCAATACGACCAAAACTACCAACTCGATGTTGAAATAACGACGAATGTGGCAATTAGAATTAAAATAATTCTTTGCTAATTATTATCTTAAAACAGAAGTTATAATTGGGCATTTTTACAGAGCTAACAATATCGAAAATGGGATATCAAACAAACAAATCTCAGTGTTGTGAAATATAGTTTAACAAACTACTCTCATCCTATCAAAAAAAATGTAGAAAAAGATTGGAAAGAGAGGAGGGGAGAGATTGAAAAATAAAAAAGATACGAAAAAAAAATCAAATTGGTCGATAAAATCAACTGTTGTCCCCTCGATTCGTCGGGTCAGACGAACCAATGAAACGGCTAAGCGAGCTTGTCTGTCGATACGAATAAGGTCCTGTAGGGAGAGGGGGAAGGTTGGATGGGGAAGATGGGACAAGAACGAGCCAGGAGGAAGAGGAGAAAGAGAAAGAGCAAATGGGAAAGAATGGCAGCGGCATATCGGATCGGGAACGCGAAGCTCGGCTATACACATCCCTGCTTTAGATAAGCCAAAACTCGGCTGCGGTGGTCGCATTCCATTCTGTCGAGAGTCGTCAGATAATGTCAAACCTATCCCAATGCCCCCGAAACCCCGCGCGATATTCTTTCTCCCCCTAACCCTAACCTCTTACCCCCTTCCCCCGTGATTCCGTACAAACGTATAACCCCGAGTAATCAGATCAATAAACAATGCGCTTAGTTGTTCTAACCCTAACCACCCGACTCCCTCTTCTTGAAAAAAAAAAAGGAAAGAAACAAGATAGGCCTAGTGTAATTTTTAACAATCGGTAAAGAACGTTGTTTTTTGTTTTGTGGCGAGAGTTCCCGAGGGGGGAAGGAATGATTTCAGGGGGAAATCGGAGAGAAAAATGTTAGCAAGGAGGTAAAAGAAACTATTTTGGAATTGATATTCCGCGTGTCGTAATGGAATGAAAGATGGTGCACACATTGCGCGGTGCTCCAGTATACGCGCGTTCGTGGTAACCATGACGACAAGCAATCGAATCTCAATCTGTAAAGACAGCATCCTCCGAGATTTACGTGCTCGGATTTTTCCGGGACCCCCTTCAACTCAACCCCTCCCCTCTTTACCCTAACCCTAAATGATATTCGCCGCCACCGCAGGTTCGTTTCGCAAAGGTCAAATCGTACTATACGGTGATGAAAGAGGCCATAGGCTATGTGCCTAGAAAAATATTTTCAAAAAGATATACGTGTATACCCTATAGTACGAACTGTCTTCAATTCGACTAGCTAGCTTGATTCTTATTTATGTAACCCCCACCCCTCTCCACTATAACCATCCCAGTTAGTCCTATTTACACCGAAAGGTCTTAAGCCTACTTTTTTTCTCTATATAGAGGGATACGTGAAAGATATATAAGGCGAATAAGGGGATAAAAAAGTAGAACGCGCCACAATCGACCAATCAAAAGTCACTTTAGATAGGCGTCTCGGTGGCGCCGGTCGCCTCTTTTGAAGGTGCACCGGAAATTGGAAAGAAAAAAAAAAAAACGAGGAAAAAAATCCACCAGCGCTTTAAGAAAAGATGCCTATGGTTTCGCTTAGGACGAGGTGTCCCTTCTGATTTCTTACATCCCTCTCGTCTTCCCCCACTCGGAAACCTCTTTACGGGATAGAAGGATATAGAAGCTCGAGCTATAGGACGTGTCGTCATGGTAACGGCCCTTTTCTTAAGGCGATGTTTCTTTTCCGGTCCCTTTTCTATAGGTGCAAAAAGTTTACCAGGGTCCCATTCGTATTGGTTTTTAGAGTTTTACAACTAAAAGGTTATAGGTAGCTAGATTTCTGTACAGAATCTTATATATACGAACGAGGCCCGGACCTCTCTCGGTGTCGGTGAAAGTCAGAGTTACGTGAGCGAAGGAAGGCGGACGCTTCACTTTATAGAATAGCTAGGGAAGTAAAATGGGGGTGTATAAGAATCTTTTCCAAAAAGGTGGCAATGTCGTTTATGATGGATAGCTGGCTATTTCTAGGTTCTCTCGCAGTCTCGCTTCCCTCAAGCTCCCTCAAGAACCGAGTCAGCTACTTTTATCTATAGACAGTAGATATTAGAGACCCTGTTCGCACACACGCGCATCATACACACGTTTTTAGACAGTTCTAGGAATTGGGATCAACACTTTGAAGTGTATTTAAATTTCGACTGAACAAATTTAAGAATGTTTAAAAATTGTTTTTTTTAGATAAATTGGGGTTTTAATCATAATGTTTAAAGGTTGCTTTGTCAACAAATAGAGCATCTCAAGCTTAAATACACTAGCACGCAATTGCGCGTAGAATATTTTAAAGTGAGTAAATTTTAGCGCGCTTTACAAAAACCGGGCCTTGTTGCGATCTCTACCAATACCAACTTCACGAGCTATGACGTAAGAAAGCAATATCTCGCTAAGCTGCTCCTTTTTTATAAATCGAAATATTATTTGAATAGTATAGGATATTTTGTCTAGAAACAGTAAAATACCGATGTAAGGAATATAAAGAAGAAAATTCTCCGAATTAATGGCTTTGAAGGATTCTTAACCTTCGTACTTAAATGTTTTTTAGATATTGTTTATCATTAGTAAAATACTTTATTAGAATATAGGTCAAGGTGAAATGTATTTGAAATTAGCAATTTCCATCTAATTAGTGTCTGCAATACAAAATTTGAAACCTTCAAAACCAATTTTTTTGACCGAAATTTATAAGAATCCTATTTTGGCGCGAAATCTTATTTCTAAATGTGAACGTGACTAGATATACAAGTTGAGAAAAAAAACAGCTTCATGCAATGGTAAGCTTGGCGTGATATCGAGCTTATATACCCGTAAGAAAGCGATAGTAAGGGGGGAAAAAGTTCCTAAAAAGAGCAGAGAAAAATGTCGAGGTCAGGTTTTAAGGACAGGTAGTCATTGGGACAAAGCGATCCGAGCTATATATATATATACTGTGTAGGCGGATATCAAGAAATAATCCCCATAAGAAGGTACCAATTTTGGCCCCATCATATCGATCCTTGTCATCATTCGACAGAAGTCGCGAGAATGATGATGAAATATATAAAAAAAGAACGACATAACTTCGTTTAACCGTCATCGTAAAATAAAAATAGAAAGCCAACGTGAAGGGGTTGTAATAAATACGCGAGACAAACTAATCGGTTTAAATTTAAACTTAAAATCTCTCGCTCTCTCCCTATATAGGGTTGACGGGATTTAAACTCCAAAACAATTTCTTTAAACGCTTCATTACGTACACGCTGGCTTAAATGTAAAGAGAAACGGTTGAAGGAGATGGGAGAGAAACGTAAACTGTGGGATTCAATTGAGTTTAGGTTTATAGAAAGCGAGTATGATAGTTAGAACTTACGTACCAATCTGTTTAGCTTTTCCCTCATCCCCTCTAAGATTCACGCGTTGTTTCAAATAAGTTAAACGCATTGTTAGAGGGTACCGAGAGTGCGGGGGAGAATCAGAGAGTCGAAGGAGAGAGCGAGAGAGAACCCCGGGTTGTTAAGAAGAACCCAAATCCGATTTAAAACCGGCGGGAAGATTTAAACCCATCTCCCGCAAATCGTACCAGGGCTCTTCCCATATTTTCGCGAATTTGTGGGAGTTTTTGGGTAGGGTAGCTTTTACCAACCGCGTTATAAGAGGGGGATATACGAGGGGGTAGAAGCGTTTCCCTCAAGTACGTTTCCGATAATAAAAATAAAAGGCCCAGAGAGGAAAAACTATATACGACCCCGGCTATCATTGGGTGTATACGCGAAATATCTATTAATGAAGGTACTACGTTATGCTAGGGAGATAGATTAATATAGGAAAACGGGGACTTTATAGCCTCCTGTCGAATTAATAGATTATTCGCGAATACGAGGTTGGGTTAAGCTATACAGAGAAAAAGGGCAATAGTTAAAGAGCGTATATATAGATGTTCCCCTCGGTTGGCCGTTGGCCGTAGCTAAAGAGGGACTTTTACTAATAGAGGGGCCCTATTCGGTGCCCTATGATTTCTATACTCGTCCCCGTGATTAAAACAATTTATTTTCGGGTGGGATGGTGGGGTTTCTTTCCATCCCCTCTCTCTCTCTCTCTCTCTCTCTTCTCCCCCACACCGCGTTCCTGGCTATTCATCGCGATTCTCTTTTTAGACCTATTCTCTATATAACTTCGCGGGAAGAGCGCCGCTATATGGAATATTACGGAAGAAGGTTTCAGGCCGGGGCTACTCTAAGGGTCAGACGATGAATAACAATAAATTTCCGGCCGTTGATGGCCGCTTCAAGGCTTTCGTGCCATTTACGGAGGGGTCCTTCTTCTCTCCTCTCCTACATAGCTCCGAAGTAGCACCACTAGCGCTTCCTTCTTTTACGTATACCTCTCCTCACCCCTCACCCGTTCGCAGTCTGAGGTTCGCTTTTCCCGAAGTCGTACTTAAGGATTATTTTATATAGGATGAGAGGGGAATGATACAAGCTTTTAATTCAAAGCGCTTCGTATCCGCGCGTTTAGAACGTAGAACGTATACGGCTGCATGGAGAGAGAAGGAAACGAGCTAGGGATGTTCCGATTGTCTCGACTCTACTCACTTTCTCTCTCTTCTCCGTTTCTCTTGACAACGATGACGTTTCGCGTTACGAGTTTACTCCGTATACAGTTTGACTATGTTCCAACGTCTATATAAATATATATACATATCGAGTATAGCGAATTCCACCACCGAACTGACACAGAGTAGATTCTACAACAGTAAAACTAGTGTATTGAGTAAAATAGATACAAATTTATGGTTAGGCCTAACGCAAGGGGGGGGGGGCACTTAACCCGATTCGTTTCGCGCCCAGAATTGTACGGCGCGTAAAAGTTACGATTTCATCTTGTTCTGACAGTACGCAACAATGATAAGCTACTCGATATCTATTTAGAAAGGAAGGGAAGCTCAACTTTGAGAGCATTACCAAATCAAGGTGGAATTAGTTATACAAGGAGAACGAGCTAGGACTATCCACTTCAATTCCTTTTCCCCTTTTCGCGAAAACAGGGGAGATATATTAAGCTTTCCTTCGCAATTTAAGTAATCCGGACGACTCGAGCAAATAAGAGAGTAAGAGCTATAGTGTATTCAGTTTCTCCGAGAAAATTAAGGGGGACTTTACTCTCGCCAACATCTGATTATTAAAATTATATTTCATACTAATGATATACAAAATTTCTTAAACGGGCTTTAAAGCGATTCGTCTAGTAAAACGTCACCTTCCTTCTCTCTTACCACGCAACTTTGCATTTTCATAGTTGACCCATTAACCAGGATAATATCCACTTAAAACTAAAAGAGAGGGTGCACTTTCGAGTGCAAAACATTCATTAAACAAAAGAGGTTCCCTAGCTCATGATACGCGAATCCTTTTCGGCTTTTAAACTCCAAAATGACTTTAAAAGCGTCTGCCTTCAAAAGTGCGTGAAAATTTAGAAGAAAAAAAAAGACCTAACTTTCCCAAAGGTTTTAAATTAAAAAAAGAGAGCTATGTTTAGGAGTATAGTTTATAATATCAAGGTTCTAGATAGTTAATTCGCATAAAAACACGGTTCATAGCGTGTATACATTTATATAAGTAGAGGGGAAAGATGAAAGTCTCTCTCTCTCTGTTCTATCACTCAGTCTTTTCGGCCTAACTACTTCATACATCAAGCTCCCATCCAGCCATTCGATGACAGGATGGGTAAGAGAGTGGCTCGCCATTATACGAACTCTCTTTTTCTCTCTCTCTCTCTTTTCTACGCGTCTAAAAATCACCCTCCGAAAACATCCACCACGAGCGAAATGGTTCTTATTCAACTCTCACCGGCGGATAGCCTCAACTTTAGTTCCTTCCCTAGATTTTTCCGAGGGAGCTAATATCCAAAAAGGAGGGAACGATCTACGTTGGAGGAAATTGTCAGACTCGGCCCATTATTCCACAATACTAGCGTTACATCTCTGGCGTGCGTGTGTCTGGATAAAAACTCGCAAAAGAAGTAAATGGAATAAGATAGAAAGGATTTTTTTCTTTTATCTTTGGAGCATATCGATACGTTTCGGTGTAGATTCTGATGTCCCTATCAGTACGTTTCAAGATTATACTTTACCAGAGTTCTAATAATAAAAGAACTCTGCTTTTACTGTAGAAAGTTTGAAACTCTTTTACAGCCTGCGCTATATATTTTCATTTCGCACAAAATTTAAAATAATTTGCGTATAATTTATTTTACAATTTATACTGATAATAATGCAATTTTCATTTCACCGTATTCACCTTTCACAAATTGGTTTTACCCACAGTACGTATCTCCCGTAGTTACTTTGTAATAAGAACGTAAATTATTCATCCGTAGCTCTAATTAAAATAATTATTTTTCTTATGACTATATTAATTCAACGTGGAATATACTATATTAATAAACGGAAATGATATCATTGGTAAAAATATTGAAACGTTCATAAATTTTTAAATTTATTCATTTTATCCACTTTCATAAAAAGACTTCAACAATGCTTAACATTGATTTATCATTAAGATTAAGTTACCTATTTAACAGTAATTAAACCTAAAAAAGCTGGAACAAAGTATAAAATCTATATGTAACGTAAAAATTGCTTTCTTTTTCGAGTAAAGGTATGAAGTTTTAGTCTCTTTCAATAGTAGACAAGAGTTATTTCTAAGTATACGTGGGCATCTAAAGGAAACATTATTTTGTCAGTTCAAACTCCATTACGAAGTTAGAATTTGACATACCCGAAAAGTAAGTTTTTATTCTCTTTCCCATTTCTACTGGAAGAGAGAGTGAAAAGGAGTTATTTTTTCGCCGTCTCTTTTATTACAGTTTGAAGTTGGCCTTAATAACTGACCCGTGTCTACCTTAACCTAATAAAAAAGGAAGAGGAGTTATAAGAGTGTTAGAACTGGAAGAGGATGTCTTATTCGTTATCCGCATTCCTCCTTATTTCCCCCCAAAGCGACGGTTCGTCCCTATCTGATCGTAAAAGCGCGTTACTTTTTTTAATATCGTTCGAAGGAAGGACTTCTTCCAGTCGTCTCTTACAGGTACGGACGGGTCAGGAGGTTTCGGGTATAGAAAAACCGCGAGAAATTTGTCCCCATCGCGCCAGGAGGAAAGAAAGATAGAGAGAAAACAATTTAGCGGCAGAGAGTCGTCGTCGGGCGTTATAAGAGTCCGAGGTAAGGCTCGGGGAATAAGTTCGTATTTACTGCAAGCTGACAATCGAAATTTAGCTTCGGAAAGGAAGAAACTTCGGGGTCCGGGGAGAGAGAGGGGCCTGTCTAGCTGCCACACGCTACTAGTTCTTGTATTAGAGCAACAGGACCCGAGAGACTATCGAGAGTTTTAGTGCCTACCCGAAGAAAATGAGGCTCGGAACCCCCAAGCTTTCCCCAGGGGCTCTATCTCCTCGACGCGCGTGGTGGTAGCCAACATCGCGAAAAGCCTTCAACCGGACTGTATAGTCCGAATCTCGGAAAATCGCGTTGCCTGATGTTTTAAAAGAACTCGGGTGAACCTTTTCATTACGAAATACGATAAAAACGGCGAAACGTCTCTCACGTTTATAACTCCAATACGGTACGTATGATTTGATATAAAAAAAGGAAAAACCTTGGGCGTACGCGTAGCCTTCGGGTTATAGTCGCGGCCACGCTAAGAATATAGTCGAGAAAAAGGAGGCCTGGAGGTGATATCTCCTTAGCCTAGCTCTCCTTCGGAAATTCCGGATCCGGAGCCGCGGCGGCCCTATAAACG
Source organism: Odiellus spinosus (assembly GCA_963920705.1). Lineage (NCBI taxonomy): Eukaryota > Metazoa > Arthropoda > Arachnida > Opiliones > Phalangiidae > Odiellus > Odiellus spinosus. Next base: position 18,309,891 of record OY987228.1, on the reverse strand, counting down.
TCGCTAGAATCCGAGAATCGCCATAAAAGAGCGGCGCGGAGCATCGGCACGTAACAGCCATAGCGCACGTACGGCCAGGATTAAGTCATCTGCCCAATGGAATGTGCGGTCATTTTAAGCGAGATGCCGCGTACGTAGCCAGGGCACGAGCCCACCCCTCCCTCCTCGTCACCCGCATCCCTAGCTTCGTGGCCCCCCGGCCCTTCTCCGTGCTGGCCAGGCGAACCGTAATAGCGGCGCGGAGGACGAAACTGATCTTATCCCGACCGACGATCCGGAGCGAAGCCAACGTTTCTACTTCACCCCTCACCCTCGACACCCTTCTCCTAGAAAGTAAAAGCCCCTTTCGGTTATATTCAAAGCCATAAGGCGCAATCTTTAAAGCTCGGACATCAAGATTTTACTGCGCGTATTGCTATAACTTCGGTACGCGAGGCTATTTCAAAGCCGAGGGAGGAAAATGGAGAGACGGGTGGCGCGCGCGGAGAGTTACTTTTCCCCTTCGCTCTTTTACTCTCTTCTTTCTCTATAATCTCTCCTCCCCACGCTCTCCATCCTCCCATGGCCAACAAACGGACAACGCGATAAATATATATAACCATTCCGAATAAAATAAGGTAAAAAAAAAAACACAGTATACTACTATACTATATAAAAAGGAAATCCCCTTCCATTTCGTTTTCTCCTAATCCAGGCCGGACATTAAATAGACTGGATTTAAGGAGGGCCGTCTCGAAGAGCCTCCGTTCCTCAGTCTCTCTTCGACTCGTGTATAGTTCTGCCATCCTTCGCTTCATTTATTTCCCGATGGGATTGATTGGGATCATTTCTTAATCCTTTCTAGAAACAATAGACTATAAACCATCAGGAAATCTCCTGAACTAACTCTCTCGACTTCTCTCTCTCTCTCTAGTATTTCTCTCTTAAACTGGAGTGCTCTTTAAAATTATATAAGAATCAAACAGTAACGACGGGGAAAAACGAGGAAAATTCTTAATCCCATCAGTCTGGAAAAATTTGAACGGGGAATAAGAACAATTTTATCAATAATAGTTCCAAACTTCCTTAATACCCAGCACCTACATTGCCCCTTCAACTCCTACACGTTTCTGACCTTTAAACCAAAAGGGTTCATCTTTTGAAAACACCGCGTTATATAGATTGGGGAATGTTTTTCTCGAACCAGAAGCGATAGATCAGAAAAGGAAAGGTTTACGGAAGGAAAATTCGGAGAAACACCCCAACGAAGATATTGGAAGGGGTGAGACGAGAGAAAAGCGAAAGCTGGTGAAACGGAAGTCGTTCCCCGACAAAGCGGGATGTTCCAAGCCCCCTACTCTTAACCCCTCCCCAATTCCACCAAAAAAACCTCCGTATTATAGACAGATACGATGAGATAGCGAGAAAAACGTACAAGAGCAACGTACGACTCAAAGAAGAGAAGGGAAGCGATGAGAAAGAGAGTCCTTTCATCGTACAAGCCTTAATGCTATGGAGATGATGTCTAAAAATCAACCACCTATCGGAAAAAGAAAAAGAAGAGGGCCCATTGTTGGGACGCGCGTAGGAGGGCCCGCGCGCGGCCGGGTACGTCTTTTCGCCATGATCACGGTTCCGTGTCCGATGCCCCGCCGACGAAAAATCTCGCGAGGCCATTACCGTGATGGGCAAAAGAGTCGGCCACGGCTGATCGCTCCTTTCCGTGAACCGCTTAAGTTACGAGCCGGAGTGATTCACTCCTCTATATGTAAGTATACTGTATATACCTCCGCATCCGACGTCGGACGAGTTCGCACCGCGTTTCCTTCCCCATATATTCCAAGGGGTGAACCAACGAACTATAGACCACCTACGTGGGGAAGAGAGGCTGGGGAAGATCGCCCAGAAATAGTTTCCTAATCTATTGACGTGTCACGCGACAATTTCTTTCTGGACGAACGAACGCAGCCAAACTTGTCACCCTCATCTACGCCTTGATACATCTCCCGGTTATAACTCTATATTTCTATCAGTTCTTTTCCATCCTCTTTCTCCCTCCGTACGAACTCTCTCTGATCCCAGACTCTAACGCGGCGTCCCCTTTGACATTCTGATTCGTAAGGTATCCGCCCTTTATTGGAGTTCAATCAAAAACTCTCAATCGCATCTGTTTCCCCCTTCTGAAATCCCCCTTCCAGAGAAACGAGAAAGGAAAAACGCTTTTTAAAAGCGATGTGGAACATCAATGTAGCGTCCACCGATAATATTCTTCTATATACGTGTCTCTACGCCATTGTCTTCCATCTTCTTATTGATACCAGTGGAGGGATAAAATAAACGCGACGGAAAACGAAAGCGAGGAAATAGAAAAGAGTTTTGGAGAAATAAACGGGATGGGTTGTTGATTTTGAAAATCTCGTAATCTCTATTTTCTGGGCCGGAATGGGCGATATTGGCCAAGATCGAAAGAGAGAGTATAAAGAAGAGATTTACGAGAAGGCAAGGAGAGAGACAACTCCAGAAGCGCGCAAACCAAAAGAAGGGATGGGTAGGATCTATAGCCACTTCCCGAAGGAAAAAAAAATCAAAAGGGGACAAAAGTCACCTTTCGGTGGCACACTCTTCACGCTCAATTAGGCGACGAATGTAAAAAATATCGCGAACGATAAAAAAGAATCCCCCAAAATAGATTTGGCCGTCTGGCGAAATCTGTTAAAAGTTGGTATATATATACGTATAAATCCAGTATTACGGGTATGAATGTTTACGAGGAGTTTGATAAGGATTTTTATATAATATGGGTAACAGGAATTTTGTTGTATTTCAAACCACTTGGTTATGTCATATTTAATGTTATAATTCGCTCAAATGTTGTATTTGAATTGCCAGATAAAGGGAGTTCAGTTTTATGTGTACTGACAATTCAAGGTGAAATTATTAGATATACAACTGATTTATGAAAAAATGATTTCTGGCTGATAGCCTTTCCTTGCATATGTTTAGTCTTATGAAAATTAATACTGCCAATAAAACCATATAATGCGTAAAAATAAAGTTATTAATCAAAAATATAGACTCACGGTCGTTATCCTGATTGTTTTTGGTGTTATTGTTGATGCTGCTGCTGTTGTTATTATTATTGTTATTGTTCATGAACAATGGTTTGACTTCTTCCTGATCAACTGGTTCTGGGAAGATGACCGCGGTGTCCTTTCGTTTCATGTACTCTTCAATTTTTTCGGCTTCCGATTTTAAATCATCACTTAAAACTTTATCGTCCGAAGATATATATTTATTACAGTTCGTAGTCGCGTTCGATTCTTTCCGACGATCATCTTCTTGCATCCTAATCGTCGCTGCTGCCGCCGTTTCCGACGTCCCAGTATCTTCGCCCGACGCTTTACTACCATTACCATCGATTAAGTTCGATACCGATTCTTCCGTCGCTCGATTGTGAAGAAAACCCCCCAAGTTCAAGTCAGCTATCTTCTTGGATTTGAAACCGTTTTTGACTTTGATGACTTGCTCCAGGTGCGTTCGAGCCACGTGTCCTTCCGTGACGGATTCTAGCGAAGGTGGAGAAATTGGTGACGGTGATGGCTCCCTGGAAGGAGGTTGTTGCGTTTGATCGTGAACAGAGTCCGGGCGATCTTCGCTGATTACGAGCCGATGCGCGTCGTCGTCGTCGTCGGGACAAGTGGAAAGGGCGCTTTCTTCCACCAAGGAGGACGGAGTCCCTCGCAAACTTAAACTCGTTTCGCCAACCAAGCCGTCCAGCTGGGCGTCTTCCGGCATGGTGTCCTGATCAACTGTTACGAGAAGAGAAAACGAAAATAAGTATAAATTACCAGCGACTTAATACGGAAATTAGGTCGTTTTACGGTCAGCCAAAAAGATTACATTCCGTCCGCGGATACGGGTGGTTAAATGTTTAAACGATATAAAAATAGCCTTTTAACGAATAAAGTAGGATAGCGTTAAATTTTGTATCTCCCCCTCCACAGCCTACAGTGCCCGAAACAACTAAATCAAAGCCCTACATAACCGAGAACGCGTTGTAAAATTTATCGCGTTGACAAACAGTTCGTGCGTTGGATAAGAAAGTTATAAAACGAACGAGTGTGTTTCGGTTTGGCGAATTTATACGCTCGGTTTGATTCTTGAGTTTGTTTGTTTGTTTTCAAAACTATGGAAAAGTTTTTAAAACCTAACTAATGACTATCTATCTCTTCCGCGGGACCAAGGACCAGAAGATTTCGAGCATTTTCTTCTCCCCATTTTAACCCCCGCAACATCCCATTTTGACTCGAAATTTGATGACATCCAAGCAGGGTGATGAAAAGCTTCGGAATCAAAATCAGAGCTAGTTTTCGTTCCCCTTAACCCAAGACGCCCGGCTTTCCCCGTTATACCGCGCAATTGTTCTTCCGAATAGGTCGTGACCTTTCAACTTAAAGGTTCCGTTCCCAGTCTTCTTAAAGCCTAGATAGTATACGGCCCGGGATATACCCAGCGTCAGCAGTTAGTTCTTACCGCTTGGGCTGATATTAAAAAGTGTATTTCCCCTCCAATAAGTTTTCTGGCGGGGAGGGGTATATAGCGAGGTAGACCAGATCGCGCCTCAAATGACGATGGGGGCTAATGCTTTGAGACAAACGCTGTTAGAATCTTGGCTTTCGGTTCATCACGAATCACGGAACCCGAGAGAAATAGAGGAAAAATCTCGCAATATAAACTTCTTGAGCTGGGGAGTTAAACGTATAGACCTCCACCCTCCCATCCGTGTTCCTCATCCCAAGCTTGGAGGAAAGAAAAATAAAAAATAAGACTTTCACTTCCATATACCGCCTGGTTTTAAGTATAGAAAATGCTTTTTTTGTACAGTCGCGGCGGCGGGCACCGGGGCGAAGAATCGAAACTTTCAGCTCGTCTTCGCTTGACAGCGGAAAAATCATTCGACGAGGACCTCCACATCCAGAAGAAAAAAATAAAATATTGCTGACCCCCATTTATTCCCCCCACTATAACAGTTGACAAAAAAAGCAGAAGATAGCGTCAGATGAGATAGCCGAAAAATAGAGAAAGTCTGGATGATGATACTAAGAAGGGGTCCTGCCCAGGATCTCCGGGTTCAGGGTGGAAGAAAAGGGAGGGGAGGGGCCAACAACAAGGATGAAAAAGAGGAGGAGGGGGTGATTTATAAGCGATGCGGTTTTCATCCGCGAACTCCTCCAGAAGAGTCAAGCCGCGTATAGCCGCGTCCTACGACTCGTTCGACTCGATAGATTTAATACGTACGCGGCTGGAGTGCGTAGATTATCAAAACACCCGTTACTATCCTTTTGCCTTCCTTTCCCTAATATCAACCCATTGACGCGGATAACTTGAATAGAGTAAACCCCCAACCCTCCCTCCGAGCCAGAAAAAACTCTTATTAAAGAAGTCTGAGGCAGAAATCTCGGAAAGAAATGAAAAAGAGACAAACGTTGAGATGGGAGTAGAGAGGAGAGGATGGTTGGGACACACCATCCCGAAAAAAATATATACTAGCTATGGGTGAAGTGAGGAGCCAAAGGGAATGAGGGGAAATATTCCACCCTAGTGGAAGACCCACTCTAGAAAATAAGTCCTACCAATAGGGGCACCCTGGTCTTCCCCCGACTGAGAATAGAGGCACCCAACATCATCCAGGCTAGAAAAAAATTATTCTAGCGGAAAAGATTCGAGCGTTGAAAATTTCTTCACCCCTAAAAAAACTTTTTTCGGGAATAACTTTTAACACGCGCAACGTTCGCAACGTTGATCTTGGGCCTCCTCGGCACGAGCGAGTGATTTTTAGAGGGTGGGGTCTTAAAATATATATTCCAGCTTCCTATTGGTTCAAAATTTGTTTGTAAGTGAGGGGGGAACCAACAAATATAAACTATACGAAAAGTGAGGGTGGGAAAATTGCGTTTTTAAGAAAATAAGAAAATTCTACTTTCTCTCCAGCAAACCGTTTACCAAAAAACTAGCGAAAATTTCACTTTTTCCGAAGTTACTCGGAAAAATTCGACTGGTATAAACATAGGCGAAAGTGGGAGGTAGTAGGAATGGTTGTTCATTTTGATAGGGTTAAAAAAATGCGGGGTTTGGAATAAACTCCTAACATTTTTCAATGTGTCGTGGAGGGGGTGAAAGATATTCTTCGGTTTATAAAGTTTTTTTCCTAAGCCTAGTAGCTTGTATATACCTCGCCTACGACACTTGTCTCTAAAAACAAACCTAGGCGAAGGTATACTAAATAATATTTTCTCGTTGAAAAATAAGTAGTCCGGGACAACTTCGCGTTTAGTCGCGTGGGGAGTTTAAAATATTCCGCCGCGGAAAGAATTCGAAAAAGCGTAAAAACCACGACGCCGCCGACAACGCCCGAAACGAAAAACACAAGACCACCTAAATCTATTCTAAAATTCTCTTTTCAAACATAAGCGACGGAGAGGTGGCAAAAATATATATAAATATACAGAAACAAAAACGACAGCCCCGAAACTAGTCACCGTGAACGACGCGTCTATATAGGCTTCCGAATACAAGCCGAAAAATAAGGGAGAATCCCGCGAGAAGAGAGCTATGTTGGAAGAAAGAACGAGATAAAAAGGGAAAAAAGACAATAAGAAGCCGATTTCCAAACCAAATAACACTCGGCAATCCGAGAGAATGTAATAGCCGTTCGTTCTCAAAACCAGTCAACCGTTAAACCTGCAGAATAGTTCTCGCCCCTTAACACTCGCCCAAAACAAACCTAAAAAAAAAGGGGAAAGATAGGCAAGGAACGGCGAGAAAATAAAGGAAAAAAGGGCCCGAGGTTACCGGTTAAAAGGGTTCATTGTTTTAAAATTTTAATATTTTGTACTATCGTAATTTCATCAGATAATTAAACCCGGAAACCTAATTTATATATAATATTTAAATTGCCTCCGGATACATTTTACGTTTTTATTGTTTGCAATATATTTCTAAACTTCATATTTGCGAAGTTATTTGGGGGGGATCAAACTCTAAGAATTTTAATTTATCGCACACAATGTGTTAAAGATGTCATTTAAATCTTCAATAATATATAATATAATAATAATTTGAAGCTCTAGAATAATTGCTTTCCTATAGCCCCTGTAAAAGTGTTCCAACCACGATGCATGAATGTTCACGAAAAAGCTTCCATACAGGGTTGAAAAATAACAATTGTTAAAAAAACCTACGACCTCGACTTTGAAAATAATGTTCACTGAACGTTTCCCATTTCATATTATCAAAGAACGCAAATAAATATATTCATTAAAAAAAATATTTTTATCATTTTAAGTTCATTAATTATTAAAAAAAAAAAAAAAAGGCCTTCACGTCGTTAAGCCAATCAGCTTGTTAGTAAAAATCTCTCTAGTTGTAAAACTTGTATTATAATGAACTACGACGTCGTAATTAAGTGAAGGATGGTAGCGGGTGGAAGGAGACACGCCGTAAAGAAAAGAGAGAGAAAACTTTACAGGGAATAACTCTGCGGAAACAGATGTTGCCCGCCCGACGAACGCTGCCAGAGAACCCAAAATTTCTATAAAAAAGTTTCTCAAGCTTCCCCCAAAAAGATTTTTCCCCACGAGTCGCTTCAATAGGCAATCGTGTCTCCTTATTAAACCAAATTCTCTCTTCTAACACCCTTTTCCTTATACTCCTTAGACTCCCCCCCCCCTCCTCTCTCTGGTGACTTTTTGTTTCCCCAAATTTTCGATCCAATCCTCGGCTATTTTTCTAGATCCTTCCCTCAGTTACAAGAACTCAAAAAGACGGTGGAAGCGGGAAAAATGAACCGAGTAACTTACCTCGCGTCGAGTACACGTGATATAGTTGTACCCTAAGAAAGAGACATAATTTACCGCCAAAAAACCCAGGTATTTTTAAGGATATTCGGGGAACTAAGGATGAATTCGGTATATTCTGGAATAAAGGGGTATTGAGAATTTTCGATCCGTTAGGAAAAGATTTTTCCTCTTTCTTTAAAGAGAAAGTGAAATGGAGTATTGTGTAATTTTTAAAATTATTGTATAAAGTCTATTAAATTAGGTTCGAATGATGTTGCCTATAATATTGAACTGAAAAATTAGGTAAATCTTGTTAATTTATACTAAAATCCTCAAACAATCGATACGCGTTTTTCTATCTTGAACTTCGCTAAGCCTAACTCTCAATGTATGCGTTTTTTGTTTCAATACTTTTCCTCTTACATTTACCAATATATAAAATTGTAAAATGGCTTGTTTCATTGGTTTTTTATGTAACAGAATCGTCACTGAATACTGCGCTAAATCGTGACGTTTACATTTAAGATTCTGTTACATAAACAATGGTAGCCACAAGTTAAACTTTACATTTTCCAGTAATCTTTTGTGATTACCATGGTGACTTAATTCCAAGTTAAGTGCGAAACCGTTAGAATTATTTAATTTTTTGACGGTTTAGAATGATGTAACGATTCAAATAAAACGTTTTTTCCCCCATTTCATTCTCTCTTTAAATCTAGCCAGCTAACATTTATACGCTGATATAAAAAGGTGTTATATTCCATCGCCCCGGTATACCCCAACCAATACCTATATCTACTTCGTAAAAGAAAACGAGGAGAGCGTGAGGGGATAGGGGAAGAAAAATTTGCATAAGATGAAGGCTTTCTCGCTCTCTCTTTTCGCGGCGCTGTGGGCACAGATGCGACAGCGTCGAAACGAAGACGTCTATAGCTAAGTATACGCTTCGACAGCCCCTTGTTTTTGTATTAAAGCTTTAGGTGTGAGAGAAACACGGAGGTTCACTGTTCTTTAGTCTCTCTTTCCGCGAGTATACCTGCCAAATTATCGAGCAGGCGACGATATCGTAACCCCCCATCCCTCCCTGACAAAGTCCCAAGTGTCTAAGAGTAAAAGAGAAGAAAAGAAAAGGGAGATTGCTAGCTGGTAACACTCCGATCGGGTTTTTTGAAACAATACGTGGGAAAGTATATATACGGGTGGATTTACTAATCATCCTAATATACCGCTTGTTATCTTTCCCCTATCATCGCGTCACTGGTTTAAGACAAACGGACTGTAGTACGGAAGAAGAAGATGAAGAGAAAAAAAGGTGGAAGAGGATGGAGATGGTGATGGGGAGAACGCGTGGTTTCATGAGAGAAAGCGACAGCGGTGTTACCTATAATCTTACGCCCGAACGCCTTAGCCGTATACTTTTCCGAAATGCGTGAGGCAAGCTATAGGAAAGGACGGGAAAGATGGAAGAAAAGGTATTGCTCGATTTTTACGCTCAAGTGGAAACACCTTGTTAAGTTTCTTGTAAGAATGAGGGCTGCGGTGGGGATCGAATCGGGCAGGGTGGGATAGGGGTTGGTAAGAAGGAACCTTGATTATAATATATTTTGTAAAAAGATATGTCACGCAACCTTTTTTTTTTTTTTTTTAAGTTCTGTTTTCACATAATTGAAACCTGTTTTAAAAATAAGTCATGTCCTGTACGAGTGAAATATTCAATAAGTGTTTAAAAGGGTACGTTTTTCTATGTACAAAATTACGTAAAATTAGCTTTTTTTTGGTTCAAAACTGATTTAAACCTTAGTTGAAGAAAATATTAACCGAAAGAACTACTATTTATCAATATTTACATTCATTAAAAATATTCAATTTCATTACCCATCTTATATATTAAAAAAAAAACTGTGCTTATATAATTTAGGATAACCCCACTACCATGTAAAGGTCACAGATGTTTCTGTTTACATTATGCACCATCAATGATGTACTTCTCTTAAAAATCATTGTACCGAAAAACGGAAGTCGAGGCTCGCGCGCGCGCACGCGTGTCGCCTTTTGTAAAAATCAAAACACTTTTCCCACGAAATTTTCGGTAAAACCGAGAAGGGGGTCCTTGTCAGAACAATAGATTAACAATCACCGTGCTTCGCGCGTATACCGAATCACGGCAGCGATGAAATGGTTGTAGGAGTTAGAGTATGGAGAATTACTACATATAGGATGAAAATGACCTCCCCGGGAAACCGGGTTCCTCTATAAGTTAAATAAGAATAGGATATATTTATACGTAAGAGTAAAAATTACGCGGCGGCGGAACTTTGCCTTTAACGCTTTTTCAAGATGAAAACTGGAGTACGAATCAATTTAAGACTTCACTGCGCCTAGAACTAACTCAACTACGTATATTTTATTGGATATTACGATCAAGATGGCTTTGAATACGTTGAAATCTCGACATGATACTATAATTGTCCGGAAGAGTAGGGGGAAACGAACGCAATCAATCACCTAGTTATGGAAAAGAATAGAAAAAAAGGCTAGCGTATATATAGAGGCCGACTATAGGCCAAAACGGTCGCCTAGTTTTAGCACGCGTTCTTTTCATCACCACCCGTTGATGGAGTAAAAATAGCGGTGGTGGGACCCTCCTCTTGTACAACGTATCCGAGAGAGAAATGTTGAATACAGTGGAGGGTACAAACCACCCTATTACGGATGGTGTTTAAACTTTGGTAGTACTAATAAAACTTCATTCCACGTTGGTTCTTGCAAAAAACAACCATACTACGAGATCCCCTTTAGCTCCGATCCGACATCCTCGCGGAACCGTATCCTTCCCATTTGGAACGTCGAGCTCTCTCCTCTCTGTTCGGTAATCGAGTTATGTCTGTAACCGAAGTCGCCAAAAAGCGAGGTGACTCTAGGGAACTATAGGATAGAGAGAGAGGGATAAAAGGTGCCATTCTCTCTCACTTTCTCCTCTTCCAGGCGTGGGAAACGTTACCTTCTAGTTCGCAAACCACCATCCCCATCCCTACGAGTACAAGTAACGCTGGCTTATAGGGTTTCTTTGTATATATAAATATACGAAAATAAAAAAGGATAGCGCCTCACCACGCGAAAGAATTAAGTTAGACGCGCTACGTTTAGTAGAGAGCGAAAAAAATCAGTTTGAACAACAGATTATGATAGTACCACCACACCAGTGAGCCAACCTATTCAAATATACAGGGTGTGATGATCAGTGAAAGCGATAACATATAGAAATGGCCCGAGTCTACAGTCAATTCTACGCTACCTGTTAACTTTATTATTTGCTTACTTATGTCATGTTCACACAGACGTGTCAAATGGCATTGGTTTGTATATAGATCGACTTTGCATCAAAAAATCTGGCTTTTTTTGTTATTAACTATAAATTTTTCATTAAAAATTTAACACATGATTATACGAAGTAAAATTTTGTATCGGAATATTGAAACCTAATTTTAATTATTGGTAATTAAACTATCACTCCCATAGTCCTTTGCCAAGGTTCTTTTGAGACTTAACTACGTGGTGTTTTACGAATTATAAGACGGTTTATCACAAACACAGATCATACGCGGTATTACACCCTGTACTTCTTAAACATGTAGTAAAGAGAGAAACTCAAAGAAGGGGGCGACGTCTCGTCGGTTCGCGTTAAAGGCCGACAATTGGGTCCAAGGTAATTTCAACCCCTCATTTCTTCCGTAAGTCTTTTTTTTTTTTTTCTTATTATTTTTCTTGTTTTTTTTTTTTTGTTCTTTTCTACGTTGAATCGCCTCGCGGTGTGGTCGATTGTCGTTGAATAGATGGCGACGTCGCTTAGAAAAGTATAGTGGCGTTGGGCAATAAAAGAGGCTGAAGGCATCGTCATAGCTCTCTCGGAGTAATATTTCATAAAAACTCGGAAAGAGAGGACAACGAGGATAAAAAGTTAGGTATAGCCACGCGGGATGGCTTTCCTCTTCCCGATCCTCTGGCGTGTTCTTCCCCCTACCCCCGTTAACGGGATACGTTTTTAGCTTTCGGTGTTCTTTTTCCCGCTTCGTGAGCCATGGGTGCTTGGTACGCGTGCAGCAAAGGAAGACCTCTCCCTCTCTCTCTCGCTAGCCAATCGAATTACGAACAATTAATCGCGCGAGGCCCGAGAAACGCATTTACGACGAAAAGCTTTTTATTAGATTAAGAAGAAGAAGAGAGCTAGTGAGAGAAGGAAGAGTAGTCGCCCAAAAGTGAATAGGACTCACTCGTCACAATGCTCCGAGGGTGGAATAAGAGGGGTTTTCCCCACCACTGTAAACGTCACCCATTCGTATTCCATCTCCTTCTCCTCCGGTCGACTCTCGTCTCCGCTTAATATCGGCTAAATGGGGCAACACACACTCATCGCGCGGTGCTTCTCTAATAAAAGAGACCTTTTCACCTTGCATCAATAACTGTTTGGAGGAGGAGAACCGTCCCATTGTACGTACTATATCCGCGCGGGCGGCAGACGATCATTGGTCAAGTTTTACAACTAGATTTTAAATCGATGCCATTATCCAACCCCACACCATATACCCAGCACTCGCCATTTCATTCTCGCTCTTGATATGGTTACGCTTAATTTCACTGAATGTTTTGTAATATTTACAAAGTAACGAAGCGCTGCCTATAGCTGCACGAAAACTAAGGGAAGCTCAATTTGAGTCGGTGTATGAACATGGAAACATTTTAGTAATTATACGTGTATTTAAAGTTACTTATAAGAGAGAGTAAGTTACAATAAGAAGGAAAGCGTTGATTTTTAATTATTGCGAACACGATTTAAAAGGTTATAAGAACTTTCGTGCATTCAAAACAACGACTTATGTCGCCATTATTACACACCCCATTTTCATTGGCTAAGCGTAGCTGAGTTCACGTAAAAAGCGAGCCTAAGCAGGGCAGAATGTGTTATGGTGTACAAAATGAATTTCCCAAGAAGGGATTTAAAAATAAAATCAATTTGATTTAATTTAAAAAAAAAAGCTTTGAAACGTGACCTTAAATATGAGATGAAGTTATTTTTATGTTAAACTCTTCTTTAAAACGATATTTTTTGCGTATTGAAATAGGGCCTCTCATATGATAAATTTATTTGTATTTTGGCTGTTTCCTTTAATTTCTTCTCGAGAATAATTTGCTATAGCCACGCATCAATAGGGATGAATTCAATTAAAATTATCTCAAAATCAAATCAGTTACTATTTCGTGTCTCATCTATTCCAAACCTTATTGTTTTTCTAGAACACAAGCTTATTTCCAAAACATAGAATTCTGCTGAAATCAAATTTACTTCTTTCGCTGGAACCGCTTTAAAAACCCTTATTTTTAACTTTTGTATCAAATAAAAAAACCAGGGCCTTGGCTATAACATTATTTTGTATTAAAACTTCATTATCCAAATTGGCTTACGCGACTAAAATCTAAGAGACCCGGTGTTTTTATGTATATATATATTTTTTTCTATAATATATAAGTTTAAGGGGAAATTTTTCGTGGCAAAGTAGATCTCGTCGGGTGCGGGAAAGCTATTAGTGAAACGGTAGGGGGCGCCAGGGTGAAAAAGAGGTCTCATCAAGGTCCGATTAAGGAGGCTACAGTGTCGTCGTCAAAGCCATTAGGGCTACGCTATAGATGGAAAACCAGCAGAGCTAGTAAGGTTAGGATGCGGGCAGGGATTGCCTTCTATACCGCCTAGAAACTCATCGAAACGAAAAGAACAGGAGAGAGAGAAAATGGTGGGAGGTTTTGAATGAATAAAAAAACGCGAATGGTGATCAATATTCATCCTACCGGTGATCATTATTAAATTAAAAGAGATTTAATATTATTCACAATTCAGGGTGAACGCCTCATTTAATTCTTCTTACTACGGTGATAAAAAAACAAAATTATCGCCGACTCAATAACCATGAACTGGATCTCACGCGTAATTTAATGTTTTATACGACAAATTATAAGCATTACATATAAAGTAGGAGTACTATAGAAAATTCCACTACCCAAGTGAAAATTAGATTTCGAAAATAAATAAAAAAATATATATTTAATTCGTGTAATAGCCATAAGAAAATAATTATAATGAAGATTGATATTGAAATGCTAAAATTAATTAATTGTTTAAGAATAAAAGTAGGTGCAAGGCATTATTATGATAGTATCTACATCAAAATGATTAAAGTTAAAGAAAAAATTAATGAGTGATTAATGGGAAGGGTTATAAATACTCATTCCGAAAGGGAAGATTAAATTACAATTACCAATGTTCTCAAGGTTTCCGCGGAAAAGTATGAACCGCTTTCCACGTATATAAATTATATAGAAGACTCCGCGAACCCCCAGTAGAAATGTTCTAACCAGCGCGCTTCGGTGCTCAGAGTGAAGCGAACTTTAGGCGCGTATCAGTCCTAAGTAAAGCTACCTGTCGGAACTAAGCGAGGCGTTAACGACGAAACAAATATCTTTCGAAACGCGCGCGTCCTTTTTTTTTAGGAACGAAATCCGGGAACCATAAACGCCAAAATGGTTATGAAAAATGATTAGAAAAGGTTGACGAGTTCACGAGAGCGTACCGCGATCCTTTCCTTCCATTCCACCTTTGGCGGTATACGCGCGAGTAAAGCCGGGTGCTGGATAAGAACCCGAAGGAACATCATAGTCAGTGAAGCGAAGAACCATTCACTTGGGTATAAGATCTTCCTGCAGGCTCGGTTTCGCGTAGCACCCACGGTTCCCGGTATAATATAGCCAAGGTGGGAGCGCGAAAAATAAGAGATACCTTTTCCATTCTAGTTGGCTTCACCCGACGCGGCGTAGGTTCTTTTTCCAAGTTATACCTCTTATCCGCCTATCGTAGTTCATCCCTTTAGCTGGCAACCGATACGAAAGAACTGGCTCGCTACGTTGTGACGGATGCGCTCGCCTGTAAAATGGTCTTAGGCAGAGGCAACGCGCTTCGCTATTACTACCTCCCCATATACTCCTAACGTTTTCAAAGTAGCCTAAAAGACCCATCGGGGTATGAAACGAAAATATATACTTAGATATATTTGTTAAAAACCCATTCGGTTATATATTTTTATAAACATAGCGTTGCAGGTAAAGAAATTGACAGCCTCCGCCTATATCTCTCTTTCTCTCTCACTTTACTTTTTCAGGATTCTTTTTCCCTTAAACGAAAAAATAGTTTTCGTAATAAAATTTTTACGTATCTATAAATCTCACGAACATGTTTTTATCCCGCTCCGATTGGTAAAAACCCATTTTGTTAACAGTATTGACATTAAGAGAGACCGATAAATTAAAAATAGGGGGAAGGGTATGGTTGGTGATATAGATATAGCGTAGTTCATTTTGTTATTGGTTTGGACGGTGTGACCCCGTAGGGTCATCCAGATTCATTTTCTATAAGTGAAGTAGAACGTTAAAATCAAACATGATCCCGATTTTCTCTCTTATTTATGGTTTATTTGCTCAAGTTCTTTCGTTTACTGTTTCTACCGCGCTCTCATCACTAGCCGTTGGGAGAGACCAAGCTTCTACGTCGCGTTTCTTGGAAAAGGAGGCAGGGACCCGCAGCCCAGACATTTCCGACAAGCCACGGGAGAACAATCGTACCTTACAAATAATATTTTGATTGACTAACAAAAGGGTGAGAATGGGAACGCTAGAAATTTGTCACGAAAGGAGCGAAGGCGAAGATGGGAAAACAACGCTACGTGGGGAATCCGCTATTTTAACAGGAAGAAGCGACGGTGCGAATATTCGCGTCGTTCGCCTGACCAACGCCAGACGGCGGAAGTCGCGCGTCGAGCTCCTATTGTAAGTTCACTGCGACGCGATGGGTGTATAGGATACGAGAAGAAGGCTAAAGAGAAGTTATAGAACTAGGCTAGGCATTCGCTTATAAGAAAAGTGGGACCAATTGCGCAGTGAGTCATCTTTTCGGACATTCCAAAGTCGCCCTATATACCCACGCAGGGCCCGAAATGATTCACATCCTTCCAACTTTTCTCTAACCATTAGACGGAGTATTTGTAGCGCAGGGGGTGATGCGATACGCGTTTACTATAGACAGAGATACCGTCGAGACAATTTTCATAATCCAAGCCCCCCTGTCGGGAAACTTCAACGTAATATATGGATAACTACTACTATACAACCCCCCTTTGATAGTTTTATGGATCAAAGCGACCATGCAGAGAGAACACGGGAATATACCAATAAACAAGAACATCTCCGAAATTTCGCTGAACACGGGTTTTGGCGGGAAACTTGGTTTAAGTGAAAATTGGAACAAGTTGGTAAAGAAAATGTTATGGTATAAAATTTATGCAAGGGTATATGTAGGTTGTCCTTCACGTGTTTATATAGACAATAAGTATATTGAGGTTGATATAACATATTTGTAATGACCATTGGTCAGACATTGTCTCAATCTTAAAATGAGGCTATAGATCAATAATATTGAAGATGGTATTGTTGTCTTTGTGGACTGCAAACCAAAATACCCTAAACTCTGTGCTCGAGGCTTATTAGCTGATAAATTAGGCTTAGTGTAATTTATGCAAGTCATTTGACGTCCAATATTCTCATTATATTTACGTACCTTTAAACATCGCGGAATTCTTAAAGTTCAATAAAACTGCTCTAAGCGTTATAAAGACAGTTCCACGAACGACAAATACCCAAGACACATTGCAATTTGCGAAATTTTGTAAGAGGTAGGCTTCACTTGGCCCCAGTGTCATAATGTTTAAATAGACGTATATTTTGGTGCTTAAATCCCTAATACTGTAGTATAAAACACGTCAAATCCGATAGCGAGATAGTCACCATATATACAAAATATTTCAATGGTACATATAGATTCACGGGGGATATTTTATGAAGCGAACGTAATGCTGGTAGGTTGCTTTCCTTGAGCAAGAACTCTTACATAGAACTCAAGAGTAAAAAGGGTCTATATTATTCGTGACAGTGAAAAGTCTATATCACCGTGAGTTTACAGCGCATACGAAGCTAAAGCCTAGCTTATATCCATATGAATTGTTTTCTTAGAGATATAGGGGAGCCTAGAGGAAATGTACTAGTCTTAGCACGAACTAGAAAAGATTCTACGGCGGAGAGGTACACAATGTTAAACTCAATAATAAAAAATATATATATATATATTTTCGGAGGATACTTTGAGTATATCGCGATACTCCCATAACGTCCCCCTCCCCAACGGGAAGTAGATGTGTCTATTGGCGCCATCTAGGAGGTCCGTGGCTGGGGCTTTAAGGAGATAAAGTCCGCTGCGAGGTAAAGCCGTAGGAATAGGGGTGGGCGAATAAGAAAAAGCAGTATTGTGTAAAAATATCCCCGAGTTTCTTCGGCTCGAATGGATGCCAGGCTATTCCACCTTTCGCGGGTAATAAAATGATTCGGACCGACCGGTAATACTAGGTAGAATGGAGGAAAGCGGGGGCCTACCCCCAAAAAAAAGAGCGTAAAAAAAGAACGTTATTATTGGTAACTCTATAGCGCAGTCAGTATAGAAGAAAAAGGAATAAAAAGAGAGATAGGGTATATTATAGTAGGTCTAAAAGAAAAAGAGGGAGGCTACATTTAGGAATCTATACGTATATACCACTAACTTTCTATGACTATTTTGATGTCGTAAAAATGGGCAACGATATTTTACGAACAATGCTTTCAGACTGAATTAAATCGTCGTAAAAGAAGATGCCTAACTCCCTTAAATATAAATAACCGACCTTAAATATAACCTACTTCGGTGATTTTTAGAAATAATTAGCCTATATACCACACGCTGTTCATATGAGATGATTAATGTAAGATTAGGAGAAGTATTACGAGGACGGATTTCAAAAGTAAACCAAACTTTACTGTTAATTTTAACTGGTGGTTTTAAGCAACATTCCGCTAACTTACAATCAAAGGATAAAGCTGCGGAATTATCAACTGAATACTGAATAAAGAGTAATATGAAAAATAAACAAAATAATAATGTCTAAGACAAGACTGGACTTTTCAGCCTCTGCTCGTAGAAAACATGGATTTTTAAAGATACGTAATATCAGAAGCCGATGAAACCCTCCTTTGAAGTCTATTACTCCCGGGTCTTGTGTATCCCCTCTCGATTCGTACGCCTCCTAACGGTAGATGTTTTCGGAGCGGGAGCTCGTCGAGCGAATATCTCTAGCAGCCTTGGAGTTCGTCCAAAAAACGTCGTCGTTTGTGGAGAGAGAGAATTTCCAATTTTCCGTAGACAGGGGGGGATGAAGTAGGACCCCTTCTAACTCGTAAAATTGGGAATTTTACCCATACAGAGAGGAGCGCTATATGGAACATTGGAGTAGTAGACTTCAAAGGAGGGTTTCATCGGCTTCTGGTAATATAGCCAGCCAATAAAATCTATATTGATGAGGCAATATTTCCCTGGGAATATCTCGAGTCATGATTAATAGGGTAATATTTAAATGCAATCCACAATATTTATATTTAGAATATGAAATTAATTAATAACCATGAAGTAGCAGAGTGGTAAATTACGTTTTGTGTAATATACATCAAGGGCATTTTTGGGTGTATACCGTAGATAAAATATGTTTGACACATTATTATTTTCCATGCTCACATAATTTATGTGAAATTAAAGGTTTTTCCTTTTGGATCTAATGGTTAAAGTTTCAATCCTTCTAACAGTGCATTAACATTTTAAAAAATTTAACAATCCGTTACGAAGTTAATGTCGCGTTACGAACACTCTTCGACAAAGACCTATGAAATTTTTTCCCAACAATAACAAATATTTACACTTTATATTTTATACAATATATACAAAAAAGAAAAAAATCTCTTCTCTCCCTTTTATGATTTAAATAACACGCACTCTAACATATTGTCAAAGTTTAACTATAAAAAAAAAATCATACAAATGTCCAGCTTAACATAACGATTTTTTTTTCTTCTTCTTCTACCAAGTAGAATAAAAATAAATAAAAAACTTTACATAATCTAAAACCCCTGGTTCCTTTAAAAATTTACTCTTGAAGTAAAAAAAAAAAAAAAAAAAAAAAAAAAAATCTAAATTTTTCTTGTATGTCAGAAACATTATGGATCAAAAGCTGACATGCCCGTTACGGAAACTCCACGAAGATCGCGAAGGGACAGAAGAGAGTTATATATACATTCTTATTGATATTTCGATAGCGCTCGATGGAAAAAGAGGTGGGGGTAGGAGAAGAAACCCGGTCATAAATGTCTCAGTCCGATGGGAATAGAAAGAATGGCAAAAAAGATGTAAACGCTAGGCCTAAACATAGATGAGAGAGACATTGGGAATTTTTAGTAAATGCAAAGCGATATAATAGCCTACCATAATACAATTTCTCTAAATGATGGAGCTGGTTCCCCAGGTTTGTTCGTACTGAAATCCGGAACTGGTTTCAACTTTAGAGGAAGGAAGGAGATATTTCCATATTGGCCAAAGATAACGTCTACATTGAGGTTCATATCCCGATTCCCTCACTTTTTGGGCATCAGGCTTTTGAGGGCAAACTCGTATCTATATATATTTCGGAAGAATACAACCAGTGGTTGCTCACTTCTCTCGGTGACAACCATCTATGCATATGAGGACGGGGGCGGCAAAGTTATAGCGTCCAATTCGGTACAGATGCGTCGCCATCATTCAAACCCACGTCCGACATACACGATTATGATGGAAATTTGGGATATATATGTATATATTGTTTGATATAAAGTAAGAGACGAAATACGTACATGTATTAGGTACGCAACCTCGGGAAAAAAAATGCTAATGTCTCACTCTAAATCTGTATTTTGTTCAAAATCAGTTTGCAGTATTACTAATGCCGAGGCGTTTTATTACACGTTGCTAAACCAAGTATAAGATAACAAACTGCATTTGAAGAGAATTTTATTTACAACGACCATCTACTTCATTCTTAATATCATTTGCATACATCCTCTTTTTCTCACTCCTTCGCCACCCCCATTTATTTCGTATTTTACCCCTAATAACGTTTTTAACCCCTCTCCGCTTGAATTTAGATAAATTTTATAACGGAAGTTTCGTCTACTTCTTGAAAAACACAATTGAGTCATCAACAAAGAATGATCTCATACTAAAGAGTGACGTAACGTCATTTCCTTGAAAACCCGGCTGTCAATTGATTATAGCTTTTCCTTGTATGGATAATTTATATATATATAAAAGAAAGATTTGAATATTTATGGTGGATTTGCCACGATGATATAGGTGAATCAAAAATCAACCAAATTATCTTTAAACCCTTATTTGAAATTAAAAATTGAAGTGAAGTAGATCAAAAGAAATTGTTGAATAGTTTTCCCGAGTGTCACCTTTTTTTCCCGAATGTCTGTTGATTATTGTTGCTAAACATTTTGAATAGTTTTTTTTAACGATCATTCCGAAATTGCTACTCAATTTCCATTTGAAGTTCATGACAAATTCGTTACAGCCTCACTTTAAGGGAGATTAAAAGGAAATTTGTAGGTTACTTTTAGTCGATGGTTATAACTACATAGTTAGAGTTCAATTTCCCTTTAAAACAAAGTGTGTAAAGAAGTTTAGATAAAAATATCCAAAACATAAAACCCCACCCTTCGCAAAATCTTGTTACCAAAGCCTGGATAACAAATCCATCAAAGAGCTATATCAATGAGAGAGAAAGAGCATGCACGGTCTAGAGTTTTTGGGTCTTTTGGTCTCGGGATTTCTCCCTGTATCCGGAGGTTGGAGGAATAGTTTCGATACTGACCCAAGGGCTAGGGCCAAGTCGAAACGATCAGTTCCCACGCAGACCGCGATCTCCTCGATTCTAAATGGTATTTAATGTTAGCATTTCCATCTCCCTTTCCATTCGGGCGATCTTAGCCCCATCTAGCTCGGAGTCACGACTCCTCTTTCGTTGGTCGCGCGGTGAGGAATAAATCAAAAAGCAGTCTTCGACAAGGAATTTTGGTCCCTTTTTGCTTTCCGCTTAGATGTGGGGGAGAATAAAAACACCCTGTAGTAGTTTCTATACTCAACGACACCCAAATTCATTTCGGAAAGTAGACACGGCTCATGTTACGAGAAAACATGATTAACGCGTTTGATATTGAGTATGCTTAATTTAATGTGGATCATTGATACGTTTTTATACTATAGAAAAAAATGAATAAACTATAATGCGCCTTTATAGTTTACTATCGAGTTTAGATGATACCGAACAACACAGTAAAATTTGGCTTATTAGGAGTTTTAATTTTAATATGATCGATTTTAAAACTAAACAAAGTCTTGTCTGAAGTTGTAAGAAACCAGAGCGTTCAAAGCATGAACTGTACAGAAAAGAAACCGGTTCTTTTACTACAAATTTAGCAATCTCAACAGAGCTTCTCTGATATATCGTACCATAATAGCCTCAAGTTTCAAATATATAGGAAATGAGTATGCTATCGTCTATTGTAAAAACTTGCCAACCAAGTTCCTTATAATTGACTTTACGAACATAAAAGAGGACCCGCTTAAACTCAAATCATACTTTAAAAGATAGGGCTAAAATTGGAGGAAAACAACCGTATTTCTACAAGATAGTCAAGATTAGTTTCCATCCAAAGTTTACTCGAGGTCGGTCAAAAAGATAACCGAGGTGTGAAAAAACTACCATAAGAAGAGGAGCCAAAAAAAAAAAAAAAAAAATAGCTAAACCAGCAATACCCACTATCCCCTTAACCCCCGATACATCTTTTGGCTTCACTTTTCAATCATAAGAGCCCTATAACATCCTAAAAGTCACATTTAATTAAATCGAAAGGCGCGGGCGGGATGCGCCCCGCGCGTGAAAGAGAAAAGGGCGCCAACTTTTACCTCCTCTTCCCTCATCACCACCCAAATACCCCTTAAAGGGAGAGTGTTGAAACCAAATAAGTCTTTTTTTTTTCTTCTATAATATTAGGCACGAAAGCTCTAACTTTAAAAATGGAGTAAGTATTTCAGGAGTGTCCAAAAAAGATATGTAAAGGAGATTTTTCTATCAAGAATCGAGTTTTTGCTTAAAATCAAGCTTTTCGTTAACAGGTTTCAAGTGGCAGAGAAGCGGTTATCTAAATCAATTTCACCCATACTTCACGCCCCCCCCCCCCCCGCCTTTTATTTATGGAAACTTTGAAAAATTAGTTTTATATATATATATATATATATATATATTTTACTCAAAAGCAGTTCTACCGTTTTTGTTCGAAAAAGAAATATAAAATTGCTTGATTTTTATTTTCACCTTCCCTTTATAGAAGCGAGGAGCAAAAAAGACGAGAAAACTGTGAGGGGGAGATTGGTGGGAGACGAGAATATAAAAGCCAAGAGATCTTCCTTTTTGTTTACACACTCATCTATCAAATTTGGCAGATTCGTTTCATTCTGGAAGCTTTTTCTTTCTCTCTCTCTCTCTGGGATCGCTCTCACCCGCCTCTCTTCCATCTTTGCTTTTCTAACCATCTATCCAAAAACACACAAGGCAAGGCGCCATAACCTAGCTGCCCACTTCCACACGTTGCCAGTCTTCAACTCCGTGTTGCGGTGAAAATGTTATTGAATTTTTTTCTATACCCCTATAATACTCGATCGTATTAGAATTTTTATATTTTTTTTTTTACTTTTTCTAATCTTCTTCGAGCTCTTTTTCCCTAAGGAAAGCTATATGAAACGTAAGTTGAAGATGTTCATTTATGAGAGGTCAAGTTGGTTTGGCTCTTAAATTATTATTAATAATGTAAATAACTTAAAATATATAATTAGGCTTAACGTTTTTTATTTTATTTTTGCCACCTTTTTGATTAAATAAGCTTAAATAAGTTTAATTTCAGTGTTGCTTGTATACTAGCATACATGTATTATTTTGAATATAATTATACTTACCGCGTTTATGGATCGAATTAATAAATCTATATCGCGGCTTATATATTTAAAAACCAACCAGAACGGGTAGGATTATATTACACCCCTTTCAAAACCAATCTCATTAAAAATCAAAAACGCCGGTAATTTCTTCTGCCACGGACAGGAAAAGATCGTCCCTAGGTCGGTAGTTGGGTTAGGGTAAGAAAAAAAAAAAGATCCGCGAGTCGTGAATCAAAGGCGTGGATTTTAAACACGAAACTAGGGTGAGAGCAAAAAATTTAAATTTTCGCTGACTTGGCACCCGCTAGCAATTTTTTTTTCTATATATCCCATCGTTCTTTCTTTATTCTTCACAATGAAATTCTATTAAAGAAAACTCGGCGCGAGATGAGAATTAGAAGATGAAAAAAAAAATCCGTTTGTTTAAAAAGCTAGCTGAGAATTTTTTTTTTTCATCTTGTTCTTTCCAGCCATCTCGTTTCTACGTACTCTTGTACAAGAGCACTTTGCAAAACTATTTTATCTACTATGAAGTTTAATATTGCGTATACATCCGCGACAGCTCACCTTAGTTGAGCAAATTTATCTTTAACAAAAATGTACGGTAAAAGCGGTGGAAAAAGGGGACGAATCAACTCGTTTTTCGCTAGAGCGAGAACACAATTTTTCAGTTGGCGCAATTTCGGCGCGAAAGGGAGAAAACTTTTAAAACGCTGAAAACGTATATTAAAAGCGAGTCTAGGAAAAATCATCCTAAAGATGGAAGTTAAAGCGAGTTTTCTTGATGGAAAGTAGTACGGACAGGAATTTTTTTTCCTTCCCAATATATAAGAAATGGCAGACCTTGGAATTAATAGAAAGAGTGGTATTTTATTTTTCTCAAAAAGTAAAAAATAATAATAATAATAATATCTCCCCTGGAATGCTAAAAGTTTAAAGGGATTAAAGGTATAAAATTGTAGCTATGACCGGAAAAAAGCCATCCTGAATTGTGTTGCTTCGTTAACCCAGTACAAATTATATTAATTAAATCTTCAAATAAAGAAACATGATGACCCATATTTTTTAAATATATATAATATCACGCCATGCGTCTTTTCCTTCAAAGATTTTTCAAAGAATTAATACTCTACCACGGCATTTTAGAATTTATTATTTGGTACTAAGCTCCTAAAAGTCGGCTTCATACTGAACGTAAATACGTGACAGGTAAAACATTTCTACAGGAGCCTATTGAAAATGCATTAGCTATTTTGCTCCTAGATGAAGGCTTCTCTTTGAACATAGAAGAGCGACTGTTCGAACATTTTTACAGGCGCTCATATTTATTAAATATTTGCTCATAGAGATTACGTAAGAAATTTAAATCCTAGATAGTTTAGCTTAATCTTACTGAGATTAATTAGGAATTATTGTTTTGCAAATGAGAATACAAATATTAATTTTTAGTTAACTGTTTTGTAAAATTTCTTGTAATGGATTTGTAAAATATGTCGTAATAAATGTATTAATTATTGTTTTGTAAAATATGTTGTAAAAATATATAAATAAAGGTTTAGATTTGAACCAGGGTATAGTTATTGAGCTAAATCACAACCTAAATTTGAATAACTTAAGAAATAATATGAACCATACAAATTTATTTAGAAAAAAGGGCAAAAAAAAAAAAACACCTCTTGAAATATTACAACCAAACTTGACTATAAATTGGCGAGCTTTATGTCAATACCATTCCCCTTATCTGAGGGGTTATAAAATATTTATCTTATAAATTTTACTATAGTTGTCAAATTCTTCCCCGATAATCCAGGAGGGAAAAAAAAGGGATCCTCTATAGGTAGAAATATATAGGAAGGAAGAAGAGCCATCAGGTTTGAAGACCGGAGACGAGCCGGGGAGGGAAGCGAACAATATTACCTTCTTCTGGGAAGTCCAAACTATCGTTATAAGGCTCTTTTTTTTTTCACCCACCGTTGGGTGAAAGGTATTTGGCTATATAGGGACGTGGTAGAAAGACACGCGTACTGTTTGAGTGCAGTGAGGAAAAAAAAAAAAGAGGTAGGGAGAAGAGGGAAAGAGCAAAAAATACGGTAACCATGACATTCCAGCACTTTAGGCGACCAGAACATAAAAGCCCATCGAACGGAACCGGAAGTAATGGCCAAGAGAGTGGGAGTACGGAGGAAACCGCGCTATATACCGAAAAAGGTGTAGTATAGCTATACTAGCTCAAGGTACAGGATGATCCGTAAAGGCTCTCTACCGAACTCCCCGTTGTAAAAATGGTCAGGAGGAAGTATAGGGGTCCGGTAATGGTAGAAGGAGACCACCCTCTCCCCTAGTCACAATGACACTCACCACAGGTATTTAAAGTAATCGATTGGCTGGAGCTATATAAGAGGAAGACGATTACTCCCCCTTATAGCTCGGGAAGCCACCTGAGTTCTCTCTAGCTCCCCCTGCATGCTCCGATATAAAACGGATAGGTAGGAAATATGCGCCATGATGACAATGCGTATAGTTTACGTATAGGAAAGGAACCCGAGGGGTAGTAGGGAAACGGAATTCATTCCTTCAACTCCTACGTATATATACCCCTCACGCGGTCTAAAAGTTTCACCATCAACGGTGGATGATATGAGCCACCAAATATTTTCAAAACGAGGGGACGCTCATAAAGAATAATAATGAAATTTTTTAATTGGTAATTAG
Organism: Odiellus spinosus; assembly: GCA_963920705.1. Taxonomy (NCBI): domain Eukaryota; kingdom Metazoa; phylum Arthropoda; class Arachnida; order Opiliones; family Phalangiidae; genus Odiellus; species Odiellus spinosus. The sequence goes on along the minus strand of OY987228.1, from coordinate 18,284,376 downwards.
TGTAAAATTAAATCTAATTTAAGTTTCAATAGTGTAAAATTAAGGATACTAAAAGTGCTTAAAGGTAAACACGGTATTCATATAAGGGCGGGCTTTCTTTCGGTTTATGTTTATTCATTAATTCATGCAGATAACGAGAACTTAATCAAATTAAACCATCATCAACGAATTAGTACTTTGTTTTCCTAATTAACCAATTCTAAGACTAGCATTTAATTGAATCTACGATACAACTAATGAGCTAAGTTTTTTAAATATCAAAATAACTCGTTATTCTCTTAACGACTTATTAATTATAGGAAAAACCGGATTAAACCAACAAATTTACAGACGATAATCTCTACTAAACCTTTTTTTATCAAAAATAAATTACGTCAAATTATACACGATCTACGGTTAAAATATAACGGAAGAAAATAAAATTCTACCGAATATAACCTTATATTACTATTTCACCCACATTGAAACAAGATTTATAGTTACTGTTAAGGCAATGCTTGGCGGAATACGGCAACGTATATGGTATAAAACCTTTTCTCTTAATTAAATATATAGTATACCCGAATCACCGGAACCTATCAGATATAAACTAAATAAAAAAGAAACCGGGTTTGAAACAAAGAGCGCGCGCGGTAGATTGTAATTACCGATAATTTAATTTAATCCCTTCACGTACAGAGATTTTTCCCAGGGAAATAAACAGCTAGCTAAAATAGTATAACCGAAGAGAGAGAGAGAGAAAGAGAATGGAGGGAAGTCAGCTCGTAAAAATAAGCGTTTATACCCGGAGTCGTTAAATAATCTTGTATTTAACACTTTTAAAAGATTCCAAGCTCGGGATTCTCTATGGCTCTAGGTTTTAGTCACGGAATCACCTTTATAATTAGTCCCTATTTTATCCCCAGGAAAGCGGCGACGTTGTGTCTGCGTTTCTCCCCCAAAATTTTACCCCCTCGCCTTATTCAACCGTCTCTTAGTTCCTTCTAACCGAAGGAAGATATATCGAAAAGGACTCGGCTTGGCTATATAGGAGAGAAATAGGAGTGCGTAGGAAGAGATTCGCGAAGATCCCATAAAACTGAAAAGGGAGACCCGAAAGCAAGCCGCAGCTATAGAGCTAGAGACTAGAATAGTTTTGAACTATATACTATAAAACGCAAACTCCTAACCCAACTAGAAAAGGCGCCATCACAAGCGACCGCGAACAAGGTTTGAAAGTTTTAACGCCTGGATCATATTCTATATATATCCTTAAAGTGACTGTTAATCCACCGGCGAAGAGTGTCATTGTTTTTAACGACAAGTTTCTCAGAGTAATTTACATTTGCTTACTCGCTAGGGGATGTGATGTCAATGATAAGGGAGCGTGGTTTAAAAAATATGTAGGAGAGGCTCCGCCGGGTGTTTAAGAGTCCCTTTAATTTGGATAAAATTTGTTAAAAATTCTAATTTAAATTCTTTATGTAAATTTTTTAACTTCGCTTTATTTCTCCGTGTTAAGACCGGTTAAGCGTCTGAATATGGTTTTATTTAGAGGTTATTAGTCAGTTTTCATACCCATAACGTATTTAAAAACTTTATAATTTGATAAAGGTTTAATTGGAGAAGGTTTGGGTCTCAAATCCTACACGTGATCCAACATCTTTTCACTGATGGGTTAAGCGATTAAATGTTTCTTGTAAAACCGAAAATATATCTAAACAATATCGGTCAAAGTTTAAATATTCATCAGTTAAACTTCTATTGTTCGAAATAATTTAAAAATTTGGATATCGAGAGTAAATTTTAAAATTGGTGAAGTTTGTGAAGGCACTTTTAGCAACTTTTTCTCTTTCGCTCTCCTATCCTCTTCCTTTTAAGCAAAAGGGGACCAGAAAACTTAGCATACGTATGGGGTTTTTCAGTTGTACGGAGAGAAAAGCCCCCGACGCGCGCGAATAGCCACGCAGGGTCCCAAAATTTATATAGAGGCGACTGGCGCCCTGTTGCCCGCCCGGCGACATTAAAAGCGTTAAACGAGATGAAAAGGGGTTTTCACCAACAACCTTTACCAAGGAGAAATTGAGAGGAGGGTTAAGTGTATAAGGAAAGATGGCTGGGGTAAAAGGTAGCTAAAAGGATAAAGACGAGACTAAATTGGGGAGAAAAAGAAAAATTAGAATTGGGCGATTTTTGGATACAAATTTGGCGGGAGAAATAATAAGGTTTTGAATTTTTCGCATTTAAAGGTATAGGGATAAATTTATCTGTGACTAAAATATTTTGTTCGTTGAAATATGCATAATTGATTAATAGGCGCGTTTTCATTCTATTTTTACGACGAAAAAAGGGCTTAACAGTGTAAAAATTGTTGGGCTTCGAAATTTCGACGAGATATTTTCTAAAAACCTGGCAACCCTAAAAACAATCTCAGGCCACAATTCCTAGAAACTCATTTAAATTTTTCCCGACCCTCATCCAACTGGTATCGGAGTCTATTACATTCCTCAATCCTATAAGGTTTAGGTTACAATGTGTTCTCCTACATAAGAAAAAAAAAAAAGAAAACCAGACAGTACCTCTTCTTCATCCTTTATCCCACCATCAGATCGGTGTTGGGAGAGAAAGAAGAAAAAAAAAAGGGGTTTGAAGTTTTTAGTCCGCAGCAGTGTTAGTTTCGCTAGTTTTAGAATCTAGAGAAAGCTGCTAAAAGGGGTTGGAAACTGAGCTAGTGTTACAATAAAGATGTTTATCGGCAGCTTAAAAAAGAAACGTGTTACTGAAGAAGCTCCCAAGAATAAGAAGAAGAAGAAAAAAAGCTATTATGTGGAAGAGAGAAGATTTTTAGGCGATGACTAGTCCAAGCCAAAAGGCCTAGAAGTTCTAGATGAGGTGGAAAAAACCTTTTTTTTTTTTATGTATAAAGGAGACTCCCACACTGCGAGTTAAGATCTAACACGGGTAAATACTTCGAAGGGAAAAACTGGGCGAATTTTTTTTTTTTTTTTTTCAGCCTTTGCCATCCTATCTTTTAATTTACTTTCACGGGTTTAAACAAGGTACCCATTACCTTAATTAAGAAGATTATAAAAAACACACACACACACAAAGTGAGAGGAGGGATTCAATAATCGTTTCACAGAATGATAACAAAAGATTTAAGACTCCGTGGAGTATTTAGCCACACGTAAAAAAAAAAAAGGTTATAAAGCAGAGAGATAGAGTAAGAGCTAGGGAATGAGGATGGAAGCAAGGCCGTTCCCAAAAAAAATTAACAAGTAATTTCAATTACAAAGAACGTTATTTCGAGAATCGTTTTTGAAAAATAAAAATTTAAAGCCGATAAAATGGTATTATTAGATTTGGAATAAAAAACGACCTGTCGGCTTAGTAAAAAAAAAAATATAAGAGTTACAAATAGCGAACGGATTAAAATAAGGGATCGAAACGAAAGGGAAAGAAAATGCGCGGAAGGTTTGACCTTTTTGATGTAATGAAATAATGTTGGGGGAAAGAGAGAAAATGGGTAGGATTGTGATTAAAAGATATATATCGCCATCACATTCTACACTATAGTTGACTCGAGTAAGTCAAACGCGTAGTATAGTTAAATTGGCTTTGAAAAACGCGAACATGAAAAATTATGAAGTAAATCCTGGCTCGAAACCCTTAAATCTAGAGCGACGATGGAAGGAAAAAACCTATTTTACCGCCTTAAAGAATTTTTGATGCCTAGAAACTAGTTGAACGAGCGTTTTTTTAGCCTTTTCTTATCAGCACCAGTCACCTGCAACCGCGTCAGCCCTACGCCAGTACGCCACTCATTCAGATTAAGAGGATCGCTATAGGCGTATAGCTATAACGTAGAATTTTATACGTATCTCTTATATATCCAGGGGAAACTACCACCCACATTTTTGCATTAAGACCGAGACGCCCGCCTTTATAAAGCGTATACGTATAGAATAAAAAAATCCTAGGAATATAATCTTCGACGTAGAGGCATTAAAAGAGACCAGACCAAAAAAGGGAGATGGGAATGAACGCGAGAAGAGTATAGGGGGTTTTTGACTTTGATGGAATGACTATGAGGGGAAAGAAAAGTTATCGCGTGGAACTCGCGGTGGTCAGTCTATTTGCCGCAGACCATGGTCAGGGATTATCGAAACCTCAGCTTCCTTCCAAAGGGGATACGTCCAAATATGTAGAAAAGTGATTTGTATGCCCCGGTTACTTTTTTAAAAAGAATAAAAAAAAATTAAGTTTCGCGAGATGGCGCTAGGACCCCATAGATTTTATTTGAAATTAACAAGTTGGGTATGCTGAACTATAAAATTTGGGAATATCCGATTTCTTTTTAAATATTTTAATTTATATTGGGAAGGAATTGTTGAATGAATATGGAAAAACACGTTTTCTATTATGGCCATTTTAATAATGGTTTACTACTACAAAACTAATTTTTAAATATTTAGAGGCGGTTGTTTAAGTTGTGTTCTTGATTTTGTTTTATACCATGTAATTATTATTATTTAATCTGAAAATGAATTTAATGGATCATCTATAATATGATAATAAAGGAAACGAGCGTGGGCGCGAGTTAGTTCTCAGCACCACGATTTCGTGATCTATATGGGATTTAAAGATAGAAATTTCAAAATCTCACTGGTTGGAATTTTCGGTGTTTTGTATATGCGTCTGATGTATTAATCTTTTTTGATGGTTAATAAAATTCTGCGTAAAATAATTAAAACCAACAAAATGTATATAAAAAAGAATTTTGCAAACTTATGACGCTAATTTTAAATTAAATCTAGTAAAATTAAATTGTAGTAAAGGAAGGAAATAAGTCATAGTATTACTTCCCGCCCAAAAGGTTCAGACCAATAGGCCATTTAATCTCCAATCAAGGATTAAAATGTTTGAGGGTGAAGAAAACTCTAAAAAACGAAAGGGGTTCTCATTTCAACGGGAGACAAAATAAAAAAATGCCTAGGGCTTGAAAATTTCCTTTTGATGACTTGTTAGAAAAAAAGGGATATTTAAAAGGATTTTTTTTTATCCTAGATGATAAGATACAGACATCAAGAGTCACCAACCCCTATTCTCTCTCGGCTCGCCTGTAGGCCTAAAAAACCACTATCAAGATTCATTTCAACCCTTTCTCAACCCGAGGCTTTTGGAATACAAACAAAAGACGTACTTCAAAACCGTTTTTTTTATTTTATTTTTTACCCCTTACCCTACGGAACTGCTTAAAAACAGTCAGGGACAAGATAATATGGATTTTTTTATATTCATCCTGAGGGTCTCATTTGAAATAAAAAAAAAGTACAAAAGTTAATAAAGCGAAAAAAGTAGGGGGAATGATATTATTTGTGCAGTTCGTGATTGGCAGGATCGAAATTAAGATTATTTCAAGGGAAATTAAGAGACAGAACCCAAGTTTATTCTCTGCGCGCCAAAGAAGAGAGAAAGAGGCGAACCAAATCTTCGATTGCTTCGTGACTTAAGCGAAATAAAAAGTCCTAAAAATAAACTTTTCTTATTTACGTAACTTTTTCAGAGAAAAAGAAAGCCACCAAGAAAAAAAAAAGAGTCCGTTGGGATATCTCTTTAAACATCAAACTCAAACAAAATAATTCTTGCAAAAAGAAAAAAAAAATCGGGAGGGGGAGAGGTCGAGTGATGCTGTAAGGAAGAAAGTTTTGAATGTGGGGATGAACTATAGCGAGAAACAGAAAGGGGGAAACACCACCGAATCATTCCCGCTACCCACACACTTTTATTACGAGTCTCGACAGAGAAGTAAAACCAATAAAGGCTAAAGATCGGGAGCATCTTAAATTAAAGATTCTAATGAGTGTTTCGTTTCGGCTTCTTTTTTTTTACTCTCTCTCTCTCGCTCACAAACTCTTTTTCATTTGGGTAAAGAGGCGAAGTCAAGTTTATTCCACGTTTCTATCCCCCCTTATCCTCTTACTTCTCTTCCTTCTAACGCGCATCGCGGTGGGGAGGGAGAGAACTGGTTGCGCTCCGCCTCGTCGAACTAGACTTAAAGATATTAGGGAGTTAGTCGTCTTGATTACGGCGTTCTCTCGATTTACGGCATTGGCCGATCACGCTTACAAACCAATTAAGAGTGATGCAGAAGAAACGGCAAAACTCGCTTCTCGGTTACTTGATTAAAAACTCCCAGGGTATCGCCGGCTAACTCGGGTAAGAGGAATGGGAATGAAGGAGACTAGGGGGCAGATATAGCCCCCCTCCTCCAATTCCTTAACTTCATTCCTTCCGCATGCAATCCTTTACATAAGTACGCGTCTCATTCGAAAGTCTTGGGAAATAAGCCAAGATAACCTTACTGCAGTTTCGTATACACTAAAAGTTTCTTACAGAATCGAGAGAAAATTTTCTGTCTCCAAAAACTTCTGTATTTACCAAAGGAATCGCGTATGAGATGCGAACATCGAGGGACGTGTAAAAAAATGTTCCTTGATTCTAATTTGGGTACCAAATAGTTTAGATCAACACCGCAACGGCGTGGTGAAAGAAAGGGTGGATTAAGTTAACTTTTGTCTTACATAAACTGAGGTTTTTGGAACTGTGGGTTATGATAGAGGAAAAAAACTAGAAATACAAACAGTATTTAAGGACGAAAATCCCAGTACTGGGACTTTTTCATATCAAAGCGTACACTAATTTCTAGACGGTGGGAAAGGGGGTGCCTTACCCCTGGGGATTTTTCTTCTCGCTTATATACCATGGCATGTGTAAGGGACATTTTTACCCCGATATAATATAGGTAGGGATTGAAAAAACTCTGATAGTTATATACCCGCTCCTCTTATTCGCTTCTCATCACCCCTTTTCGCGCAATTTGCGCTTGTGAATAAACAAAGGAAGGTTTAATGCTAATCCAATTTAAAGGAACCCTCGCGCGCCGATAGTCGGTGACAGGAGATAAAAAATACCCGAGCTGGGATAAGGGTATATAGTCCCAGAGTACCGATTGGGTTAAAGAATAGTTATATAGACAAGAACCCAATCGCTTCCAATCACTAGATGTCGGAGGAAGAGGTAAAAAGAGAACGTCGAGGATGAACTTAGTCGAGCGCCATCTCTATACGATAAATTGAACTAAGAGTTCTTCAAACTTCTGTGGGTAAAACAGTTTTTTTTTTTTTTTTTTTGCCCCCAGCTTAGCAATCACGATCAGAGAGAGAAGGGTAACGTTTTTTACACCTTTTTTTATAAAATGTGGGGTGCGATGATGGAGGATTTAAAACGGGGCTAGTTGCGTGGGTAAAAAGACGCCCCTGGGCGTAAGAGACTTTACGGAGAGGGGGAAAAGTCTTAATGAACCATTATCGCGGCTTTTTTTTTAAACTATAGATGCCAAATTGTTCTCCCACGATTTTCTGAAGAGATGCGGTGTATATGGTATAGTTGAAGGGTATAAAGAAGGGTGGATGAAAGAAAAAAAAAACGTGAAGCAATGGTTCATCAACCTTGTCTAGCTAAGCCTAACTTAATATAATCTTATAAATAGACCTAATGAACGTATTACGATAATTTATTAGATTTTTATGAAGGTGTAGTGTAAAGCATGGTTCAGACGGGTGGGGGGGGGGGCAGCGTAAGGATGAGCGTAGAACAATAAGCAATAGATTTAGGTCCTATATACAACAGTAATCTTAAATAAAAAGGGTACCCAATTACCATGTTCGCTCCTACCCTTCTGAACCAGGTTTAAACACGTAGCATAATTATAAGAGCTGACTATATAAAGTTCATATGGTTTTGTTGCTTATATAAAAATTAAAAATTGAATAAGTCGTGTATACCGAAAAACTCGCCAAAAAAAAAAAAAAAAAAAAAAAAAAAAAAAAAAAAAAATCACATTAATTTAACATTCCCCTTTACCTTAACATGTCATACTTTTGATTGTTACGTTATTACATGTTATGACAGTCGATATAAAAACATTCCTTAGGACAGTATATAAGCCATAATAGGGGCTATAGTTTCGGTTGTTTAGATGGGCATTCACCATCATTGACGATGTAATGAAAACGGGTCATCATCAATATAAAAGAACGGGTATATAGATTGAGCTCGTATTCTCGATTCGGAATCGATGGAACAACATGGGAGAACGAATGAACGAGAGAGTTAGGAGAAAGAGGGGAAAATAAAAGCTTTAATAAATAAACTTTCCAAACTAAAAGACTAACGTTAAATAGTGTTTTTGGCGTCGAGGGCCAATCCAATATTTCAAATCATCGGGATGGACTCTGTTTACGACTCTTTTCTCTCTCCTCTCCCAATCTTTTCTCTCCCCTCGCGTTTCTCCGTAGTACGACGTTTCCAAGAAATAGAGTCAGATAGCCTCTCCCTCATCCACAATCCCTCTCTCCCTGTAGCTTCTATATAAGTATATAGTCACTAGTATAACTTCGCGACCACGTAGTATCTCAACCCCAGGGAATGTGGAATGCCGGGAAGGCGACCAGCGGGGACCCCAACCTTATACCAATATAAGAGGGGTTGAAAAGGGGACTATAATATTTGGATATAAAAGAGAGAGAGAGAGAGAATGCGCTAGAAAACGAGTTGGACAGGCCGGAGTACCGAGAGAGGGGCGATGCTTGCTCGGGGACCCCTAGGTTTTACGCCGGATAACTTCGAACGGTTTTCTTCCCCACGCCGCGTTGCTATTGGGATTTAGATAAAAGAGTCAGATTGAAGTAGAAGATAGAGAAAATACGCCAAAACATTATTTATAAAACTCTGAATAGGAGGAAAATTTGTAACCAAAAGTTTCGTCTTGGACTCGTGGCGCAATCAAAGGCCCTGTTTACCCTCTATAAACGTATATACTTCCCTTAAGAGCGTACCCCACTCTTTTCCCCGAAAACAATCAAGATATATCTTTTGTTATCAAATTTACAAGAAAGGAGTTTAGAAATCGCCCGGGATATCTATACGAAAAGACAGGGGTGAAACCAAAGTTGTACCAATTTTTAGGGAGCTTTTCTCATCTCCCCATCCTTTCCTCCATATAGCTCCATCTCTCTTTTAAAATAGTAAGGTTATATAATATAGAGAACGCAACTTTTGGATCTCACGGGAGATAAATCTACTTAGTTTTATCGTTACTTATAGAGCACCATCCACCCGCGCTTCGAGTATATATACTAAAAGTTTGTAATTAGTCAAACTGAGCGCGAATCGTGAGGGAGAGAGATGCAAAAATGTCAAATAGGCTTTAAAGAGAGAGAGAGAGAGAAAGTTATAGGCTTGTGTATAAGAGAATATTGTCAAAAGTCTCTAAGAATTCTTTACGGCTATTATTCAAAGTTATACGGAGAGTTCGTGTCCATGGGATCATACCGAATATATTGGTAAGGTCGCTAGGGGTTATTTCTTCGCCTATTTGGGAGCTGGTTTCTCGGGCAATGTTTCTTATACTATAACATCATAAATTCATTCTTAAACCGTGAACAAAACTTCGGGGGAAGTAAGGGGTGCTTAAAATTTAAAACAACTGGCGATAAATCGGAGGAAACATAATTTTTGCAAAGCGAAGGGAACATTACTTTGGTTACGTTACCCGCAAGAATATTCCAAAAATTTGGTAAGCATTCTTAAAATTCCAATTTTTTTCTTAGCATTTTTTTTATTCATGCGTACAGAGTTCAAACATTGTAGGAAATACAGAATACTTTGTACATTATTCGAATCACTCGCGTCACTAGCTATAACATCTTGCATAAAAAAATGTTACCGTAAAACGCCAGTTCATTTTATTTTTTATTTTTCATCATTATTACTATTATTATTACTAGGACCAAGGCTTAGCAACCTAGAGATTGGTTGACGATTCTATATGCACGAAGAGAATTTTTATTTATCGTTATATGGAAAACGCCCATTACGTCAAAATGTCTTGGACACAGTGCGGTCGCAAGTACGCCAAGCGGAACTAAATCTCGTCGCCGACAATCTCGAAAACACAAATCTTTTAAAAACTCGGGCTCGACTTATACGTAAAAAAAAATTTGCCTTTGAAAAACTTTGTTAAATCCCATATTTCAAATAAATTTAAAGGGATGAAAAAAATTCTCGTGAACTCGAAAAAGGTTGATGCAGGCGCCGAGTTTATACACTCGTGTTTAGAGGAGTATAGTTGAAAAATACTACTTTTTATCCATAAGAAAAACGTTGGGTATCAATGAGCTTTAGTTTTTCCCATATTATCAACTCCTGCTGAACAATAAAATTTATAGTCCCATTTAACCCAAATGCAGGAGGGACATTTTCATTTCGCGAATTCGACTATTTCCCATTCCTCCTTCAAAAACAGGCTATCAAAGAAAAGGAAGATGGTAAGTATAGTTTGCTGATTACTGGCTATAAGGCAAGCAAGGAGACATGGACAAACCGTTTCAATTTGAAATGAGCCACGTATATTTGCGAGAAAACCATCGCCGGAAAGCTAAAGTGCCATTTTTCACCCCATAATAGAACACAACTTTTACCCCTATTTTCCCCCCTTTTTTTGGTATAAAAAAAGCCCCTCGGGGGTATGTTGGCCTACCACCAAAAGGGACTTTCAATTTGGACTCGGGTGGGATGGAACAAGGGTTGGGAGAGTGGATAAAAACCTCCCAAAAACACTACAAGAATGACGAAAAGTAGCATTGTTACGTCACCCAGTTTATCAGAGTCAGAAGGAAGATTTTTTGGATAAGAAGAGGATAGCGATGCTTTCAAGTAAATAGGTAGGGGTGGGACCCTTTCTTCTCCCTATTTCAATCCCACGAAAGTCTTCTTTTGCATTATCTAATGCGCCCTCGCTATGGCTGCTTTAGCTTATATAGAAGCTAAGATGTTTTTTTTTTCCCTAAAAAGGGACTGTTTTTCCAACACCCGCGGCGGTGAAAGATAGGACTAGGTCCATAGTTTCAACCCCGAATATAAGAGTTACGATCAGAAACGCTACGATGTGGGTTTCCCTAGCTGGGCTACTTTTACAATCGTTAAACGAAGGCTGACTATAAGGAGAAAAAAGAGAGTGAAGAAAAACTAAGGGGGACATAACCATCTCGTTACGTTTAGTAGAAACAATTTCCCAACCAACACAATCCTCAAATATGGGCTTACACCCAACCATTTTCCTATGGAATTCGCTTTTCAGGGTGAATATTTCACAGTTATAGGCATAACGTTATTTCACCACGTAGGAAGAAATATTTTTCAATGTCCAAAAGAAAGTTTTGTACCCCAGATATACACGCCCAAAAAAGGTTTATCCACTTAGTGTAAGTGGTTTTTACATCCAAAAGTGTTTTACGACTGATATTAAAGAGCCAGGATGATGGGGGCTAAAGGGAAGGGGGCTGGTTGTAAAAACTTAAAACACTAGAATACGTTGAACCTTTGAAGAAAAACTAAACACTTAAGCCTAACAAGGGGAAAATAAATAGATATAAACGAAATCTAATTTGGTTTTTATAAAATTTGATTTATAAAATAATATATAGATATGTTTTCGTTTGATAAAATAAACCTAGACAACTTGATTTAATTGCTGAATTAAATGTGATAAAATATCAAATATTTCATTCAATACAAGATTAAGGAAATTAAATGGTACCTTTCTTTTCGTTCAATCTCTTTTGAAACCGAATAAAATAGGCGGTTTTCAATCTGGAGCAAATCTCGCAAAATGTTAAAGGCCTAGGATTACTTCTGCCTGTCACCCTGGACACAAACTCGCCCTCCATGCTTTCTCTTGCCTCGCTACCCAAGGGGGAAGCTCAGAAGGTGAGCCCACTTCCAGTGAAAGAGGCAGAATAAATCCTAGACCTTTAATCATAACAAATCATTTCACCGATTTCCCAAAAATAATTTCTCAGATTTAAATTTCAGATTTTTCCGGTTTCCCATTACATCTATAAATCCTCATGGTGTTGAAGTTAGGTGACGAGAGGTGACAAAACCATTAGGTTTTAGGGCTATATATATATATAGGTAAATAATTTATACAATTGCGAGAGAAAATTTGAAAGAACGTTTCATTTGTGCCTATATACCCTTAACAAGAAGGTTTTTTTTTTTTTTTTTTTTTTTTTTTTCTCTCATTTTCTTCGGTGCATGTCAGGGGTTTGAACATTTTGACGACTGTGGGAGGCGAAAAAAATCTCCGAATGAATGGGTCTCTTTATGCTGGCATCTCAGAGAAAAATCTCTCTCCCTCTCTTCTCCCCGCACCGTTCCCGAATAACACGCGAGCCGCTATCTCTCGGTAAAAACCTTTTAGAAAATTTCGGGCCGGTGTCTGGGGATCCTAAAACAATGAAGTCTCTTTTATTCAGACACGTTTTTAGCGACTGGAAACATTTACGGCCCATTCGACAAGGTGATGTAAGAAGCGCGCCTCCGACTCTCAACCGAACCGATTAAAGCTATTTACATTTTCCCTATGTACTTTCCCCAACGGCCCAAATTTCCAAACAATTACGACCTCGAAAAACCAATATTTCGTGAATTTCTCGCGTACAGTGTAGCGGTGATTTAACAGAAGTGGGTGGAAATATAATACGGGATATTTGGGGGAAAGTAAATGTTTAATAATATATAATATAATATAAAATTTCTTCATTTCCTTCTAGATTCTCGATCATAACGGCTTTGGAAGCTCACTTCCCCATCTACAGGGTTTTTATATTGTCTACGGCACCTTATTGGCCGCAACTACGAGAGGGTACAGGTTGAAAAATCTTCTTATACCGATAACCGAGAGTCAACCGAGAGGAAACAAAAACAAAAGTTCCATTAGCTTTCGAACAAGCCTCCTCTTCCCCTCTCCTTCGCTATATAGCTCATGGTGTGGGGGAACCTGAACAACGCGTATACGGGATTTTTTTTGTTTACATCCCCGCTGCCTGCCAGGAACTATAAGCCCGTAGATGGATGAACCTCCGAGTAGGATATACGCCGTATAGCGTCAACAAAAAAATACCCAGAGTATTTTTTAAGCCAGGAGATTGGATGGCTGATTGTAAAAAGCGTTAAAAAGGAAGTCAGGATATAAAAAAGATAGAGACGGGAGGGGGGTAGAAGGCAATAGACGGGGTGGGACGAGAATCCCATCCGGGCATCACCTGTTACCCTCTTTCATCGCCCGACGAACGAACCAAAGACCCCGTTCCTAGGACTATAGGACGAAGAGAGAGAGAGAAAGAAAGTATGGCCACCCATAAAGATGAGTTCTCGACTCTATACTGGAGAGAACGAAAAAGTTTTATAAGTTGATTGCTACCGGCTTCTACCTCTATGGCGCCGCTTCTCAAACCGTGTTCCAACTCTATACGGGGCCGTCAAAAGATTGGCCAAGGTTTTCCTTTTTTCGAAAAAGAAAAAGAAGAAGAAACGAGAGCGGCGCTAGGGGCCAAAACGCCAAAAGCGAAACCCCTGTCGCGGGGAGGAGAGGGAGGGACTGTTGGAAAGATGGAGGGGCCCTCAACACTACTCCTCATTGTCTCAAAGCACAAAAAAACACCGTGAGAAAAGGGACGAACTTATAAGCACGGTGGTGCCTCCGCGCGGTTCTGATCCTTCTTATTTCTTCGCTTCCCCACCCCTCTTTCTGTTTTTACGACGGAGCCTACTTCTCGTTTTCGACACTGTACCGTCATCCTCTTCTTTCGGGGTCTCCTACCCCTCCACAGACCTTCCATCTAGTTCCTATAGCTATAGCGTCGCCACCCCCTGACCTCTCGAGTGTGCACCTCTAACTCACCGCCAACGCTCTTCGAAAAACTTCACCCACACGCTAGATTCGTCCCACCTTCGACGTCCCGTTCGCATACCGCCTTTTTTTATTTTTCATATTCAATTAAAGCCCCGTATCCTTTCAATTACCGTGTACCGGATAAAACCCCGATGCGAACGCGATTCTTCGGGAAAAGAAGCGCGCAAATGAACCTAAAGAACGCGCGCGGGGGCTGCCTACGCGATGTATAAGGATAAAGAAATATAATAAAAAAATAAAACGTCGAGTTCGTCGCTTGGCCCCGGGAATTTTCAAAAAAGAGTGTACGCCTATAAAGTAATCCGATCCCGATTCGGGCCTCCGTATCTAGAGACATCCAGGTCGACTCCCGCCCGCTATATGGAAAGAAGACGGCTGGAGACAACGACGTTAGAAAAAAAATCTAAAATATTAAGAAACCCGGTACTGCCCCTGACTAACCCGAGCGCGGCTCAAGGTTTTCTTCGAATTTCTTGTCGTCGAGCGGGACTAAAATGTCAGTTTTTGCGCGGCCCCCTGGTCCTCCTCCGTTTAAAAAATCAGAACAGCCTATCTCAACTCCCCCTTCTCTCTCTACTTTAAGATAGAGTAGAGGTAGGCAACTGTCCGCCCTTACAAATATTTTTCGTCGAGAAATCCATTGGAACCTTTTTTCTAATATATTTCGAGACAGCCAGTATAGTGAAAAGTGCAGGTATCGGGTTCCAACATATATACGGAGATTCGAAAAGAAACAGAAGATGGCCCCTCGTGACGGGCAGCTCTAGTAAACCAAAGGGAAAGAAAATAAAACTTAAAGGTGCATAGAACATAACCAACTCCGAAAAACGGACAAAACCAGCTGTGAATAAAAATAACCTAAAAAGTCGATGTAACTTCAGTTATTTTTAACTCTCAGCCTTTTAATTAAAAGGGATAAGTGAAAGCTCCCACCTAATAATTTTTAAATCTAATTATCAAAACGCCGCGATTGTTCATTGCCTTTAATCTTCAATTTCTCAAATAAAGATTAAAATATATCTCGCTTTAGGAAAAGTTATTTCGTTAAAATTTCAAATATTATAGATGTTCAAAGCTCAAAATAAAAATTAATTGTCAGAGAGTTAACGTTAATAATGGAATAAAGTGTGTTGGACAAAGATCTTAAGTATTTTACTGGAAGAAAAGTAGCGAGCTCAAAAAATCAGACAAGGTTTCATCGATTAGGCCTAGGTGCCTATATACGGGAAACGTTATAGAGCTAGGGGAAAGAATTTCCACGAGATAAAACTATCGGCGCAGTCCAAAGACTGACCAAGGGCTCGTCGGGTGTGGAGAGAGAATAAAAAGATATAGCCTTAGGAATGGACTGGTGCTGGTGGATGGGGATGTGGCGACGGGGAAAGAAGGCAGGGATGGTAGTACGTGGGAGGAAGGCAGATGCAAGCGTTCACCCGGCTATAACAAGATCGATATTCGGACAGACCGCCGGACCTTTAGGTCAATAAACGGACGTCGAAATGGAACAAATGGACTGCTGTTGGACTGGCCGTGTTGTTGCCTCTCTTTTCTACCTTCTACTATCTCCTATCATCCACCCCCTCGGGCGACCTTCCGACCCTTCCGTCCTTACCCCGGGGGACACCTTGTCAAGGAGAGTTTGTCCGCTGACCGGTACTGGGCATTCGGACATTCTGATAACAGCGAGCTCGGGAAATACCTTATACTCGGCACAGAATAAACACAGTATATCTACGAATTCTTCGCTTTTCGATACTAATAACCTACGGAACGATTACTCGTAATAATAAGACCACATGCAGCCACGAATTTATTCACATACAAACGATATACGAATATCTAATGTTGGTTAAAACTGGAGTCATCGGTGTAAAACTCATATCGTACTTTGAAATGCCCAAATAAAAGACCATTACGCTATTATATTAAAATTATTAACCATAGTGATTGAAATATTTAAATTAGTTAATGCGACTGATACGTCATGGTTTAAAAAACATGAAGTATCAGTCTAATTAAAATAAAAAACTTACGGTTTAATTTATGTGCAGAATAAATTCATGATAAAAATAACTAAGTACGGTTCATGAATAAATTCATGGTAAAATAATCTAGAGAATACATGAATTCATGGTGAATTAACTCAAAGAATATATGAATACATTCATGATCAATAGACAGTACATGAATAAATGCATGGCACAATAACATATAGAGAATAACAGGTTTCAAACAAAAACTCATGAAAAAATGTTATTTTAGAGAAGACATTAATAAACTCATAATAAAGTATTTTTTAGAGAATACAAGTATATAAGTTAAATAAACTTCTAATAAATTCGTGGTGAAAATAAATACCTAAAATATTCATGAATAAACTCATGGCAAAGAGTAAACACGAACAAATCTATGGTGCAAAACCTATCAAGTATTACCGAATTAATTCATGGTGGAAAATACCCTAGAGTACTCATGAATAAATATTCTAAATAGACTGATGATTATATTATTCGCATCTAGATGGCGATCGAGACTGGTTCATTTTAAGAATAAACATACGAAAGTTTAGAAATTCTAAATGGAAGACCCCTGACACAATCTAATCTCTATAAAGTTCCTTTAACTTCTTTTATGTTGATATAAAAAAAAATTAAGAGAACCTCTATATCTTGGCCCATCATATATAAACCTCCCATAATAAAACTATATACATCTGGATGTCGTAAACACGAAGTTTTTTTTTAAAGAAAAGTAGAAAAATTAATTCCAAAGACTTAAGTATATAGATATATCCGGTTTTGTATTTTCATATCAATAAACTTATTCAACTAATGAAAGGCTACGAGCAAAAATGTTATATACCGATAGAATTTCTGAAGGAAAGAAGAAATTTCCGACGATTCATCGATTACTCCTCGCAACAGAAATTCTATTGACAGCGGATAGTAGAAGAAGTAGTAGTTATACGAATTGGCTATATGGAGTTTATTGAATGTCCAACTTACTCGATTGAAGACGTACAAAGCTATGGTCGGGGTGCTTATCCTTAGCTTCTGGACCTATACACCCTCAATATCACCGAATTAACTCGAACACTTCGAACAGATATGAAAGGGGCGCTTATATATAAACGAATACGCTGGTAAAAACCGAGTCCCTGATGTGGTGCGTGTGTAACTACGCGAGGTGAGCGCGTGTAATGCCTGCCAGGGGTTCAGGGATGGTATACCGTTGAATATGGTAACGAGAACATCTCGACCATTTTCCAGTCAAGGTTTCCGAAGAATAAATGACCCGTCGAAGAGGCGAACCATCATCCATCTTATTTCTTCATCAGCGCCGCAGCGGCCGCGCGCGCCAACCAACCCCAGACGTGCACCCAAGAAACGTAATACACAGCCATGATGCGGACTATACTGACAGAGGGGGTCTAAGGGTACACTCGGTTTTTCCCTTTCCCGCCCTTTTAGTATATATATCTTTAACCGAACTAAAGAACATTAACACCGTCCGAAACGAATAATAGCTTCGGAAAAAAACAGGATGTCTTCACTTTATATGATACCCGAAAATATACGTGTAAAACAAAAACAGATCGACGGTAAATCCATTTTGATAAAAAGGCTATAGGCCAAGCAAAGAGGAAACTATATAGTTTCAAAATTTCGGACCCCGAAACATCTGGAATATATATTTAAAATCTTTAAGGGTTTTTATACAAATAGAATATGGATAATGTTTGCCACATGATGCTAATGCCATCATTATCAGGTATAATAAGCGATATCAACACACAAAGAATTTTACAAATACGTTCTAAATGATTCACAGATGTCTTCAATTTTGAGAAGTTTTCTACATCCTGCTGTGAAAGATATAGTCAAAGTTAGAACATGCCTGTTTGGTTATATTAATGGGAAAATAACGAGAAACGTGTACGGATACGTAAAGATAACTTTTAGCAGTCAAAGCTCTAGGAAACCCGTTATCTCTAAGTAAACTAATCATTGAATAAAGGAAACCCCAACTTTGCACGTGTTTTCAATTCGAGATGGAATAGACTATAATTTCATAATGATCGTGATATGTTGATATGTTAGCTTTTTTGTATAATTACCCACAGTGTCTATATAATCAAATCCTATCTCAGAAAAAGTGACACAAATATATATCGTAACATATCGTTAAATTATTCGCATACTACTTATCTATGAATAAATTCATGGTAAAATTCTTCGTAACAATTACATATAACAAGAATGAATCTTTGAAACTCCTACAAATCATAAATGAGAAAAAACTGCATACATTTAAGACTAACCTATTAAACGTTGTTTTGGGATTAGGTTAAGCGTAATAAAAAGTAAGCTATGGATTTAACTAAAGGTATTATGAAATATTTTCATCAGTTTAGTTATTAAATGTTATGGCTTAACAAAAAACACTGGCAGTCTTAGTATAACAACTTTCCACGCAACTATTAGTATAACCAGAAGTTTATAAAAATTATAAACTTCTGGTATAACGGATGTACTATTCTGCATGGCGATTTAGCTCCCATATCCGCGCGAGAAAATAAAAGAAAATCAAACCGCACGAAAGACTCGATTCATCAAGCCCCTTCACCTCCGCGTATCCCCCCATCCCCCTACTCACACACACCGAAATAGCTATTTATTTCTGGGCTTTCTTATAAAAGGGATGGAAACGAGTGTCTATTTATATGGTAGAAGAGAGAACAAGGTACATCAATAGAGAGAAGAGAGGGGGACCATGCCGCCTACATCCCTATCTCGCGGGCTTCCTTCGCTTCTGGCGGCCAGGTAATGGCACCCGAGGGACCCGACGGCTCGAGCGCCACAACCGAGAAGCAAGGTGTATAGTAAAGTATATATGGATGGTGGAATTCTCGTAGAAGCAACGGCATCATTTACCGGAAGCCGAAAACGATTGAAGACCCTTTTTTCCCTCCTCCATTTCTCCCTCCCATTTCCATCTCCTCCTATCCAAGCTAATACGAGGATAGGTGAGGAAGAACCCGATCTAGATAGCTTAGGTGGGAGGTTACACCTGCAATCAAAGATTTTTTTTCTCTTTCTCTCTCTCGCTTTCTCTTCGTATATCCTTTGGCCGTAGGGAATGCCGGAATGAATGGGTCCCGTCATTTAACCTATCCAGCCTCTTTTCTCCATACAGGTTCGCCCAAGGATGTTGCGAGAGTAAAAGTAGGGAAAAAAAAGAAGTTATATACACGGAAGCGCTGGTTGGTTGGTCGGTGCAGAGAAAAATATCGTAAAACGCGCCAAAGCCATTTATTTCTCGGCCCAACTCGATCCACCATCCTTATTCGCGCCAAACCCCAAAGGTGAAACTCCGTTCCCTTTTCCTCTTTTCATCCGCTTCTATTTTGTTTTAGATATCACGGTTCAAGATGGGTTTGCAAAACAAGATAACTCGTGGCGGAATAATACTTAATGTTAATAAAAATATATGGTAATTAATTGTTCTTCATTCGGTTAAATACAATAGATTTCAAAGGCAGAGAGATAAAAGAGGTAAGTGTTTCGATTTCATTACGAGGATATTTTTTTCCCAGTCTTTTACTGAATTATTTCTAAATAAATAAACGGAGTATAAAGTTCTGTTCATGTAGGGAATTTGACGTAATATAGATAAAGAAGAGGCGGATTTATTTTCAATGTTAAACCAAAAAGTTAAGAAAGTAATTCGTGTCAACTTCCCTTTGAACGAAAGTATAGTCACTATCCAATTTAATCTAACAATTTTTGAAAAAAGATTTTCTAAGAATGAAGTGATTGGATGAATTAAATTTAGTAGTTAAATTTTTGACAACTGCGCATAGAATAGGAATGCGTAATAATTTTGTAACGGTTCTTTTTATTCTTTCTAAGAATGGTACGAAAATACCGATACCAAGAAGGTCACCGAAACTGCAGTCGAGTTTTAATAAACTTGTTCACGAGAATTAAAAAATATCGTCTCTCATTTTCACTAATCCATAAATTTGCAAAAGTTTAAGCATTTAATCTCTATATATTAAATCATATTAATTTACATTCTTAGAAGGGACCAATTCCCACGTGAAAACAATTCATTTATATTGGAATTAAGATTATTTTCAAGGTTGTTATTGAGTATATGGAAATCCATACATTTTGTAAATTGTAAGAAATGGGAAGTGATTTTTTTTTTCGATGAATAAGGGAGATTTTTAATTGAAATATATCCCTCGTTTCAACGTTGTTAAGGGGTTTGTCTTTGAACCGACTTTCATTAGTTTTTCAACTTACTAACCTTTCCTCTCGATCACCCTTCTGCAAAAACCCTAATTACCGAATTTATAAGAAATGAAGTGGGTGTGATAAAAGAAGATCGTTACATTGAAACCTCAGGCGTATTAATACACAATATTAAAGAGCATAGACGATGAAGATTGTTTTGAAAACGGCTCTTTAACAAATATTGATGGTGATGTAATGGATCTAATGTCTTATTTTTCTCTTTTAATTTAACATACTCGGAAACGCAATAAACGTCAGGTGACGTAGGGCATGACGTCTACAGTGACGATTCGGTTACGTCAAAAACAAAAGGAATAAATCATTTTATATACTTTCGCATTAATTAAAACGGATTAAGTGGGCTAAATGTAATATTTAAAATCTTTTATAATTGTTTTATTCGGATCGATAATTAATCCATTTTCAATTACCGTATTTTACCATTTGCAAATATATACCGGGTTAAATTATATTACCGTTTTGTCTGGGTATTTAAATGTTTAGAAAAAATTAAAATTTTAATTAGTTACTCGGTAAATTTTGTGGTTTTTTAAATATCAAAATACTAGTTGGTATATTCATGTTACTAACGTATAAGCTTAAATGAGCAAAACAAAGGGGAGTTGGGTATGTTTCGTATATATAGATAAGAGACTTATAAGGATACTCTGAAAGGTGCCATTCACGGTGATTTATCAACAAAATCCCTCGGGTCGTTTGCGACGTGATTGGTTTGAGATTATTAGTGTTATAAGCTAGGAGCCAATCAACAATGTCATCCTATTAAGGAGGATGTCATTATTATTCGACACAGAATAGACTAATCTTTCAAGTCAGGGTTCTTTAACATTATCATATAGTAGAGTGTATTATGTTATGAAATTCAGTATATTGTGTTCAATAATAACTCGATGTATTGGTCCTTAATTGTTTACTAAATTAACATTTAATCGCTATAGAATTATACAGAAATACATACGATTATCTGTATTTATAGTATATATCCAAAGTTTTAATTGTAATTAAAATCTATACGTTGCGTATATATTTATTTTTTGAAGGTTTAAATAATTTTACTCATTTTGCTATTAAAACTAATATTGCAAGTTTATGTAACTCATGTTCCATATAAGTGTGTCAACATGACTCCCATAAGGTACCACTAACACGCGTCAAAGGTCGCAGCGACTACACAAGTGGCAAACATTTGAACCATATGGGTGTGCAATAAAACCGAGAGGTTATATTCCCTTTATAACCTAGAGCTGTACACGCACCAGATTGATATGGATAATTGTTAACCTATATATTTGGAAAAGCGTTTCGGTTTACAAATATGGCCTTAAAACCTCAAAAAAACACATTTTATCTAGGTCTCCAGTATCTGCAACAATCTTAAGTGATACTTAAGTGAGTAAAATAAAGATATTGAAAGTTTCATCCATATTTTATAAATTAGAAATTAAACTCCTTGACAAATCATCGCGTTTTGATGATTCACTGAAATTAATTATCAAAGATAATTCTATTTAGAAATACATCCTTGGAAAATAACAAAAAGCAATTTTATAGGGACTGCTAAACCTTTAGCAGTCAAAACTCCATATCACATTAATTAATAAAACACTTTGATTTGGTCAATAAGTTTTATCACGACTTTGCAAAATAAAAATTTAATTTTAAAAATCTTATCTTTCTTATTTTGTATATCAAATACGTTGAAATTGTTAAAGTTTCTATAAATGTGCTAAAAATATTTGTGGGAGCTTTAAAGTATCTCTTTAAAGAAAATAGAAACTGTGGCCTCGATTATATATCTTTTCTCTTAAAATTAAAACAGTCCCGTCGTTCCAAAAAAAAATCCCCGGGACGGAGTGGAGTGGCATATATTTTAAAGAATTAATGTACAGGGCTCGGAGGAATCCAAGTGGATATTTCCCATGAATGAATGTTCGCAAAATAAAATAAAAAAAAAAAGAATTCGAGAGAGAGACGCGCGGAAGAAGACTTATTGCGCTAGACAAGAAACAGGAGCGAACGAAAAAAAATGACAATTAAGAGAGCGCCGTTTCCGTCCTAGGATCGTGTGAATATCCGTTCACGTAGCACCATCACCATCATCATCCTCTCTCTCTCTATCTCTCGACATAATACCGTGATGGCCAAGTATAATGGAGAGTCCTATTTAGGAAAGGTGCATGAATGCGAGTTTTATATAAAAACGGCGATTGAAACGGCTACAAATTTTGAAGATTCAAATTTCTGTTATTTTTATAGGTCAGAAGCGTATTTATTTTCTAAGCTGTTTATTTAATTAAATAATTAAATTTCCATATATAATTTATACTCAACTCACTTCTTCCTAGCATATATAATCGATAGTGAAAACTTAACCAATGAAACAAGCCACGAAAAACATTTTATATCGCGCAATCTCGACCCACAACAAGGCTGTAAGCGTATGGCCCGCGTAGCAATTGGGAGGCGAGTTTCCTGGGCAGGTAAAATCCACCTGTTAACAGTCGCGTACGCGAGTATAAGTAAGTTTCTTCCCCATTTTTTGCCCATTTCGGTGTATCGTAGCTCCGCCCGTTAAACCCAACCAATCAATAGAAAGAGAACACGCAGGTAAGTTCCGCCTCACCTGTGCGAAAGCTCCGAATACCGTCAGGGATTCAACGAAAATATGAGACTCGAGGAAACCGAATGAAAGGGGAGAAACATCCAACAGATTGAAGAGAATCGCGATTGAAGTGGGATAAAGAGAAGAGAAAATCTTAAGTTCTCTTTTCTCCATTAACGAATAAACGAGTCTGACCTTTTCCCGCATGGGCT
Organism: Odiellus spinosus; assembly: GCA_963920705.1. NCBI lineage: Eukaryota > Metazoa > Arthropoda > Arachnida > Opiliones > Phalangiidae > Odiellus > Odiellus spinosus. The sequence continues at coordinate 18,261,438 of OY987228.1, read as the reverse complement.
CTCTCTCGGAGATCTCTCGCGCTTCCCCGCTGGTGCCCAAACGAATTCCATTTAATAAAGACGAGCGCCTCAGGTGGGAAAGATGGAGAGAAAAGGAAAAGAGATTCGGAGAGGAATTAATTTAGTTAAAGGGGAGTAGAAGTACCGCGTATCATTTCAAGCGTCACTTGATGATAATTGCACCGGGCCCTACAGGAGCGTTCCTGAGATTATGATTAATTCCGGAGAAGTTTGTGCAAAGATGAAAGCTAACACATTTGTTTTTTCTGAGGATATAAACAAAACAAAGGCTCGGTTTCACACGATAAGTATTTTGACAATTTATGTTTAACCATTTATGGAGATGTTAACTCTAAATATTGGAATATCTTCAAGTTAAATAATTTGGAAATTAAGTATATGTATAAATATTATGGATATTCGAGAAGTTTTCATCTTTAGGGAGCATGCATTAAATATTTCGAAGCTTATTTGGTTTCGAAAATTTTGAAAACGCTTATATTATATGAAAATGTATAAAGTCGAAGGAGTAAAAACACGATCTTGAAATCATTCATATAAAACCAGAAGCCGATGAAACCCTCCTTTGTTATACTCCCGGGTCTTGTCAACCCCTCTCTGGATGGGTTAGTTTCAAAAAGCGCGATTCGTACGCCTCCTAACGGTAGATATTTTCGGAGCGGGAGTTCGTCGAGCGAATATCTCTAGCAGCCTTTGAGTTCGTCAAAAAAAGTCCTCGTTTGCGGAGGGAGAGAATTTCCAATTTTCCGTGGCCAGGGGGTATGAAGTAGGACCCCTCCGATCTCGTAAAATTGCGAATTTCACCCATACAGAGAGGAGCGCTATATGGAACATTAGAGTAGTAGACTTCAAAGGAGGGTTTCATCTACTTCTGATAAAACTGAATAAACTTTAGAAATTAAATCCAATATATAAAAATCGAGTCAAATAACTCTGATAATCATATTTTACTTTTAGAGTACCGATGAAAAAAGAAAGATTTAAAGGTTTTCTATTAATTTTCATTCCTATATTTTGGCTACAGATATGTTGCAATGGTTAGTAACTATACGTAAGCAAGGATTGAAATTTACCATTTAGATAATGAACAGTACGCACTTCGTCAAAACCTAAACAATACCAATAGCTCGCCGGTTTGAATCTAGCAATAGTGTTAACTTCTCGTCGTCTTTGATGCAGGCATTACGGGAAAGAATATAAAGTAATCTTATATCCCTATCTAACTGATGCGAATGACAATTCTGCCAATGAGATATCCTCAAAATCTGACCGTATATACACGCAATCCTCATCTCTTTATATATACCTCTTAAAGAAATGACGTGAATGTATAAGAAGCGTGGAAAAAAAAAGAAAGATTCAATCAGGTTAAAAAGTTTAATTATAGCAGAGAAGACATTCGTATCGAGTAATCAAATTATGGCCGCCTGATCCATTAGCGTTACGAAAGGGTAAAAACTCAGCTCGGTTCCATTGTTAACGGGAATAGGGTGAATGGGGGAAGGGAGGGTGCAGCGAAAGACATTTGGACGTTTCCTCCTAGCAGCATTTATATTAATAGGTCTTTTTCGGGGCGCTAAGAGAATGACATATATATATACAAGAGGTATAAAAGAGGATATCGTATAATGTCTTCTAGTGAAAATAAACGCTGCTCGCCCAAAAAAAAAAGGCTTAATGCGAATGAAAATAAGACGATTAGGGGCGAAATACACCCCTTCACCTTCCCTATATAGTATATCTCTGTACAATTCTTTAGTTCGTCGCATTGTCTCTAACTTTTAGAAATCGTTCCTTATATACTATAGGAATAACACTATCTTTATACCTTTTTTGTCCTCAAAAAGGTAGACGAGGTTCAAAGAGTGGGGAATGTCCTATACGCGCGTTGCTAATGGCAAACGGAAAGAGCACCGGGTTTTTTTACGGTACAACCTTTATACGAATTGATTTTTCTTCGCCTCCCTTCCATTAACGGACGGAGTTGCCATTTGTCTTAACCGTTAATCTGTCCTCGACTCGAGTGCCTTGCCCCGTACGCACCTTTCGCTTCACGCCTTGACTGTACCTTCCCTCCATCACAAAAAAAAAAACAGTTGCGCAACGTTGGAACTTGGGAGGATGCGGGACCTTTTTTCTCTCCTTTCCCACCACCAAAATCCACTCATCCGCCCTCTCTGCACTCAAAAAGATATTTCTTTCTACAGATTATAAGCTTTTTCTTTCCAAAGATTCCCCCCACGCTTTGCTCAGGGGCGATGATTGCGATGTAAAGTGCAAGATGTATCAAATAGATACGTGTTTATAAATATATATATAGACCTGAATCATTTTAAATTGAAATGCCTTATTTTAAATTTTGAACTTAGTTCTGATAGACAAAAAGCCGAGGTGCTAGTCACCCAGCGTAATTGGTGTACAATTTGTACCTTTGACTGTACATAATAAAGCGATTACGCGTAATCCTTAAAATCAATGCCTTTCACAATGCTAAAATGATAACGTGTAATCCATAATCGGTGCTACAGGAAATCCCAGAGTGATTAGCCCCTCGCAAAAAACATACAGAAATTATACAAAAATTTTAGGTGGGTAGTATATGTCCGAAAACTCTCAACCATGAAGTTCTAGTTAATTAATTAATATTAAATCTTCAATATAAATTAAAATGTATATTCAAAATAACTGCGCAATATATCATTTCATTCTTTTTCCGTTAAATTAAAGAAATGATTATTAAAATTACAAAACTATTTTACGAAAAAAGAATAAAACCATTAATATAGGGTCCTTTTGTAATTTCAAAACCCCTCTTATATATATCAACTTCATACCCCATAATTACCAAAAAAAAATTACCAAAAAATACGACAGTGCATGGCCATACACCTCTATATTCAAAGAATACCTTTAAAATCTTTATAAAAAAAAAAAAAATGAAAAAGGGGGGATATCAAGCGATTTTCACCGTGTGCCGAACTGAGAGAATTATAAGAAAGGATGCCCTGAATTTTTTCACGCTCCCAAATTTTCCTTTTTTTTTTTTTCCATGAGAGGACTAAGTAATCTTCCCCTTCTCCCTCTAAACGTCATTGAGTCTCGCTTTTGTATTCTCTTCGGATGAAAAAATAAAAAGAGGAAGAAGAGCAGCGAGAGGAGGGATGGTGAGAGAACGATATTGGTGCGAGTCGAGGGAAAGGTAAATATCCTATTTTTTTTCTCTATGGAGTTTAACGAAAGGTGTCACTCCGCCATAGCATCGTCGGGCTAACATATTTTCCCACTCTAACCCAAGTATATCCTTTATAGAAGACAGTATAAAAAAAAAACTGTCGGGAGATGGGGAGAGGTATGAAAAGTGGGAGGAAGGGATGGATAATTTTTTTTAACTGTTTTTTTCTCGCGCTTTCGCAACGAGTCATTGTCTCTCGAAAACGATGATTATGATTCCTTAGGTGCAATGGAATTTTTCCACCCCCCACACGCCGACGTAACGGGAGCTGAAGGTATATAAATGGAGGATATAGTGATGAAAAAAAATTGGGGAGGATGGAGAGGAGAGAAAAAGTCAGCTAGAGAGGACCCTGGCGCACGGTTAACGAGAAAATGGTTTCCTAGCGACACTGTTTTTCTCATTATCAACGGATAGGAGTAAGAGGAATACCCCTTTTTTTCCCGCCTCGTTTAGGTTTAACACTGGAACGTAAAGAACAATGAGAAAACCCCTATTTTTTTGTGTCTCCGTAATTTCTACACGCGAAAGCCTAGAAGGAAACTACCCTAGCAAGCTAGGAGATGAAAAAAAAAAAAAAGCTCGTTTACACTCCAACTTAAATATTTCGCACCCCTTATCAAAACGTTTTTGCTAAAAAGGTTTTTTTTTTCTTTTTTTTCAACTCCCTAATCTAACTTATCTTACTAGAATTAAAAGCGAAACGTCATTAGACTCTTTACCATTTTTTGGAATGTCCCTAACAAACGTATATCCCCGTCACTATATGGCACGGGTAAGTTTGTTATTAACTGTTAAATTTAGGCGAAGTGTTGGTTATAATATAAGTATTATTATTGAAAATATTATTTTGATTATTACAAATCTTTGTGATCGGTTTTGAACCTAAAATATTTATTCGTAAGGTCGTCTACTCAACCAAATTTCATCTTTAATAGAGCGAAAATAAGTACTTAATTTGTAGAAATCAGGAAAACCTCTTAACAAAGAATTCCGAGTTCTATATTTTAAGGTTCGCTTCGAATTGCAAGCACGCCAAGAGATATTGGCTTCCTTCATCTCTCAGTCATAAAAATCATAAATATAAGAAAATATAGCAATAACAAGTAGTTTATATGCTGACAAATTAAAGAATAATACAGATAATTTGTTTTATTTTAGAAGAAATTTAAAAAAAAAATAAAAAAATCTATAGTCCCACGCACTTCGCAAAATTTCAGCATATTCACTCATATTGGTTTGACATTTTTAGGGATATACGTTTGATGTAATTTATTAGCCAATGATGGAGAGTCGTAGCTATGTTATATAGTCAGCGTGCAGGTGGAAATTCGGGGTCTTTCCTCTCTCAAGAAGGAACTGAAGGAACCTTTTGACAGGCGTATCCGTTCCCTTATTTTTTGGACACGACTAACTCCCACATGCACCTCTCTATACGACGCGCGGCCTCTCCCCCGCTTTAGCGTGCTTGGTCTCGCTCCGTACCCTATGTTACGTCTTTTACTCGCGCAGGAGGTTGTGTGGCTACGTTAAAAGAGAACTTAATGGTCCACCTTGAATTATCAATACCCCCAAATTTACAGGATTCCTCTATAACTAAGCGAAACCATACGCCCTCCAAGATTTATACGCGTTGTAAATTCAAGGTGAATTAGACTACGAAACGTTCAAGTACGAGAATCCAACGCTACGATTGTTACGTCAAAAGTATTAGCGAAACCTTGATCTAGATGGTTTCAAGAGACGTATTTTCGTGATGAGACGGACTTTACAGTTTCGTAGCGTGAGGGGATTTACGGGGGGATAGAGTCACCGTTTCCTTTCCATGTCATAAATCTAGCTCGGCCAAAAAAACGACAAGAAATCGGGGAGGCCACCTCCGTGAAAAAAAATATATATAAGAAATAATAATAAAAAAGGCAGTGACTTGGCCAAGAAACCCCCACAATGCACAGAGTAAGAATTTTCAAGGTTAAGTTCTGCTGGTTCTGCCTATATTTATCATGTAAAGTCCCAAAATCCCAAAAAAAAAAACACCGATTGTTCAATGTAAAAGAAGCAATATAATGAACCGAAGGAATAAAGAGATGCCCACAAGAAGGTCATTACGTGTATCTCTTTCTCCCTGCCTTTCTTTATATTGCATGTCTCTGAATTATAGTTATTTGGATATTTTTAAAGGCCTCTTTTATGGTGCTTAAAAGTTTAGTTCAAGGCTTAATACATAGCATTCTCAAAGAGATAGTTCCGAAATCAGGTAAAATAAATAATTCGGACGAAAACACGGCTGTGATGGGGAAATTTAGATGAAGAAAAAAAAGTTCTATATAATGGGCTAGATGTGCTCTCCCCCCTAATCGACACACTCACCAAGAACTCAATCACAACATCCTGATAGCTCGCCAACTTGCTTACCAATGAAATCCTGTCGATTTCAAATCAAGTGTAGGATAAACAATATTCGCGACCCAAACGTCGTCTGCAAAGGTATTATCCTCCTATAGAAAATACATGTAATCTATTTTTTCATAGCAATAACACCAAATCAGATGACGTTTCGGTCGTCAATAGCGTTTTACTCATCAGCGTAAGCTTAACTAAAAGGAAAATCCCTAACTAAAAACATCCAGTTGTTTTTTATGTGTCAATGCAATGACGTCATCAAATGGGTAAAATTTGGTTATTTTAAAGGTTAATTTGTGGCAAAACAACCGGGAATTATGTGAAATAACTACATATTTAATTGATCCTCGTTGTGTCCGACACACATGTTAAAATAAAGAAATAACGTGACCCAAAGAAAACTGTGGTACTATCCCTTTAAGTATTATAGTGGAAATACATTCTACCAGCCTTCCAATGTATTAAACCTTGATTCGCAAATAAAATTATATTTAAGAAAAATACCACCCAACGTATTTATACACAACTGAAAAACTAAGATAGTAAAAACCTTAGAAAAAAAAAAAAAAAAAACAAGGTTTATAGTGGGCCAATAAAACTGCAGGGTTAACTTCTTTTGCCCCGTTCCTGATTCCTGCATGTGTGGTATATTTGGTTTAAGAAAGGGGGTCATTGGTCAAAGACCTCAACTTTTTTTTTATATCTATATATACGGTAAGTAAAATGTTATATCGAGGTCTATAACCTAAATGGCACAAAGGAAAATTCAGTTTCTGTATACGTATTTCTAAACCAATTGGAATTCCGAGAGAGAACTGTATAACCTAGAGTTTAAGTCCAGTCCGAAAACTGCATACATTTATATATAAAACGTATAGATATAGGGGAGGTATGGTTGGAAAAATGATGGTCAAAAAATGGTCAAGCCTGGTGCAGCGCGTGCGTGGTGGTAGAACTACTAGAATATCATCAGCGATCGCGGGGTTTCAAGGAGGGGTAGGATGTTTCTGACAGCTTCTGATTGATGATCGGAGCCCGGGCTAAAGGAAGGAAAGGTTGGAAAAGAGAGAAAACTAGGGAGACAGCGTCAGGCGGGAAGAGGAGTCGAATAGCCCCAAAACTGGACGAAAAGGTACAAAAGGGATGGGGAGAGCGAGTGCGGGGGTGGAGAAGGTTAGAAAAGTCAGAACTGGAGAAAAGAAAGAAGAGCCTATATGGAATCTTCCTTCAATTTTGAGCCGGTAGAGGTCTCTGGCAGTTCCTTCCAGGGTGAAAGAGTCATTCGTCATGTTTTTAAAGCGACCCCTATACGTGCTCCGCCTAACTAAGAGTTTCACCCCGCGCGCGCGATGGACGAAATCACCAGGAAAGAGAAAGAAGAGATCGGATACGAAAAGGAGGGTACCGCGAGGCGGATGGATAGATGGGGAAAGAAAAAAAAAAGTTGTTTTTCCTGAACATCATTGGTCAGCCGTAATAGAGTTATCGTCTGCCTTTTACGTTTATTATAACCGATCTATCCTTATATCGTGAGACAAGGTATATACTGTCGAGCGACTGAGTTTAAAATGCTAGTTACTTTACAGACAATTTGTTTCGAACTTTAAATCGATTATAAACCAAATTAATAAATCGTCAATTTACGAAAAAGTTATTTCTATTTGCAGGAATGTATAGTACTACCAATAATATAATAATATCAATATCTCATTTATGTACCTAAGAACTAGGGGCCCAGAGAGGGGAGGGGGCATGGTATTCTATTTGATACAGATTCGTGCAACTTTTACAATAAGAGTAATTAAAGCCAGTAAATTCTATAACTATATATTGGCCTTTTGTAGAGGTTTGAGAAAGCGAATAGCGGACGATTTTTTGGCTATTAAGTATTTCAAGCCTCAATTCATTATGAATTTTTATATACCAATCATGTTACTTACTCCCCAAACAAATTAAATTATTAAATTGATTTTAGATAAATTTATTTATGCCCAATGATCCCTTAATCATTTATAAAAATGAATATTAATCTCGAGATTAAAAATCGTATAAATATACTTAAACCTATAAAATTTCACATTAATACGATGAGAAGGCAATATTTAAAAGCGCGGAGGGCGAAGTGCGAAATTTTTAAAATACCCTTAATTAGTCATTAAAATATAATTACGGAAAACGATTTAAAAGTTTTCCCTCTCAAAAATTAAGGTCGCTACCATTAAAAGCGCTACGAGAGAAACGCGTAAATGTCCAAAAGCTCGAAAATTAAAAGGAATAACCCATCTCCTTTTCAGGAAAATTTCTATATAAAATTTTCCAATTGTAAAGTTATAGTGGAGATGTAACTCGTATACGGATGAAATTTTAAAAGTTTTAAACAATATATATTTTTCAGTGGGGGGGGGGGAGGGGGCATGCAGAGACGTACATCAAACAAGCGCCCAGGCTCTCGGCTTATATCGAATTAAAATTGTTCTCCGTACAAAATTTCGCAGGGTGTTTAATTATATGCCAGAGAGGCTGGTCCAGGGGAAAGCATTCGAATTTAATTTGGGGTTCTCAAATATAAGAGTAAAGGAGAGGAAGGCGACCAAAAGACGCGGGGGTACCAGTAATTAACGTTAGGGGGTAATAGAGAATCTTCCCCGGGGGTCATTAGACCTACGACAGTCGACACTTTCATTTTGGAAACCAAAAGTGTTGAGTTAAAGTTCAAGGAGGGTTGTGGAAGAGGGTGAAGACCCCCAAAACCCCTTTCAACCCGAGTATAAAGCGTCTTGGCCCAAAAGGTTTTAATGTTTACACTAAATGATAGTTCCTAAACGATCGCGGACACATAGAAAAGGAGATGAGAAAACCACCCTCATGCAACGTGAAGTTTCGGGATCAGAGAGAAATATTCGGACAAACTCAGGCAGCCTTTAAACAGTCCTAATTTGTTTCCTTCTCCTCCCCTCGTCCCTTCCGTGTCCTTATTCTAGATCCCTTAAAGGTTTCTCCTTTTAAAACTCGAGGAATATAAGGGTCATTTTCGTGGGGGAACTAGCCCCCACGTTCTCCCCCCCCTATAGTCATTAGTAGCCTAAACGGCTCTATAGTTCTACATTTTAGAATAGTCGACAACTATATGGACAAACAAACTGCGGGGTATAGAAGACCAGGGAATAAGGCGTGTTAAAAGCCCCTATTCCTAATATTAAGAGTTAGGGGTATGTGGGTATTACGGGGGGGGGGGGGGGTGGTACCATTTTTAATGGAGGCCAAAATGCGCGTGACGCGAATGGGCATGGGACGTTTAATTTTGACCCCTACTTCAACCTCCCGGTCCTACGCTTCTCCGTGTCTTTATATATAGAAATATCTTTTAAAATAAAACCTTAAAAGCTGCTGTACAGGAACAAAAATGAAGACGTTTTAGGTTTAAGTTTTGGGGGGGGGGGGGAGGAGGAACATTACCGTGTATATATATAAACGAGCGTTAATTGCAAAGGCTTAATTCTTATACGTAAACTATCAACGTATATAAACCCCTCCCTCTTGAATCCTATATGGAATTCTTAAGGAAAAGTTGCTTTCTACCGAGCATAAACGCTCTTTTGCCCGAAGCAAAAATGGGTTCGCGAGCGCTTTTAACGACGCGCTTAAACGGTTTTAGCGAAATAGAATTTTTATCCCGGACGTGGAATGTTTACTATCAGCACGCTGATGCAAGAGGGTTTGAATGGACACTATTAATTTTTACTTCTTTTTGGCTTACCATTACGACGACTCGACGGACAATATGGTATATACGAATGAACGTTACGGTTGAAAACCAAATAAGAATTCACTTACCTAAAAAGAAAAAAAGAATTTATACATTAGATATTAGTCTAATTACACATTTATGAATAGTAGTATGATAATATTTATGCCTACATTTTATTGCAAACCCTCTGATAAAACTGTCAGCGTTTAAAAAACAAAGGTATGAAAGGTCAAATGTAGATGGCGCATTTTGACAGGCTAACGTAATATTAGTTTTGCACAAAGATTAATTTTAATTGTTTTGAAATTGGCTTTGCTCATATAGTTTCGTTGAATGTTTTGTTTCCTATTGAATTAAATTTAAGTCGCTATCTCAATTGATATCCATAGCAGCAATCAAGTTTTAAATTAATTATTACAACATAGTTTCACTGCGTATCCCCCACCAAAACATTGTTTTTATGTTAAACTATAATTGCGGATACAAACGTAAGCCTAAAACTATATAATAATTAAACGAACCAGTCTGTTGAAAAAAGGGTAGAAGATTGGATACATACTATGACACGTGATATGCATAATTAATGACATCACGAGTTCTCTTTTCATTTAAGCGCACGCGTGTTCTTCCCTCCGATTTATAATTAACGCATAAAATATGCAGTAACTCGACGTTATCGGCGACTTAACAAAATTCCCCTGAACCGACCGCAGAATCTGTTAACTTTCTACGCGAATAAGTTCATTTTGATGAAGAGGACATGGCCAAAAGAAAGAAAACTTGGGCGGATTTATACACAATATTAAACCCCATAAGGCAAAAATAGTTGTAGGCAACTTCTATTGAAAAAGAGTATAGATTTTCGGAAAAACGAGTATATATTAATCAGAAATTGTTTGTAACTTCACCACTGACAAAGCGTCGTCCCAAAATATCTAGATGTCAAACCAAAACATAGAAAGAAGAGGAGGGATCGCGTTAGCGCATACTGGCAACTCTAACTGATACTAAAAGCGAGTATATAGAGATGAGATAAGATGACTAAAGACGAGAAAAAAATAAAGAGGGGATCAGTAAGCCTTTCTCATTGGCAATCCCTGAAGAAACGGCCGGGCAAACTACTTTCCCGGGGCTTGCCCGAGCCTGTTCGAGGTAATTAGGCGACTGGAGTTAAGCGTATATAAGAGTTGCCCCCTTACCTCGCGCTATACCCTTCAACGTAATCCTTCTACGCCTTGGAAAGCTCAAACCCCGAGTTTAATCCTTTTCTCCCAACACCCCACCATCAACCGCCTCCAACCATTCTCGGCTTGCGGATGCGGATAGCCGCCATGTAAATATCATCGTCCTTTCTATATATATAGCGAATTCTCTTCTTGTTTATCCTTTGCCCAGTAAAACCGAGGTTTAAAGGCGGAGAAATTATTAAAAGACCTCTTAAACGTCCTCTTGTATTCGTTATAAGACGTCAAGAGGAATACCACGCGCGTATCAGGATCGAGCAAACCAAAAGGTGTATACGAGATAGAGGACACTCATTTGTACCTAGTTTACTAATTGAATTAACTTTATATATACGACATCGCGCGTAACAATATAGTTTTGAATAATGAAGCGGATAAAGTGAGGACACGTTTATATACGTTTTGGGCCCTTAAAACTGATGATGGCCTTAAGAGTTGTTTACACTGGGGCACTATATAATTGCCATCATATATACGTTTGACTCGAGCGGCCGTCTCGGCTCCCATTTACGTGATAGCGTGCTTGTTCGCTTATAAACAGAGGAATCACGTCTTTATAAGGTTTGATAGAATTTGAGGACTTAATAAAAGAGAGATAACTCTAAAGAATATACTCGAGATTTTATTAATCCGAGTTTTTTTTTAAGACTAATTGATAGATTGCGAGCATTCGTCCGTGTTTTGAAATGATATTCGAGATGTTTTCACAATTATCGAACAACTGTTTTGTTGTTTAATAAATTTATTTATAAAGTATGGTTAAGTTTGAATGTTAAGTGAAGTTTAAAAAATATAACCAATCAGATGAAGCCAATTGCTCCCGCCTTCAACAGTACAGATTTCACAATATATTCTGAAGGCATCGCTCTCGCCATCTGGCGACGTTTTTGAAAAACTCAATCGCGATAACATCAGTGAAGGCTAGAATTAATATGATTGTCCTAAATTTGCCCTGAAATTCAAACCTAATTCAACTTCAGAATTTAAATTAACATCTATATATTGTGGAAATATTATTTTATTCTTTTCATATAATATTCTGCGCAGGCTCTGAAAGTAAAATTCTAATGATGTTCCACATATATAATTTCTCTTTAAAGTTATTCGAGTAAAATCAGGTCGTGCGTTTATATTGGTACGCTGGTCGTTCATCAAATGGATATACGCCTTTTATATCGTATACGAAAATAACGTGGGATGTAATAAGTGGGATAGGATATCTATAATCTTAAATTCACTCCTATATACGCAAAGAGGTCTCAGGATCAAAAGGGGTATGGAGAAAATTTGCGGTATATAGTTGATGGTGGTCGAGGAAGCGTCAATGAATCAGGCTTTAAGCCCGAATCTAACCCATCGAAGCTATATATAAGATCTATATAAACCTAGAATATCTCTCTTTATATTCTATAGGATCCCCCTTATTCGCCCGCGTGTGGGTTGGCGGCCAGGGTTACGCGCTCGGCGAGCTAATTAGCCCGGGCAGCAATCAAGGGAAAGGAACCTGATGAGGTAGAAAGGAGGATTAATTAACTCGGGGAAAGGTGAAACCAAGCACGTGCACGCCAGAATCCAAACCCTTCTCTACCCACCAACCCTCGCCCGTATCCTGATACCTAGTACTATAAGGATCTCTTTCCCAATACTAAATAATACGTCACGGGAGAATTTGCCGGTTTCTAGTTTCTCGCCAGCAAGCAGCGCCGAACGGAACACATTTTTCCTTTCGCCTTTTTTCGCAGAGTTCGAAACGCATCCGTTTGTTGGTATTGAAGCGATAGATAGAACGGCGGGGATACGAAGAGATGGGTAATGACGCTAATATTGGTATCCGTAATCCCTATCCTTTTCACTCTGTTGTCTCTAATTGCACGGACTGATTATATTTATACATGAAACAACGCGTACAAAACTACAAAGGGGTCGGTTTTTGAAAACGCCAATCTATACGGCTCTTTCTCCTTCCCTCAACATGGCTTTATTGGGTCAAACGTATACTTTAGTTGAACGGTGCAATGTTACAGTGTGACGAGAGGTGTGGGTATGGAGGATAAGGCCCGAACGAATTTATGACTAAACCCCCCAAAGTCCGCTGGTATATATATAGAAGAACTTTATAGGAAAGATCTTTCGGGTTATAACCCCCTTCCACCAGTCTTCTGGCTTATACCCCCTTCAATCCGGTAACGAAACCTCACTCCATGCATGCACCCTGGGCCTTTACGGCTGAAGTAGAAAAGCTATAGCTAAAGGTTCGCCAATGCAATTTATATTCCAAATTCAATCTCGCCCGCGCATCTATCGCTCTCTCGCGAATCCGTGCTGGCGAGTGCGTGTATAAGTGAAAGTGTACTGCGAGAAGTTGGAATAACAACACTAATCTCATATTATTTCATAGCATTTTTGTCGTTAAGCGATGGTCGCCACTCACTAAATTCCATGTACATTTAAGTTCCAGTATCATGAGTTAACCTTTGACATATATAATTCGTAGATAAGATACAAATATACTCGAGCAACTAAGTATATAGAAGAAATCGTTCAGCCACCGAAAGTATAAGTTTGAGAGTGGTCTCAAACTTTTGATTCTAGATATCTAAGCCTTGGTAACTATAAGCCTGAAAGCAGCTTTATTGAATACTTGAATAGTTAATTTTTACCAGATCATTAATCTGCATTGACACAATAGGTAATTCAAATATGTTTCCAAACCTTTTAAATGCCCAAATTCAAGATAATCTTATTTCAATCTTAATCCGCATTTAACCACAATATCAATATTCCAAAAACCAGAAAAACGTGGCTTTAGATATGTCGAAACTAATTCTTTCCATAAAGTGGACAACTCCATAGTGGATTGAGTATTGATAGTAATTTTACTGTTTACTGTTCTTGAACTAACTTGGCAGTACATTACATTTAAATACCGTAATTAAGCTGATATATATTAGTTTAACGATCATGTTTTCAATCAAAATAATTCGTTACCGTAATTAAATACCGCCATATGAAACTTTTATATTATCAAGAAATAATAATAATAATATTAATGTACGCGTTCAAAGGACATCGAACCTTTTTTTATCATATGGCAAAAAGGGTTGAGTATTATTTTTGCTCCCCAAATAAACATAACAAGCCACGCAGCGTGGACGAAAGAAGAAAACTATAGTCACCATCTTTAAAATAGTCGATCCCTTCCCGCGATTCTTGATTGCCCCCATCTCCTTGTCGTCTATTCGTCGTGTAGTCTAGTCAACTGAGTAATTCCCAGGCTATAAGGGCGACGAGGTATATAGAAAAATAACTATACATATATTCAACTTTTAGTTGCAGTAAGAGCGAAAGGTACAAGAACCTCGAGCCTCGCTTCTTACGAGGTGCAATCTAAAGATGGACCAGACTATAGTTTCTTTCGCCACATGGCCCAATCGTCATTAGAAGCCAATGTTATTCGCTGGCTCTTTTTTTATTTCGCCTCAACATCCCCCTTTCTTATAAAACCAAGATATTTTCTATTAGGCTCAGTTAAGATTTATACGAGACATTATTTTGTAAGCTGGTATAATATACAGAAAGAAACCTCTCTTTCAAAGGATAAGGTAACCAGACGCGGGTTTAAATATACGTTAATTTAATTGGTTTTGGAATTCGTGACCTGCGAGCAAATTAAAATTATTTTTATAACCTTTATAATTTGATAATGAAAACAAACGTGTTTCGTTATAATTAAACTTCAACTTGTACCGTTAGTGCCATGTTAAACACCATATAATTTGAGTTAAGTGAAAGTTAATCTATTACCTTGAATTTAATAAAAACTAAATCAATTCCACCTCGAACTATACTACGTCCGAAACCTCTCCTAAAACGTTTATTTAATAAAGGTTTTTCTTAACCATGAAGTAACAGTCTCTTTAATTTAATAATACTGTATGCAATATCAGTTATAACCTAATGATCAACACACGGGAAATTATATTCCTTCTGAAGTATCAACCAATCATGGTCTAATTCAAGATAAATTTGTTCATAATTCACGAGTTCCCGATGTATTGCTGATATTTCAAAAGCCTAAGTTTTGTTCTTATACTTTCCCCAGGGGTTCCTCCTAAAATTAGGGCTTCCTAACGAACAAGGGTTTTGAGATCGAATAAAACCTAGGTCTTTAAATGGATTAAAAATTAATTATGGACGCGTGACCTTGTAAAACCAATTTCATTTATATTTATATAAATTCTTATATTAAAAATACATATTTATTACTTTTGGGGGTCACGGGGGTATGGGGCAAGTTCTGAAATATCGGTAAAAATATCAGCCTTTCTATAATACGGGAAAGCTATTACTGGAAGTATGTGGTATCAGAAATGAGTTGGGGACTCACGGGTGCGGCTTTGAAAATGGAAAAAGGTTCCCCCTTCCTTATTAGCTACAATCAGACGAGGGCCAAGCGCGGCCACGAGCAATCCCAAAGGTCGCGTCTGACCCTTGCTCTATCCCCTTTCACCCCTCGATCCTATATAACATACAGTATAGAGTGTATATATATATATATATATATATATATAGTTAGTAGAACGCGCTAGGAACCAGCTATAGTCTCCCCTTAATTTTGAAAGGCAGCTGAGCGAAAGGAACGCCAGATCCACCACGCGCATTTGTATCGAGTCCGTATTATCTAACGCCACAGTCCGAACTCCGGAGGGAGATCCTCGCTTTGCGGGCCGCGGAAGCAAAAATATAGGAGAAAAGCCCACCCTTTTTCCATCCCTCTTGTCACCTTTACTCTCTTTCCGTTTCGACGATTCCTGATAGAGCCAGCCAACTACGAGGGTGAGGAGCGACTAGCCATCGACCTAAACACTGATAAACATTGACTGAAAATACCCACAAAAAAGGTTTTTCGCATCATTTAAAAAAGCCTTTTTTTACAATGAAGAGTAATCATATCTGACCGTTAATTAGTTTGTGTTTAAACGCTGAATATATTGAATAAATTAATTCGAATGTGTCAGAAATTAACAGTTCATTTTATCTACCCGTCTTCTTTACCACAATGGAAAATTTTACAGGCATACGCGTTAAAGAGAAAATTGAATGAATTGGATATAATTTTAATACCTTTAATAGCAATAAGGGCCAAATATATCGCCCCGGGTTGTTTGGTTATTTCATTATGTTAATGATTCGCGAGTAAGCGCGTATAGGTAGGGAGCTTGACCCCTTTCGTGCGCGAACCAATGAAGGGAGAGACGGTCGGTAAGCTCCCGATATAATCGTGTCATTACTATGCCACGCTCGTCGCGTACCGGCTTCCTATATCCCTTTAGTTGGCCGCTCTATTTCGAAATTCAGGTGCCACGTCGAGCGAGGGGCGCTATAGACCCCCTTTTTTGTCTCAAGGACAATAGAGACCTGGACGCGTGGGCCAAAAATCCTAGGGAATTACCGCGAACGGGGAAGACCTAGAGAGAATCACGTGACTCACGGTAAAAAAGGTGAATCACGGTGTAAGCAACAGCCCGAGCACGTAGCAAAAGGGGGTTTTCAAAACCCCAACCCAGAGGAAGAGAGAACTATATAGACGAAAAGGTGGAGGGGTTCCATCATCGCCGTCGGCTTTAGCCCCTTCACCCTACATCTAGCTCCCAAATAATCTAGCTTCTAACTAAGCCTAGGCCTGATATTGGACTATATACCGAAGGCGAGCCGGATAATAACACCCAAGGACAGACTTAAACGGGGGGCGACGAGGTTTTAGGCGACTTGGGAAATCCGAAGTGTTTTCCCCCCGCTGTATTTTGACGCCCGTTGCAACCAATCAACGAGAACAGGTAATTGCGTTAGACGTACGAGGGAGAATACCCCCAAACACCCTTTTAAAAACATTACCAACATTACCACCAACTCTAGAAAGCGAAGAGAAAGAGAAAAAATTTGGGTCGCGTGTTTTTTTCATAAGGCGTGCTCTGGATACCGCCAACAGAGACGATAATACCTCAACGTTAGAAAGGCGATTTGGAACGGTGATGGAGATTGAGAGGAGAAGGGGGAGAAGGATGAAATATTCCCGGTGTTCGCGGGAAGACCAAGAGCGAAGAGGGATGTTTGAGGGAGAGAGGATGGCGTCGTCTATATATATAGGAAAAGGGACTTATTTCCATTGTCTGCAGGTGGCCCAATCATTAGCCGGCATTAATCACGAGGGGAACTCTGGGACCCCCATACGTGCGGGTGACACGTGGGCGGGGGACGAATGAGAAAAGCGGGGGTCGCCACTCTCCCACCTTTGTCGCCATGGAAACCAACAGGGAAGGTGACGCCGCCGAGTCTACGACGGTGTGCTGGCATCGCGTTCGTCGCCAAGGATCCCGAGTATTTCCAAGGACCAAAATATAAAGATTTTTACCTCCCCCTTCTTTTTTTACGATAAAAACATTCTAAGAATTGACTTCAACTGGAATTAAAGGTCACTACATAATTCTTTCCTCATCGCACAATTTTGGAAATTTCCACCGATAAACGCGATACTTTTGTTCAAGAGAAGTTGGCATAATGTGAAAAGTTTAGATGTGATACCAAATGCCAAGCCGGGAAGAAAGGAACGTACAAATGTGTCAAATATTACTTAGTGTTGCAAACTAGAATAACTTTTCTTGCCAAGATTTCTTTTAACATTTTTTCAAGAAGCAAAGATTTTGACAAGCACAAAGGTTTTCAGACAGATATAAAACACACCTTAAATAAGTTATTGTTAATCGATTTGGACGCGTATTTATCCGTTAATACCTTAAAAACGCATTTAAGGTTTGGTATCTATTCGCAAATCAAAGTTGCCAACTGGACTAACTATAAGTCTAAATCCGTTTCAAAGAAATTTACGTAATGCAAATGAGAGAAGCTGTGAAACAATCAACTCTAAAGAGCGTGCTATTACTGAAGACACCTCTGTTGGTTCACCCGCAATTTCAAAGATGAACTCGCATTGGCAGTTTCCATCTGATATTTCTTCAATTCGGAATTTTAACGATGTTTTAACGCTTTTTAACAGTTCAAATAGATTAAAATTTAAAATAAAGTTATAATGAATTCCAAAAACAAAAAAGCATCGCGTATATATTTAGTCAATTGAATACGATAATTCAATATCGTTCCATAATATTGTAAGCAAACATTAACCTCCCACGTGTACTTTAATCGAATTGAACTAAATCTCATCTCTATAATTTGTTCCTTCCCCCTTCTAACGTCATAACCGATTTAATATACGCGCATCATATATAGGAGTGCACCGATAATCCTCATTCGACCGAATTAGCTATTCCGTTTAAAACGAGGGGAAACAAAGCGATTAGGGGGAAGTCCCCCTACTCACCCCACCCTTTTCCCGCCAATTCCTCTTATAACTCGTCCCTCACAGTCTCCTCTTCGTGGAAAAGCAGTAGGAGGATGAGACGCTGCGAGGGAGAGAATGGATTGAACGATGGATATACCGGGAGAAAGGATGCCACTGATGAAAAGGAGAAAAGGACTGCGGAGAGAGGTAGGCTACGCGCCCGGCCATGCTGAGTTCTATCCCTATATAGGATGGGGTGAAAAATTGCGGAGAAAGCTATATCTAGAGAAGTTTCCACCAGGTGTAGTCATAGCAACCGACCTGGAGGACCCACGAACATCCCCGCCGCGGGAAGGTGAGAGGCTGAGAGCGAAAAGGCGGAGAGAAAGAATCGGCTGCGGAAGATAATTGCAAATTCCTTTTGCGGGTTAAAGGTGTCGCTGCCTACCGGAAGAAGGAGGGTGAAGGGAACAGGGAGGAAGAGAAGGTAAGGAACGTTAGATGAATGCCAAACGACCATGGGAGCTGGGGCTTCGTCACCTCAGTCGCGAGTTACGTACGCCGCCGTGAGTTCCGTGTCCATTAAATGGTTCAGCGCGGCAAAAGTCCAATTTCTAGCTCTTGGGTGGGAGATTTAAGGTAGATGTGGGGCGCAATATATCAAGAGGGGGGAAATAAGTGACCCCTATAGCCGCTAGACTATAACATTTAAAACCTTTCGTCCACGCGGCTTATTGGACAGACTGAGGGTCTGAATAGTGGGCCAAGATCAGTTGACAAAGTGTACCAGCTAACGTTGATTCGTTGAAGTGCTTTATTGGAATACGATAAACTTTTTTTTAGAACGAAAATAGTTTCGCAAACTGAAAGCTAAGTTGTAGTCGCAGTCTTACAAGGAGAAAACACTTTCATTCCGTACATTCAAGGATTTAAATGAAAATTCTAGTCTTTTCTAAGCTAATAATATAAGTTCATAACTAGTTGTTCAAAATAAATTGAAGATTTCAGTTGATAATAAGCTAAACACGACACGCTTTTATCTGCAGAATCTGTTGGTTCGCAGGCTGAAAAAAGTGTTTGCGGGTGGAGGAATAACTGCGCAAGAAGCGGCGAGAGAGAGTAAATGGTCGTCGGTGAGAGAGCATGTCAGCGTAAAAAGGTGTAAAGAGACGGGAAGGGAGACATTGATACGTCAGAGGTTTCTACGTCTCACAGTATTCGCCCTTACAAGCGCTCCCTCAGTAAGAGGGTTTCATGACGTCAGTTTTTCTTTCCCCCTTGGCTCTTAGCTGTCTCCCAATACAGGAGAGCATATATAGTTTATAACCGATTCACTATAGAAAAGTCATTCCGCATAAATTAAAGACCGAATACAGTGGAAAATAAGGGAGTAGAAATTTGCAGAGGTTTTTCTACTAACATTCTCTATATTTTTCTCCACTACAAGATATAATTCAGTTCAATATCGTTTGGACTCCCACATGGGTGTTAAAACGCTAAAACGACACGAGGGCTAAAAACGAGCTATAATATAGGGGATGAAGTCGCGTCCATAAATTAAATCTTAAGTTTGAATGAAAAAAAACGGGGAGAGGGGATGAGGGCTGGATAAAAGTCATAAATTTAATCGTTTTTTCAATAGCCTTTTTCCCATACTTCTAACTATATATACATATAACTTTTGTAAGATTTATTTTGTAGAAACAGAAGAGAGAACGGACGGAAGGGGAATAAAAATAAAAAAATAAAACGGTAATGGAGTTGGTACGTTGATGGTTTTATTGAAAATCGCCGTAGTTTTTATACCAAATGTATAGGTATATGGAGGGATATAGAGAAGGAACTACTACAGGTTAAGATGGTTATTAATCTTGCACCCTCTCCTCCACGATACGTGCTGCTTTTGACGTATAATTCGCTCCATTTATCGCGCGGGCAATCCCAGGGTTTACGCGAGCAGGTAAAACGTATTTTTTTTAGACTGCAATATAGAAATGTTTATTTTTTTTTCTGTACTCCCATCTGAACCATATATGTTAAAGATGGTGATTCCCGGGGATGCTACGCTATTAATCAGCAATTCTATACAGAAACGTGCACTGGGGAGAAAGTAATACAAACTGAATGCGAAGTTGCGAACGCGCGTGTGTAAGTACGTGCTCAACTCCACCAACAAGGTATTTGGCCAGCCAAAAACCGTCAGAAAAATCTAGTGAATTATGGTTCTAAACGCGATTCAGGTGTAACGAAGAGTCAGACGTGGATTTCTCACGGTTTCGGTTAAAAAAAATAAGGTTTGAGCTCTATAGGACCATAAACATCTTGGAGGTATGGTATTTTTTATAAATATAATGTTTCACTTTCAAAGTCAATGAGAGTGCGGTATGTTCAATGTTCAGCAAGATGGGGATGCTGATGAGATGTTGTTTTTCCTTATTTTCCCGTCTTTTAAGAGGTGAATGGGTAAAACCCCCTTTCAAGTCGAAATAAACCCCAAAAGGGGCTCGCGCGGAAGACGGATGACTTGGTCTCGGTGGCTAACCCAAAGCGGGCCACGAGCCATTTAGTTCTAGCGATGGCTTCCAGGTTCCTTCTTTCACTCAGTATAATAAAAATATATTCCCCCTTTGTCTACCATATACGCGTGTACTTGTGTAGTCCTAACTGAAGCTAAAAACAATGAGTCTAACTTTAAGTCCCAATGAATTAATTGAAAGTACCTATCCGCTCTGAATCCTTGTTAAAGCAATTTGATTTAATGCAAGCCAGTAAAAGCTGCATGGTATAAAAGGTGCGCCACCTTTTAATAACCCATCTATAATCCTGATACTCCCCTCAAATTTTAATACAAACATGTATAAGATAAAAATTAACCAGATTAGAGAAATAAGGAAAAAAGCGTGAAAAGAAACCACATGACGTCATTACAATATTTACAAGTTAGGTGCAACAGTTAGTCAATATACTTTGTTTCGTTTCTCCAATTAAATGTGCGTTCACACTTTTTTCACTGATTTTTTTGTGTTATATTTATTTTTTCATTAAAATAAGGAGTTGCACGCCATGCAGCAAAATGTAATTAGTAATGTGAACACACCTTAAACAAAATGGTAGAATTTTCAATGCAAAATCAATTGGAAAAACACATCAAATTCACGAAGGCAGAGAATCCCTTACGCAAAACCTTCGACAAAGTAGATTTAACCGAAATTAAACTTGGAACCGTATATTACAAGCAAGTACGTGGAGCTGCAGTCAAAAATAACTGCGTTCTCTATTTATTGGTTTCGGAAAAGAGCGGGGAGATAGGTCAAATCCAATATATCGAAGCCTCAAAAGGGAACGACGGTCCATGGGATACGGGATAGCTCTAATTGAATGAGAAATATTTGAGGGTGCTGAATGAAAGCTCTACGAGGGCATTATATATTCGACGTCGTGTTTAAAAGGCGGATATTAAAGTCGTCAAACGTACGACCTCTCTCTCTTTCTCTCGCTCTCTAATAACTATATACCTACCCCCTGATGTACGAATTAACGTCGGAATAAATCCAACAGAATGAGGTGCAAATAAAAACTAGGTTCATTTCCTATCTACACGTTTGGAAGGACTGATGCGTATCCGTTTGTTAACGACATCGACATCAGCAATAGCTGAAATTACTCTCGTGCTAAATTAAGTTTATTTATAGTTAGTTTCTTATGTTGTTTCATATGATCAGCCATAATGAGACATATATGTAATTATACGGTATTAAAGCGAAGCTGTCACGGTTTCCCCTATGAGTTTTCGAAGAATTTTTAAGCTAAAATTTCCCACAACAAAACATCTTTAAATGGAGGGTGTTTAAGGTTAGTTAAAAGTATGGTGAAATAGATGATATAAAAGAAGGGACATTAAATATTAGGAAATTCCAGTTAAGTCATTTATGGACGACCCCATCAGGATCTCACAGGTATTCATATATACTTCTGGTCAATTAAATCATTTAGTGACGGCCTCAACAGTAGACGCTATCAGGTTTAATTCTGGGTATGAGCCTAAAATGCAGAACTTCAAAAGAAGAACGTCTAAAAATTCGGAAATTCTTCTTAAAATCACTACCCTTGTGAAAACTATCGTTTTGTGTTGCATCGTGGCTGTATCCCAACTATTTTGTCAAGTCTTTTACAAATTAAGTTACAACTAATATAGGATGTAAGGATTTAGAAAAAAACCTTATCGGTTTTAAATATTGGTCTCTGTATATACGCAGGCTCTATCGAAATATAAACTTTCTTTTTATCAATCTTTTAACCCGCGAAAGCTTTCGCCTCGCAAACAGAATGAAAGGGTGCGTGGGCGGGGTAAGGGGAACAAAGTTTTGTAAAAATTGTGAACCGCCAATATACGTAGGAGAAGAGAAGCGAGGACTGTGGCGGCGTCGAAATGTGTCAAACTGGCTGACACTGGCAATAGTGATTGATAGCCCGACGTAATTTGCTCCCTGCCGTGGAATATACGTGAAGAATTTTACTTCATCTAAACCAGGGGCCCCAAACCAACCAACCAACCAACCAACCAGCCAACCAGCCAACCATCGCGAAAGGAAGCTATAGGATACGGGAGGAAAAATTAAAGTCCATGCCAAGGAGGATCTACTATATCATAGGTATATAGGTAGTGGAAATAATGAACCAAATATATTCATTGATGGATGAATTTTCACGTAGATTTAAGGTCAAAATCATTTAACAGAAAAATCAAGTACACCCCTCGATAGAGCGTTAAATATAGGTTTAAAATCACCGTCGCTTTTTAAAAATATGAATAGTTTTCTTACCTTAAAAAATTCGAAGAAAATGTGCTTGACGAGGGTTAACTGTTTAGTACGTTTGGCGCCGTTTTTGACCTCAAGTCTCGGAGAGCAACGCGCAGGCGCCTTGCGTTTTAATTTATTACGTGGGAGTTACAGCGTATTCGGTGCCATCTCACGGCGGTAAACATATTTAATTTTTCCCGGCAATTTTTATTCCATTCGAAACCTTACATCGAGGCATATTATAACGTTAGGAATAGAATGTTTTGCGGCTATTTTGAAGTTAACGTTCTAGTGAATGGTGTACTGGTTTTGCTGTAAAACGATTTTTTATCTTATTACCACAAACTGCATCCTACCAGTTATTGGTTATTGCAGCATAATCATATACGCAATATATTAAAATTACTGGATTTTCTCTTACTTTCTCTACAGTCGGATCTTTGTTAAGCACAGCCAAAAAATTATAATCTCGAAAGCATGATTAAATTAGGCTTAGGCATCGAGTTAGGCTTAATTGATGTTTGATATTAGGCTTAGGCCTCGCGTTAGGCTTAATCGATATTTGACGTAATTTGAAATAAAAAGCGCGTGACTCGCGAGAGCTGAACCGCGCGAAAAACAAATTCAAACTCAGTGCACGTGTTTTGAAATAAAAACTCAAATTCATCCGGAGTTTGCAACGAAGTTTATCATTAGCGTTCCCCATACAGATGTACCTAAAGAATTTATAATTTAGATTCCTTACGTGATGGAATATCTACATTACTATGCCTATATTTATAAATATTTAACCAGGGTTTAATTATATCTACAAAAATAAACATTTAAAATTAAATGACATATCTATTATTATTTATTGGCCAATTAACTCAAGATTGATCTTTTTTTAACACTATATATTCGCCCACAATCTAATTACGTCATTTATCAAACCGCGTTAAGCCTTAATCTAAAAAAAAAAATAAAAAAAACAGACGAGCCAATTAAACGCGATTGTTGATTCTATGTTAATACTAATAATATTGCTTTAATAAAACCACCACCACCACGGAATTGTCTTATATACAATTCCGTTTTTAAGTATAATTAAAAATGTCGAGGCAACACGTCGTCTGGTTTAAAGGTAGAGATGATTAGAGTGGGAGCTATAACTATATGAAAAGCAAACAAAAGCCTGTGAGCGAGTTAAGACGCGACACCTACAATAAGACGGGCGAAACTAAAAGTATAAAGAGACGTACATAATGGACCGATGACGGCGGGAGCATGTCTAATGGGATTTCAACTAAGCCTACATTATACGAGGCCTTACACCGTTCATCAACCTCAAAATAAGCCTCCACGCCACGGCGTGCCTATATACCCTCCTATATATTTCTCTCTCTTTCTCTTCGAGCAGTACACATCACGTATATAAGAATCTCAATCTCACTCTCATCCAACGCGCGGCCTCCGTATATTACGAAGCGCAACTACCTAGAAAAGAGACTCTTTTATACAACGATAAAAGTCAGGCAAGCTTTTAACATACTATATACTAACGAGGCCCCTTTCAGAAAACGATAACTGGAGATGTAAAACGTTTCGGGTGAATTTCCGAATAAAAGTGGATCCTGAATAATTTTGCCATGGATAAAATATATGGATACGTTTAGTTGAATTCCGAGAAATTGAATGCATATATATAGTAAACTCTGTTCCTTTTGAATTATTTGTAGGATTTGAAGCAATATAGGGATGCCTAAAAGGAGCTAGGGTGGCGGATATTCCATGAAATCAAGTGTTCGATATACTATGTAATGCGAGATCACAGAAAACCCTTAATCACAAACATCTCACTAAAATTCACGAGAATTCAGTATAAATTAAAAAATACCAGACGAAATACAGTAGAAATTGATAATAATAAAAAAAACTAGACAAAATTCAATATAAAATAGATAAAAGCCGATAAAAGTAGGACTAAATAACAGCAGAAACCGATGAAACCCTCCTTTGAAGTCTATTACTCCCGGGTCTTGTCTACCCCTCTCTGTATGGTTTATTCTCAAAATGCGCGATTCGTACGCCTCATAACGGTAGATGTTTTCGGAGCGGGAGCTCATCGAGCGAATATCTCTAGCAGCCTTGGAGTTCGTCAAAAAAAACGTCGTCGTTTGTGGAGAGAGAGAATTTCCAATTTTCCGTAGACAGGGGGTTGAAGTAGGACCCCCTTCTAACTCGTAAAATTGGGAATTTTACCCATACAGAGAGGAGCGCTATATGGAACATTGGAGTAGTAGACTTCAAAGGAGGGTTTCATCGGCTTCTGATAACAGATTTTGCTGGTCGGGAAATATTACACTTCATATCCTATGAAATAGAATAGACCAAGTTTGGAAGATTATATTCCCTTTACTATAAATTATTCAAAGTTCTCAGAGAGCAATTTTCAAAAACCAATTTCATCTTTAACTAATTAATTAACACGCCACATCTTTCGCTTTATATACTTTGATTGATTTACTTGATTATCAGTGCTTTCATGATAAAGGTTTCAAACCGGACTAAACTCAAATTATATACTGGCAACACTTCCAGGGATGGAGAATTTTCTATCCCCTTTAGTTAGAAATAAACGTGTATATATATATGGCAAGGGGGAGAGAATTAGGTGTTGTTCGGGCCGCCGGTTTCCTTTCCTTTCCTCGAAAGCATTAAAGCTATTTAATCTTTCTGACAATTGGGGGAAGACGAGCCAAGGAGGATAGCGACTGAGAAAGAAAAGAAAAAAAAAATCGAACCGAGGAGAAGAGACGGGGAGGAAAGAGAGACTGGATATCTCCAGTCGTAATAGAAGTTACGCGGAATCGGTATTTACAGCTAGACGTTTATACGTATACGAAACATAATGGTAGGAATATATACTCTTATCAACTATAGTGTTGGTATAACTACTTTTTCACCTATGAAATTTAACATCGCGTATCAATCCGCCACAGTTTCTTCCCTTTTATCAACACCTCTTGAAACGGAATAGTTAGGAGACCGATAGCCGTTTCTAGGAAAAAAGTCCTTTTACTCCAAACAACGCTCGGCTATATAAACTATAGTTATGGAATCAATTGATATTTTCAGCAAATACAAAGTTGGCTTCTTCGAAATTCCTTACATCTATATAATAAGTTTACATATACAATACCTTCTTACGTGCTGTAACTTACATTGACTCTAAATATACGTATTGTATACACGAGACTAAGTCTATATTCGTAGTCAAAAACGGTCGACAGTAACTACTTTTAAACCTATTAGGTTTATTATCGCGTATTAATCCGCTATAGTTTTTCCTTATTATGTAAAAATGGTTAGGAACGCTATGGAGAGCCGGCAACGTCTCTTTCTCCCAAACGCTGCAAACCCAAGGAAGGCACTAGCGTCAACGTGTCGCCAACCGCAAAAACCTCCCTCGTACAACTTTCCCGCATCTCTTCCTTTTTTCCAACTTATCCCTACGCTTTCTCCAAAAGATTCTACTCGAGACAAGGGGGGCGAGGTTAAAGTTAAGAAAGATGCTCTCATTTACCTTTACAACCACTCAGGTAAGTCTTCTTTCAATTCGTTTAGAGTTAAGCCTATTTTGACCGATATGGTTATAAGAAGAATGATAATCAAGTTTTAAAACGAGGGAGGGGTAAAAATAGTGGATATTTGAGGAAAGATTGTAGGCTTCGTGGCTTTATCAATCGCAGCCTTTAAAGACGAGAGAATTTAGCCGATAGGAAAAAATGTTTGTTTGAAAATTTCAAAATAAATTTGGGATACCTTGAGATAACATTGGTTCGTTAAACACCAATGTTACATTAAATTCAAATTCTAAGATTAGTAAATATTTTGCTATTTGAAATACAAATTTGCATAATCTATTTTCGCAGTGGTGTCGGGTTGAGGTCAATAACCTTAACTTATCATCCAAATTCAACTACTTCACAACGCTATCACACGAATTTTTGTTTTAAAAAATTCATAGATATTTTTTCTATGACATATATAATTCGAATCGATTTTAACGATCTTTCCGAAAATATATGATACTCAAATTATTATTGGATCTCATCAAAAATATGTGACAGAGTCACTTTAACTGAAGTATTTGTTAGTGGAATAAACAAGCATTCATACAGATTGTGGGAGGAGCTATAAAATGACGTCATTTAACGACTATATTATTGCTGATTTTAACGTAAGTGAAAACCACTGATATGTTTATCTATAAGTTAAAGGTACACCTGCACATTTTTTTTAGTACAGAAACGTTCGATAAAAATTGAAACATAAAACCTATACATGATTAAAAAAATGATTATGATATTAAGGTGAAATTCGCGCCATTTCGCGTGGGAGAAAACGAAATTTAGCAACGATCCCGTCTCGAAGAAAAGATGTTGGGAGGGTAAAATAGCAAATGGGGGGCCGACTGACTGACGCCGAGAAGATCAACGCTTATAAAGAAAGAGAGGCTTTAAGGCTCTACCTAACTCGCAAACCCACCTACCACCCCCGACAATTCTTTTTTTTTCCTTCTCCTATAAGAGTCGATATTAGGCCTAGAATTCAACACGTACGAAGCTAACAACCTTCCTGAATCAAGAATATATTAAATCCCATAAATTGAACTGAATATAACTATAGTTGTATCGAATTCTTACTCTGAAATGAACTGTTAAGGTTCCACTTTCATTTCTTAGCCTCCCTACGTTTCCAGAGAAGTTTTATTTTGCTTTTTTTTTTACTCTACTTTTACAGGTTGACGTGGCGGCGCCAGAGACACTTGTAGACAACCCGAGAATCTTTATCGGTCTTTTCCTATTGGTCCGATGCGCCTCCTCATCGGAAAAAATAAAAAAAGGGGAAATATTCCCCTCCTATTTCCTGGGTTCTATTAAAACCATGAGGCAGCTTCGGAAACTTTGGAGAGAGAGCTCACGGGGTTAGCATTATGGAAACAAACCGAACCACGTAATATTAAAGAGATAACGAAATGGGGGAGAAGACGATATCGAAGGGTCCGACTTAATGCAGTACATTTCGCCCCAAATCTCAAAATATGAGAACATATTCTATATGGAAAATTAACACCGAATTCACAAAAACCTCTCCCCACAATTGAAAACTTTAAAAATCTCTAAAGCCTCGTTCACATTTGAAGGCAAAATCGGTTCCAAAACCAGTTCGAAGCGTTTTCCGTTTTCCCTGGTTCACACGCTGACAAGACGGTTCGCGGTAGTTCGCCCCGGTTCGACCTAAGCCAAGGCTTAGCGTCGTTTTAAAAAATGCACAGAATTTAAAATTTTTAAATAGTTATCTCAAACTAATTAGTAAATCGTGTTTGTAACTCGTTGGTTAATAATTTTTGACAGAAAGTATAATTTTAATCGCGTTATTTTAAGATTTATCCGCAAATTTGTCTCCCCGCCTCGTTATTTTCAAAGCGGATTGAACCGAAGCGACTTGGCCAAGCTGCTTCCCGAACCAACACGAAATGATTTCTCACGTTGGTTTGATAACCAGTTATAGAAATCGAACCGCAACGAAGCGCATTTAGGCCTATGTATGAACGAGGCTTAAGTGTTATAGAAAACTCGAAATATCTCATAAGAAAAATGAATCCAGAAATCTTTATATGGAACAATAATAACTATCAAGTGTTTTGTTAAAACAAAATTACAGAAATCTTAAAATATCTGTAGACAGAATTTGTAAATAAATCCACAAATCAAGTAATAAATCCAAAAATTGAGAAATTCTTCATGTTTGAAACTTTACATGGGAAAAGATTTCAAATGAGATAATTACAGAATCATCTTCAGGAATCAGGCAAATATAATTTTACAGCTTTTAAATATAGTTAAATCTCAACGAATTAAAAAAAAGTCGATTGAATAAATTGATTAAATTCTCATCTTTGGGATTTAATTCAAAATGGAATAAAATATAATTTTTTTCCAAATCACTTCATTAATACTTTAAAGAGAAAAGAAAAATATATGGCTCTATACCACAAAAAATAACTAGAGACGACGATTGAGTCCATCACCCGTCTTTCTATACAGATTATACCCTAAAAAAAAAATCGCCCACTCAACGTGGGTATCCGAATAAAAGCACCCCGCTCATGGAAGAACTCGAAGAAACCTTTAATATAAGAACGAGCTTTTTTTTCCCTAAAAATAGTATCCCCTATCATAAATTATTCCAACTTTTTTTTTTCCTCTCTCTCAAACA
Organism: Odiellus spinosus; assembly: GCA_963920705.1. NCBI lineage: Eukaryota > Metazoa > Arthropoda > Arachnida > Opiliones > Phalangiidae > Odiellus > Odiellus spinosus. The sequence continues at coordinate 18,232,385 of OY987228.1, read as the reverse complement.
CGGAACTTAGGGAGTTAAGATGGATTATTTTAGTTCGTTTTCTACGTGTACACGAAATTGGAAGAAAACAAACCATTAATTTAATAGTAATCCCTTTTTTTTTGCGTAATGTTGAGATTTTGTACAAAATAAACGGGAACATAGTTATACTTTCAGAATACGTCGCCCTCCCCCTTATATACAACTGGTTCTAAATTGAAATTACATTCTTTCATGTCTTCTCTATCCGCTGCCTTTTTATGTATGGGGAATTTACTGCCCTGCAGAGCATTTTCTTAACTTATGCAAATTGTTCATGTACAAATACATTAATTATGTTTGTTATTATTACACACCCGGGAAGAAATGGCTTCCGAGATATTAGCTATATATTTAAAGAGTTACGCAAGGTTGTACCTTTAATAGAAAAAAAATCTTGTCACGTGACCCTTGTACTTCTACAATTCCTAAAATTGATAACAGCTGTTTCCTGATTATGTTGTTTATTCTGAATGCAAAATAACATTTTCGTATCGTTGTGGAAGAGACTGCTAATATACACCGAATTCTTGATTTACAGACTTGTACACCGATTACGTGGAGTGATCAGCCCCACGGTCGTTTCATACGTTACATTTATCATTAACTAATCTCAAAACACCGAAATTTGATTATTAAAAACCCAAATTGCAAAGGTTACGATAAAATTCTACATAAATCTAACCCTTGTTCGTTTTCAATTATATTATACACCTTTCAAAGAAAAATAAATCGTGCTTGTAGTTAATTCTTTGGGGAATATACAGAGTTAGGGTTTATTGGAAAGTTATCGTTCGGAGTAAATATAAAAAAAATATTTTATCGATAATCCGTAAGTCGACTTTAAGGGAAAGGTCAGTTGGTTGGGGTCATTGGGATAGAAAAAATAAAATAAACCTTCGGTCCTGGGGGGTTGTGGCGCGGTTTGTATCGGACTCAGGTGGTTCCCAGGCCCCGAGAGCGGACCCCGGCGTGTCCTGCCAGTTGAAAGTGACACGTCATTAATCCTATACCGAAGGAAGCGGATGTTGGGAAAGAGCCAATGTCGAGAGACTGAAACCGACTTTTTTCCCCACTATACGCTATATAGGTCTTTTTTCCATCCCAAAAAATATAGAATCCAAGTTTTTCATTCATCTGATACAATTTAATTCAATTTAATTGCGATGTAAGAAAAAGTATAGGAAATAATAAGGAAAAAGGGCCTCAAAAATAAACTGGGAGGACTCTAGTCTCACCTGGTGAAGCTTAACGATTGGTTACTTTACCGCGAAGCCATATAAAGCTCTCTCGGGGAAACCGCGCGTTGGAAGATCACCTGTAACGTTTTCTCTCTCTCAGGTAGTATTTTCCCACGGGCGGGATCGGCTAGCTAAAACCCTGCCCATATAACTCTCAATCCAATCGCGGTTCTTTCTCGTAAAAGGAATATACCTGGATTTTCATCCAATTAAATATAAGGGCGTATATACAAATTTTTCGTATATAAATAAATCATTAATTATGTTTCTATACACATTTAAAATAAATTTAAATTTAAAGAGAGATAATTCATGGTTTGAACATCAAAACTTGATTCTATTGTAAAGTTTCAAATCTTTTTATTTCGTCCATTAATGATTTTTTGCGCTAAATCTTTCAAGAAACTCTTTGGCGCCAATAAACATAATAAGCAGTATATGGTAACTTTTTCAAACAATCTCAAGACCTAACAAAAGAACATATATACCAGGGATATGTAGAAATTTCCATTAGGTTGTTGAGAAAAAAAGGAACTAGATTTTTGGGTATGAACCCCCCGCAACTTGGCAGGTAAAAGCGCTTACACGAAAATCTCATTTACGCGGCGACAGAAAACTCCGTAGGAGAGCCACGAAAAACACGCCCGACCTCTCTCCACGTTTTAACGAAACGTTCCAACGTTTCTTATAGCTTTAAGAAACACCAACTCAACCACCACTCTCCTGGAATTCCCTATAAGCTAAAGAATCACCTCCCACGCGATGAAAGAAACATTTTATATTTATAACAGCCAAATCCAGTCACTAATACAGTTGGTCCTTATTATTATAAGTGCAATACGAGAGTACCAATAACCTCGTGTTAATTCCAAATTTTGCTAAGCCTAATCCCAAAAATTGTGCATGAAGAGACCTTTTAATGCTTGTTGATAATTACAAAAAAACATTGTGGAAAGTTAGGCTTAGTGAAGTTTGAAATTATATGGGAGAGAAAACGAAGAAGAAAGCAGGCGCTGATTGGTTTGTTATATGTATAATTAAGGGTAATTTCATTCACACGATTAAGTGGAATTCACCATTGCTATATTAAATCATAATTAAAATCGATTACCGCCGTATCTTCCACAAACCTATCATTATTTCTTGATTGGATTAGATACATGTGACCTTCCCATCAGTTACATACAATGTTGTGGCCACGTGATGAACCCATGTTAAATGTTATGACAAAGCATCTGTATCGATTTTTACAACCGACATATAAATAGGCCTAATTCATTATTAATTATTTGAATTAGTTTTCCCCGCCTAGCTCTCTTTAAAGGTGACGCAATAAAAGTGCCAGGAGGTATGTATATAGTTAACTTTTTAACATATACCTCGAATGCCTTTATTCCGTATATTTTAAGAAGTAGCGTGGAGAAAGAAATGACATATAGATGATTGCGGTTTCTGTCCTTATTATAGATCCGACAGAAAAGAGAAGAAAGATATAGAGAAAGAATTAAGGAGGGGGTCCCTTACAAAAACAAGGGAACGGGAGTAGAGAAAGGCGATTAACACCACCCACCCAGCAGCAGCCGAAAAAAAGGGAAGAGAATGGGGATTTGCCGGAATAAACAAAAGGAATTGTTGACCCAAGCGAGCTAGAGCCGAGAAAAAGGTTTCCGTTTTAACTTACAAGGACACATATAGTCTGTATAAGAATTATACGGCTTCCATGGAGCCAACACACCGATTTTATAACGGTCAAATCCTTTCTATATAATTAAATATATCACTGGGAAACCTAGTAACGGTTTGTTAATTTATTTGACCAAGGTGGATTAAATTGAGCTTAATTTAGCTGATATATATTATATTTAAGGCCTGTTCAGATATCATACAACTGTTTGACTCAACTCGAGACACCAAAAAAGTTCGTTAGAAGTAAATGGACCAGTTATCCATTTTTGCTGACTCATCTAACACTAGGCTGGCTGAAGTAGATAGGTGAATTCTTAGCTGGGGTCACATAAGGACTACGTTTTATCATATTTAAAAGAGATAGGGTCACAAAATACTTAGCCTGCCCGCGAAAAATCTTTAGCAGCTACGAAACTAGGCTTAAGCCTATTTTATTTAGGGGAGGTTAATGTTAATTACTTTGTTACAATGTTATAGGTCTATAATAAATGTCCTATTTCACACAATCTAATTAAAAATAAATGGCTTTGTCTAGTTTTTTGAACATAGATGGGTTCTGTTACCTTTATGAGATTTTTACTACGCATTAAATTAAAATATTCTCACGCTTGAAAGATTTTAGAAAAAATGCAAATATCAATTTCGATTCGATATTATTTAAAAAACAATTACAGAATATAGCTTCAATTTTTTTAGTTAATTTAAAATTGGCGAGTTATAGTTATTTAAATTTAACGTTACAAAATATTTACTCTTAAACATTTCAGTTACTTGAACACTAAAATAAAATAAAATAAAATAAAATAAAAATTGCGAAATTCACATTTAGAGGATTGCCCCTAAATATAGGCTTTACCGTAAACAGCAAAGCGAGACGGACGAAACATTTTTACAGGCGCCACCGTTACAAAAATAGAGAGTATTATAATGAAAATGGGGTTATGTCGATTGGAATCAATGCCAATCTTTTATATATAACCGTTTCTTCCTATTTACTACCCCTTCACCTCCCCCTGGTTCCTTTACGGGAGTCTACCGTCTACCGGGGGAAACTCTGTTAAGCTCGACCAAAGGATAATTTGTCATAGCAAAATGAAAACTGTCATTCGTTATCAGATATATATATAGAAAGAGAGAGAGAAGAGAAAGAGGAGAGACGTACGGAGGATGAGGATCGGAGAGTGCTATGCCTCGACTGAATTCATCCCCCCTACACTTTATTCTGTCTATTCTGTTATAGTTTCCAACGACGGGGGGGAGGGGTGTTGGAATATAGAAAAGAAATGAAAATTCCTAGATTACTTATGCCCCCATTTTCCGGAAGAGAAACACGTCGTGCTGCATGCGGGCTCAAAATTCAATTTTGCAATTACAAAATTAAAATTAGAGAGGTTATTATTATATAGATTTGACATTTAAATAAACAAATATATATAGATCGTTTGGAAATTTAAATATGTTTAAATTAATAATTAATATTGGATTGTTTTCATATCGTATTAATTAGATCTTAATTTTTGGGATTCTAAAATTAAAATTGGGGTGTGAAAATTTAATATTTTTTAAAAATAATTAGTATTGTAACTGTATTTACTAATTAATTTTTCTATTAATATTTGAGATACTAATTTGGTTTTAAAGCTTAGAAGGAAATTTAATTTCCATTGAAAAATGAAGATTCAGTTTTTTTTCCTCCAAAATTGTTTGAAATTTGAATAAATAGCTGTTAATGGTATAAGCTGTCCCGATATAATTGGAGCTATAATTTCTGCCTATGTGGAATATGAAATCTAGAAAAAAATCTAACGAGGGGAAGAAGAGAAATTGAAACGTATTGTAAATATTAAATAATTACATCGATATACGAGCTATATTTCGATTTCATTCATTTATTTTTTTAAATAAATAATAAACGTTTTCTCGCTTTTGAGAATAGAGAGAGAGGGAGAGAGGTGAAAAAAATGAAATAAGTTGATATTTCAACGACCCCAATGCCCGCAGCCACCTACAATACAAAGAAATCCGAGCATCTGCCGCGCTTTACGATAAAAAGCAACGAATTTTCTCCGCATAGCGCGACCGTGGTACCTATATACGTATGACTAAGCGTGATGTCGCGCACGAGCATTGAGGAAAAAGTGAAAAACTGGATGTGCATGCACGAAAAAAGAAGAAAAACGCGCCACTTCTGCGAAACGCCCCGGTGGCAGCCTCCGGTACACAAAGGTGGAAAGAGAATTACGGAAAGTATTGTATTTCTCCCTCGACCTTCTCCTCTCGCTCTCGCTCTTCTCGACGGCGACTCTAGCTAGTACAGCATCCCCCAGGTGATTCTGTCGAAGGACGCGTGGCTAGAGTCGCCTTTTTTTCTTTCTCGGGGGTTTCTCTCTATTCAGCTATAGAAAATAAGCGCTTGTTTCATCCCTATTGTGTTTTCCAAACGGATCGGCTCTTTTTCCCTATACCTTTCCCACTCCCCATCTCCCTCTCAGCCTCTTCCATCCCCTAAATTCATCCCCCATCGCGACACCCCCGTCGCAACGCAAACAAGAACGGAGAACCCGGTCGCGAACTCAATGGTCCCGCGCTTTTTATTCAAATTTTCATCAAACGAGGTATATAGGTTTTTTTAGGTATTGCCCCCAGCGGGATAATCTATAAAGTTAAGATTATTTTAAGAAGTAATGAGAGGATTTTCATTGATTTAAATTAAAAAAAAAAAAAGTGTTTTAAAGGTAAATCAATAAATTTAGCTCACCAAATATTTTTAAAATTCACGTGTCATTGTCATTGATGTAAGAAGAGTTTGACGTCAGTTTCGTTGACACATTATCTTACCTTTTCAATGACAACGACACGCGATTTTTTTTTTTAATTGTGGAAGTTTCAATTGTCGTTTGGATGCGGCCAAAACGTATATATTTTTAAACCGAAGGTACGTCATCTGTAGCGGAATTTATCATTGGTTCCAACTAGAGTAGCGCAATATAGCCTGCAGGTACAGGTACATTATGGGGACGGGTTATAGAACTGAAGTACAATTTATGCTATCTAAATTGCACATAATAAGCTAAACCGCCGGAGTTGAATTATAAATATTAATCAATGCACTTCTTCGACTAAGTACTTCTACTAGCCCTTGAAACCAATTAACTCATTAAGGGCTAAAAATTATTCCCCCCTTTTTCCCTGAAATCACGACTATAACGCAAACGGAACTTCGTGTAAAACCCCGCCGGAATATCCCGACAATGGCCCAAGGGAACCCCAACTAGGAAGAGGTGAGGACCCGAGAGTCTGGGAGGTATAAATGAGGAAAAGGGGGAGGGGGATAAAAGACGCGTGCGTCAAAGCAGGTATCGAATGAAAGCGAAAAAGAAGGTGAAAGCGACACGAGTCGGTCGCGTGGCTTACATCAATGCTTAAACGAAACTATATCGGAGAAGAGGAATAGAGAGGGAGAGAGATGGAGAGGTGGGAGCGTGAGAGATCCCTATCGAGGTAACACCGGGCCAAATCGGGCACCCTCAATATATCGACGCTATACTACGCACCGGTTACCATCGCCTCCGGCTATAAGGGGCTATAGAGCCCTCCACCAATTTTGCCCCTTCACGGGACTCATAGCCCGCGGAGGACTTGGGAATCAGTCTCGATATACATCACATACAAACCTATTCTGGGCCGTATCTTTAAGACGACAAATCATAGTGATATAATTAAAGTACGTTTGTTTGTGGTGAAAATTCGAGGTGAAATTAATTTAAGTTCAAATCATATCGTGTATTCGAAAGATGCAGGGTTATTTTAATACATTTTTAAGGGAGAATAGTTTAATATCCAATGAACTTTCATACTGAATTACCGACTGATCATTTTCCAAAGGAATCGAAAAAGAGGGGGAGGATTTGAGGGTCCCGGGACGAAATTTCTTTCCTGGCCCGGAAGAAAAAATATAGAGGGCTTTTGTGATAAAAGGGAATGAGGGAGAGAAACAGGGTTTAGAATATTCGAAATGCTTGATGAGGTAAAGTGTCCTGATGTATATATATGAGAAATATACGGAAGAACCGTAGCGAGAGGATGAAAAATCCGTGCACTAATGAGACAGACAACGCTCGTTCTTTAAAGCGTCACGAGACAGGCGGACCCTCCGTGACCAATTCAGAATTAATCCCCTTTCCAGGTTTGAAAATCTCGCGGGAAAAGCTATAGGAACGGGGTTGCATGGTGGTCAATCCCGCGTGAAAAAAAAAGATAATTTAAAATTTTAAATCTCACAGGCTTAACTCGAATTCGACGGACTAGGAAATAAGCTACGAAATTGTAATGATTTAAAATTACCCACGCAGGGTACAACGGGAACAACAAATTTCTAGTTTTTCAACTTGATAAATTAAATTTAAAACTTACAGCAAAATTTCAAGATAATTAATCTTAAAATTTCTTCAGCTTTTAAGTTTCAAAAAACAATATTTTTCTTTACAAGGTAGATCAAGGTAAATGAAATAGAAATATGTAGATTTACAGATTAATCTGTTTTCATAACCCGATGTATTGTTTCGTATACAAATATATAGATTAAAACGAATTTTCTTCCAATCACAGTAAATTGGTAATGAAAATATCTATCGCAATAATACCTTTTGATAATTCTCTGATAATTTGAAAACTAAACCCACTAAGTATATTGTTTATCTTTAAACATTCTATAACACCATTATTAATATACGAAGCAAAATATCGGAAAAGCCGCAACACAGAGTCTCAGCCTGACATATAGTAGACGGGAAAATATTATATGGTAAACACTCTAGACTGCGTGCAGCAGCGGCAGCGGGGGAGGAAATACTTCCAGCATGCAGCATCGATAGAGAGCAAGGGGAGGGCAAAGTATTTGGCGGGCAGCTGATGGAGTGGTCATCACGATTGAGTCTACGGTATTGTGTCCTGCTAGACTGCGGAATTGTCCCGATATATAGGTGGAAAAAGAGAGTGAGAGAGTGGGGAAAACTCGTGGCGGCTTTAGCATCGATGGATGCACCTTAGTATTTTGCTGTTTTGTTGATGTAGGGAATATAAGGGCGAATGACCTCGCGAAGGATTCTTGTCTATAGTCAATGTCCCCCGTACCTTTCCTCGAGTCTTTCTATTATGTAAGAACATTCCAGGTCTATATATTTGTTCGAGAAGACTTTGCAAACACTACTTTTATTCTTAACACGTTTTAACATTGTGTTAATGCGACACGGCTTTTCCTTTATTGCAAACTGATCATGAACAAAATCGTAACCAGATTCACTTTCAATATTCAGCGCGTTCAAAGACAAGCTAGATTAAATTCCCTATAATTTAGTTTTATACGAGTTACGGTAGATCATAGGTTATTATGTTTTGAATTCTCAGAATGGTATTTGCAGGACACATAGGTGGAGGGTAAAAATTCGGTTCACGGCCGTTTGGTTCATTTCCTCTATATATACTTTCATTTTCCCCCTGCGTAGCTCACAATCTCACGGAAGACGGTAAGGTGGTCAGCTTGCAGAAAAAATAGATCGAATAAAATCGATACTATATGCAGACCAATAGATTCAATATACAACAAAGAACTGCGAGTCAACGCCGCAATATTAGAATGATGAATATGTTTTTTTTAACTGGCGTGTGTGTGTGTGCTTTTGTTATTTAAGCAAGGAGTGGTGATTTCCCCTAAATATTGTATCAGAACTGAATATGTGTTGCTGACAGGTAAGATCCGAATTCGATAATTCCGAGATAATCTAATTGAAATATTTGTATTTAGTCTTTAAAACAAGTCATACGATGTTTTGATTGCTATTGTCAGATTCAAATTCACTGACCTTTTCCAGGTTTCTCCCTGACCTTTTCCAGGTTTCTCCCTGACCTTTTCCAGGTTTCTCCCTGACCTTTTCCAGGTTTCTCCCTGACCTTTTCCAGGTTTCTCCCTGACCTTTTCCAGGTTTCTCCCTGACCTTTTCCAGGTTTCTCCCTGACCTTTTCCAGGTTTCTCCCTGACCTTTTCCAGGTTTCTCCCTGACCTTTTCCAGGTTTCTCCCTGACCTTTTCCAGGTTTCTCCCTGACCTTTTCCAGGTTTCTCCCTGACCTTTTCCAGGTTTCTCCCTGACCTTTTCCAGGTTTCTCCCTGACCTTTTCCCAACGATTTTCCTTGAAAGTTTCAGCTAATGCTACCCAATTTTTAAGCTTTTATTTTCTATATAATTGCGTTTTCCAAACTTTTTGTACGCATATCTTTGTTCTAATCTATACAACTGACACGGTCAGCTTCCAATCTTTTCTGCAGATAATGATTGTAATTTCCAGGCTTCTTGAAAGATCTTTAAATTCCCTGACATTTTAAAATATCTTAAAATTCCCCTAATTTTTTGGTTCATTTTCTAATTCCGTGACTTTTCCCTGACCTGTGGCAACCATGTCATATATATAGGGTCCTTTAGTTACCGATAACTTTTAATAGTTAACCTCTTTGGGGGGTCTTTTTTAAGATAGCGCTACACGTGCAAATAGTTAAGCTCGCTTTACTATAAAAATAAATGTTCTCTCAAAAGAATTCCATGCACAAAAGGATAGGGTACCCATAAACATACAGGATATCGATAGTAATAAAAATAATGGTTACCAGGCCGTGCATGCTGTGCAAGTAGAGTTAAAGAAAATACCCATTCAATTGAATGAAAGTTCAAAGTATCTTTAGAAAAATAAAAACAGATGGAAACTTTTAAAAAAGGTTTCACATGAAGAAAAAAATAAACTTTAGTATTAAAGAGAGAATGCAAATAACAAGGACATTTTTTTTATCGTTTGTTCATCGTTTAAATAGGCCTTGAACAAACAAATATTCAACTAGAAATAAATTTAAAACTACCTGGAAAATAGGCTTAGCTGAATTTCTTCGCATTGATGGGTCTGGAAGTATCATGAAGATCTCGCCTTAACGACAGGCCTTTGCTCATTGTTCGTTCATCCATCAATACGAAGAAATTTATAGGATCTCCATGAATCCTGCTAAGCCTACTTTCGGGTAAATTTATTTCTAGTTTAATTTTTTACTGGTGGACTAGTCCTATTTAAACTATAAGGAATCTATAAAAAAATTACTCGTTCTTAAGCTGCATTCTCCCTTTAAACATATACTTGATTCTGAAAACAAGTTACTTTCGATCGAAGACTTAAAATATACCTAAAAAATTATCAAAACTCCCAATTACGTTTTCGTGGTAATTTGGGGTTAATTACAAAGATGCGAAATTAAGCATTATATATAATAACTGGTTAAACACAAAAGGTACCACTCCGGTTACCCAACAATATGCCAACGCATTCTGTACCGTTTTCAATGATAGAATATATTTCTATACGCAATAATGACCAATAAACTTTGAGCTTACTATGTTTGGGCATATATATACATTGCTTCGTGAAATATGTCCCAGGTGTTGAAATTTGAATATAGTCTATTAAAATCATTCTATTTTTGAAGCGTAAAAGAACTCGTTATAACGCCTCCGCTATAAAACCGTTTTTTCTATCTTTCGCGAGGGACACCGTAGTTGGGTGAGAAGAATTGACTGTCGTTTTATTAATAATAAGAATACCCACCCACCCGCGCGTGGACCTTTTAAAAAAAACCGACCTATTTAAATTTTAAAAGTTATAGGCAACTTGACCCAAATCATATTTCGGGTAAAGAACTTAGTCGCGTGTTACGCGAGGGCGTCGCGCTTAAAAATAAATTATACGCCGATATAAATGTACTCCTGTACTTACAAGGAGTTTACAATATGAGGAAAGCTAATGCGCATTGATTCGCAAAGTTAAATCTCGTAGAAAAAAGTAGTCGTTGCCAATTATTCTTGAACATCACGAAACAAGTTCAATATCAAATCTGGCCGATTTTATTTTTGAAAACCCACAAAAACCGTTGAATCCTTCATTAAACCAAGAAGGATTAGATAAGGAGAGGAAATGTGTGAACGGCGCGGCTCGTACTGCGTCGGCCTAAACTCCCACTCTGGGAGAACGGGGGTAGAGACGTTTCGTGGTAAATTGTTGTCATGTGGGGAAAACGGATCCTTTATGAGACGCGTAGTAGCCAACGACGCTAGCGACCACGTGACAACAGTTTACCTCGAGAATTTCCTATCCCCCCTTTCCACCCGAGTGGGAGGCTGGCTCTTCTCTCTCTAACTCAACGCAGCCCCACATTTCCTCTCCTTATCTAATCCTTCTTGATTAAACAGAGGGTATGAAATTAATTTAGAGGAACTTTGACAATTAAACTTTTAACGTTTCATAATTGTTAATCTCAAAATACATTTTCTTTAAGCGAAAGATAAATTATATTAATTAACGTCACAGGTAAAATACCTCAAAAAACTCTGAATACAATTTCAAATCGCGTACTCCAAAACAATATCACGAAGACGACAATCGTTTGTGCAATTTTGAGATCAACATTTGTTTTAATTGAAAATTTTTCTAAAAGTAGAATTTTTTTGGAGTTTGAGATTTTTTCATAGTTTTGGGGATTTTTTAAATATCTTAAAATCTGTCTTTTTCTACATCTTCAGACAGTATCAGCACCTACACCCACCCCCTTGTTAGGGGGGGCTTGTGTAACTGAAAATACCTACTTTTGGGCCTACAGTTCTATAGGTAAATATGAGGTTGAAAGAGTTTTACAGGCGCGTTATAGAAGAAATAGAATTTACGTTTCACCCTGAAATGGTAGCATTCCCCCCAAAACGAATGCGAGGCCGGTAATACATTTTTACAGGCGCAAACCTTTTTAATAATATACCCGAGCCCCACATACAATTCTATAATTACTAAATATAAATTTTTGCAGTCTATCAACATAAACAACAGCGAAAAAAAAGTCAAGTTTTACCTAAAATTAAGTTAATACATAATCCCTTTATCCTCTATTTTAACGCGGCTATTCCTAATATGGCAATTTATTTTAATAAGCATTACATTCCACGAATGAGATCTTAATAATCACCGAACGAATAATGCGTGGGTCGGAGAGGAGAGAAAAATATACGTATTTAATCCAAAGATACGAGATAAAAGCCGAAGCCAAAGCCTATAGTGGCTTTGGAAAGTGCAAAAACCTTTTACAAATTCCAGAAGACTCCCTGGTGTATGAATATTAACGCGAATAGCCCCTCGGCCAAATATCCACCCCGTATAATTATTTAAAAACAAATTAGGTAGAGTGTTACAACGCGGTCGCCATATACGGAATATATAAAACCATACACATTCAGCCTTAAACAACTTTTCTGGATCCCGTTCCATATATGTAATAAATTATTTTTATATCAGATATACGAACGAGTGAGACAAAAGAGTTGGTCGACGTATACCTGCGTAGTTGGGGCAAAAATAGCCAAAACTCTCTCACGCCTATACTGTCCGATACGAAACAAATAATAAAACGAAAGCGAGGAGAAAATGGATAACGAATCTAAATTGAAAACGTCACATTCCCAAGCTTTTACTTAATTCACAGACTTACGTGGAAAAGAAGGGGGTACGAAACAACCCCTCGTCGCTTCATCATAATTATTCCGAGGTTTTTAAGCCTCTTCACATCCCCTAAAATCCCGGCAGGTTATTTAGAAGCAATAGATAGTGAAGGCGGGTAGGATGATTAACGAGAATAAAGAAGTTATTACCGGCTTTTATTTAACCCTGCCTTAATACGATATTAGGTTTAATCTAACGAATGGACAGGCGAGTCCTTCTCGTATCTCTCGGGCGACGGGACGAAGAGAGTCATGCAAATTTTAACGGGTTATATGATTCTATATCAAGGCGAGAAGTTGGAAGGGTGAAGAGATAGAATACCATACCTGCGTCATATACAACACACGCCAGATGCGAGCTTTATTTGCATATGGAGCGTCGCTAACGTCTACCTAATATAGTTTCTCAGTGATTAAAAGACGAGCCGACGCGCGAGCGAGCGTGCGAAGAGACTCCGTCCCCCCTTCCTCTCGCCCGACCGAAAGTGAAGTGGCTAAACCAGGGGGGGCATAAAGGGTGGGCGAAGTTTGAGACGAGGTGGAAAACCATACGGGCAAAGAGATGCAAGGTATAAAGGGGTGGGCTACAGCCCCCCTCACACAGCAGCCCCCTTTAATATGGAAAACCGTAATTTAGACATAAGCGGGTAATACGTTTATAAGCTTGACGCTCGAGCACGCTGAAAATTAGATTTCTAGAAGATGCATCCAAGAGAGAGAGAGATAGGTATAGGATGCAAATTCAACGGAAAGGGATGGGGAAGAAAAGGGTTGTCAAGACCTTCGCGATATCAGACAATCATCTTAATGGCAATTTTAAGCTAAAGTAGACTCGAGGGAATTGTTTCGAGTTCCGTTTTCTTTTTTTTTTTTCTTTCTCATCGTCTTATTAATATTTTTTATGGATTAATTTAACTTTTTCGTATAAGGTAGCAATTTGTATCCGTAATAACTTTATATCGAGTCCCAAGGGATTATAGGGATTTGATGCATTAATATTTACTAATATATTATTAGGTTCACGAACAGGAGTAGTATGATTCGAAATTGTTTATAAGAAAATACGCTATCCCAAAACTACTAGCTTCTTTGGATTAAGAATGATATTTAGCTTCATATAGATCATACAGAGAGACTAGGTGTGCATGATTCATATGCAGCCATTAAGAGAGACGGCAACAAAATACTAGTTTTAAACTGAAAATTGTTCTACTATGAATTATCTTCAGAATAATTTCAGGAGTTTCATATCAGTAAAACATTTATTTAAGACATTTTTTCTTTAAATTAATAAAAAGCTTAAATTAATTCTTCAATTTCTTATCAGCCACAGAGCTCGCAATAAAGTTAAGTGCAATATAAACGCATAATTAAATTAAAGCCTACCTTTACAAGTTAACATCCAAAGTGATATTAGTAAACCATCGCGAACACCAACCGAACTTGGTCGAATTTTCACGAACTTTCTTCCGATTAGAGTTCCCGTACATATTGGAAAAAATCCCGGATAAATTTGACGCTCGCGAGAGGGTGACCTAAACACCTAGTACCCTTAAGACCTATAGGTTATCCCGCAAGGGAGTCCTAACCCAAATTTCACGGGGTCCTTTAGTCGGTTAGGTCGTGAACTAGACTGTCGATACGTTACGAGACTCTTACCGCGCGACGCGTTTCTCGATCAGCGCGTGGCTCTAAACTTGCAAAGGCCCATAGGTATATAAAAAAAAACCACCTTTCGAAACCAAAAGAAAAGCCCCCTTCCCCTAACTCCCTCTAGTGGTACACAAAAGAAATCTTTACCCTCGTGCCCGACGCGTGTTCAGCGCGACTTCCCTAACTTTTGATATCAGGAAGAACACGCTAGTTCTTGAATACAATCGGAATACTCCTTATAGGACTCCCTCTCCTCACTTCCCCGACAAGGGTGGGGGGTATAGTATTAAAAAAAAAACTGGCCTTGCTTTTGCGACGTCTGGCTACGTCATCAAATAAATGCGCCACGCGTAAGAAAATCTCAAAGTCACCCTATCACGTAATAATTTCCGGCAAGAATGTATTCAACCACAGAGGTGTTGCTTAAACCGTATGACATTTTAATAGCATTTTCGGAAAGATATATTTAAAACCATATGAAAAGTAAATTATTCCGATATCAGTAAGGAGTTTTCCATATTTTGATCACTAAGATCAGAAGCCGATGAAACCCTCCTTTGAAGTCTACTACTCCAATGTTCCATATAGCGCTCGTCTCTGTATGGGTAAAATTCACAATTTTACGAGATCGGAGGGGTCCTACTTCATACCCCCTATCTACGGAAAATTGGAAATTCTCTCTCTCCACAAACGACGTTTTTTTTTGGACGAACTCCAAGGCTGCTAGAGATATTCGCTCGACGAACTCGCGCTCCGAAAATATCTACCGTTAGGAGGCGTACGAATCGCGCTTTTTGAAACTAACCCATACAGAGAGGGGTAGACAAAACCCGGGAGTAATAGACTCCAAAGGAGGGTTTCATCGGCTTCTGCTAAGATCGTGTGGCTATTATAGAAACAATTGATATTCTATAGCTATATAGCCTTTTTAAAAGTATAAAGGTATATAGTTAATTCAGATAAAATAAAAACTTCATCAATGGGAAAGATTTGAATACAAATTTTAATTTTAAGTTTCTTAAAAACGTGCCAACACCAAGGTGTTAAATTTTGAATAATATGCTTTAATTGTATATATGAAAAAAGCCAAAAATAGAATAGTGACAGGATGACTTTTAAATCAAAATCCCTCGATATTTATATCAAAGGTATTCATATCCTTCTAAGACCATTTCTTACACTCCTCTTTGACATTGTTAACGAATATAGATTCGAGACCGGTGCTATAACATCAGGACCCCCCCAAAAAAGCAAAAAAAAATCTAGGTTTTACAGAAGTAAAATGAACCGCATTACCAAATAAAGCGAAAGAAATGGAGGAACGATTCGAAATATACGATGATATAAAAAAATTTACTTCCCTTCTGTCTCTCTCTCACTCTTATGGTGGTATATTTTTCCCCGATTCCGCGGAATCAAAAGCCTAAAAAGAAAAAAAAAAAAAAAAAAGACGGTGGTGGGCAGTAGCCCCCCCTTCCTATAGCTCGTTTTCCATACTTCGATGCTATTTTATCGCCTTTTCTACTATTCTTATACATTTCTCCCCAAATATACGTAACATATATAGCCACGCAACGTCTAAATCCCATATTTCTCCGAGATTCTTAAAAAAAGAAACGTCCGTACAATACAATTCACGGATTCTGTTTCTTTTGAAATGCCCGATGGATGAAAAAAATGGGCGAGAATTGATTGACTGTGATAAACTCGGAATAGGAAGAAAAACCTTGGAATTGGGGCATAGGTGAACGCGGGGATCCCCCCACCCCACTCTCCATCAGAATATATTTCGAGTTATATTATGTAAAAAGTATTCTGTATATATACTACTATACACGCACGCGAGTCGAGTATTGTAAAACATATTACCCCTCACCCAAAATGTCGAGGACATGTTCCATGAACCCAAAATTATGTTTTTAAGTATATTTCTAAAAATATGTTTTGTCGAGACCAGGGACGGAAATAAGCGCAAGTCACTGGACATTGTCCGACAAATTTTCCAAATGTGCAATAACGTTTTATTTTTGAGAGGGGGTCGGTCACTGGACAATTGTCCGATAAGAAAGAGTACTTATTAATAGAGGAAATCTAGCAATATCTGATAATTTTTTTAAATGTCCGATAAATTTCAATTTGTTAGGGGGGGGGGGGGGATTTATGGACATTTGTCCAATAAGAAAATTTTCTTATTTCCGTCTCTGGTCAAGACTAGATATTTTTCAAGCAAATTTAATTCTCACTTGAAGTTGGACAATGCATAGCACGCCTAATTCAAAATTTTGTAGCTCTGGGTTGACGAGTTCTTAAGAAACTTCATAATGAAAATGAAGTTTATTTCTGGAACTTAACTAACGAAAGACTTTTTGGATTAAGTACTTTTACTAAAAAGACAGCGCGAAAGCGACCTTATCACGTGCGCCAGAACGCGCGCAAGCGACCATATTGATGGCGTAAATATATATGTACTGAATTGAACAAAGATATTTTCACCGCGACAGCACGAAGCTGCTAAGTTTTACGTAATGTATACCTTCAGTATATTGTCTTATACACACTGAACAGAAAATCTATATTCTCGTATATCATAAAGTACAGACTATCTATTCCACACTTCTCCAAGCATGAGTAACTCTGCATAAAATGCGTACAGCACACGCGTGTATTCAAATTCAAACAACACGGTAAACCCAAAATGGAATATATCGCAACGATTTTCCAAGAGAATAGCTGGATAGTTCGACATTGTCTTTCACTGTCACTTAATTCTACACGACATCGGGTCAAGTCTAACCTTTTACAATATATACACGAACGAAGGTGAGATCTAGGAGGTGGGGGATTCCCCGGGACAAAATGGTGTGTCCGATAACCCCTGGCTATACGAAAAGGGGGAGGGGGTAGAAAAGGGGGCATTTGGGATTATGGTACCCAAAACGAAAGAGAAGAGAGAGCGAGAGGATAAACGGGGAGGGAAGCAAGAGGAAAAGTTGGGCTCCAGATGGTGATTTCCTCCCCAGCTTCCCGAAGGATCAGAAGTCTCTCTCTTCGCCATCAACTCGCGCGAGCTCGCGGAGCAGAGAGAAAGCTATATAGTAAGAGGGCCCGCATCACCTGGAAACAGCTGTTGACCCTCTCTCCCTCGTAAAGCCCCGGGAGTTTAAAGGTAGCGTGCTTGGTATACGTAAGCGAACGGGGGGAAGAGCGTCGCGGCGTTTTTGCCTAAAGCCAGAAAGAGAGTAATACCAGTCTATAATTGGAAGCAGACGATGCTTTTTGTAGAGTTAAAAAAGCGTTAAAAATCAACGACGGGGGTGTCTAATTTTTTTTTAAGAAGAAAGTATAGCTAACCAAGCTAGCAGTACTAAAGTCAGTCTGGAAATCGTTTAAAATAAACGTTGTTTATACGAAAAGGAATCACGGCCCGTAAACCATCTCTCTCCCAAAGGTGGAAAAACGCTATTTTCCTTTTCTTTTTTTTTTAACGACGCCAGAAGATATTTTGGTTTGAAAAATTCCACGAAAGTATATCGTTAAAAAAGGGAACAAGTCCCAAAGGTGGAAGAAATCTTTTCTTAAAGAGTAAAAGAAAAAAAGGAATTGGCAAAACTAATTTTTGTTTCCTTTCGGCAGCGTGTCTTCAATTATATTTATATACGATATCTATCGGAGACGCTTTGGCTAGCTACCATCTTGTCGTGATTAGCCGGCCACGGGAGGTAGGGGTGGAAACTTCCTTTTAACAACATCTTAAATCTATTTCTGCACGAAGCCACCGCAGAAATCCAGTAAAAGCGGAGTTTTAGGCTATTATAGGGTTGAAAAGTATGTACAGCGAAGGATCAAGTCTCCGACGCCAAATGGAATGGTTTTGAAGGTTTGAAAAAGAAATCCTCCACATAATATCCCTCTCTCCCCACACTCATAGCCTCTTTCCCGCAGGGTAGCTCGTGCTCCCGAAAAAAAGGGGGCGTCGCGGGGTCGTTATCGGATGCGGATTAAGGAGCAACAGGATTAAGGCTCAGCATCACCTCCCCCCACCATTCTTCCTTTTCTGGCATATACTGTATATAAAAAAAAGCCACTTTGGGTCGTCAGAAAGAATGGCATTTGCCTATACCAAGTCTCGACGTAAGCCAAGTTAACTATACAGCGAATATGAAGTAAAGGTACCCATTAGAATTAACGTTGGTTTACTAACGTCTACGATTGACTTTTTTGCGTCACGGACTTAATTTTGGCCCCTGGTGGATGAAAAAAAAAAAAAATGAATTATAGCCGTTTTTAGCTTCCTACAAAGGCTAACCATTTCTTCTTTTTTTCAATAGGGATTGGAGCCACAGTAAAGCGAGCAATTGCCTGGATATCAACCCCCGAACGCCGAAAAGCGCCTCGTCTAGGTTATTAGAATATAACAGTCTGTTCGAGTTTTTAGAGTGAATGAATTCAAACCCATATAGGGGTTGAATTCCCTAGCCATAAGTTCATCTCTCGATCGTAAGATTCCTTCATTGACTCAAATGGCTCAAACAGATTTCAAAGAGAAAGTTAAAGCTGGCTCCTTATAGAGGGAGTTCAAAATTTGGAAAGGGAAGTTGGTAGTGAGGTTGGATTACCTCCGATCAAAAAGGGGATAGGAGAAGAACCTTTACGGAAACTATTTGAAACGGTTCAAGGCTGTGGTATAACCCATAAGTGACGCTATATAGCTATAGGACCCCCTTATTTTTACTAGTACTCTTCTCGGTCACCCATGTGACCATTATTGTATAAATATAACATTTTTATAGAAAATGTATAAAAAAGAAACATTTTTACTACAGGGTTCGAGATTCGATGGGGGAAAGTGAATGAATACATTTTTCTCGATATGGTTCATTATTTTTGAACGGTTGGTTATTTTTTTAAGGAAAAAGAAACCCGATTCTTAACTGTTCAAAAAAAAGAAAATCATAAAAAAGGTGTAATATTATGAAGGGGAACCGTCGTTGAGCTTTAGACGTTTGACAATATAGAGAAAACCTTGTATTTTTAACGTTTATCAAGTCATAAATCTCACGCAAGTTCGTTGGATTACCGGTAAAATATTTTTTTTCATATTCATATTTGACATTTTATGGTTTTTAGGAAATATAATAAAACCTCGTTTTAATCCCCTTTTATCTAAATTGAAATGTTTCTAAAATTATGACAAAAAATACTGGTTTTCAATTTGTATTTCAATTATGTCCCATTTACTACTCGCGAATAACCTGACAAGCAGTTTCAATTGAGCTGCGTTCATACTATGCCCTGAAATCGATTTAAACCGTTTCAAAACGCTTCGCTTTAGTCGTGTAAAAGGGAAACAGTTTTTCATAAAATTGATTTTATTCGATTTATCGAAATTGCTTCGTGAACCAGTTTTATACCGATTCGGTTTCAATAACCAATAGATGAAGCTACAATAAATCGATTTATAAAGACGCTTAAAACGATTCCTGGCGATTCGAATATCGGTTTGATCTTACCGTTTCAAATCGATTAAGAAATGCTAGTGTGACCGTAGCTTTTGTCACTTGGATTGAGGTGTAGATTATTTATTAAACGAGTAATTTGAAAATTCGTTTTCGAGTACCGGGGCGAGTACCTAAACTAACTCGCTTAAGTTTTACCTATAAAATTCTTCAAAAACACAAAATTAGACCCTAACTACCACATCCACGAGACCCAATGTCAATATACCACGAGCTCTTATGACACAAATCTTCACTATATTATGAGACGAGACTTTCATAGTTAAGTTAAATATAAAGTTAATAGATAATAGGTACGTTGTCTAGGGGATAAATATAATAGTAATTGGAAAGCTATCTCATTAGTAACTAATTAATATGACACAATTCGAACTAAAGTTATAAATAAAAGGTTTAATGATAATAATAAAATTAATGCTAGTAATTAAAACAAATTAAAACAATCGAACACTTAATTTGACTGGCTGGTCATTATACCCTTAATTTTGACTCACGGTTTTAACGCGTAGTGCGGTTGAAGTGGGGTAACGAGGCCTGTTGTAGATTTGGAGTTCTTATCATCATGGCACGATAGATGGTTGCGGTCCTCGTGGCGAGGCTTACCGGCTCCAGGAGTTTCGATCGCGAATCGCGGGATAATTTACCACAGCCGTGCTTATCCGGTTACTCATTTAGAACTTAGGTTCTTTTTAACTCGTCCGGACTTAATTAATTACACGTGGCGCGTATTCATCTTCTTAAGTTCTTAACGTTATTGCCCGCGACCACTATATATTTTTTTAATTACCACGTACATGAACATCATGCATCCGCGAGAACACGTGGCTGACCTTTTTTTGGTCCGAGCCTCAGAGCGAGTTTTTTTGAGGGCGCGAGATTGCTCGCGTGATCTTATTGGAAACCAGTTTTTCCCTTTTTCTCTTGACAAAATGTTTCCTGTCAATCATCTTTTCAATGATTTCCCCCCCCCCCGCGTGGGTTTTTGACCAGCCAGGTGGTATTTGCCAGCCAGTTCAATAACAATACAATTCGACAAAATAAGAACGTTGGAAATGTTTCTTCTATTTAACAGAAGTAAATAATCAAGGAGAAATTAGATGCTAAGTACGTTACACTCCTCCCGACTTAGCTTTGAGCGTCCTCGCTCAACATTACTTAGACACATAACCAAATTAAATCAAAAAGTTAAAAACTGTACAAGGAGGTATCTAATATATGCGAGACATGTCAAAGAGAAATTATACACTGAACGAAAAATAAATGTTCTACACTTAGGCTAGCTAGACCATAACGTAATTGAGACAATAATGAAAAAACAAAAAAAAAAACAAATCAAACACAAATTTTAAATAACAAGTCGATTAACAATAATGCGCGCGCGACAAAACAAAAACAAAAAATTAAAACACTAAGGGTCCGCTGAGAGATCCTCTCCCAGAAATATTTTTAATTAATAAATGACCCTACCGGTATTAGGGTCACGAGGCCGAAGGCAACGTTTATTAGTGGCCAATTGCTCATTATGGTCATCATCTGTATCAGATAACTCTGAACTATCAACGTTTGACTCACTATCAGGCCTAACTATGTCGGCATGACGCGCGACAGGCGGTGGTATCACCGTTTCATGGTCAGTCTCGGTTTCTGAATCGAGAGGCTGTACCTGAGAATTATGATCGGCAATACGCTCGACAAAAAGTTTAAGGTCGTGTATGTGGAATGTACCCTTAAATATCCTATTTGATTTCACACCTTTAAGTCTATAAGTTAAAGGGGAGAGTTTTTCCGCAATTATATAAGGACCTTCACTACGTGGTGCCAACTTTTTAGAAAAGTTAGCGCCAGCTTTAGACAAAAAATGAGTTCGCTTTAACACTAACTGTCCTACCTCGAATTCTACGTCACGGTGACGCTTATTATAGTATTGGGCTTGACGAGTTTGCTGCGCTTCAATATGCTCTTGAGCTTGAGATTGAGCGTCTTCAATTACTTTTTTAATAGAAAGAGCGTGCGAGTTAAGCTTATCGGGGTCAAACGCGTTGTTAGGGTCAACAGGGCTGCCAACATCGGCTGGGGAACGGATTTCTCTCCCAAAATTTAGGAAAGCTGGGGTGTATCCTGTTGACTCGTGAACTGCTGTTCTCAAAGCCATTGCATAATGATGTATCCCAATATCCCAATCCTTGTGATTATCACTAACGTAAGTTGCGATCATGGTTGACAAAGTACGATTTATTCGCTCAGTCTGATTCGACTGAGGCGAATAAAACGACGTATAACGATTACGTACTCCCAATAATTTGAAAGTGTCCTTCATAATCTTGGACACAAACTGTCGTCCATTGTCGCTAACAACGGTTAACGGGAGACCAAATCTGGTAAAGACGTGGTCCACCAGTATGTTTACAATAGCCTTAGTGGTTGCTCGGCGTAGGGGAAATATTTCCACCCACTTTGTCATCATATCGGTTACGACTAAAAGTTGCGTAAATCCACGCCTACTCGGGGTATATGGGCCTTTAAGGTCTATGGATATAACGGTCCAGGCGTCTGTAATAGCCGCTGATTTCATAAGACCTATAGGAGCTTGTTGCATAGGCTTGTGCTTTTGACAAGCCTCACAAGATAATACGTATTCACGAATGTCACGGGTCATCCCGTCCCAAATATAGCGTTCACGCATTCGCCGTAGGGTTTTCAATTGACCTAAATGGCCGGCGGCTCGAATATCATGGTTTAATTGTAAGGCGGTGGAATATAAAGATTTGGGCACCCAGATTTTGTAATTTTCAGCTATGGGGGCCAACTGGTTGGGTAAACGATATAATATGCCATTAATAAGTTTACATTTAGCTAAAAGAGGTTCATCGCCTTTAGAAGTGCCTGACAAAGGGGTATTATCTGCCAGAAATCGCGTCAGAGGGCCAAGGCGTACGTCCTTTGCTTGCTCATTAACGATAATTTCTGTAGAAAAGGCTAAGGTTTCAGGGGGCATCGCCATTGCCACGGCTAGAATTCCTCCGTCACCGGGGGTCAGATTCGCCAGCGAATCATCGTCCGGTGTCGAAGGAAAACGGGATAGCGCATCGGCTAACACGTTTTTATCTCCGGGTATGTGATGCACCGTGAAGTCAAATGCCTGAATTTGTGCATACCACCGGGCATATTTCCCGGTGGGGTCAGGTGTTTTCAATAACCATAGTAAAGCAGAATGGTCAGTGTATAAATCGAAATGACGACCTTCTAAATATGGGCGGAATTTATCTAAAGCGTATTTAACTGCCATAGCCTCTCTCTCCGTAGTGCAATACTTCTTTTCCGTATCGGACAAAGTGTGACTAAAATATTGAATAACCAGGCGTTTCCCATCGCGCTTTTGCAATAGTACGGCTCCAATACCAGTACTAGACGCATCACACTCTACAATGAAAGGTTCGGTGAAATCTGGGGCAGCCAAAATTGGGGCGGAAACTAAGGCGGTTTTTAGTGTGTCAAATGCGTAATTATGCGCCTCGGACCAAGTCCATGGGACGTCTTTGTGAAGGAGGGCAGTTAAGGGTAATGCTAGGGCTGAGAAACCTTTGATGAATCTTCTGTAGTATCCAGCCATGCCAAGGAACGAGCGAAGGGCTTTAACAGTTTTGGGGGGTGGTAACTTGCTAATTGCATTAGTTTTATCGGGGTCAACTTTAATCCCATCTTTTCCCACAACATGGCCTAAAAGCTTTGTCTCAGGGACACAGAATTTAGTTTTACGGGCCTTGACTGTTAAACCTGAATCTAAAAGAATTTTAAATACTTTTTCTAAAGTTTCCAAGTGGCGTTCAAAGGTATCTGAAATTATGACAATGTCATCTAAATAAGCCATTACGCCTTCACTAAGTAAGGGGCCAAATAACCTATCGATCATCCTTTGAAAGGTTCCCGGTGCATTGCACAGACCAAACATTAACACCTTTGGACGGTACAGTCCGCGGTGTGTTACAAAGGCAGCTTTGTCTCTGCTACCAGGATCTAATGATACCTGCCAGTAACCGGATTTTAAATCTAAAGTGGTTATGTAATGGGGCTTTCTAATAGATTCTAGAATATCATCTACACGTGGAAGGGGGTAAGAGTCTTTAATCGTTACGCCATTGAGTTCCCTATAATCTAAACATAAACGGTAATTTGGCTTCACTTCTGACGGTATTTCTCCTTCCACTATTTCATCCTGAGGGTCGGCTTTTTTGTCAATGAGTATAGCAGGGGAACCCCAGGGGCTGTTACACGGCTCTACTAAATCTTGGGCTATCATTTCAAAAACAATTTCGTCTATTTTACTCTTTTTCCACGGAGAGTATCTATAAGGGGCCTTGCTTACTGGCTTCGCTTCTCCTGTATCTATATAGTGGATGGTAGAGTGTGTACGACCAGGGATTTTAGCAAAAATACTTTTGTAGTTGTAAACAAGGGTTTCTAATTGAAAACGTTCCTCTGTGGAAACTTTGGCTACAGCTAGGGCTTTCTTCAAGTCCTCTTCGTCAATTTCGACGTTACAAAGGGTGGAATCACTAGACACCTGAACTCCAGACTTCGAATTAAAGTTATAAATTTTGTCTGGTTCAGTACTCCACCAATATTTCATTTGATAATAATTCACTACCATGCCACACTGTTGGATTAAGTCCATACCTAATATTACGGGATATATCAAATCTTTAACAAAATGGACTCGGATAGATTTCACCTTGCCCGGTAACGAGAATTCGGCTATAGTTGAACCAGTAGACGTGACACGCGTCTTGTTTGCTAGCTTAATTCCAAGGCGATGACGTCGCCTGGTATTAGAAATTGGCGGAAGTTTGTCCCTAAAGCTGTCGTCTATTAGGGTACAAGTTGAACCTGGATCAACTAGAGCGGTACAATCTACGTCACCAATGGAAAGGGAAATCCAAGCGAGTTGGGGGAGAGCTTTTGCCTCACCCTGCACCTGATTTACTACGGGGTTTATTATCTTGTTCCGGTTGGACCGCCCGTGCCGTTCCTTCCGGGGGTGGAGTTTCCCTGGTTGTGACGTTTATTCTTGGGACATTTCGGTCTAATGTGGCCACTCTCACCACATCCATGGCATACAGGGACAAAGGGCTTCGCCTGAGGGTTTAAAGATCGTGGGGTGGTGGTGGCAGAAGAATTGTTGCGGAAATTAGAACTATTTTTAACGGGTTCCTTACAGTGAAACTGGTAATGGCCTCTCTGGCCGCAATTCATGCAAATTACATCGGGCTTTTTAGGGCGGGAAGCATTACTGTTGGTAGGGTCGGAAGACGAACTGAGCCTAGGGTCATGTGACGCGTGGGCTACTTTAACAGCGTCTGCAATTAATTCTCGGGCACGAGTATAAGACTTCGTCGCCAATAGTTTTTTAATTTCCGGATCTAAATTTCGACGGATCAAGCGTACTTGGTCTCGATCAGACAAAGGTTCTGATAATTTTCTCATCAAAGCTAAAACTGCTTCGCCATAAGTGGCGGGATTCTCATTGGACTTCTGAGAACGTCTATCAATTTGTTCAAATATAAAATCATCGTCTGTATCCTGTTGGAACTCAGCCTTAAGGGCTACGGAAAAATCGGAGAAACTTTCAAAAGGGGGCTGAGTTTCGAACCATTCAAACGCGGAGCCCGTTAACATATTGGGCACCCAGTGTTTCGTAAATATATTTTCTGGACAATCCCGACTAACTAGAATTTGGCGGGCCTTAGTAAGAAAATCTTTAACGCCTAAACTGGTTGTGGTACCAGAAAAACTAGGGGGTGAAACTGCGGGGACCCAAGAATTTGGAAGTCCGGCATGGGTGCGGTACTGCTGGGACGCGCTAGTAGGATTGGTGTTTTGACCTAAAATAGAAGGGTCGGGGGTTTGAATATAACCTGCTGTACTATGCGCACCTTGACTAGCTTGAATACTAGGGCTACTTTGAGCTGATGAAATAACTAAATTAGCATTGGGTACTTGAGGTTGAAGAATACTAGGATTCGCTGACGTCACACTAACGTTAGGTATACTGTGAGATAAAAGAGGTGCCAATGTAGGAGAGTGAGTAACCATTGTAGGGCTATATACTGGAGTAGCGTTATTAACTGTAATACCATTAACAGGGAGACTACTAGGGGGCGACACTATCGCTGGGGTGCTAGAGACTGGGAGAGCATTACTCTGTGTGACAATGTTAGTTGGCAGTGTAGTAGGAGCGCTAACATAAGCCGGGGTGCTTGATACTGTGGGGACAGTAGGCGCAGAAACTACATTAATCTGACTCTGCACTTGACTAGCTTGTTGCGATGCCGCTAATTGACTGGTTAAAAGGGCTATCTGTTGCATCATAGTTTGCATCTGAAGTTGCATGGCAGCCATGACATCAGTAACCGTAGGTGTACTAGCAATGGGTGGTGTTAAAACTGTGCTATTATTAAAAGGCATCCCCACTGGTACTACACTAGGAATGGTGGAAGCTAGAGAACTAGTTACGTTTACCAAAGTATTGGGAACTAACGTTTGCGAAGGGGTGGGAGCTACCGTAGTATTAGGGGGAGTGCTAATATTAGAACTAGGGTTTAAACCAATACTGAGGGGGGTAGTAATGGACGGGGGTGTGATAACCGGTGACGTCGCATTTGAGCTACCACTAGTGGCGGGAAAACCGGTATCGGTCGCCATTTTACGTCTCGGGGTTTTCTTTACTGCCCTGAGATGAACGCTACGTTTAACAGGAGGGGGAAGAGGGGGGAGACTGCTACGTCGCTCTACTCGCTCTTTCCTCTCAAAATTTTTAAAATCTCTATAACAGGTTTCGCAACTTAAAGGTCGAGAAATACTAGGAAAACACGTGTCGTGCGTAGGCTTAAAAGGCATAGGCTTAACAAAAATGGCTACAAAATAGATTGCAATAATATACACACAAAAAAACAACAAAAAAAAACCTTAAATTTTGATCCTCAAAATTTTAAACTTGATATCACTATGGATATCAAAACTTCTAATAAAAATTATAAATTTTGACCCTCAAAATTATAAAACTGATATCACTATGGATATCAAAACTTCTAATAAAAAATTATAAATTTTGACCCTCAAAATTATAAAACTGATATCACTATGGATATCAAAACTAATAAAAAAAAACTAACTCTACGATTAAGCTGATTTTACCTCCGTACCCTTACCCAAAGGAAATACGTAATCTCATAAATTCTAGGTATAATAGTTAATCGCGAGCAAACTTGTTTCTACAGTTAACTTATCATTTAAAATAGTTGGTTACACTTGTAACCTTAAAAACTAACTACAATGAGCAATGGGACATTAATTATTTCATAATTTAGATTCGATTACTTTAGTTCTGGAAGAGTGATCCCGGAAGGGCCCCCAAAATGAGACGAGACTTTCATAGTTAAGTTAAATATAAAGTTAATAGATAATAGGTACGTTGTCTAGGGGATAAATATAATAGTAATTGGAAAGCTATCTCATTAGTAACTAATTAATATGACACAATTCGAACTAAAGTTATAAATAAAAGGTTTAATGATAATAATAAAATTAATGCTAGTAATTAAAACAAATTAAAACAATCGAACACTTAATTTGACTGGCTGGTCATTATACCCTTAATTTTGACTCACGGTTTTAACGCGTAGTGCGGTTGAAGTGGGGTAACGAGGCCTGTTGTAGATTTGGAGTTCTTATCATCATGGCACGATAGATGGTTGCGGTCCTCGTGGCGAGGCTTACCGGCTCCAGGAGTTTCGATCGCGAATCGCGGGATAATTTACCACAGCCGTGCTTATCCGGTTACTCATTTAGAACTTAGGTTCTTTTTAACTCGTCCGGACTTAATTAATTACACGTGGCGCGTATTCATCTTCTTAAGTTCTTAACGTTATTGCCCGCGACCACTATATATTTTTTTAATTACCACGTACATGAACATCATGCATCCGCGAGAACACGTGGCTGACCTTTTTTTGGTCCGAGCCTCAGAGCGAGTTTTTTTGAGGGCGCGAGATTGCTCGCGTGATCTTATTGGAAACCAGTTTTTCCCTTTTTCTCTTGACAAAATGTTTCCTGTCAATCATCTTTTCAATGATTTCCCCCCCCCCCGCGTGGGTTTTTGACCAGCCAGGTGGTATTTGCCAGCCAGTTCAATAACAATACAATTCGACAAAATAAGAACGTTGGAAATGTTTCTTCTATTTAACAGAAGTAAATAATCAAGGAGAAATTAGATGCTAAGTACGTTACAATTAATAAAAGTACAACAATATCAATGTAAATGAAGTAATCAATTAAAATCGAAAAAAAAAATAGCTTCCAAAATAGCTTCTTCACTTCACCAGACAAGGTGGGATAATTTTGTAGCCCTCGATAACACCCAAATGAAAAACGGCCAAATAAGGGGTTCTTAAAAATTTGGGAAACGATTACCAGTAAGGTGGAATAAAGCGGAGAAATGAGGTATAGGGAAAATGGCGAGAGGGATGGTAGAAAGTTGACGGGTGGCTGCAGGTTAGCCCGGGACTCCTGTTTCACTAAAAGGAGACACCGTTAGGTCTAGGAAAACCAGAATTGATTTTTAAATTAGTTTTAATTAGTGGAGTATATCCGGATCTATATATACACTCAACCAATGACGAGAGCGAGCTAGAGAGAAAGAGTATGGGCGCCGGGGGCTTTTATCGGTCTCTGAAGCGGAATAAATCGATTCATTTTACAGTCGATTAGGTAATCGCTGGTTTATTAAACTCGCCCGCGCCGATGACGCCCCATAAAATTTAGGACCCCCCTTACTTCAATCTTTCGGGTCTCTTCCCCCCCTCCCCCCTTTGCTATCATTAAAGTGAACCTACTTAATAATTCAAACCCTTAATCGACTAGAAATTATCCACAGCCCAGAGAAAATAAAATATATTAAGCCTATAGAAAATTAAATATATAAACTGAAACCGCAGGTTTAGGGGTTTATGTAATAATTATATGCTCGAAATTATCCCTTACCCCTCTATAGTAGAATGGGAGATAGAAAAGGACAATCAAGTCATTTATTTACATATAGGCCTGAATAAAATTGTTTATGAGAGTCTGGAAAAATAAATTAAGATATCTAAATAATGCGCCACCCAAAGGAGAAAAGATAACTGCTTCGGGGTGGACCTAAACCATGTCTGGTTAATGATCCCACGCTCTTAGTAAGTTCAGCCTCACAGTATAGCAGAGTTATTTGACTTTATACCAACGCCCGAATGGCTGAGAACAATAGGTGATTTTTTCTCCGCAATTAACCTAAACTTTTGAAAGTGGAGTCAAGTATAGTTCTCATCTTTATAATTCATTAACTATAAAAATAGTTTAATTTAGTTAAATTTTTTAACTAATTTCAATTTAGAACAACGAAAAATCCATGACAGCCTCACTTTAAGACGAAATTAGGGTTAAATAAAATATTTAAAATTTCCTTTTCACTCTCCATTTAAGATGTCTCTCTATAGTGAACGTATATATATACTAAATATGGTTTCGCTTTCAAAACCGGCGACACGAGTACGGGGATCAACTTCCGGGCTAGATTGCCGACGTAAAGGTGTTTATCGACACCAACCGGAAATGGATGCGGGTATGGAAAGCTCGCGCAGCTAGCGGTCTTTATCCAATAATTTGTGAATTTACAGAATCGTTGGCGTATTTACGTGGTCGTTAAGTGATTAATACGCTTTGTCAAAGGCACAATTTTGTGGAAATGAGGGAAATAGGGGTTGTCGGGGGATGGGGGATGTTTTCAATGGTTACCCGGTTATGGTACCGATTTGGGTTCAATGTTAATTGATTACAGACTCGTACGAAGTTTCAAATCCAATTATATTGAAGGTCGAACTTGTGGGGAAAATATATATCCAATCCATTTGGAGTTGTTTATGTAACTAATAATTTTAAAAAAAGTAAAAGTTTGAATGCGTTATTCAATTAAACCTTTAGATAAAATTAACTTAAGAGCGAATGGTAAACATTAATCTACTTAATTGGGCTAATTAAAAATTATTAGTAAAAATTCAATTATTGAAATATTGAAAATTACAACCGTTATACTGACATCATACTGGATTAGTAAATCTAATATTAAGCTTATATCACCAAATATACGGATTATCCGAGATATAAACAGGATAAAATAATTATTATTATCATTTAAATTCACTATAAGAATCCCAATTATGATTTAGAAAGCCAGTAATTGTGTTTATACCAAAGCAAAATTAATTTTAGCTCATATTACTGAATGAATTAAGTGTAAATATATCCAAGAAACGAATCATAAACTCGAGATAAAATTATTATTAATACACAAACATTTTAATCCTCTATAAGAGTTCCAATTAGGATTCGGAACTCGAAGTATAAACCAACCATTGACTATCAACGAGCGTAAATTGCAAATGGTTTAAAATCCCCCAAAGTTCGGTTGGAAATGAATTTGGAAAACGTGGGACCATCTTCTCAACGCTATAGACGATCATTTTCAGGAAACTTTCCTAACATAGCGACCGTATGCAAAACTCGTCAAACTTTAACGCTGAATTACAATACTTATTAATATATAGAAAACCCCGTAGGATTTCTCAATAACCTACTCCACCCCCGTACCATCCCTTTCCCCAGACTTTTATACATATATTATTCTCTATAACGGAGGTATATAGCTTTATATGGAACTTAAAAGGAACCAAGGCTTCGTATCAAACAGTATGGCGTGGCATACTGGACTCAAATGCTCAAAGGGTCGAAAATCTCCATACAAGTTAATGAGTTAGCTCGGCGACGGATAATTAAAAACCCCTAGAAATTACTCGAATTGGCGTCGGCGATATTTTAATCGGAGGCCGTGGAAATAAGGAGAGACTAAATATATATAGAGAATAGAAGCTGTAAATTTTAACCTTGATTTAACAGCGTGTACGAAGTTATAGCAACTCGTTATTATATCTCTATACGATATAAAAGGGAAGCCTAGAATCGCACGCGTTGCTAAATTAAGTTGAAAATCGTTTATATATAGAGAGAAGTCCCTTCAAAACTCGATGATATTAGGAACTGAATCATTTAGGCATAATTATCACCGTCCAAAATTCGTCGCGAATACTAAACGTTAAATCCTCTTTAATAAAGGGATTCCTTAATTATTCCTTATATATCTATTGAATTTAAAATATTCTAAACCAACATCCCGTCTCTCTCTCTCTCTCTTTCTCCCCCGCATAAAGGCCTAACCATCCTCTTTCACCATCGCGGAATATCAAAATTTTAAAGTTTAAATTGTACTAAAGTCGAAAACGTTAATTTTTACTCCCCTATAAGTTCAAATATATATTTCTATTATATAGAAATATATATTTAGGAATTAGATTTGAGGGATAGGGATTAGTTAAGTCTAAGGGTGATATCTCAATAGAAGGTTGTCGTCTCAAAACAAGACGGATGAAACCAAAATAAAGAAGCCCTAGAAACTTTCAAGGTTTTTTTTAGGAATCAAGAAAGAAATGAAGAGGTTGAATAATTAACGTGACCTTAGAAAAACGATAACAAAGCCCTACATTTAACAATACGCGATTTATACTAAATTTTATTATGAAAATAGTGTAAATTAAATTAAAATTATAATCTTGATTAGTTTTTAACTTACATAGGCAACTAAACGAAGAGTTAACAACACAAAGAAATTTATTTCAAAAGTTCCCTCGATATAATTTAAACAAAAGGAAAAACAATTGTAATTTATACTCTTCCATTTTTCAAAAGCAACTTATGTAATCTAAGGCTTAAGGACATGGACCTAATGTATTTATGATTAATATCGTATTTACAACATATCCTCAATTAAACAACACTTTAAAATTGGTTTAACCCCAAAAAATTAATTATATTAACCAGATTTTAACTTTAGCGCAAAACACTCTTTATCAGATTTAATTGAGTTCAATAAACCTCTTTTAAACCTGATTAAACCTCGGTTAATTACGCCTCGTCTGAAGATGATATTATCCTAATCAAGGTGGCGTAGCTAATAGAAAAACAGCTTAATTCCCTTCGAAATTTCAGGGCAATAAACACAAAAACCTCTAATTTTTACGGGGGGTTAAATTCCTGTCATCTTGCGCACGGTATATATAAGTAGATATATATAGTATAAATTGGAGCGAATGACTGAATAACTAGCCGGAGCCCATTTATCCTAATAGGAGGAGTTCTTCTCCTTGTCCCCCCTACTCTGGGTATAAATACAATGCTTTAAGAGGTAATTATGATTCTAAGCGGTGACTCACAGCCTCGAGCTGGCGCGATCTCTCGATATGGTCGGCGTTATGCCCAGAAGTCGTGCTAAGCAATAATTATACACATAGTCGGAGCCACTTTACCGGTGAAAGCGCGGAGTTTAAATTGAAAGATAAGAGGTCGTAATATTGTTGAACGGATACTATAAGTACTATATAAAGCGTGGGCGGGGGAGGAGGTATTCTTTATATTATAGAGAACCGGCGGCGCGGAGGTGACAACTGATTAGTCCTAACGAAGCCCAACGAGGAAATATGGGGGATAAAAACAACCGGAAGTTGGCTTTAGATTAATATCGACTCCCATGAGAGTATACCCGCCCTTATTTCCAATCTTGTTAACCACCCACAGTTTGGTTTTTCATATGGTCATAATCAAAACTATGATAAGAAATTAAAGATTACTCGAGCGTTTATCAATGATTGGGTATATTTTTCCGCGAAGAAAAATAACTTCACCCATAATTTTAAAAAGGATATATAAATCAATCGATAAATATTTTTATATTTAAAACTTAAATATAGAAGACAAAACGGCCGCGTTAAATACGTGAATTTCATTTTTAACAATTTAAAAAAATTCCCGAGGCTGTTTTTACATACGAGTGACGTTGTAATTGCTTTTCATTTCATTGCGCTCCCATAGAATAACCAATGAAATTGACTTTCCAAATAATTAAATTTCTTTTAATTTGGGAAAAATGGTTCAAATTGAAAAATTCGAACAGAAGTCGGTCAAATAAGATTAAATAAAAAAACCTAAATTCAACAAAAGTTTACGTTAATTTGAGTTATTTCCTTTGGTCTAAATGGTCGAAATCTGTTGAACCATTTTTGCCCAAATTAGATATTTTACTATTTAGGTAAGCCGATTTATTTCGTTATCCCTTGGGAGCAGATTGAAATTTAAAGTAGATATTATTAACTTTTTTTTTTCAATTTTCAAAGATTATTCAATTGACAAGGCTCGAATCGAGTCAAGTTGCGTATGTCTACTTTAAAAATATATCAATTAACACCAATTAACTAAATTAATAGCGCGGCATAATTCGTAATTAAGAGTTTGTCCAACAATTTAACCAATAAGAATTCTCAATCAAAGTAATTAAAAAAAAAAAAAAAAAAATGAATCATTAAAAAAGCATATTCAAACGCTCCCTCTACCTAAGTAAGACCCTGACAATTAAAGCATGCTTAAAAAGATAATTACGATTTAATACGAACTGGAACAGCAACTGCCACGGATTGCGCATTTGATGGTTTAAACGAATTTCACAATTTGAGACAATCAAAACACGCAGTTTCCTTCACCAGGAAATACGTGGGCTATTTTGCAATTATCTTTAAATTATATTTACTCTTTTATGGGGAAGTTGATAGAGACTATTTCTTTTTCTATGATATTAAATATTAAATATCACTTCGCATCAGCCTTCCCCCGTTTTGCAAAACTACACTCTTAACAATAATACATAGTATAGTTGCGACATTTCTACGTCATAATATTAATGAAACAAAAACTTAAAAATCGGAAATGAGAAAACTCCATATACCTACTCATAATTTCATGTTCCCTTTCAAAAGTAAGGGGATATAAAAAATAACTTTTAGATTTGATTTCATGATTACATTAACTAAGTTAAATATTAAAATTTTAAACTATATTAATACTTCAAGGAAATTTCTTTATATTTTGTTTATTAAATGAATATAAATTAAGGTACCTAAATTTTGGAAATTGATTATAAAATAACGAAATATTTTTGGTAAGTTATATTATTGTTTTTCTCATTATTTTAGCATTCTTAATCGATTAAAAATATGTCGTTTTGGCCTTTCATTCTCCCTTTAAAAATAAATATGGCCTCAACCTCATTTTAAATTATATAATTGAAATAAAAAAATCATATCTTAAGTTAATTTTATAGTAAGAATATAAACTTCGCTTTGAATTCTCACGTTGTCAAAAAATAATAGATTACATCATTTATAGCAGAAGCCGATGAAACCCTCCTTAGAAGTCTATTACTCCCGGGTCTTGTCTACCCCTCTCTGTATGGGTTATTCTCAAAAGGCGCGATTCGTACGCCTCCTAACGGTAGATGTTTTCGGAGCGGGAGTTCGTCGAGCGAATATCTCTAGCAGCCTTGGAGTTCGTCCAAAAAACGTCGTCGTTTGTGGAGAGAGAGAATTTCCAATTTCCCGTAGACAGGGGGGGATGAAGTAGGACCCCTTCTAACTCGTAAAATTGGGAATTTTACCCATACAGAGAGTAGCGCTATATGGAACATTGGAGTAGTAGACTTCAAAGGAGGGTTTCATCGGCTTCTGTTTATAGTAATCTAAGATTCCTTGTACCAAGGGTTATTAAATTTCGATTCATCTTTCTTTTTTAACTAATAGTCACATAATATTGTTAGTTTAAATATAGGCCTTTTTCCTCGTTAAGCCTATAAATAGAAATCGTTTTCTAAAGTATAAGCAATGATGGCCGGAGCGAAGAAATAAGGGGAATAAAAATAGGGGGAATATAGGTTTAAAAAAAGCAGGCGCCATTTAACCGTTGGTGGGATTAATCCAATTTATAGTGTTTACCGACCCATTGCGCCTCCTTTCTAAGATTGAAGCCTTCTCATATAGTTCGAATCATCACGAGTTTTCGGTACATAACAACGCTAGGTTTACTTTTAATGTACGATTTAATTTCTTAAAGAGATGGAGGTGGCTTATCCTTGAACTTAACTGAGAAAACCAAACTCTAAAAAAAAATAGAATTGGGGGGAGGGTAGAGTAAAACAGAAAATAGAATCAAGAGCAGTAGGAGGGTCAGAAATACTCCGTTAATTTAAAACAAAGACTGTTCTCATCCCCACGGGGATTTAGGCCCCAATTTTTTTCCCCTTTCATTCTCATTTAGAAGAGTATAAGTCCCTCTCGCCCCACCCACAGAATGGCTCCGATCTCTTCAATTATATCCACGAGGCTTTTCCGAATACGTAAGAAAGCTAGAGATCCTAGATTTTTAGTCTTAACTCTTTTTATATCATTCCTCTATCACTCGTAACATTAATACACTAAGCCTTGGCTACTTGTACAAAAAGCTATATAGGAAAAAAAAAAAAAAAAAAGAGAAAGGTTCGAAAGATGGGAGAACGGTAGAGGGCGGTAAATAGGGTTCAAGATTCCTGTGCAATTAGCCAGCCCAATGAGCTTGAAGTCGGAAAAACCCCCATGCTAGCCTTCATATCCTATCCTATATCCGACCTAAGGATGGCAAAAAATTCATCAGGATCTCTTACCCAGGGTTCGGGGGGGGGGGGGGAGAAAGGATGGAGAGAACGGGAGATAAAAAAAAGAATTTTTTATACATCAGAATTCGGATAATTACTCTGATTGGGCTAAGAAATTATTTACGCGGCTCTGCGGACGAAATATACGGGGATGGTTTACCCTCCATGCTATAAGCCACGTATACAATAAAGTTTCCGAAAATTATAAGGGTATTTTTAAAGGGTATAGATTAACAGTATTTTCCGATTAATTTAATAAATATTGGGGTATATATTAAACTCTTATATAGATAACACAATCTACTGATAAATATATAGCTAACCATATTAATAACGATAATTGCGCACCATATCTCAATTTACTTCAAATATTTATGTACTTATCCTAACCATTTTCAAAATTGATTGAAATAAAAAATTAAAAAAATTAAGTGGATGTTACCATTTTTTCGAAGGTCTAAATAGATTATATTTTTAGATTTTTCGTAGTATTAAAAACAGTCAAAATTTTACAGCTCTATAGATTGAGTCAATAGTGCAATTTATGGTTAATAATTTGGCGTGATTTCCAGTTTATCAGAATTTTTAAAGGGAAAATGAACGAAAATTGAAGTTTAAGTATTTAAGGTAATAAATTTGAGATATTGATTTCTTTGTTTTATTTAAACTACCATTTTAATTCAGTTCCATTTAAAATCCCTGATAAAACTGGAAAAAACGACCATAATTAACTCTAATATAAAATATTATGAGTTTAACTACAATATATTTTAGATATTTTCAACTAAAGCATCCCACATTATTCTGAATCCCACGTTAATACCAAATTTTAATACGATTTCACAAGCACCATCTTATTTCGTTTCCAAGTTAATTAGTCAAGTTCTAGGATATTCATTCCATTTATTTTCACGATAGTCACGTCACAAGCACTCTATGAGATTAAAATCATTTTCAAATTGATTTTCAAATTTGAACTAAAAAAAATTTAACTAATTATACTGCGAATTAGTATCAGTGAAATCGGATTGATACACAAAATGGGAATTCGATAAACACCAAAAGAATGAAAAATTGAGACTGAGGACATTCCGTCGAATAAAAGTAACCCAATGTTTTTTTTTTTTTATTTTTTTGTTTCTTTCTTTTCGGCCACTAAAAATCGGGTGAACAATTCGGTAAACCGAAAAGTGGTGTAAAATGGAAAGTCTATCTCGCAGGGAAGAGAGAAGATCAGGGGAGTAATCGGGAGAGAGGGCGAGGGAGTTGGTGGCTCCAAAAAACAAAAGGAAGAGAAATATTTCGAGAAAGAAGCTGGATATAAAGCGTAGAAAGGTAGGGAAGGCAATGATACGAATCGAAAAAGGAACCGAAGAAAAAAAAAAATCTTTCACGCTCAGTTTGACATTCCAACAACTCTCCATCTTACCCCATCCCCCCAAACTCTTGGGCTTCCATCTATACTTCCTAGATTTTGGTCTTTGCTCGTAAATATTCTGTTACTTCATCTGAGACCCCCCCCCCTTCCGTTTTTGCTCCAACATCCTCCTCCTCGGCCTGGCCATATCCACCCATCCTTCTGTTTGATCGATTCCTTTGACTGCTTGATATCGATTATCGGGCAATCCATACATCCCCTAGCCTCGTAATCCCTCCTCATAGACATACCCCCCTTTGGATGCACATTCTCTGCTGGGCCAATTTCGCCACCACCAAATTGAAGAGGTGTCAGAAATGTACGTATATATGTAGAGATTGGTTAGAAGAAAGCTAGAATTTCGTCTCCGAAATTCGGAAATAATTTCAATTTCAAAATTAAATATGAGAAATGACTGACCCGATGTCATACGTTCGTTTCTATTGATGCAATAAACTAGATTTGTTTATTTTCCGGGAAAAAAGTTAAATGCAAAATAGTAAAAAATAAGAATTTTGAATTTTGGAAGATTTTTAAAATTCCCTTGAATGCATTAGATTTTTTTTTTTTAATTTAGGGGAGTGTGTCAATGACCTATTGACCACCTTGATTTAAAGGAATGAGTCACCCTGGAAATATTTTTGTCCTAATATACTTGCCTTAGTCTTAAAATACTAAAAAAAACATCCAAAACCTATTTTCCTTTTTAAATATTTAGTTTTAAGCAACTTTAACTCATGCCAACATCCGCGCCATTTTTAACGATTTTAAAATTTCCGCCAAGAGGTTTTGACGTCCTAGTAAAAAATATGATTGGCTTTTATCTTTTTTTTGTTGGCCAGTAGAATCACGTTTTTGGATTTTTTACCGTTTCACGATATAATTCAGTTGAGCTAGGTTAAGCCCTCGGTGTTCTAGAAAGGACTGAGATAGGAATGTTTTTTCTTTTGAACGCTTGGAAATATTTGTTGAAACGGACTCTCCTTGCTCTGGCTGCTAGAAAACGTACGCCGGCACAACAGGTCCAATAAACTTACAAGAGAACGGCGCCGGTTTAGGCTTATTTTTATTATGCCTCGGGTAAATCCATATGAAGTAGAGCCGGAATATACTGAGGAAGAATTAAGAATAATGGAACTGAATGCTCAAAACGAAGATGCAAACAATCTTGAAGTAAATTTAAATCTGGAAGACATACAGTTAAATTGTACATGCAATAATTGTGTACCGGCTTGGCTAGGCCTTGGTACTATTGAGGAGAAGCTTACCAACATGAAAAAATATATCAATGGGAAAGACTGTAGAGGAGGATTCATTTGTTGCCAGCAAATCCCAGAAGTTGTGACTTTTCTCCTTGAAAACGAAGACGAGGTAATACCTCATCTATGTGTAACTATGAACATTGATTATAAAGCTTTGTGCTTACGAAAGCCGATATTAAAAGCCACGTACAGAAACTATTTGCAATCACGCCGAAGGCCAGCTCCTCCCGTAAACTTATCAAACAAGTAAAAGCATAGTTTTTGCAGTGTGATTATCGTAAATATCCAATAATTTTACTCTTTTTACTAGAACATACCGGTATACAGCGTACCGAAGCTACACGTACTTGGTATTCAACAAATTGGGGAGAAGAAATCGGAGAGTGCTTCCCCTATGCACTCTTTTGAGTATCAGAAAGAACTTCTCAGAAGAGAATGCTAACCTGTATATCAGCTACAAGGCTGGAGTGGAAATCGAAGCGTTTCGAGCAGACAACGAAGGGAACGATTAAAGTTTTAGATCCATGTATGCGTTAACGTGAATATTTTAGTAGAACGTTTGGGCTGTTAAATCAAATATCTTTACGTTACGTCTTTACGTTACGTGATATTCAAATTAAATAATTTTGTGATAATTAAATTAAGTATCTCTACGTTATATTTCAATCAAATATTTTTGACATATTATCACATATCTTTGTGATATTTTAATAAAATGTTTGTGATATTTTAATCAAATGTACGTGATATTTTAATAAATGTTTGTGATATTTTAATCAAAACTTTGATATTTAATACAAATATCTCTGTAAATTGATTACATGATAGAGTAATTAAAAATACTTTGATTTTAAATGTAATCAGTAATTATTTTAAAATCCGATTCTTCACTCGTAACAAATTTTCAAATTTGGAATTCTTAATTATCTGATTTTAAAAAAGTCTCCTATTTTTTGCCTCCCTCACTAGACCTGACTTATCTGGTCTTGGTATGGGTGCAACATTGCGTCTTTTGCGAAAGTTACTCATTAAATTTGCTAAAGGAATATCCTCTTCTTCCATAAGTTTTCTGGTGACAATGTTTTCAAGAATTGTGAATATGAAATTATAGGATTTAGGTTCCTTTAAGGGTCTTGCATGCCACTCTCCAGTTGCTTTAGAATAATAATACTCAAATTCTTCTTTGTTTCCAGTTTCAGTCAATGTATCACTTTCTATTTCAAAATAAAATTTTCTATCAGCATTAAAGTTGTGATCCAACGCAGTTAGGATGGTTCGAGCGACCATTACTTCATAGTCAAATTCTTGCTGTTTAGGACAATACTTCAATAATAGGCTGTGATATGATTCCAATTTCGAAGTGTGAGAGAATTTGCAAGTTTGCCTTAGGTCTTTTAAAAGTTTTTTTTTATTTACGATATCATCTATCGCTTCGTAAGCGGAACTGTCTACCTTCAACCATTTCTTCCGTCTTATTTGTTCTGATGATAAAGGCTCGTGAATACACTTTTTATGGTGAATAAGACTTGGAAATGAATGCACATTTGTTATGTGATGGGAGACAGATTTCCACATGTCAACAAGCACATCGGGATTGCCATTGCAACTTTGGGCGCAGAACCACATATGCCTAGTGAGAGATTTTAACCACGGTCTTAGGTCAGCGTTATTTTTCTTCTTGGCTACAGCAGTAATCAGTTTACCCACGTTCTTTGCCAAATGCCATACATCAAATTGGTGGTTTATTTGAGGGTAACTGTCCCTTAGAAAAGCTCTAATTTGAATATGGCGATCAGTAGTTATTTGGGTTATTTCTATTCCCTCTTTTTTAAGTTTGGTTAAGCATCGCTTTAAACCTTCTAATTCCATATTTGTAGATTTAAATTCGACTTCACTCTTATCAACCACCTCGAAATGAATACATTTATCACTAGCTTGGTCAAGAAATGTGTAGCTACAATATTTTGCGGAGTGGCCGGGTGAGTCAAATCTTCCATCCGCTGAAATGTTAACTTTATCGCTATCCTTTAATTTGGCAAATATAATCTTTTGCTCATTTTTCCAAGCTACCTTTATCTCGGGTATAACCCAATTTTTCTGAGCTTTATAAAATGTTGTTCTTCCGATACTTTTCAGACCCATATACTCGAAAACCGAGTTAATTCTGTGGAACGTAGCTCCCGAAAGCAAAATACTAGCTGCGAGTAACAAATTTCCTGCTGGCATTTTCCCTATTAAGGGTTGAGATCGCCATATAAAATGATGACCACTAATGCAGGCCAATTTTACGGTTAACTGAGTTCCTTCATTTTCAGATTTTACAGTTTCAGTTATATCAACAGCACTCTGGCAGTGTGGTTCTTCACACCGAACTCTGCTCAATAATTGGTTAAGCTGGCTTTCAAAAACAATGTATTTTTTCTCTCTAACCATGGTTTTTTCTTGGTCAACCAAAGTTGTCTCTGTAGACGAGGCTGAGCCTTCTAAACTAGGCTCATAAAGAGAAACATCTTTAATAGGGGTTATGAAAGATTCTTCTGAAACGCAACTTTGAGCTTTTGGTGACTCGAACTCTTGTTGAATGAAGTCGCACCTCTTAGGGGTTGAATGTTGGAGCAATCTTTTAGCTTTGGGGGTCGTCATTTCTGTAGCGTAACAATGGTCTTTCTGTATAGACTTCATTTTTAGTGTGCGCAAAATGGTCAATTCAAGATTAACATCTTCGGCTGTACATGTATCAGTTCCGATATCAACTCCAGACCTCAAATCACTAAGAGTTTCCCAATATTGTCCTGATGACGAAATATTAGTTTGAACCCCAATTTCACGTGTGAAAGGGGAGACTGCGACTTTATCACCATCAAAAATTGAAAATTCTTCCACTTGTATCCCAATTTCATTGGATTTGGTTCCAAAGGCAGAATTCGTGCTAGGTAAATTATCGGAAATATATTCTGGTACTGTCAATATTGATTCTGACTCTTCTTCGCTGACATTAGGAATATTTAATGTTGGTATTGCCCCTTGTTTAAGCCTCTTGTTTTTAGAGAAAATTGATCCAACCAGCTCGATAGAATCTGCCGTGAAATGGCTCTCACACACTCTCAAGTCTAAAAGTTTTAGCTTATCTATTTCATCGCGTGACAAAGGCTTAGCACGCAGAAGGGGTTTGTATAATTCTTGAACAGATTTTTTGGCATATTTTACCCATTTTCTGGCTATTTCCGTATGGAGACCTACATGGGGAACTTTAAAGAAACTAATACCCCAACGTTTGGAATAATTTTTACAGTTTTCTATCATACATAGAGGCATAATTAAGAAAAAAGAGAAACTAACCGAAGTTAATGGAACAGAACCCAACAGGGCCAACAATCTTTCAGTAGCAGACGCTACGCAGAGAGGATATCCTTGAAATCGAGCTACCTTAATGGCTTTTAAACGAACCAATCATCGTTTATACTACGACGTCATATAACTTTTCAGGGAAGCCTACTTCCAGGAAGTAATGGTAGCACCCGTATACACTAATTAAAAGCTTTTAATTAAAAAATTTCAATTACAATAAAAAAATTAAATCCGGATCTTTGTATTTACACTAGTTTTAAACATTTTTAAAGAAAAAACAATCTACTATAGCATTTTCCTTTAAGTATCACGAAATGCTTGGAATGATGAGAATAAGTGCCAGAAAATAAATTAGTAATTAAATTAAAAATAATATGGCAGAGAATTGAGATAGATCGAATTTGACTCAAGAATATACCTTGCGTTATCAAAAGGTTCAGTGCTAATCACCTGGAAACCCAATAAAAATTGTATTTGTTCCCTTAATATATCAAAAATATTTAATCAAACTTAAGGTATCTTCCAATATTAAACCTATATACTCGTGTTTAAGAATATACATCTTACGGCCCGGTTATAAATGACGTCATGATGTGTGATCTTAGCCTTTCTGACGCATACAAGTTTTAGATTTTAAGAAAAGGGAACTTTCCACGCGAGTCACCATGCACTTTTTGTTCCTTCATATATGAGTCACACTACTCGAAAAGAAAACAACCTGATAAGTGATTATACACGAATAAACCTTACATTTTCTCCAACCTTCCAGAACGATATCGCGATCTCGTAAAACTGTATAAACCAAAACTGACCAATTAAATTTAGAACAAAATGAAATAAAAATCGGGAAAGAAGATGAAAAGGATATTATAACCGATTTTTTTTAACTTTCCTATAATTATACTTCGACCTCGAGCATTAGGTTTAAAGTTTATCATAGCAGGGCGGATCGAGGGGGCAGACACTCGCCAACTCACGTGTACAAAATGTTTGAACTCTTTGCACTATCAAAGCTGAACTCAGAGTTCATAAGAGTTCGAACTCAATGCACTGTCAAAACTGAACTCAGTGAACTCAGGTGTACAGCGAATTCAAGAGTGTCTGCCCCCTCGGGGCGGATGCAAAAATCATTTTTATATAAAAACTTTGGTTTTTTCACATATTAAATTCTCTAGTTGTCTCACATTAGACAATATTCGCCCTTACAAACACTTTTGCAGTAAGGGAGTTCCCCATTTACCGTTTGCTATCCCCAAGAGTGTCAAATTTGTTACATAAACAAGTGGAACAAGACTAAAGGGGTAATTCATATATTTACCTATTATTGTGATTTTTCACTAAGTAAACAAAACCGTGTGG
Source organism: Odiellus spinosus (assembly GCA_963920705.1). Classification (NCBI taxonomy): domain Eukaryota; kingdom Metazoa; phylum Arthropoda; class Arachnida; order Opiliones; family Phalangiidae; genus Odiellus; species Odiellus spinosus. Next base: position 18,189,660 of record OY987228.1, on the reverse strand, counting down.
TTCAGCAAAGGAAACTAATCTTGACCTTGATGGGATTTGATTAAAAAAATTATAAAATATCTTGGAGTTAACTTTTACCATCCCTTTAAAGGGTTAAGAGAGAAAGAAATGTTGGGGGAACGAGGGAGGGGGTTCAAAAACGTGGCATTTTGAAGTAATGGGAAAAAATTGAGAAATTGGAATTCGATTCGAACGTTTCGAAGCTTAGAAAAAAATGAATCTTGGGAGTAGAAGTCTTTCGTTTCTGGTGCGGTAAACCAAAGCTGAGCCCGATGGAAGGTTGGAAAAGAAAAACAGTGGGGGGGTGCCAAAAAATCAAAAGAAATACAGTTCGTATCTAGATTCTAGACGTTATATACTTTCAATAATACCATTTTGCAAAAGAGTTAAAGCTAAAGCGGATTAATACAACATAGTAAACTTCACAGGGATAAAAAATAGTTATTCCAACATTTTTCGAAAAGGTATAGTATATAGTAATTTTATTAAAAAAGTGTCAAAATAGCTGTGACAGGATTTCCATTCTCTCACACTACGTCTTTCGTTCCAGGCAATGCCTGAATGGGTTCAAATGTATATATACATATATATTCTTATATTTCTTTTAACAAAAAAAGCAGGGGGCGAAATTAAAATTAAAGAATACCTGTCCATAAAACGTCTAGAAATTCTATTTTCACATTTGGGACTTTTTGAACCTTTCACACGCGTCCTATATTAGTTTATCTATCTATCATATTATTCATAATCTTCGACACAAGTCTAACCCCCCCCCCCTTCCAAAAAATATTCTCATAAGCTTAGGGGCCCTTTCTTCTTTGACAATGTCTCAGGGGCCAAATTTTTCGAGAGATTATTTATATCCGTTAATTGTTCAAAGTTAATTTATGAAACTATTTTGACTATCTATGAAGTGCAACATTGTTTATTATTCCACCTTAGATTTATCTATATTGCAAAGTAATCTTGATGAAAACAATAGCAGACACTGGGTCATGGGAGCAAGGTAAGAATGGTACTTGCGCGGGATATAAACCTTATCAGTTTAAGGATTTTAGAATAAATATCGAGGGACCCTTGACCTTTCTGATATCGAACATATGTTATTGTAAAGATGAAGTTATTATCTTGGAAAGACTTATAAATTCACGTTCAAAAATATGGGATGTCTTTTATTGGAATTTAAGTTAATTGCAAGGTTGAAAATAATGGTGCTAATTGAAATTAAATATGTATTAATAAACATTGGAAATACGATAATTATATTTAAAGTGAGGCTGTCACGTTTGTTTTCATGAGTTTCAAATAGAATTTAAGTGGATTTTTCGTGAAGATCGTGATGTCAATTTGAGATATTTAACTAATATTAAAAGAATAAATTTTCATAGACTCAAAATGTCAGATTTTTGGAATCAGTCATCTCTTGATTCAAGGATTTAAAACCAATTGCTAATGTTAAAAAATTTAAATCTAAAGCTTCGTTTTCAAACAAAGTTTTCCAATAGTCCTGGTCGATTTGCCGGAAATGGGCCCTTGTCTCATAGCCGCGCCGCCATCTTTTTGTAGTAACAGGCTGCCAGACTATTTCTAATTTTATTTCCCACAAACCAAATTCAAGTTGTTAGTCCAACGCTTCCTATATGATAAAGTATATGAGGCGTTGGTTAGTCTGTAGCTATTTTCACACTACAAAAAGATGGCGGACGATCACGTGACAAAAAGTTTTCCCCGACAAAATTTTCGCGAGGTTCTCTAGACTTCTGGTTTTGGAAATCGACCAGGACTATTCAAGCATTGACTTTCGCTTTTCAAAGAGAACCTTATGTATTAAATTTATTTAGATATCCACTTCCATCGAAGTCTATTAACTTGTGTTAAATGAAAAGATTTATTTAAGCTTCACTTTTGTTTTGACGCAAAAAATCGATTCTTGGCCAATAGAATCTTGATTGAAAACGCGCTTTTACAAAGAATTAAGAGATGTTTATATTAGGTTTATACTAGCTTCAAATTGGAAACGAATATAGAACATTTTGAACCAAAGACACACAATCTCAAAAACTTGTAAATACCGATATTTTTGAAATTTCCTATCTATAAATAAAAACTATTCACTTCAAATCTGAGAATTTAGCCCTCCGATAAGGAAACCCCCCAGTATATTAAAGGTTTTGTAATCAGCTGCATATAAAAAAAGTTACAAAAAGTGGAAAATTTTAAAATATACTATTTGATGAGAAAAAAACAAACGTGACGTCATGGAAACCATAATTAGGCCTGCAAACCTTCAACATAGTCAAAATACTAAATAAGGTATACGGTAAAAAAAATAGTACCTTTTCGAATCGCCAGTACCAAAACATTTCGGCTACTGATAATCTTCAAGATTTATTCAGAGATAATGGGCAGTCTAGTATCTTTGTTCGCGCGATACCAATTCAAAGGTGAAATAGATTAGAATATATAAATTGAAAAGAACGAGACTTTTGCTACTTTACAGAATTGGCCCACTATATTCAAGTGACTCATGTTGAACCTTTGAACTGATCGAGTTCAACATGGTAAAAGAAACTGTGATATTATTCCCTGCGTTTTACAGATATGGATGTATAAGAAAGGCTTGTCAATCGGCTCTGTAGAAAAGAGTTCCCATGCATAGTACAAAGGTTATAAACATCTTATCGAAGGGACACCTTATTTTAAGATAGTTTTTCAGTGAGCGGAAAATCCGTGGAAAGGGGGAAACAGGAAAATGTAAAATTTTGTCATGGGAGCTTTTTCTATTTCAACGGTTATATTTCAGCAAGAAGGATCAGACAAGGAGAGGAAAAGTGTGGCTGCGTTGAGTTAGAGAGAGAAGAGCCAACCTCCCACTCGGGTGGAAAGGGGGGGATAGGAAATTTTCGAGGTAAACTGTTGTCACGTGGTCGCTAGCTAGCGCGTCTCATAAAGGATTCGTTTTACCCACGTGACAACAATTTACCACGAAGCATCTCTACCCCCGTTCTCCCAGAGTGTTAGTTTAGGCCGACGCAGTAGGAGCCGCGCCGTTCCCACTTTTCCTCTCCTTGTCTGATCCTTCTTGATTTCAGCAAAAATAAAAACAAATTTAACCAAGGCTTAACGTATTTTCAAAATTTATCCAGGCTTTAAAAATTACGGGTCTCTAACATAAGGTTTACAATATATTTGCAAGATAATTTCGATGACTCTACAGAGTTTACCAGAACTGATAAATGTAAAAGTTGACACGAGTTTTTGAAATAGTCTATGGGGGTTTTCAATACTAAGGTATTGTCAAGGGTGCTTCCAAAAGGAATAGTACCAAAGCTGATAAGATTTCTACGGTTAATTTTAGAAGTGGCGCAGTTTCTATACACATTTAGGGCTTCAAATTATAGAATTTTTTCTTTAAAAGTTCAAGGTACATTTTCTCTTACCAATATGTGACCACTTACTGATAAGTTAAGTTTTTTTTTTCTTTCTCTCGAACAAGATGGTCGGCACTGAGGGCAAGTTTTTCACCCTATATTAATGTACATATTACCCCCCTTAATCGCAATCACCTTAAACTATACAGGTTACAGGTATACGTTCGAAACTTAAAACCCTTTCTAAGCCTTGGTACCGCGAAAGAGGAAAGCCAAAAAAGGAGTAGAACGTGAGAAAGAATAAAACAGGCTAAATTAAAAATAACACCATCCAGGTGAGAGTAATATTTCAAGCGAGTTATCATAACAAACCGTATCCTGTTTGGAAATTTTTATTCGAGACTCATGCACTAGAGAGGTACAAAAATTACGAACTACGTTTAGTTTACTGTCTTAAAAAGACCGAATAAAGTGCAGGGAAAATGGTGGGAAATGAGTTCAATGACGTCACCACGAACTTGCCCCTGCCTATAAACTTCATCGCTTCAAAGCCGTTATATGGATTTCACCAATTTTACCTTTCAAATAATATATATATTGAAAAAGTGAACTATGAACTCCAGTATAGAATTTTGAAGGTTAAGTCTCAAGTAATTTTTTTATGATTTTGCTCTTACGTGGTTTATAAAAAGATGGTAAATTCACACAGAGAAACATAAATTTAAAGGGCACGCCTTACATTTTGGATAAGAATAGAAATGTCAACAGTGGTGCCCTAAATCTCTATATAGGCAAAAGCCAGCAGAGCGCTAGCTGGTTCCACCAAAAGTTGTCTGTTAACATACCAAATATCAACGCCCACTTACCGTTGTTACACAACCATGGAACGATAACAATTATATAGTATACCTAAAGATTAATATTTAGGAACCCGCTTCTTTAGTTTTTTGGGTAGTGTAGGCCAAAAACTTCACTCCATAAATAACTCTAAAAAGGAACAGCAACGCCTTAAATTCTACGATGAAAGCAGTAATTTTCAGAATATGAGAGTGAACCTTTAATTTTTTATGTAGGTGGCAAAGAGTAATATTACGAAACTTTCGGTTAAAAAAAATGCATCAAAAAATGTTTTAGGGTCGACTGTAACACGAAACTCAGGCATAGGTAACAGGCAAAATACCTAGAGTCCTAGACACATAACTCCTTTTCTACCTTCAAGCTTTGAATAACGCTTAATCACTTCAAATATTACTCAGTGTTTAGTTAAAATTGGGGCGACTGCGAGGATGGTAAATTGAGTACAAGAAGTCGAGTTAAATTAAAACCAATATGGTTTTTCAGAAATTCACTAGTCAGGTATGCAAACTTTGGAACCACTTAAATAAAATATAAAATACAATTAAAACACTCACCCTTAAAATCCGATGAATTTTCACCACCAAACATAACGCGAAAGTTCAACTAATCGAAATCAAACAATACCGGTAACTCGAGTTCCAATTTTTTTTCTTCAAAAATAAAGTTTTTTTAAACGCGTCGAGTTTCTTTATCTTAAGTTTTTTCTTCCGAATTTTAGAGTTTTATCAGTTTGAAGAAGAACTACAAGAAGGACCGTGCAGCGGTATCAAAGTCACCGTTGAAAATGGTTCAAAAACAATTTCCTCTCCTATTACAAAGTTCACCTATTATCACCTAAAACAACAAACCGACGCGAGGGGAAAGAGGGGGTCGAGATGGTGAAACGAGAGGGGGTGAGGGATTGGTATCTTTAAAACCTATATCTCGCCCTATCGTGCCCCGGAAGAAGTTTTCTTCAGGTGCCCCTCTGGCGGCGGATGACGGCTGCGGGGGATGAGCCCCCCAGACCACGTGAGCTACGAAAAAGGGGGCGGAACTAAAACATCTCCCTTTATAAACGACGTCGAAGATAGAAGTTTCCGGCGTGTTTAGGTTTTTAAAAGAGCCAGCAATTTCCGCCGGTGACGCGGTCAAATTATCAAATCAAAAAGCGCCGAATCACGAAGGATTTGGGATAAAGTTTTTGCCGGGAAAAAGGTGACGAGGGACAGTGTCCGGAGGAAAGGTAGCCGTTACTGGGACGGGAGGTTTCATGGTCGGGACACGGAGGGGGAAAAGGGACGCGGGGTGTCCCTAGTTGGGTTGGCGGGCGCGGGCGGCTCTGTTAGCCCTCGGCTCCGGTGGCGTGGCTCTGTCTCGCGGCGGACGCTCGACTCCCGAGTCAAAGGGATCGTCAGAGGAGAGAAAACACTCTCGGAGCCCGGAGACTCGATCCGCGCGCGTTGCGCGAAGGGGAACGAGAAGCCGAAAAGGGGGGAGGAAATGGATCCTAGCAATCAATAAACTTGTTTCCGTCCCCCCACGTCCTTTCACTACGCCCGAAAACGCGGAACGTTAGGTTTTACCTAACCGATGACTTACGAACAAGATATACATTGTATTATATACGACAAGTCCAGTTTCAAAATTGTCATAAGACGGATGACGTAATGAATAAGAGCTATGACTAAGCCTCGGTCAGAATTTACGAATTCGGTATCTTTAACTATTTATTGTGTCTATCCGTTCCTTATTGAATTGGCAGCAAGCGCAAAACTGGGCTCCCTTTATCTCTAAGTCAGGGATACGCTGTCAACACGATGTGTAACTTACTATAGATACCTTTAGACAATTATAAGAAAACTGAGGCACAAAGACTTAAATTCTATTCACTTTTTATCAAGATAGCATTATTTTGAACATGTTTCAGAGATAAGTATATAACCATGTACACAGTACAAAGTATTAACCATGCAAAGTAAAGTCATGAGATAACGCGGTTGCATGATACATCGTTATCAACTACAAGCATTCAAAGTAATTCTATAAAATAACATCAACCCATCAGCGGGTTTTTTAAATTTCAAACTGACCTAAATCAAATTTTTGATTATGATTTTGACATTTTATTATTTCATATGGGCAATAAACCGAAGGTGTAACCTTTGTAAAGGAATTGCTTTTATACCACGCCCTAAACTGGGTATGTTTTTGATCAGGTGACTAACTATTGGCCCCAAATTTTCTCATGACGTAAGAGGTATCCAGCTATTCTGCCGGAAACAAGGTAACCAAGTTTGACCCAGTGGCCAGGATTCCCCGATCTTAATTAGTTCTAATATTTCTGTTCATTGTTTATGATTAATTCTTACTGCGTTAAACAACCATTCTTTCGGGTTTGTTTTTTATTTTATTTTTTTGATAATTTAAAATTAAATTTGTTTTCTTTCTTTTTGACCATCCCTTTGAGTTTGAACCCGATCGCGAAAATAAGTATCTTAAAAAAATAAAAGGACCTACGTTTTAATTAAATCTATAGAAAAATCTTTAATAAAAACAATTCCCGAGAGGCGTCAAAATTATAAAACTCTCTCTCTCTCTCTCTCTCTCTTCACTTCCTTCCAAAGTAAGAGGTTTCGGAGGCGCGAGAGGAATAGAGTATGGAGAGCAGAGAGATGGGGTGAAAAAAATCTCGGGTAACTCTTCAATCATATTTGGCCGCCTATCTTCGGGACCCGAGAAGACGAAGAGGTAGAAGAAGAGGGGTGATGGTCGAGAGAGAGAAGAGACCCCTTTAAAAGCAAAGGCGAAGACCCCCTTATTTTTTTTTTTGCTAAAAAAGAATCGCACCCCCTTTAGTGCCCCCTCAATCTAGAAGTCTCCCCGCAATGTTTCCTTAATCGATCACCTAGCTCTTTTTATTCCTATTGATTGGTTAATGCACTTTGGGTGGTTTGGAGGAGAGACTACGGATAGTCTTACCACGGGGGCATCGTGGGATGCTGGGGCATACCTACCCATCTCGCGAAGCCCTCCTCCCTTCGCCCAAAAACCCCCTGACGCGCCCTCCGGCCCAAAGAGTATAAGGAGAGCGGGGACTCTCTCATCGGAGTAAGGGGGTAGATATATGACGAGTTATATAGGTAGCTCTCTCACTCTCTTCGTCTCCGTCTCCTCGCTACGATTTCTCGTCATAAGAAACCGCGTCTTAGCCTTAAAATAGTTTGCTTTGAAACAACAAAAGGATATGGTGGTGGAAGAACGAAGAAGAAGAAGAAGAGAAAAAAATGTGGGGGGAGGTATACGCGAGGGGGTTAGAATAGGGAGCCGATAACCTCATTCGGGTCCTCTCTACCAGGTATCAGGTGTCAGGCCACTGGGGGAGAACCGAAAGAATGCTTACCATAGACGTTGAGTGGATAGGAGAAGACCTTTATTTCTTCCCAAGCTCTTATAGACTAATAGTCAAACTCAAGTGATGATGCTAATTTTATAATGAAGAAATATTTATGCAAAGGATACGTGACCAAAGGAGGGGGCCACTGAAATTCGTTTTCAATCAACGTTTTTCGAGCTGGAGCTTATAACAAATTCGTGATTTAGATATCTGTTTCTATGTCAATTGAAGCCTGTTAACTTGGGTTATCCTTAATTTAAGCTTCACATTTGCTTTGATCCCAACGTCGATTCTTGGCGAAAAAAGTTTGATTGAAAACGCGCCTTTACGCGTTCTTCGTAATTAGAGTTTAAGAAATAGAACTAATCTTGTTACGTAACAAATGCATTGCAGAAGGTTACTACACGTACAAGTACGCGACTTTTATAAATTCTCTAAAAACATTAGAGATATGAGAACGTAAAAAAATTAACATAATGATAATGTGATCAAGATATAGTTATCTATATTTTACCACCAACTGTTTCTCATGGAATAATCCTCAATTCTTATTATTCTGACCATTGTTTCAGAATTAAATCGCCACTTCTTACAAAATTTAGAATGATCATCGGCTCGCCTATACTTAGGCTCACAGCCCGAAGATACGGATGAAGATGATTTCCAGGGGTATGGTAGAACGCGTTTGGCTCCTCATCGAGTCAAAAGAGAAAGAGCGAGCCCAGTGAGAGTGTGTGAGAGAGAGAGAAAGCGGAATAAGGGAAAAAAGTGGATAGTGGGTGGATGGTTATGAATAAAGTAATTTATCGTAGCCGTAACCGTAAAAAGCCTACTGGGGGAAGAGGTTTTTTATTTCATTATCAGAAACGCTTCCAGAGCGCTTTATCCTTAAATTAATGCGTCCTCTTCCAGGTCTTTTAAAACTAGGCTATATACTGTCGCGGGAAACGGCCGCCGTTCTTTCAGCTTTTTTTTATTTTATTTTTTTTTTTTTTACCGAGGTCGTAAAAACGGTTTAAAATTATAAATAGAGGGTACTGGTATTCGGAAATAAAGATTTTTTCCAGGTATTTCAATCTTAATTTCCATTTTTTATAAAATTATAGTCAATACTTCGATTTTATTGCAGGCATATAAAAAATAAGAATGCAATATAATATAATAATATCAACTTCCATTTGAATTAACTCCACCCACTTTCATGACGTAGCCTGCAAGAGTCACTCAGCGTATGGTTAAGCAGACTCTGCCCTTGCCACGTGACTGTTTGGAATCCAGGCTTGATTTCCAAAGAGCGCCCATTTTAGTTTCTACTGACATTGAATAGATGGCGCCAGGATATTGAATATGACTGCCATCAATTCTATTGTGAGTAGAACTTAAATTGGCCGTGCTCTGGTCAAGCTCAGATACGAAACAGTCACGTGACTTGCTTAACCTGTCTCTTAATTTATTCAGCGTCCTTCGCTCTTGACCTCGAACTAACCCCAATGTTTTACTTTTAATAAGCACCTGATTAATTTTTACTAATATGTGATTAAAATGAAAAGTATTTGTGTATATATTTTTCCAAAAATCCTGTCTGACTAAATAAAAGTACCGTTTTAAAAACAAACAACAATATATTTTCTATTAATCCGAGCAATTAACAAACATATAAAAAAATATGAAATAAGTCTGTGTAATCGTAAGGGCTGGATTTAAATATATTAATTAGAATTAATTTTAATCTTGGAGAGTTAAAAACACATCTTGACACGATAGTCCACGACCCTTAACAAAATCATTGAATTATAGGAATTAAAAATAAAACTTTTCCGAGTTAAAAATAAAGAGAAAAGTTTTGAAGTCGAAGTGCGTGCCAAAAAATATCGATATGATATGGAAATCGTTCAAATCAAAAGAATAAACATTAATAAGCTTAAATTAAAAGTGCGCTTACAAACTACACTCGAAAATGAGTGCGTAAAGCTGAGGGAGAAAGAGTTGTACGAATACAAAAGCCTTTAAATCTTATTTCGCGACTCGGAGGAGGAGGCTGGGGGGTGGGAGAAAATAAGGGTAAACTTCCCATAGAAAAGGAGAGTTAATTCCTTAAAACAATCTAGAGCCACGTGCATGCATGCCTCTTTTAGGCCCTATAGTACCCATCCCTATATAATACTTAAAAGCATCTTCCTTCCCTCGTCCCATTCCACTCTTCTTGCTCTTTCCCTCATCATCCCGCGCGCGCGCTTCAGTCTTATATTTCCCCTTATATACTAAATGATGATGATGAGGGGGGCCCAGCTAGCCGATTTTTCCCTAACAACGCAAAGAGAGAGAGTGAGAAAACGAAAGAGTTTTCTAGCAATGTGTCCCGTCCCCCCTCGTAAAATTCGTGCCACAACGCGTAAACACTCGAAATTCCTTAAAACACAATTCTCCCCTTTTCTCTCTCTCTCTCATCTCCTTATTCCGTTGGCACTTTTGTTTCGAAAACCATCAAAATTCCTAGGACGCGGGCCTTTTAATTCGAGAAGAAGAGGGAGTAGACGCGATATAGAGCTCGTTAGAACCTAAAAGCGAAAATTATTTCTATAACAAGTCGCTTTTCAAAAGGCAAACAAGAAGAGGAAGCTCGAGGGGTGGATAGAGCCAACGGTGAAAATTTTACTCCCGCGTTATATAAGAATCTCTTTTGGAGGTATGAGGGGAAATTTAGTGGGAGAAAGATCCTTCCTAAAGCGTCGAGTAAAACGGTCGGCACTCAGGTGTGACGATATCTGGTTCTATATACGTACACCTCTCTCTGAAAACGCGTGAAGCGAACTAGATAAAGAGGAGAGATGGTAGCCTCGAGGTATCTCGCGAGTTAGGGATCCTTTCCTGGTTTTTAAACCTTATCAGTCAGCTACCCGATTACCTTTCACCTCCTAAAACACCCCGAGTTAATCTCCCTCCGTCGCTTCTCTAAATAGCCAGGTATAAACCACGTCACCCCTATCCTCCTCCACGCCTTCCGTTCTTCCCGGGGCTATATCTCTCGCCTTTCTCGTCACGGTTCAAATGTCAGGGCGAGGCCGAGATATATAGGGGGCAGAATGAAATTAGGCCGAAGTAATGAGAGCGATGAGCGTAATCCCTCAGGTAGATATAAAGGTATTATAAGAGAAAAGGGGGGGGGGTTTCGAGAGACCAAAGCCGCGGCTTTAAATTTAAGCGTCATTGTCATTTATCGCTAGGTTAAACCTCCCATCACTCGACCTATATAACTCCCCTTTATTACGTAAACTCTTTATACGAAGCTTCTATATGTACGGATATATTTATGACCAATTAAATATGATTATCCAAAATTATCCTACGCGATATGAGTCCAAAGTAACCCTAATACGGGCAGTTACTAGGAACGTTTCCGTTTTACTCACGTTCAAAAGCTAAAGCTAAAATTGAAAATTTACTCTACTATCCCTTCTCCCGTTTTAGCCAAACTGTTCAACCCTACTTCGCTCGCTATATAGCTAAATTCCTGATAAATACGAAGGTCTAATTAAAAGGGAAAGTGAAAAGATAGTTAAAGTTATTTCCCATCGTATATTCTTTAATGATAAACTCTTTAACATACGTAGGGTTTCTCCGACAATTTTTTTTTTTTTTTTTTTTTTTTCAAAATTTTAATTTAATTATAGTTTTACACGCTTTAGATCGACAATGGCAGCTAAAAACCTTTTAAGGTAACGTCATTCCACGTGTAAGCTTTGAGTTTGGTTTTAACTAACGAAGCTTTGAGTTCCGCTTTGCTATTGAGAAAAGTTTCAATAATTTATGCACCTGAGTTATAGAATTAAGGGGGCGATGCCTGAAAACTCAGATGATGTATACATGCAACTATCCCGAAGCCGAACTCCGACAGTGCGTGAGGTGGAACTCAATGCAGTGCCAAGACTTGACTCCTCCTCGTTAGGTGTTTATAATTCATCGTTAAAAACATCGAAAAGAATAATATACTCCATGCCACCATGAATTTATTCATATTCATCTATATTTAAATGATTAATTATCTAAACTATGAGAGAATAATTAAATTCTCATTACTCTAGTTCATTTTTAATATATAACTATTTGACCATATATTTGAGTGTTTAATTTTAAGGTACAAATATATCGACTAAAAATTATTTTAAATTTCACACTCCCTTTAAGGTTCTATTGTAGGGAAAGACCATGTAGGGAATGGAAAGATAGTGGAAGAAGGGGAGATCTTGTGGATTCCCACTATAGCTTTATCGCGAACGTATGAAACCAACCGACGTTCGAGATCTTTATTGGTTCAATTACGGAAGGTTACGTCGTTACCTGAACGACACGACGGACGGAATTTAACGTCTCCTTCCTCTCTCTCTCCTTCTCTCTCGGTCTTTCCCCCTTTCCATCTACGTTTTATACGTATTTAGGAGTACGCGGTAGATGGAGGTAGGAGAACGAGGTTTGGGAAGGAGTAGAAAGCGGGTTAAAGGGTGCGGGACTATAGTGGGCTAGAGCGCGTCCTTCCACGTTACGAGAGTGGTACGTAATTAATAGCGACACTAAAGGCGAAAGAGCTAATTAACCTTAACTGGCTCCGGCGAGTTGATCGAGATTGTCCGCTCGGCCAAGATTCAAATTCGACTCAATTAAGCGCGCCAAGTTCTCTCTTCCCCTCGCATCTTCCCCAGTAAAACCTAACTCACGCACTCGATACCGTAGCACCCAAGACGCTCTCTGGAATTAATAGGAAAATTATGATTAGGCCTATAGGTGCGAAAGAATCTCTTATATATATATGTATAGGTACAGACGTATAAAGCGAGGTTTCCCTAAAATGGAAAATTTGCATGTGGTTGGAAATCTATCTTTGAAGTTGACATTACGGAGAAATACGGGGAATTTCAGCTATATTATATAATATATGACCTTTTGAGGGCTTATATGAGAAAATTTAATTCGAATGGCATTGTGGGTCGACGACTAGAAGGTGAGTAGACCTTATAGTAGCGCATTGAGATCGAACAGTTCGGAATTACGTGTTCAGCATCGGCAGACTCAAACTTTGACTCAGTTGGTTAGCCTATGGTAAACGTTCATGTATTTTACAAGCGAATATTTTTGGCAATATGGGAGCTATATATACGTATCCCTCGGCTCTAGCTTCCCGCGTGGTAAAAATTAATTAAAACTTTATATCTTTTTTTTTTTTTTTTTTTTTTTTTTTTTTTTCTAAACAATTGTAAAAGTTAATGTTAGAGCTCTATAAATGCATAGGCCTACATTTTCTTCGAAAATATTTCTTCCTTTAAAAAAAAAAAAAAAGACATCTATTAGCCAAGACACCGATATAACATTAATAATAGGGTCTGGCTATCTTTGGAATTAAATAAAAGATAAAGGGGACGCGATTCCTTATACAAGGTGTCTGTCGATTGGAAAATTGGGTATATAAGTTTCACCAATGTCCCAGCTACATATAGCTAGCAAAGCGACTAATCCTATATGATTTAGCTTTTCCGTTTGTCACGAGAAATAACCCCTGGAGGAGAAAGGAAGGGGAGGTTTAACCCGGTCGTGGCCACTATTCCCTCTTGACAGCGGTGAACTGGCCGCGACGATGGTCGAACGAGCTCGCTAGGTCTTAAAAGAGAAAACTGGACGTTAATGACCATTCGGGTGGGTGTGTCTCTTATAGAAAGATGCTATAATATCGAGGAATCGCGCCTTAAAGATACCTTATAGACGCGGTTATAGGTGTGGGGAGGGAAGAGACTCAAATTCCCTTATATAGAGAGCTAAGACGGAGGATAGCGTAGCCGAGCAAGGGCGAACGAACGAGCTGTTTGTCTAGAATAAATGACCTCGGGTCTTCGTTGCGGAGCGGCAATTATTGCTATTACCTCGTAACGCTTCTATCTCGACTCACTTTTGCTTTCCACCCACCATCCCAGCGCACTTTCGCAACCAAGACCGAGATGGAAAATTGTACAGCCAATTCGATAGGCAACTTAATCACCGTCGAATGTCTATATAGACAACCATCTCACTTCCCTCCTATAGTCCTACAGCTTCGCAAGCTGCCCCGTATCATCCCCATCATGCGATTGGTTCGCAAATATCCATGGAATAGAGCGAAAGGCTATAGATGGGTCGTTTGGTGTTAAAGGGATACTAAAGTTATACGACAAGTACTTGGGGGGTGTTTAAAATCTTGTTCAAATATTTCTTTGCTAAAACACCACGAAATCGCAACGATTTGGGTCGAAATGATCGAATTTCATATGATCGATTGAGTTAAAAAACTAACCTAACCTAACCTAAATATTTCGATCATTTAATCCAAAAAACTGGTTTCGATCACTTAAAAGTCGATCAATTGGGACGATACCAATCGCAACGTAACTCAAGTTTCCACTAGAACGTAATATCAAGTAAAATATTTGCAAGTGAGATAGGGTTGAGAATCACGAGTCACGAGAAATAATTAAAATATTACAAAGCAAATAGGTTAGACATCTTTGATTTCTGGGAAAGCGCGTATGTCCACAATTATAATTAATTTTATTGACGAATTTTTCTCAAAGTTGGTTGAATGGTTGGAGAATTTGGTTTAATAAATTAACCACGATCTAGGATTTTGTTGTTATTGCACGAGTGGTTATCAGAAATGTTTCAAACTGATCGCCTGTTAAGTTTAAATTTTGTTAAGACGTTTTAATGGATAATGCGTCTTTCTCAAATAATATTGACTTCAGTATCTCTTTAACACGCACCTTACAGTAACCTCCTCCTCCCCCTCCATAATATCCCTATATATTATGTAATGTTCGCGAATATCCGAGTAATAGGAAATAAAGCACGATGGTTCGTTAAGAGGTTTCCATCTATCTCTTCTTCTCTAGAACATTTCTTCATTACTTGGCGCTTTTGGTACAAAGAAGAGGGTATATCTTTTCTCTTAATACGCGATAATGTCTCTGATGAGGTTTGGCTAGGACTTATTCTTTAAGGGGAAGGTATTCCTAAACTTTCGTTCAAAATAAGTTTGCAGAATAACGTAAACGAAGGTGGATTAATACATAATGTTAAATCTCATAGAAGAAAAAGTAGTTTTGGTCAAACTTCTCATTAACAGGAGTAAATGTTACTGTATACCTAAAAACAGTTTTAATTTGCAGTACTCCCAAAGTTACGGAAGTTATATTTTGTTACGTATTAAGATATGATAGAGATTAGATTCGTACGCGCTGTTAACTTCCAATGATTTTTGATTATAGAACATCGATATTTCCTTATATATACCCATTATTTTTTATTATTGTTCTTCGTAGAATTTTTTTCTTTTTACCAAATAGTAAAAGTCAATAAAATATAGGGGGGTTTTCTCTTTCTCACTATTATAACACTCTGAAATTGGTTTTTCACTTACTCTCTATTATATAAAGAGAAAGAGTCGCTTAGGGGCGCCCAAGAAACACCGTTAAGCGACTCGTAATAACAGTGTTAAGAGCTCGGCCGAGACAATTGCAATCCATTTCAACAACAACACCTTCTACGCTATAGGCTAGAATAAGCTGCAAATGTCTTAACTCTCTCTCCCACCCCCTTATTCTATATGTCTCTATTTCTCCGCGCAAAGGGTCCTAAATTACCACCTTCATTTAGAGGTACAGAAACAGGGCCAATTTAAAAGGGGGTTATAAAAATATTGAAAAAATATTATACGAGACTTAGTTGATTACGAGTGTAGTGAAAATATATAACCAGTAATGTTTCTTTCCTACATTTTATTTTTAAAAGGGAGAATGAAACAATAGAAGTATACTCAATTTCGTTTTTATTTATAGGAAAATAAACTTAGCTGGCACCAATGCAAAGTTTAAAAGCCCCCATTTTCTAAATTAAATAATTCTAAAGGTATACATCTGTCCTATTATGGGGAACGCTAAAATGCAAGCGCAAAGCTAGATGTCCTATGATAAAATTCGTTGCAAACTCCGGCTGAAATTGAGTTTTTATTTCAAAACACGTGCCGAGTTTGAATTTCATTTTTTCGCGCGGTTCTGCTCAATTCGAGACTCGAGTCACGTGCTTTTTATTTCAAATTATTTCAAATATTGATTAAGCCTAACATAGGCCTAATTTAATTCTGCCGTGCAAGGTACATGTCCTCCATTAAGTCAATAATAATGTTATTTCTATGGGAGAAATGGATCGTTTTGATTGGTTTAAGCCCAAATTACATTACAGATGATGATATGGCCATAACATTGAACGCTGACGCGTTCATTGCGTTTTTGCTATGCTTGCAAACTTTATAAAAGTCAAATTTGTTTATAGTTACAAACAGTTTTAAAAATTAAGGTTTTTAAATAATAATATACAATAAGCTCATAGTATTAGATAAGCTTAAACGGAGAAATCTTTATCCGTTCAAAAGAATCCAAAAAATTGAAACATTTTGGCAAATCTCATTTCACACTTTAATAACCATTCGATCATTAATTAGTCGTAAATTTAGATTAAGGGGAGCTTAATTTTAAAGCAAATTTAACCTGAGAAAAACGAAGAATATATTAAAGTGGTTAAAATGTTCGCTCTTTGGTTTTATACAGAAAAAAAAAATCCAAAAAATCGGAAAATTAAATTGAAATAATATTCCGCATGTCTGACGAAAAACCATATTTAAAGAAGTCGCGGAGAAGGAACAAAGTTACGAGCTTGGTAAGGATCTAAATTTCTCCGGAAAAGATATTTTCCTATCGGATTTTAAGTCTTTTCTAAGGTTATAACTTTTTATAGGCATAGTTTTCTACTTTCTAGGTTCGCCTTCATTATAAAACCAGCCGTAATAAAAGGAGCTTGAAATTAATAGTCCTAGGGTATCGGGTAGTAGAAAGAGTGGAAAAGAGAAGGACGCTAGAGAAAGGAAGGTGTAATATTCAGGCGGGCCAAGGTAGATTCATGAATATTAATTAGGTAGCAGCCGCGCTGCCATTCTTCTTGCCAAGATTAGACCGAAGGAAGGGAGAGAAGAAAAAAAAACGTTAGAAATTTGCATTTATACGGAGTTACCGCTTGGATTTCGTAGGCCTTTGACCATAATTTTTATTTAAATCGAGGGGCGACAGTAGCGCCACCGTCGTGTCAACCTTACATACCTTTGAACATTTTTCAACTCGAAAATCGACCGTTATAAGGATAGAAAGCGAGCTTTACGAGTTTACAGTTCTCGACTCGGAACGTGGTCGACTATCAAATTGAAAAGAACTCTCTCTTTCTCCCTTGCCATGGCGTAATCAAAGTGAAAATGCTAAATCTACTTGGTACCTTTTCGTCATACCTAGAAGTCGATAACGGTGGAGGGTTGAATAAGAAACTAGCTAGCTAGCTCGCTATAGGGATAGTGGCGTACCGCGGACTTAATCCTAAGGATTCTAGGAACCCCAAAAGCTCGACACGATATCGCTAATGTCAGCCCCCGTCGAGACGAGCAACCTCCCGACTTTAACCCCGCAACGTCGGTATGCAAAATTATGCAATTTTAACTTTTTTTTTTTTTTTTTTCCATCCTCGGGTTTAGCTTCTTCTTTTTTCGCTAAACTTCTCAAGCTATATAAGATTCGCGAAGACCGGCCACACATTCCCACCTTTTTTTACTTTCTTTAGAGAATTTTTAGAACGCCAAGGAAAAATGGTTTGGAATTAAAGGTTTATAGCGAATCTATATGAATAATAAAACTATAATTGTTAACATTAACAACTTAATGTTGATATAAAACGAAATAATACTGTATATTAACTGAAAATTTCGTCTCGTTACATCGAGTTCAGCTTTGTTAATACATTTTAAGAGTTGAAATATTTTGTGCACCTGAGTTTTCAAGTGTCTTTCCCCTTTGCATTAAATTCAAATTGAAATTAATTACTTAGACCAGAAGCCGATGAAACCCTCCTTTGAAGTCTACTACTCTAATGTTACATATAAGAAGATACCGAGGCAAAAATCCAGAAAATTACCCATAAGTCAAATGCAGTAAACTTCGCGACAATATAACGAATTTTAAAACCGAAAACATTTTTTTTAAAGAAAAGGTGAAAAAGGGATATTATACGAAATAGCTGGCGTATAAAATTCCAGTTGTATAAAGTAATACCTATCGGGGAGGGAGGGTTTGCTTCGGAGTGAGTTTTTATACTTATTGCCCTTCGGAATTAGGTCCGCCGAGGCCAGAGCATCGACTGAGTTCGTTTCTGACTTTGGCTGGCAAAAGGGCGATGCCAGATGCTGGCACCATTACGGATAAAGCAGTCGATAGCTATAGCTGGAGCCGAGAGCGCATTATTGCTTAAAGGGAACAAATTGATTCCTTCCTCCATCCCCCATCCTCTTTCCCTTTGCCAAACTAAAGGGTCCCGAGCATTCTCCATCATAGCGTATACCGGGGGTTTCAATCGGGTGCTGCCATGGACCTCGCTTCGTATATACGTTTTCACACCGGAACGCGATCCGTAATTCCATACAGGTATAAAGGATTCGGAGCGCGAAGGCGGATGTTTCGAACACCGATTATGGATTACCCGAAAACTATACGGTTTTGCAACGCGGCGCCCAATCGAGGCCCAATTAGTTTAGAGTGACGAATCGAAGGGTCCCCCCACCTCTCCTCCCCTCTTAGCTTTACTACCACCCTTCGGATGGATAAAGTGGTTAAACGTTGGGCCCGAAGGTATAGCGCGCAATGGATGATGACCAAAACGTTAATAATCAGTTTACAAGGCCGGGGGTTAAATAATGATCGAGTAAAAACTATCGCCGGTCTGTAAGTGGCAGCTAAAATGACAATTGTTCATTACCGATCGAAGTTATGGCTGCAAACTAGAAATTCGATTCAAACCAGGTGGGATCACGACTAATTTTGACGTTAGATATAGGAATATCTAGATAATATAATAGGTTTGAATACGAATTTGTAGCTGATGGTTTTTGGTTATACGCCCACGCGTTACAAAGGCAAAATTTCAATCATATATAGCAGATGTATAATGAACAGTTAATCTATGGAATTCTCGTTCTAACAAAGAGTATACCTCAATAAGCAAAGACAAAGTATATTTTTATATTTATGCGTGATGTGGGATATTATAAACTTATTGTAAGAAATAAAATTATAATTTATAAATTATACAATATATTATAAAGTCAATGTCAATATAGCTTTACAATATATTATTTTACAATATATATTTTTCGAAAATGGAGATTATAAAATAAGTATTTTTACTGTTATGGTATTATTTCTCTGACATATTTTGAAAGGTTTTTCAATAATCTTTCCAAAAATACTACTAAACTACCATTTGGAGTTCATGAAAAATCAGTTATACCCTCTTTTTAAATAAAACTAATCATGCGTTTAGATTCACGACTAAAATTTTCTAACATCAATAGTTCTCTGTAATCAATAAAACAGATAGTTCGAAAAGTTCTTGACTTTTATGGTCTAAAAACCAAGATATAAACTAGTTTATCAATAAAATGCAAGATGATACCTAAGAATAATCTGGCGAGAGAAAAACTTTTCAACGTATACGATAACCCATTTAGCCTACAAACCGGTAATAGAGCAAAAAACCACAAAAGTAAAAATTACAAAAAATGACCGATAAAGGGCGAATGTAAAGGGAAGAAGATACGCTACCAGACCAAAGGCCTTCCTTCATGGTGCACGACCAATTGCGCAGATCAGTAAAACCTCACTTAGCCCACCCTCGCCCACCCCGGAACCAAACCTCCTCAATTTTTTTCGTTTTTTTTTTTTCTTTTTCACTATCCAACCATGCAGCCATCCTATCCTTACCTTATACCTTACATTGACTAGGCAGGGGTAAAAGCGAAGAAGTATAGCGAAAAGGAAGAAAAAAAAAAACTCCGTTTCCATCAAGGGTGGAAAAACCATTTGGAACAGCCGCGCGAATAGCTGAAAGAGGAAAGAGAGGTACCTCAAGAAAAATAAAAAATAATAAAAAAAAAAAAAAAGACCCAGGCAGAGCGTGTAGGGCGAGCCAGAACCCCAGTTCAAAGATTTTCTTCGACTTGTTCCTGGCCCTGTTTTCTTCTTTCAAAGTACAAAACCAGAAACCATTTACTTTTTTCCGACTTCTACTTCTTCTTCCAGCACGGAGAAAAATGTTCCTAAAGCGGGAGTCAAAAATTCGTCCAAAAGAAAAGGAGGTGCACATCCCAGAGAGAATATGGACAAGGAATGGAAGGTATCCATTATGGATTAATTAATATGGTGTTAAAAAAAACCTTCCTGTCAATAAACTGCTCAGGTTTACAAATAATTGTTAGAGCAAATATGCACGAATGGGTATTTGCACTGTCAAAAACTATATTATAAGTATAAAAGGTCTATCCTTTAACCCGAAAAACGTCTTGAAGTGGCTTTATAATCTATCTGAAGGACCAACACCATTAACGGATATGAAAATGGTATTTGTATAGCAATTAACCTTGTCGAGTGTCGTCTACAATTCTCACACTCTATGGCACAAAATCTCAACAAATTTTTATATTTGAGTAACAAGTCAATGCAGAATATCTTCAATAATAGTTCATGTGGATGGTCTTTTATTTGGTCACATGTTGGGTGAAATGCAGCTCTCGGCAGGTTTGGAAACAACAAAAACATCGAACGTTACCAACACCATGTATTCTCAAGTATGGTTTGAGTGCCTCACCATCTGTTAAAGGCTGATAAGGTTCGATTGGCGGATTAGTCTCAAATTTTTGTTGTTTCCAGATCAACCGAGACTGGCCTTCGTCGAATACATGGCCAATAGGAATATATTCGCGTTTATTTTTAATTAATTCGACGACGCAATTAACAAATTCAATAAATTGTGAATTTAAATTTTACCAAAAAAATAAACTTTTTACTCCACTCTATACATTCTCTTTGGCTCGTGGTATAGGGGGTTGAATTCATACACTCTGCGCTAACTCAAAGAAGGTATTCGTAATTCCTATAGAAATGGCGAGTTTTTAAACCAAACAACGACCTTTTAGAGGATGTCACCAACTATAGAGGGACCCGTGGCAAAATGGGGAGAGGGAAGGCATATAAGACCATGAACAAGGAGACTGTAGGCTGCGGGAAAACTCTCAGATACACGTGGCCGATAAAACGGTTAAAATAAAAAAGAATATCTACACTAAAGGGAAACGGAGAGGGGGCTAAAGAGAGGGTGAGGGGCATAACGGGGGCAAAGAAGGGTGGGCGCGAGCCTCTCTCTCTTTTATTTTTACTTATATATGAAAGATATTCTTTCTTTTGAGATTTTTCTTTTTTATTTTCACACTACCCTCTTCTTTGGATTCTTTTTTCTGCCCTGGTAAGACTGCATGGTTGGTATACGACGCGGGAGGTATCCCGAGCAAGCGATTCTTCAAGAAATAGGTGCAGATTCGCGTCTCAGATATCCGAAACGCGGGGGTGCATCATTCAGCCCATATAGGCATCTAGTTTAGGTTTGCGTGCTAAAGAAGGGGATTGCTAAAGTATTCCGGTAAAGAATGCCAAGTATTTTGATTATCGTAAATATTTGGAAAAACATATAGACGAATGGTACTTCGCGTGGTGATTTTTAGGAGGGATAAGAATATATATATACTAGACACCCGTAAAAACAGTGATTTGCAAAATCAGTTTTTCGGTGTACTGTAACAAATATTTCAGATTTAATGGTTATGCCTTTTGTTTATTTAGGTCTAGAATTTTGAATTTTACTTTGCACACTATATAAAGAGTCGCCAGTCTCGCGCGTCTGTGCTTTTACAAAAGATATATTTTTACCATATTGCAAGTCTCAGTGACCAGTACAAGTTATTGAATTTATTGGCTTTTTATTAAAGATAATAAAGAAAACATCATGTTTCTTTAAATATTTAAAAGAATATAAAATAATTATTAATTAAACCAAAGTAAAATTTCACTTTTTTGACGTAACAAAAAAAAAATTTCCCTTTGTTAAAAGAATCAACTTCAAAACGAAGGCTAATTTTCATTACAAAACATAATGCTTCACTATTCCACCAATTAAATTAGCTTCTCATTAATTAATGAATTAATTTTGTAAAAAAATATTTACCAAACATAATAAATTACCGGTAACCCTAAAGAAAAAAATTCTGCCAAACCTTCTTAAAACTTAACGTCTCCTACTTCGTAAGCATTCCCGGCCAAGCTTAATAGCCGTTTCAAGAAGAAAACCCCGATATAAAAACCGCCATGATTAGACTTATACCCCTTTTTACACTGAAAGCAATAGAGAGTCGACCACAAGTTATGGAACTTTATAAAAAAAGACTATTAAACTATACGCAACTACTAGTCCAACACGCGAGGAAGAAAAAAAAAAAACACATACCCCTAGCTATAAAATGATACTAGCGTCAAAGTAGAGCCTAGTTCACTTTTTACCATCACCCTTCTTGTTCGAAGGTATATAATAGCCCCCCCCCCCCGTGAGGAACGTAAAAAAACACCTAGGTTCACCTCTCATGGGAAACCTAGAGACTCAGAGTTTATTAGCTAAGACCCCTGTACCATGGAATGTTCGTAAAAATACCAAGGAGGGTGTGAGCAGAGACTAGTTACCCCTGAATGTGCATCAAAATTCAAATACAAACTTTTCGTAACTACTAAATGGTTCTTCGATTTGAGTAGTATATTCGCAATTGGCAACTCGTACAAAGCTAGGATATAAATATACATTTGATTTGCTTATTTAACGACGAAGAGACAAGGCATAGAGTTTTAAGTGCTGTAAATTCAAGGTGTAATATCACAGTTAAATCATGCTTTTAAGTTTACAACAAGGCGTACTACGATTGGTATGTGGTTCTGAAAGTTTTGTCGTCTGAGCTTTCGCCCAAGGAGAGAGGAAAAAAGACTCTAAACGGTCTATATACGGAATTCGAAATTGTCCTCTACCGGTTGAGATTGGAATTAAGGAGGCGGTGCTAATATTGCGCCAACTTTCTAGACGTTTACTGGGGTGAAAATGTATCGACGGAAAACAACTCTCCCCTCTCTCTCTCGTGAAACGAAGGAGTGTGTCTCGCCCGACCGTCGTGATTTTGAGTCTGATTTACCATGGACTGAGAAAATCGGACTCACTTCATTGTCACCCGCAGTATGTCGTCTTATAAAATGGATGGATGATTTACTTGAGGCAGAGGTATATAATAACCCCCTTCGGGGGGAAGTATGAAAGCCCCTATACTACCAATGCTAAAAATCACGAACAACAAGACCCCGCTGCAGACTATCTAGGCCACTAGCTCGCGCTGGACTTCTCAATGTCGCTACTCTAGTAAATGGTCTTTGTATAAACAAGACGGCTCGATTTGTGTTTAGAACTTCCTGTCTCAGGAGTCAGGCTGTCTGTTAAAATGGAGTCGAAGGTTGACTTCAGCTCGCAAGTTCCGGAAGTGTGCGTAGGGAAAATTTAATGAGGTTCAAAATGATGTAACTATTTTTTGGGAGTAAAGCGGTGTGTCGATCCGCCGCGATTTACGCCGGGCACTTGTTGTTCGTCGATTTTGCCTACCTTTCATACTTCCCCCCGAAGGGAGTTATTATATACCTCTGCTTGAGGTAATATTTATCAAAGTTTGGAAGAATATTCGAAAACTCGATTAGATTTTGGTCCTAGGGTAACTAGTCTCTAAAGTGAAAGAGAGTCAGCAGAGTGAAAAACGAAATAAAAAAAAAAAGAAAAAAAATTCCAATTAACGGAGCGGACTTTATAGGCTAGCTACCTTCTTACGTAGGTATTAATTAAGTTAGCTTTATTATACGAAAACACCCCCCTTTTCCTACCACCCATCCAGGTTTTTTTCTTTTTATTTTTGTTAACCTGGGGAGTTTTTATGGGGTTATTTTGTATTTTAAAAAAATAAATAAAAACCCCTTATAATTTGATAATGGGAGTAGGTCTGCTTAAATTAATATTTTCAAATTAGCTACGCGTACTACCAGGTAGATAAGTTTAATTTTGGCTTCGGAAGCGAGGAGTATACAAGAGATAATGTTTAAACTAGTATTTGTGCTAGAATCTAAACACTTCTTTCCCCAAATTTTATCGCCCCCATGACCAAAAACGTAATTAATGTATAGATATTAAATATTTAAGACTAACATTAAGTTAAATAATGATTATGTATAACCATTGACTTTTTAAGTTGGGAAAACCAAAATATTATTTCTCCTACAGTACCGCGAGATATAACCTTACCTAAAAATTTATATGTGTCTATTCATAGTGTATGGGAAGAAAGATCACATAATTCCAGGCTTCAACAGTGCTTGTAATGTCCTAACGTTGAAAGAATAGGGATAATCAAAGGGATGGTGATCCCGAAAATAAATTCATTTCATTTTTAGCTCCCTTTTTGTTTCCCTTTAACCACTTCATTTAAACATAACATCATCATATGTTCGCTTATATTCTTACAGACATATATAAGCATACCCAAAATTTGTTTTGGCTTCGAGAAATATTTTGAATGTAGCTGCTAGGTCGAAAGCAATGTTGGTGGCGGGGGATATAAGTTTGTTTAGTCAGTTAATTATGTTTTGGTTGGCCAGGACGATAATTGCGAAACCTGGATTGGATTTTAACACGTTGATTGCGCTCGACACCGGTTTAAATTTTAATACTTTAAGAGTATATATGGAGTACGTGTGGCTGACTTGTGGGTGTTATCTCACCCCATAATTGCCTGGGTTTAATTTAATTTTAGAGACGCGTATCGGGTTATAATCAAAATGTTTCCTAAAATGAAAATTAACGTTTCTAAGATCGTTATTTCGTTCGTTCGGGAAGTTTAACTTTTTTTTTCTAGGGAAATCTAACAAGAAAAATAAAAGTGCGAACGTGGCTATGTTTTCGAATTACACAGATGCAGGAAGATGGGTTGCTTGGAGGGATGCAGCAGGTAGGGAAAGATCGACGTTAGAGAATAAGGTAAACGAAACGAACCCGCGGGGGTCATTGGCGAATAAAAAAACAAGATGGAACTAGGTGAGAATGAGATCCAACTTATAAAGAATTGTTTCATCTCAAATTAATATCACAAACCTAAAATGCGATCTTTAACTGAAATAAAAAGTGATGACGTGTTGGTCACTTCTGGAAAATGTGGATACCTGCCTTAGGAAATGTCAACTACCTAATAAGTTACGTAATTTCTTTAGTACAGTCAAAGCTACAGGCTTGTACACCTTGCTTTATTATCTATGTTATTATCTAGAACATATTTTGCATTTATTTGGGAAAATATGATGTTTTTCAAATTCCAGTCAAGTGGATTTGGTAAAATATTTACTCTTACAATATCACAGCAAGGAATACAATCTCCCCACAAATCTGTGAAAGCTAATAATTTTCAAGAAAGTTAATTTGTTATTCAGAATTTGTAATCATGGAAGTACCAGAAGGGGGTTAGTTATTCCATGTCGTAATTTTTTATGCTAAAATAAAAATATTGACTGATTTCGTAATCCTTTGAAATGGTTACTTGCTTAAAACCTTTTAATACTGAAGTTAATGTTTCCAATATTAAAAATAACCTCTTATTTATTATCTTTTGTAATATCCCACGTACAAACCTATATAATATTGGTTTCATTCGCATGTATAGACTACCCTAAAAAATCGTAACGTTTACAATAAAGGGGGGTTAGAGAGAGGTCGAAGGGTGAAAAGAAATGAATTCCCGTTTCACCCTCCGGAAAGGTTGTAAAGGTGTAGGGGTGCGAGGGTTAGGGTTAGTTTCCTATCCTCCGATCTTTCGATAACTACCCCCATACAACTTCTAGCTCCTCTTCTCTATACTTCGTTTACGAAAGTCTGAAAGGAAGTGAACTAAACTGTTTTCTCTACGGAGTTTAAAATTCCATATCACACCGCCATATCATTATCAGTTGTATTATTTCAAACTGACGTTTTAGTCTCTCACTACCTTTACCTATAGAAATAGAGAGAGGGGGCAAAGGTGCTTTTGCAATGAATGTATTAGAAATTCTTCTCGATTAGTGGTATTGAATTTAAATGGAAAATATTAAATGATAATGATAATGAGAAAGTTTTTAAATTTAAAAGTTTCTAAATCAAAAACCAGGTTTTGGTGTTAAATTGAATTTTAATGAATATTAAAACATGCTATGCATGCAGGAGATCAAAATCTTTAACAGCTGCTATCTATCAGGTCGCTAGAATCTGATTGGTTTATTTTTACCTTTACCGAAACTCGAATCTAACCAAACTTTTTTTCATAATTTTTAATCACTTTTGCTAGCGTGTTTATTTTTGAAAACGGAAAAATTAACTATTTAAAAGGTTTAAAATTAGACTTAGTGAGTTTAATAATTGTTAGTTCAACTTCAGGGATCAAATATATCTTACTATAGAGAGTTTCTCTTGTAAAGGCACCTTTGAAAAGGTAGGATACGATAAAAAAAGGATGAAACAGACGAGAAGGAATAAAATTTGGAGAAAGCTCTTCCCTAATGGGACCATTATGTAGGAAATAAGAAAAGGTACGCCCATATAAGAAAGAGAATCCCAAGCAGCGTAGCGTTACACCCCCCGGGCCCCCCTCATCGATTCCAAGTTCTTTTTTATCTAGGATATTTACGGAGGAAGGTAAGAAAAAGGGCAAAATTTTATTTTATTCAACTGCAATGCCGCTAGAATCGAGCAAACTGAAAAGGGAGATGGGGTTGGTTGCTCGCTAGAGAGAGAGAGGTCGAAAGAGAGAAAAGAAAAAGAATAAAGGCGCCATCGTTTTAAAAATAGCAATTTGGCGGCGGAGGATCGTTTCGGATGGTGATGAGATACTGAGAGAGCGAGAGGCGAGATAGGAATTCTCGGATAGTTTTTACCTGCGCTTCGTGCAGGAATCTGACGAGGTTTCACCTGAGACGAGAAACACGCGGAGTGGAATGGTGCCAGCATATAGTACTTTAAACCTATCCAAAACTACTCTTCAAAGTCAGTTTGCAAAATAGGTAAACTATAAGACGGATTAATACGTAATGTTAAACCTCGTAAGAATCAAAGTAGATTTTGAATAGAAATATTTTTGAAGGGAGGAGGGAAAACGGCTGCGATTTCTCTCGCGGAGGAAAGCGAGAGGAGTCCCAAATTAGATCTCTTACCTTCGTTAAATCGGGAATTTAAATTATTTTAACAGGAAACCTAGAGGGAGAGATATAGGAAAGAAAGAGGAAAGGGATTTCAACCCACGACGTAAAAACTAATGACTTTTCTTCTCTGACTGCAGACTAGTTCTTTCTACTCTTTAGTTTTTTTTTTTTTGTTTTTTTTTTTTTGGGGGGTCTTTTCCTTTCAGACTCTATACTCTGTTTCAATTGTTTTTAAGGAATGTTTTAAAATATTTAAATTCAATAAACACGTTAGGGAAACTAGTAACAATCGGAAATAATCAAATATTATGCTCAGTAATACCCTTTTCAGACGAGGCATAACTAGCCGGTTTAATTAGATTTAGCCGAGGTTTAATGACACTTAACCGAGGAGGTTTATTGAACTGAGAAGGCTATGTAAACCTCGGTTAAATCTGATTAAACCATGCCTAATTACGCCTCGTCTGAAGAGGGTATTAACGGTATATTATTTTACCTAAAATCCTTAAAAATGTATTTAAATTACATCAATAAAATCATTATGATGTATTGTTCTGTAGTACGACGTAGCTTCCCCCTGAACACCAAAGTACTGCAAGTAGAACATTTTTGCAGGCGTAATGGAGAAAATACACTGAAATACGGAAATTACCTGCCCTCAAATGATTCCTTCTACCTGAACTTTGTTGCTCGACGGGGGAAACATTTCTACAGGCGGAGTTGCTTTAAGATTTACAAACATGTTTTTAAAATTTTAAATCTAATTTTGGAAAGATAATTGAATTTTTATTGTTGATAGAAATATTTTTTAAATTTCAAACTAAGTCTAGAATATTTAACAACTATCCTACGTTCATTGTAATGGAAGTTAGAAAAAATATAAACAATAAACACGGCAACATTCAGCGAGTTTCAATTTATGGCTTTTAATTTTACTCCGAATTATTCAAAAATTAAATTTAAAACATCAGCTGGTAAGATACGTACAGAATAGTTTTATTACCGTACGTTGCGTTTTTCCACACCCGCATAAAACCAAACCCTCAATCTTATTAATTCGGAAGAATACCTTCGCTTGTAAAAACAATTAACCCCTTTTCAACATCCTCCAAATTCAATTAGGTCTCGGCGTACCGTACCGGTAAGTTTTGAGGTATGGTCTAGGAAAATACGACCATCATAGCAGCGTGACCAGCAAAGGAAGAAAGTAAAGAGACCCTCAACCCGCTTAGTATATATAATAAGTTCCAAATTTGGAAGGAACCAGAATTTCTATTGAAAAACAGGATTTTTAGACGTCAATTACAATTCCTTCCAAGGTAGCGACTGGATATAATCCACTCTGGCGTACTCCCTATCCATAATCCAATTGCATTACCGCTGAAGAGACCCTGGACCGGGAAAAAACCTAATACGAAAGAATCCTAGAAAGGACTCCGAGTAATAAAAGAGGCTGATGCTCCTGGTGGCTCTTTTATGAACTATAATATAGTAGGAGAAGAGGAGTTTTCCCTCCCATTTGCTCGGCCGTATGACAGGTAAGACTCGACAAATATTTGAACAGTCACTAAGTGTGTGTTCCAAAGATGAGGAAGAAACTTTCCAGCGCTATAAGCTCCCCGCGCGCCTTTCTCAGTCTATAGTCAGATTTCTCCCAACTACATATCCTACATGGGGCGAGCGCCCACTTTTACAGTCAATAAAAAAAGCCAGAGCGTCGAAAGGTTAAAAATTAGTTACGCCGAGATCGCTAAGGTGGAAAATTTAAAACCACAGATTTTTATCATAAGGTGATGATAAGTACTTAACTTAATCTACTCAAAATTATAGCGTTTGCCAGATTTTACGTGACATAATTTTCTGAAAGAATTCCTATATGCTTTTCTGACCTTTTTGTTCCAAAATTTCGTCAGTAACCGTTCTCCAAATTTAATAGACTCTTTTAACAAATTTTAAAACTTTCCTGTCCATTTAGGACAATTATGTCCTATGACCGACTAATTTCCAGCTTCCATGGTCATATTGTTCAATTTTTAAGACTATTCCAAGACAAATAAAACTACCATTTTAGACCGAATTTGCAATTTTCTTGACTTTTCCTGTTTCCAGGTTGTTCCGAGATGTATGACAACATCATCTATGTAGATTATGGGTACACAGTCCCTTATAAGGTAAACAAAAACCGCAAATCCCAAGAACCTTCTCTATACTTAACCATGACGATCGAGAGCTCGAGAGAGTCCATTGGGTGTAATTTCTTCTTCTAGTTAAGGAAGCTAGCTTGTTAGATCTAAACTATACCTCCTGGTACCTACGAAATCGACGGAAGCGTTATATAATATTTTAGACGAGGCCCAATATTTTCCCGTGAACGTCACGCCAAGGTGTGGCCTCATCAATCAGGGAAAGAGAGAGAGAGCGAAGATATATAAACCATCGACCTGTACAGAAATAAAAATGAGGGATCTATTGGAGCGCGCGGGCGGATCAAAAAACCTGCGACCCACATTTATGGTATAAAGGTGCATGAACGTATATATACACGAGGTCAGGTGGAAAAATCGGAGACAGACCGAACGGCATTTTGATGGAAAGAAATGGGGTAACTTCAAAGTATAGGAGAAAAAAGTAGAGTTTAAAATATATATGAAGCTTCAGAGAAAGTCCATTGTTGATGGTTAAAGTTGGCTTTTTATCCCTGGAATTTTGGCCTCAAATAAGGCATCAATAGACAGATACATTTATGAAATAGGCGTTGTATGTTGAGTTTTAGTCGAAACGGGTAATCTTCTAGAGCGACAGAGAGTCTGGGCTATTTTGTGCTCCTTTGAGATATTTTCTCTGTAGGTAATTTTCGAATCAATCTATATTTATATATTAATACATAATTTTCCAGAACAAGACTCTTAAAGAGAAAATGAAACCCGATAAAAAGTGATTTTATATCTAAGCTTAAAAAATAACAATTCAATATTTAACAATGATCGTGGAAAGTTTGAAATCTTTCCTTTAATATAGCCTAGCTCTTTATTTCGTAATTAAAACATTTCAAACTAGGCTTAAGAGGCGCAAGAGCTTTTGATTCTTGATCGGATCGACACACGATATCAAATTTTCCACGTATCCTTGTTAAGCCTATTTTCCAAGTAAGTTTAACTTGAATTTTGATATGCAAAGGATAGGAAATCCCTTCTTGTCGGCCTTCATTCTCTGACACAAACCACTAACTAAAGACAAAAAAGTTTGAAAAGCATACAGAAAAAGGTGGAAAATATTGAAACCATGATGCGGCGTGTTATAATCGGTGTTATATTCCCTTTAAATGCTCAGTTTGCAAACTATAGCGAAAACCGAGGCGGATAAACACCCAATACTAAACACAGATATACATATAGGTTTCAATACAAGAGCAAAAGGAAATCCCAGTCCTCTTTGCCAGCTTTCCATTAATTGCCGGGTTGCCAGCATCTTGCGAACAAACTCCAGGATCCAAAATCGAACTACTAGCCTTTCTCTTCGCGCTCACAAGTGGTTGGTAACACTGTATGGGGGAACGGCATTTACCCCCTTTAGTTAAAACAATGAAAGTAGTTTTTGAAAACAGCTCTTGAAGATGCAATATAACATTTCCTTTTTTTTTTTCTGAATTTATGGTTGAACCATATTGGCTAAACAAAAGGGGGGGTTTCAATCTAAGGTTAAGTAGGTGACTGGCTAAAGTACAAGGGAAACCTAAATAACCTCTAGCTCGTTTTCTTAAAAACGAAAAGAACTTTTCACCCAAATATTTCTGCGGGGCAAAACCTTTTCGGCGTTTATTTTTAGGTTAAGTAATTTACAGCCTCCCATTTAGCGCGACCGATGAAGCGAGTCCCAAAATAAGCTCTAAGACTCGATTCGGCGAAGACGGGAGAGAAAACGATAGCTAGGTTTAAAGGAATGGTTTACCCTAGATAAAAATTGGATTTTAATGTTTAAAAGATACAGATATAATTTCAAATTGTTATAACTGAATGTCTATCTTGAATAAGAAATTGAAAGTTATTGCACCACGTGTTCCTTATTTGGTAGCTTTGTCTTGTTTTCTTTTGGTTGGATCAGAAGTATATTACACCTAATTGTTAGAATTCGTGGGTGTTAAGGTCAAAAAACACGGAGATACACGCCATTATAGTCCACGAATTCGTCAATGAATTCTTTATTCAACGCAGGGCTCCCAGCACATAGCCCAGAAAAAATTATAGGTATTATAGGTTTTAAAAGCCAAAAATATAGATAATTTATAGGTCCAAAAATATCAATTTATAGGACTTTTTATAAGCTTTTAGTTTCGAAAAATAGGGGTTTTATACGTAGGTTTCTCTGACATGTAATGCAATATAGGTTCTATAGCATCTAGACCTGTCCCTCTGCCTTTCTTTGGCACTACTAGCTACTCAGGCCCCTCTACCTAACCTCTAAAAAATAGAGTAATAATTACCAGTGACCTAGGAGAGGAAACCTTTCTGCCACAGCTTGGTTTTTTGCAATTATTTGCACTTTTTCAAGCAAAAGTACAATTTTTATAGTTATATAGTTCATTTCTTTCGAATTTTATCACCGAAATTGAACAAATTCCCCAAAAAATAGGTATTATAGGTTAAAAAGTGAAATTATAGGTTTTTATAGGATCACTTCAGAATTATAGGTAATTATAGGTATTATAGGTGGTCTGGGAGCCCTGTCAACGATAATTCTTTGATTTTTCACTTTCTTTTACATTTTAGAAGACTATAGCGAATTAGGAAGGATGTTTTAATAGACTTCTGATTGGGTGTAATATGGTTAAACTACTATAGGCCTAGTCTTTACAGGATTAGACGAGATTTGGGTACAACGTGTGAATGTAGCTTAAATGGAAGGATGAAAGGTTCCTCGAGTGGTTAATCATTCACTAGTAACTTATTTATCATTTGAAACAATATTTTTTTATCTATTTAAAGGACAACTGACGGATTTGAAGCTTAAAACGAAAAAAAAACCGCGGAAAAAAATCTTTTTTTAAAAAATTATTTAAACTAATTAAACTGAAAACAAAACATATCTAAATAATTTATTTTTGAAGCTTTGTGAATAAATTAACGAGTTTAATAAATGAAATTTCCCATCAGTAACCTTTCAAAATTATCACGAATAACAAAAAATACTTAGGGTAAACCATTCCTTTAAACCAGGAGAACCAAATATTTAGTCCCATATCTCGTGAACCTGGCCAAAAACAATACGTAACGGCCTTAAATCCACGGCGCTAAATTCAACTTAAGTTTTTTTTTTTTAATTTATGAACATTTGATAATTCTTAAACAAGCTATTTTTTTTTTTTTTTTCCTTGGGATCATTCCCAATTGATACATCTCTCGAAGTTACGAAGTAGTAAAGTTATATAGTATAAGACGGTTATATCCCCTTCAAAAGAGACGGAAGAATTATGTTTTAAATCCTAAAAGGTACGGCCGCAAAAACCGCTCTCTCACAAATCGTAAACACGATTGAAAAGCTGCCAAGAAATACTGTTTTGTATAGGAGAATGGGGGAAAAAAAAAGAGCTCTAGCTATATAGTTAACTGTTTTTGAAAGGACCGTGCAAAGGCTTAAAATGGGAAACCTTTAGGACCATCGCGTACAAAAACAAGAATCTTGAAATAACACCTTGTTCCTTCCTTTTTTCGCCCCTAAACCATATAGCTTACTTAGTTCTTAAGAAGTTAAAACCAAATTTCTTTCGCCCCCTTTTTTTTTTTGTTTTTAAACCGATTGCGCGCGTGAGTCTATCTTGTGGTGTATAACGAAATGAGGAAATGTACCCCCAGAGAGTTTTTAAGCAAAATCCCAACACATTTATTCTCTTTAGCTTTAAAGGTTTAGTGAAAAGAAAAATCGAACCGTTTGGAATCTTAAAATCCATTTTTCAAGCTGATATTTCGTTATCATATGATTTTTTACATTTGATCTCATAATTTTACAATTTTATCTTTCCAAAAGAGTTAAAAACCGTATCAAATGTCTAGTGTGAACGTGGTTATTGTAAAATCTGACAAAATGTGGAAATCATTGATGAAGAAATACGATTGTTATCTCGAATATACTCTTAATTGTTGGAGATGAAGCAGCGACTTTTTTTTTCCTAGAGATTTAACATTATGTATCCATCCACTTTAAGTATGAAAGGTAGGCAAAATCGACGAACAACAAGTGCCCGTCGTAAATCGCGGCGGATCGACACACCGCTTTACTCCCAAAAAATAGTTACACCATTTTGAACCTCAGTAAATTTTCCCTACGCACACTTCCGGAACTCGCGAGCTGAAGTCAACCTTCGACTCCATTTTAACAGACAGCCTGACTCCTGAGACAGGAAGTTCTAAACACAAATCGAGCCGTCTTGTTTATACAAAGACCATTTACTAGAGTAGCGACATTGAGAAAATAGTCAGAAGCGGGCTCTTGTTGTTCGTGATTTTTAGCATTGGTAGTATAGGGGCTTTCATACTTCCCCCCGAAGGGGGTTATTATATACCTCTGCCTATACCTAACCCTAATTTGGTTTAATTTAATGGAAGTGTTTGAATTATTATTTATTTAATTAACTAATTGTTTTTTCGGCTGTTTAAAAAAAGAGGATTTTGTCTAGTTAATGGGCCATATATTTATACAAAAATCTTGTAAGCGAATTTTAAATGTAACCGTTAATCTATATTTGAACGTGTTGGCAGTTAAAGGTGTCAAAAACTAAAAAATAAATAAACTTAATTTCCGTTTCAACTTCTCTTTAAGAGTAGGACAAGAAAAAAAGTACTAGATTTTGGAGTTATATGGAATTTTTCATAGGAATATGTCGAGCTTTTTGGTCTTATTTGTGTCACGGAAGATGGAATACATTTGGAAAAGTTGGTAAAAGATTTGGGGTTTAGAAATAAATCATTCTTGATATATAATTATCACGCTACTCGCCGGATAATTTCATCTCCCTATCTCGTCGCCAAAAAACACCAAAGCCATATAGCGACTTGACGCCTGTCACCATCGCTAGTTTCTTACGTAACGCCCCCTTTTCTTTCTTGGTCCCGAAAAATGTTCTTCGAATTCTAAATTAAATCGCGAATCTTCAATTCCGAGTATAAACTCGAATTTAAGAACCATTTCAACTTTAGCTCACGAAAGATTAATCTTATTAACCCAATAATTTAACAGCAAACCGAGTAAAACAATTGTTAAATGGGCGTTGATCTTTTTTCTGGATAAATCCTTAAGCCTAATTTTAAATTATATTTCAAATATAGCAAATTTGAATACCGA
This sequence comes from Odiellus spinosus, assembly GCA_963920705.1. NCBI lineage: Eukaryota > Metazoa > Arthropoda > Arachnida > Opiliones > Phalangiidae > Odiellus > Odiellus spinosus. The sequence continues at coordinate 18,155,491 of OY987228.1, read as the reverse complement.
TATGACAATATAGCTGGTATTTTATAATTATACATAAAGTCAACGGTCAGCTTCAAATTAATTAGAAAAAATAAGACGCCTAAGACGTCGTGCATCATATTCTTTTAATGTTAGCAGAAGCCGATGAAACCCTCCTTTGAAGTCTATTACTCCCGGGTCTTGTCTACCCCTCTCTGTATGGGTTATTCTCAAAAGGCGCGATTCGTACGCCTCCTAACGGTAGATGTTTTCATAGCGGGAGTTCGTCGAGCGAATATCTCTAGCAGCCTTGGAGTTCGTCCAAAAAACGTCGTCGTTTGTGGAGAGAGAGAATTTCCAATTTTCCGTAGACAGGGGGGATGAAGTAGGACCCCTCCGATCTCATAAAATTGGGAATTTTACCCATACAGAGAGGAGCACTATATGGAACATTGGAGTAGTAGACTTCAAAGGAGGGTTTCATCGGCTTCTGATGTTAGGGCATCACAAGCGCTGCTGAAGGCAATATGATTGGTCCGAATTTATATGTACTTTTATAGAAATTTTACCAAATTTTAAAAATTAAGTTAAACACCAAAAACGTGTCTAAAAATTCTGAACAATTCTCAGATACTTTTTGTGGCATGGTGATTCAGAAAATAAATTCCATTTTTAGCTCTAAGTTTCCCTTTAACTCGATATTTTGGGTAAAATATAATATATATTAGATAAAAAAATTCTTAACCCGTTAAAAGGGATAGCTTAAACAATTGTGGATGGGTTGAAAGATGGGCAATATTTGAAGATTTAGTTTCCAAAAATAAGTTAGATAAAGTAGGAAAATGAATAAAAATATTCACCAGATAATTACGCACCTGTTGAACCTCAAAATAATAATTTTTTTAAACATCCCGTAATCGCTAGTTTTTCGCAAAATTAGCGAAATATAAAATATAAATAGACGGCCCCATTTTTCTATCCAGAAAGAGGGAGAAAAAGTTTTTTAATTGGACCTACATAAAAGAAAGGCGATACGTCCTTATCAAGACCACGTTTCGTATTTAGTCAACTATAAGCAACCTATCATTTTTAATAAAAATCGGAGATGCATGAGGTGGCGAAACACTGTATATTAGAGAGGAGTGGAAGATTCGGGAATCAAAAATTCCGATGGGAGGTATAAAAAAAAACTCGTACGTATTCCCGAAAAGTTTGGAAAATAGCGAAAGAGCGTGCGTAATAATACATAATGTAAAACCCAATATAAATACAAGTAGTTTCATTCAAAACTAAATTGAACCGAAGTATATGGAGAGAGAGATTAGACCCACACATTTTGACCCTAATAAAGGAACCAGATGCCCCGGTTCCTTGTAAGACGATATCCCCTTCTTTTGCTTTTTTTTTTTTTTTTTTTTTTTTTCATCCTTCGGTGGGAGAGAATTGATAAGAACTTTGAGGTGCAACTCCCCGTGTTATATTATATATAGGAAAGTAGAGTTCGTATAGAGCCTGGCAACGTTTAACAGGGGCAAAATATATAAAAACCAATGAAGAAACACGTGATGAGCGGGACCAATCTTAGATCTTCATCCTCTAAAAGCTGAGTTTCCATATTTAGAAAGTATATGCAAACAAAATTAAATATGTAACGAGGTTGGGCTATCTCTAATTATCTATGTAAGGAAATATAAGAGGTAAATTTTTATTCATTTTCCTTGTTAAAAATAGTTTTCGATATTTTCGACATATCTCTTCGTGCTGGATCGAAACACGCATCAAATCAGATAGCTCGTTACGTAGTTTTGAAGTTTTTACTTGAGAATGAGCAAAAGAAAATTCACCCTTCTTACCCTTTTGTGAGCGCAGTTCAGAACTGATTAATTCCAAACGGTCTTTCAATATATATTGGAACCAATAACGCTAGAGCGCTAGATCTGATTTGAAGAGTCATCCTAAGCCTCCAATTTATGGTTGAAATGAAATTACACAATCAAACCTAGGACAGATAACAATGTATACCTATCTTCAATCAGGATCGATATTTCACTCAGAATACGAGAAAAAAATTAAACTTTATGCAAATATTTTCAATTTATAATAATTATGTTAGAATTAATTGTTGAACCAATCATAAACAGTACCAAAAATATTTAATTTCTCTGACCATTTGGGCCCATTTTCAAATTATCTGACGTTTCCCTGAACTTTTGGGGCAATTTACAAATTGCTTGACTCTTTCCTGACCTTTTGGGGGAATTTTCAAATTGCCTGACTTTTTCCTGACTTTTTGGCCCAATTTCCAAATTCCCAGACTTTTCCAGATTTTTACAGATCGTGTACGCACGTGGTTTCGTTGGTTATACTACTTTTGCTTGGATTGTTTGCCGTTAGAGGACGGTTAAGAACACCAGGTTTCGTCATTCTTCTATATCTCAAACCCAATCCATCGCAAGTTCTATCTTCAAAGGTGCTTGGGTAAAAAGATCTTCCATTTACGAGTGGAAACGCGACTTAAGTCTCCTCTCTCTCTCTCTCCTTCTTCAACTCTCGTATCCCCCCCCCCCCCCCATCGGTTTTATCGAGAGAAACAGTCGCGGATCAGGGTCAAAAAAGTTTTGAAAGAAACCTCGTACACCGATCCCTGGAACTGTATATCTGTTTTTACCGAACTGATACTATATGGCTAGGCGACAAGCGACCTGCTTCAAATAAAAAATAAAAAAAAGGCTATCATCTTAATGAGCAGTCGGCGAAATCGAATTTCGCCACATATTTTTATCGTTTTAGATGGTTTACGTTAACAAATATATATATATATGGAAAGATTGGAAGGGGCAAAAGTGACGGAAGATTTTTCGTGAGAAACCTTTGAAGGTTTCTAATCTCATTTTCGAAGAATTTTTTTTATTTTTTTGTCAATATCTATAAGAGTATATATGATAGTGGGAAAATATTTATTGCGCGCTTGATTTTAGAGTTTTACAACGGAGTTGGTTAGTGAACGAATAATATTATTAAAACCTTTGTCCACTGTCTAAAAGTACAAGGACAATGGCCAGTTATTAATAATTAACGTCATGTTCAGAAAGAAAAGATAAGAATACTCATTCGACCCCATAAATGAAAAACATTAAACTTCTTCAGTCTCGAGGCATTTTAACTTTAATCATGAGAATCGCTCGCTTTTTGAACTTTGATAAAAACCAAGATGAAGTCAGGCTCGGATTAAGTGGTAACTCTCACACAGTCTCACCAACTCACACTCATTCTCATCCAATCTAACCTACTATCGCCCACCCAATATAAAACCCATTCTCACCTCACGCTCACATACTCTAACTAATTAGACCCGTGACCTGAACTAAATTTTCGAGGCACTTAAAATCAGAAAGTTCCAAAACAGGTATAGTTTTCAATATCGTCATTAAAATATATATATAACCAGGTTTATATATCAGGTTTAATTCGGGTTTAACATTGTCAATCAATCCGCTAACTCCCCTTGAACAAAAGTATTCTTATTACTCATCCTTCTTATACCATTTCTTACAGTTTATCGTAACCTGATTTAGCAATCGTAAACTTTTTGAATTGTTTACAAAACACCCTAAACGTAAATTCAACCTATAAGTGGAAAAACGTAAGCCTCTAAAAGTTATTGAGAGAGTTTCAAATCTCGTTTCGTCGATGACGTTATTTAGTGATGAGAAAGAGAGAAAGTGGGGACTCGTTACGCTCCAAAAAGAAGAAAAGGAATTCGCCTTGACGAATAATTGGCCTCTTATAAACGCTTCTTCCCTCCTATTCGTCCCCCCTTCAACGAGCCCAGCAGCTTCGTGTCGTCATAGTTGAAAAACGCCGTCTTATAACGCACTAACAATGGCGTTTAGACATTCCCGAAAAACCAAGAGATCTTCATTGGCTTTTATCCAACAAATTATACCCATACATCCACTAACGTAAAGACATAGCTAAACGCGTTTGACGCGCGGCCGCGAGTCTAGATTCTATCGAGTTCCACCGAGACAAGAACTCGCTGAGAAAAAAAAGGGTTAAGAGAGAAATTTGATTCCAAATATCGTCATGAAAAAAATCAAAACAGAAAAAGAGATCGGGCTTTAAAGATTCTTGGAAACTTAAAGGACTACTTAAACTCTCTAACTAGTATTTTATTTTTATTTTGAGCTTTGTATCTCCTAGAAACGAAAGAAACTAAACTAAATTTCATTTTCTGAGGAATAAAATTTTAAAGTTTCATCTTTAATTAGAAAATTTGGGATTACACGACCAATCAGGGAATTTTGATAATTCACGTGCTATGCAGAGAAGAGTCTCATTTCGTGGTGCCCGAGGTATTTAACAAAGATTTGAAGCTTTAGGATCCATACAAAATTTGAAAAACAATTTTTTCCAGATTTTACCAGTGAATTTTCACTAATACTTGTTTAAAAAGGTTTTAAAAACCCTAATAAGGCTGTACCAATTTAGTATAGTTGAATTTTATGTTACAGTACTCGTACAATTTTTTAAGAGTTTGCATAATATTTTCCTGATTTTTTGGCAACATTCAAATTTTCTGATTTTACAGGTTTAATGAACATTGAGGCTTTAATTACAACGTGCATGCATCGAGATTTTTTCTCTATATAATGCGTGAACTAGCACGATTAGTCACGGAGTCTAATCTCAAATTTTCCAAATAAAGATGAAATTTTAAAAAAATTAAAAATACTTGTTAAATTATGAATTAAGCGTAAAATTGCAATGTTGTCAGAAGCTCTGCGAGTTAATTTCTGTTCAGATCAGATCTAATCTTAAGCGCGTGCTGTTTTTGACTCACAAAAGATTCTGGCAACACTAGGCAATATCCACTTTAGTGAAAATTATATTTTATTTTGTTTCATTATCTCTTTAAGGTTTAACACGGCCCATATATCTAATAAATCACCTTTGTTTCGAATCCCCCGTCCCGCGATGAAGATTTTAATTAATCTTTTTCGTACGATTCTGGTTAAAAGGAATTCGAGGGTATAACACCCAAGAACCGTACGCGGTAAACGAGAAAAACGTCACACCACGCGAGGCACTCGTATTTAGACCCAACGATATTCCCGGGGTTTTTTCTAAGGCGTTTTTTCCCGGTAATAGCGAGACGAAGCGGAGGGATCAAGAAGGCATCGAGCCAAAATGGCATCGAAAGACTTCAGTCTAACTCTCAGTCAAACGTTCAGAAAGAGAGTGTAAAGAACTTGGCGAGATTCTCTCGAAACATTCTACGGCTGATTACGCGCCAGAGAACCAATGTTGATGACCGACAACGAGCTCTTAACAAGATATCTTTCCATTTTAACTTTTTCCCGAGATACACAGCCAAGCGGGCCTCGATAACGAAAGCCGAAAACCTACTTAACCAAACGTATCACCGTGTCACCGAAATGTATAGACACCTTAAAAAACAATGTATACAATAATGGGTTTACGCAAAATGACAAAACATGACACGAAAAACTAACACTACATACTTCCTTATCGCGATATAAAGATATAAATATTGCAGCATGGTTTAATTTCGCAGCACTCTTTTTTACAACATAAAACTAATTGATACACGTCAATATACACTAAGAATTCTTCCAATGAAATAATCAAAATTCGTCGTTAAAGCTAAGAATTCTTAATTTTTTGTTAATTGGCGTGATTGGTCAAACAACCAACTATGTTCGCATTGATAAAACAACCTAAAACCATATTTTAAGGTTGTCATACTTCAGCTATGACGCGATTCTAAAACACGGTACAAATTGAGAAACAAATTTGGGGCAAACCAAGGCACAGTTATACGTTTAGTAAGGTCAACGTCACCAAGGACTACAAAGAAAGAGAAAGAAGGGTCTCTGAAGCCTTTGCTAGTGGTCTAAGTTGACAGTGACTGCAGTTATACAGTATAGGCAAGCAATGGGCAAAAACGTTTAGACATCGATTGGTTCCACCTACACATCGAGAAGGAAAAGTTGCCTTCCCAGCTGTCATTAGCCATCTCAAAAAATACCGCCCTTCCCTCCTTCTTCCCATCATCCGCGAGCTAGGGAAAAAATGTCCCTTCTCCCGACACTCCGACATACCTCACCCGCGTGGAAAACGTAGGAGACCCAAGTCACCCAACACTAGCGCAGGGTACGCGCGGCTGTATATGGGAAAACTTCTCTCCGGGTAACCTTATAGGAGCGCGAGATGGCATTTTAATCAAACAGCTGTCATTTCGGTCAATATAACGGGCACAAAAGAGAGTGGAAAAGGTGTCTCACCCCTGACGCGTGGGAGAATTCTCGGACTACGTATTTGGATTACGTAATGGAGGTGATGGGACCGCGTCCACCTTCACCTTAGCTCACCCTTTCAATAAGTAAGTCCTCTTATACAAGGGGTAAAAAAATGGACAGTCGGTACTTTCCCACGTAATCCTATATAATATTTCAATAAGTTGGGAAGCGCGTGTGTATGACGGATATCTTCAAGGTGACCTTTATGGATTAAATATCGACAGTAGAGCTAATTCTCTTCGAAATAGGTTTGTTTTAAACGCCTTATCCAGAGGACACCCAGAACGAACGATTGAAGCACTTGATAGTCTATAACACGATTTTAAGTTTTAAGTTTAAATTTGGCGAAGGTTCGTAACTTCCACACCTCTTTCAGAGCTTTCCCTTCACTGCCGTATTCACAAACTCTCTGTGAGCTCAGTTGACTCACAAAACTGGCAACACAATGGAAACGGCAATTAACTTCCCCCTTTAAAGTAAAAGCAAGAATCCATTCAGGTTCCATAAGAATATAGGAAGGCCGCGATTCAATAACCATCCTCCCAAACTTTGTAGCAAAAGTTCGTCTGCTTCGAATCAATTTTTCAAGTAAATCGCTTCTGACATTATATTATTAACCCGCGCCACTAACGACCTTGACATAATATTTTAGGTAATAAAAATGGAGCCGACCGAAAAAAGATCTAAGCGTACAAATGTTGCAAAAATTGCAGACGAACTTTTGTTACAAAGTTTGGGAGGATGGTACCAGAGGCTAAAGCTATGCTCCCATATTCTTATGGAACCTGAATGGATTCTTGGTAAAAGATATGCAAATGCATCTTATTTATGCTTTCAAGGCATTATCATTTTGAGTCCCAATTTGTGGGAAAGTTCAATCTATACTTATATACACGGCACCAATCAATCACTCTACGCCAAATAACACGCGGATGCAATTTTCCCCGGTGACATATCCTTTTAAAAACCTTTTTAAACAATTCTTTCAACGAGTGCGGCTATAATACAGTTTGAATGGTGCGTAAATTTTAATTTTCATCGAGTGTGTTATATTTTAAACATCCATTTGACGCGTGTTTGGGTTGTCTCTTTTCAACGTATCTTTCTACTTTGGGGTCACCCACGAATTACGACGAGACGCCACTGAAAGGAGCTTGAACCGACAGAGGAAAAGAGAGAAGACAAGATCGAGATGGGACGGATGGTTGGGAGAAGAGAAAAAACTTAAAAGGCGGTTTGAGCTTAAAGGTGGTGGTGCTCGTTGCTCTTAGCATTTGGCTCGAGCAACTGGAAGGGAAAAAGTGTGTAAGAGTATTTTTCCGTACCCCCTTATAGCTCGCACCATCAAACCTGGACTCGCTCGACGCCAATCTTGAGAAACTTTCCGTCTTGTCTAAACAAGAAAGAGCCTAGAACCGCGATAAAAACTTTTTAAGAGCCATATAGCTCTCTTGACTCGAAAAGCCGGAGGTAACGCGGAACCCACCAGCAGTCTTACCGTCTTCTTAATCGAAGACGACGCGCGAGCTGACTATTTAAGAAAAGCTTTAGAACTAGGCACCCGCGTCGCCAAAAATACACTTTTTTTATCGCGCCGGTAATACAGGCCGTTATATTTAACCCAAATACACTTTCTTCCTTCGGAAAAACACGCGAAGATGACCCAGGACGCACTCGTCCTATATAAAAGTTGACTAAAATGTAATACCTCTCTGTTCAAACTTAAAAACTAGCCACGTGGCATTCCCGTTCATATTCTAACCCAATCTCTTTACCCCCCTGCTTATAGAACAACAAAAATTGAGGGTTGATCAGCGATTTCAAGCGCATCAGCTATTCATCCATCGTCATCGCCTCTCTCCGTCTTAGTCATTCTAGTTTTGAATAAGCCTTTTCTTGTAAACAAATAACTTACGTATATATAATAAGAGCAAAAGGGGATATTTAGTTCAATGGGTTAAAGTTAGATCGTTTCTCACGCATTTCCTTCCGAAAAATTTAAGCTTTAAAGCGAAGCGCAGCCTCTCCAAATCCGGACCAAAATAAGAAAACATCACCTTGTTTTTTGGCAAAGAGAAAAACGCGGAAGAAGACCGCGTGTAATATTTTTAGAATTATTTTGTTAAAAGAAAAAAAAAGAAAGTAAGAAAACACGCGGAAAAGCTTTGAAAAATGCTTAGTCTTCCGCGGAATCACCAGGTATAAACGAGAGTGCGGGAGTTTTACCCCCTGAAAGAGAAAACATATTAGAAGAAGATGAAAATCGCGCGAGAGCTGTTCAGAGTTTTTTGGAAGGTGCAGGAGGAACATCACTTAAGAAGATCGTTTATTCCATTTAACCCGACGTATTTAGTACAAGCGTCCTGTCATGTCACTAGCTACGCGGGTTCCTTGAGAGATCTTAACTTATATACATGCATATATACAATATCTTCAGCGCGCATTTAACCGTAAGAAAATTGCAAGAATTGCGGAATTTCTTTTTACCGTTCGTTTATTTTGACTAAAAGATTTTTCCATCCGGTGTACCGTATCGGTAAAATGGGGTCGACATATTTTAAAAATAAACTATCACGTGAAAAAGAAAAATTGCGCATTTTACAAAATGCAGGCTTACCCGGATGTAACTATGTAATTCTTAAAGAAAAATTATTAAATTTGATAGTTTTGATTTAATGTTTTTGTAAAATTCTAATCTAAGTGGGGGTTATTTACTTTTGGCATCATTATTTAAATAATTTGAGAAAATCTTGAAAAACTTAGATTACGTGAATATGTAGCAATTAATATACAAATTAAAATTATGACGATTGAAATAGGACATATCAATAAAGCGCTTTTTCAAAATAATTCTGAATCTTTGAGCGTGTAAAACTTAAAATATTGAATTAATTAACTTAACTCATGAATTATAATATAGAGTTATTATATTTTTAAATAAATCTGATATCTCATTCATAAATAAATATATCAATGCACCATTCAAATGAAAATTTAGTCGGCGATCAGAGCGTAAATAATGGACGGAATACTGTCCGTATATCCTCAATATTTCGGTGAATATATGAAAAAGAGATGAATATAGAACTGCGCCAATAAAACGGCGCCAAACTCAACCCTTAATGCGATTTTGTCACCGCGCGAAGAAATACCCAAAAATTTCGTTTCCACGCGGAGGTAAGCTAGTACGGATCCAGCATGCATCTAGAAGGATATGAATGAGAAAGGAGGACCAGCTAGCAACAAAAAAAGGAAGACTTTGGCGGGAAATAGAGAATGGTGGAGAAGCCGTTTCCTTTATGTAAGCGACCGAATTGGCGGGAAGTTATCGCGTGGAGCTGCTTATATACAGTCAGTATATCACAATGAGTTTTCAAAGCGTACAAAGCTAGGTTACCTTAAGTTCTGTATAAGAAATAGATGGTCAATAGAGTGGTAAGCGTTGAAATCTCAAACTGCTCTCATAGAGAGTCGAAAAAGAGAACGCTAGTGATACTACGGCGGAGGATTACTTAATGTCGCAGTTTCTATCGAATCAAAAATAGTAAGACTCATTTTGACCTCGCGAGGTGCTGGCTACCGGGAGAAAAAGCGTAAATTCGTAGCCATATTTCATCGTAACCCTGATGTGGTGCGGTAAAAGGCGATCGAGGAGAAAAAAAAAAAAAAAAGAAAATTCTTTCGAAACCCTCCATCTAGGATAGGTGGCGCCACCGGTGATGTCGGCGAAAAATGCCTCAAACCCCCCACTTATTTGCTTTTACGGAAGTTAGACAGCCTATACTGGATATCGCTATCCCCCTCTCAAAAAAAGAAAATGATGTCGATTTAGTTTCGCGGGCTATAATACTTAGTTTTCACTAACGGAGATGGAGAAAGACGTAAAAAACTGAAAAACGCGAAGGTGCAGTGTACCTATCGACAATAAATTCAATTGTGTGATTCGTGATTTGACGTATACTCTGTCATGAAAGTGAAAACGCCAAAAATTACAAAATAACTTGGACCATTTGTTTTTGATTCAAAATTTCTTAATATTATTAATATTTTTCCAATTTACCCCCTGAAGTTGGCTTTTTCGTGAACACAAATTCATATTCTTTTCCTGTGCAGATATTTTGAGATTGATTATGTAAGAATAAGATGGGATTTTATGAATAGAAACAAAACGTCGCTTTTCTAGCGGAAAATAATTTTACTGTAAAGGTGTCGTATATGGTTCAAATTTCAAAACCTAATTTTAATTGTCTTTCAACGAATATGTAGGCAGAGACCATTTTGATTTCCGTATCTACAATCTACACGACGCGTTCGTGTTAAAACAGACAGGGGTTATTCACTTTTTTTTTTTTTTTACCAGATATAGGAAAAATTATACCAATTTAATTAAAATTATGTCTGAATTCTTAAGTTAGTCTGGGGTCATAATGGCGATGACATTATAGATGAGAAGGTTAAAAAAGTAAAAACGGTTTGAGGGAATAGAGAAGGGGGACAGACAAATTCTGTCGATTCCTTTTTGGTTTTCAGCCCGCTCCTAATCCGCTTAAAAGGGTTAGCAATTCCAAGAATGCGAAAAGGAAAAGCGAAGGAAAGAGATAGAGAAAGTTATATAGTCTGCATTGAGTTGTCGCAACCAGACCATGTTCAAAGAAGAAATAGAAATAACCCGACTCATCTGGTACGGACATGAGCAAAAGTACATAAATGCGGAGTGGTATAATTAACACATGCTGTTGAGAAAGGACTGTGCTAAGCGATGACAACAACCGAACCTACATACTAATTGCTGTACGTTAATAATAATATCAAAATAAATTTTAATTAGTTTAGAATCTCATTAAAATAAAATTCAACCCTCAAGTTTTACATTTAACATGGAATATAGACAAGTGATCGCTTTTGTAGCCTCTTATATTTTTTGATAGATTAACGAATAATATATACTCCTAAGCCTTGGTAAATAAATTTCAATTTGTACGAGAACGGCTGTTTTATCTTTCCCAGAACCTTGATTAAACCCTGAAAGCATATACAAATTAAAAACAATCGAAGTTGAGAAATTGAAGTTAATTCAACATTAATATCGTAAGAGACTTGAAAAAGAAGCGGTCGAATTTTCTAAAATTTTCAATTCCAAAACTTTATCACACATGCACTTCTCCAAACTTTAACATTAGCATATTTTCGTTCCTAACACTATTACACGCTTAACGGTAAATTATTTTCCATAAAATTCCGAGTAATTACGTTACGGGAAGCGTCATTACTAGGAATCTAAAAAAAAAAAAAATGTAGTGGATATATGATTAACAAGTTTTTCACTAAAAAAAATCCTCTGGGGTCGAGGGGAAAGCAAACCTGAGGGTTGAGGGGAAAAATATTATATTATTGAGAACTATATAAGCTTGTTATTTTTTTGTGCCGATTTGATTGGCTGAATGAGAGCTAAAAAGCGATATATACGAAGAGAGCTCGTTCAAGAGCGTAGGCGTGTAGTAGGAAAGAGCTGAAATCGCGTGATAAGACTAACTAAAGTATACCGCGTGAGAGTGAGGTTAGACTAAGAGGAAGAAGCTCATTAACGCGGCGCAGCACCTGAACAGGAGCCAGTAATTTCCTGTTCGACGCCCGATCTGTTTTCCTTTCATTTCCTGTTCATTACTAGCGACCCCGCAACCGTTTTTTGGGAACCCCGACACATCCCTCCTTTTACAAACCTCCTTCTTCCTCTCCCTTTGGTCGGCCCTTATAGCTTATAGCAGACGGGGGAAGGTCCATAAAGATTAACCCTAACGGTGTTTAAACATCGGGCATTCGCCCTAATTAGATACCAAAAAAGAATGAGGTTCGGAATTAATGATTAAATCGAGAGGAGAAACTAATTTGAAGGATCGCTTTATTAGTTTGCCTAATACAAATAATTTTATGTTAAAATTACTCGAGTTTAAAAATGCAAGCCTGACTCAATTCGGGCCTCGTCAAATTGAAAAAAATTCCCGAGACTGATTACATTGCTTTTCACTTCAATACTAACACTTAATAACTAAAGATATCGGCTTTCCAAATGAGGATATAATTCCAACAGAATTGGACTAAATAGACCAAATTAAATGACCCAAATTCAACAAATGTGGACCAAAGACATTTAAAATTTTGGTCCACTTTTGTTAAATTGAGACCATTTCATTTAGTCTTTTGGAATTTTCTAATTTGGACCATTTTTAACCAAATTAGAAGAAAGCCGATTCTTTGGTTATTCTATGCACGGGAGCACATTGAAATGAAATGCAGGCACATGTTAAAACAGTCTCGGGAATATCACGTGTTTGACGCCAGATCAATTTGACGAGGCCCGAATTGAATGAGGTTTCATATATACTTTAAACATACGCGTGTATTTTGTATATCAGTATACAACATTACAAATTATACCTATTATAGTAGAGTACGGGTTTTCTATGTTAAATATTACGCTTAGCAAGATTGTGGAGCTCTATAAGTGCTTTGGTTAGATACAATTTAATCACAACATACATGGCTACAATTTACAGAATGCTAAAACATACGTGCGACCGAGGCTTTGATGTAATCGGTCAGGGATCTAAAACAAACGATCCTATATAACTGTATCCAATATAATGGGTCAAAGGTCATTCTGCTATACTAATCTAAAGGATAGCATTAATCATATTAATAGTCAGAAACAGTATATGTATAAGAAGACTTATCGGCTTTTTGCGTAGGGTTAGGCGATGGGCAGATCACGTTCTCTGGGAGCGTTAAAGATAAAGCGACTTTACCATAATCATTTGAAAACTATAGGTTTAACTCATTCGTACGAGTTAAATAAATATTAATTTTTCGAATTGTTTATAGTCTTAAAGGGAGAATACAACCTAAGAAGTTTTTTATAGTTTCTTTACCGTTTAAAGGGAGAATGAAAGGCCAAAACAACCTATTTTTAATCGATTAAGAATGCTAAAACAATGAGAAAAACAATAATATAACTCACCAAAAATCTTTCGTTATTTTATAATCAATTTCCAAAGTTCCGAAACTTGCAGATGCTAAGCCTTGGCTACCTAGCTCGGCGAACTAGGCGAGCACGAGCCTTTTTTTTTTTTTTTTTTTTTTTTTTTTAAATATTCCCGTCTGATCTAGTCGCCAATCACGAGCGAGTACATATTTTTAAAATACGCAAACTAGCTCGTGATTGGCGACAGGAACAGCCGCGAATATTAAAAAAATACAGGTCGTGCTAGCCTAGTTCACCAAGCTAGGCAGCCTAGGCTTAGCATGGGAACTTTGGAAATTGATTATAAAATAACGAGTTATATTATTGTTTTTCTCATTATTTTAGCATTCTTAATCGATTAAAAATAGGTTGTTTCGGCCTTTCATTCGCCCTTTAAATAGGCCTAATCCACCATTAAAAAAAAATACAAACGAATTAACTATAGAAATAAATTTAAAACTTATCCAGAAAAATTTCTTAGTTTAATTCATGGAGATCCTGAATTTCTTCGCATTAATGGGTCACCGACCAATGAGCAAAGACCCGTCGTTTAGACGAGATCTCAACGAGACGCTGCCGAAACTCAGGATATCCATGAATCCGGGTAAGTTTTAAATTTATTTCTAGTTTAATATTATTTTGTATTTTTCTTTGACTGGTGGATTAGGCCTATTTAAACGATAAGGAATCGATAAAAACTCACTTGCTATTAGGTTGCATTACATCTTTAATACAAAATAGTATATTATTATCCAAATTAAGATAGTGGTCCACGAATTTATGAAGAAAAAAATATCTATTTTAAAATTTTGTGATTTGGGAATTTTGACTAAATTTTAACCTACAATGGGTGCGTTCCTGTAAAAGGTTCTATGCAGATTTCATAAATGTAAAAATAAAGATTATACGCCTACTTGAATAGGGTTATCTAAATTTTCCCAGAAATCTTTTGATTTTATCTTGGCGAGGTCGGAAAATACTATAAGAATGAACCAACAAACTCTCGGAAAAAAATATTTTTAATTGGTGAAAAGTACTTCATAATTTGCTAGTCTCTCTCTATACGAATGGGGTTTCACCACACTTATCTAAACTTGTCATATTTTAACCTCATCTTGAAAAGGGCCCACAAATTCTCGGAAGCATCAATAATTATTAGTCATAATCCCAAAATAAAAACTATTAGGCCAAAGGTATCTACACAATTTATCAGGGTGGCCCATTAAAGAAGGCCTTGGAGTTTCTAACACTACTGTTTCGATTTAGACATGGTCATGCGAATGAAAACCTTCGGTAAACGTGAAGAATATATTTACAAAGTCATCTTGAAAACATTTAAGAACCAAAATATAATTTAGAGTCAACCCCCCAAGCTGGTCATGACGGATTCCTGATGGGAACGTGCAGGATGAGAGGGAAAAAAAAAAAAAAAAAAAAAAAAAAAAAAAAATCCAAAAGGAAGGGGTCTCTTCAGTTACTTCCTTCGAAGTTCGACCCTACGTCCCTACCGCGTGTTCTCAATACTTAGTGGTATCGAGAGAGCGCAAATGGGGGGTTAAAACCCTCCTCAGACTTCCAATAGAGCGTTCAGTGGGTACAAACCTAAGTTCCTTTAAGTATTTGTTCAAATCAATCGTTGGAACAAGTTTCATGCACGCTGTAATCTGATCATGACATTAAAGATGGTCTATTTCTCTATGAATTTGCAGTGTGTACAAGGCAATTACCAGTATAATCACCGATATAAAGTATAGTGTAAACTTTGCTTGGTTTAGAATATACAGTATAGACCATTCTCCATCTTATCTATATCCTCCATACATACTATCATCCCCTTTATAAGATCAACATCAATCCATCCAGATGATTTGAGACAATGAACTGATTACGGAGGAAAGATAGAATGATCGTGGACGCGAGTGCTTGGGAAATTAACTCCTTTATAGGTTTGCAAACATTGTCTCGATTTGGGTGAACAAACTGTAACTACAGCCAGATATATATTGCGTAGGAAAAAGGGCACACATCATGGTACGATTTCAACCTCTCCTTTCTTTTTCTCCAATACAGCCGGTTCAATTTATTTCAGGCAACTAAGTAACGTTTGGGGTAAGGAGACAGTCACTATAAGGATGCTTAAAGTACAAGTCTAATCAAAAAATGTTATTTTTTCCTTCTGTCAAGTGATAAGTACAAAGTATGTCAATGATATTGAAAATACATGGGAATATTTCCAGTTTAATAATTTAATATTTTTTTAAAAATTCGTATATTTCTTTCATTTATTGGCCGATTTTGGAGTGGATGGTCTTATTATTAAGCTCTCAGTTAGTTCTACATCAATAAATTTGTATCCATAAATTGTGAATTAAAACGAGAGTCGTCCTTTACTAAAAGTCGCTACTCAAACGTTGCTTGAAATTAGTCGAACATTGTATTGTTTTATATTATTTTGAAAATAGAAACGAATCTTTGCATGACGACGATGAAAGAATATTATATCAAAGAACAATGGAGTGCGCCCTCGAACTATACAAGCACATGGCCTAAATGAAACTCGGGTAAAAACCCTTCGCGCCAATTTGATATATATTAAGACAAAATAATCTTTTGTTTCGTTTGTAGCTGCGGAGTTTACAAACTATACAAAGAAAACGGGGCAGAAATATTAGAAAAATATAACTCGCTTCTTTTCTAGGCCGGAAACGTTGGGGGTATAGTGCCCCCTTTCCCCCCTGTTGTGCCGTTATACTTTTCAAACTTCCCTGTGTGTTTTAACGACAATTTTTTGGTCATATCGCTAATGAAACCCATATGGTATGGCCCTCTATAGAAAAAGAGAACCTTTTTCTTATATTTCTCAGGAAAAACATCGTCGCCGAGGTGTGAGAAAAAAAAGGAATGGAACTGAGTGTGCCCTAACAGAAAACACATTTTTGATTTCTTTCTTTTGGCTCCTGATTTTTCACAATAGGGGATAGCTAATATATATTGTAAAATTGCCATATAGGATTGAATAGCGGGAAATATATATAAATAGAGAGGGAGAAAGAGAGATTTATGGAAATAGACTTTCTAAGAAATGCCTTAAGAATATCTTTCTTATATATAGAAGTAGCATTTCCTTCTTATACTAGATTCGAGGGTTAAAAGAAAAAAGGAAAATGGTATATAAAAACCCTATTGGATTCGATTCGCCGTTATAAGTAACGGGTCTTTCAAAAATGGAAAGCTATTGGCGCCAAAAAAAGAAAGAAAAGCATTCTTGGAAAGCGAGTTTGACTTTTCGCAGTTTGGAAGGTAGATATAGATGACGAAATATTTTTTTGGGATTATATAAATTTTTACCTAAAAATATTTCATATTTAACCACGAGGAAAAAGCCATATTTAAAATTTACAAGGATATTAGGCTTGTCTACTTTTTACCTAATCCTCTGCTCAGAAAACTTTCACATTAAGTAATAAAAAAGGGGAAATTAAGGTTTTTTAAAGGAAGAATGCAATCCGACAATTAAGCAGTTTTGGAAAGGTCCAAAATTTGGGGATCCAACTAGAATTTTAGAAATGTTAAACTGTAAAATTTTGGAGTTAGGTGTTAAAGTGAGGCTGTCACGATTTTATCATAACTTGTAAAATCCTTTAGGGTATTTTAAAAATTTAACTAACCCTTTAAATCTAAAATATACTTTTTAAAATTATTGCCAAAAATGTAGTAAAAATAAAACTAGGGTTAAAAATTCCATGGAAATGTCCCCAACTCATCCTCCATCCTCATTGTTGCCTGTGTGCTCGCACCTGTTTTTGCCTCGAAACTAGTTCCCAAAAATCAAAACTTCTAAACGTAGGGCTCTGGTCAGTAGAGGCAAAGGCAGGACATAATGGAGCACGTGGGAATGTGGATGGAGATGCGTTGGGGGTAAAAACGAAAAACTTGTTATTATTGTAAAAAGACTAAAATTTCACTCTTGTAATAAAATTCAAAACTTGTAGTCGCAAAACAAAAACTCTGTCACTCTCGGACACAGAGCAAATAAATAAAACTTTAAAACTTCAAAATAAATGTAGTGGTTGGGTAAAAATCAAACTCGCCCCTACAAAATGGTGCCGAAACCTTCGGGAATTAATTAAATTAACGTAAAAAGATCTAGTAAAACCTCGGTCTTTAGAAACTTAAACGCGTGAAAATCAAACGCGTGGAACTTCGCCAAAAATCAGCGCGAGTAGAAACTTCGCGAAAAATCAGCGCGAGTAAAAACTTCGCGAAAAAATCAGCGCGAGTAAAAACTTCGCGAAAAAATCAGCGCGAGTAAAAACTTCGCGAAAAATCAGCGCGAGTAAAAACTTCGTAAAAAATAAGCGCGAGTAAATACTTCGCTCAACTCCAAGACCTTCAAAAACGTTCGTTAAAAATCAAAACGAACAATGGCGGACCAAGCAGCAGCCGCGGCAGCAGTAGCTGCGCAAGACCAAGAACTACAAACTCTAAAAGGTAGCCAAAAGGCTATAAGATCTTCCGTTACAAAATTATGCAACAACGTGGACGGTCTACTAAAAAGCGCAAACCTGACCAGCGACGACCTGGAAGACGCTCTCGCTATTCTACAACCAAAGGAAGTCGAGATGAACGAGCTAGATCAACGGGTGGAAAACTTAACTACCGGAGCTGCCGAACGTGAAAAGGAAACATCACGAGCCATCGAATTTCGAGACCGGATTATCGTCACAAAAGCTAGGATAAACCGGAAACTCAACCAACTCGTACCAAACTACTCAGCAACAACATCCATCGCTGGATCCGTCAGCGGAAGTTCCGTAACGACCAGCAAACCAGCCACCAAGCTTCCAACACTAACGATGACCAAATTCAACGGTGACGTCACAAAGTGGACCTCCTTTTGGAGTCATTTCCAAGCCGCCGTAGAAAACAGACAAGGAATGGCTAAGGTAGACAAATTTTCCTATTTGGTTTCATTCTTAGAAGGGGAAGCGGCTAGTGTTTTAAATAATATGATAGCGTCTGAAGAAGCGTATGATGATGCGGTAAAAATGTTGAATGATAGATATGGTAGAAAGGACATAATAATACATTCCTTAATGAATAAATTAATTGATACTCAGGCAGTTAGGAAATCTAGCGATACAAAAGCTTTAAGAAAATTAGTAGATTCGTGTGACGGAAATATCAGAAGTTTAAAAAATCAGGGAGTAAATATGAAAGAAAATGGAACCTTTCTCTGCCCCGCTCTACTTCGTTGCATACCAAATGATATTAGGCTAGATTATAGCAGAAGTAAAGGCGCGAACGATGATTGGGATGTAGAAGGGTTACTAGATTTTTTGAGAAAAGATATACAAAATAGGGAGGTAGCTGAAATGCTAGGAAAACTTCAAAACTCGGAAGTTGAAAAGTCGAGTCAAGGCCAAAACTATAACAATAGGGAAAAATACCCAAAACAAGAAAAATTTAAGGGCCAGGGATCCGCCTCCGCGTTGACAGTTTATCGTAATTTCCCTGGGAAAAATATTTATTGCATTTTTTGTAAGAGTACAAATCACTCATCCATTAATTGTAGTTACCACGCGGTAGAAGACAAAAGAAATATGATTAGGGCAGAAAATAGGTGCTTTAATTGTATAAGAATGGGGCACGACCAAAATAGTTGTAGATCCCAGTTTAAAACCTGTAGAAAGTGCAATCAAAAACATAATATTGTAGTTTGTGACCAACTAGAAGTAAATAAAAGGAAAAATACCCAGGTTAAAACTTTAGACAATGAAAGAGAACAGGGTCAATCTGAAAGCACAAACATGCAAGTAGCCATTAACACACACGTAGCTTGTAAGAAAACAATTTTGCTTCAAACTGCTCAGGCTCTAGCGTTAAATCCGAAAAATCAAAATAAAATAGAACCCCTTAGATGTCTTTTAGACGGGGGAAGCCAGATGTCCTTCATAACAGAAGACATTTCGCAAAAACTAAAATTACCCGTAATTGGAAAAACTCTTTTAACTATCTTTAACTTCGGAAATAAGGACGCCCCGGAAGTTAGTCGCAAAATTGTCAGGGTAACTTTACAAAATATTAAAAACCCAAACGAATCTGTAGAAATAGAAGCTATTGAAGTTCCCTATATCTGTAGGGCCTTAGTGAAGCCACGTTGCGAAGAGATAGAAAATCATCTTATCCAAAAGGGCTTACAACTAGCAGACGACAGTAACTATGGAAATAATAACATTGGAGTTTTAATTGGGGGAGATACGTATTGGGAATTCGCTTCAGGAAAATCAGAAAGATTAGGCAAGGCCACCGTAGCTTTAGAAACAAAATTGGGGTGGGCCATATCGGGTCCCGTAGAAATTGAAAGCGCAGTCATAGAAGCTTATTCCACGTTTCACATTAGCGTGGAAGAAAGGGCGGATGAGATGATGAAAAACTTATGGGAGCTAGAATCCATAGGTATTAAAGGGGAGTCTGAAAATATAGAAACCAAAGAGGATATAATCAAGGGATATTCGAAGAATCTTAGTTTCGAAAAAGGAAGGTACGTTGTCAAATTTCCATGGAAAACTAATAGGGAAAATTTGCCTAACAATTTTTCGGTCGCTAAAATGCGAATGAAACCTTTGATTAGAAAATTTGACAAAGACCCGAAATATTTCCAAGATTATCGTAAGGTACTCCAAGAGCAGTTAGATTTAGGAATCATAGAACAAGTCCCCGATAGCGAAATTAATTCTAAACAATGTTATTATTTGCCACATCAAGGAGTAAAAAGAGAAGTTAGTTCTACTACAAAACTAAGAGTAGTTCTAGACGGGTCGTCCCATGAAAAAGGCGCCCCCTCATTAAACGACGTTTTATTAGCAGGCCCAAACTTAAACCCAGACCTATTAATGCTATTGCTTAGATTTAGAACGCATAAAGTCGCTATAACCGCAGATATAGAAAAGGCCTTTTTACAGGTGGGTTTAGCGAGGGAAGACAAAGATATGACACGTTTTTTGTGGGTCCAAGAAATTAACGGAGAAATAGATCAAAACAACTTCAGGGTATTTAGAATGACACGTGTGCCGTTTGGCATTAGCTCAAGTCCGTTTCTGCTCGCAATCACGATAAAATTACACGCTCAAAAGTTTGAAAAATTAGAACCTAGAGCCGCGAAATTAATAGATGAAGATATTTACGTTGACGACGTAGTAAGTGGCGCGAAAAGCGTAAAAGAGGCATTTGAAATCTCAAATAAAGTAAACAATATCGTGAGCGAAGCAGGAATGCGATTGAGAAAATGGAACACAAACGACAAGGAGCTTAGAAAATTGTGGGGGGAAGAAGGAAAAAATTATAGTCCTAAAACTATTTATTGCAAAAATGAAAATATAGAAAAACAAAAGGTTTTAGGCCTAAGTTGGGATCCCGAAACTGACAAATTCTCCTTTAATCTCGAGAAATTAGTGGAGTATTTGCTAAGTGTGAAAAATACAAAAAGGGCAGTTTTAAGTTCGGTATCTCAAATCTTTGATCCTATGGGGATTCTTGGACCTTTCACAATCAGGGCGAAGCTAATGTTCCAAAAATTATGGGAAGAAAAGGTAGCTTGGGATGAGGAATTAGAAGAAAGATTAGCAATCCCGTTTCAAGAATGGTGCAGAGAATTGCCCGCTCTTAGAAAAATCAAATTGGATAGATATTATCTAGATAAACTCGAACAAAATGATATTGCAAATATAGAAATTCACGCATTTTGCGACGCGAGCAAAGTAGCTTACGCGGCCGTAATTTATTTAAAGGTAACCACAAATTCGGGCGAAACAAAAATAGTCCTGGTTATGGCAAAATCGAGGGTAGCCCCTTTAAAGGATCACTCAGTCCCAAAATTAGAACTTATGGGGTGTTTGCTGGGGGCCCGGCTAATTGATTATACAAAAGACATATACAAGGATCAGATTTCTAAAACTTATTTATGGTCAGATAGCACAGTAGCTTTATATTGGATTAAAGGGGCACACAAAACTTGGAAACCCTTTGTTTCAAATAGAGTACAGGAAATACAAAAACTAACAAAAGTTGAAAATTGGGGACATTGCCCAGGGGAAAACAACCCGGCCGATTTAGCTACAAGGGGAATAAAAGCTAAAGACCTTGAAAATTGCAAAATTTGGTTTGAGGGACCCCCATGGTTAAAATTCGATTCTCAACAATGGCCAAAAACCCCTTTAGAAATTCCAGAAAAACTTGTAGATAGCGAAAGGAGAAAGGTTGCATTGCACGTGCAATGTCAGGAACCAAAATTCATTCAAAATATTATAAGCTTAAATCGATTTAGCAAAATTAGCAAACCAGTTCGAATCACGGCGTGGATTTTAAGATTTGTTAGGCATATAAAAAAGGGAACTAAAACGATAGGAGAATTAACGACAGAAGAACTTAGCTCAGCCGAAAATTTGTGGGTTAAGCATTGTCAAAGAGAAATTTATCCAGATGAAATCAAAAACTTAGAAAACAATAAGCCTATCGAAACCAAATCTAAAATAGCAACATTAAAACCGTTCATCAACGAAGATGGCCTACTTTGCGTAGGCGGGCGATTAGGCGAATCAGAATTAAGCTATCGGGAAAAACATCCCGCAATTTTAAATCAAAACGTACGCTTAGCCGCTCTCTTGATGGAAAGAAGCCACAAGGAAATAATGCACGCTGGCGTCCAGAGTACAATAACAAACATTAGAGAAAAATATTGGATTATATCTGGTCGCCAACTTGCAAAACAAGTAGTAAAGCGTTGTTACGAATGTAAAAGGCTAAACTCGAAACCTGGTCAAATGCCAGAAGCCCCGCTCCCAGGAGCTAGAATAATTGAAAGCCAACCCTTTGAAACAATTGGTATAGACTTTGCAGGTCCTATATTTGTAAAAGAAAAATCTGGTAAACAAACCACTGTCAAATCCTACATATGCCTATTCGTATGTTCCGTAACAAGAGCTTTGCACTTAGAATTAGTTCAGTCCTTGTCTACTGAGGATTTTTTGTTAGCAATTAGACGTATGATAGCCAGGCGCGGAATTCCAAAAATAATCTATAGCGACAACGCTAAAACTTTTATAAGAGCCAATGAAGACTTTAAAGAACTTTGGCAAAATCTAAAAACAAATGATATTTTAAATTTTTTTGGAAAGAAAGGAATTTCGTGGCGGTTTATAGCGCCCAAAGCCCCATGGTGGGGTGGCCAATACGAGCGTATGGTTCGAAGCATCAAATCCACATTAAAAAAGGTCCTCGGTAAGGCCGTACTTTCTCACATAGAGATGGAAACTATTCTTACGGAAACCGAGGCCATGTTAAATTCAAGACCTTTAACATTCGTCTATAACGACGTAAACGAACCTAGCCCTCTAACACCTGGCCACTTCCTCATTGGGAAAAGATTAAACAGTTTACCTAGTCAAAAATTAAATAATATCGAAGTTAACGCTAGCAGACTAAGTTTAACTAAACGATTAAAATATAGACAGACGCTACTAGAGCGTGTGTGGAAAAGGTGGCGATCGGAGTACCTAATGGACTTAAGATCCGCTCACCACACCAAGCTAACCAACCAGGAAACACAATTTAAAGACAATGAGGTCGTGTTAGTGCACGAAGATAAAATACCTAGACAAAATTGGAAAATAGGAGTAGTTACTGAAAATCAAAAGGGTAGAGATGGAAAAGTGCGTTCCTGTTTGGTTCGCATGGCTAACGGCAACGTCATTAGACGCCCGATACAATTATTATATCCATTAGAAATAGTTGATTAAAAGCAAAAATAAAATAAAAATAAAAATAAAAATGTATATTCTATTGATGTAAAGTGTATAAAAATTTGTGTATAAAATACTACGTATTTTAGGGGGGAATGTAAAATCCTTTAGGGTATTTTAAAAATTTAACTAACCCTTTAAATCTAAAATATACTTTTTAAAATTATTGCCAAAAATGTAGTAAAAATAAAACTAGGGTTAAAAATTCCATGGAAATGTCCCCAACTCATCCTCCATCCTCATTGTTGCCTGTGTGCTCGCACCTGTTTTTGCCTCGAAACTAGTTCCCAAAAATCAAAACTTCTAAACGTAGGGCTCTGGTCAGTAGAGGCAAAGGCAGGACATAATGGAGCACGTGGGAATGTGGATGGAGATGCGTTGGGGGTAAAAACGAAAAACTTGTTATTATTGTAAAAAGACTAAAATTTCACTCTTGTAATAAAATTCAAAACTTGTAGTCGCAAAACAAAAACTCTGTCACTCTCGGACACAGAGCAAATAAATAAAACTTTAAAACTTCAAAATAAATGTAGTGGTTGGGTAAAAATCAAACTCGCCCCTACATAACTCCAAATGGATATTCACTAGGATTTTCGGAGAGATCGTTAAAAAACGATTCAAAATATATACAAATACGTCATAGAAAAAAATTACCGAAACAGTAAAAATACATATTTTATAATCGCCATTTTGAATTTTAAAAATAAAAATTTTTCCCCAATATATACATCAGCACAACAGTCGCGTGGCTATTGATATCACGTGCAAAGCTAAAGGCCTAGAACCTTCCTAAATACCTTTCTAAAAACAAATCATAGAGATAACTGATAGCTTAGAATTGTACGCGCTGCCAGTTCGAGGTAAAAAAGAGAATAATTATTTTCCAAACTTGATCCAATTGTTCATAAGATGATGAGAATGGTTAACCCCATTTTAATTTCGTGTTTAGGCTTAAGGCCATACAAAATATTAACAAACAGCGCGATGCAAGTGGTTCTTCCTCACAGGGGGCATTCAAATTAAACCCCCCTCCCCCCCCCCCAAAAAAAAAGGAATAACGGACAAACCGAAGCGAAAAACTGCGAAGGGACCTTTTATGACACAAAAGGTAGTGGAACAATAAAGTCTCCCGCCGTAGGCGCAGGAGAGAAGGGACTTCTCTAAATATCTGGTCTCCGGAGGACCAAGAGTTTAACCCCCTATACCCGTATTCGCGCCATTGCAGACTGAACAAAAACTATATAACGGGGGTCCAAAAAGTGGGAGTAATAAAGGTTTTATCGCGTCGGCCCCGGGGCCCGAATGATCGTAAGAGGCAGAGAGAGTCCCGAATAAAGAGAGCTTCAAGCGCGAAGGAGAGGGTGGACAATATAATAGCGGGATATGTCACCTGGCGTGTGCCGCGTATAGCTTAAAGCGCGGGAAAAAAATGTAGGTAAAATGGACGGAGAGGATGAAGAGGAAAAATATACACTTCGGTACGTCGGCCTAACAAGCAGGGGGTGCGTATATCTGTCCCTTGTTTTCAATGGGAAACGATTTGAACTTCTGATGAAACGATCAAGGGCCCGCCTGCTGCCCCTATTATAAGAACGAGCGGGGTTCCTTCCATACAAGGGAATACTTTCAGCTCTTCTGATACAAAAAAGTGTTTACTTTACGTATAACTCCAGCATAATCAACAAAATAATGCTAAAAAACAATCCGCAATCGTCCATATTATCCGAAGCTTCTTCCTTCATAATTTTCCAATATCAGGGCTCCCACCAAAATCTTTAAAAAAATAGGGAAATAGGGGATTTTTCAGGCTAAAAATAGGGTGAAATAGGAACCAAAATTTTTAAAATAGGGAGCGAATAGGAAACAATTTAAGAAGAAATGAGATCTTTAATTTTCACAATATGACTTTTAAAGTGGTTTTTTATTTTGTAAAAGCATTTTATCTCAAATTAACTTTAATTTTATCACATTTTTTCGTGATATTATATCATACTGACTTAGTCAGTTTTTCAACTTAGCATAAAATTTGGGTTCAATATTATAGGATGATGGTACTTTTAACCAAATTTACTAGATATATGGTGATTTAGGGACCAAAAATCACAATTTTATGGTGATTTAGGGACCAAATCATGATTTTATGGTGGTTTAGGGACCAAAAAAAAAGTAGGGGGTTTTAGGTTTTTTAGGGACCTGGGGGGAGCCCTGCAATATTTTCCTACCAATGTTTTTCGTATTTTGCCTAAGAACTTTTATTATAATCTTCCTATCCATTTCATCTTTAATTTAGCTACATTTTCCCTAAAACTTAATTTCCTTAAAGGGAGAATGCAACCTAATTACAAGTGATTTTTTATCGATTCCTTATCGTTTAAATAGGCCTAATCCACCGATAAAAAGTTTACAAAACAAATATTAAACTAGAAATAAATATAAAACTTACTCGGAAAATAGGCTTATCGGGATTCATGGAGATCCTGAATTGCGTCCGTGTAAGGTCTAGCGACCAATGAGCAAAGGCCCGTCGTTCACGCGAGATCTCCACGAGACTTACGTCGCGTGCGATTGGTCGCTAGACCTTACACGCGAGGAAATCAGGAGCTCCATGAATTCCACTAAGCCTATTTTCAGGGTAAGTTTTAAATGTATTTCTAGTTTAATATTTGTTTGTAAATTTTTTAAATAGTGGATTAGGCCTATTTAAACAATAAGGAATCGATAAAAAATCACTTGTTGTTAGGTTGCATCCTCCCTTTAAACCATATTCACGAATAAAATTCTCTATTTTTAAATACAAGAGGCGCGAAAAATTGAGTTAAAAATCGAACTGTTATTTGTCGTTAACAAAATGTACCCCCGTCTTTGGGTAACGACAATGGGACCCCTTATAAAAACTCACACCTGGTTATAACAAGTCTATATTTTTTTCCTAAAATATAGGGATGCAGTGGGGGAATACGGGTATTACAGAATAGCCTCAATTAATTGTTTTCCCTAAATAATAAAATGATGTTCACCCCTTTCCTAAACCCGATAGCTGATATACAACGTTATTTTGGGATATAAATAAGCATATTTCATCATAATTCGTAATAATTAAATATAAGTTATAAATTAATTTTAATTAAAGTTAAACTGTGCTATAATTTTCACCATTACAATAATCTGGAGAAGAGAGGTTAAAGGACTGAGAAGAGAAAGGTAATTCAACTTGTTGATTAAGTTTTGACGTAAAAGCAAATTCTTTGCCAAAAAATTCTTGATTGAAAACAGGGCTTTACTCAATAATAATTAAGCCTACAAATAATGTGTAGTTAATAAGGTGAGCTTTGTATATGAAGTAGCATATAATTAAGTAGCGCGACTTCTATAACGTCATAATTTGCCATATAATTTTCTCATAATGAACGACAAAGGGTTAATTTGTTTCAACAAGCATTCAATAAATTTTGTGATTACAGGGCTCCCACCAAAATCTTAAAAAAATGGAAATAGGGGATTTTTCAGGCTAGAAATAGGGTGAAATAGGAACCAAAATTTTTAAAATAGGGAGCAAATAGGAATCAATTTAAGAAGAAATGAGATTTTTAATTTTCACAAAATGGCTTTTAGTAGGTTTCTTTTTTTGTAAAAGCATTTTATCAAAAATCTGAGTTTAATTTTATCACATTTTTTCGTGATATTATATCATACTGACTTAGTCAGTTTTTTGACTTAGCATAAAATTTGGGTTCAATATTATAGGACGACGGTACTTTTAACCAAATTTACTAGAAATATGGTGATTTAGGGACCAAAATCACAATTTTATGGTTATTTAGGGACCAAATCATGATTTTATGGTGGTTTAGGGACCTCAAACAAGTGGGGGTTTTAGGTATTTTAGGGACCTGGTGGGAGCCCTGTGATTATAAACTGCAGAAATACAACCTAAATCACGCGAAGGCCACGTGTGTTTTCTTCCTTAACTCAATATACTCGTAGTTCTTTAGGATATTAATCTAAAATAAAAATTTGATAAGACTATAGCCAAGGTTTTTCTTGGAAATTCAGAACTCTCGTTATTTACCATAAAAGGTTTACGCCAAAAATACACGAACTTGCAAACGGAACCTAACCGGACATCCTATCAAAATGAAGTTATCGAAGGACTGAAAAGGAAAGCGCGGGTGGTTTTTAAAGATCCTGAATTTAAGAAACACCTATAGAAGCCGTAGAGTTGCTTCGTCGCTTCGAATTAACTCGAGACAAGCCAAGCTAAACAATGTCATAAGAAAAATATATAAATTATAAAAAAAAGTGTATATTTATCAAGCGGTTAAATGGGTTCGCAAAAACCAAAGTGTCGTCGACTAGAGAGGGGTTGTTTTAAAATAGATCGTTTAAAACGGTATGAATTTTTTTTTTTTTCAGACTTGTTTTTCTCAAACGTAAAAAGGATGTCGTCATATCCGTCTCTAACACCTGAAAACTATATTTGTCATAGTCTAAAAGTTCTGTTAAATAAATAAAGCTTATATCCTGCAAGGCGCGTATACAAGTATATATCGAAAAATTTACATTTTAAAAAGTTGTTGGTTTTTTTTCGCCCAATATATTTGATTTTTTTTTGGCGGGTGCGCCAATTTGCGCCACTAGTTTACTATATTACGTAAAGCGTAAAATGTGTAAAAATGAAGAACCCTTCGAGAAAACTTTCTAAGAAAAGCTAAAAATGTCGGATGTCGTCAAAGCTCAAAGCTCGAGATTCATGAGGTTTGAAATGAAGCCAGATAACTTTAATTAATCGGTTTCGGTCCTAGACGCCGTGATGTAGCACTCTATTTACTGGGAAACTAATTTAAAAAGGGGGCTTATTATAATTTTGCTAGAAAGTACGAATATTTCCTATAATTTAAACTATAATTGAAATTTTTTGATAGAGTTAAAATAATTAGCTCGGGCGACATAGTTAGTTTAAAATTAGACAAAGTATATCTTTTAGGGGTAAAACTGGGATGGAGGTTTGAATAAAAACGTGATTTGGTCTAAAATTATCAATAGATAATTAGAAAACAATGCATATTTAAAATTATCACTGAATTAAAAAAAGAAAAATCCTCGACATTCTACGTCATCAATTTGATCGCTTTACTATTATAGAGTTTGATCAGGCAACAGCTGATTTTATCTCGTTCGAATCGTGAAAATATACTTATTCCGGAAAATCTTTTATAACTTTAGTCTCGATTTACCGTCCTTCTACGTCATCAAGCGGAAAAATTGGAATTTGTATATTTTTTGGAATTTTACTTCAAGTTTCTTAAAAGCGCGCCCACTCAAAAGGTTTAAAACTAGGAATAAGGGTTTTAATAGAATGGAAATGCTAAAAATACAATTAAACTACATATTTACAAAGATAAAAACACAATTCACGTCTCGATAAAAATATTTTCAATTAATACTATAAAGTTTTTAGATCCATCTCATTAGCGAAACTATAATTCAGATATTACTGGTTTTGGATAAAATCAATAGTACAAAATTATATTTTCCGATACACTTGGCCTATTCTTAGAAAACTCCAGGTTTTATAGCTAAGCCTATATGTTCGATGTCTATTTAATATTTCTTGTAAAGGAGTTTATCGAGAAACTCAATTCCTTCAACCCCCCCCCCGTCCTAAATTTTTCAAATACTGCCCTCCCCCTTTCATTTAGTTCTTTGCCTTTTTGAGGGCATCTGTTTTTCGTCAACTTTTTCTGGCGTGACAGATAGATTAACTTCCCTCCCATTTACAAAAATTTTTATCCCCCACTCTTAAGTTTTTTTCCAACTACGGTATAATTTTGCTTAAAGTTATTGGCTGAAGGCTACCATTTTTCGCCCAGGGATCCAAAAAAGGCCTATTTACCATTTGAACTTCACTGAAATAGAGGAAAACAGAGTTTATCTCTTCCTCGTTGCTTTAAATTCTATTGTCTTTTGGTGAGTATTTGAATATAGTCCAAAAGTGTTTCGTGATATCGAAAATAAATATTTCATTAAAATAAATAATAAAGATTTTCAGATAACATTCTGAACAACACTTCACAAACATAATTGAAATTTGACCTTCAACCTTGAACGCGGTAAACATCAGATAAATGAAGGTTGTATTCATATAGCCTTTATTATTCCCCTTTAAACCCAAGTGTTTCAAAATTACGACCTTAGTCACGCTTAATGAATGGCCAAGGCCTAACGTAAAATAGATTCTACCCTATATCATACCTGAATTACGTCAAGTAAGCGTATTTGTATAAAAGCTGACAACAACACCGAATTTAAAATTTGAACTTACCGTTTTTCCTCCTTGGTTTGAGTTGTTTTCTTCTGGAATTGGACTCTGCCATTCTTTCATCCTTTCATCGAAAATGATGACACTGTCTCGAATTTCTTTCAAAAGTTCATCTCGTATTTCGATGACTTGATATAAGATGTCTCGATCTTTTTTATTATTTTTAATCGTCCGTCCCGTAAAAAGTTTTTATGTTCTGAAAAGGGGCTCAGACCTCAACGTTGAAACACGCTTGGGGAACTCGACCAAAGTCTCCGCGCGGGACAATCGGGCGAAGTTTTGACAGTTTCTCTAGGAGGCCGCCAGTGGCGCTCGATTCGCGGTAGGACAGGAGATGGGTGCTAGAAATCGGCCGGTATGAGGAACAAACTCTTTGGAAGACACGCAGAATCTTGTCCTTCCCCTCTTTTCTTTCAAATATCTCAGAAGGAAATAGAGGCGAGGGGCTCACCTCGCGGGCCGGGAAAGTTGCTAGAGGTGTACGCGTAAAACTCGAGTTTCCCCTTTTACCACCCACAAGCGGTGGAGGAAGTGATCAACGATTTCCCAGGAACGCCTCACACTCATTGGTGGAATCCGTTCCTCTTCCATTGGACGAAACTTTCCTCTCACCTCGCGCAGGTTGCTCCGCCTTGTCCTAGCCACGCGGCTGACTCATTCCTTCAAGACCGGGGTACAAACTACGTAGACTTCGCTTTCTTCGTAACGACGTCGCGCTCGCTTCTTTCGAACGTATATGCGATGAAAGTACGAAATTTCCAAGAACGTATCTTCTGACATCGGCCTTTAAGACGGTTCTCGTCTTCTTCGAACTTAAATAACACCATTTTAAACATACTCTAAACACGGAAACATTAAATAATTGATACTATTTCGATTTTGGGCTTCTTTTCAATGATAAACATGAAACTCGTTACTCGTCTAACTTCTAAGAAAATTAATAGCAGACGAAAACTGAGCACAATGCTGACATCTATCGGAAACCTTTCGAAAAAAAGTCACAGTTATATTAAAATTCAGCGACAGTAAAGACATCTGCTGAAAAATATTATTTCGGCGAATCAAAATCCACCAAGTGTTGAAATCCGTGTCAAATTATCAGCTGTTTGTTGTTTACGTTATTTAATTAAAAATATTGAGCCTAAAATTAATTAATTTCGCTAAATTTCGATTTTGTAATGTATAAAGCTTTGCTTTGACTAACTCTCAGTTGCAAATTTAGCGTGCGATAAGAATTAAAAGCTAAAGGAAGTTGAGAATCAGTCTAAGCCTTGGTCGATGTGGTTCAATAACTTCAATGTCAAACCTGAAACAAGAACCAGAAATATTGACAGAGAAACAATTTACCAATAACACCACTTACGATACGATGACTTATAAATTTGGACTCACAAATTTGGCAATAACTTTGAAAGGACTCGTTTTCGCGTCATTACTACAGTTCTCTTTAGCAATTTTTAACGCGGAGGAATTGAAATCAATTAACTATGAAATTGACATTTTAAGTGTGCCAGTTAAAGCGGGAGAGGTAAATGCTATTTCAGAGTTAATATAACCAATTTTTATGTTTATTTTTGTAAGCAGTTGGAAGATTTACCGGTTATGCAAATAATGAGCAAGTTTGGACAACAGTATCAATGTCAATTACCAGTTTTAGTTTCTGATCAAGACCATAATGACGGCTCCCGTAATCCGGAGCCCGAGGTGCCTGATGTAAATGAGCTTTTAAGCCCCTTATTAAATGCGCCCTGTCTCCTGAAGTTAAGTATCTCATGAACATCTTACTACTAGTTTCTCAAATCTAATTAGCGTTTAAATTATATCTACAGACTAAAGATTGGTGGACTTACGAATTTTGTTTTGGTCGATTCATTAGACAATATCACATCGAGGGTAATTAAAGCGTTATATCTTTCATCCCAAGTGCCCTAATAAACTTCTTTTTAAATTCTGTTTTAGAGAGTCAAATGTCGGGTCCAGTTTTGAACCTTGGAATATTTGATCAGAGTCTGAATTCAAACAAAAACCTTAATTCTGTAATTTTTCATAAGCTTATTTAATGAATCTAGTGTAATATTTAGATTTCATTATAACAGGAAGGCAATAGTCAACTGCAACAAAACCGATATTTTAGTCAATATTACGTAAATGGCTCAAAATGTGATTTAACTGGTACTCTTAGAAGCTCAGAAGTCAGAGTAAGTGACCTATTATTGAAATAGTTCTTAGCAAGTAGAATAACGCCTTCATTATTGATTAGTTTTTTTGCGAATCTGACGTCAGTGATTACATAGCCAGAGTTGATGAGCCTGAAACCTGTCGCTACATTGTAACTATTCATACAGCAAAAGTTTGCACCCACCCTCACCTCAAACCTTTGCCATCTGTCAAACCTCATATGATTCTTTGCAATCCAGTTCTGGCGGAAGAAAGCTTTGAGAAGTATCAACAAAAGGTCCATGGTACGAATGAAATTGTAGCAAAATCTGATTACTTAAATTAACCATGATATTTTTATAGAAGAAAAAGAAAGAGCCGAGAAGAAGAGACAAGAATGGATTGCGGTACAACAGCAAAAACTTGAAGAATTAAAGCAGCAAAAGATTCAAGAACTCAAAACTAAAATTCAAGAGTACAATGATAAAAAAGAAAATGGGGATGAAACTAAAGATGGTACTGGCTCAAAATTAATTAGTTTAATTATTTAATTAAACGTAAAACTTAAAATCTAGTCTCAGATGATGCTGATGAGGGTGTCAAACTGGTGAACGAAGATTTAAATGATGATGATGATGAATTAGAGAGCATTAATGGTAAATAACTATTGACACAAAACTATTTCAGTAAACAATTGGTCTTGTTCAATTTATAGAACTCGAATTAATGTCGAACGAGATGTTAGAGAAATTATTGAAAGAAAAATCTAAGCTAGTCGAATTAGAGACGGCTTCGAGCGACATATCCGATAAACTAGTCAAAGAAGAAGCCAAACTACAAGAAACGGTGTCTAGTCAACTTGAAACGATCAAAAAAGCCAGAGAATTATTACAAAATATTAATCAGAAGAAGAAGGAAGTTACGGTTCAAGAAATGGTCTCCACCCTATTTAGTTTGATAGACAACATGGCGCAAGCGGAAACTGAAATGACTACAGCCACTGACAGACTCGAAAAAATTAAATTGGCGAATAAGGCTTTAAAAAAGAAGTGTAAGATACAGTATGAATAATCATCTACGGGGTCAAATAACTTTAGTACCTTTTATCTCAGCTTCTAAGTAGATCCAAAATGAACCCTTAGCATCTTTTAATAATTAGTTTACTGTAGTATATATAAATAAGCTTCAATTATGGCATTACTCGCTAGATTTCTTTATTACCATTTGTGGTGTAGAAGACATTCATAAATTGAAGGAATATCATAATTTGTTTACTATCAATCAAGATTTTTCTCAGACAATTGAAATACAGTTAATATTAGCTATAGAGGAATTTGGAAAAGAAAGTAATGATATAACTTAGTAGCTGCGAAAAAAGGTACTTAAGTTGACCCCAGAGTCGATTATTCTTAGTTTCCCAATTAACATAATTATATGTAATAGTCAAAGATGGGGAAAAAGAGAGATTGGATAACCTGGAATCGGCCAAATCGTTGATTGAAAAAGGTACGAGTGAATTTTAATTAACTACAGCTTGGGTGACTGGTGCTTAAGTAAGCCGCAAATTTGCAGGCCAAATTGATAATTCAAAGAAAGAGTCACAATCTGATTCTTTAATAGAAGAAGATGAAAAGGAAGAATATTATTCCGAATCTTTAACGACACTAACTGGTAGATAAGAAATTTACAGCCTTATAGAATTTAGAAATATAGTTACCAAAAGGGTGTTTAATCTTCATTAGAATCAACATCGGGGGAGAAATCTTCTTCCACTCCTCAAGAGGAAGAAAAGGTTCAGGTCCGAATAAGAAGAATCAACACGGGAGCCAAAGAATCTGATAATAAAGTTCAATGGTTTAGACAAAAAGATCTGGATGTTAATCAAAAGCAAAAATTAGAAGACGCTGTTAAAGAGAAACTAGAAGAAGCTGGGCTAAGCACGAATGGTTATACATATCCATAATACACAATAATCAATTCTCTAATTTTCTGAATTACTTGCAGGGCGTCATATCGAAGTCAAAATAATAACAGCCGGTTATTACGATGATGAAGAGGGGAAAGATTTTCACGTTTTTTCTGATGAAGAAACGAGGCAATTTCAAAGCATGATTATAAGCCTATTAGTAAGAGTTTTCACAAAATATTCCTTTGAAAAGATTGAAAGGGGATACATGATTGATAATCCTTTTAGACTTAAAATATGCTTAAAAACCTTACCAAAGATTTTGCGTTAATTTACAGTAAATTAACCTTTATTGCAAGTTTTAGTAATGTTTTTAAAGCATATTTTATCAGTCTAAATCGATTAAAAATAACTTGTTTCTATAGTCTAGTAACACTTTAACAAACCTCTCTTTTTTATAGGCAAGAAACAGGGAAGCTAAACGCGAAATGGATAGGCAAAGGAAAATGGAACAAAATTATCATTTTAAATGGAACGAAGATGTTTTACCTAACCTTGATGTAAATGAAGAGCTTAATTTGTGAGATATGACCTTCAAACAAAATTCTCCGCATAAAATGCACCGTCAAATACAGTAAATTAAAAAAAATCACCGTTTAATATTGTAAATATTACAATTATTATTATAATTGTTATTCTTTCTCGCCATTATTAAAATTATATTAAACATTTTTAAGCGTCGATGTAATTAGGAGTTAAGGTTTGTTTTAGATTTAGTATACAGAGGTATTTTGTTGTTGGAAAAAAGAGGTTGCCTAATTCTTTAACCAAACTTTGCCCATCTCGTAAGGAATAGTTTGGATCCATGACAAATTTCCAGCAGTATTCAGTTGCGTCAATAAGTGACGCGTACTGTTTGTTACTTTTCAAATTTTCTAATCTACCAATGGCTTGTTGGGCTAATTGAGACGGTCTACCTCTACCTTCTTGCAAAGTCCGTACGTGTCCAGGCGCGTTTGAACGTAATCTGATATCACCATTAGTTGGAATTTGAAGAGCTACGAATGTGGCCAATACGCGACACATAAATCGCATTCTAATTGAATACGGAGATCTTTTACCAAAACCAATAGCTCCTAGTAGCCCCATTGAGACTTTATCTTCGCCGAATGTCAATAAAGTGGCTGTGAAGTTACTGAGAACTCTTTCAGTGGCCTAATAAAAAAAGAAGAGTTAAAAATTGGGTTACCATGGCATGAATTCATTCTCAATTTTACTTTAGAATCTCCACCAAAATCCAATTGGCGAACACTTAGCTCCAATATTTTATCCCAAATTAAAAGTACTTTTGGCTCAAATTTTTCCCTATTTGTATTTAAAAAGCATTATATTAGACTTTTAGAAACCTAATACGCATACAAGAGGCTTTAAGCCTTTAACTTACTCTGGTTTGATTTTGCAAGACCAATCTAAAGCTTTTTGCAAAAAAGCTAATTCTTCGGCCAAACTTTGGCATGAGGGTAAAATCCTCATCATGTACGCTGTTTGACAAAAATGTGCGCAGTTATCCACGCACGCATTTAAGAACTCCTCCTGCCTGGAGAAAGGGATTTCTAG
Organism: Odiellus spinosus; assembly: GCA_963920705.1. Classification (NCBI taxonomy): domain Eukaryota; kingdom Metazoa; phylum Arthropoda; class Arachnida; order Opiliones; family Phalangiidae; genus Odiellus; species Odiellus spinosus. The sequence goes on along the minus strand of OY987228.1, from coordinate 18,120,393 downwards.
AATTGGAATAATGTGACTCCAGCAGCCATAAGGTGTAGATAAATCTGAAACTAATCAATACTATTAAACTCTTTCCTAAGATCTAGGGCTGGGCGAGTACTCGCTTCAGTCATTTTACTAGTGTCGAAAAAATCTTAGGATTTACTTACCTGAGTTGCACAACACCGTAAATCCAGCTTCAGCCAAGATTACCACGTGCCTAACAAATGGCAAGGTCTTACAGGCTGCTAAAATGCAGGGAAGAAGCAATAGACTTCCGGAATAAGTCTTCCACCAGGAAACTAATTCTCCAAGGACTAATTCTTGAAAAGGAGCCGGCGAGGATGTTCCGAGAGCTCCGAGAAACTCTATCATTAAACTTGTTGCATTGTTAAATTGAACAGCTGGCTCATCCGTAGTAACGGCGGACTCCAAAGTGGTCAGTAAGAATCGAATTTGAAGTTTGAATTTGTCAGAACTGGATGAGAGAAAACTTCCTTTCTTAAGAGTAGCAGCATTCATGAGAAGACTCGTATGGAAGGCGGTGTAAAGACATCTTTTTTCTTGCCCATGCGTATCCTTGATTAGAAATGGAGCTTTCCATTCCTTGGTAACCGACGTTTGAGAATATGATGGGGGAGGAGAGAGTCCGCATAAGTGACGTAAAAATCTGTATAAGAAATAATACGTAAATGAATAGTCTTTAAACTGGGCCGAAAAATGTTCCCGGAAAATCATTAATAAATTGAGTAGATAGTATTGATTTCCAATAGGAAAAGGAGAGATATTTACTAGTATAGTTGTAAAACATGTCATTATACTCGTCAAAAATATCACATAGGGAAAACAGTTGCCATAGAAACTTTTCTAACACGGACATGGGTCCGTGGATAGCCAGTTTGGTCTTTCATTCTAAGAAGTTGCTAGACAAAAAGGATCACGGATAAACTAAAAAGCAATGAATGTCCATAAGTTCCAAAAAGTGCTAATTCTCAGCTTATGGGTTGGATTTAGCATTCCACAGGTAAATTTACAAGGACCAATATAATTGTGACACACTAAAACCACGTATGTTCACACTAGAGACATTGAAATCGTTTTTAACCATTTTGGCTTTTTGAAAAAACTTTATTATTTGCTTGAAAAAAATCCATTTGAATATTCGAAACGGTTTCAAAGTCTCTAGGGTGAACGTAGCTTAACTACTGCACCCAATACAGAGTTTCAACCAAACGATTTTGCTCCTTGAAATGACACATTCAACCAACTCCAAAATATTCATAATTGTGAGTAAACCAGTCAAAACTGTGGCAAAAGTTACCTACAATCCAAGCTACGATGAAGAAAGTGATAATACAGAACAAGAACCCTCCAAGTCTAAGACAATTATAATAAATACTATAAAAAATAGAGCCAAGCTTCAGTTAAAATATTTGTCCCCTAACACGAGATACAAAATTTGCGCAGAACTTTTGAACATTTCTCAAATAACAGAAAAAGAGTGCATAATTGGGGACACCAAATCTACTTTGGAACATACGCAAAACGTTATAGTCATTTTTGTAACAATCCTAGTGTTTTTGGGTTTATCCTGCGGAATGAGTTATATCATGGTTAAATGTATCAATGCCCATGAAAAGAGAAATAGATGTAAAATAGTTTCAGAAATGAGCAACCCCTCCACATCGGCTACAAATAATGAGCCACCTTCCCAATGAGAACCATCTGTGAAATTTTTTAGACCTGATTAAAATTAACAGTTAACACTAATGCTAAAGCTAATGATTAGAAGACGCGAATCTTTAAAGGGTATATAATTAGCTTAAATAAAAGTATTTTTTTTTCTGTTTCCTTATTTTAAAAATATGTCTCTTGAATTTTTTCACAATTATGTAAGAAAAATTTCTATCAGAAAAGGTTTTTTAAGTTATATATCCTGTAACCGATTAATGGAAAAGTGGGCCAAACCGATACATGCGTTTGAATTTCGATGTAGTAAACGACAGGCCAATGAGCATTTGTATTGTATGACAGTGAGTGTTAATTTGAATTTCATATAGAAATAGAGAACCCAATATTTGCGAGAATTTTTTCTAAGTGGTTTTCAACTTTAATTTAGCGCAAATATGGTCATTTATTCATTAGCTTTTTGCCAAATTTGTTATACTAAACTGGCTGAAATGCCTAGTTAATACAATAGATGGATCTCTAAAACTTCCCCTATATCGCGAAACTTACTATCTAAAACAAATCTCTATTCTAGAACATAGCGGGATAGGCCCTAGCCTCTGATTGGTCTGTAACTCACTTCATTAAAATAGAAATCCATTGTTAAGCCGAAAATGCTTCGAATTTTTTTTACTTATAGAAATAATTGATCAACCCAAGAAAAAAGCAATAAGGCTAACTGCCCATTAATTAATCAAGACCTAATAAAATGTTCACTTCTAGTAATTTGCTTCTGATATTAATAGTGGTAAGAGTAGTTGGGTGTTGAATGATTAAATAAATGTCATTACTTTGGTAAGAAAGTTTCCAGCTCATCAGGTTTTTCTTGAAACACGAACTCCTTAGGATCACATCGTCTTTTAGTAACATCCAGAAGGTTTTTCAGCTCTTGAGGCGATATAATATGCCACGGTGCTAAAGTTTCCATCTTCTCCAACAAAGGTGCAATTGCATTTCGGTGAACGCATACTTCCGTATCATTTTCCCTTCGCAAGTTAACAGCAATCAAAGCCCAGAGGAAAATGTAATTCGTGACTTCTTCCAAATTTAACGAAGCAAACACTATTTCCATACCAACTTCCCATCTTATTCTCGGAAAAATTCTTACAAGAAAGCTGTCAGTAGGATCAGGTCTCTTTGATAACTGTAAATTTAGGTATTATTTTACGACAATATAACATAAAACTAAACATTTTGTTATATTCAGTTAGACATAGGCCTAATTTTAGCAGGCGAACTTTGATTATAAACTACAGTAAATTTAAACAGTACAGAAGTAGTGACTTTTTTTAAGATGACGGAATTTTAGGCCTAGTGGACGAACTCTGGTTAGCGAAATATGCCTTATAACAACATTTTGTTATATCCAGTAAGATATAAGCCTATTTTTAGCAGACTAAATTGGGTACTTATTTAGCAGATTAACTTTGGTTATAAAGAAAAGGTTACAAAATGAACTGTGTAATTATAACCAATGACCTTGAAGAAATACTTCTTCAGGTGCAAAACCAAAGCATATAGTTTTTCTCCCCAGAATTTTGTTACAACAAGGTTTTACTGTAAAAATTTACTTACATCATTAAGAATTTTCAAATCAGTCAAGTTTGGTACAAATTTTTCCCATTCTAAACATTCCAGACCATTTTGAAAAGATCCAATTACGTAACTGTCTTTATTATCTTTGGAAAAAACTTCGCAATAAACGCTGTCATAATGTTTTAGTAATTTGGTTAATAACTTATTGCCAGCTTCTAAAATACGATAAAAAATGTATAATTTAGACAAAAAGAAAGGACATATTGTATATACTTTGAGAAATTAAATTACCTCCTAATGAGTTATGAAGAAAACTAAGACAGTTTATGAATATATCCACAATTAAGGAGGAGCGACAACCGTAGATTTCCCAGGCTAGAATTGTCGGACTTTTCAAGGGTTCAATACACCATCTGAACAAATTTCGAATTCGATCCCAAACCAAATCGCATTTGTTTTCTAAAGCTAAAAATGATTTATTCAATAGTGGGTTAAAACAAAGGACAAAAATAATGATTATCTATCTGTATATATAAATATATTTACCTTTAGTATTAGAGTTGGCACTGGAAATGGCCGAGTATGTAAAACAATGGGAAATAATTCCCATAAATAAGGAAAGACTTTCCAAATAGTAATTGAAGTTTCGTAACAACTGTGTTTTATGTTCATCTCTGGCTTTCTTAAAGAAGGAGGTTAAAATTTCCATAGTTTCTTCCAGCTGTAAAAAAAAAAAAAAAAAAAAAAAAACTTGAGTTCAAGGAACAAATTAATTTATTAGCCATTTGTCTACCTGTTCTTGAGTTAGTGCAAATACTGATGTTGAATATGTAAATAACCATTCCTTCGTTACTTCACGTTCAAAGGATGTCGGAGTTGGGTGAGCACCGAGACTTTTAAAAAAATCTCCCCAAATTACAACGCTAAGCCATTGCTCGTTAGTTCCTTTTACAATAAGTTTTAGATAATGACCATACATTTCAGGAAACTTATGTTCGAGTAAAAGTTTTAGATGATTTCTATACACCTAGAATGAAAAATTAAAAAAAAAATATATACAACATATACGGAATTCTACTTGGTAACTTAAGAATCATTTACATCAAAAACCATTAACAAGTTAGCTTCCGGTGTTTTGCCTAATACTGTTAAAGCTTTTTCAATGGACTGAAGCAAAGTGCTGCGTTCGAAAACAGTCGTAGAGTTTGACTTCAACCATCCAGATAAATCAAACTGAAAGATGTGGAAACTTAATACAACTGAAGCTTTAAGGGACACGAGCTAGGATAGAACTATTATAGAAGGTACTTTATTAAAGTGACATTTTTCTAACTAGCTTGTGTTCCTTTAAAGGGCGAATGAAGACCTAAAACAATTGATTTTTTCATTGATTCCTTAGTGTGGAAATAAAGCCTAATAGCACATTCCACTGGGTACTCAAAAGCAAGTAAAGATCAACTTTTTTATATTTCACTGGGAAAGTCAACTTTTTTTTTTGCTGTCTTTTTTGAGACACTGCTCGATGCGAGGGGCAAGAGCAATAACATTTAGGTTTTCAGCTAGATTCAGAGCACTGAGTGTGCTCCAGTGTAATTCACTAGTAAAAAAATTATAAACAAATATTATACACGTGGCCAATTCCTCTCAAGAGTGCTACGAATCTAGTTGAAAACCTAATTGCTCTTGCCCTCGCTCGCTATAGAGCATTTAAATTTTTTTACTAGCAAACTAGGGCCATTTTAACCACACAATATCAATGCAAAAATCACTTGTCAAGATTCCTTCCTTCTAAAGTTCGAAAATTGAAATTATTACTTTGCTAAGAAGAACAAAAACAGTATGGCCACTCTCAGGTGTTAATTCTTTGACTAAATATTGATAGAGCTGGATGTAGGTTTCGGCAGATACTTTAGATGGGCTAAAGAGTGGAGCAACAAGCCCAGCTAGCCACGGTCTGCTTACGACCGCTTTAATTAAGGGCAAGCATTGATCTTCTTGCCCGTAAACAAACTCCTGACCCAAAACTTCCAAAGACGAGGATAAAAATTGTCTGGTTGGTGGATAACAATTGGTCGCTTCCCCAACTAGACTCATCAAGTGATGAAAAAGGGTCAATCCCATCTCTCGAAGCCGATTTTTGGACGCTGCTTGTTCGAGTCCATGTTGCCTATATGCTTTGACTAGAACCCTATAGAGGACTACGTAAATTCCAGCTAATAGTGAAAAGTATGTTTTATGACTTACGTAACGCAATTTTCAACATAAACAACGGCGCAACACACATTCCTTGGCGGGGGTTCAATAGATTCATTTATGAGTTTGTTGTAGCTCATTCTATTTACTTCTAAGTCATTATTGGTCGTTTGTGACATGTGCGCTTCTTTGAACTTGAAAAATCAATGCAAACTGGTAAATAGACTTCAAATTTAATAAATTAGCCTAGCTTACTTTCAAACATATTGGCGCTGGACCTTGACAACCTTCAGATTTATTTTTGTGACAATAAATGTGCTTTACTTTCTGGGCATTAATATTAGTGTATAATAAACGTAAAAGATCAAGGTATTCCGTATCCAGGGCTGTGTGTTTAGAAAGACGATTCGAGAAGGCACTGAGGATTAAATAAAAAGTTATTTTGCAAAACTAGCACTAATTTTCAATTGTTAACTATAATCCATACCAAGCTTGTTCGCAGATGGTTCTGCAACCACTTTGAGCCGATTCTAAAAATAGCGTTCTGTTATTCACTATTTCTAGAGAAGCTTCGAGAACAACGGGTTGTAACGTTTGAAGTTGAGGAGGAGGAACTGATTCTTCGTACGTCTGAAGACGAGCCAATATACGTTTCTCCGCTAGTGAATAAATATTTTTTTAGAAATTCCTCTTTACAATAGAAAGTTTGATGTAATGTTTCTTACGTCGTGTTTCTTCTTTGTCTCCGTAGCGAAGAGAAACAACTATGACTCTTCTTCTCGAATACCAAAATGTCTCAATATCACAGATTTCTTTTTTTATGGCTTCTATGTCTAACAAATCTAACCAAGGATTCTTCTGAAATTGTATTATATCATTCAACCTATCCGAACAATACTGAGGAGGTAAGACTGAAAGATTTAAGTTCATATCGTGTAATCTAGGTTCACCAATCCAAAGACTAAAGGCTCGATATATCCTAATTACAATAAAAAAGTATCGTAAGTTCCATAAAGCTGCAAAGCAATAAACTGACATTCAATAACATTTCTGTCAATAATTACCTAGTCAACTTGTTATATAAATCTTTATCTTTTAGCAATGAAGAACAACGCTTCTGTTTTTCGACTTCATCAAAATCATCTAAAAAGATAAATTAAAGGTACTGTAAATACCTTAAATTGTTTTTATCACGTTCATCACTGATTTCACACCGCCGACAGGAATGACGTCAAACTCGTCGTCATAGTAGCTTAATTTTTTATCCCCTAGGGGGTGTGATGTAAATGACAAGAATAAGTGGTACTGGCTCGTAGTAGGTGGGGCACCCCCTCCAAAAAACCTGCCTCCTCAAATAAAATTTGGTTTTAAACCTTTTACAGAAAACAAATGACTCAATCAAAGGTTTACGGAATACGGATAAGGGTCTGGCATGGTACTTTTACAAAAATTCTAGGGAGGGGGGCTAAGCCAGGGGATTTACAGTTGCTTTAAGTTCTTAAAAATTGTTATCGTACCTTCATTGTCATTCTCAATCTTTACTATTTCCATTAAATTTTCTTGATAAAGTTCGGAGAATTTATCAACTGATTCAATTAGTCGTTTTTTCATCTTTTTTACAAGCGGTAAATAGTAGTCTCCATCAAAAAACTTAAACCCTACGCTCCCCCTTTGCTGGTTTCTATAGTAAAGAAAATATAGTGTTAGATTAAAATCGTATCTAAAAACTGAACATGAACCTACCCTAAACTTTCAGTTCTTTGAAAGTATAAACTAAAAAATCTTTGCCACAATAAGGGCAAACTTGGATGATTTACGTCCGTTTCCATTGAATTACGTGCCCATCGATAAATTGGTAAGGTTTCTAATTTAGGACACATCAATTTCATGGATGAAGCCGATTTCTTTAACAATTTGGAGTGTTACAATAATTATTACGGGTTTTAACAAAATTAGTTAATTAATTTACCTTTAAGGCAACATCGGGTGTTAAGTTGTAATCGTTCGATAGTTCTTTCAAGGTGTTTTTCCAAAGAAGATCCATTTGCGAATGGAAAGTCTCGGCTGACAATATGAACCAAAATAACCAAGGAAAAGAGGGTAAAGTGCTGCTGGGAATCAAAGAAGGCCACTCTGCTAATGATCCACTCCACGTCATAGCGGAAAATATAGAAGAAACCACTCCCGTGTTTGGAGTAGGTGGATTCTGAAAATACATTTTCTCATTTTATTTATTTTTTAGTGTCGTATTTTATTTATCAGGAAAAATAAGGTTTGATTAACTTTTAAAATAAAATGGAATCTATTCTACAGGTGTTAAAATAAATAAAATACATGCATCTGCTTTAAAAACCAATCGTGCAGAGTTCAAGTACTTAACAAACCTCCGTGATCTCTTCGAGTGGCCATTCCTTGCCGTCATTAAGGGAAATTGTATTAAAAACTTGACATCATGTAAGTTATTTATTTTCCTAAAGTTAGGCTTAATAATTAACAAAAGTGAACTTTATATACTTTGACTAGTCTCGAAAGAGTGATGGTTAGAGTATCCATAAGGTAATCATCAATCAGAGCAGTTTCCATTAACTTATCAAGAAGATAAAAGACATGGTTGGCGCCTTTCCATTTAGCCAATAGTCCCTTTTGTCCAGATTCAAGAATATTCAGGAGCAAAATGCACCATAGCTTCAACGCTTGACCACCAACTTCCACCGTGTATTGTTTGGCACATTTTACCATACTCTATATGATTTTTAAAAAATTCATCAGAGATTTGTAGAATATTTTTGAGTTTTTAAACTTACGAGCATGGTTCCAGCCAAAAATTTTAAAGTCTTGCCAGGAAATTCTTGAACGACTAAACTTTTAGCTACGGACGTGTAAGTGAGATCAGCTAAAATAACTATCTGAAGATCTTTGATAAATCTCTCATCTTGGATAAGTTTCTCAGGGTTGGAATAGAAGAACGGCAAAAGAAAGTATAGCGCATGGGCGGAAGCGTAGTAGACTCCTTTGGCAACGAGATCCGACCACAGGGAAAGTCCTTTATCAAGGATATTTTGAGTACCATGGCCCACATTTGTCATCATAAGCGCCACAAAGGTTGAGACCGGTTTCTTCTCATTTAGTCCCTTCATTAATGGTTGAAGTTGTACATCTTGATCTAACGATGGAATGACAATGTCTTCCGTCATATTAAAAAATTGTTCTACATTTCCTCCGAGAACTAGACTCCAAGGTGGATGAGAATAATCTAGCGAATGTAATCGAAGAGAGAGCAGAATGTCCCACGCCCAGGCTGCGAAACCTTGAGGAGTCGCGGCTGTTAAGGCATTATCTCTTAGACTTTGGGCTAGAAAGAGGACTTGTTGGATGCTTCGATAAATAAGGTAGCCGTCGTCGTAAGCAAACCGATCGCAAGCTTTAACTAGCAATAACGCAACTTCACGATGAAATTTTGGACTGAGGAATAAGTTTTGTCCATCGGGTGTAAAACCCCAGTTTAAACCGGTGAGAAGTAACTTTGCTAACTGGTTAAAAGGGGAAGTCAAAGCATTGTCCAAAAGGCTGCGCGAAATAACTTCAAAATCTTCAGCTGTTGGTTTCCATAAGTGAAGAGGAATCTCGCGAAAAAGAAATAAGACCATCTTAAAAGAGAGAAAAAAAATGTTATTTCAACTGAATAATTATTTTTTGACTATTGATACGTACCATTCCTATTTGATCCATAGATTCCACAGAATTCTTTAATAAGACTGATATAAGGCGAGGGTGCTTGTTGCACAGTAAAGCTAGCAGGTCTCTACCTTCGCGTGATAAAGTTTCACGAAGTCTGTCATTTAAGAAAGCAATCTAAAAAGATTGAAAAATAAAAAAAAAAAATTATTAAATGCAATTCAGGATTTTTTTCTGTTTATTTTCCTTCACATTTTTGGAAGAAATTATTATATTAGAAGAGATTCATTTTTAAGCTATACATACTAAATATGGTTAATTCGTTGCAGTGACTGACAGGCCAATTAGCAGTGTTTATTTTTATTTCCTAAAGAAATATAATAAATTATCTGGTGGCGCACACTGTACATTGCCGTGAAGTTTTTCTCAAGCTGTTTTCAATTTAAATTTCTAAATCTTCAAGATTAGACTTAAAACAAATATAAGCCATTTATTTTTCCAGTTCATAAGCTTTTTCTCCATTTTTCTTTACTAAATCGACTGAAAAGCTTGGTTAATACACCAGTTGGATCACTAAAAACTCCCTATATCGCGAGCCTTACAATCTCAAACATTCTATATTCCAGAACATCACAGGATAGACACTGATTGGTCGGTAAGTCACTTCATTAAAATAAACGCGCATTGCTAAGCCTAAAAAATGTTTAAAAAAATTTCAGTCAATAGTCTTTCCTTAAGGTATAAAGAAAGAGCAATTGGCCAAGGTATAACGTACTTCGAAAATTTCTAGAGATACGGCATTCACAAAATCTACGTCTTTTGAATCTCTAGCAACAGCCATATTAGAAAATGTAGTCAGTAAGTAATAAGCTTCAGACTCTCCTATCGTTTCGAGATTATTGGCAAACTGTTTCTTGACAGCATCGTCTGATTCAATGATAAAGGCTATATTGCAATTTTTTTATTTTTCCAATAAAAAAAAAAATCACCTTGAAGTTGTTTATTCCACGTAGATTCAATGTAAGCAGTTTCTTTTTGATTTTCTTCATGCGCATTATGCAAAACCCAAAGAATTCTCCACATCATTTGCGTAGAAACACATTTATAAGGCAAAACAGCCATAAACTGCCATGATCCCAATCTAAAAATTGACAAATCTTTTAAATAAAGACTCTCTAAAATGATTTTAGAGTTTTCAAACCTTTGCGAACTAAAAATAACATTGGTAGCCCTAAGAAAAAACTGATCGTATTCCACTTGTAAACGTAAAAGCATGGCTTTTTCGTGGGGTTCCAAACTCCCAACGGAACGGTATTCCTTGTAGCATTCCCAATGGTCCGAGACATACTGCACTGTATGCCTTATAAGCCGACTAACTCTTTTAGCAAGTTGTTTAAAACGAAGGGAATTGAAGGTTTTGAGTCCTTCGTTGAAAAGCAATAATAAATGGGTCGAAAATGATATTAGCTTTAAGATACTTTGTTCGTTGGATATGGATGCATTGTAGTCGTCAGATTCTAGAAGTATCATAATTAAAACTTTTCCAAGCGCAACAATCAACAAACTTAATTACCACCAATTTTGGTTATGAGGAGAACGTGTCTGAACATCTCTCCAATAGGGATTTGATTTAACAAAGCAACTACGTCATTTTCGTGCCATTGCAACCAACTAGTTTCAGGATCTTCGTCTTCTTCACCCTCAGAATCGAAGACAACCACCCATATATTTGCCGAAGGGTCATTCTTGGAATCAGAGCCCAATACAGACTTTTTAATTGACATCATAAAATTTTCGCGAGCTCTGGAAAATTGAAATATTTCATTCCTTTTCCAAAATCAAATACGCAATAATCTTTACTTCACTGGAAGCATTATCGTTCCTAAAGTGGTAATGACGTGATCTAAAAGCGACGAACCAAAAGATGGAACCTCATAGAGGTTCGAGGTCCAAGAGAAAGGAGAGGGAGGTTGGACAAACGGAACTGCCCATTCACTGATACCAGCTGGGCATCTTAAAATGTGATTCAGTATAAAAAGGTGATCGGAGAGAGTAGCTTTCCTCAACAATACTGCAATCTTGAGGACATTAAAGATAGTACATTGTTAAAAAGAACTAAATAGTTAAAGCAAGTGGCAGGGGCACTTCTCCACTATGCAGTAGATTTACCTTACCAAATGCAGGAGTGGTAGGGCCTATAAGCGTATCAGGTCCCATTGGTTCCTGCATTTGGCAAGCAACATTAGGTGAGCACGAGGAAGACAATTTCACAGAGGAATCTCGACACCTTGCTTTAAGAGTTTGAAAATGAAATTCAATCTAATAATTTTACCAATCGGCTGAGCCAGTTTCTCGAATCGTTTATAAACTGGGTGTCAATAACGGGTTTTCTTTGAAAATTAAAAAGGTCAGATATGCACTGCCTAAGAATGTGTAATTCATCCTTTTCATTTTCTTTAATCTGATGATCTTGAAACGCTGCAAAAACCCAAAGACTCATTGGAAACATTCACTTTATTTGGCCAAATAGTATTTTTTCTTTACCAGAAACAGGGGCATTGAAAGGAATGGTTTTAAATGTTGCGGAATTTAAAAGGCGAAAAATAAAGTACTCTATTTGCAGTCGAACAACCTCAGAGGTGTAAACGTGAAGAGAGTAGGTAGTTTGAATATGATCTTTTGTTTCTTGCAGAGAATGGTTAAGTAGGGATGAAGCGGCGTCGTTTATTTGGGCTCGGAAGAATTCGTGAGTGGCAGTTAAAAAAACTCCGTCAGAACATGGTCCCTATATGGTTTTAAGTTTAAAATTACATAAATATAATGCTAAATACGGCATTTTAAAAACCTTATTTATGACTGTTTGAGGAACCATTTGCCAAACTTCTCCAACATGATTAGATACATGATTTTCCAACTCTACTTTCCTTCGTTGACTAGAAGTAAGATTTTGTCTAGCACGCAAATAACATTTCAAAAGTTCGTAAAACTCAAAATTTTGGGGATCTTTCTGATACTAAAGAGAAAAATAAAGCTAGTAAGCTTTGTTACTTATTCATTTCTGAACTCCATCTTACCAAGATAAAATACTCGATAAATTCTGAATTTCTCTCCAGTTCAGCATTCCTGTACAAGGATAGAATTTGTTCTTGGCTAAATGGTTTTATTTCATCAAATTCTTCTTCTATCTCAACTTCCTTAGCAACTGGGTAGAGTTTTTGTCTCACTCCTTCATCTAAACGAGATTTCTCCTCTTCCACTCGTTCTTTCAAATTGTAAAGAGGTGTTACTAATGACTGAGGCATATCAGACTCTTTTGGACAAGATGCTTCCCCTTCTTGCTGTTGACTAGCATCAAATGAGGTTTCAGTAGTGTCCGTGCAAGATGCTTCAACAAATTCCTTAACCTTGTTTTCCTCGCAGTTACCAGCTAGTGATGCTTCTTTGACAACTTTTGATGCTTCAATCACTAATTCTGCCCGAGCTTTATCTTTTGATTCTTCAACCACTAATCCTGCCCGATCTTCATCTTTTGATTCTCCATGATCATCTTTCGGTTTTACGTTATCCTCCGGTTCCACATGATCCTCATCTTTCAATTCTAGTTGAAATTCTTCCTTCGGTTCTACTTTAAACTCATCTTTTGCTTCTACTTTAAACTCATCTTTTGCTTCTACTTTAAACTCATCTTTTGCTTCTACTTTAAACTCATCTTTTGCTTCTACTTTAAACTCATCTGTTGCTTCTACTTTAAACTCATCTGTTGCTTCTACTTTAAACTCATCTGTAGCTTCTACTTTAAACTCATCTGTAGCTTCTACTTTAAACTCATCTGTAGCTTCTACTTTAAACTCATCTGTAGCTTCTACTTTAAACTCATCTGTAGCTTCTACTTTAAACTCATCTGTAGCTTCTACTTTAAACTCATCTGTAGCTTCTACTTTAAACTCATCTGTTGCTTCTACTTTAAACTCATCTGTTGCTTCTACTTTAAACTCATCTGTTGCTTCTACTTTAAACTCATCTGTTGCTTCTACTTTAAACTCATCTGTTGCTTCCACTTTAAACTCATCTGTTGCTTCCACTTTAAACTCATCTGTTGCTTCCACTTTAAACTCATCTGTTGCTTCCACTTTAAACTCATCTTTTGCATCTACTTGATCCTGATCTTTTGCTTCTAAAAGATCTTTAACATTAGTTTGTATGTGTACATCAGCTTTGGATTCTGCGAGTTCTCTATCACCCTTTGGTGATTCTTCTGTTTGAACATTAATGAGCGAGTCTTTGTTTGTGTTATCTTTCACGGTATGTTCATTTTCTTTTAAGGTAGTATCCACTTGATTCCCCAAATTTGGAAGACTGCTTTTTGAAGGATTCTCTAATTCCTGTTTCTGTTAAATGTTAGATAATGTAACAAGTCTACATTCTCGGGAAACTTACATCTTGGATGAGTAATACAAGCTATCAAATTCAAATTATGACACTAGCAGTTTGGCTCTCAAAAGTACTCGCAAAGGATAGGAGGAATATGGGGAGTTTTTCCCATCTTTTTTTTTGCAAATCAAATTACATCATTAAGTTCATAATGGTAGGATTATAGTTTATCTAACTAACCCAACAAACACTTTTTTCTGACTAATTAGACCATGGGGAGTTCAAAAAAAATAGTTAAAAAAATATTGGCCCGCCGCAAATATTTTTAATTTTTTTTTGAAAATTTGAAATTCCCATGCTAAAATCCCATAGAATGCGCCATAGGTTAGGTTAGGTTAGGTTAGGTTAGGTTGGGTTAGAATCTATGGGATTTAACACGCAAACTTCAAATTTTGCGTGCTAAATCCCATAGATTCTAACCCAACCTAACCTTACCTAACCTTACCTAACCTAACCTAACCCAACCTATGGCGCATTCTATGGGATTTTAGCATGGGAATTTCATATTTTAAAAAAAAATTTAAAATATTTGCGGCGGGCCAATATTTTTTTAACTATTTTTTTTGAACTCCCCATGGTCTAATTAGTCAGAAAAAGGTGTTTGTTGGGTTAGTTAGATAAACTATAATCCTACCTTTATAATGTTACGGTTAACGAGTTTAGAGCCAATCAGGATACATGTGTGAAAATTAAACGTTTGTAATGATTATTCCCCCTTTTCTCACTATGTGTGTTTAAGTCCCACATTGATTAACTGAATGCGATTTTGAGAGTGTCATATCCTGAAAGTCAGAGCTTTTCTTATGCATCCAAGCCTGCATCATGTCAGCCCATGTTAAAATGAAATATGATAGCTGTCAGTTATTGGATTAAACTTTTCGTCAAATAAGAGTTACAACTTACAACATATATACGTTTAATTGAACTACAAAGCATCATTGCATTTTAAGATATTCGAAACCTAACTGACAAAGCGCTCTTATTCTAAAATTCTACATTACAAGCTCGCCCCTATGTAAATTTAATTTAATCCATGCCCCAATCCCCATACACCAAAGAATGAAAGAATTCTTCATCATTCAGACATTCACCTTTAAATTAAATGTAAACAAATATAAGCCTTGCCCTACCTTTTTCTTCTCTTTGTCTTTTTGTTTTTTCTTATCTCTAGATTTCGGTTTCGTTGCTTCCATTTGTCACTTCAATATTCCTTATAAAGTTTTATATTAATTTATTCACGCGTTAAATTGATCACATTAATTATTTAGTAATTTTTAACCTCGACTCCTGGAGTAGTATGATAACTCTCCATCACTGGTCACGCGCAACTGTCCTACGTCATTCTCAGTTTCTCACACGTGACAGGAGTACAAACGGTTAGACACAACAAGGCGCTGTTAGTGCTCCAAGGAAATAAACCATTCACAGCCTTGGATATCTGGCGCGAAATCTAAAATTGATTTAGGGAAAAGATTTGGTTTTTGTCTAAAGCCTAGCTAGGGTACTTTTGTGTTTTTATATTTTAACTAGGAATAGGCTCAGTAACATCGCCGACAGTTGTCGTGCTTATTATATTATATCAAAAATTTCTCCGTGAACAAAGACCCAGAAAGACCTGTTATGATTTCGGATGGTTCAAGTGACAGCTATTTTAAATTTTCTTTTAAAACGTAAAATTTAAATATAATCGGCATCTGACAGGATTTAGAGTCTAATCTCAAAACAACTGATTTTATTCACTCGCCCTTAACATTAAATTCGGCTTAATTTTTCAGGGATTACGTGTCAAACAAAATAAAACTTTTGGTTCGATAGAAAAGGTTGGGTATTCTAACTTTCTCAATTTTCTCAATCGCGTTCACTGAATTTAAGAAAAAACTAATTTCCTTTCTTCGTATAATTGGCAAAACTGTTCGAAGACAAATTCACCAAGACTGTAAGCCTAATTATAAAATGCGAGCTTTCTTCGGAAGCTTGTTCTTTAAAAATAATTTGCGATATTTTATTATGGGATAATCAAAACATATTAAAATCCAATGTCCATACGTTCGTTCGTCCGTAACCTTTTCTCCCCCAGGAAAAATATCCTTTTTTTCTAGTTTATGTTAAAGTCATATATTATCTGTAATAAAAAATATATAATATAAACCATATTTGAAATATCGAATATTAAGACCGTTAGCTGTTTTTAGCTGTTTTTAGGATGGGATGTAGGTATTGCATTTGTTGTGTTGAAAAGGCGAAAAATAAGTAGTCGCGTATGATTTTGAAAACCGAAAATCCCTTAATTTTCGGACACAAATTGAATGTGAAAAGGACAAAAATGTGGAAAAATGAGATCAACGAGGGTATAGCTATTTATATGCTTAACCATCTTGCTCTAAATGTTTATAAAGTATGATAAGTGATTAAAGCAGCAATGAGGAGAGATTAGCTGTCTTAGAAACCATTCAATATATAAATGTATCAGGCTTTAGTTTACTTATGCTATGTATGGCATTGGCTGATAGATAATAATTATCAATAGTCCATCGATAAAACTAAGAAGATAGATGAGAGAGTGAGACTTCATTTAATCCCAAACTTTTAGCGATTAGACAATTACTTTTGACCAAGCACTGTTCAATTGCCTATAAAAAATGGAAGCTCTTCTGAAAAATAAGAAAATTGCCATTATTGGAACGTAAGCTATAAATTAAAAAAATATATATGGGACAAATGAAATAATGATCAATTTTAATTGCAGTGGTTTTGTGGGAAGAAGTTGGGCTATGCTTTTCGCTGGTGCTGGTTATAACGTTAACCTCTATGATGAAAATCCTAATCAAGTTAAATCAGCTCTGGTCGAAATTGAAAAACAATTAACTTTCCTAGAAAATAATAAAATATTAAGGGGTCATTTGAGTGCCAAGCAACAGTTTGAATTAATCAGCCCCGCTGACTCTATGGAAGAATGCGTCAATGGGGCTTTCTATGTCCAAGTATTTTCCCTAAAAGAAATAGCGAGTAAAATTAGACGATGAAATAACTCAATCAACCATAATTTTTAGGAATCAGTTTTTGAACGAGTTGACGTCAAAAGAAGCGTCTTCGAAAAACTCGATTTATTGGCTAATGACGATGTCATACTGGCCAGCTCGGTGTCATGTATCCCACCGGCGGATTACACCGAAAACATGGTTCACCGATCACAGGTCGTCGTGGCCCATCCGGTAATTGGTATCATAACAGGGAATTGCGCGGTAAAATTAAGTGTAGTGTCTACTCTAGGTGAACCCTCCGTATTACGCACCTATGGTGGAAATGGTCCCAAGCCCATGGACCAACCCAAATTTTTTCTTAAAAACAAGGGAACTAATGATCGAGATTGGACAAAAGCCAATGACCGTACGCAAACATATATACGGCTTCGTGTCCAATCGTATACAATACAGTATACTCAACGAATGCTGGCGACTGATTCAAGTGAGAAGGCTTGGAATATTTTGTTAAGCGAAGTAAGCGTTTGATAATGATACTTACAGGATGACGTATTGAGCGTTGAAGACCTGGAGACCGTTATGTCAGACGGTCTTGGAATGCGTTACGCCTTTATGGGACCTTTTGAAACGGCCTATTTGAATGCCAATGGTGATCTTAATTTTAGTAGTTCCAAGAAGAACCGAGGTATGTTTTAACTTTGTAATATTTTCCCGTAGGTTGGCTAGATTACTGCGACAGATACGCCAAAGGCGCTTACGAGGTGAGCCAAACATTTGGACCCGTGCCATTCTTCGGAGGCGAAACTGCCGAAAGAGTTCAAGAAGAATTAGCCCGCAAGGTACCAATGGACCAACTAAACGATCGAAGAAGATGGAGAGACAACTGTCTCATCGCTCTTTCCAAACTCAAAAAGCAACAGGAACAATAATTTTCGTCGTAAATAAAAACGATAAAGAAATAAACAATAATTAATAAAACCCAGCGTTTTTATTTTTTTAAATCTTTCTAGTACAATTTTTTTTAAAAACAAGGATAAATATAATTACTTTCTCCTCGAACGAAGAGTACATTCGTTGTTCTTCAGTTTAGAATAAATAATACGTTGTCGATCGGGTTTTATCCAATGTCCCGTGAACCTGGTGGACATTTCGCAGTCCTGGTTCAGAGCCTCGCCGCAAGTAAACCTACCATCGTGTGAAGGTGGATGACCGACTCTTTGACCGCATTGACCAGTAATGAATACGTCTTCGATAGGGAATAAAGGTAAGGTGGAAGTAGCTCGATACAAGTTGTCTAGAAGTGCGCCCGAGACAACGTATCCAGCTCCAGCAGCGAAAGGCGGATGTCCGCCTAGGAATCTGTGATCTCTAGTCATAGAACCATCTGGTTGAAGTTTCAGAGGCTGTCCGAACGCGTGTGACTTGATACAGCCGTAAATACGCGGTACGTCAGGTTGATTTACCAGAAAGGCTTTCAGATTGGTAATATTAACGTAAATATCATCGTCAGTTTTCATTAGGTACTTAGCCCGTGGACAATTCTCTGTAATCCAACGAATACCCGAAACCGATTTTAGAGTCAAGTTCAAGTAAGAATCTACGAAATCGATCTGTAAGATGTCCCCGAACGTCGCGCTTTCCTCCGCGATCCCGGACGTTACACTAGGGTTCGTCTCAGTATCTTTGGACTTACCCAGGAGAAAAATCAAACTTGCAAAAGATGACTGGAGCTCCGTCGCGCTTCCCCAAGTACTTCTAATCGCGTCCCTCCGGTCTCGATGACCCGGGGCGGATGCAACTAAAATAATGATGAATGGTTGATAAACCGGCGAACACGCTTCCTTTTTAAGTTTGGTCAAAAATGGGTAATCTTCAGCGTGGTAAAACCGATTCCCATTGAAAGGAGTTGCTTTGTTGACGACCCGTTTTTTGAAAGCCGAGGGGGAAGTGTCAATTTTAGCTGGTAAACGATTGGTCCACCTAAGAAGCGTGAATTGAGCGGAAAGAAGCATAACCATGACAACTACAGTGACAGCGTAAAGTCGGTTTTGCAAACTGACGTTTTCCACCTTCATTTTAAGAAAAATAAAACTACAACGCGTATAAAAATACACCAATTTGTAACATTTAAATAGATGAAAGTGCTAACGTCTTAAAAGTTTCGCGGAGGAAAACAAACTAATGGTTGAATTAACGTGGCCGTTTTTGGTGGGAAGATTTCCTTGTCGATCCACTTTCGTTAAATCACTGGGCCGTTTAGAAGCACCTTCTGATGGTTTGAAATTATTCGAATCTGGGTCAAATTTATAACTTTTATTACCCACTAAAACGATGTTATATTGGGAAACAGGTTTAAAACAAGATGGGCATACCCATTAATACCTATACCTTTTACTGTTGTCTGGGACAAAGTTTTCAAAGTTAAAAACACTCCTCGCATTTTTATGTAACGAAATTAGCCTATTTTAGCCTCAAATGGCGAAAAAAATATTTTAATTAACTTAATTTTATCAATTAACTTTAATTACAAAGATATTACGATATAATTTACGCTTAAAAATAATTATAAATCAATTTCGGTAAATATTTGCACCAGTTTTCGTCAAAATCTACTAATTAAACACAAATTATAGCTTTAATTAAGGTCCTTTATAAAGTTTACGCATTATTAATGCAAAATATGTCGAGATTTATAAAATAGAATAAATATTTCTAATATTTATTACGTTTTGAAATTATATATTACGAATATTTAATCAAAAATGAACTGAAATTATTTACTAAAGTTAATTACGTCTAAATATATGAATTAAATATTTTTTGCTTTTCAAATTCTAATAAAAATCAAATTGAATCGCTTATTTTAAAATGTATGCAAATTTGTGGTTAAATCTTCTTGTTACACTAACCGCGGAGAACGCTATCTCTGACATATCATATTCATACTTCATTCAAAAATCACCCTAAGAGTACAGCGTGTAGAAAACCACTCTGAATTATTTCAACGATATTAAATAGGAGAAATTAACAAAGCTTACGCTCGCTCTAATCTATAGAATAATTTTGAACTTAAACAAACTTGTAATTATTAAAAACTTGTTATCAATTAAATTATACTTTTACTAGATTCGAATAAATTTAAAGTTTAACTAAAATTTAATTAAAATTAAAACAATTCAACCTACAGATGTCGCCCTGTAATGTCCATCAGTTTCCATCAAGTTTCGGGAGTCCTAAGACTTCAGCCAATGGCGAGGCTAGAAACCTTTTAGTACCAATTTCTAACTCTTAGAAGGCGTCGCTTCGGAACTACGAAGAACAATTCGAAAACAAATCTTTAACCGTAACTTTACATGTTGAATTTACAACACTAGGGTTGGGTCTAGCTAAAAAACAAGACATAGCGTTTCCTAACAATTGCCAACCTCAGGCAACAAGTTACTAGGGCCTCTCAACTCCTACAAACTTTGCTGTTGTGAATCTAAGAAAAAACACTTGCCTTTGCCAAGCACGGTGGTGGAGTTAACTTTGCAAGTACACTCCTCCTACTGGCCAAGTTAACATTAGTAAATCTACGAGAGCTTTAAAGGGACTATCTGCAATTTCTAGAGCCCCATTAATATTTCGCTTAGCAGAGGACATTAATTACAAGTAATAATGTAATAATTACAAGTAATAATGTAATAATTACAAGTAATAATGTAATAATAAGTCAAACCTTTGATTTGCATGATTCTGGTCACAATTTTACTTTTATCCAAGAGTGTGATAAACAAGTGTTGCATAAACTATAAATAACCAAGATTATTTCCGTTTCCATTATTTTTAATAATATTATTCACCCTAAAAATGGTTTTAAATCTTACATATAAATCCTCACTGTTGAAAAATTTAAATCGGGCAAAAGATTCCAGTTTGAAGTTTATCTTAATGGACAGCTAAACTCGAAACGCACACAATACAAAGGTTTTTTCTTTTTTTTTTTTTTTTTTTTTTTTTTTTTACTTTTTAATCATTTTTGTGTTTAAGGCTTGTAGAATATGACCACTTTTACAAAAATATTTTTAATTTGATAAAATTTTTGAGAGGAACCTTTCTGCCCTCTTAAAAACTCTCCCGACAGGAATTAAAGAAACGACGAAAAAAAAAAAAAATTATCTTACCATTTGTTTTTTTTTTTCTTAAAAATAAAGCAAAAAGCGTAAAAATGTAGCCACGGAACCAGTTGAAAAAGAGTAGTCTTTGTTGGTTTCGGTTTAATTTGGTTTTCGAGTTAAGACCATTCAGAGTCCCATCGTTTTATATTTCATTATTTGTATTTAACCTTTCCAATTTTAAGTTTCCTTTTCTTCATTTTCGAATTTTTAATAACAATCACGAAAGAGTTTTTTTAAGATCATAAATGTTTTCGTATCTAGATACATTTTTCCCCCTTTTTTTTTTCGTTTAGAATAGAAATTCAATGATAACAATGAACGTGGAGTGTGTGAAGAATTTAAAGTAAATATTTAACACTTTTTCATATCATCCCAAGGAATTTTGCTTGGATGGTTTTTTAATTTTTTTTTTACGAACTGGATTGATTTAATCTTCCCCCTCTGATTCTGTAAAAAAGTATAATATATTTTGGTAAAAAGCTTACAAAACTACGCAGCCACCAAGGTTTAATGTTGTGGTATTAGGAGTAAGTTTCTGATATAGAAACAGGCAGGGGGAAAAAGCAGAGAGGGTTGCTCAGATTATTCTCGCAGCTATCACCTTCTCACACAAGGTTGGTGAGATTCCCCTACTTTTCTAGGTTTTCCTTGACAATTTCTAAATAATTTTCCAGACTAATACTTTATATTTTACATGATTCTACTATTACTTCAATTCAAATAATTATACTACAGTAAAACCTCGTTATAACGAGGTTTTACTGTATACAATGTTTAAAACGAAACTTCCCATGTATAATAAACTAGCAATGTATGTAAAACCCTACCAATATCTAAGTAGAGCATACACCACACTTACGACCTCTCATTTTGATGGTAAAAAACTTTGTATTACCTTCTTCAGCATTTTGTAACCATTCTACAACAGCCTTGATTTGCTCCAGGAAAATACTTTTGCCCTTGCTTGAAGGGGAATCTTTATACCACTTGAGAATTACATCTTCGCTTATAACGTCGGCTTTATAGAGAAAATAAACATTAATAAAGAAATTTAAGGAGAAAATGCCTCTGAATATTTACTTCTGTATAGTAGGACGACAATTTTGCGGAAGTTCTTCAAAAAATTCATGTTATCGTAACAATACTCTTGAATTTTTATAAGTAGAGCCATTTCAGACTTGGAGCTTTGAGTGAAAGCGGAGAGGAGAGCCGCGTTCAAGCGAATGTGTTTCAACGCTTGATCTGCAACCAGCTCATCCTTCTTATTCCACTCGACAACCGCCATAAGAGACGTCCACAACTGAAAAGGAAGTTAGATTTTTAACCTGGGAATTTCCTCGTATTCTTAAACGAGACTCACCAAAACAACAATGTCATGCTCAGCCAAGCTGTATTTGTTTTGGTACTCCTTAACTAATGGAATAATCTAAAAGATAGCAAATTATTAGTTTCGCATTAATAAGTAACGGGTCCCTAATTTAGATTCACCTCTTTAACGGAAGCACCATCTGAAAGAAGAGCGCTGACTTGGGCTTGTAATTCTTTCTTGACAGAAGCATTTTCTTGGGCTTTCTTTTGATTAAAGTTCGAAGTTGAATTATCAATACCCTTATTTCATTACAATATTAATCAGACTTTCCCAGACCTTCAATTTACTCTAACAAATTTATCACTACATTAAGAAGTCAACTATACATAGGAAATTATAGGCAGAGTCTTGCAGCATCACAATTTTCTATATTTTAGGTTGCGGGGCTACAAAGTATGCGAGCACGCTAATGCTTCAGTCCCAGGTTCTTCCGTACTTGAATTAGTTCTCACTGATACCAATATTTTAACCTACATTGCAAATTAGTTGAAACTAAACTGATATTCATGCTTCAATTTATGGAATCACACCTATATGGTTTTTTAACTGATACCAAGTAACTTTCCATGAATTTCTAAATCTCAGACTTAATTGCTCACATTTTGAAAATCTCAGTCTTTCCCATGTCACGTACAAACGCAAATTACCAACTACTTACTTGAAAGTCCATAAGTTGATCAAGGCCATGTTGTTTAAAAGTGGCTGACAGGTTTTCCTGAGTACGTTTGCTGACAGGAAGATATTCCAATAGGCGAATGTCCAATCCACCTTTTCTTAGGGAGGACCATACGGTAGTACTGTCGCGTTCGTCCAACCATATTTTCAACACCATCATCACAAACTCCAACGCGATGCCTTGATGGTAAATAAAAGTTTAAGCGTCAATCAAACAGTCAATGTTTTATTTTTCAATAAAATACTAACCATCTTTGACCAAATGGTCTTGGAGAGTACTCGACAAGACTGTCGGTGGAATTTGTCCTCCGGCAATCAATAGCGCACAAACCTTAGCCAACTTATGTCTCTCTTCAACATTAAATCCCTTGAGAAAAACAAGGACCTGTGGAATAGAAGGCATTGAGAGTTTGTCCTAAAGTTTACAAGATTATAAGGTATTAAAGCAATTGCCTTCTTAAATTCATCTTCCAATGATTTCTCTAAGTATTTGTAACGACGAACAAGTTTCATGAAAACCTATTGATTGAAATTAAGAGTTTATAAAGAGTCCTAAATTTCATTTTCCCCCCTTTCATTTACCTGAGCATATCCACGCAAAACCTCAAGATCATTTTCGGCTGCGAAAATGCAAAAATCTGTCTTGGAAGGTTTAGCTATGTCCTGATCAATTACTATTGAGCCTCCAGGAGCTAAAATACAAAGTTAAGTTTTTTTGATCTTTTTGTCATTACAAGCGACATTTTGACTAAAACTCACCCAAAATTCCACCAGCTAGTAGAATGTCAAAGAGGGTTTCGCCATAACGACGATAATCAAGTTTTGAACTATGAATGTCGAGGAACTTGGAAAGCAATTCTAAGTCAGTGCCAGCTTCGTTGAGACCTTGAATGATTGAGTCACGAAACCCTGTGGGGTCGTACTTCTCCTTTTCATCTGAAATTTAGAAAGGTATAGGGTTTAACTCTAGATTCAGCGAATTTCCGTTTAGTTTAAAGCAAATCTCAATACCAAAACTTTTTTTTTGATCATTAGAAGAAATTATTCTTAAACACATGTAAATTTTTTGATGATCAAAAATCCATAACTAGAGGATTTTACGCATTAAGATTGACTTTCAACAAATTTCCAGATGAGAATCTCTCAATTAGACAAAAAAGCTACCTCTTTTCCTGGTCCTAATGCGTTGGCCCACTAATGTCGGCTTTTCAGTTTTTTGACTCATACACAAGCAGCTAGAAATTAGGAAAAGTATGAAGTATATAACATAAATACAATAAAATAAAAATACATTTTTCCCATAATTTTTGGAAAATGTATTATCTATAGTTTAGATTAGCCAATTTAAAAAGAGCACGTTCATTTAACTTAAGGAAGCTTAAACAATAAACCCAAGATGCTGCGTTTAATTCATATTATCTCGGTTTTGCATAAAAATAAAATTAAAACACAATAACATGTCAATCTAACTGCCATTGACATATTTCCTTAATAGGTCAGAACTCAAAAAGAGGACTTGCATAAGCAAGATTTTAGCATATTTAACTCGAAATAATGCGAGATATTTCAAATCACTGGTTAGCGGGTTAATGGAAAACCCTATGTAATATTATTTAAATTTTTGATATAAATAGGATTTAGGTCAAGAGCAAACAATGCCACTGCCTTTAGTGCTTTACAGGAAAGATAACAGCCTTCTTATAATATAAAGGCCAAGGCCTACGAGACTTATAAAACCGCTTCATTTTTATATTAAATCTAAAAATCCTTATTTAAAAGATTATATTAGTTTTGGCTGAGACCTTTAATTGTACTAAATGACTAAAATTTGACTTTATATCCAATTTATAAAAATTTGACTCGAGCCATTGTCTTCTTGGGCAAGAGAGGGAGGGGTAAAGGGGGCAGGATTTTCTGCATCTTCTTTCTCTCTAAAAAAGTCTAAATGTTAGGCCTCGGCAGGGCGAAATGAGACCGAATCACCGAAACGGATAAAACCCCAGAAGAAATTAAATACGTAAAACAAAACTTACGAATATTAAAATACAATAAAAAAAACTTTTAATTGTAAAAGTTTATAATTCAAAATATAAGAATTAAAAGTTATTCTATGTACCAAAATTATGAAAGTTTCTTACGAAAAAAGCCTCTATGAACTCGTCTCTTTCCACGAAAATATGATCTAAACGGATTAAACGCTGACGTCGAGAATGACGTTATGCAGCAGTATGAGTCGGCGCGAAGCTGTTAGCCAATAAAATAACAAAGAAAAAAATAGTACGTCACGTGGTATATGTCGTCTATCTGTTGTCTGCACTCTGCCCTCTACTTTAGGCCTTTGGCTTTCTTCAGAAATCAAAAGTTCAAATTCCACTTAATTTTGAAAAATTGAAATTAAGTATTGAAAAAATACTTTAAATCTATGCTATAGGCATAAGACCAAAAAATAAAAAATTATCCTCTTGAAAGATAAAGAAGATCCCATAGATTAGATGAATAACTTCACCAAAATTTCCACTGGTTTCTTAAAAGTATGTCTTACAAAAAAAAGACAATAATAACAAAAATAACATTGACTTTAAATAATTTTGAAACTTACAGGCTGGTTCTTCCATTTATACGGTAAATGTGCCTACTAATCTGGCTCTAATATCATGCACTTTTCAACCTTTAACACAAAGAGGATACAAACATTATGATCCAAAATTTAGGAAACTACGTGGGAAAAAGGTTAATTAGTACAAAAAATAATGTAATTTTCCAGATAAATGAATTCATTTACCTTCCCACTAGTTTATCAAAGTTGAGCTTCCAAACTTTAACGATATGCGAAAAGAAAACAATCTCAGTCCCGATGAGATACGATCTTACATGAAAGAAAAGGGGATAGTACCACCAAGAGCTTGGATTGAAAAGCCAATATTCATTAGCTCAACCAGTAAATTTAATATCAAATTCTTTAAAAATCTTCCAGAGTTTATACTAACCTGAAAATTTTTACAGCCTCAATATTTGAACAGTACATACCACCAGAAGGAGATGGGAAAGCTTCAGCTTTATCAACATCAGTACGTTTTTTGTACTTAAGTATAGTACATGCCTCGTTACCATTTTATTTTCCAACAATAGGGTGCCAAACAACTTATGAAAAGGCTTGAAAAGAAGGGAAAATCTTATCTGGCACTAAAGAAAATCAAGTCTTTTGACAATGACTTTGATATACCTGATTTTGCTGAGAAATGCCAAAAAATCTACATTGATGCCCACAACGCTCTTGCAAACCACGATGAAGATACTTTGCACCTTTGCGTTACTGAAAAATGTTTTCCTGTAAGAATTCTAGTTCTCTCTTAAAAATTCCTGGGAATGATCACGATATCATTGTAGGAAATGGTTTTCAACACAAAATCAAAAACCATAAGGTGGAAATTTCTGAAATCTCTCGAGCCGCCTAGAGTCGTACATATTAGAAACACTGAAATGATGTCCAAGGAAAATGTTTTTGCGCAAGCCACCGTTAGATTGCATACTCAACAGGCGAGGATGCTGATAATTTTAAAACATAAATGAATAAAATCATCAAAATGTTCCTTTTATTTTTAGACCTTGGCTGTCTACGATAGATTTGGTAGGCTAATGTATGGCAGTGAACACCTGATAAAAGATGTATTGGAGTACGTTGTGTTTGAAAATCACTTAGCCAATCAATACGGATCTTGGAGAATACATGGAAAAATCATCCCGGATTGGATGCCACCTAAAGATCCTATTTACAAAACTTATATCAAACCAAAAAGTCCCATAGTCAAAGAAGACCTCTCAAGCAAAAAGGAGGTGGTAGTTAAATCTGAACCAAGAGACGATAATTTAGTTACTGCTTAGATTACGGAATTCAATGAATTGTAGTGTATCAGTTGAATAAAATTAAAATATTCTACAATTTAACTTTTCTTTAAAATAATTAATAAATCAATTGTGCATTGTTTAATGGGAAATTTCCACCTAAAATACCGTAAATATTAGGAAAGCCATTCCTCTAGCATAGCTTGGTGCCATGCAGGCCTGTGCGAGTCCAATTTTTAGGGTTTCGAGTCGAGTCTCGAGTCCAAACCAAACGACTTTTCGAGTCCAATTTAAAGTTAGTGTCGAGTCGAGTCCTTCAACTGGCTTAAAAACAATGTTTCGAGTCCAAGTCGAGTCCTCCCCATAAATTCGAGTCTTATTCGAGTCCCCATGAATTCTAGTCGTTAAAATTACTTTTCAATATACAAAGGATTTAGGCTTGTGGTGCTTAATCTTCAGTTTTACTTTTGGTATCTTTCGCCTCTCTTTCAGTTGTGACGCCAAGCTTCTTACAACCAATAGAAACTTATATGGGCGCTTGAGCTGCCATTCACGAGTCCTTCTCGAGTCCTAATATCTGGTTTTTTCAGACTCGAAAATTTTCTCGAGTCCCAAATTTTACTTTTCGAGTCTCGAGTCGAGTACTCGACTCTTGGCGAGTACTCGCACAGGCCTGGTGCCATGTACTATGTAGGACTCCAGCTTAAAGGAAGGCTATTCACTGAAAATTTTACTACTTGTTAACATTTCCCTAGTTTTTTGGTAATTAAATAAAAAGCGAAATTCAAACAAAAGTTTAGGATATTTTCTAATAGAATTTCTTCATCGTGACATATTATTACCTTGAATTCTTCATTTCAGCTAATAATATCCCTTTCATGTTAAGCCATTTGGATATGTGGTTGGAAATACACATTTGATATCCTCATTACTGCACTTGTTCTTTAAAATATACATTTAGGAGATTAGTTAGATTGTACCAACGCGTGTTCTTACGCACACTGGTAAAACTTTTTAACTTTAAAAAGGTTATTTCAACTCCCTTATTAATTCTCCTTGTTCTTTTCACATGATTTGACAACTTACACTCAATTACAAGATAAAACTCAATTGTAATCAGAAAGTCCCATGCTCACATTTCGATTTGTAATTCCTACAGTGAATATGGATGTTGGCCATGAATTATATCTGCTAGTATGCAACCAATCCAATGGAGATGGACTTTATTTTAAAAAGAAAAATTGGGTTCTCGGGTAGCCCTTTGTACATAATTGTGCGAGAGCAGAGGCATATTTTAAGCAATTTTTAAGGTGTAGCACATCCCTACGCGCAGAACGTGATAACCACTTCTTTTATTTTTTTCCTTCAAATTTGAGCTAAGTTTATCATTAACAATATCAAGTATTCAGTTACTCAATTTCAACTTTAATACTACCAGTAAAATACTAAGAAAGTATCTTGTAAACTCCGTAACAATGTAATATTCCTAAGCATATAAAAAAGAATGCGCTACAATAACAATTTTTCATTTATCCAGTAACTTTAACTACCCCACCCCCTTTGCCTTCTTGAAGATCAAATATATTGCTGCATTATAGAATAGCACCAAGGTTTTTTGCTGCAAATTAAAGGGAGAATGCAACGCGATAACGAGTAATTTTCCATCGATTCCTTAAAAATTATTATATGAACCAATATTAAGGAACTCGAGTTAAGGCAGCAGGTCTAGTTTGAAAACGTCACTATGACGTCACTTAACAATGAAACCAAGTAACTAAAACCTGTTTTATGCTAAAAAAAGTGAATGTGTTCCATAAAGCTAGAATTTTTTTTTTATTTTTTTAGCTTTTTAGAGTAGGCTTAACAGCTCTCGTCCAAGGTGGAAGGTATAGTTTGATATTTCTGCCATTAAGTCTAACAAATGTTCTCTAAAATCAAGGCAAGTTACATCAGAAAAAAGACTTAGCTCGCTTTAGCAGATGATTTTTCATTTCAGTTAATAGGCTCTTTAACGAGTCTCCGGCGAATTACGAGACAAGATTTATTCAAACTCGGCTTAAAAGGTATATTCGCCAGAGACTTATGACAAGATATCAAACTCTCCGTGAAACATTGATTTTTAGCTTAATAATTGTTTGAACATTTTTAATTAGTGAAACAGGTCAATTTAAAACTAAAAAGAATCAATAGAAGATTACATGTTGTTGGGCTGCATTCTACCTTTAAAACATATAACATAAGCCTGATTATGGTTAAATATCTGATATTTACAATTAATGCAAAATAAATGCTACAGGCAATTTTTTTTTTTTGTACTTTAAAAATATGGAATAACGCTATATCCCAATATCTTCCCACCCACCCAGATTTAAATCGTCCTAAATAAAAACAAAAATTTAACAATTATTTAAAAAATTTCTTTAAAAAAACTAACCTTGCCAATTTTGCTAAATAAAATTAACATAAAAAAGCCTCGAATCGGCCTAACAATAAAATCCCTCCCATATTAGTTATACCAAAAACCTATAAATATATAAGCTTTTGGTTTAACTTAAATCGTCAGTTTTGCACCATTTATATTTTTATAATCTTCCTAGCTCCCATAAGGTTTTTAGTCGTATTTAGGCTAATATCTAAATCTATCAAACTTACAAAATATTATTATTTTTTTCTTCTTCTTTTGATTAAAGCTAAAACTGTCGGGTTTTAAGTTGTTTTCGGGAAAAGCGCCGTTAAAAGCTACGAATATAAAAGGAGGAAAAAGAGATTCACCGTCTAATAATCTAGACATTTTAGCGAGGGAACATATTCAAAGAGATTTGAAAAAGAGTCTCGTGCACATCCCATCCACTGCTAAAGGGCATTGAAATTATATATTCAACGCGAAATCACAATACGTTTTTAAAAAGGAAGTTTTTTTGTTGGTGATTTGAAAATTAAGGAGAGAAAGATAGTTTCTGCATATATATTTCGAAGCCCACTTGCTTCTTTCTTTTCCTAAAGAGTAAATGTTGAGTTTTTTCATCCGACAAGATCATTAACGTTGATGCTTGAGAAATCGACAGGCATATAATCGAATTCCCCAGACACCAAATCCAGATTAAAGTCACCGTAGTCCTGGATCATGTCCGTTTGTTCCACAGCACTGCCAAAGACAAAGGGCAAGAACAGTCAGTAAAGAAGCCTCTCATATATGCCCTGGAAAAAGTAATGGGTGACAAAATACATAGTAATAAAAGGGGGAGTGAAAGATGGGAAAATTTATCTACTCAATGATCAAATTTAAATCACAGTGGATATGTAGAAATTATAGCAAATGGAATAGAAGCTTACGCGATAGCTGTCTCGATCCTAACTGGGTCTATTAAACTTTCAGAAATTGGTGACACGCGATAGGGCGTGTCATATTTACTGTCCAACAAAGCCTAAAAACCGAGTATTATTTATTCTTTACAGTCCCCAACAGGAGAATTCCTAGAAATAGAGATACTCCAGTTTGAGTTCGTTGAAACCATTAAAATTGCACAGTTAAAGCTGAAGCTTCTATTTCTTTTATTATATTTTCTATGGTGGATAAGTGCGGTACTCTTTATCTAAAACTCTTTAAATATTTTTGACGGCAATGTGGGAAAGTAAAATTATTCATACAATTAGCAGATTATTTATAAATATATAACATTTAAATATATTTTTTGATATTGCGAGCGCGTATATATATACAAGTCTTAATATAATCGTTTAAACAGTATCAGCAAATTTATTTGAATATAAAAACGGAAACATTCATGAAGCGTTTGAAAACTTAAATACAATAAACACTTTGATATATATATATATAAGTTTATAATACAATGAAAATAATATTAAATGATTTAATTATAATAAAACCGGGCATATTAATAATAATTAAAAATTAAAACGGGTTTTAAGTATGAAAAAAAAAATAAAAATCACATTTTGTATATCATGATTATAAACGCATCACTATATGAAGGCTAATATAAGCCACAAAAAAACACAGGCACAATTGGCACGTTACTATATTCAGAATTTTTCCAAGTAAATCGATACATATGTATAACAATACTTAAAAGTATGGCGGTTTGTTAATTTCATAGTACAAATATTTGGTCAGTACTACACGCTTGAAAATTTACGTTTATACACATTTATCTTCAAAACACACTGGCCCTTTTAAATTTATATTTGATTAGAGGTTTAAAACATTTATTTAAACCTGAAAGAAGTTCACCAGTGACTGGTATCTTATTAAAGTGCTCAAGAAAAAAAATGCGCAGCCTACCAGACAATCAAGCAAAGTGAATATCTAATATTCTTTGCATTAATTCGATAAAGTTTAGAACGGTTTGAACTAATTTAAGCTAATCCTTAATCACGGATAAAAACTGTAAATATATAATATCTGTCTGATATTAATAACCGACTTAAAAATGTTGGCTTTCTTACGTCCATCTTGGATCTGGAGTGATGATTAATCTTGGCTCAGGGAATTTCTTCTTTTTCAATTTCCAAGAAAACTAATTTATCTCTAACTTCTGAGAATTGAATGATTTTATTTTTTATTTTTTTATTTTTCTATTTAAGACGCAGCAGGACTAAACTTGCTAGAACTAACGCTACTACTGTTTTATATGGAAGAACTGAGACTATAACGCGGTAGTTATGTTCGGAAAAGGACAAAAATAAAACATATACCTATATGGAAACCTCATATTCACCCAACATTGCGAATAACAGTAATAAATTTAGGTATATTTTAGCACCAAAAACAAATACACGATTAGGGTGTTACATATACAACACTTGGTTATGTCCATGAAATTTTTCACTACCATGTTGTAGTTTTTTTTTATTAATTCTAAATTCGAAAATCTAAATTTTACGCTTTAAAGAGTTTTTCAGGATTTTTATTTTTGGCTTTGAGGCTCTTTATTTCCTACTATCAATGTTAAAATTGTCAAGTTTTAACTGGCATTCAAATTTTCTACTCTAAAATACTTTAATTTCATATAAATATTCTAATTGACAAATATATTTTATAGCGTGATCACATTAAATTTTGGGCGCTTTGTGATATGATAGGTTCAAGTGCGTACTTTCTACAACAGTGGTTTACAATTTTTTTCTTTATTCTTAGTTTTTGGCAGATTTTTAATGCGAGGGTAGGGTGTTTTGCCATTCAATAGATTTTCTCATTGGAAACTGTATATTTTCCATTACTGTTTCTAGTTACTATCAGCTCTACATCTGGCTCAAATTTTCAAAAACATGTGACCTTTTCATTCAAAACAGAACACTAACTTTTTGCGAATAAATGTTTATTAGTTAAAGCTATCAAAATGTTTAAATTTTGTTCAGGTTCTATGATTTTTATAAACTGGCAAGAAGTTTGTGACCAAGCATTCACGCGGTCAAAATGTATTTTAAGCGTTTTTACTATAGATTCAAACAGGAGTTATCATTGGCTACCCTACCTCTATGATTTTAAACAGGGTTCCACCAAATTTGACATTTCAAATTCCCTGACTTTTCAAGGTTTTCTCCTGTTCATTTATGACCATTTTCCCTGACCAAATGATTATACTATATATCCCTTTTTCCATAATTTTATCTGACACGAGCCTCACGGTTTCCTGGCCTTTGAGCCCAATATTCAAATTCCCTGACTTTTCCAGGTTTTCCCTGACCTGTGGTATCCCTGTTAAACTGCGAAATCTCAATATGAACTATACCCATATCAAATAGCATTATTTTGGGGGCATTCAAATACAGTTTCTTAACACCGCTAATCTAAATACTGTGCATTACTACATCAATGCCATTGAAGGCCGATTTACGACTCTTTTGGAAACAAAGTTACAGCGAAGTATTTCATAAAATTCGGATTTCCCTCTATTTGTCAAAAAACTATCCCATTTATTCACCTCATTGATTATGTGCTGGTATCCCAACACTTTTGTAGGGATTTTCAAGTAAACGTGAAATCATTCAGACAATATTCTTAGGTAAATTGACACACGAGTATTAATTGAACACACTTGATCACCAAAAACTTCTCACTAGATTAATCTTTCACCCGATCATTTAACATTTAACATATTCTATAATAAGCGTTGCCTAGTACCAGATTTATGAATCATTTCTAATCTAGTCAAGAGTACATCAATAGATAATCATTGATACCTACACACGTAGTATATAGTGGCAATTAAAATCACTATTTTCAGGGGCACGTAACCAGCAAAACACCCTTGTCCCAAAATTCCACTTGAATTAAAGGGAGCCCAAAGGGGGTGCAAAAGACCAATATGGGGGGGAAGACATTTTTAAAAAACGTCACTATCACGTGATAGGGAACTATTTTTCGTGAAGAGCCCTGGCGTAAATAGGCATCATCCGGATCCGGGGTGGAGCCACGAGGCCCACGTTGGAGTAGGGAGTGGGAGGACTCGGGGAAACGCGGAATACTACATATCGGGGAACGCGCCCAAACACCTAGCGCTAGGATAGTTCTAGCGGCTATTTTGAACCCCACAATTGGTTCCCATGATGACGTATTTTAAAAATGTCGACCCCTCTATTTGCACCCCCTTTGGGCTCCCTTTAATAGGCACTATGTGAATGTACACTAAAACTAAGTTTATAATAATTTTTTGTTTTTTAAATGGACTTAATTTGATTGATTTATTGTTAAATCTGAGCTGAAATTCAAATTTAAATTTGACTCTCCAAACGTAACCTCTCGTTTAAAAGAATATGTATATATATATATATATATATATTTGCCATAAAATCTTGATAGTTAAAAACAAAATTGTGCCTTATTAAATTTTTTGGTAAAATTTCACGTCCAATACCCGGGGAGGGACAATTAGTCTTAAATTTTTTGGTCATATATATTTTTATATAAAATCTATCTCGTAACACGATATAAAATTTTCCAAAACAATTCTTTACAAAAACGAATTAAAAAGTCGCGTCTCTAAATTTTTGTTTCCTAATAACATTGTTTAAAACCATTTCAAGTTTGGACCAGCTTTTGTTTATAATAAAATAGTACCTTAAAACTTGGATTAAGCTAGATCTACTAGATAAGAGCAAGAATAGATCAATATTCACACAAGAATATCAAACAGCTATAACGTTGCATGCGCTAGTCAGAAAGTGAAGGGGTTTAGGGAGGGGGGTGGCTTAAGCCCACCTCTTGTAATGTGCATTTTCGTGAGAAAAATCAAACTTAACGAATGAAAGGAGCCCAGAGAGAACGTGATGAAATTCTCTTTCCTTTCCGTGAAAATTCACTGTTCACATGATGTTTTAAACAATATAATTCCAAAGGACACAAGCTCAAGCAGAAGACCCAGTTGGAAAAACGTCACACCCGTGATGAACTATGTAGTGCTCATAGTGGTTAAAAACTGAAACCTACGAAGTACCCTCAATCAAGCTCCAAGTGACATATTTCAAACTGGGTCCACTGCAGCAGCTTGTGTCCCTTTAAAAGTATTATTTTTGTATCCATTGTACTTACATTTAAACTAATTCTAATTGCCTAAGAGAAGAATAGCGCATGCTCGAGGGTAAAACCACAAGGGGGTCTATCTGTTTCAAAACCTCTCTATTCTCTAGAGCCCTGATGTTTTTAATCTAGAGATTTTTCTCTATTTGGGATGATATGATAGGGTGCAAATCGTTTGACGTTATGTAAGTAAGAGAAAACACGCTCCCCCCATTTCTGACCAGCGTGATATTAGGGCTATTGCGTACAGTTCAATATTCTTGAAATGATACTGATCTATCGTATAATATTATATATTTAAGTCAAACATTAACTATAAAAGAGAGAATACTAATAGTTAAAATTGTCAAGCACCATCACCGAAACTTTTATAAATACTATGATAAATGAAAAGTTGGACTCTTAAATTATGTATCACACGCTAAAATCAATTACAAAAACAAGGAAGGGGAAATAGCTTAAAAAACGGAGAAAACGAGTCAATATCACGAAGTATCGTAGGAAATTACTGCTAAAGGTAAAAACTGTCAATTGCACTAGGGGGTTGTCAGAAACGTTGACGATACGAATCATTAAATGACACCGATATTTTTTTCAAAGCTTAATCTAGAGCAACTCAGTAAGGACTTTACCGCGATATACACTTTTATTAATTTTTTTAATTGTAGAATATGTTAAATGCCGATGTGAGATATTGTCAATGTAGATCAATACATCTCCATAGAGCTACGTTAAGGGTTCAAACATAAAAAAAATTGGTTCCAACTTCTAGTGGGAAGGGTTGATAGTTTCAGGAATCATTTGTAAGGTACTCGAATCACTTTGGGGTTACGTAATAGCGCCACTCATGGAGATAAAATATCAATGTTTGCAGTTTGTAAACCTATCTCCATTAATGGCGTTAATAACGATAAAGTAATTTATAATGAAAAATAGCTTTTGAATTGTTGATATAAAAACAAAAATACCTGACTGAATTATTTTGGAATGAGCAGCTGCTACAGTTTTTAAGGTTACAAAAGCTAGATTGACAAATGATTCCTCAGAAGTCAGTAAGAAAGAAATAAAAAAGGTACTCACTTCATGTGATCCATGGAATTGGTACATGTGTCATGGAACGAGGAGGCTTCGGGGGATTGCGGATTTATCACTGATTGTGGTGTAGCTGGACAGCTATCCAAATTCATCGGACCAGGCAAGCTATAGTGTAAAGAGCATAATGTTTGATTTAATTTACATCTTAAGCCTTGCACCCCCAAACAAATTTGTCACGCTACACCACACCACAGGGATAGTCTCTTTACCACTAAATGGCAAAATATAATTATTTTATGGGTCTCGGAGAAAAAATAGAAACGGAATAGGATAATAATGAATAATGTTGCTAGCATAAATGGTGATTCAGTGGAATTAATTCAATTCTCAAGCTTGAAGTGGTTTTTCAATCCCAAGAAATAATAAAGGCATTACTGTGCAAGTAACTTAATATTATTGGATAGATTAAAGAATGATATGGTGAAAAAACCAAGTAGAGAATAGACTTATGCATTATTTGTATCAATCTAGTTATTTTTCCTTAACCTTTGGCCACAACGAGCCGTAGTAAGTTTCAAGCGTAACCACAAGCGTCCAGTTTAAATTCGTCTTCTCATAAAGACCGCCCTATCGATTCAGTACCTAAATATGCCTATTGTTGTACAATGTGTACATGCCTAGAAAACAAGTTCGTCAGCCTAAAGAATATGTTGCAGTTGAAATTAAACCTTTTGTAGTACAGCTCATTTTAGCCCCCATTTTAAAAAAAGAAATTACTTGTTCTTATGTTTATATGGTTTTGTTAATCAAAGTCAAAGTTATAAATCTTCAATTTAGCATTAAAACTATATACTAAATGTAATAGAGAATCAAATATGAGTATTGAACTGTAAAACTAGGTTTACGGAGAAGTATCTGAGAGTGTAAAAAGCAGGTACAAATATTTCAGAATTAAAATTTTCTCCCAAGAGAAACTAGCCCAAGTTTTATAACAAATTTTCCTTTCACAATATATCCCAAACAAGACACGTTTCATCCTCCTAAATGGAAAGGGCAATGTTCTACACCCCCCAAATATTAATAAGTGACTTACCCTGGTATGTGCGTAACCAAAAATGGTTTGATGTATCCATTACTCGGTTGAGGTTGGCCATCTAGTGACAAAAAGACGAATGTATTGATAACGTAGGAATAATAGATGGGAAAAAATTGACCACCCCGTAACCGAAGGGCAAGCAGAATGAGTGGCTCACGCAGAAAGTGTAAAAGCCCAGCCGAGTGGTTAGATCTCAGTCTGTCGCCTATGTTACTGGAGCGGTCCAGGGGGTCATAAATAAAAATCGACAAAAAAATCAACGCACCAGACATGGGAGTATAGTATTTAGAGAAAAATTGATCTTTGGGCCTCTCGGGATACAAGTAAGTCAAATGCTTAAAATCATTGATTCTGTCGGCTAATCCCCTAATTGTAAAATCACGGCTATTGAAGGGTTGAACCATCAATATCTCTGGAACTTCTATAATAATAATAATAAAAATCATGAATCTCGATAAAATTAGTTTTGATTTTCAGTACTTGTTTTTTTTAAGGCGTGTTTCATTTAAGGGTTTCTAGTTCTTGTTAAGTACCGACTAATTAAGTATTGGACAATTAATTAGGCTGTATTTAAGTTTAATGAAGGGGGTCTCTAGACTGTGGGGTAATTAGCAATCCATTTAACAAGTTAATAAATCATTAAGCCATTTAAAATTAAAACATGGGGTCAAAAACAAAGTTTCTCAAAATTCTTCATGATAGTCTATTATTCAGAGTAGTTAATGAAGTATATCGAGTACAGAGTCAACGAGTAAATGAACAAATTACTCAGTTAAACAAGCACTTGTTCATCCTTTGATAATCATTTCAAACAAGTACATTTTCTACCTTAAATACTTACCACCATCTTTAACTTGAACCCAAGCTATGGTTACACCACCTGGCTCCGAATCACTAAACCTTAGAATGAAAGTTCCATGGCAACACGCTCTCAACATGTCCTCCGATTGTTTTCTCCCAACAAATCCAATGATGAGTCTATAATAAAAAATAAATACGATTAAACAGGTATAGTCTCGGCTAAAGTCCCAAATTTAAAAGGACAGGTTCTTACTCGTCATTCCAAAGATTGCGCAAATGCTCTTTTGTAACCTTCATAATAGCGTAGAACCACTCCCAAAAAGTGAAATTTCTTTCGGGCAAAGGTTCTTTGCAAAATTGAGACCAGCTTAAATACATATTGGAGTAATCCTGATATTGTAAGTCATTAAAACCTGTTTGTAAAGAAACAAACTAAATATTGAACAGGATCCTTGCGTAAAATGGTTTAATAAACCTTACTTCTGAAAGCTTTGGCAGCTAAATAATGTAAATTATCTTCCGTTAGTCCACGACCAGTTGCTGATTTGAATTTTGTGCTCAAAACCATTCCCACATCTGGCCACTTGACTTTTTCAGGAATATGAAATGGAACGCGACCCTAAAAGTAAAGGAGAAGTTGAAACTAATGAATAAACTATAACTGAGGATAGTTAATAATTTACAGGTTCTGCAAACGCGTTGTCCCAAGTGACAGTAGCCCAGGCGTGAGGCTCTTGGTTTCCATGCACAATAACTACTACAGGTAAAGACAGAGTCCAAACTTGGTAAATCGGTTCGCTTCCACCAACTTTGAATTGAGATTGAAATAACAGTGAAAATTTCTCGTCCATCACAGACTAAACAAAAAGATAAGACATCTTGTTAGATTAAGCTTCGTATTACCCAAAATTTTAAGTTTACTTCTGTTCCTTTCTTTTCTGCTCTTTTTATCTTCCGTAATTGCTAGCGGAAAAAAAAAAAAAAATGTACATTATTATTAGTTACTCGGTTAAAATTACTGTTGGGCCAATATTGGGGTTTTACTGATATATCAGTTTCATGTCTAAAAAACGATATTTTTGTAAAATGATAGTGAAATTTTAATTTTCAGAGAAGTAGCTCTGAAATAACATCATAAATAAGCCAATGGCCTTGGGTTAGAATTCTACATTTAAGCTAATTTTCAAGTTCAAATAAAAATCACTTAATTTTAAGGTTAATTATAGTCCCTTGGTATCAGTTAAAAATCAATATTTGTTTCGTTCCAAAAATTTTATCATATCAATATCGATATAGTTTAAAATATCAGTATTAGGTTAGTTTAATATTGGAGAAATTATAGGGATCATTTAACCATGGATATCAGACAAAACTAGTCAAAAATGTACAATTTAAACGCTTGAACATAGAACAGTCATATCTTACCATATTCCGAAAGCTAACGGTTAACTGTCGCGTAGCTTGGTGATATTCCATAGTTCCCGTATTGTTTAATATCTCCCCGCTAACATCCCTCCTAAAAAGTTACATAATTAATACTTAGGAAAAGAGTGAGAATTATCTAGCTTTGGAAAATTAATACAAACCCAATAATTCCCTTATCGTTCTTAAGAAGGGAATTGGCCTGAGCTTCGCTGATAATCGTGACTTTAACTTGGGGGGGTGTCATATGAACATTAAGTTTGCCACCAACCAGAAGCCGAACCGTGGCGGTAAACCTAGTGTTTGTCTTCATAACTTGAGGAGGTTGCTTTTCAATCACAAAGGTGCTAACAACCAACGACGACAGGAGACTCAAGAAATGGGAATTCAGCGACTGTAAAACTTCCACTCCCGGTACGTTCAAAGGAAGTTGAGTAAAGAGTATTTCAATTCTTTTGATTTGTTGTCGGTTTTGCCAAATTATTTCAGCCAGAGCTTCGCACCTAAAATGTGATAGAAATAAATGGCTTAATGGCGCAGTATAATAAAGACGAAAAACATGTTTCTTTTAATTGATTGTGAACGTTAAGATATTCATTAAAACCTTATAATATAGTTAATAAACAAAGTTACAATTTAAGCCCGCTAAGCCCAACTCCATTTTAAAAAAATGGATAAAAAAGTCAGACAATCTGTAGCTAATCAAAGACTCTTCTAATAAATGCTAGTTATAAATGCCATTTGATTAATGTGGATTTAAATGGGGTACTAGCCTTAATCGATCTCCCTGCCAAATAACAATGGTTTTGGACTAATAAGGTCAGAAAAAATACAAAAAAATTCAGCGAGCAACGAAAATTTGAGAAAAATTTTTTTTCCATAGATTATTGACAATTTTACTGATAATATATCGATAGCATGGTGGTTACGTTAGGAAATCAGAAGCAAATTGTCATAATCTATGGGATTTTAACACGGAAATTGGGGAAAAATATCTATAGGCAAATGTGAGGTTGTATAAGTATAAAAGTCAAACTTACCACTCTTGTATTTGATCCAAATTATTTTCAAACGGAACTCCATTTCCAACCAACTGTTGGCTTCTTTTCCATCTGATGAGTTCGTTCTCTAAAACACACTTCTGAAGTTCATCTAATTGGGTGCAAGTGTCTTTATATTTATCCAACTGATCCTGTTACAAAGAAAATTTTTATTTTATGAATATATTAGGTACGCTTCCCATAGAGATCTTACCACTCTCATTTGTGACAAAGTAGCGATTCTTTGCCTAAGCGCGGAGTCCAGCATTTGTTTTTCCTTTTGAAGTTTGGCGATGAGTTCAACATTTTCTTGACCTTGAGGCTGCGCACTAAGTTGATGAATATGAGCTAAAAATATAAATATAATCAAACAAATGCTCGTATTAAATTTTTTTCAAGTACTTTTTGAAATATTACCTTGGCACTTTGAGCTTTCTTGATACTGAATTACGAATGATTCTTGTTCTTGTTGCATTCGCCTCAATTCTTCTTCAGTTTCCTGTAAAATTATTAAACACAATTAGGCGTCGTTCGAATGATATTAAGGCAGAGATTGACATATATTTATTACTTGAGTTCGCCTTTTAAGTTTGTCTAACTGCGATATGATAATTTGATGTTGTTCCGGAATTCCAGGGTTTGAATTGGTAATACCTTGGCATTGCTTTTAAGGGAAGAAAAATGGATTTGAAATTATTTTCGTTACAAAAAAAGGGAAGTGGCACTCTAACAAAGGTATTCAAATACATTTTCAGCAAATTGAACGGCCCTCATTTCACTCTGAAGGCAATGCTTGATGACTCTGACTAATTGTTGGGGATTATGCGTGTAGTTCAACTAGAAAATGGTAGTTTTTATTATTCCATCCAACATTAAAGCAAAAAATCTAAATAAGACTCACTCTAAAGGAGCTGGCAGCTTCAGTAAGTTTTAGCTTCATTAGGAAATTATCCTCACTCGAGGCTTTAGAATCAATTTCTTCAATTAAAGAAGATACGAGTTGGGCAGCGTACATATCATGTTGAGGATTATCAGGATCTAATTCAGTCCTAAAAAACAAGTGAGGATCAAAATGTTACTTCGACCTAAGTCAGTTAGAACATCCTTGCCACAAAGCCAAGTCTTCAAGAATTGAGGTAGAGCCCTTAAAGAGGATCTATCTTAGTCCTATGGGAGTTTTTTTAAGGTAATTTATACAAATATTGTCTTGCCAAGATAGCAAGAATTGACTTTTAACAAGAATTTGACTGTTCTCTGTCTTGGCTAAGTTTGCTCTAAGAAAGTTACTTTAAGGACTCTTTAAACATCCTTAAGACCAATCATACAATGAATAATTGCCAAGAATAACACCAACCATGGTTTTCCTTCAAGCCAGTGCGCTAAGGCGGCTCTGACTTCCAAAGGAAAGTTTTCCCCATATACGGCTTGAAGCTGACGAAGTGAATCGGCTGGCAAATTTTGAACTTTTGTCCACAGAGCCATTGATTGTGTTCTAAATTAGAAATAATTTCTTCAGACAATGTGAATGAGGAAATGCTTCAACTTCTTTTTTTTTTTTTTTTTCTTAAAATGGCTAAAAACTGAGTACCTTGACAATTACTAAACGGTTAAATGATTGTACGATACCCAGCTTAACAGTAATACCTACCGCCTTTAAAAAACACTCAACCAGATAAGATTTATGTACCTGTTACTTTGATCCTGTATTTCTTGCTTTACATAT
Source organism: Odiellus spinosus (assembly GCA_963920705.1). Lineage (NCBI taxonomy): Eukaryota > Metazoa > Arthropoda > Arachnida > Opiliones > Phalangiidae > Odiellus > Odiellus spinosus. The sequence continues at coordinate 18,079,169 of OY987228.1, read as the reverse complement.
GTTCCGGACATTTTGGGAAAACTGGATTGCGGTATTACTACGTTCTTGTTGAATAACTATACATAAATATTTTGACTAAATTAATGATTCTCGATGCTACGCGAGTCATAGATGATTTACACAGCTGCTTTAAAAATAAATTTAAATAATTGGAGGATTGAAGTCATTAGATTCTTGCTCCATAAATCTGAAGTTATTTTCAATGGGCTATGACTATGTACAAAAATGATGAGCAGTAGACCAGCAGAGAGATTACTAAATTTTAGTTTGTGTAATATTTTAGACTATCACCCGCAATCTGAGAGTCCTCTAACCCAAAACTCAAGGAAAATTTGAGAATAAGAAGTTTAAACAGAAGTGGTCGTAATATTCTACCTCTAAAATTTGGCAATATAAATGTGGTGCGTCTTTTCTAAGTACTTCAACTCAATTTCCTATTTATACTCTTAACCTACACCTATGAAGGCTCACTGACGACTTACATAACATACACTTGACACCATGTTATATATCAAGATAGTGAAGATACAATAGGACTCGAGAGACCATGTTGTTAACTCTGAACTCCGAAATACTAACTGCGACCCATTGAAATATTAATGGGAAGTGGTGAATAAAAATTTTGTGCTAAATGCAGAATGAAGACCACATTTTGGTATAATTTTCTGAAAGAAGCAACATGCGGTGCCTGATTTCAAAACTTCAAATTAATCACACTGGGCCTAGGACAAGGATAATGCTCTACGCTACACCTACAAGGCTACAAAAGGCTTTTTACGCTAAAAATGAAGGCTTTCGCAAGTGGCAACTAATACTTACAAAGAACAACTAGATAAACAAACAACTAACCCTGGCTTCTATCCGACGATCGTCAATCTCTTTCGGTATTCCAGGAATTCAGGATTATTTCATCCACATCCAGTCAAAACTTGAGAAAATTCGATTTTTCCAAGAAAAGCTATGAGCTAGATTTAACTAGAAATGAGTGAGACAATGAAGGCGGCTTTAGCAGGGCTTTAGGCCTTTTAGGCTTAGGTCGAAAAATTCCGCTTTTGTGGGCTTGGGCGGCTAGAACTGTCGCAGTCTCACACAGCCTCACAGTTCATTTCAGTTCTGTTCTCCGACCACCGCGACTTAATATTAATTACATATGTCAGAAATCAGAATTAGTGCGACTGAAACTCACCCAAGCCCTGGCAACCACCCAGAGGGCCAGAATAAACTATCCCTCTGTGGGGGTGTTTGCCATGGTGTTTGCCCTACCGATTAGAGCATTCTACTATCACCCAACCCAATGTAATTCGCGCTATTAGATCAGCTCCGTCGCAAGGAAGAAGCTGATATCATGGCAAATTCCACTGAACTGCGCTGAAAAACCTATGTTCTCATAAGTTCTTAATGTCATATCATAAGTAACGTCTTTATTATGTAATTATGATTATTTATGGTTAAGTTTAGTGACGCCAAAAAAGGATTTGCATTCCACAGTCTTCAATTCTCAAAAAGATTGAAGTATCTCCTCCACCATATGGATTTATTACTCTAATGCCCAATAATTGCGGCGTTCAGTGACAGAAATCAAAATTGTCTGTTATGCTACCAATTAATCTATTTTCTATGGTAGTTCCGGTATGTGTTGTTGAACTTTGCCAGTTACGTCATTTAGCAACCTTACCTTTTGTGACAGCGCTGCCAGACCCTTGGCCAGACGTACCATAATTATAGTACTTTTCTATAATTTTAACTTCGATTTTTACCCGCGTGCAACAATTGTACTATAATTTTGATCATTATGTGATAATTTTGAAATAATAGTTTGTAGTTTAAACAAGATGGGTAGCCCATAAAATAGCTACACCCCTGACACTTCACATTTTTCGACTTTTCGAATTTTAAGGAAAAATTCTACAGCATGGCGAAATCTGTTTTAAAAAATATTTTGACAAAGCTGATTATCGGATTGGCCTCAACTCGCTTTAATGGAAATATGACCCTGAAATGAACCGAAATCCACCAAAAAAAGTTCCAGATTCGTAACTTTATTTTTGTGCATTTTTGAAGAAACACGAAAAGGGAAAATGAAGTTTTGAAGTTTTCACGGAGTTCCAAAATGTCAAAAATAAAGTTTCGAATCTGGAATTGTTTTCAATGGTTTTCGGTTGCTTTTGGGGTCCTTTTTCCATTAAAGCGAGTTGGGACCAATCCGCTTTAACTAGAAATAACCCAGTTAAAATCAACCAAATACTCCAAATAATACCTAATTGGTGCTCTATGGAGTTTTAACATAGCGAAAACCTGATTTAAAACATTTAATTTTGACAAAACTGATTAACGGATTGGTCTCAGCTCGCTTTAATGGAAATAGAACCTCGAAATGAACCGAAACCCACCAAAAAAGTTCCAGATTCGAAACTTTATTTTTATGCATTTTTGAAAACCGAAAAAAGGAATAATGAAGTTTGGAAATTTTCGCGGAGTTCGAAAATGTCAAAAATAAAGTTTCGAATCTGGAACTTTTTTCGGTGGTTTTCAGTTGCTTTTAGGGTCCTATTTCCATTAAAGCGAGTTGAGACCAATTCGTTAATAAGTTTTGTCAAAATAAAATATTTAGAATCCAGATTCGCCATGTTTAATCCCCATTGGGGGCAGATAATGTGTTATTTGGAGAATTTGACTGATTCTGACCTGAATTTCTCCTCGTAATTACTTACGTAAATTATAATTATATCGTTTAATTGCCTTTTAACAAGAAAAAACCCGGTTAAAATCAACCAAATACTCCAAATAATACCTAATTGGCGCTCTATGGAGAATTAACATAGCGAAAACCTGATTTAAAACATTTAATTTTGACAAAACTGATTAACGGATTGGTCTCAACTCGCTTTAATGGAAATAGAACCTCGAAATGAACCGAAACCCACCAAAAAAGTTCCAGATTCGAAACTTTATTTTTATGCATTTTTGAAAACCGAAAAAAGGAATAATGAAGTTTGGAAATTTTCGCCGAGTTCGAAAATGCCAAAAATAAAGTTTCGAATCAGGAACTTTTTTCGGTGGTTTTCGGTTGCTTTTGGGATCCTATTTCCATTAAAGCGAGTTGAGACCAATCCGTTAATAAGTTTTGTCAAAATAAAATATTTAGAATCCAGATTCGCCATGTTTAATCCCCATAGGGGGCAGATAATGTGTTATTTGGAGAATTTGACTGATTCTGACCTGAATTTCTCCTCGTAATTACTTACGTAAATTATAATTATATCGTTTAATTGCCTTTTAACGAGAAAAAAACCCGGTTAAAATCAACCAAATACTCCAAATAATACCTAATTGGCGCTCTATGGAGAATTAACATAGCGAAAACCTGATTTAAAACATTTAATTTTGACAAAACTGATTAACGGATTGGTCTCAACTCGCTTTAATGGAAATAGAACCTCGAAATGAACCGAAACCCACCAAAAAAAGTTCCAGATTCGAAACTTTATTTTTGCTCATTTTTGAAAACCGAAAAAAGGAATAATGAAGTTTTGAAATTTTCGCCGAGTTCGAAAATGTCAAAAATAAAGTTTCGAATCAGGAACTTTTTTCGGTGGTTTTCGGTTGCTTTTGGGATCCTATTTCCATTAAAGCGAGTTGAGACCAATCCGTTAATAAGCTTTGTCAAAATAAAATATTTAGAATCCAGATTCGCCATGTTTAATCCCCATAGGGGGCAGATAATGTGTTATTTGGAGAATTTGACTGATTCTGACCTGAATTTCTCCTCGTAATTACTTACGTAAATTATAATTATATCGTTTAATTGCCTTTTAACGAGAAAAAAACCCGGTTAAAATCAACCAAATACTCCAAATAATACCTAATTGGCGCTCTATGGAGAATTAACATAGCGAAAACCTGATTTAAAACATTTAATTTTGACAAAACTGATTAACGGATTGGTCTCAACTCGCTTTAATGGAAATAGAACCTCGAAATGAACCGAAACCCACCAAAAAAAGTTCCAGATTCGAAACTTTATTTTTGCGCATTTTTGAAAACCGAAAAAAGGAATAATGAAGTTTTGAAATTTTCGCCGAGTTCGAAAATGTCAAAAATAAAGTTTCGAATCAGGAACTTTTTTCGGTGGTTTTCGGTTGCTTTTGGGATCCTATTTCCATTAAAGCGAGTTGAGACCAATCCGTTAATAAGTTTTGTCAAAGTAAAATATTTAAAATCCAGATTCGCCATGTTTAATGCCCATAGGGGGCAGATAATGTGTTATTTGGAGAATTTGACTGATTCTGACCTGAATTTCTCCTCGTAATTAGTTACGTAAATTATAGTTACATCGTTTAATTGTCTTTTAACGAGAAAAAACCCGGTTAAAATCAACCAAATACTCCAAATAATACCTAATTGGCGCTCTATGGAGTTTTAAAATAGCAAAAACCTGATTTAAAACATTTTATTTTGACAAAACTGATTAACGGATTGGTCTCAACTCGCTTTAATGGAAATAGGACCTCGAAATGAACCGAAACCCACCAAAAAAAGTTCCAGATTCGAAACTTTATTTTTGGGCATTTTTGAAAACCGAAAAAAGGAATAATGAAGTTTGGAAATTTTCGCCGAGTTCGAAAATGTCAAAAATAAAGTTTCGAATCTGGAACTTTTTTCGGTGGTTTTCGGTTGCTTTTGGGATCCTTTTTCCATTAAAGCGAGTTGAGACCAATCCGTTAATAATTTTTGTCAAAATAAAATATTTAAAATCCAGATTCGCCATGTTTAATCCCCATAGGGGGCAGATAATGTGTTATTTGGAGAATTTGACTGATTCTGACCTGAATTTCTCCTCGTAATTACTTACGTAAATTATAATTATATCGTTTAATTGCCTTTTAACGAGAAAAAACCCGGTTAAAATCAACCAAATACTCCAAATAATACCTAATTGGGGCTCTATGGAGTTTTAACATAGCAAAAACCTATTTCCATTAAAGCGAGTTGAGACCAATCCGTTAATAAGTTTTGTCAAAATAAAATATTTAAAATCCAGATTCGCCATATTTAATCCTCATAAGGCGCAAATAATGCATTATTTGGAGAACTTATAATTATATCGTTTAAACGAGAAAAAACCCGGTTATAATCAACGAATTACTCCAAATAATAATGCTCTTTGGAGTTTTAACATGGCGAAATGAACGTAAATCCGCAAAAAATTCCAGATTCGAAACTAATTATATCGTTCAAATCAGAAGCGGATGGAAACTATTATAGTTTCCATGGGCTTCTGATTCAAATGTATTTTAACGAGAAAAAAAAACAGTTACAATGAAACGCTTAGTATTTTTTGACTAGTTTCATAAACGAGTTAGAAACACAGTTCTTCTCGTGATTTAAGTACATAAAAATTATTTTTATATTGTTAATTACGAATTTAACCGCTAAAATTAATGGTGGGTGAGGTTAGGCTGGGTTGGGTTACGAACACTATGTGATTTTAATATGGAAATTTTAAATACGTTTTACTCACATTTCTTTTGGTATTTTTTCTGCTTTCCCCTGGTCCTATTTAGATCATTTTAGTATGGGTCTGAACATCGTAATTTAGCCCTATTAATTATTTACTACTATTAAATTATTTCCTTGTTTATTAGGTATATGTTAATTTTAAAGCTCTAAGAAGTCCCAATTTCAAATTTCGCGCGAAAATATAGCATACGATGATTTTCTGGCTAAATCGATAATTTTTTTCAAGTTTTTGATATGGCAACACTGTTTTTGTCACAAGTTTCTTCACCATTGTAATTTCTTCCTCTAATTTCGTGAGACCCAGGCACAAATTAATATTTAATGAAGTATAATTAAATCTTAATACTGAAGATATTTAAAAATGAATCGACTCTTTGGAAGAGCTCAACCTAAAGGACCTGCTCCTAATTTATCAGATTGTATTGCGAATGTAAGTTTGGAAAATATTACGAGACTCATTACTCATCAGTCTTGAATAATATTTTCTTAATTAATTTGTCTTTATTATCAGGTTGACAGTCGCTCCGATTCCATTGATAAAAAAATTAGCAAACTCGATCAGGAATTGGTCAAATACAAGGACCAAATGAAAAAGATGCGAGAAGGACCGGCTAAAGTAAATCCCTTTTCTGTATTCACACCGCACTTTACAAAGAAACGTGTTAATTCAAATAAAATTTTCAGAATATGGTTAAACAAAAGGCTATGCGTGTTTTGAAGCAGAAAAAAATGTACGAATCGCAACGGGACAATCTGATGCAACAATCTTTTAACATGGAGCAAGCTAATTTTGCTACTCAACAATTGAAGGATACTAAAACTACCGTACTTATCTTCTTTACTCTTAAGGGGTCCATCTTCTTATTTAAAATTTAAATTCCAGGTTGATGCGATGAAAATGGGTGTCAAAGAAATGAGAAAAGAATATAAGAAAGTCAACATTGATGATATTGAGAATCTTCAAGACGATTTGGAAGACATGCTAGAACAAGCTAACGAAGTTCAAGAAGCTTTGGGACGTAGCTACGGAATGCCAGAAGTGGATGACGATGAATTGGAAGCGGAATTGGACGCTCTTGGTGATGAAATTGCCTTGGATGAAGATACGTCCTATCTTGATGAAGCGGCGAAAGCTCCAAATGCACCCACGAGAGATCCTGGAGCCGAGAGTATCGCGAGCAATCAGGTTAAAGTCTTAACAATAATTTACCTAAGAAGTAGTAGTAAAAATAAACGCCAATTCCTATTAACGTCTTTTAGGAAGGGGTCTTGGTGGATGAATTTGGACTTCCAAAAATTCCAGCATCGTGATAAGGATCCTATCAAACATTTAAACTATAAAAGCCATTCTTTTATATTATTTCCGGTTAATAAAATTAAAATTTGCATCGCGAGCTTCTTAAAATATAATTTTGTTATTTTTAATTTTTTTTTCAAGTTTGAATTGAAAACTTTTCAAACTGTTTCTTTGTAAATAATTATTAATTAATATTAAAATTAAAAATATAAGACTAAGAGGATCGTAAACTTTTCAAACAAACCTAAATACTCGATTGAGTATTTTACCCAAATCAAGTGCTCACGCATCGCTAACCTAATTTATTGATCAATAGACAATGCCAAATTCTGAACATTCAAATCTTGTTCAAAGTGACAAAATAATCCAAAAATATTTAGGGTTGACTATCACGCGTCACTTTAAACAAAACTTAAATTTATTTTCCTCCATTTAAACTAGATTAAAATAACATTCAACAAGTAATCTAAGTTTTTTCAAATATTTTATGAGTAGAATATTTGATATTTTGGCGTGCGATTTGAACGAAAGATTATATACAGTCTTATATAAAATATACTACGCGTAAATTTAAAACTTAGTTGATGATAAAATTATAATGAAACTTATGTATATTACGTATATTTACATACATGGAGGCAATTTATATCGCTTAATAATATCAGCTACAAATTCAAATCTGTCAAAACGATTTTGCAATCTCTGATAAGGATTCTGTTTGTGAAAAAAAAAAAAAAATACAATTAGTTTTGAAAATAAAATATAAATAAAGTTTTTGACTTTAATTTTTTATACCTGACCAAAGTCAAGTTTATACGAAGTATCTTTATGCGGAAGATGAATGATCCATAAATCAGGCATAACCATGAAATTATATCTATAATATAATTATAATAAATTACGAATTAAAATTAAGCGTTATTAAAATTAACTTTAGACTATAATGGTAAAAGTAAAACCTAGATGCGTAGAGTTCCGTAATGAAAGTAATTTTATTCATTCCGTATCCAGAAAACCTTTCATCAAATTTAGGCAAGAATGATGTTCTTCTGCGCGCAATTGAAAAAAAATCATATTTCTACAAATACTTGAAATTTATAAAATCCACGTAGGAGCTTTGATTCTCCAACGTTAAAAGAATAGTTTAAAAAAAGATAATTAAACTTTTAATGAACATTACGCTATTAGTATAGAAGCTCCTATGTGAATTTCAACTAATTTTGGTTGTTATTTGTTATATATTTAAATATTTTAGTCACTAACTGCATGATTAAGTATGGCTCGTATTTATCGGAGTAAGTATGGACTGGATACGGTTTGTCAGCTCGATACCATTTAAAATAGTCGGTTAATCGATGAGATTCGGGCGAATCAAACTGTCGTAACAATAATTAAGGATTTGATTTAAAGATACGTTTACTAATTTGATTGAATGTTGAAATTAGAAAGGATATTGAACGGTTGAATGAATGGATCTTTTCGATGGAGCAATTGCATCAATTCTTCCTTAGTTTGAGGAATATTATCCCTTTTCTAAAGATATTAATTTATTATAATATCAAATAATTATAATAATATCAAATAAGTAATCAAACTATTAATTATAATTTAAAAGTAAAATATTTCACAATTAAGCAAAATCAATTTTTGGATTTCATTCTCCCTTGAAAGAGATTTTAATTGCCGTGTCTTAGGGGTTACCTTGTAACCTTTCTTGAGTAAAATAATTAATTAATAATAATAATTACCAGTGGTAGTTCCGTGTATTGAAATGCAGGTACGACAAACGCAGTTTTGGACACATTTTTAGATATTTTGAGTATAGAATTGAACTTTGATTGAAAATCGGGAGAAGGTTGAAAATCCGCATCTAAAATAAAACAAAATTTTGTTGCGCAGTTTCTGAAAGTTAAAACCATTTTTAAAGCTACGTCAAAACAACTTTTTTCTAAATTATTACCTCAGAGCCAAATTTCTCAAATAATTAATAGGATAATCATGATCTCCAGGATGGCTATAAACAATAATCGAATGGCTTCTAGGATAAAAACTCTGTGATTTGATTTTTTTCTGAATGTAAATTCTGCAAAAATTTTAAAAAATAGTAAATTATTATTTGAATATATATTAGTGATGGGTCCGAACCGATATCACGCCTGAAAACTTCAAATTTTCAAACAATACAACAACCTTTGCCATTCCGTATCCTCATCTTCTTCGTCAGATTTCCTAGCGACAAATATTACGAAAGAAACTGGACCTTTCCAAACACTCAGTGTTCTTTCCAGCATTGATAGTCGATCCATTGATAAATGTATTGTCAATGTTATGTCATTTACAGAACCTTGTGCGCTAAGAAAAAGAAAAATAAATAAACATTTGAATTTTCTTTTTAATAATTAATCAAAATATTCTTCTCACTTTTCCCTCATTTTTAAAGGTAGAATTTCTTTCACGAATGATCTGGGGGCTTTTCTTGGGCTATTTTTACGCTGACTACACTTTTCTAATATCTCGTGTTTCGTTATATTTTTAGGCGTCAAGTTAGCTAAAATATAGAAATTAATTTATTTTAAACTTCGTAATTTGGAAGATTATATGGTCTTACATAATCTAGGTAGCATGACCATGTTGGAAAACATGACATTTCCGCTGTATCCGTGGCAAATCAACATGATAGCCACACTTAAAATTGTTGTTTGAGGAGGAGCTTCGTACGTCGCTTTACGTTCCATGCGAGATTCAATTGGTGGCACAAATAGAACTCTTAATAAATATTAAAGATCATACTTTTAACTTCACTAGATTTAAAAAAAAAGCTCATTGGTTTATTTACCTGAAGGTTTCCGTGGCACTATTGTTTAATTTTACCAAAGCAATAGCTCCCATTAATGCCCTGTTGCTCTAAAAAATAATTTGGTTATATTTCACCAAAGTAGATGATACACAACAAACTTACATGCTCTGTAATATCAGAAGTAGCTGATAGACTTAGATCTAGACCCTTTACGTTATTATTTTGCATGGAAACGTATTGAAAGATTCCCCTCATTTTCTCCGGTACACATGTTGCGCTTAAAGACTGATAAAATAAATGAGTGCTTGTTTTGGCAGAGTATGTGTGAACATACCCTCGAGCAAATAGACCATTTTTGGAAACTGCAGTCAATATCATCTTTCCATTGAAAATGATCCATCCACCAGCCAGAAACTGTGATTTGGTTTGCCGAAGTGACTTCTGATGAAAGTAAATTCAGTTTTGTTCTCAAATTCCATATAATATTTTTGTGTTTCCCTTGATCTCGATAAAGCCTATTAAGTTTAAATATAATTACGCAATACGAATAGCTATATAAATACAATACCAATATATACTATACCATTTGAAAAAATATTTAAATCCTGGAATGAAAAATAAAGAAAGACATAGAAGTATTAAAGATCCAAAGTTGAACCTCATTTGAAATTGGACATTTAAATTTGACAGCCCAAGGCTTATTAATATAAACACTGTTTGAATAGCTGAAGTAATGAAGACAAAACTTCCAAGGGGTCAGTACCTATAAGTAGGTTTTACCATTATTTGGCTATCCCCTGAAATGATGTTTCCTATAACATTCTTTCCCATTTTAAACAAAATGTCTACTTTCAAATGCTAGATGGCAATAGTGTCGGCTTTTCTTGAATATTTTTAGGCCAGAAAGGGGGAAGAAAATCCCCGGGCGGGGAGTATTTGTCGGCGTCCTATAGCATTAGCGTGTTTTGGCGCCTTCAAAAATTTTCAGTTGATTCGTAACTCGTACGCCGCGAGAACATGGAAATGGCTTCCGAAGAAAAAGTCGTTAAGTTTTTAAAGGAATTTGTTCCTGACCAAGGGTCACCGACTGGAGAAGAGAATGTAAATATTCAGTTGCGAAGCAGTATTGTCGGAAGTTATCGTTTATCTCAAGCCGACATCTATCCCGAAGTATTGGATTGGGTTTCCAGCTATTTAGACCAAAAGTAAGTTTTTTTTAAGCCTTGGCTTTTTGTGTGTTTACTCGTTTAGAAACTTCGCGACGGTGGGGGAGGGGGATAAAACCGGCATTTTTACAAAAGAAATCGGTTTATCTGTTTGTAGAAATTGTTATTACGAAACCATTGAAGATACCCATTTCAGCGTAGCCAGATATGATTCATAAATTCTAAAATCAGCTAAGCTTTCAGCCTTTCACGCAATTTTTTAGTCGTTACACCCATCCCTTACTCGAACCCCTATTTCTTACAAGGGCAAACGTAGGGGGTCAGATAATTTTTAAGATTTCTCCTTGAAATATCACCCACTGGACCCTTAATATTTTTCACGTTAATGTGGGATTTAATTCATTACGTTTCTCTCGATTTCGATCAATTCCTAGATTTTGTCTCGTAGAAATAATATAGGGTGGTGCAATCTTATTCGCCCCGTCAGTGCCAGATGCTAGGCATTTAAAGATGATAGACCGACGGAAGAAGCCTAGAGAAAGAAACGCCGCTCCTATTAGTGGGCCGCCGAATTTCTTTAAGGGGCTAAGAATAGGCCTACCTTTAGCCGCGTACAAAACGTCTTTTGGTGAATCACCAAAACGCCATGAGGGAAAAAGCGGTTCTAGAAGGAAGGAGGGGGTGCTGAAAAATCTTCCTCTCGTTCTTCCACTGTAGGAAAAAGCTAGATTTTTTTATTTCTCACTCGGGACAGGGCGTAGTTAGGAAAAATCAGCCCGAGAGAGCCGAGATTAGATAGCTATTTTAAAACTGACTTCAGTTTGTATATATAATTTTCCCCTAGCTTTGTTCACCATCTACAAATTGTCGTGTTTTCTTTGGCGCTTAATGGGCGTTCTTTTATTCCCAGTTGATGTTGCTCGATAGTTTGCGCCTTCTTAATATTTTATACGAATAAATAGCGCCAGGTCTAATAGCAAAAAACGGAACTATAATGGTCGTGATTTCTTAAAGTTTAAAGTTTGAACTTTGAAACAAACTCGCCTCTCAACAGATAAAAAAGTACCGTTGGGATGGCCATGAATTTTTTTTTAAAACGTTACTTTAGCGAGCTTTAGGCTTCCACCCACTCACCGAAAAAAAAAAAAAAAAAAAAAACGTTTCGAAGGGTGTTTATGTTACGCGGAGAAAAGCTAAAAACCAAATTCCATAATTTTTTCCGTTAAGTAGCACTCGCCCATTCCCTTGGAATTCTTCTTCACTGAAATATCATTATGTAAAAAGAGCATCCGTTGAAAAGCTGTTTCCGTTAGGTTTAGTTCTATGAATTGCCATTAAAAAAATGACAGTTTTGATTTTTGTAATAATTTTTCTAGTTAATTGAATGATTTACATCGACTCTTAGTCCTTTGGCACGATATAAACGTTTCCTTAGGTTTAACATACCCTAAAATAAACATTATCCATGTTCAAACCATTAGCGAAATAGGAAAAACAAACCTTTTCAGTCGAACCGCCTTTTTACCCCCATTTAGATGAAATTGGATACTTTTTAGAATCCCTCAATCTTTTATCGGCTTCTTGACCTATCTCCCACCATCCTGGCACCCTTTTTTGCCCCAGGAGTCATTTCCATTCATATCTCCAGACGTCCACAGATTCCTATCTTAAAAAAAAAGTTTTAAAGGCGTTTGCTTGTTGAAGAAAGGGGTTAATAGAGGGGCCTGTTACGAATATATAATAACTATCATTATTATTCTCTTCTAAACACGATTCTTCATTTAATTCCGCATCAATTAATGTACGGAAAATATTAAGTACCGCGAAATCTTTGTATATAAACTACTAAATTAAAATAATCTCGCGTGATTCATACAAGGGATCGAGTATTTTAAAAAGAAACGAAACGGCTATTAGAATTTTTCATTCCAACCCCACGCTGTTAATCTTTTTCCCTTCGTGGCGGGTGAATATCTCCGAAGTTTTGTTCTCTTGTAGATTACAAAGAAGCTAAAACTATCGCGAATTAATACTTAATAGTAAATTTCAAAGGTGATAAAGTAGTTCGGTTAAACTACTCTTGAACTAGAGTATAGTCTATCCGCTTTAGTTTTCAACAAGTATAATGCTATTTTGTTTTTTATATCTTGATAATTCGGTTAGATAAAGGGTATAGTTAAGTTTCGGCAGGCTGAAAACTAAGCGATCTTAACTTTGTAGTCGGGGGAGATAAGTTTTAGTTTCTCCCGAACTTCTCGAAGCATCAAGATGTTCATCTCATCTTTTTAGGAGGATGGAGGGATATAGGGGGAATGAAGTAAGCTAGACGGGGGTCATGTTTACCCGTGAACTCGATTTTGAGCAATGATTATGGCCCCGGATGAGTCATTGCCTCGGGAATTAGACCCTAGCGAGAAAAGCTATACGCTACAGCGACTTTTTCTTCTACCTGTACCCTCATTACGAGTTTCGTTCCCACCATAATGCTATAAGTTATTTTATTTTTCTCGTTCAACCCCCTATAAGATATACTTTCCTCAAAAAAAAAAAAAAAAAAAAAAAAAAATAAAATAAAGCTGATCAAACGGAACGTGTCAATTGAGTTTTTTCGATATCCAGGCTAAACATTTCTTTCTTTTGGCGTCTGAAGTCGGTTTCAAGCTTGGAATAACCTTTTTTTGCCAATGAAAACGTTGTTTTTAGATGGGGAAAAATAGTTCCAATGTTGGAATTAACTGTAGGTCTGAGCTGTCAATTTTGACGGAAATTACTCTCTTATATTTAGATCTCCTCAGAAATCTAAACATACTTCCCGTAAGATGTCTGAAAGATATTTTAAGAGTGAAAAGTTAGTCTAAATAAAATTTAAACTAAGAGGCAATGGTTGTTATTGTTGGAATTAAATGTGTAAAAAAAAGAAATAACAAGATGGCCTGGTTCATACGAGAAGCCACACCCTTAATCTACGATTTAGAGATCTTGGGATTAAGAATTTTTGGGCATTTCTTTTACTTTGCAGAATTTTTCAGACTTTTTTTTATGAGGGGGGAGGGGTAATTTTAAATATGGAAAAATATTTTTAAGACTAGACCTACTTAAATGAATTTTTGGGATTTTTTTTTTAAGTTGAAAATGTGTTCTGAAATTCTGATACTAAAAATGGGTTGATTTCATCATCGTATTATTGATTTAAAAAATGATTACCACCGTTTTACCAATAAATATGCAAGAACCTGACGTAATTTCGTATGCACTTTCTCACTTTTAAACATCTGCCATTGAGTAATCCTCACTGTAAATATTAGAAGTCTAAATCTACGTTTTTTAGCTAATAAGTTAGAATCTTGAAAGTTTAATTCAGGATTTAAAATTGGTTAAAAAACACCGCTGTACATCCGAGTTTAATTGAGTTCAAAGTTTTCCCAAAGTATGGAGGAAGGAAATGGGCCAGGGGGAGGAGAAAATCATAAGTTGTGTAGCCCCCTTACTGGGGAATATACTCCCATAAGGGGGTTAATACCTAAGATGACGTTTTCCAAGTCAGTCTGCATGACATTGTCAAATTTTTCTATTTTGTTCTAAGATCATTTTGATAAGATTTCTACAGAATGAAGAATTTATTCATTTAGGGGAGGGGGGAGGAGAATGTGTTATATTTTGACCGCGTACGTATATCGGTCAAAAACATTTTTACCAACTTTGATAGAAAAAATACTGTTAGGCGATATCGTTCGAAAAACTATAAAAAATCTTAGATTTTTCATTTGGATAAACATTGTCTCGCATGGTTTCCTGCCCCATATATTTTTCTATAATATTACAGTTTAATTAAACTGACTTTTTATAATGTTTTGGCATAATTGTAAACCCGGACACTCAGAAAATTAAAATCAAAGGCTTAATAAATATTTTACTTGACAACCCAATATAACGTTTGCACCTGGCACTCCTGACGACTAGTCATAAGGTTAAATATACGAAATATTTGCTCGGCCTTCAAAGATTTAATTAACGAAAATCTCCCTGCTTGAACCGCGCATAAATTAAGCCAGCATCACGTAGCGACGCGTGTCTTAGGTATTCGTTACTAATACTGTACCTTTAGCCTATATTTTCAATATATAATTTACTGCACACTCTTAAGTCAAATAGGCTTATCTCTATTTGTAAGATTTCTTAGAGATGTATGGGTTCATATGTTTATACACGCTGTAAGGTTCGGGAGAAAATGTAGAATATTTTCCCCATCTTGAGTTGACAGTATGCTCGAATCCAGTCTACCCGTCATTACTTTTATTTATTGTTTTAGAGATAAAGGGAGAGTAGGTTTGCGTGTGCTTGTAATTGAAGGTGGAATTAACTGCAGTTTATTCCCATCTTGAGTTGGCAGCGAGTTGAGAAATGGGGCTCGCTTATCTCTAACTTAACAAATAAGATAAGACTGACGTAACTCTTTCTACCCGCTGCAATATCAAGGTGAAATCTAATATAGTTTTCCTTACTCAACTGGGAACTTGCATTAATTTTGTGTGTACGTTTGTGAGTCACGGTACCACCTACTTATAACGCGAGCTGGTATTTAAGAAAAATACTATAATCTCCCCCTTTTCGTTTCTAACAGTAACGGAACCGGCTTTTTCTCTATATAACGAACTAACGATAGCTGTATAAGTAATTATGTTTTTTAACGTCGAGCCCCAAACCCGGGGTTAAACGATTATCGTTTGGGAAAGTGTTTTTTCGTGCCTAATAATTGTACCCATGGTGTAACTTATATTTTCTGTTCAAGAAAAAAAAAAAAAAAAAAATTGCGAGATAAAGGGCAATTTGGAAACTATATTTCAATTCGAGTTGGCAGTACCTATAAAGCTAGATTACGCCTAATATATGCTTTGTATTATGGCAGAAATAAAGGGTATCTATATTCGTGTATGCTGTCAAATCTAGGTGAAATGTATTCTATTATAACTAGCTATAACCCATGGAAAAGGGCCGAGTTTTTAAATTTTGAATTTGCTCCTTATATTAATTATTTATAATAATTATTGTGTCCTAGTGGTGTGGTATGCAAAAAAAAACACAAAATTCACTTCTGTAAAGGAATTTTGAACAGGGTTCATACCTACCTGGGAAACCCGGAAATATCAGGGAATTTGAATGGTGTCAAAAATGTCAGGGGGAAACTCCTGAACATTTGGCAGAAATCGGGGAAATATATGAAAGCATTGATCATAAACTTCAATAATACAAAGTTGAAATGATCTCAGTCAGCTAAAGTCATTTAGCATTTATTAGATTTTTGAAAACATTCAGTGCACATTTAAATATCATCTAAAATTCACTTATAAAATCAGGAAAATACTTTTTAGTAGCGGATTAGTGATGAGACTTGCTTCTTAAATGGTGTAAATATAGTCAAGGGGGGTTGCAAAACGAATTTTGCCAAATGAGCCTATTTTCGGGTTTCTTTTATATTCGCCGGTTCTCATCACGTTTATCGTTGTTTTGATCTAGAGGTGGGAAAACTCCATTTTCTTAATGGGTCTATTATAAGGTGCGAAGCCATTTTTGGTAGTACGTGGCATGTGTGTATATCTTTTTTTTCTTTTTTTTTACCGGGATAGCCGTTGTTTTATATGGTTTCTGTATTTCTGTGGCGACTCAAGTATAGCGCGCGGGCGTGAGCTCTAGAACCGGATGTGTTTGTCTGTTTTGTAACATTTGGCTGACTTTAACACGCATGCGTAGTAAAGAGGGGATTTTAAAAGAACCAATGCCTCAGTCTACACCGTGATCTTGGTTGGAATTTTCTTCTTATTTTGCTGTATATTTGTTAGAATTACTAGGAATATTCAGCACGTACCATCCTAAGCCTATCTCCATTTCTATGATTTGTTTTCTTAGAGATTCAGAGGGAATCTAGGGTTCTTACACTAAAACTGATTCTGTATGCGGTATGTGGCTTCTTTTTTTTGCTACCATAAGAGCGATCTAGCCAATATATTTCTTTCATAAAGTCTTAACTTTAAACCTACTTCTAGGTCTTTTTGAAAACCATGGTCGCTCAAGCGAGCCAGGAACTAGTTTTTTATATATTTCAATATAAGTATTTTTTTCCCTTCGTAATTCTTGGCCATATACCAGTACACGCGTCTTCCTATCTTACGACCACACGGTTTGTCGAAAAATCGTTCAGTTTAATGTTGATAATACTGAAAAATGTTACGTAGCCACTTCCTTTAAGTCATTGCAATATCTACGATATAGTATTGAATGTATTGCATACTCCGTTTGGTATGAGATCGTAGATTAATGACAGCACTGTGCTTTTGACTATATTTGGCCCTATGGGAGAAAAACGAAGGATGTCAAGGCTTTATAGAGGGAAGATAGTTCTTATCTTACTTTAGTACACCATCATAATAATCATAAACGTTTTTTTTTTTCTTTTCTGGATAAGGGTTACTAGCAAGCAATCTTTAATATTATAGAAATAATTTTAATTAAAATTATCTTAACGAACTTTTTATTCTGAATTTTTTAAGGGGAATATTTGACGATAATAATCTAAGTTTTAGTTTATAGGACTTCAGATTTATTTCCTGTTTTTGTTGAGGATAAAATTTTAATTGCATAAATTATATATTTTTTTTAAAACCGTAATTGGGGAAACTTAAAAAAGATTATTAGCATGTATTTGAATTTTATCATAAAAGTTTTAGATTAAGGTTTTTAATATTTTTTCACGCATTGCGTGTACGTCAACCTCTTTTTCTCGGCTTGTTTGTTATTTACAAAAGGTGACCCTTTCTTTTTCCACTGTTTTTTTGAATAACAGACTAGTAGAAATCTCTCTTCCTGTTTTCTGGGTGACTCATCTTTGGCTAAACGTCTACCTTTTGTCGCGCGATTGAAAATGTTTGCTGTAAAGCCGGGGAAAGAAGTGGGGGTGTGCCAAATTTTGTTATTTTTTCTGGTTAGAATAGTAGAATTACCTTATAGGGAAAGATTATTAAGGAACGAATGACACGACGATGTTTTACGACAGTTTTCGTAATACTTTTCCATTTTTATACCCTGGAAATTAGCTTTTAACCCCAATCACCAGGGGCGAAACGATGGGATGTCGATTGGAGAGGAAAAACGTAAAAATATTAAATTTTTATTTGTTTGCCAATTCATGATGATGCCAACTCTGGGGGAAAATATGCAAGTGGAGCTTCCCCTTTTGGCTTCACTCCCAGCCAATCACTTAGAAATATTGTTAGAATGAACCTTAACTAATAGCTTGGGAGGTGGCGCACTGTAGTGTTAGTTTGTTTCAAACGAAAATACAATTCTTGTTCAAGAGGAGTTGGCAAAGACTGCTTTTGTTTATCAATCCGTAGCTTAGAAGCATTCCCAGCTTTTGAACGAAGTATTTATGTAATTACATTCCAAATAGTAAAGGGTCGGAACATAATAACATTATGTCAAGGTCAGAGGTACTTGGCGTATATAACTTACATTTAATTACATCCAAAATAAAACCATTCCTTTCTTTCTACTTGCCACGTCTTTGGTGTCTGTTTTGCGAAATTTCCTTATCTTTGTTTTATTGACTTACAAGTGAATTTACCCTACCATTCCTTGGAATAGTCCGTAGATATCTTCCGTCTATAAAGTAGAGATATTTTTATTCGCTTATACTGTAATATTGTCCCTTCCAAAGGTCAAATGGAGTGTAAAAGGTTTAAAAGTTGAAAACTCCGATTGAAACTAAAATTCATAATTGGTTGTTCAAAATTCACTCTTGTCTTAAAAATTAGAATAAATTCAAATAAACGACCACTCTACTTATCTCGCTTTAAAGATAATTTAACGTAACAGTTATGATACTTGCGTAAATATTTCATCCAAGCGTTACTCCCAGACCCTGTCCGATTTAACTTTAAAGCTGAGCTTACATGGTCCAGGTCAAAGACAACTTAAAACAACCCATCCATTCAAATGAATGCCACCTGCCTATTCTTATAGTCTTAGCACATTTTCTTGGGATTATAAACACCTACCTACCTACCGATTGCGTAACTGATTAGTTAGTTTAGCCTTTAGTAATGCTAAATACGCAATTAGTTTAGTGCAGTCGAAGCTACAGTCTTGTACCCACCTTCCCATTTAAACACAGCAAAAATTCTTCGTAAAGTTTAACAAAGCGCACCACCTTTGTGTATGAAAACCAATAAACAAGAGCTTGGCACAATCTTGAGTTAGTAACCACCAAGAAAACTTCTAGTAATTCGCCAAAGCCTTGGTTGTTCAAGCTCGTGAAAGGCTATAGATGGTCAGTGGCTCGGTTTTCTCACGGGGCACGCGAATTCGTGATGATGTAATGTTGAGTTTCGCGCGCTTCCTCCTTATACCACGCTCTCACTTAAGCCTCGCCTTCATTACCTAAATGGATCCCTACTGGTCGTTAAGACTTTTATTATAAAATTTCTTCCTGAAAAGAAAGAGAGAGAACCCGCGCTCTTAAAAGCTTTCGACGATAAATCGGGTTACAGTTGATGAAACTTTGGTTGCGAAGAGCGTTAGAAACAGTATTTCCTATATTATTTCGGGGATCTCCCTCTCTAGCCTATAGAGTAAAAGCCTGGATGAAGCGTTGGCCTTACGCAAGCATATCCATTATCTGTGGCACGTCACTTTTTTATTATTATTCCGGAAGTAGGAGGGGCTCTTCCGTTTTCTATCAAATTCGTGGGTAAAAAAATCTGCTGGGCAAATATTTGGATTTAAATGCAGATACATCCCTGCGTGGCCTCAGCGTACTGACATTGGGGATATTCACTTACAGTAAAAACCTTAGTATACCCAAACTGACCTATTTTATTTTCAATACTATGGGCTCGATTAAATATGATATATCAAACTCTTCATGGATGTCTTTTAAGCCTACTTTCAGGTTTAATATTGGTTTTCATTTTTTTAACCCTAGTGGATAAGGAATCGATAGAAAATCACTTGTTGGATTGCATATTTTTAATTTTGGAATTAGTGGAATCCTGATGTTTTTATTTTCGTTTTTCACGGTCGTTTAAAACCAGTTCTTCTGGATTTTAAATCAATCAATCCTAATCAGTTGACTACATCGGGGAGACGTTGTCAGTTTATGCAATACTAGATTTAATTTATATTAATTTAAAGCCGTTTCTTGTTAGATAGCGATCATCGTACGTGAGTCACTAACGAGTTTTTCTAAAATATCCAAAAATGACGACGTAATTGTTAAATTTACTTTCTGACCTCATAATTTTTTAAACTAATTTACCTCAGTTTTGAATTCCGTTACGCTAGGACACGTACAGTAACGTTAATGTTACAATAACAAAAAATTAACCTCAACTTAAAAATCCCTAAAAAAAGTGTTTTCTTGGGTGGGGTTTTTATTTTATTGTTAAATAAATCTCGACGTACAATACAATTGTATAAATTTTCCGTTTGATATAGGGGAGGAAAATGACTTTGAGATTAAGTCTTGTCTTATAGCTTAACCGATATACGTCTATCTGTACTTAGATTCTAGGGGAATCTACCAACTAGCGGAAAACTAAGGCGAATTAATACACAATGTTAAACTCTAAGACTTAAAAGTAGTTTTTGATAATCTCTCTTGAATAAGAGCAATAAGTTGCGAAATTTTCGCTCGGTAATCTTGGCTTTATGCCGGCTAAAAGGCTAATCGTTAGAAGTCAGTATTCCGTAATAACAGTATGATAAGAGTTCGAAAAAAACAACGTTTAGAATCAGTCTCATGTTTCTGTACGTAATTTTAAACCTTTGCGAACAGAATCATCTTGTTTCTACGGTTTGATTTATTAAAGTGAGGCTGTCACCATTATTAAAACATCATATTCAAAATTTTATTCCTCTGGGTTGACGTGTTCTTAAACTAGCATCATGACAAAAGCCTCCCGGTTTGGCTGACGATAAGATGACGTCATCAAATAGGTGAAATTCAGAAATTAGATTTCATGTTCCCTACACATAAAATAATACGAACAAAAACCTTATAAGATATAATAAGGGAACCTATAACATTTTACAAGTAGTCCTATATTGAAATTTCCGGGTGAATTGAACCAATATTTTTTGCCATATATTACCCATGTAGCCTCTATCGCCCGATTCCTCTCAATTCTTTGTTATTTTTAAATGAAATCTTTGGTCGCCATCGAAGTTTAACGAACTTTACAATCTTAGCTCCGCTATCCACCCATCCTTCCTTCTCTAGAGGATGTGCCCTTGATCTTACACTAGAATCTTTTATCGGAAATGAGGAGCGTTTGATATAAAGTCTGTATCTAGTCTAATGCAAACTCGGGAAGATTATTTATCGTTGGGATCGGATAAAAAATATTTTATAAAAAAAACTTGGATTTTTTTTTTTTTTTTTTTTTTTTTCTCACAAGTTCCGAAACGTGATTTCTACCCCTGAAATTTGCTGAAATTGGGACTTGGGGGGGACTTTGGGAGAAAGCCTGGAAGATTCATCTTTCTTTCTCTATCTCTCTCTCTTTTTCGCTCTTTTTTTCTTTTGGGATAAATGATTTTTCTACAAAATCCATTCTTATGCAGTCGATTCCAAGTAAAATCATGGTAGAGAAGATTTCGATTGAAAGTATTGTCTGAACAGGATTTATTTCTCTGATGAATCCGAGGGGTAGGTCACTCTCATGATTAGGTACATACCTTACTGCAGCGTCTATTAAATTTGATTAAGTGGATTAAATATTTTTAATATGGTTTAGTCAGATTAGACCATGATTATACTGTTTCAATTATTATATTTGTGAAATAATACAGTTCAAAAAATCTTTAGCAAATCATGATCTCTAACTTAATGTTAATCTACCGGAAGTATATAATATTTCAGTCACGTGATTACATTGGTTATATTAAAGTTAGCTTCTCGTATACTCATAAGATTTCGACTGTAAAATGTGGATTAACAATCAAGATTATTTGGACAAAAAAGTTACTTTTTCGTTGTAACTAAATTTACCTTCGCGATGACAAAAAAGTTATAAAAACAGTAGAAAAGTCAACAATGCAGTGAAGTTGTTGCACAACTAATGCACTCGGAACGAAATATATGGTGTGTACCTTCACGCTAGTTTGTAAAATTCTCTTGAACGGGTTCAGGATAACAAGAAGAAATAAGACTGTACAAAACTTGTGCCGAAATGGCCTTTTCTGCTATAGTAGACTGGTAGTAACTTCTTCCCGGGGGGAATACGTCATCGTAAATTTTTAATAAAAAATTCCGACAGATTTGTCTGGTAGTTTTCAAAAGGCACTTTAGGAACTCTTTTCGGTAGCGTCATCCATTCAATTTTTAATGCCTTAGGTCATTTCGATTTCGCCGATATAGCGCGATATAAAATTTCATCCCTATTCTTTTTTTATCGCCGATACAACATCCACGCACTTTATGTACGTGGTGCCTTAATAATTGATTTATTCTAAAGGAGAAACGGCCAGCCCAGACGTGACATGCCGATTTTTGTTACTGTATTTTTAAGGAATGTGAAAGATAGATGGAATATTAAACTTAACTTTTACTTCTAAAATATACTTTTGATAAGGAAACGTTTTCAATCGGCAATTTTTCCCGTCGGTCTATGCGAAAAAAAGTGTTTAAAAAATTCAACATTTGAAACTTGGAGTAGTCGCGCTCAATCTAGGAGATGCCGTCTTATAAAGGGTATCTTTTGATGACTACTGAACAAAACTGCTTTTGAACTAAAAATCTAAATACAATGTACTGATTTATGATTCGAAATGAAAAGGATCCAGGTGTTCAAACATGCGTGATTTCAATTGAATTACTCTACCGATTCGTTTTTATACACTCTTGGTAATGCCAAACCAATTGGTCTAGATGTAAAATAGATTAAAAAATAGAAAGATGATGATATTCAGTATTTGACTTATTTTATTATTAGTTTTGTACAATAAAGTGAAAATGAGAAATAGATGGATGTAATATAAAATAAGCTGGATTAATTCTTTGTAAAAGACAATTATTTGTTCGAAAAATCGGATATTACCGAAAACATATTGAAATATATTATTACATATTGGATTTCTATGATGAAACTGCTCTTAGATACACACACTGAAATGCATATCGACTTTTATCCCAATGTGGTGTAATTTTTACTAGTTACGCAATCATTTATAACGCCATGCATGGTTTTTCCCCGTTAACGTTATATACCACGAATTTGTTCATGTCATAAATGTAAAGAACATCATCTTCCTCTCGTAATGGTGTCATCGGGTTACACAAGGATTCGAAGAACACTTTATCCTATAGTAAGGCGCTTTGGCTAAATCTTTGCTTTTCAAGTAACACCTGTAAAAGCAATTTTAGTGGTGAAAGCGCTCTTCGAACGCTTGTGTAACTGAACTTCTGTTTATAGACTAGCTCTCTAAACTGTAGAATACAAGGCTCATTTTAATTCCTAATAACTCTAGTTCGTTGTTTTATAAGCTTGACCATGAGTGTATAAGAAACCTTTGGGGGGCTGTGAACTTATGTAAAATCACATAACAATAGAGTTTCGCCCTAAAACGCAGCGAATTGGGACACCGCTTTACTCCCATGAAAATAGTTACCATCCCAAATCTTTTCATACTCTCTCTTCCGAAACTACTTAGAATTATTCTTTCTTTGGGGACCAGAGTTGAGCCTTGGTCCTTAAAATCATAAAAGTGCAGGCTAAATATTGTAATACAGATAGTTAGGGAGTCCACCACCAGGGTATAGTGACGTTGATAGTCTATGGAAATGTTTTGTTTACTCGAGTTTTAAGTTTTCATACTCTCTTCCTTCTTAGTGGTATATACTCCTGGTTTTACTCAAATATTTATGCATTTCCTGATAAGTGTTGTACAATATAACTGCAGTTGAAACCGTGGTCTTCCTTCTTTAAACAATAAGAGAAGTCTAGAGGACAGTGAAGTTTTTATCCAATTTTACTTATTAATCGGGTGATTATGTTTTTTTTTTTTTTTTCTTTTCTTTTTCTTTGGATCTATGTGTATGCGTAATAATGGTTTAAGGCGTGTTTCGTCTAGCAGATGGGTTAGAAGTGGAAGATGGGGAATAATGGGCCGCGACGTGCTTATAACCTTTTTACGTCTAGAATTTACGCATCAGGGATCAGACATACCTGCTGCTTCTGGGCTATAGTCCGTTCCACTTCAAATTTACCAACCGTGCGAAAGACTTGTCTAACGAATTACGTACACCGAAGGGACGTAGATTTTAATCTCGATGACGTTGCTGTCTCGTTGTGGTACAAAATTGTTGGGAATAATTTCGGGCCTTTCAATATTACGCGGATAGAAAAAAAAAAACGTTTTGCCAAAACATTTTCCCTTCAGGTTTTTCTGTCATGCTTTCTGCGGATTATACTCCTTTTTTTTAGTGTCTTTCATTTCGTTGCTTTTCTATTGGTCGAATGCAGTTTTTTTCTAGAGTCTCTAATCTATCGAAAATAGTTTTCTTAATGCCAATGACCTATACGTGTTGAACAAAACGTCTCTAATTTTTTTCTCGCATATACTCCTGGAATTCTTTTTCTTTTCGAGAAGAAGACTCTCCATTATATAAGAATATTCTGGCCCATGAAATAGTTTTGTCTACGACCCCCATACATACCTGTTTTTACCAAATGATTATTCTATATGGAAGAAGAAGAATAGAAATAGGCTGAATTTAAAATCACGAATCTGGTTTTTAAACGAACGCTACTGTCTACCTTCACTAGGATCTTATTAAAGAATGAAATTATATAGTCCTTTTAACTCTAGAATTTCTAGTCCTATTGTTTGTTTGATATTTATACGAATAATGGCTCTATAATATTTGACTAAGGGAGAGAGAGGGGTAGTAGAATTCATTTTAAATTGTGCAGTTCCTCTGTAAAAAAGGCGCCAACTTTATTTAGGTTGGGAGAAGAGGGAGGAATAACTATTTCTTGTTAATTATTGTCACTAATTGGTTCATATTTTAAACATTTTGGTAACTATTTTCACCAACTATTGCTTGTTATTGGGCACTAATTTCACTTACATTTTGAGCCGTTTTGAGTGGGAGCCCTGTCTTTCGATTAGGCGGTACCCTTTTTAAAAGATAACAATAGGTTGGAAAAATAAAGTTTGGGTATGGTATCTTATCTTGGATTGCGTATATGCCGGCAATTAAACCATAAGTTACCTATATCTAACGTCAATAAATCAAAACTGTCAAACTTATAATTAATATGTAAATATGTTTTCGAAACAAATACGTTCACAAAAGTGAGTTCAAATAAGTGACATTTACTTAAAGGATGATGGCGATTTTGATATGCCGTCAGTTTTTGGGCTTTTAATTATCTAGAGTAGATGAAAATACGTGTATGCCCAAAATTTGTTTATTTTGAAGGCTGGAAAGAGAAGATGCCTAGAAATGTTGTTTCTATTTTTAAATTCAAAATACTCCCCCTCCCTTCCCAAGATATCTTTCCCAACCTTAAGAGCTTTCAAATTTTAGTTGTAGTGTTAAAGTGGGTGTTGTTTCAATGGTGATTTTTCAAATATACCTCCATTATTCCTGTCAAATTTATTTATAGAGTGCAAGGTTCATAATAAATATGGGTAATTCCTATGAGTGGTAATAAAGAACACCCTACCACTCCTAGGTAATTTCGAAATAATCGCAAAATCGGGTTGTAATAACGTACAAATTTACATTTTCGTTGGTTAATAATTTTATGGGTCGATAAATTTCACTAGTAGTAATTGCCTTCAACACAAATGTTTAATTTCCGTAGTGGTGTAATTGTTATTTCCCATTTTATCCCAAAGTTTACGAGAATTTAACGATTTTATTCAAATTCTGCGTTTATTTGCTTTGGAATAAATTTAGAACGTTGCTCAATTTTGCGTAAACCTCTTCTGGTTATAAATAGGCCTTATTCATCGATTTGAGGTGGAGTTTGCAAACATTTTTTTTCCTTCGTACTTTTAGTTTTGAGTCAAAAGGGTATTTCACTCTTTTTTTCCCCCGGGCCCTCGGTATCTTTGCAAAAGCTCTACGATGCGTTTATCCTCTTTTCTCTCGGGCCAATTTACATTTTTCTCGGAGACCCTTTCGTTATCGATAGAAAGGGGAAGGCTGCAAAGGGCACACAACACCAGCAGGGGAAGTATAGGCTCGATAAAAGGGAGGGTGAAATAGAAAAACATATTTGTTAAACGTTGATAAAATCTTAAATAAATTTCTCTGAATTGTGTAAAAAAATTAAGATTAAAATTTTTTTTTGCACTGAATTAAAAACAAGAACCTTTGGCCAATACGAAGACACCCTGACTTTTGTTTTCATAATATCCTCGTGACACGTGCTAGGACACTCAAATCACGACTTTTTAATTTTAATTAAATTTTAATATTATAATATTTTAAGATTTTGTTTTGCACAAATCTGAAACGTTTTTAAATGGGTTTGACTACGAAAAAGTTCTTAATTTTAATAGTAGAATCGATAAACTTCACTTGATTTTTCCTTTTCATTCTCCCTTTAGGGACATAAAGCGATCGAATATTTCTTAGCAAAAAGAGCGTCTTTTCCCTTCATCCTTTCATGTTTGATCAAAAGCTTGAAACAAGATATCCCTTATGCTTATACTTTACCTCCGCGTACGCATTTTTATTCGTACAATCGAATGAATTTGATGTTCGTACCAAATTCAAAATATCTAGTTTCAACTGAAAGTGAAATACGTTTTGTGTCTTGCTTTCTTGTTAAAATTCCCTAGGCAATGGAATAAACAGTAAACATTTATATATCGTGTATATAAAACTAGCGCTAGAGTTTTGAGCTCTTTGGGGTGAAAAACAAAGGAGTTTATTGAAAATATTTAAATTGATCGTCTTTATTGAATTCACTTTGCAATACGAGAAAATTAAAAATTTTTTGAATCGTGTTGAACTAAGTTTAAAAGAATATATGGTTTTATAAAGTAACATATACAATAATGTAGAAACAGATAAAATAGCCGTTAAAAAGCACGCGTTTATATTGAAAATTTAGCGTTTTTTCAAGGTGGTTTCGAAGTATAGCATTTTCTATACGTTTGCCAGCCTTGAAACTAACATAAATAGCCGTTAAATAGAACCCGTTTCTACGGAAAATGTTAGCATTTTTCAAGGTTGGTACATAGTCTGACTTTATGGAATCGTCTTTTTAAGCTATTATTTTTAAACTGACCAGGTTTCTAACATCTAAACAGAGCCTGAGACTAGGACTCTTTGAATACGAAAATATTCAAACCCAATTCTTGCACAATTTCACAAATTTCCCATGAGTATGGTCATTCAAAATAGGGCGTGTCGCTACCGAAATCTACACTAAAACATTTGTTTTTGGTTACAATTCCGACAAAAATTGCATGGAATAGGCGTGTCTGGTTTTCTTAATTAAAAACAGACTTGTATTAGTTAGATTTCTCTCAAATATGTTAAAATTTGTTATCCGAATTAATAGGAGGAAAAATAAACTTTGAAAATATCTAAGTAACTTGACGGACGCCGAGTTCGATACTAGAAGCCAAACTTCCGTTCGTCTGGCTCTTTTTCATCCTAACTCTCCTTTGAAATTAAATGTAAGAGAAAAACAAACGAGCTCAAAAGCCCTTAAAAGAAGCTTTTGGGGGTTCCACCACCACCTTCTCGTTTTTAATAGAAAACTTTCGGTTCGTTAAACTTTACCCAAATATAATATTGGGTCTTCCTTTTTAATCTAGACTCTTTTGACAGTTTATTTGCTAAAGAAAACTAAAATAACCGAATAGGGGGGGGGGGGGGTTCCAACCGTGAAATTTAATACTATTTTAATTTTGTTAACTAAACTTTTTATTAATTTTACGGAAAAGTGGATGAATTGATCCGACTCGCTCTTTTATAATTTTGTTTCTACGTAAATTTAAATTATCGCGCAATAATACTGGTATATAGATTGCGAATTTTCAAATTATTTTTAGTTAACCGTGACTAATCAATGAAAAAGTTGTTTTTGTATCCTTACTTATATTTCGAAATAATAACTCGGACGATGTAAGATACTGGTACATTCCAAAAGCTAAACATAGGTTTTTTTTTTGTTACGAGTTTTATAATTCGCCAGACCCGTGTTGAATTTTAAAAGTAGACCTTACGTGGTCCGTGAAATTTAACTAATTTTACAGCGTAGTAATTTCAGGGTGAAAATAAAGTGTGTCTTTATAAATGAACGAACCGTGCAAATAATACAAGACCTGATCAAGCAAATTCTTATTAAGCTTTTGTTTTTCGTAAGAATCAATCGGTTTAATCAATACTCCGCAACGCAACCATTGTTTAATTCACGTATGGATAGAAATAGGGACTTATAGGTTGGTACTTGTTGAAATTTTCGATTGATTAAAAACTAGTCTGTCCATTACTTATTCTTCTTCTGAATCTTCGTTAAAACTTGGCCGTGCGGAACTATTCATTGTAAGACAATTATCTTCTGCCCTCTCTACCTCAAACTTTATTAGAAAGCCTCTCTTTTGTCTTTTCTCTCCCATTATTTTGCAAACCTTTCTTTATCCTATCGTCCATGGAAACGAATTCATCTTTTATTGGAAAAAAAACGTGAAATAAGTTTAAAAAAATAAATATTTTAGCTTAGAATATTGATATAAGGCTAAGCGGGAGCTCCTGGAGTACGCTTATGATAAATTCGATTAAAAAGGATTCTCCCCGCTTGAAATATATTTGATGATCGAGCTAAGCCTTTGTTAAAATACTGCTCTACTGGAGATAGATTTTTTACATTTTTTTTAGGCCTACTCTAAATAATTTGGAATCCGGCTCTACGGATCAATGAACATTTAATGACTCGTGTATTATCAATGCTCAAAATACAATAATTTTTAGGGAAAGTATGAAGGGGGGAGAGAAAACCACGGTGTTAGTAAACCCCGATTATAATCCCCTTTTTGGAAATAAAAAGATATAATTATGATGGAACTCTAATGATGACTCTATGTATATTGCCTTTTTTGGCGTACGGTTATATGTCAAGGAAGTGATAAAAATTTATAAGGCTACGCTCCCTAGTTTTTAATTAAACCCATTCGTTCTAACTTAAATACTTTCGGTCGGATGTTGTGGGTGTCAGTGACTTACATTTTTTTCTTCTTAATTTTAGAGATAGAGGATGTTCCAGCCGAGTCGGTCTTAGTTTATGCTAATTTAAATCTGGGATAAATGTCTTTAGGTGGGGGGATAATCTAATTTTATTTGCTACCACCAATTAACGTTGAAATATGACTCATTTAACGACCTTTTTTTTTCTAGAAAGTAATAAAAAAAAATTGGAGATCTTCCCACTATTGTTTATGGAAATAGTTGATCATAATTTGTTAGAAAAATTAAATCTGTGTTTTTGTCTTTGCGCGTGTCATTAAAACAGTCCCTGGGTAAATTATTTGCTTTAACAATGGTATTCACGTTATCGTAAGTTTATAAAGATAAGTTATAAACATTTCCTATTGGTTCAAAATAAAGTTTCGAACCTGGTGGATTTCGGTTGAGATGAGACCGATCCGTTAGTTTTCTCAAAATAAAGATTTAAAAATAAATTTTATGTATTGTTTGACATATTTGGTAGATTTCCATAATTTTTTTTCAGCTATAATTAGATTAACTAGCAATGGCAGGACCTCATAAACCTCTTTTAGTCTCTGCTATGCTAATGAAGATATTAAATATGCATTTCTGTAAACATGTAGCGGGAAAAGATTCTAGTTAAAATTCGGTCGTTTTTATTCTCTACAATAGACCGATGCTAGGCTGTTAATCAATAAATTGTGTATTTTTGTTGGGATGTTCCCAGTGAGTCACACGCGTGGTGCCCGTCAGACTAGCCACCGCCCAAATGTGATTAGATCACTCTCTCCATTGACCAAAGTAACGTCCAAACATTATTCCTTGTTTAGTTATTGATAGGTGTAATCAGAAACTAACGATTTACGACGCACGCGAGCACACCTATTTGTTTCGTCCATTTAAATCGTAATTGCGTTGTCAGGAGGAAATCGAGGGGATTGAATTTCCCACGATAAGCTTATTGTAAAGAGAAGAGAGGGTGTAGATGGGGTACAAAAAAATTGCCGATATTGTGTTACTTGTAGAGGCCAACGTGTCATCTATCTGTCTTTATGATTACCTTGTTGCCTGTCAGAATTTAACGTGTCTGTCTCGGAAACCAGCCCCGGTTATATTTTTTGGGCCGTTTTGCTATATTTGTCGTATGATTCAGCCCTCGTAACTTGGCTTCTAGACTTTCTAAGAAGCATGCGTAATTTCACAGGGAGAGAAGAATATTAGACAAGGGGAAGGTTGGGAGAATCGGTAACATAGGCGTTGTACTATGGTTTATGTCATCGCCCAAGCATGCGTTTCACTCTGGGTGTTCTGCACGTTTCAATCTTTACCCAAAACTCAAACTTTATCATTCGTAAAACTATTTCAAACGGACCATGGTCGTCTTTGGCATATTTTAATTCGAAGTTAGTTGGGCTAAAACTACTTTTCCCTATGGTGTTTAAAATTATGTATTAATCCGAATCACCTTTGGCCGTTTTAAAACTGCACTTGAACAAAAGCATGGACCAGGGCTTTTGGTCTTCTATTTTTAAATAGATTCTACTGTTTGTCCCTATAGTTCTTGCGTTTCTATGGTCGTGACTTTCGCTTGATTAATGACAGGGAAATGGACAAAGTTATTTGTTCTAGATTAGTTTACAAAAGAACTACAGCTGAGGCGAATTAATACGCAATGTGGCTAACTCATATGAGATAAAAGAAGTTTCGCGGTACCCCTCATGAACAACAATTGTGTCCCACAGGGGATTCGTGGATATGAGAATAAACAGTAGAACCAGAACCCAACAGGCCGACACACACGTAGACACGCCATTTATTATTCCTTTGAGTTGTCAAAAATTAGGTTTTGACATGGGGTTGAGGGGGGGTTCCGTTTGATGCCATGCGAACTGCCTTCCCCTCCAAATTTTAGTTTCTATCTTCTGGTTATTTGAATCAACCAGCGTGTAATTGAGAGATAATTTCAATTTCGTTCGAATTTCATACTTATTTTTCCACGTTATTAGCAATGTTTGGGATCATTTGAGTGGAAATCCTGTAACCTTTTTTTAATTTTGCGCGTTTTGGGTGCGAGGTCAAGTTCATTGCATTGGCTGTGTGTTTCTTTGGCTCGATTACTAATTGAGACATCTCACCTCCCCCCCCCCTAAAATGGACTAATTAGGACCCGCAGAGCTCAGGAAAAAAAACAATCGCTGGGTACTTAAATCGCGAAATTATGAACTTTTTTTGGCCGACAAAAACTTTTTCTAACTCGTTTATGAAACTAGTCAAGAAATGACATTTAAACCATATGCTAATAATTTACTATTTCGAGGAAAAAACCAGGAAGAGTCGTAACCTTACCTAATCTAATGCAACCTATGGAATTTTCACTTGGGATTTGAAACTTTCAAAATAAATTTTCTTACACTTCTTCTGGTTATAGATTATTTTATTTTTTCTGATCTCCCCAGATCCTAATTAGTAGCCATCGTTATTTAGTTGGGGATCTGAATATCGGAATTTCTCCGTTTGCTTAAATAGTTCTTAAAAATTTGATATTTGTATTAAATATAATTTTTTTTACTTCAGGAAATGCCCCAATGAACTGGCTACGGTGCTTGCGAATGAAGTTGCGACTTTCACGAAAGATAGTTTTCCCATCGATGAGAACAAACAGGATCCTGATAATGAATTTCGTACGTATTTTTGTAGTTTTTTTTTGGAATTGACAAAGTTTTAATTTGGGTTTTCTGTTAATTTTAGTCTTCGATTCTGTACTTCTATATAATAATGTGCTCGAAAAACTAATCGAACTATGCAATAAATACCAAAATACTCCGGACGAAATTTTATCGAAAACTCGAAACATACAAAGTGCGAAATACTTAGCATCTATAAATGCAATCAAGAATGGCAGGAGAAAAATGGAAGATCGTCACGTAGTCATTCATGATTTGAATGCGCTCTGTGGACTAGAAGTCAGTTTATTTGCAATAAGTTTCATAGAACCTTGTTTCTCTGTTCAATACTAAAAACGTTATACATTGCGATATTGGTAGAAATCCCCACCTCACAGTTACTACGCTATATTTGATGGTCATGCTGGAGTTGAAGCGGCCAGCTACGCTGCTTCTCACCTTCATTGGAACATCGTTAAACACCCTTCTTTCGCTTCTGATTTGGAAACCGCCATTAAAGAAGCTTACTTACAAACTGATGAGGCATTCTTGGAACGTTCCAAACGAGACGTATGTTCAGCCTAATTTTATATATCACCTGATTGCTTCAAAGAATTTTTTTTAATAGAATATAAAAAGTGGTTGCACAGCCGTTACCTGTATAATACGCGATAAAACACTATATGTGGCGTGGTTGGGCGATTCCTTGGCTATTTTGGTGCGTCAGGGTATGCCATGCATCTCTTTGGTAGAACCCCACAAACCTGATAGATTAGTGAGTTATCTTTTTTTTTTTTTTTTTTTTTTAACTTAATACTTAAATGTATTTTCCTTACGCATATTAAATATATGGCTTTTGTAGGAGGAAAAGGAAAGAATAGAAAAATTGGGTGGTGTAGTGGCGTTTGTTGGGACATGGAGGGTTAATGGAACACTCGCAGTGTCAAGAGCAATTGGTGAGATGGAATTTCTCTAAAAGTTAAACTGTGTCATTAATATTTTGGTTTTCATTAGGTGACATTGAACATAAACCAGTAGTGTCCGGAGTTCCAGAGATTCAAAAAATATCCTTGGAAGGAGATGAAGACTTTTTGGTTATTGGTTGCGATGGCCTCTGGGATAATATGTCTCCTCAAGATGTTTCGGCCACTGTTTACTCGAAGGCCACTGATTTAACGGCTGATGCGGATTCTATTGCGTCGGCTATCGTTCAGCAAAGTAAAAATCAAGGTTCCACCGATAATATTACGGCTATAGTAGTTCTTTTTAGAGATAGAGCCAGCTTAAGCCAGCCAATAACTCATCATTACAAACAAAACTCCGACCCCTTTGACGCATTTACACCGAATGGTAAAATGGAACACCACGACTTTGGTCAAGATGGCCCTTTGTCAAATAACCCCTTTTCTCAAAATTGGATGGATAATCCAACCGAAAGTTTAGAAAGTGGAAAAAGTATTTACGTATACAATTCTGGGATTACTGTAGGAGATCCCATTGGCGCTAATGGGCCTGAAGAAATCTTTCGGCCTTTTACCGGAGTAACTCTGGAAAGAACCTCGATTAGTGAACTCCCAACACCTCCGATCGAAGATTTGGCACCTACTCAACAATTTTCAAATTTGGAATCCTTGAATTCCCAAAATTTGGATCAGTCCCAAAATTCTAACCCATTTAACGACGTCACAGATTTCTCTGAAAGGAGTATGGCTTCGTTCTTTGATGCCTCGATTGAAAATACTTCGGTAACTTCCAGTAATACGGAGAGTTTTGACTTGATGGGTGGTGGTCAATTGAAAAGTACAAGCGAACAAACCATTACTAGCGAATCTCAGAGTTCATTGATGATGAGTTCCCAGTCCGGTCAATCTACGCTAAGCGCGGTGCTGGAAAGTGAGGATCAAATCCTAGCCTCCAAACCTTGGGTCATGCAAGTTGAACATTCTGTCAATCAAAATGAAGTTGACTACTTACCCAATCCAGATTCGGTGGATCTACCAAACTTACCGGATGATTCTGAACCACTTATGGATAATGCGCCTGATTCTATAGCTCCTCAGCTCTACGACTTCAGCACTGTGATGAATCTAGAGGAAGTGCCTTTAGATATGCCAGTTGGAGCGGAAACTGAAGCTAGCTTCAACTTGAACAAATCTCTCGAGGGGCAAAATCAAGAACTGGCTTCTAATTTCAGCGAAGAAGCCCATTCCACAATTAGAGCGATTCACGGGGTGCAAGAAATGATTGGAATTTCAGAATCTGTCCCTGGAAGCAAAGCCCAAGATCCTCCAGCTACTGCTGGAAATCCTTTTTCCGACAATCCATTCAATATTCCGAAGGCTTTTGATGATGATATTACCAATCCCGAAAAGGAAAATCAAGAGTACAATTTGGAACAAGAAATTATGGAAAAAAATGACGTTGTTGGGGATCTTTTTGGAGGATGTGGTGGGGCGTACGTTGATCACGAATCTCTAATTGAATCCAATGTAGACCCGGATGACGATATACTTGAGCAGGAAGATGCCAACTCGGTTATTAAAGTCACTACGTTGCCAGATGTTTTAAACCCAACGATAGATAGCGTAAAAGCGAGTACTCAGGATTTGGAATTTGGTTTTGCCAGCGATTCCAAAGAAGAGTCCATGGATACATTTGATCAAGTTCCTATTAATAACCCTGAAAGTCCTACCGAAAATACCAGTAAACTAGACAATCCTAATTTGTTGGATGACTTAGTGGAAACAAACATTGAACCGGTTGAACCAAGTGAAGAAACGTTAGTAGAAGGTACGCAAGATCTTCCTATAGATGTTTTGCCATCCATGCCTACAAATATCTTGGTTCCTGAGACATCAATGGATTTATTCTCATTCAGTACAACGCAAACTGAATCCAAAGATGATTTGATACACAACACCATTCCAGAATCACCCAAATCTTGGAACGATAATAATCCACAGGAAACTCTTCTTGAACCTAACTCGGAAGCCAAGGGGATGGAGAATATTTCTTCAGCTCTTGATGAAACCCCTATCATGGATCTCTTAAACGAAGCCAGTCAGATGATTGAAAACACCCAGGTAGTTGAAACCGAAACTCAACAGGCATCAAATTTGGAAGCTTATAACTTAGACAATCAATCTTCAACAACATATGATCAAACTATTGTTCCTGATGTTGTCGAAACTCCAGTTGAGAACACTGTTGAAGCCATTGTTGAGAACACTGTTGAAGCCATTGTTGAAACACCAGCTGAGAACACAGTTGAAGCCATTGTTGAAACACCAGCTGAGAACACAGTTGAAGCCCTTGTTGAAACTCCAGCTGAAAAAGTGTTTGAAACTCTACCAGCTGAAAACACTGTTCTAACTCCATCGGATAACACAATTGAAATTCTGGAAAGGCCAGTTAAATCTCCTGTTGAAACTGTAGAAAGCATTACTACTCCAACTGAAGAATTGCCAGTATCAGAGACGGTGGTTAAAGAAGAGTTATCTCCAACATTTGCTGCGCAACCAGAAACTGTGAAAGTGGATTTCTCTCCAACCCTGAGTTCTGAACCAACTATTTCTATTTTATCACCAATTATTGGAGCTGTTCCAGCGAGTGACATTATTCCCAGTGCCCAAGACACTCTCACTGCTCCTGTAGTACAGTTGGGCAAAATACCAGATGGTGTACCCGAAGCTGATGGAGTTACTGAAGATGTTGATTCTGATTCTGAGAAAGATGGAGGGTGGAGTTATGTCAAAGGAAATGATGGAAAACAAGTTGAAAAAACGGAAAAGAAAGACGAGAAGCAAGTCTCATCCAAATCCCCCATCAAAAAGCCACCTACCAGCGCAAGTACCCTCCCTTCCAAAAAACTGGCTGGGAAGGATATTTCCAAACCCAGTGCCGCGTCTTCAACCAAGACTTTTAAACCGGATGACAAGACAAAGAAAGCTCCTCTTTCAACTGCATCCAAACCAGCAGCCGCAACCCTGGCGCCCGTGAAGAGAACAACTGCTGAAACCATTAAAAGGACAACATCAGCTACCACTGTTAAGAGTACTGCCCCAGCTGTTGGCAAGACTCTTAAGCAAGAAAAGCCGAAAACGGTTGGAAACCCATCAACCACCAGTACCCTGAAGTCTAGTAAGCCCACATCAGCTGGCATTGCTTCTCCGAAACCTTTGAATTCCACAACAATCAAAAGTACTTCAACTTTGAAAAGCAGTACTTTGTCTTCCACCAAAACCGTATCTTCAACCGCTACTGGGATGGCTTCTAAGACAGTTACTAAAGCGCCAGTAAAAACTCCAGAAACGAGTTCAACGTTGAGCAAGCCTTTGAGGCCAACTACGGGTTCAACATTGGTAAAAACTAACGTAACCAAGGCAACCACTGCAAGACCCGCTGGATCAGCTGGTACTACAACTGCGAGAGCTGTAGGAACCAGAACTACAACCAGCGCAACTTTAACTAAAACTGTCTCCTCGACCACCTCCGCAACCAAGACCACATCTTCAACTGCGTCTCGTAGCACAGTCTCTTCAACTTTATCCAAGGTCACAAAAAAACCAACCACAGCGAATAACTCTATAACTAAACCCACCACTGAAGTGAAGCAAACCAAAGAAACTGTCAACAAGCAGATAACTAAAACTGGAACAGTGGGGAAATCTAATTCTTCATCAACCACTATCCAGAGTAAAACTTCAACCATTCGAAATGTTTCTAAAACCACCAAAACAGTTCCTGGTAAACCAGAACCAGTCATCAAGAGCGTCCCGAAGCCCATTAAAAAGGCCGCTAATAACATGGTTAATGGAAATGACGAAGGAGTTCGCAAAGATTCTTCAGATCAACCGAAGGGATTGGAAGTTTCTGTTGAAAATGATCAGACTAAAGAAGGAGAAACCATTCGAGCGCCTGTAGAAGCCGAAAAAGGGGTTTTTGAAGAGAACCACAAAGAAACTCCGGCGATTGACTCCGGCTTAGCTTCTCCAGAATCGTTAGAAAGCCCTCAAAATGGTTTAGTAACAAATAACGCATCTATGCAAAATGACAAAAACGAAATAGTCTTTAACCAGTAATTGATTCGCGGTTTAATACGGAACTAGTCACCCTTATAGCGAACTGGTTAACATCTTGAAGTGAAAGAAGCAATAAACGTCCAAATTTTTTCCCCCTCTGGTATACAAAAGCCGCGAAAGGAGCTTTTGCGCGTCAAGATAAAATATGACACAATTTATTTGATGGGGTCTCCTTTTTTTAGACTGTCCACTTCATGCCTTAATATAAGAAATATTGTAAAGAAACTTTATTTTGGTTGTTCCTAAAGATGATAAAAAAAACTTTTTTTACTTTTCATTTTATAAAGTTGCTGTATTCGATTGTTTAGAAGTTTCTTTTCATTTAAAAATTTAATTTGCGAAATGTTATAAGAAAAAGAGCTTTAAAAGAAGTCGGTATTCGTAAGAAAAACAACCAAAGAACTGCGATATTTAAAACGCTTATTAGCACATATCATGGCCACAATCTGGAAGAGATTTAATTATAAAACCAAAAATCATTGGCCCAAAAAATGCACCAAATGAAATATTTTTTTTTTTCCGCATTTTATATGAAAATGGCTTCCAATGTTAAAACAATCTCCCTTTAATCAGACCCAGGCTTTCACTTGGTGTAAAATGTTTCCTAACTTTGATAATAACCGAAAAAAAAAAAATCATTTCTTTTTGCTAAGATAAAATTCTTTTAACCCCAAACCCGTGACACGAATTAAATTAAAACGAACATTTTTTACCAAGTGAATCGATTTAATAAGTGTCAAGCATATTTTTGTACTAAAAATTTTAACTTTTAAATGTCAAAATATATATCTTTTTCGAATTTTTGAAAGAAAAAAAAATCAGTTACGGTGCTAAAGATATTAAAAATCAAGCCTTTCTCAAATAGCAGGAAATTTTAGCGTAGAATTTATAAATTCTTTAGTTTGTGCGCATCTTTGGCTCTTAATTTTGGAATTTTTTTAGTTGAGCTTTGTATTTATGTTAATTAAAGATACTTGTATTTAGTAATGATTGATTCTATTCATTTCAGTATGGTTTTATATCATCTCTAAAGGGATGCAAGACTAGAAACATTTTGATTTTCGACTTAAAAATAAAAGTCATAACAATATCAAAACCTGCAACAAAGGGTTCGTAATAATGCGAGGTTAATTATCAAAGTTGTGGAATTAGACTAGAGGAAATTACATGTTAATTTCAAAAGATCTCACTTACAGATAACACTAAGATTTCGTCTTCGAAATTACGATTGAACTGAATAAAAGTGGTTCGTTAGAAATACTTTTTTGGGTAAGTTAAAAATTGACTTATTCCTTAATTTTTGGTTTCAATTTAATTACTACAGTGGACATGTTCTACATAAATGATGAGGGAATCAATAAGAAATATGTGTCTTGTTGCATTCTCCCTTTAAAAGGAGAATAAATTTCGTGTTTTAAAGATTCCTTATCAATTAATATTAAAAATAGGCCTATAGTAAGTCACATAGTAATAATATTTAGTTGACAGTAACCCAAACCTAAATTTGTTGGTGAAAAATATCTAACCTCAAGGTCGCGTCCAAATTCTAAATCCCGTAAGTATAATTCATTAGTTAAAATAAAGTCAATCTATGGTGTTTCAAAATTTTGTTAACTGAAATCCTCATTATGCCTACTTTTCAAGTGAGTATCACTCTATATGGAATTCTAATTTGTCTAATATAGAATAGATAAAAACACTTGTCAGGCTTCATTCTCACTTTATGAGTTGCAATATCATTTACAGAAAAAATTTAAAAAAAAACCAAAGTAGGGTTAACGTAACTAACGTTAATAAATATTTATTACAGAAAATATACAGCTTTCAAAAACAATGATTTTGTCACAAGACTATATGCATGAAATCGCAAACCTGTGCAATAAAAAATGATTACCATTAGTAACATTGTAATAAAAGGAATGTAATTAAAGGGATAGTAGCACATGAATTTATTAAAACTTAGGGGATCATGATGTCGTAACATCACTCTCCAAAAAGTTATTTTTCTTTTAAGCTTTAAGTAGACAAGCGCAACCTTGAATGAATTGTCAAATAAATCTCGCAAATTAAATCTTTAAAAATTTGCCAAGTTATTTTTAGACACGAGGGACATCAGTTTTACTTTTCATTTCAATGTGCTCTTTCGTTATTCTATGGGAGCATATTAAAATGACGTCGCGTTAAATTTTAGCCAGATCATGGTACTATCCTTTTAATTTATAATAATTACTAATTGTTGTTCTTACAGGACAACTAACTAGAAGATTCGTAATGCCGCCAAGATTTGTCGTGGAAAAACACGGTTTTCCTTGGCAGGATGAATTGTGGGAATGTAATCCTTCGAATAATTTTTGGCGAAAATCTTGTAACCTCATATTATCTCGCTAAAAAACAAAAATTGTTAAAAACCGGAAAATATCTAGAATAATTACTAAAAAAGGTACGAACCTCTGTTTCTAATTTAAACCCGCATGAACACACTATAATATGAAATTTTTGTTCCAGAGGTAGTTTTTGACAAATTGGACAAATGACTTCTTCACATATAGCTCTCATTATGTAATCTTCTTCTATTTCTATGTTGACCTGATGTTCGTTGATTATTAGTTGTTCTGTGGAAAGGTTAGTGTTAATTTTAAGATCATAGCTAACGCTGTATAATGCGCGTACCTTCTATCATAAGCTCTTGTTGAATTTCTTGCAGCAATCGAATCCTTTCATCCTCCCACTCGTCATCTATAGACATCATATCGGAATGCCACATATTTTCCCATTCTTCGACCATCACTTCCATAACCACTGAACTGTTAAGTTCATCTTTTTGGGCTATGTCTTTTGGAATCGCCCGTAAATTATTAACTAAACGTTGCCTATTGTTTTTAAGCCTTTCTACGCATCTCTGGAAATTGGAAAGTAAGTGGAAAAAAGTTACCAAAGGGTTAAAAATTTTATAACAAAGGAGTTGAAATGAAATCACTTACTCTTCTGAAGTTTTCTTTCCATGGAATAAGATTCTTTCTTTTGTACAGTGACGTGTGACTAGGTGACACAATTTCGCGGGACATTTTTCTTATAATATTTTAACTGGAATAATAACAGTTATGAGTTTGAAAACAATTAACTTTCTTCGAGACTGGGAAACTGTCTAAGCCTTCTATTACGGATTTACGTTTAAGACTTACGGCAAAGGGCAACATGGAGGTTATTTAAAACTAAATAGGTGAAACCTAGATGGCGCTACGAGCACAGGAAATGAGATCTAAAATTATTAGCTGCTATATTCAAATTGGGGTTTTTGAAACCCAAAAAAAAATCTGTAATTGTCAAAAGGGTTTCTTATTGGGGAAAAAGTCGATTTGTAAAGAATTTGCTCTGTAATAATGTAAAAACTGAAAAGCCTTATAAATTTTAAAGGGCCTTATAAAATGACGGTATTGGATAATTGGTAATGCACATTTTACAAAGCAAAGTTGATAAACAAATAAACTCGCTCAGATAGGCCGAGTCTCGAAAAAGATATTTGTTTATATATTTTATTCTCCAAAAATAAAGAGTATAAGGAATTCGATGTTGGAAACTCGGCTAAGTCTGGAAATGACGTCACTGGATTTTCTAGCGGGGGCGGAGGAGAAAGCCGGGCTTCATCGATTGACCGACTC
Source organism: Odiellus spinosus (assembly GCA_963920705.1). Lineage (NCBI taxonomy): Eukaryota > Metazoa > Arthropoda > Arachnida > Opiliones > Phalangiidae > Odiellus > Odiellus spinosus. Next base: position 18,038,757 of record OY987228.1, on the reverse strand, counting down.
TCTTTCGAAGCGAGATTGCTTCGGGAGACGATCAACTCGGACGTAAAAGGTTCCTCGCTCCCGGAACCTAAACACTTCCCCCATTTTGACCCTCTCTTTGATTGAAAGGCGTTTTCCTGGGAACTAAAACTTTTTCGAGAGAAGGTGGACTTTTCGTGATTATTTCGGTATGTTCGCGAACGAGATTCGACCTAGTAGAACAAACAGCCGGGAGCGTATTCTACGTTCGGAAAGAGTAGATTCGAGAAAATCCGACGGAAGGAGAGAAGAACCCAGGAAAAATATCACCATGGTAACGATGAACTTGGAGAAGCCTGGCTCGCGTACCTCTTTCCAGAGATCCCTCGATTCCCGCGTAAACTAATCTAGGGATAGAGAACCAGCGTCGCTGTAGTCCTAGTACAGGTTGAATTTATTTTTCTTATTTCGCCAAGTCGCCCGCGCATTTATCGCGTGCGTTAAAGAAGAAATAGGAGATTTTTCTCGCGAATCACGTGATTATTCATTGTCAAAGCGCGCGATATCCCGGTATCCGCGAAAAAATAAGAGTTTTCGTTTTTGAGCTGTAACGTTTTCTCGTCCCTTAGAAGCCTAACCGATAACAATAGAGGCATTGAAAGGGGACGAAAAGATCAAACTTATCCTCCGCCCCATATGGGCGCCTACCTAATATAAAAATGAAAACCAAACTGTAGCAGAGTAACTTCATTCTCCCAACAGAAAGGGACGCGGGTGCGAAACCTGGGATCAAGTTTTTATCGAGAAAAAGTAGGCAAATTTTTATTATCCAAGGTTATCATTTTATAAACTTTTAATACTAGGCTAGTAGCTATCAGCGAGAACTTCGTAGAGTAACGTAGTGAGCCAAAGTGCCAAATATCGGACCATTACTAAAACATCTTTCGTATCATTTTTTAAGAAATAAGAAAAGAAAGATAAGGTACAGCGCAGCCAGCGCTTAAATTCGGAGCTAAATTTAGTCGAGAATTCGTCGCTGATTGGTGATGCGAGCTTATTTCTCCCTCTTCCTCTCATAGTTCAAACGCGTTACGTGTTGAGAAGGGAGGCAAAATATTCTCCCGGTAGTGAAAAAAATTTAAAGCTACAGAACAGTGAGCCAAGTTATAGCGAACTAGACAGAATAAATGGAAGACGACGAGCGGCACACGGAGGAAGAAGCCGCGATGTGCGAAATCGAGGGTAATACAGTGTCGCTGGGATCACCGGTTACTGCTTTCTACGAGGAAAGTAGCATCCTCATCACTGGAGCTACCGGTTTCATCGGAAAAGTAATTATTTGAACTATTTCTTTTTTTTATTAGTTTATTTCGTGTTATTTTGCAATATTTGGTGTATTTCTTCATAAAACGAATCCAAAACTTCTGAGAGCGCGTTAGTTCCCCTTTTCGGCCCCCTTCACTTTCTGTTGTATATGGGGAGTTGAGTGCTTGTTCCTTTAAGTCACAACCCCAAGAACCGGATGCTGTACTTGGCCCCTCCGCTCTCGGTAGACCGTAAAATTATATACAGGATTTTAGACAACGTCTGCCCCTATCTGGTTGGCCAGACGCAATTTTCTCCTACTCTCAGCTACACCCTACGACTTAGATGTTCCCAACGTCATTATAACCTTATAATATACAACAAATTTAAGTCAACGCCCTGTTTAGTTAAAACTCGTGTTTGCACATTTTAGCCGAATTTGAATTTGTGCAAAAACATGCCATTGTCAAAAATACATTTCTATATCGTATTATCATTTAGGCAGGGAGTCAAGTACTGTTAGCATCATTTAAACACGGGAAAACTAACATATTGGCGCATTAATAATAATTGCAATCGTTGGATGCTTTATTATTACTCCAAACGCTTTCGAAATGAACTAAATTTTATCGAAAAGGTCATACTTTGGCTTCAAACCAATTTGTAGGGTAAGAAATCCTACAATACCGTAAAGTTTGTAAGATTACTTATACGTTACGCAACTAAAGCATTGAAACACTTCTCCAACTATACCCTTCTGGTAAAACTAACTTCCCCCATGTTATTCGTTAATCCATAGTTGGCTCTACCTCTTGTTGCTCATTAATTCATAGCTGGCCCTATTGGCTAATTGTTTTTCCTAATGGCTTTGCGAAAACCTTAACCTAGAGTTTCGTATCCATTTCCGTTTCCCTTTCATCTTATTTTCGTTTCTTCCATCGTTTCGTATTACTTTTTTAAATAAATTTAATAAAATATTAAATGACACGCGGAGGGAAAGAGAAATGATAGACCTTGCGTTTTAAAATCTGGCGCCCACGTTGAAATATTTTAGGAAGGCGTTTAGAGTTTTATTTTATTTTTAGATAATTTCTTTCCAACAGCGCTTTCTCGTTCCTATAAGCCAGCCTATGTCCTATGGGCGTTTTTATCTCAGTGTTGAAACAAGCTCCCCTATAAACAATAGCCTCTATTGTTAATGCATCTATAGAGAGGGTAAGGAAATGTCACAAAAATTCAAACAGCGCCTCTCCTTGTTTCTATATAACTATATATTCAATAACGGAAACAAAGAAAAGAAAAAACTCGTACAGAGCGATAATTTATCATTTCAAAGAGGAATAGATCATTCTCAGCAAAAATTTCATCTCTTTTCGCGTTAATATTATCTCGCAAAAGAAAAAAAGAAAAAATACGATTTCGACTGTCTTTTTCGCTTTGTAGGTTCTTTTAGAAAAATTGCTGCGTTCGTGTCCTGGTATCGTCAAAATCTACATTCTACTTCGAAGCAAAAAAGGCAGGGATGTCCAACAGAGGCTTCAAGATATTCTAGATTCCGAGGTAATAATTAATTATCTTTTCCAATCTTCCCCTAATTAAGTTTCTGCCGCTGGTAATTGAGTGGAAGACAACCGAATTAATTCACTCTATTAAGCCTTTTTTGGCAAAAGAAAATAGGCTTAAAGATTAATTATTTTGGCTAAAAACAAACTCGATTTAAGCTCAAAGTGATTCTGTGTCACAAATTTATCACACGTCCTTTTGATGTTCGTGATACGAATAAGAGGTTTATGTTCTAAATTAGACGATGATCCGTGATTAACCCAAGTATTTTAATCCCAAAATTTGCAAACACTCGGAATTTTGCTGATACAATTAATGGATTATAAAATTTAAATGACTGGCAACTCATTTATATCCATTTCACTCATTTTAAACTCGTACAAATTAATTTACCGGTATCTGTAAGCCCTCGAATTAAAACGTGTATCGATAACGTCACTCAAAAACGATACCAGCCCTATCTTACCCTCTATAGCACGTTATCGGTTGCGTGAACAATGATAAGAGATTAATCTCATAAAGAAAAGTGCTTAAGTACTTTAGAACGGAACTAGGTACTATTATATTCTTCTGTTCAAGAGGAGTTGGCGTAATAAGAAAACCTAGGGCGGTATACACATTGTTAAACCTCATAAGGAAAAGTAGACATTGCCAACTCCCTTGATTTTTTGCGTCTAAACGTCGCCCGTAAAATATCTACAGAACAGTAAACCTAGAAAAGGTTAGAGGGTTACATTTATCTCATTGGTCGAGAGGTAATGGCCGTCCCCATCCTCAATAGCCAACCAAAATCTATAGCTTTGTGTTGTAGAGCCTTTGTCAAATTCGTTCTGGGATTTGTTCTAAATTTTTAGACTGATAACCCCATTTGTAGTTTATTTATAAAATTTATAAAAATTTTAATATGTCGTTTTTAATAGTAAGTTAAAACTAAAAATATAATCCATGGTGACAGTCTCACTTTAATTTATAAGAAAATATTATATAGCTAACTTATCTTAATATAAATTATAAACTTCTGTAGCTTTATGTAAGAATCGGGAACGCAAGAATTATAACAAAAATATTTTCTTCGTGCATAAATGGTTGCCCATATTATGTTTCCAGAGGACTGTAGGAAATTATGTCTTAAGGGAAAATTAGAAACCAGAAATAGCTGAAAGAAAACTTAAGGTTTGCAAAAATATTTAGAAATACATTCAAGCGATTCGATTTTAAAAGGGAAAGAACCTTATAAGTTTAGGGATGACCCCCATAACGAGCCACTAACCATAGCTAAAATCCAAATGGTGGCAGACATTTGTACTCTTTGAAGGCCATATCTGCTCTAGAATTTGCCCCTTTAATATCATCATCCCTTATGCAAACAGCCTAGCTTTGACTGTACAATTTATGATGACCAACGTCGTCTGCTAAACAAGAAAGTAACGCGACTTTAAAGGGGCTTTAGAGAACGCAGAGAGTTCCTTTAAAGGCTGTTTTTGTTCCTCTTAAATTCAAAACCAATTAAATTTATTTCAAAACTTTGAATAAGTAGCAAAACAGGAAAACCCCTCTACAAATATTTCAACCCTTCAGACGAAGGTTTAAATGTCAAATTTATTTTCCTTGCTTTTTTTTTTTTTTTTGTTTTTTTTTCGGGCTGTCTAGGCATTTGAACTAATCAAAGAAGAATGCCCAAACTTCTTCTCCAAAGTAGTGGCCATCGAAGGCGATATCGCCTTACCGGATGTTGGATTGTCCGAAACGGACGTTCAAGAAGTCATCGAAAACGTATCCGTGGTCTTCCATTCGGCCGCTACGGTCAAATTTGACGAACCATTAAGGTTCGCTTACTTCTTTCGTCCAATCGTTTAACGATCTTTCTTCCTCTCTCTCTGTTTTTGCTAACCCTATATCGTTTTTTTTTTTTTTTTTTTTTTTTTTTTTTTTTTTTTTTTCTCTCTCTCTCTCTCTCTCTCTCTCTTCGGGGCGAACCAATAGGACGGCGGTCAGCCTAAATCTTATGGGAACCAAACACATATTCGAACTCTCCAAGAAAATGAAAAATCTGAAAGCTTTCGTGCACGTATCGACGGCCTATTGCAACTGCGACCGTGAAGAAATCGAAGAAGTCGTCTACCCAGCGCCTATCGCGCCGCAATATATCCTAGATACCTTCCAGTAAGTAGGCCTAATTGAAAATATAAGCCTATATCAACGGTTTGTTATCGCGATAAGCCCACATATGACTCATCATCTTTGTAAGTTAATTGTTTCATTAATTGGGAAATGTGCAGTTTCATAGAATAAACACAGACTTCAGCATGGTTTTCTGAGATGAAAGGGGAATACTTTATAAATTACATCAGTCCATATTTACAGCTCCTTTTTCTTCCACGGTCATCTAGGTTTCACAGTGTTTCTGTACCAGTTACTCCCTATACCTTTATAGCTAGGGTTTATGGGGGTTTTTGGGGGAATTTGGATTTTTGCTTATGGAACATCAATTTTCCCCCATTGCCTCTTGAAAACAATTTCTTAAAGATTCCATTAAGCAAATACGAGATATACACGGTGTGAATGTCTATCTGCTTCAATTTAGGACGCACAAAATTATATCTTTATCGGCTTGAAAGAAATAAGTCTATGAAATTTCAGCTTGATATTTAATCACACAGTGACACGCCTCGCTTATCTTTAACTTTATGAACATCTAGATATGATGTAGCCTATAAGCTACATATGAACTAGCTTAATAGTCTTATCTCTATGAACATATTAATGGATATATACAAGTAAAGCTTTGTACATGTTCAGATATTAATAGAATTCATCCTGATTGTCGGCTTCACCCTGAACACGGAAGTTAAACTGTTAGAACACTTCTACAGGCGTTATTAAATATATTGGATTTATTATAGAGTACGGACGTGGATAATCTCAGATTATATATAAAGATAAAGTAAAAAGGATTATCTACTCCAAATTTGCGTTTTTATAATAGGAAATAGCTTCTAGTATTATCCCTTTCTTTAAACCTTTCTCAACCTGTGTATGGCATGGATTATAGTGTTTACGTGACGAACGCCGTGGGTGATGTGATTACTCTGTAAACTTTAGCTCGCCCTTAATGTTTTAATGATAATCCACGAACCGCTCGAATCTCTGCAGCATTTAGAATCCCTTCAAAGTATTTCCTTCATTTCGCTAATCCTCAATGTTCGTACATTGATTTTTATGGTTTCTTTGACACTATACGCTTCCATTAGAGTATAATCCGACGAGGCCAAACTTATAGGGATGTGGGTGTATTTCATATTTTAATGTTTTTTTCACATCTGTCGTAATTAATTCTTAACTATACTTCAATTGTACATTTTTCGTAAGTAAATTATTTAAGGCGAGGTATAAGATCTTATAAATTGGATATTGAAGCATCTTACTTTTGATTTGTTAATATTTTCTGTTTATATGGACTTTATTTCGCTTTTATTGTATCTATCACTCGCCGCTTCTATGGCCAGTTTCCTCCGTTCATAAACCGGTTTTTCGCCCTCCCACCTTTATGTTGAATAAAGTATTTATATGGGCATTGCGTGCCGCGCGATTTTGCGCTGACCTTTATATTATATAAGACACGAAACTACTCCAAATATAAACACGTTCACATTAGGAACATTCCCTAAATGTAATTTCAATTTTATCAAATTAATTAATACTGACAGATAACATCTGATATTTTATGTTACACCTTGTAAACCACTAAAATTTGGTGTTCTGAGCTTACACCCTTGCTATAATATAATGGAATTAAATTGTAGAATATATGGGCTTTAATATACCCTCCGCTCCAGATGTTTACTAGTTTGTCTCGATTTGCCCTTCCAAATGACAAGATTGATCCAAGTCTTAATTTATCAATACTAAAAATGTGTCACGTGACCATTACTGCATTACACGAGGCTTCGTAGATAGCTTTAGCCAAGAACTTGGTAGGAAATTACACTAGAAATGCCCAATGCAACTGAAAGGTGTTTTTTCAAAGTGACCGGCCGAGGGTGGAGTCAAACTCCTTTAAAGGCTTTATGCCCCTTAAATATTTGCCTCCACCCACGACCGGTCGCTTCATTGAGAAATTTCCCATCATATTCTTGCTTTTTTCACCCTCCTGTGACACGTACAAGGGAGCGAAGAACGGTTTATGGCTAAGCACCTTCAACTAAAGCGTTCTTTGAGCCCCAGTGTAATGTAGCTCAGTGTTTCGCTATGTCCCATGGGTAAGTCCCCGAAGCTCGACCATCAGAGTTAGACGAAGGTAGCTATACTGTGTAGACGTTCAGAACCCATTTGGCGAACTTCTTTGATAATGGAGCACGTAAAACTTCCGACGATCGTAAAAAAATACTCACGCGATATAGGCATTCGTGTGTATTTAGAGCCAAATGGATTAAACTCGCAAAAACGAATGTATATTTTATAGATTATCTCCCATTCGTTTATAGGCTAATACTGAAATTTATACCCCTCATATATGCGGAAGAAAATTTTTGTATTTTTTGTTCGGTTTAATATTGGGAGAGCGTTTTTGGTTATTTAGTTTGTTTTTCTAGGCTAATGGATTCTCAGTTTATGGACGCTATGACGCCGAAGCTGATCCGCGGCCGACCCAACACGTACACTTTGACCAAAGCGTTGGCTGAGACGTACTTGGCGGAGAACTCGGGCGACTTACCCGTCGCTATTGTCCGACCTTCCATTGTTACGGCTTCCTGGAAAGAACCATTAACGGTACGCGTGTCCCTCCCTCAATTTTACGATATCAAAGACCGTCTCGGGGTCAGAAACGGGAGCCCGGGATTATTCCATAACCTCCCTTTTTTCTATACGTACATCTTGAATTTTCTCACGCTTTGTCACGGTCTCGTAGAGGCAGCTTTCGCGACACGTACAAAGCTCATAGCCTATCGATAGGTTATTGAGAGAATTTCGATCTAGAAAACTCGATTATACCCTTACCACGCTAAAGCCCGGTTCAAACGATCCGAAAATAAAGAGCGATGTCTTAGAATTAGTTCCCAAATGAAAGATTTCATAAATATAACTTCAAAGTTAATTCGTACAATTTATGTCCCCTTTGTAAAACTATTTATCGTTTGCGACTTTGCGAAATGTCATCGTTTAAAATGACTTAACTTCTATCTTCTATATTAGGGTTGGGTGGATTCCATGGGCGGAATAACTGGAGTGTATTTCGCGGTAAGTTGTATACATCTATATAAAAGCTAAAATAAACAAGTTAATGGGTGAAACGTGACTAGGATGTTTAACTATTTATTTGACCTCTATTAAAGGTCAGCACTGGTCTTTTACGAACCGCGAAAATGGATAAGAGCGTCGATGCGGATTTTATCCCTGTGGACATCGTGACAAATTTAATGATATCCGTGGCTTGGTACACCTCTATCAGTACGTAAGTTACAGATAAAATTCATTTTTTTTTTTTCGATTGCCACTTAGAGGGAAAATTTCAATTCGAGTGGCTGTTAAACAGTTTTATATTGATATTGATCAAAATTTATTATATAATACAAGGTTATACGATTACTTTCAGAGGGGGTATACGATATTTTAAGTGAATATGAAATATCCGGTACATTTTGAGATTTAGATTAGGATTATTTGTTCAATCATTTCTTTTAAAGAGAATATAACACCAAGAAGTATACTCTCGTCAATTTTGCAATATATTATTAATAATTAAAATTATTTTTATCAATTAAATTAATAATTCTAGCTTCCTTTTTTTTTATCAAAGTTAACTCATTCGGTCCAACATACTCAGATCTAGTCATAGTTACCCTGACATAGAATGTTTCTTATTTTTTTGTTAGATCATCTTCAGTGCCCGTGTACAACTGCACTTCCGGTTCGATCAACAATCTAAAATGGAAATTAGTTAAAGAGATCAGCGTGCCTTTCATCATGAAGAACCCGAGTGTCCGCATGTTCAGGGTTCCAAAATTGCAGACTACGACTAGTAGAGTCATACACTTTCTGGGATGCTTAGTCAATCATTACATTCCCGCGTTTTTCTTCGACGCCACGCGTGTACTACAAGGAAAAAAACCCAGGTAGGTAAATTTACATTATTCAAAATTTAGGTTTAAAGCAGCACTTGGCGTATCTACCATTTAGCAAAGTGGTGCTCAAAATCTCAGGGGGGGGGGGCTTCTCGACGTGCTTGCTTGAGGGGGGCGGGCTCCCGAATTTTTTTTGCTCCTCCACTGGTTTAAACAAAGAAAATTTAAAATTTGATTAGAGCGTAATACAAATTACAATCGCGGAACAAGAAAAAGTTAATTGTTTTTCGTTTTTGTGATTTTTCGGAAATTTAAAAATGAAAGGATTAGTTTTAGTGATAAAGATCATGCAATAAAAAAAATTGTCTTTCAGAATAACTAGTTTTGTAGCAATTAAAAAATTATTAATACACTTTATTACAATTTGAGTTAAATTAAATGAAAAATTCAAGCGGCTTGTCACTTTCGAAAAATCTGTACACCAACTAAGTGATTAAGTAATTGATTAGGGCCTTGGTAATGCTAAATATGTAGTCAATTACGTAATAATTTTAGTACAGTTAATTACGCGGAGTAATCTACCCCTCCCCTCGAATAAATTATTCATATTAGACTCCAATTGTATTTTAATTAGGTTTGTATAAAGAAAATTTCGATTGTGATGACATGGGTGCAAAACCAAATTTTACTCGAGGGTGCAGGATTTAATTTTAAGGGGCATTGCCCCTTGGTGCCATCCGTGATTACGGGCATAATTTTAATAAATCATATTAACGAAACATATAAACATAAATTTTATGATAATACGAGAGAGAATAAGTCTAATTGTAAAAAAAATCCTCGTAAAGGTTTTTGCGTGACAAGAATAATATGAATTTCACGGTTAAGGGGAAATGCTCTAATTTCGTTTGCTCATAAATATTACGAAGCTATTTTTCTACCTTTTATGTTAAGCCTATTTAAATTCTCGCTTATATCACGCTTATCTCCGAATATAGTTTTAGTTCTGACAGGACAATAAGTTAAGAATATTATTGCGAATTCAAATATGATATTATTTTTTATTAAATTACCGTTTCCCTTCCTGTTTTTATTTATATTAGAATGATCCAGCTGTACAATAAAGTTCACAGCGTGGTGGGAGGTTTGGAATACTTCGCCCTTCATAGCTGGAAATTTGGCTGCGAAAATGTTCTGTCTCTTTATCAACAAATGGCACCCAAGGACCAAATGGTATTGGGTGTTTTTTTACATGATTTTTAGGTTGTTCTACATATAAATCACTGAAAGGTAGCTTCTCCCTGATCTCGAATCATTATTACATAATAATATACTTTATTTCACGGGAAGGAAAAGTGGGATAATATATTTTATGACCCAAATAGATTATAAAATACAATAACTCTGTCGCAACCTTGAAACAGGTTCTATTTAACGGCAATTTTTGTCGCTTCCCAGGTTGAGGAGAGATATAGGATTTCCCATTTTATGGTCTATTAAGGATAGAAAATATCATCAAGAAGGATCAGACAAGGAGAGGAAAAGTGGGGCTGCGTTGAGTTAGAGAGAAGAGCCAAACCTCCCACTTGGGTGGAAAGGGGGGATAGGAAATTCTCGAGGTAAACTGTTGTCACGTGGTCGTTAGCTAGCGCGTCTCATAAAGGATTCGTTTCACCCACGTGACAACAATTTACCACGAAGCATCTCTACCCCCGTTCTCCCAGAGTGGGAGTTTAGGCCGACGCAGTAGGAGCCGCGCCGTTCCCACTTTTCCTCTCCTTGTCTGATCCTTCTTGATATCATCAATACAATAAAATTAAAACTGTACCCCGTTGTTTCTTTTACGACGTAGTGTTTCAATTTTAATATACAACCACTGGATTGGCCGGTATATATTCAAAACCATATCATCGGAATGCAACAATTTTTGATGAAAGAAGACGAATCCAAATTAACCCTCGCTAGGAAAAGACTTAGAAGGTAATCAATCTTAGGCTTACGTAATATAATTTTAATAAATTAAACATCATTTAATATAATTAAATTGAACAAACGTTCATTTTTCGCACCCAGTTTATATATTAAGTCAGTATTGCTAAAGACTTTGTCCTTGGCCACTTTTCTATGGCTGGTTTTACGTCACTCTACGAGAGCCTGGAAATTATTGAGCTTATTTGGAGCTCTCTTTCGCAAGTTATCGTTATTTTTAAGGATGCCGCTCATCGCGTAAAAGTCGCTTTCGATGTTTCTCGCTCCGTAAATATTATAAAACGCGGTGTTTGTTATATATAACTAAATTTTTCAACAACCAAATAAAAAAGGAAAATAATGAAAACATTCCTTTATTTTCGTGGCTTCGGGTGAAAACCTCAAAGAAATTCATAAAGAAAACAAACTTAAACAAAAATAATATTTTTTTTCCGCGAAACCAAACCCAAAAATATATATGTATCGTTTTTGACAAAAGAAACAAAAAAATCAACCAAAATTCGTAACGGAACATCTTTATTCTCTTCCTCCTATATATTGTATAAGATCAATATTGTCTAATAAATATTTAGGATAATATAAAAAAATATATATATATGTTCTAAAATTTCAAAGTGGAATATATTTATAGATTTCGTATTTATTTGTAATACTATGAAAAATTTACAAATTGGAAAATAAGAAACAAAATGTTGGTAACAAAAAGAACTGAACTGAATCGTTCTTATACGCGAATTTCTCCCTAGTTTCTAGAAACTTGACATTGAAGTCTAAGAAGTTGGGCGTTATTTCTTTTCTAATCATGTGAGAAAAACCAAATTATAATTTCTATTTTCGAGACAGGAATGAAGTGGAGCGAGACGAAGAAACATATACCTACCCTGAGAACCAAATTTCCTTTTTCGACTTTAGTCACAGCTTCGCGTTTTTCGGATACCTACGGAACCGTTCAATAATTTGCGTTAGTTTAATTTAATTATACTCTTAATGGCTGTTTTAAAACAAATACCTCACGTTCTAGTTGAGCGATCTCGTCCGCTATACGCTGTTTTTCCATCTCATGTTCTGGACCCGATTCTACATCTTTTTTATCAGCCTCGTAGCTCGACTTGCTCTCAAGTTCGAGATAAAGTTTAGCTTCTACGTTTTAGAGGCAAATTAACATTATTTTAATTGCGAGTTTCATTTTAATCACTTCCGGTTTTAAGCCTACTTTCTTCTCTTTTGATTTTGACGCGTTCTTTGAGATCGTCAAGTTTGTTTATTAGATTCTCTATCTCCCCATTCTCTACGGAAGTCATTACGCGATCTTTTAGGGCTTCCTTTACTTCCGAGAATCTTCTAAATTTAAATTGGCGCTATTAGAATTGTAATTACTAAGGTAACTAGAGTTACGTCACAACCTTTTCTCTTTTTCGACTAGTTCTTTCACAGAAGCGTTCTTATTTTCGTACCATTCTAGTTTACTTGTGGAGCATAAAATATCTAATTGGATGACACATCGCTTGCATTACTTAAGAAACTTTAATTATATTTTAAGGTTTTAATGTAAACCATTTTCAAGTTTTCGGCGCTCTTCGTCCAGGCTCTTCTTTTCTTGTTCGAATAAGACGCGTTTTCTTTCGTTTGATTCTAGTTCGACCAGTAGACCTAATTTCTTCTCATTAACTAAAATAAATCTAGTATATAACTTTATATTTAAGAATTATAGCCCCGTCGTATACCTTGATACCTTTTTGGAGTTGATCCTAAAAATTGATCAAAGAAAAAACAGGGTAATTACTGCAGAGCCTGTTATAAATGAAAACAAACAAATTGTGCTAAAATAAGAATACTTCGAGATTTCTTAAAGTTAGTTGTTTTTCCTCGAGTTCTTTGCTGAGATTTTCGTATAGGTTCGAAAGACATATTAGGCTTTCTTCGAGTTTTGCATCGGTCATTTTTTTATTCGGAGCTTTTGAAAATAAAGGGTCAATGAGCTTTCTGATCACCCACGCGTTAAGACGTTTTAGATGAAGAATTCTCCGATGAAAAGCTGAAAAAATAGACCTTTGAGAATCTCTTGAACTAATTATGTTCTATGAAATAGTATAGGTTCAACTAAAGAAACTAAATCCATACGATAGATATTCTAGATCGATAAATATGAATTTCAAATGACGCGCTTTATGAATTGACTACAGATGGCAGATACTCCTCTGAAATGAAAAGCAGACGAACTAATAGGAATGCCGGTTTTCCATTGGTTTTCTCTGACTTTGGTTAGCCCTGGTTTTCCTTGTGCTTTGCGAAAGTGCGTTTGCCGAGAGTTGCATCATCTTTAAACCAGTTTTTAATTGTTTTTATGCTCCAGTGACGCGGCCCGAGAACTTGAAACTTTGATAGGCCAGTTTCTTAAATTTTTTGCCACGTGTTTATAAAAGATAAAGGAAAGTCGCGATTGAAGTTTCGTTCACCGTTTTTGGGTCAAGATTAAAGATTTTACGTCACTCGTCTGTCGATATCGGTAAGCGCTAGTAAGAAGCCAAGGCTTAGTGATATTTTAAATTTAAAAAGCAAGCTGGTTACTTTACCATCAGTCCAAAATTTTTAAATTAGCTTTAAGTCGATTAAGATTAAGCCTATCTAGGACCATTATGGATGGTATAGTAGATATGCAAGAGGCTATTAAGCAACAAGGTGATCTTGTGCGGAAACTGAAATCTCAAAAAGCAGCCAAAGCTGAAATTGACATAGAGGTGGCCAAGCTTCTCAAGTTGAAAGCTCAGGTAACCCCAGTGAATGGTGTTGAAACTGCCCCTCAAAAGTTCACCTTGAAAACCCCTAAAGGTACCAGAGATCATGGGCCCTTACAAATGTCTATTCGGGAGCAGGTGTTTGATAAAATTACCCAGTGTTTTAAACGACACGGAGCTGAAACTATCGATACTCCCGTATTTGAACTGAAAGAAACATTGACTGGTAAATACGGTGAGGATAGTAAACTAATTTATGATTTGAAGGATCAAGGTGGTGAAATATTGTCTCTGAGATATGATCTTACCGTCCCATTCGCCAGATTTTTGGCTATGAATAAGATCTCTAACTTCAAGAGATACCACATTGCTAAAGTTTACAGAAGGGACAACCCTTCCATGACCAGGGGTAGGTTTAGAGAGTTCTATCAATGTGATTTCGATATTGCCGGTACTTATGATCACATGCTTCCCGATGCCGAATGCGTTCGCATTATGTACGAGATCCTCAGTGAGTTGAAAATTGGAGAGTTTACCGTTAAAGTAAACCATCGCCAGATTCTTGATGGTCTCTTCGAAGTGTGTGGAGTGCCTTCAGAAATGTTTCGTACCATCTGTTCTTCCGTGGATAAGCTTGATAAAACCCCATGGGAGGAAGTTCGCAATGAGATGATAAATGAAAAGAATTTGAATCCCGAAGCGGCTGACAAAATTGGAACTTTTGTCCGAAGAAGTGGAGGATTGGATTTGATTGCTGAATTAGAGGCGGAGGATCAATTAGGAGTGAATAAAACCGCCATGAAGGGTCTTGAAGCCATGAAATTACTCTTGGATTACTGCGATATTTACGGTGTGAAGCAAAATGTTCTTTTTGACATGAGTTTGGCTCGAGGTCTCGATTACTATACCGGCGTAATCTACGAAGCCGTAATTAAAGGCCACGAATCTGCGGCGGCTGAGTCTGAAAGTGGAGTTGGAAGCGTAGCAGGTGGAGGAAGATACGATAATTTGGTGGGCATGTTTGACTCGAAGGGGAAAAACGTACCCTGCGTTGGTCTTAGTATTGGTATTGAAAGAATTCTGGCCATCATCGAAGCTCGCCAACAAGCTAGTAACGAGAAGATGAGAACAACCGAAACTGAAGTTCTAGTTGCGTCTGCCCAGAAAAATTTGGTCAATGAAAGGATGAAATTATGTAAGGAGCTTTGGGATGCCGGTATCAAAGCTGAACACCTACCAAAGTTGAATCCCAAACTTCTGGTGCAATTACAATACTGCGAAGAGCGCTGCATTCCTTGGGCTATCGTTATTGGTCAATCTGAATTGGAAAGGGGTGTTGTCAAGTTAAGAAGCGTCACTAGCAGAGAAGAGATAGAAGTACCGAAAGAAAACCTAATTCAAGAAATTACCTCTAGATTACAGAAACAGAAAATAGAATGAAATTTAAACAAGGGCCTTTTTAGATTTCTAATTTATTAGTACCTCTAGTTAATACCGGCTTTAAATGCGAGACCAAAAAAAATGTTTGTTATAGTTAAAGTTCCGAAATAAATATATCCATCTCAAAAATGATAAATTACTCGTATAATTATTTAAGGAAATATTTTCACTTTTATTGAACATCTTACATTATATAAAAACTTTTTGTTTTGACAATACGCTTGTATACTGTATAATATAAAATTCATTTTCACTAGCCAATATTCTCCGATACCGACTGACTATTTAACCAGTAATTTTAAAATTTCGCTATGCAAAAAAAAAATTAATACGAATTCCTATTAAACCAACCCTAAAACAACTGTCAAATTTTCACAAAGAGATCCGCACGATTATTAAAATATTTTGAGAATACTACGAAGTATAGTGTTTCCTTCTCAATTATTAAAAAGCGGTGTAAGTTTTCTCGATAATTTAAGACTTTCCTATTTATATTATCCTCATACCATACAAAAGAAAAGATTACGACTAATTCTATGACCAAGGTGGGTAAAGACCAACGAGGGTTTCAACACAGCGCTGACAATGATCATTTTAAAACTTATTACCCCAATAAATTTTTGTACATTGGCTATTTAATTGGTTTTATTTGTTTGTAAGGGTATCTTTCGCTTTTTGAGGGTTATAATTTTGTTGCGGGTGTTTTTTTTTTTTTTTTTTAAGTTATGTCACCCAATTATTAATTAACCATCAGTTAATTGTTAAAAATTAAGATTTTAATGAAATTATAATATTAAAAAAACCATCTGAAATCAATCTTACTAATTTTAAGAAATTTAAAAATAGCGAAAAGCTGAAATTATACTTTTAAAACAATTTAAAGTGAGGCTGTCACGAATTTTTGGAAAGATAGTTAAAAAAGATTCACGGAAAAATAAACATTTTATAATCTCCAACTTAGAAATATTTTAAAACTAATATTCCCCTCAATACTACGTCATCACTATGGTTGGTTGACTATTGACTCTACAGATTATTATTGCCCGTTCAAGCACATGATATGGGTGCTTTCGCGCAGTTTTTTCCTTCTGAAAGTCCTAGCTTACATATGAAAATTATTGTTAATTACATCCCAGAATCAAAATACATCATCAATCAGAAAAAATTATATATATTTGACATTTTAATATTGAAGTTTCCAAAAAATGCATCAACCCATAGGTGTTAAATTTTGAATTGGCATTTTTGATAGTAATGATTAAACCAAAACCATCCTATACCGAAAAAAGTTAGTCTGATCTGAAGAGGTCCTCAAGAACGCTACAAAAGTCTTGGGGAAGTCTTTAAGACTTCCCCAAGACTTCTTGACATAATGAAAGACTTCCCAAAGACCTTTTAAGATTACATAAGACACCCCAAAGACTTCCCCAAGACCTCTTAAAACTACATACAAGTCACCCGAAAGCCTTCCTCAAGACATCTTAAGACAAATTTTTTTCGTAAGGGATAGAATTCCGAAAAAATAGTGACAGCCTTTCTTTAAAGTGTATTTAAAATTAATAATTTTATAAATATAAAATTTAAACCAAATTATGATTTTTATTAATTTTTATACGATTAATTTTAAAATATGTAATTTTACCCTCAAATAGCGATTTTTATTTTATAATTCTTTTAAAACCTTCATAGCCTTCAGTTAGGCACAAATTTAAAATTTTTAAATGTTTTTCGTTTCAAATTGAAATACATTGTCACGCAGACGAGTACAAATTATGTACGTACAACTTAGAAAAGTGTGTAAATCTTTTATTTTTACTCCATTTATTTCTTTCATTTAAATATTTAAATGTAAATTATGAAAATAAGAACATGGCACCTTTTATTTTTAAAAATATTGCAACCGAAACTTTAATTTGAACTGCATTATATATATAATATAATTAATTATACCGCAAGTAGGATTATTTTTTTTTTTAACGTACAAATAAGATTGATTTTTTTCAGATTACAATAACTGGTACCTATAGTACCCATTTCGGATGTTCTAAAACTATACCTAAAGTAAACAATCTCACGCAAAAAAAAATATAATAAAATAGAAAGGTCCCCAGTTTTAAAAGTGTTAGTAAAAATGGTACTTTTTATGGGGAATAGAAGGGTTAAAATATTTTCTTTTTTTTTTGTATAATGTGTAAATGAAATTCGTATTCTTTTTGGGAGATATTGGAAACTGAATAACAGTGTGTAAACATAATTTCTTTGAATAATATTCTAATATCTAATTAAAATGAGCTTTCTTAAATTTTAAATACCAAACAACTTTCCCCGTAATTGAAGAAAAAAAAATATTAATGACAAATCTATTTAACAAGAATACTACAATTCTGCAAAAACAAGGTTTTACTCTCATTTTTTGATCCAAATTAAATACTGTCCACGTAGAAATTAATCGCGTGGTAAAAGCGGAGGTAAAAGGGAGGAATATAATATATAAACTATTTGCCTGTACCGGTAAACATTTTAATTTTTACTCTTTTGTTAAAAACTTTGATCTAGTAACGTTTTCTTCGATATTATACGCATCCGTACTTAACTTTCTTTCGAAGATTTTTTTTTAAAAAATCCAACCAATTAGGTTAATTTGCCCATATATTTAGAAATTAGTAAACAAAAATTTATTTAAATCTTTGTACAAAAGATTCTCGGCTATATCTCGGGGCTATTCCGTTTAAATGGAAGTTAAAATCAAGAGATAAGAGAAACTTTAAGAAGCATCTGCAAGAATTCTTTCTCTCATTCCTAGACCCTTTTTTCAGAAACCAAATTTTACCAAACGTTTTTCTTAGATGCGTCACCTTACGTCGTTACTTGACGAAGCCCCTTCCGTTATTGTTCTAGGATTAGGATCAACCTGAAATAAAAAATGGCGCTTTAGTTATTATTTTAAAAATAAATTGTCGAAAAACGTATAACCCAGAATTCTTTCTCCACGTTTTCATTGCCAACAAAATGTTTTTTCTCAACTCTCTCATCGCTTATCTACGACCCTATTCACTAAACGCTACCCATTATCCATTTCCATTTCTGATGTTCCCTTTATTTACGACCATGTTTCTCAATTGACTCCATATTTACAGCATTATTTTCCCCAATGCATCCTGTTTCCAATGACCCGTTCCCCCAATGGTTCCCCTAACTTAAGACCCGTTTCTTCAATGTACCCCTAGCCTATGATCCGTTTCTTCAATGTTCCCCCTAGGCTATGACCCGTTTCTTCAATGTTCCCCCTAGGCTATGACCCGATTCCTCAATGTTCCTTCTAGCTTATGACCCGTTTCCTCAATGTTCCCCATAGCCTAAGACCCGATTCCTCAATGTTCCCCATAGCCTAAGACCCGATTCCTCAATGTTCCCCATAGCCTAAGACCCGATTCCTCAATGTTCCCCCTAGTCTATGACCCGTTTCCTCAATGTTCCCCATAGCCTAAGACCCGATTCCTCAATGTTCCCCATAGCCTAAGACCCGATTCCTCAATGTTCCCCATAGCCTAAGACCCGATTCCTCAATGTTCCCCATAGCCTAAGACCCGATTCCTCAATGTTCCCCCTAACCTATGACGCCGTACCTTCCAACACAATGGTACAACCACAATATTTACCTCGGAATAGGCAGGTGGTGGTTGGTATTGATAGTCGTGTACGTAGGCGTACATTGGTGTAAATCTGGTGTCACCCATAATGTCACCGTCATCGTCTTCGGTGATATCCACTGAACCGTCGACGCATTCGGCGTAAGTAGGAGGAGCTGAAAATGTACAGTATTTTGTATTATTATCAATTTAATAATGCACCTCGCCCTTGTCAAAGATAATATATTCAAGCTTATTTTTATATATTTCCTCGCACCTTTGTTCTCGCATATTTTTTGACAGTTGACACGCGGAAAAAATAACATTTTGGCCTCGTTCCAGACATTTGTGAGCGAGGCTGTATGTCACAAAAAAGGGGTGATTCTCCTAACTCCCCTGATATAAATGGATTCTGAATTGCCTCCTAGATTAGACCCTTTTCTGGTATTTGTTCCACCCCTTTTGTTTTCCGAGTTTTGCACCCTAACTCATCCTCCGAGCTTGTCGATTTGTTTTTCACATATTCTGGTTTTATTGCTGTATATCTTTATGGAAATTAAAGGCGCGTTTTCAATCAAGAAGTTTTTGTCCAAAAAAGTATATTTTTCATCATAAATAAGGCCAAAAATATCTTGATTGAAAACGAGACTTTTGATTTTGAAAGAATCATAACCTAGCTTTCTTTGTAATGTGATTTAATAATGGGGATAAATAGGATAGAAGGCTTTAACTACTTTTAACTAATATATTTCCAAAATTCTTACGTTCTATAGGTGGACCAGGAGGAGGCGCGATATCGCTGTTGGAATCCACTTCGCTGTACGGCGGAGCTGGTGGATAAAAGACGACCCTGCTTTCACTCGGAGAGGTTAAATCTTCAAAAGTTGGAGCAGGGACGTGGTGATAGTGAGGTGGACGAGATCTCAACGGGACTGTACCAATTACTACAGGTAAGTCCACTGATAAGTTATAAGCTCCGGGGATTTGGAGAGTTATCTGGATACGTTGTACAAAATGGTGACAAATAATTGGTATAATTAAGTTTAAACGCCAGTTTGTCTATCCCCTTTATCTTTTGGGGTGAAAAACTTACCCTAACTGCGTAATCGACTCTTATGAGGCAACAGTTGATAATGGATGGGGATACTGCGGGAATTTTTAGTAACTGGGCGTCCCAGTTGGCCGTTCTTCCCGATTGAATGGCCAGTCCGGTGACTATGGTGAACTTGCAATGTCGCGTTCTCGATTTCCCGCCGGCTAAGAACGTTTGAGTTTGGTGAAGTGTCGCGTGTGGAATGATGGTGCGATTGGAGAGGTTTTCAAAATCGGCGGTTATGGCAATTGATTCCCCTGATTTTTCAAATAAATTAATATAATAATGATGTAGGGCGTTATAAAATTTCGTGTGATAGTCATACCTGGGCAATAACCTTTCCGGTCGGTTCGGGCGTAAAGGGAAATTGGCCCGGAAGTACAACACCAGCAACATAGTGTCTTTTCAATGCTGTTTTCGACAGGAATCTGCGAACGTAAATTATTTAACACGAGCGATATATTCGTTAAAAACGTGGCATTTTGCCCTGTTTATTCACAAAGTCCTAATATAAGAAAATAAATCTTCCTCATATATACATCTACATATCGTAAATATATTTCGTTCGGGAATTTGCTTTTTTACAAACATTAGTTGCAAAAACATTTACTGATAGAATGAAAGGCGAGACACGATTGGTTTATGGCTTAGTTGTCGTGATTTTCGAATAAACATACGATGCGGGATATCTTTATAGTTGTAATCTGAAAATTTATTGACTTTCTCAACCCTAAACTAATAAAAATAAAAATAATAATGTAAATGATACGATGATCAGGCATAATGGGAATCCTAATAAATGTGGAATTGCTCATTTTCCGAGAAACAGGTTTTAAAATACTTGAAAGCGTTTCACCACGCGATTGCAACTATGTTTTTCTTAAGAAATACTATATACTATCTTAGTTTTACGCACGTTTTTGACTTCTGTGGCTTTAACTGTCTTGTATTTTTTTTTCATGATATGTACAACAAAACTAACTGTCCCTTAGATAGAAGATGAGTTTAACATTCTTCTAGGAATTTTCTCTCTTAGGCGGGAAAATAAATCAATCTTTAAAGTGTTCGCAGATGTTTTAGCTTTGACCTATATTAAGATCTTTAGCTTTCCATCGTCCCTATGGCTTTTTTAGCTAAACCTAAACAATCATATACCGTATTTACTTTACCCCCCGAAGGACGAAATAAAAATTGAGGTCTAACGTAAATATTAACGTTGCGCGTGTATTGGATTATGCCTATGCCCACTACCTCTCCTAGACATTTTCAATGTTTATTCGATGTGGCGTGGTTTCTTTTTAGAAAGTATATTTTCAACTCTTTTTGCTTTACTCTTCCTCTTAAATGTCCTAAGATTTCTCGAGATAAATACTAATCGCTTGATTTACGAGGGCAAAGAGATTTTTACAGTACAAACTATAGTAAACTATAATTTAAAACATTTACTCGAACAGGATTTTTAATTTTGAAGTTTTCAGACTTTAGCTATGTTTGATTATTAAAATTCTAAAAGTTTATTTCTTAAATTGTCCGATAAATGCTGGCTTAGTTGTCAAATTCTCAAACTAATTTAGGCATAGTAGTAGTTTTCACGCTAATTTGGAAAATAACGCCTGTAGAAGTGTTCCAACATTCGCGCATCGGTGTTCAGGGCAGAGACGACATTCAGGGGCAAATTAATTTTTTTCTCCGAATTGTTGGAGATCTAATTTTATTACTTTTTAACGAAATAATTTACTTTTATGTAGTGATATTTAAATTTTAGTTATATGAATTAATTACCAAATACTCAGTCCTGTTAATGTCAATGGGACTTATCACAGTAAATGCTTTCTTCGTTTTGTGGTTAAACGTCCACGGTTTTTCCATTTCGGCTTTGAGCCAGTAGCGTACACTGCCGTATTTTCCCTCGAATGAGGTCGAAATTCCCCTATTAATTATAATTAAAAATAAATTAGTTTAACTATCGATAGATGCGGTCAACATTTAATTCATATAGTTCATAAATAAGTCTCACCCCGTGGGTAGTTGAAAGGAAAATGGAAATTCGTGATGTCCGTCTGACAACACATCCCGACCGTCCCCGCTTTCTAGAAAACAAAAAAAAAAATTAAGACTAATTAGAAAATTATTTTAAATAATATTGATCAGAGTAGGTATAGACAGCGTAGCGAAAAGACACGCCCTATGACGTCACCCGACACTAATGGCGTCTGACGGCCAAAACCCTTGTATTTCCGCTTCCGGAACAAGTGTTCATTGGATATTACTTAATTCGCGAAAATTTGAAAAACAAGTCGTGCCAAAATTTTGCCCAATCGTAGCGGATAGCGGAAACGGAAAAATAGAACACATCTTGCTTTTTTATATAATAAAATAATTTTGGATTTTAGTTGGTTTTGTCTGTCTAGTTGTTTGTGACGTCACTGGGTGTCTCTTTCGCTACCTTCTCTGGTATATATTTGTGTTTAGGCAAATGACGTCATCTTGAAGTACAATGGTAGTCATTAAAGTTAACGGGTGCGATCCAATTCATATTCTACACGATATTAGATTTATAAGTAAAAGTTATCTTAATTTGCGTTAACTCGTTTTTAAACTAAAAATGACGTCATTTTGAAGTACAAAGATTGTTAGAAGTTAAATTCGATTATCCCCGCGAACGATTTCTTGGCAAACCAGCACGAGACCAAAAGGTTGTAAAAAAATCCAATATATCCTCGTTGGTTCAAAAATAATTTGGGAAATAAAAATAAATCCCTAGTCTACCCCCGTAGCGGTGTCTATGGTAAGATGTTACTCCGTGAGTGTGGGAGAAGAAAGAAACTTGTAATTACTACAGCACGGTTGATTTAGATTCTCCAGAACCAAACCCCTAGCTGTCCCCCCATCCAATCCCTCTGAATTTAAACTTGGAAGAGAAGGGTGGGAGTTCGATTTTTCCATTTCTCACTCCTTCGATTCGTCTACTCATTGCCAAAAAGATTCCCGCAGCGCAGAGTCTGATGAAAAATACTAAAAATACATCGGTAAGGGCTATTGTTCAGTTCAGACGTCACGCACTCCGAGCGCCTCGATCGAAAAAACCTGGCGGCTTTGACGTCAAATCTTTCGACTTAATAAGATTATGAAAACCATTTTTGTGACGTGATCGGGGATTATGATAAACCCTTGTTTTATACTCCTATATTACGGTCTGAAGGCCAGGTCATAACTTTTGTTTAACAACCGTTTAGGTGGGTGGGTGAAACTTGAAATACCTACGTGACTCGCATTTTTTACACTATTACACCTTTCGAAAATGATTATTATAATCTTTTTTATTCTAATATCTATAATGTCGATCTTTTCTATCGCCTATTTTTCCTATTCCTTGTGTCTCTATACAATGGCAGCCACCGACGTAGTGAAAATGAGCGAAACAATGAGGTTATGACTATGATGAGATTTAATTTAACACAGAAGGTGGACAGTTAAGACTTTTTCCATGAAATTATTGAGTTCATACGCATATAGAAATAAGAATTATTTACACAAATTAATTCACAAATGGATTGAAAAGGGACTAAAGTGATTACGTTAATCCCTTGAAGTTTTTCATGAAAAAATAGTGGGCTATTCATTTTAACGGTCTCCACCTATATATTTTTTGCGGATGGGCGTGTCATCCCCTCTTTTCGTGGGAAGAAAAAAGTTCTCTACACGCCGTAATTAGAAAAGGAGAGAAACGTCACGAAAGTCACCTTTATTCCATTGGTTATTAGATAATGGCGGCCCCAGTTGATACTATCTGGCAAAAGGTCTATAGGGCCAATTTAAGACCGCGCAACCCCTATTGGATTCGCGCGACCGAAACAACGTCTGCTAAGGTGTTATCCCAATAGAAAAATACCTTATTACTATAACTTGGACGAAAACGAACTCCTAATGTAAAAGTAGAAGAAACATCTCCTTTGGATTCTATGCAAAAACAAGTAGAATCCCGTTTCACCTTCCAGTTAAATACACGAAGACATCAGTCAGTGAAAAAACCCCTTTGTTTGTTTAGGCCTTGTAATCGTACAGCCCCTACTTTACCAATTTCCGATATTTTTAGTTCAAACTTTGCTATCCCCTTTCGCTACGACCCAATATAATCTTTTTCTAACTTGAAATTGCGTGCCAACTGAATTTACTCTCGCGTAAATATAAAGATCGCCTTCTTTCACGGCTCTCTAATAATCCTTTCTCCCATCTCATCCTCCAAATATTAATTTTCCTCCAACTCTTTTTTCCCCCCTTCTTTTTATTTTCGTTTTCTTTTTCAATTTCGCAAATCTGGGTTTGACGACGCGTAGTAAAAAGGGTTGAAGTCTGCAATAAGCTGTTGGCAAAGTTTCGAAAACGCGATGATCATTCCAAGAGAGAAATGAAACGAACCAATTTTGCTCAGTTTTCTTGAACAGGGATATATTAATATATAGTTACGGAATAGACCTATAGTCAAGGCGATGTCCCGAGCTTAATTAATAACTAGCTTGGCTTACACTCAAATATTAAAGTGAAACTATATGAGCTAAATATTCTAGATTCATTTTTCACTTAATTTCAGAAACTGCGCCCAAAAAAATAATTATTTTTCCTTAAATATTAGTCCATTTTAATGTTTAAATTTCTAAAGTTTTATCCATTTTAATATTTAAATAAAATTCTAGTTTAGTCAGTTTAATTATTTAAATAAAATCCTAGTTTAGTCAATTTTAATCAGGCGATATCAATGTTTTGGTCGGTCGATCCTGATTGGAACGATTTCGCATATCCTTTTCAAACCTGACTAACTTTTAAAATTAATTTCAAATTTCTGAAAATAAATTGAAAATGACTTCTCTTTTTATATTTCGGATTTTCCCTTTAAACTACTCTTACAGTAAAGACGGTATTGCTAATGGTGAAAAGATTTAATGGGTTTTTTACGCAGCAGAACGAAATCCGTTGGATTTTATTCCAGGGAACAGTTTTAAAAGAGACCAAATCTCCCATTAAAAATATTTTCCAGTGAGAATTAGGTTCTTTACAACTTCCAAGGTTGTACAAGAAGTTTTTTTTTTATGGATTTTGTGAGGATGTCATTCGAGAAGAAAAATTCATTAATTCATTCGAAGAATTTATTTCGGTTTTTCTTTCCCGCTTGATGTTTTTCATTTATACGTCAATTGTCTTCATTTTTCATTGTTTCTTATTAAATTATTAAAAATCAGCTTTATCCATTTTAAAAAAGTGGAATTTTGAAAGAAGATCTTTACTTTTTAGGCAAGAATAGATCAATAATAGAATTTTCCCCTGTAAAAAAGTACTGTCTTTAAGCCTAAATATTTCCCGCCTTTAGAAAGTTATCATATATTGGATTAATTTTCCCAGAAATTATAATATCTGTAATTGAAACGTTTCAATCAGTTTTGTCCACCATTATTCGCCCTCACAGCCATTGAGTATGAATTTTATCACCAGAAAGAGATTTTTTCTCGAAAGTATTAACAATTAAAAACTGTTTCGAACCGAGGCAAGAAGGATCAGACAAGGAGAGGAAAAGTAGGGCTGCCTTGAGTTAGAGAGAGACGAGCCAACCTCCCACTAGGGTGGAAAGGGGGGATAGGAAATTCTCGAGGTAAACTGTTGTCACGTGGTCACTAGCGTCGTTGGCTACTACGAAGCTGATAAAGGATCCGTTTTACCCACGTGACAACATTTTACCACGAAACATCTCTACCCCCGTTCTCCCAGAGTGGGAGTTTAGGCCGACGCAGTAGGAACTGCGCCGTACCCACTTTAGTCCCTGGTTTTGGCGCGAAAAAAATGATTAAAGTTTTACGTTAATCTCTCGTATCACCTTCAGATCGTTTACAAACACGCTCACTTGAACCAAGGAGGATTAGACAAGGAGAGGAAATGTGGGGCTGCGTTGAGTTAGAGAGAGAAGAGCCAACCTCCCACTCGGGTGGAAAGGGGGGATAGGAAATTCTCGAGGTAAACTGTTGTCACGTGGTCGCTAGCTAGCGCGTCTCATAAAGGATTCGTTTTACCCACGCGACAACATTTTACCACGAAACGTCTCTACCCCCGTTCTCCCAGAGTGGGAGTTTAGGCCGACGCAGTAGGAACCGCGCCGTCCCCACATTTCTTCTCCTTGTCTAATCCTCCTTGCTTGAACAAAGTATGGTTGAGATTAATTAAAAACGGGTTAGTGAAAGTAAATCATCCCTCCCCCCTTAAAATTATCGTCGCTATTAATAACTCGAGATATAAACGTGAAAAACAAAAGGTAATTTTAAAAATAAGATTTACGAAAACGGGTGACGGTTCCCCTCTCTCTCTCTCATTCTCTTTCGTCTTACAACTCTTTATTCTCTCAGATTTAAAGAGACGGAACTAATTCTCCAACAATTTCCCCTAAGCCACTTCGCCCTTGATTTGAGCTAGATAAAACACTAACCCCCCTTGAGTCTTGACCCAAACAGATATATGAGATTATTATCCAAACTAGAACTTTAGAGTCTTAAAAGAAGTATACGTAAACATTAGTTTTCTTTACTTCTTCTTTATCGAAACTTTCATAAATAGTTTAAAGTTTTAACGCCACCACAGACACGACCCGGTATCTCACCCCCATTTCCTCTCGAAACCCGTGTTACGATTTTAACAGATAAAAATCTATTAAAAACTGGAATTCATCCAAAGAGGTTTATCCGCAGCTTAAAAAACAAAAATAATAAAAAAAGGAAAAAAAAGGTACAAGTTATTTAAACATTGAGCGATATGATATTATTTTCGTTTTAAAACCAACTTCAGAGGCAGAATAAATATATGGGGTAGAATCTAGGGGCTACTTCTTGTATGGTAAAGCTTTAATAAACAATATTGACCTATTGGACTATAAAATATTCTTTGAACTATGGCAAAGAGGAGATGACTTTAAAGGGCAAAAAATGGGGCCTATACATTTTTTCACAGTTCGAAATAATAATTGTAATATTATTTTCAATAGTATTTGATTTTATCAGGACTTTTTCTACTGCTATTCTATAAAATTAATTTAATTACACATCATTTTTTATTACACTTAAACAAAAATAAATAAAAGCCTGGAACTTTGACTGTATTATTAAAGTAATGACGTAACTGAATACGTATTTCGCATTACTATTACACCGTCTATACGATTATGTAATTGACTACAGTCTCTGGCAATGCTAAATCCGTAGCCAGTTACACAGTCAACGCTACGGGCTTGTACACCGAATACTTGAAGTGATAAACCCCCTCGAGATTTTCGGGAAGTGGTTAACCACTCAATTACCTTGGAAAAGATGTCAGAATATTTAGTTCTTTGTTTTTCGGCAATACAATTTAATTAATAATAAATTTAATAATGTTAAAACGTATGATAAAAATGACGAGATTCTCGTACCTTGTCTTTCATTAACCCTACACTCGTTAAAATATAGTCATCACTTCCAAAATACTAAACATATAGACGTGTCTAAATCTTAAATGACTTTCGAGTGTATATAGTGAAAGATTCCGACTGTCCCTGACGTCCCTCACGCACCAATTAAAAGTCTAAGTGTAGATGTCTTTTGGGAAAATGGTTGTCGAGTCTCGGTATCAGCGAAGACAATCGCGAATGAAGAAAGCGCTACGATTGTTTCTGCTGGGAATTAATTAGTGGTAAGAAAAATACAACGTGGGAGAGAGGGAGAAAAAACTGGAGGGAATGAGATTTTCAGACCTATATGTGAGGGAAGAGACCCGAGTTATAGCTAGGTTAAGAGAGAGCGAATGATACAAAACTTTTCAAAAGGAAATATTTTCAAAGCAGGCGGCGGCACTAGGCCAAGAATTCTCTCATTCTACCCTTCTTCTTGTCAACGTTCTAAATTACAAACTATTTTGCCCCGTTAAATCCGCTTTGGACTCGTTTTAAGCGAACGTCTAGTCGAGGAGAAACCATTATATCGATATCACCATCTTGTTTTTACTCGCCATCTGTTTAAAAGTTAAAGAAAGTGGAATGCCAATGAAATCCCGTTATTTTAAAGAAATTTAGTCGTTTAAGGTCAATAAAGCTATACATCCTCCTGTGACATATCAGCCATAAACAAGAAGTTTTGCGTAACTAAAATAGTAGCATTAACATTGTTTCGTAAAATGACAACTATTTTTAGAGAATATATCCTTAAAGAAAAATACTAATATTAATAGAGTCTTTGAGAAATTACTTCATCAAAATAAATAATTTATACCACTTATCAACGACCCCTAATGGATTCGTCACGTGTTTATAGGGAGTCAGCAAGGAAGATATTGAAACGTCATAGGCATCTATCTCTCACCTCAGTGTCAACCCCCTTAGTGAGGGAGTTACAGTATTCTACCCCACAAACGCTCCCTCAGTAAGGGGTTAATGACGTCAAGCTTCCTTTCCCCCTTGGCTATATGCCGTCTCCAGATTATATTTGAACTCTCATATCTTTAATAATCATGTTAATTTATTTGGAAAACCTCTAAATATTTCCGAAAGAATTCAATACATATCGAAATTTATTAACCCGAATTTATTCAATTTAAAAACTAATCTAAAATTAAAATAATCAACCCTTTATAGTGGATTTAATTTAAAAAAAGGTGTAAAAACTCTTAAAAAACAGATGGATTGTTTTCAAACCAAAATAAAAATAGAATTTAGCCCCTTAGTTATCCAATTTTACTTCTCTCCTCAAAATCTCTAACGGGGGACGGAGTGTTTGATCGTATTTAAGTCCTTAAATCAAACAAATCGACTATGAAAAATCCACCCGCTAGTTGTTAAAATTCCTGTATAATTAACAAATATTTAGAATTCTTTCAATAACTTCGATTTCAACCTTATAGTTAACTTTCAAGGTTGTTTCTCAAAATAGATAGTTTTTTTTTCCAAAATATTCTCTGGTATAAATTGAAGAAAAAAAATTCATTTTTAGTCGTGTTTTGAGCGAGGGAGTGTATGTATAGAGAAGTAAAAAAAAATGTTTTAGAAACTTCAGGGAAAGGAAAAATTCCATATCAACACATTCCGAAAGTTTCGCGTTGCTTCTTCCCCCGCTTATATAAAAAAAATCTCTAGTTCGGGTTATTTTTAGATTCATCTCTTCATAAAGAGGAAGGAGGTGGATGAGCGGGACCAGAGAGCGAGGAAGAGAGAGAGAGGGATGGATGAGGACGTAATTTTTTAAACGCGTTTTTCTTTTCGATCTCTAATCCTTATACCTCAACTTAGCGTGGACTCGGTTCTTCAAAAGTTTTAGAAGTGCCTGTCGAGATTTCCCGCGGTTTTTTTTCCACCCAAGAATTCGCTCGTACACATTCGTCGAATATATAACCTTGGTGGTTAAATTATACCACTTCTCGTTAGAGTTAGACCTTGCATTAAAGGGACAACTAGCATCTGAAAATATAGAATCAGTATATTTTCTGAATTTTTTCCAAACTTTAACCACCGCCTTGGGAAAATATCTTATCACTATCAGGGTTCATACAAAACTCAGGGAAATAAAAATTTAGGGAATTTTAAAAATATTAGTGAAATTTAGGGAAATCAATGAAAGTTGTGCATATTTTATCTAAATGGGTTGTTTTATCAAATATTCTAAAAAACACTCCAGGGTGTCCCAATGTTATTACTCCATTTTATTGACAGAAGTGGGTAATAATAAATAATGAACACGTGAAGCGAGAAAAAGTGGACAGTTTGGTCTTGTACCTGGAAATTTTAGGGAAATATCTGTGGAAAAGCTTGGAAATTTCAAGGAAATATCTGTGGAAAAGCCTGGAAAAGGGAAATAGGTTTCGCAGAAGTTTTATGAACCCTGAGTCTAGTTCACTGTCACTTTAAAACGCGTTAGACAGACATCCATAGACAGTTCTATTACGAGTTCTATTTTGAGTAAAGTTTTTTTCATTTCTTTTTCGTTTTTCATATTTTCTTTAACATTTATGTAAGGGTCTCGTACACACGAACATCAACCAAACTAACGAATTCCTCGTCGCTTACTCCTAAAGAGAAGGCTATCCCTCCAAGTTGTTTTTCCTTTTTTTATTTTCACGCCAAATATTGTCTGACTCTGCGAAATTCCTTCTCTAATACTCTTTTTGAAGATAGAAAGAGAGAGAAAAGTTAGTTGCTTCATTGATGCGAAATCGACGTTGCGTTGTTTTAATCAACGGCTTTCCGGAAACCGTGTGTCACGGTGTATGGATTAAACTAGCCATGAATGGTATTCTCTGAAGGAGTTTATGTCAATAGTAATTTCACCGTAAAGATCAGTTTCCTTTTACTGTTATGAAAAAACGTAAGAATATAGTTGGGGATATAGTTTAGAGATAATTTATTATGGAAACGTGTAGAAATTATTGCGAGCTTTGGATTTGCCTATTGTCCGGTTAAGTTTCATATTTATTTGTAATTTTTTTCTACTGGTGAATTAGGCCTATTTAAACGATAAGGAATCGATCAAAAAATCACTTGTTGTCAGGTTGCATCCTCCCTTTAAGGAAAATTAAGTCCCGTTGGAATATTTGAATATGAGAATTGTATTTAAAATTAATTGGTTTTGAACCGTACTTTTAAAATGGTCTTATTATTTTTTCCTTAAATAGCTTTAAGTTCAAACTTATAACTTGGGGTAAATATTATCTTTCTGTTGAGAAATAAAACCAGAGAATCTCTGAAAATAAACTTGAAAAATGGAAAAAAATCTCTCCAAAGTTTGAAATGGTTTTGAGTCTCAAGGTTTTCTATTTAATCACTAAATCAAGGAGTGTTAATGATTATTAAATATAAATGCTAGTCTACTAGAATTAGCGTAATAAAAGAGATAACTTCAGATATAAGGGTTAAAAGAAAATCAAAAGTTGAGTTTATGTTTCGAGGTAACATTAAAGCAATATATCATATTTTAAAGCGATATATATAGTAATTAATTACCATATGCTTGCTCCCCCTTTTAAACCAAGATGTAATCATGGGACAGGGGGAAAACGGAGGGGTAATACTTGATGAATGTCCTAATCATTTCTTACCGCCCAAGTAGACGACTTGTCTTTTGAAGAGGTATTGAATTTCGGCTCGATAATTTTTGGTATAAGCGCCGAATCGATTTCCAGTGCGGCGGTCAGTGTCTGTCCAATGCACTTTGGCCACTCCGAACATGTAAACGCGAACGGCTCTGACTTTAACGGTACCTTTAATGTCGAGTGTACACTTTCCTTTGACCCGTTGACCCAGGAAGAAAACGCTTTTGCCAGCGTCAAGAATAATATCCAATGACCGAACTCTTCCCAACATACCTTACGACAGAGACGCTCGGAGACCATTCACATTCGCGTTTTCTTCCAACTGTCCTAAAACTAGAACTGACGGAATACGGAAGCGAATATTGTCTCTCCGGCTCTTTGATCTCCGCGTAGTTCCGTTTTTAAGCCTAGGTCAGAGATATAAACAGGGTTTCCTTGGGTGCGGTTAAGATTCTCTCGTCGGTATCGGCACGATATTTAATTCGGACGACGCTCGCTGTTACTATACGTCGATTTCCGGAAGTTTAATTGAATTCATTTCCCATGACCTTATCACTGCCCGTTAATGATAATCGAGGAAGAACCTCCCTCGACCAATCGGCGTAGAGTAAAATACATTTTCCCCCATTCTGACAGCCCCTTTAGTTCGGCTTTACCTGAGAACTCTGGTGGTTTTGCATGTAGGAGATTCGCGAGACTTTCCCGGATCGATACGATTTACGAAAAGGGACGTTCGGCACGCGCGCACCCACGCAGAGTTAGGTCAGATTCATTTTTTACGTACTCTAGACTGACCGAGCAGTGAAACTATTTGCTACTTGTTCGTTTGACGTCATTCGGGACTATTTTTATAGATAATCTTTTTATCCTCTTCACCGTTATGGGAAAGTACAATTTTTTGCAGCGCTTTTTAGAGATAAAACTAGAAATATCCGAAAAAAAAGCCCTTTTCCTTTGAACATCGTGAATAATCTATATCAAGTGAGTGCTCCGTGCACTTGAACTTATAAGAGAAAAATATTGATTTCTTTATATTGAGTAAATTTAGACCCCTTTTTGTAAAAGAACTTTAAAATTTTTAAGTTGTAGTTGATACTTAAAACTTTGAAGAAACATTTGATGTGTTTTAATCATGTTTTTGTGAATATTTTTGTACCTCCTTATCGATTAAATATAACGCGTTACTCGTCTTCATTATCCCTTTAAGAATTACAACTCAACCAAACGATAAAACGGGAAACGCGAAAAGTATGCTATATCCTATCTTTTATTTCTACACGAAGAAAAAACCACCTATATAAATTCGTAAAGGCTTTATAATTCAAATTAAATACGTAACACTAGAAGCCGATGAAACCCTCCTTTGAAGTCTACTTCTCTAATGTTCGATATAGCGCTCCTCTCTGTATGGGTAAAATTGCCAATTTTACGAGATCGGAGGGGTCCTACTTCATACCCCCTTGTCTACGGAAAATTGGAAATTCTCTCTCTCCGCAAACGACGACGTTTTTTTGACGAACTCCAAGGCTGCTAGAGATATTCGCTCGACTAAATCCCGCTCCGAAAATATCTACCGTTAGGAGGCGTACGAATCGCGCTTTTTGAAACTAACCCATACAGAGAGGGGTAGACAAGACCCGGGAGTAATAGACTTCAAAGGAGGGTTTCATCGGCTTCTGGTAACACATTATCCTACAGCTACTACCTTTACACTACGCGCTTCGAAATCACTCTGAATATTTAAATTGACTATTCAAATTAATCTTTGTATATATTTATTGCGTATCGATAAAATATCCACAGTTGTATTAATAAATTGAATTATAATTGGACCATTCCAAAGTATCTAGTGTCAATGGGACTTATGCCTCTACCATTAATTATCTATCTAATTTAATTTTCAACTTTGAACGGTTCAGTGTAGAAAATGGGCTAAATAATTCAAATGGCACAAATATAATTGAAGCCCCTAATAAACTTGATGTATTCAAAAACTTCTACCTCTGGGTTGACACTCCAAAATGAAAATTTCCAAAAGATTTAGGTAATGTTTTCCGAAGGTATGACGTAAGTTTATTTCTAGATCGTAACTAACGATAATTTTCTGGATTAAGTACTTTTACGAGAAGGACCACGCGAAAGCGACCTTATCACTTGCACCAGAACGCGCGATAATCAACTGTAGGCCTATAAAATAGCCACGCGACGTAGTGTTGGCGATTATAAAATTTAAATGTATTTTTACAGTTGCGGTAATTTTTTCCTATGACGTATGTATAATTATTTTTAATCGGTTTTTTAACGATCTTTCCGAAATGGTTACTCAATTTTCATTTGGAGGTCAACATATGGAGTTTTAATATATGTTTAAAACCAAGTTTAAAATAATATTTAAAGCAATAATTTAGAACTGAGAAGTCTACATAAACCTCGGTATTTAAACCGTCAAATATGGTATAATATATAGAGTATATAATAATTAGACTTTATCAAACAGAAACGATATTTATACAACCTTGGAAGAGGCCTACTAAATACCCGCATTTATAATATGTTATCAATTGTAAGTTGTCCCTTTCAAGGCTGTCTCTTTTAAAGTATACGTAGGGAATAAAAATAGTGAATAATTTCTCAAAAAAAACAAAAAAAAACAAAAAAAAAAACTTTCATGCAGGGTGACCATTCTTCTGTCGGTCGGGAAAGTTAAAGTTTACTAATTTATTATAATTATAATAATCATGATATAAATGGTTTATTTTTACATATTTACATATTATATTTTGGGGTTTTTGGAATGGTCACCCTGCTCATGAATTTTCTTCGCTTTCCTGTAGCACTGTGTCTCCTTTATTTGCCCTTTATTTAAATAAAGGAGACTATAGTTACCAAATTATATTGAAGAAAAATACATACCAGTACATTTTATTTGTACGTATTATGAATATTTATTTTACAAGTAATTAACATTTACGAAAATTCTTTGGTTGCATACGTAATTACTCATAGTAATTAAATCAAGGATCCTATGAGTAAGGACAAATAGAAGCGAACCAGAATAGGCTGACAATTTCCATTGTGAATTTCTTCGAGCCTAATTCTGATCAAGTGGTTTATTACGGTTAATTTCACTAAGCCTTGGCTTTTATCGTTAATGTTATATTTTATCCTCATTTTAAAAATACAGAATTTGTAAAAAAACGAGACGTCGAGTGTTCGGGGCTTTCTCTAAATCGAAAACGTTCGAATGCCCCATACGATTCCTCTCCAGTTCCTTCTTACTCATATGATCCTTGGCTAAATCGTCTGTATCGCGTATATTACAATTGAAACCAATTACGTTTTGCCTCCTTATTTTTCCTCGTTATATAAAGGCTGAAATTATCTTGGTAATTATTTTGTCTGCCTATATATCGATGTAAATGTTCGAGCTATAACTTTCACGGTTCATGACTCTTTCACCAATCACAACTCGGGTCTATGTGTCATTCAATGATCATTTCCTCGACACGGGCATTAATATTCAAACGGCGCTTGTAGGATATTTCTTTTTATGTTTAGATAATAGAATAGAGGGAAAGTAATAAATAAATAAATTGCTAACCAAAAATGCCAACCTGACGAATTATTTTCCTCGCCAGGGTCGGGAATTTGGGCTACCGTTGAAAATAAACCCGGAAAAAATGATTTTTTTTTTCTTTCTTTATCAGGGAGAACACCTTTTTAATTTAAAAATAGTATTTATAATGGCAGAACCGCTAGTTTTACTGTATTTTTGCCTATTTTAAAGGGAAGTTAAAATACAAAGCGACGAATTATTCGTAATTTTATTATCGCGACAGTAAAAATGCATATTTTAGAATCGCCATTTTAAAATTTTTACAATAAAAATTCCCCTCATAGTCCTGGTCGATTTCCAAAATCGGAAGTCTAGAGACCCTCGCGAAAATTTTGGCGGGTAAAACTTTTGTCACGTGATCATCCGCCATCTTTTTGTAGTGTGAAAATAGCGACAGACTAACCAACGCCTCCCATATTTTATCATATAGGAGGCGTTGGACTAACAACTTGAATTTGGTTTGTGGGAAATAAAATTAGAAATAGTCTGGCAGCCTGTTACTACAAAAAGATGGCGGCGCGTCTATGAGACAAGCGCCCATTTCCGGCAAATCGACCAGGACTATTACTATGGTCGCGTGACTATTGTAGAGCCTACAATTGATTCCCGCGCTTTCTGGCACGTGATAAGATCGCTTTCACGCGGTCCTTTTCGTAAAAGTACTTAGTCCAGAAACTCATACCTTTCGTAAGAGTTTTTTTAAGAATCTTCCCGAAAATACTATCTAAATTATATTTGGAGCTCGTGTAAATTCAGTGACAACCTCACTTAAATAGTAACCCAAAATAAATTAACGGTATTTTTTTAAAAGAAACATTTGCCAATACCACTTTTAGCGCTAATATTATTTTATACTTTTGGTGTTGGTTTTTAAATTGTTTTTTTTTTGGGGAATTTTTTTCATTACGATTAAAGCCAAAATAAACAAACCCTCGGGCCCTGCTTGATTGACGCGTTACAGAAACACAGCTCGTGAGCGAGTTTACATCCCGCGTTTCCCTAGTTAAACCTTATTCGTCATCATTAACAAATCGTCTCTTAATTGATAATAGGACAAGAATCCCACGCGTTGTTATTGATTTATTTTCGTTCTCATTCAAAATATAACTGAAATAATAACATTTATGCCAATCGTTTGTTACCGCCTTAATAACTAGCCGGAATTCCTTTGAGCTAAAGAGATGGTGAAATGAGTTTGAAATCTTAATATATTATTGCAAGGACTCATAAAAATGGGTTTCGAGAGACCAACTCAATATTGTAATTGTCGCTATCCATTTATTTTAAAGGTAATGTAACATACAAGACGTTCTGAAGGGGACGATCCGATTCGTGTAATTAAATTGAAAATATGACCCCCTTAAAACAAATCAAAAAAATGTGAAGGGTTCTGAAGGTTAAACCTTAAAAATAATTTATTTTCGTGAAAAATGGCTTTAAATGGAATTTAACCGCCATATCGTACTTTATGGATAAACCCCCTATAACAAACCACCTGAACGTACCAATAATCAAAAGTGTGTGTGGAAAATATTTGAAACAGCCGTCCTATGACCCTAGTTTCACCTGGATGCGCTAGGGTAGACGACTAGACATCACTTACTCCTAAAACACACTTTTTAGACACACCTCCCCTATCACATGGATGTAGACTCTTATATATAGATGTTGTAGTAGTAGTAGTATATTGTGTGAAAAGACAAAAAAGGTCGTCTAAAAAAGATCCCAAGTCCTCTAAAATTTCCCAAAATCGCAAAAAATCCCCCCCCCCCCTCAAATACAATAGTCTCTCGCTGTGTGGCTTCTCTATTAACTAGCCCATTCCGTTGCATGATGATCAGGCTCTCATCCTTCACCATTTCCTATCATACATACATTTACTAAAACCAATGTAATGTGCTGCCAGATATCCCTATGGGTATTTTTATATTTATTTCGAAGGTTTTATTTTTAATTAATATCTACTAAAAACTGTCCTTGATTACCCTATTTCCTAATTATTCAGTCCCTTGAAAATGAGACTATTATTTTGTAATTAATCAACAATGATTTAATTACGTCGGCGGATGCTATACACGCTCGAATAACTTTGGACCGTCATTAATATGAAGTCCAACGAAACGCGCTGTCAGGAAGATTTTTTTTCGATTTAGCGGTTTAATAATTTGTTACGAACCATCTTTTTTAAATGTATTCATTACTAGTATCATCATTTTGCTAAAAAATACGATACGTGTCTGGAATATGTTTCAAGAACAAAGGAGAAAAATTAATTAAGTGACTTTGGATAAAGTGGCAAAATACCACTAGACTTTTTTTCTCTCGTTTAACAGTTTTTGAGGATATGAGATTCGCAAGGATGCTCTAACCGCATCCGCCCGATTTTATTTTTTTTCAGTTTAAAGTTAGACATATATAATGATTTTATATTATTGGTTCAAGGATAATATATTTGAGATCATTTTTGGCAAACTATTTAGTTTAGTTCAAGGGAGAATGAAAAGGATGTAAAGATATGGAATTTTTTGCACAAAATCATTTAAGCTATACTGGAACTGTTCTCAACCGTTTTGAGCATTCGAATTATCTTTTTAATTTAATCATTTCAATTGTAAATGCTTTTTACAGCTGACCTCAAAATGTTACGATAGCTATGTTCACACTTTGAAAACGTTTGGAAAGGTCAAATTGTAAAATATAGGGGTCAGCGGTAGAGATCATTTGTCAAAAAATTATATTACCCTCTTGAAAAGTTGATTTGAAAATTCAAAACGGCTTTGAAACTGTTTCTCGAAATCTCTAGAGCTACGGTCACACTAGCGTAACCAAATCGATTTTAAACGATGAAATCAAACCGATATTTAAATCGATTGGAATCGAGTTAAGGGCCTTCAGTTAGCACACCATCTTCAATTTATTAAATAAACACTTTAGGAAAGCTTTAGGACGTATAAGTCATTTTTTCAAGCCATTTATAAATGCTTCGAAAGATCTAATTAAACTGCTTACACCCACTCGATTTTATCTTTAACAATCGGTGAAAGTTTACCAGAAATTTGTAAGAAAACACAAATTGCGTATGAAGCGCTTCTATAGGAAATGATTAATTGGTTGAGCATTACTAAGCCTAATTTCCCTCCTATATGGTTACTCCAGTACTTTATTGTTGAATCATTGAAGTTACATTCACACTCGACACTTTGAAACGATTTTAAAATTGTTTCGAATATTAAAATCTAATTATTACTCGAATAATTACATTTCTTTGACAAAGAATCTCTAGAATTGACCCCAAAATGTTCTAATATGACCTTTATAAAAGCTTAAAAACGGTTTGAAAGTCTCTAGTGTGAACGAAGCTTCATATACAGTCATCTAATGCTTAGTTTATGTATTCAAGGTAAATTTACACGGCAAACAAATAATATCTTCTGAATTGAAGCGCTTTATCTTTGTGTTTGGATTTCTTAAAATTGATTTCTTGTTCGAGTTAAGAATAATAGCATCGTGTCAAAGGCCCTATCTGCTCTGAAATTTGCCCCTTTAAAATTTTCTTCCCTAGCTTTGACTGTAAAATTTATGGTTTACGTCGTCTGCTAAGCTAGAAAAGAAGACGACTTTAAAGGGAATTTAAAAATCGAAGATAGACAGGCTTTAGGAGCAAGAAATTCGCGCGCTGATTAGTTTAATTTCCGATTTGAAAATTGAAACAAAAACAGACTAAATATTGAAGCAGAGTTAGAAAGTACACCGCCAATCTACTGTTTTTGATAGTCGGCGTCTTATTGTTCGCGTGTTTTAACGTTGCTAGTGTGGGCGAATTCAAACTCCATCCCTGTTTCAAAAACATTGATTACCGATATACCGACGTTTGAAATTATTTGAATCAAATAATATTTAACTTTTATTTTATTTTAAAATGCTTTAGAGAATCATTTTTTAGTTATTAGTGGTAAAAACCATATATTTGGCTGTAGTATAAAAGTTTAACGTAATAATTGACATATTATCGGTACTATGCCTATAACTTTAGATTTCAATAGGATCTGTAAATCTATCATTATCATTAATTTTAATGTTTTAGTGCCCATTATTAAAATTTAACCTTCTTTGGGAGTATTTAAGCAGCTTATTTTTATCTCTTTATCTTTCACTTTTAAAGAATTTATATATATATTTTAACCCCATTTGAGAAGATTTACGATTCCAATACGGTGGTATAATCTTTAAGATTACCCAAGCGGTTAACAATCGTATTTCAAAATTGTGGTGAAATTATTTCATCGTTGCTGGGGTACTTAATAGGATTCTTTTGCAAACCAAGGTATATTTATATCCTTAAGTATAAGTTAAAGACCCCGAGATTTTACGATTACCAACTCGTGGCATTTTTATGGATGTTATTCTTTTGTTTTCCTGGGTTACCCGGGTGCGTTGATCTAACCTCCAAAATGAATTTAACCCTAGCGAGATATAATATGGTAATATTCTGAAGTAAAACACCTACGCTTTTGTGTTATTTTGCATTCGGGTATCCTATGTTTAAAGTGATAGATATATTTTTAACATTTTCATTCTATTAAAAACCAATGCTCAAAATTTAACGTGTAAATAAGAAACTTTAAAATTAAAATGTTACTACTAATCAAATTACATAAATTACTTTTCATAACAGCGTCACTTGAACTAGTATAACTTTTTGTAAAAAGGTCAAAGCGCCCCCCCCCCCCCCCCCCGAGGAACGCCCAGCATCTCCAGTCATTTATATTGTGAAACTGTAACACGGGCTTATATCGGTGTAACTCGAGATCATCACCAATAGCGGGTGACCCTATTGCATCCTATATGACAGTCCTCATTTTAATGTATTCGTAAATGATTGAATATGAATGGGTAGTCTGAATTAATCATTATCTGTTCAATGTTGTACAACAGTTACGTACTGATAATAAGACACCTGAGATACTACAAAAAACGGAATTGAATTCATCCGTTTAAAAAAAAATATATAAGAAGGCCTATTTTAATTTAGTTTTTTGATGACATCAGTTCTATCAGAACCCCCTCCCCATCTCAAAGGGGTCCAATACCCAGAACTCTAACTTGTTGTATAACAATCTTTATAATTTTAATAAAGGGCGGCTAATTTTATGTTGAGATTGAGAAGTATTCTTTTGTGTGTGTGTGGGGGGGGGGGCAAACTGCCAAGCTTTTCCGAGTAGACTCCGGAGTGGGCAACGTTTGTCCTCACCAAAGGCTCACCTTCCTTACACCCCAGTGACCTCCTATGAATACTTATACGCGTAACAAATTTGTGCCACCGGAGGTACGATCACGGGGCGACCTCTCTGACCATTCTACTAGTACATTGGCCTTGATCACCGATTCGTCGGGTTATATTGAAACGGGGATGAAGGGATGGTTGGGCTGTTTCCTCGCACTTACCCATTCCAAAGAGAATTTGTCGCTTGAAGAAATACTCTATTTCGGCGTTGTAGTGTTCCGTGTAAGCCCCTAGTCTATTTCCCGTACTTCTGGACTCTGTCCAATGCACTTTGGCCACTCCACGCATGTATATCCGTAAGGCCTTCATCTTAATGTCGCCGCGAAGGTCCACGATACATTTGCCGCTCACCTGTTGGCTGGGGTAGAACACGCTCTTGTTCGTATCGAAGACGATCTCGAAGGCTTTTAGTCGCCCCATCTTCCACCGTCTTTTCTTCCTTTCGATCTTAGATAATCCCAGAGAGTCAAAGGCTTAATCCCGAGAAGGAAGATCTCTTCGCCTTCCTTCCTCAGTCCCTTCTCACGGCTTGATTTCTCAGTTTCTTGGCGGTGGCGAAGACA
This sequence comes from Odiellus spinosus, assembly GCA_963920705.1. NCBI lineage: Eukaryota > Metazoa > Arthropoda > Arachnida > Opiliones > Phalangiidae > Odiellus > Odiellus spinosus. The sequence continues at coordinate 17,998,432 of OY987228.1, read as the reverse complement.
AACGGCACCCGAAATCTAGGATATTTCGCGTTAGCCCGTGACCGTGGGCGAATAAGACGATGGGTAGAGTCCCTCGTCACCTCCCAAAGGCCTCTAACGCTCTTCGTCTTACCATCTATCTATATATCAGTTTATTATCAATTCCGAGATTACGGAAGCCGAGTTTATGACTAAATTTTCGCGAACGCTTTTCGCGAACCGCGTTGCGCTAACTCCACACTCCACTGCCAGGAGTTTTTTCCGGCTACGAAATTTCTCGGTTATATATCCTAGTTGAATTCGTGACTTTCTCCGGTGAGGCCTCTTTCTCTACGTACAGGGGATGCTGGTTTTCCGCGCCTGCGCTCCAACGTCGATCGACCTAAAGACTAGCGCGCGGTTGCGAGGGAAATTATTCCCATGCACCGAGATGGAATTTGTTTATAGGGATGAGGCACCTCGAAAAATAAACACTTAATCTCCCAGACATCCGCCCTGTTGGTGGATTAAGATTCAATAAGCCGACTAGAATACACCCCTGTACATTCTCTCCAAAACTAGTATAGGCCGTACTATAGCTAGGCGACGTTCCGGCTACTTAGATATCCCCGTGACGACTTATTAATTTATTCCCTTCACGCTTGTAACGAGACTGTGGCATTTTTTTCGCCACTCTTTCATTGCGTTACCAATTAATAGAAATTTTGATGTTGTAAAAAAGGGTCGATAACAATTTTTGGTTCGCGAATTTCCCAATACGCGTTTTTCGTGTCAATTTTTATTTTCTCGGTTTTAAAGAATGTCCGGGTCAAGGAACTATCGGATTCAACGTCCCACCTGTTTAAATGAGCTACTGAAACTACGTCTGAACAGACAAATTATGATAATATCAATAACATTCTTCTTCTAATTGTTTGAAAAGGGTTCAAACTTTTGCGCGTCTTGATCTCTTCCTATATTCTTGGGTTAACGAACCTATTTTTGTGTTATTCGAAACAATATAAATCTAATCTCTCTGGTGATTTCCTTGCACCCCACTAAAGATAAACTATAAAATTTCGAAATAACGAAGTCACGGATAGGTTAACACAGTTGTAAAAACCTGTTCTTGTTTCGTTTCTAAGGTGCGATTTGAAAAGAATGATTATGAAAGAAGTTGCGGAAACCTATTTTACGTGTTTAAAAATATACTGGTGACTGTTTTAACGTAACTGCTGGGATCCGGCGGTTATTTGTTCCCTTCTATTGTTTTTATAGAATTTTTAGATCGGTAAAGTTGCTGGTTTCTTTTGTATCTTAGAAATGTGGTTTCAAATTTCGTAGCACTTTAACAAAGGTCGCTGATTTGTCAAAAACGTAAGACTCCATGAATAAGATTTTGGACCAATGAAATACTTCCACGGTTTTGTTGTTAAAATCGTCTGCTAATTATATTTGTGTCACATTTTTAATTTCGGACGCCAGCATTTTGTTTCAAAGATTGCAATTATTAGGAGAATCAAATCTTTTTTTAAAAATATGCCTCGAAAAAGATGCGCATTAGGGTTAATAGTACTGGTAGGAATAGTTTTATGCGCTATATTAGGGTTTTCTTACGCCGAAACTGCGAAGCCCAAAGGCCCTAAAGTTACTGATAAAGTAAGGCATTTATCAATTCATTCAACTGCAATTATATATAAGTAAAAATCTTTTAAATTTAAAAATTTGTTGTTTTAAGGTTTTCTTTGATATAAAAATCGGTGATGAAGCGGTGGGAAGAATAGAAATTGGGCTTTTCGGAAAAACTGTTCCTAAAACTGTCAGAAACTTTGTAGAACTCGCTACGCGTCATGAAAAAGAACCCAGTGCAGATGGGAAACTGGTAGGTTACAAAGGAAGTATCTTTCATAGAATTATCAAAGACTTTATGGTACAAGGAGGAGATTTTACGAATGGGGATGGAACAGGAGGTATTTATCATTTTCACAGGAGGATTTGGTTAACTCCTTTTTAATGAAAATTACGTAAATCAGGTGTTAGCATCTACGGCAATAGATTTGAAGATGAAAATTTCAAATTAAAACATTATGGCGCTGGTTGGTTGTCAATGGCAAATGCTGGCAAAGACACTAATGGCTCGCAGTTTTTTATAACTTTAAAAGCTACAGGGTGGCTCGATGGTCGACACGTAGTTTTCGGCAAAGTTCTTAAAGGAATGGTAAGAGTCTAAAGCTATTCACCATAATAACAACTATAAAATAACTGACACAATTTTTAAGGACATTGTGAGGAAAATGGAAAGAGCCTCTACTGACAATCGTGATAAACCAACCAAAGACATTATTATAGCGGATTGTGGAATTATTACCGTTGATAAACCTTTCTCAGTAGCTAAAGCTGATGCTGCCGAATAAAAAAAGCAATACTCCCTACAATCTTCCGGTGCTTAGTACATTCCAATCAGGCTTTATAAGTTTATATCAAACTGCCAAAAAAAAACTTGAAAAATGTTTTCCGTTCTTACTATTTTCTACTACGTAAATTAAAAACACTTAAAACCAACGATTTTCAATAGCAATGAATGTTTTTTTTTATTATAAATTAATGACATTTCACATGATGACGAGATCTATGCCATTGAAAAAAATCTATCACCTTTTTTAATCTAAATGGCAAAAATAGTTTTTATGAAAAACAACTTTTTTTTTAGATCAAAAGGATTTAAAATTAGGACTATACACGGAATTTAGCTCTAAATATTTACATCATTGATTATTCACTCATCCATATCGCGAAGACCTTGTCTTCTATTAGAGAATTGCGGGGTTTGTCTTCCCGACATTCCCGAATAACTGGAACCTTGAGGGCGGTTAAATTGCCGTCTAGCATAAGTACTTTCTCCACCTTATAGAAACAAAAAAAAAAAAAAAACAACACGTTGCAATTTTAGAGTTGATTGACATTGTAATATAACTTGATTAAAGGGATAATAGACTCAACAGATTTAGGTTTAGCGAGTATAGATTGCAATTTTGGCGAGTTTTGGGGTGTTTAAGCATATTATAAAAGTCAAAAATCAATTGAAAATATTGTTACATTATTTTGATTCCCCTGCACAAGCTAAGCCTAAAAATACGTCTGCTTAAAGAAGATCAATGGCTTTAAGGAAAATTCTTTGAAATCAAAGTTTGCTAAAACTAGGCCTAGATTTAAGTGGATAAAACAAAATGTTACGTTATAGTGATATTTGGTTATAACCAGTTTTGTTGGCCACAGGGAATTCCAAAATTTTCATGAGCTATTTTTCGTTATTTATAACAATCTTTGACTGTAGTAAATATTAACCCGATAAACAGAAAATTATACCTTGAAAACTTGTATCTCTGGCAATTGGTTTAGAATTAATTGTGGCAAATAATAACTCTTCGATCGATTGCTGGGTAATGTGATTGTTTTCGCGAAGAGCTCGACACACTTGCTCAAATATGTGGATCATTTCTTTGTCCCCTTCCGCCTTGACTTTCTTCTCAAGAATATCGAGCTATTTGTAAAACATGATTAAAAAAATTATTCTCTATAGGATTCAAATAATAAACTTATTAATATACCGTTGATTGGCAAATTTCGTGGGTCGCCGCTCCTAATTTTGGTCTGTCCCTATTTACAATGGCTCGCAAAATGGGAAAAATATCGTCTAAACGATCGAGCTCCGCTAATGTTAGTAGCTTAAGATTACGGACAGTAATGTAATTGGACTGAGGCGTCAAAGCTAAAATTTCCATCGCATTTTTTGCGTCATTCTGTAATGAATTTCTACGGTTAAAATTTGACTATAATTTAAATAAATTTAACATGAATTGATTAAGGCCTCGTCAAAATAACCCAAATTCAAGAAAAAAGGATCAAAATTTTGGTTCACACATTTTTCTATTTTTAAAGATTAAATTCACAAGCTTGACGTGAAATTAATTTGACAATGTTCGAATCGAGTCATGTTGCTTGTCTACTTTAAACTTTGAAACTAGCCTGTTTTAAACAAAGCGCAGCGGCTAATGTTAAACCTCTTCTTAAAACAGATGCTCCCACCTCTCTCGCCCCTCGGATAATTTCCATAGATTTTTTATAGGATTCTTCAGTGTTCTGTAAAAGAAAATTGAATTAGTTCTACAAAAAAAAAAAAAAAAAACGGTTTTGAACTTCTAATTGTCAACATACTAATTTATAACAGGCAGCTAATGCTAACACGACACATTCTCTTGGATATTTTGAACCATAAAGCTGACGATCTTGTAAAAGATCAAATATTTTCAACATCTCATTAAACATTCCTTTTTTGTATAGTAAATCCAAGGCGATATGATAGGATGTAACTTGGTCGAAAAAACCTTGCAATTCCTTGGGTTAGAAACAGTTTTTAGACATTCAAAATTACGTTGTTTTATTTTGAATTTTTACTTCATCTTGAAAAGCTTGAATTATAAATTCTGGTTTTTCCATGTAATGGAATAGACGCATGGCAACGGGTCCAAAAACAAAAGTTCCAAAACGAAGTTCTTTGTTTTGTTGATTAAATCTAGGAGTTAAAAGTTTAAGACAATTTTAAAAACAATTTTTTAGGTTTTTCTAAAACTGTAAATTACTTCTTCATCATTCCTAAACATATGTCGAGATCTTCAGGGTTGTTTTCCGCTAGGTAAACCATGTTTTTCAAATCTTCCGTGAAAATTAGATTTTGTTGACCTTCTCTTCTCAAACTATCTTTCATTCGGTTACAAAACTTTTCTGCATAAAGATAATAATTTACATACACCCCCTATCCTACAATTGGATCAATTTTCCAAATGTACAAACCTTTTAAACCCCCAAATTGATCCGCTACTCTTTCTCGGTGTTCCACAAACTTGTCAATTCCCAAAAATTGGGCCGAGTATAAATACCGTAGCGAAAAATCTGCGTAATTAAATAACTTTATTATACAACAAAAAATTAAAAGAAACCGCGTCCAAGAATGTTTAGCAGAAAAGCGAACTTTTAGCTACTTCATTTTTGGAAGTTTCAGTAGGGTCTCTAAATTTAGGCTTTTATTCATAGTTAAAATGTTTTATTGAAATCAAAGTTTAAACTTACTATTAATTACTAACGAACTATTAAAATAATTAGTTAATAATTTGTTAGAAATGATTTTCTTTCCCGCTCCACTCACATGGCTGAAAAAGAAGGCCGCCATTTTTTTAGAAGGGAAGTCTCCTTTACCGTACCGACTTATCAAGAAAATTTATTAAATTTTAAAATATTATGTAATATATTCATATATTTTTATGATAATAAAATTTCATTTTCATAACTTAATGAGATAAATTTATTTAAAGAATTTATGATTTTGTAATTTTGGCATCGGTTTATTTCCCTCCCCATATTTACTTTCCTTATTACCGGAAATTTGTGGTAAATCCGGCAGCCCTGTCATTCTGTCGAGGGTCTGCTAGTAAATAGGTACTTGCATTGTTTCTATTTCTTAGGTTGACAATCACGTCAATCTGCTACATTAAGGTAATTGTTTATCAATATTTTAATAAATAATTAATCCTTCGTTAGGTTTGTGTTATTATTTGTTGATATTTTCTAATGTTTTTATTATATAATGCGTGTAAAAGGATTTCTCATACTACGTATTGACCAAGGCTTAAGAAAGTATCACATTTTGTGGTAGTCGAGAAGCGTGATTAAAATTTCGTGGAATGATAACTAATTTCAGGATTTCTTATTTTTATTTTGTACAGAATGGCTCCACGATATGAAATGATCCTTGGTCTGGACAAAGGACACAAAGTTACTAAAAATGAAGGACAGAAACAGCGACCATCCAGAAGGAAGGGTGTAAGTTCTAAAGGTTTTTACTTTCACTGCCTATGAACAAGCGGTTGATATGTATTTATGATTTTACCTTGTTGGTACCTCTTGCTTGTACTATAGTAGCCTGTAAGATATAACACTCCACGTACTAAAGTCACTAAGCTAGGAGCGAGGGTTGGGGGAAGTACTTTGGCTTTGTTTAGGGGCTAAAATTTAGTTTCTGGCCTACTTGTGTATCGTGAAACAAAATCAAGCGTGGTTTTTGATGACCTCAAACTTTAAAAGGTCTTGACAAAACACAACCGGTTCATCCGGGATATTGTAAGAGAAGTTACAGGATTTGCTCCTTACGAAAAGAGAGCCATGGAATTGTTGAGAGTGTCTAAAGATAAGAGAGCACTGAAATTCATCAAGAAAAGGGTAAGAATTGATAGTCTTGCGTTTTTATTATCGCCACTTATATGATAATAAAGCAATTAAATGTTTTTCTTAGCTCGGAACTCATCTCCGTGGAAAGAGGAAGCGTGATGAGCTTTCCAATGTTTTGACTGCCCAAAGGAAAGCCGCCGCTCATAAAGAGCACAAGTAAACTTTGTATAATATCCAAAATAAAGCTTGTAAAAATTAATAACTGTTGGGTTATTGAACTTTAATTAAAACACTTGGCAATGACCATTAGATATATATCAGAGTCAGCTACTGGGGAAAGAAAGCTTAAAAAAAATCCTTTTACTTCAGTGGCTAAAAAAACTAAAAATTGTGGGGGAAAGTGGGTATGACTGACAGTGCAATGGTTTTCAAAAATGTACCCTATAAATTCAGCACCGAAATAAAAATATCCCACCTAAAAAATATTTCTTATGTTCAGCCCCTCTTTTTCCCCATAATCTTAAGAATTAGGCCCCCTTGAATGCTATGTAAGAAAAAAAGGATGTCTAAAATATTAAGAGGGTTTATTTCTAGCCCTAGCCGACCTGACCGTTGACCTGTCTTCCCCCTACCTCACAAACTTAGTTGGAAAGTTTGAAATTCTTGAGTTGAGTAGTGGAGACTGAGTTTAGGAGGACTCTTTGGATTAGACTCGATTGTAGTAGAACAAAAACTAGTCGCGATTTCCTTTGTGGTTGGACTTTTTAGGCCTAGTTCTTGGAAGAAATTAAGATCGGAAAGAACCGCGAAAAGACAATCGCCAAGATAAGTTGTTTTATGATAATAAGGAAGTAGCAAACTGTTAAATCACAATCTTTCTTCGACGTCAACTAAAAGCGTTAATATGGAATACCCTGAGAAAGTATAATGTTATGGTGGGAACCCCTCTTTTGTGGATAATAAATCAAATAGGAATTTGAACTTTTCAAGCATCAGACATGGCCGTTCTATTACCTCGAGGCCTCGAGGGACGAATCTTTTGATTAGGTAAGTGACTCAATTTCATAAATTTAGGCCTAGGCCAAAAGGGAAATTGGAAAGGGTTGAACCTGTGTAAAATAGTTGTGATTGATTCGGGGCAAAATTAGAAAGCCCACAAGGGAACGGTTACAATACATTACGTAGAATTTTGGAGAATTTTATTCGGAAACTGAAAAAAGCTAACATCTGACTAAATGTTTAGCCCTTGTGTCTAAAACTATTGACTAAGACTGTACAAAAGTTATCTGTAAGTGGAGGGAAGGGTTTATTCAAACCTGGAAGGGAATATCAGGATATTTAAATGTCAAAAATACCAGTAAAATCTTAACTTGGCATAAATGATGGAGTACTTCATTGAATCGCACCAAGCTAAGGAAACCTAGATTTGAACTTGCAGCCAATTTAGGAGGAATTGACTATAGCTATTAAGAAAATATTGAATTTCCTAAATAGGTAGTAGTTTATTACACTACTTGTAAGACGCACCAATTTTCTTATTACAGTAAAACCATACGTACAATGCCAACAAAGTTATATCTTAGAACCAATTTTCACATTGTATCCATATACTCCAGTCTCCCTTAAGCTGGTAGCTAATCTCCACGTGTATTCCAATGTAAAATCAACAATTATAATACTGTTATAAAGCTTGTAGTATAGGGAGTTTCTATCTCTTGCCTCGGTGTCATCCCCTTAGTGAGGGAGTTACAGTATTCGCCCTCCTACCAGTAAAGGGGTTTTATGACGTCAGACCATTGGCTCTTTGCTATCTCCCTGGTTGGTAGTGAAAAATGGTTCTTGACACACATTATTGTGAAACGGCTTAATCCCATAATTACTTTAATTATAAAATAAAACTAGAAGAAAAATTCCATCTTTGAACAATTGATAAAAACTAAATTTTTAATGTTTTTTTTTGATGTAAGCGTACAATTCTCTCCCATGATGAGGCACGTAACTCGATAGTCAATATTTAAATTGATTTCTAAAGTGTAGAATGATTCCAACAAAGTTTAGGAGAATCTTAAGGAAAAAAGTTTTTTTTTTTTTCTTTTTTTGTTTCTTGTGGGAATGTGAAAGAAAAATGGCAAAAATATGGGTGAATTTTTTAAAAATGCTTATAAAGTTCGTTTTTCTTAGAGTCTATTATATATTACAACAATTTGGATGGAAAACGTGACTAGAATCTTTCGCGTAATAAATGTTACTAGCTATATTTTAATTAAGAAAAAAAAAAAAAAAATGATAAATGGGAAAGGGTGTGAATTTCACATTGAGATGCTTTTTTTGAGATTTTCTTTAATAACATCAATATGTCTTAAAACATCAATGCTATTGGTAATAATTATAACACGCCTAAGGCATTTTTATAAATGTTTAATAGAGTTTACTGATTTTCTTTTAGCTAAGAAAGTAGCGGATAGGATTATTATTTTTATCCTTACCCTATAAATTGGCAGTTTTTTATTTATCTTTTTTAAACACGTTTTTGAGGAAATATTAAATGTTCTAACGGTATTAAATTTATATGGCACATTATTACCTGCACCCCAAGTTTTTTTTACTATATTTTAAATGCAAATATTGCATAGTCAAATATTTTTTTTTCCATCAACTAAAAGAGACAAAAAATTAACCAAAAATTTTGAAAAGGTCTGAGAATTTAAAAACTCATCTTTTTCTCGCTTTCTCTCATTTCGTCAATAAGTAAAAAAATACTCTTCAGTTAACAATATTTTACAAAAATGCGATAAAACAGTCTACAGTCGCGCCTATTGCTTCGAAGTGAGATGGCTAGAAGGAAATTTAAAACATTTTCTGCAGTGTGAATTTAGTTATTTCGCGTTTTTCACGTGTTAAATTTATTTCTGCGAAATATATATATTTTTTTAGAATTAGCTCACGGTAACATTATTAGCACCTTATCAAATAGAATTTAAAATTTGTATAATAACACTAATAAATTCATGATAATAGCTTTAACGTGAATGATTTTAGGGGTTTTTTTTATCTAAAAATTTCGCTACCATACTTAATAAGATTTACAAGATGATTTTTTTTTTTAAGTTTTAGATATTAAAAAAATTTGTCATATATAAAAAGGACAATAAATTAAAACTGTACAGATTGTTGTCTCGCTACGACACTGGCTAGGTTTTGTTTTTATTTTTAAAATCACAGATCTTGGACTTCTCATTTTAATAAATAGAGTGGTCAATTGTAGGAAAAAGATCATTTTTTTGTGGCTTTTTGGAAGATTTTTGGTTATTTTATCTCTCCTCGTTTGTGTAATTCTCTTTTGGCCACGAAATTTCCTGAAATCTTTCGTTTGTTTTATGGAAATTAGTGAAACATTGACAATTAGCTCGTCTTCTTTTTCTTTTTTCTATCTGATTCTAAATTTGGCGGTGGTTGCACCTTTAGCTCCCGGTACATAATCTGATGCGTGAAAAAGAAACAATTTGGTTTGTTTTTGGACGAAAAATTAATTCCCAATCCCATGACTTTATTTAATTTTTTGATACAAAGGGTGTAAGGTTGCGCCTTCTAATACTATTTATACTTCTCTTCGAGCACGCAAGGGGTACAGGGAAGCACCCTGGCAGGCGTTATTGAGTATTTTCTTGCGTGAAGATAATAAATTCTTGTATTGTTAGGCTTTTAGGTGAAAACGTACAAATAGGTTTATAATTTGTCTTTCATTTGTTTTTAAATAACGTAATCTGTTAAAAAACAATAATTGATATTAAATTGGTGTTCGAAATAACAGTTTTGAAAAAGTTTAATGTCAAAAAAATCTAAAGATGTTTGTGCGTTTTCACATAAAAAACAAGGTGCTCAAGTCCATAAGCAAGCCACACCTCGAAAGGAGGTTGTCAGCTTTATAGAAGTGGTAAACCCCCTCGTTTAACATTGAAATATAAATTTCTCAAGTGGTTTTCCCATTGAGCCTAATCCCTTCATTCGGGCAAAAGCCCTAATCCATTCACATGGACATTTCTGTCTCACCAAAGAACGTTTCAGTCTGAAAAACTTCTCAAATGGAATATACGGTAGAACCTTAGTATCTCTAGGTATCATGACGAACACGCCGCCGACAAGGCGAATATAAGTGCTAAAAAACATTTAAAACCGTAAGCAAAGCTCAAATGCTCCTGACATGGTGCAGTGGCAACCTCAGGAATATTTTTCCAAGTAGGCTGATAACTTTTAATTGTTTGCTTCTGGTTGTAGCTGATTTTTTTTTTTTTTTTTTTTTTTTTTTTTTTATCGACAGTAATTTTAGGCACGACTTGAGGAGATTCTGAGGTCCCTTTCGTTTGTGTTAGAGGCCCCATTGAGTAGATTTTGGGGGCCCACTGGAAATTTACACGTAGGCTATAGCCTACTGAGTTTGCCGCCACTGCCATGATATTTCCCTGCAAACCTTGCAAGCTCGTGGTAAAGCATTGGGAATTGTAAACAGCGCAGCCCTACACCCTTTATAGTTTATTTCATCTTGATTTGGCAGCACGCTCAAAGCTAGGCCCCTTTAATCTATCCTATAGTGATAACGGATAACCTTGGTTTGGTTCGTGCAACCAAATGAAAGTGGAATATACCATAAATATATTAATATGCAAGTGTGATTTTACACCAGACTTTCCCAGTAATAATATGAACTTCAAATCTTACTTTTTCGTCGCAATCTGGCACCCTTTGCAGGAAATCTAATAGTTCATTATTAGGCAGCGCTAAGGGACTGCGCAATCGTTTAGTAAATTTATTTATACCTTAAAATAAAATAGTAAGCCAAAACGTTAGATAATGAATTAAGTTAATTTCGGTCCAAACAGTTCTTACCCCATAACATGATAATGTAACGTAGAGGCACTAGGTAAAGGAAAAAGGCTACAACTACTAACGCTATTATCGCTAACCCAGATAGAAACGGCACGGTAAAGTTGAAAGTACTAAAATAAAAATCAAAGTTTAGTTTTATCCAATTAAAACAAATTTCTCGTTCACGAAGAGACTTTCAATGACTAGTGTGAACTAGACTTTAAAGGGACAATCTGTATGAAATGTTAATCTGTAAGGTTAACGTCGTCTGCTATTAAATATTTCCTTATATTGGCTTCTTTACGCGGGGCTCCCACCAGGTCCCTAAAATACCTAAAACTCCCTACTTTTTTTGAGGTCCCTAAACCACCATAAAATCGTGATTTGGTCCCTAAATCACCATAAAATCGTGATTTTGGTCTCTAAATCACCAGATTTCTAGTAAATTTGGTTAAAAGTACCGTCGTCCTATAATATTGAACCCAAATTTTATGCTAAGTTGAAAAACTGACAAAGTCAGTATGATATAATATCACGAAAAAATCTGATAAAATTAAAGTCAGATTTGTGATAAAATGCTTTTACCAAAAAAAAAAACCTACTTTAAAAAACATTTTGTGAAAATTAAAGATCTAATTTCTTCTTAAATTGGTTCCTATTTGCTACCTATTTTAAAAATTTTGGTTCCTATTTCACCCTATTTCTAGCCTGAAAAATCCCCTAATTCCCCTATTTTTTTTTTTTTTTTTTTTTTTAAGATTTTGGTGGGAGCCCTGTTCACGCCAAAGATTGTTGGTCCATTTGAGTTTTCTATGTGATCTTGTAAAGACAAGATAGACCTTATCAATCAATAGGGAATTGTCTCTTCCTCAGATGGTCCCTTTAAGAAATTTTAAAACCCATTTATTACTTTTTACATCTTTCTCCTAATGACGCTAATTCGCCTAAAACATTTTGGACCATTGCTGTTACTTCTTGCACCGCTTGTAATTTTTCTTTGAGCGATTTTCTTTCTTCCTAAGAAGCACAATAATAATACGAAGGTATTAAGATATATAATCGAAGGATTCGCGGCTTACATTTAGATGCCAATAAGTCACACACTTTCCATTCCACAGTTATTTTATACCACATGCCAATAAGACAATTGTTTTACACTTTATATTTAATTCATAGCTTAATTTAACCAGTTAGGAGGAAAAATTAGACTATGATAAGATCTCTTCATTTATTAGTAGAACCGTGGTTCTACTTTTGCTCGTTTTATAATAACAAACGTGATTTTATCATAACTTGTACCAAATATATATTTGGAATCAAATCCAATAATTTATGCTTATGAGAAAACGTTTATTACCATTTTATTCAAGATCCAATTACCTTAAACCTTTTGGAAATATTAGTGGCACAACTATACCATGCGTCGTGCAAAAATCAAAACATTGTAAAAACAAATACCCAAATGTTATTTACCATGCGATTTTTGGTTAGTTTGTTAGTAAAACTTTTTATCGGTTAGTTATAATAATCGACGACCAAGTGTTTGCCATGCCCTATTAATTTTAGGCTCGTGTGTCTTACCTGCCATTTAGTTCTCTGAAAAAAATTCAGATCGTCTGCGTTTAGGATGGACCTATTTCCAAAATTGTATATAATACAAAATAGGAGGGCAAACACATGCTAAAATAGAATCGGAATTGTGAAGGGGAACAAAGAAAAACAGAAAAACAAAAATCAAAAATTGGTGCTTTGAAGTGTGCGCCAAGTGATTAACAATCCTAAAATTTGGACGAAAGAAAACTTTGCAATTTTTAGTACAAAGTGCACGTGCGTTTGAAAACGAAAACGATAGTTCAGGCTTAAATTAACCAAAGAATTATACCGAAAATGAACAAAACCCGGCTAAAATATTTAAAAAAACTAATACTAATCCACTAACATGCTTACTATTTTGCTACGCTATTTTTTTCCAATCTCTAAAACAAAAGCGAAACGTGGTAAAAATGGTTAAGATACCCAGACGATAATGTCTATTTACTAAAATTATTACCACCATATTTACCTTCATCTATTTCCGACTATATATCGCTTAATAACTATATTTTCTCATAATATACCTATGATTTAATCTAATCATATATATATAATATACTACTCTATTATTATAATGTGTAGGATACCGTTCAGTCATTTCTAAGTAATGTTTCGAAAGGTTTAAAATGATAAGAAACTCTATTAAACCTATGAAATAAGTTAACGCAGCCTAATTAGGCAAAAACGCCACTACTGTTTTTTTTAAAAAGTATAAAATTTTCCGCTTTCTTACCCCTTTGCCGTCTTGATCGTCGTCATCGTCCTCGTCATCATTTTCAATCTAAAATTAGTGAATTTAATTTTATCCTAAAGTTTGGTAACCTTTTACCATTTATAATTAACTCTTTCTCTAACAAGGCAAAATTAAGTATTTATGAGGCCAAATACACGTGTTATCCTTGCTTAAATCCTGAATTAAACATTGTTAGGCTAGCTACACTATTACCAAGAACCTATTTATGGGCAAATGTACTTCAGTGAGTTCTTGCCTTAACTGGAAAGTCAGGAAATTAGAAAATTGGGCCAAAAAGTATGAAGGAAACCCTAAAATGTAGGTAATTTCAAATTGAAAACATTAAGGCGACCTTTGTTTACCGAATTCCTTGTAATTATATATATTTAACAAAATTAGGGGAAAATACTGTAGAAAATATGATAAAGTGTGAGCGAAAAGGTTTCAATCTCGATAATCATTTGAAAAATTGGTGAAATTCCCAAAAATGGTTAGCAAAATTGTCTTTGATTATGCTAATTTCATGTTTTTTTTTTAAAGAAATTAAGTAGCGTGATAATACCTCTTCCTCCTCCTTGTAACTTCCTCCAATTCCAGTAACGGCTAAGACGATGTAATTTTTGAGAAACAGCAACAACAGGGCGATTGGCAACATGTATAACTCGAACGTATAAGTAACGACCAGGAAAACCTGATAAATATTTTGAAAAGGAAATAAGATTAATATTATGAAAAATAAAATAAAATAAAAAAACCTTACAATGAATGCCAAGACGCTTCTAGCTGGAGATTCCCATAAAAAACAACTATTGAGAAATCTGGCAATCTCTATGATGTCTAAAGCCATCATTTTCACCCTGTTGACGTTTCTCATGAAAATCTGACAAAGGAAAATGATAATTTAAATCTTTAATGCAATATAATTACAAATATAATTGTTTTTAATGTTCCTAATCTTACCGCTCTTTTAAATTTTTGCTCTTGCGTCATGTACTTTAACTCTTTGGGATTGAAAGTTCTGATACAAGCTCTAACCTAAAAATTCACAAAAATATCCATTCGTATACATGTTCTCTAATCTTAGAAATATAATTGATACTTACTGGGTTGTAAATAACATCTAATTCTAACATAATTTGGCCTTTAACCCTGCTTCGTAATTTCTTGTCTTTCAAAGCGTACCATCTTCTTTCTCCATTTTTAATCTGAAATGAAAACAATTATGATTTAATATTGGCGCCCCCTAATTATACATAAAAGGTATACGAACCTTTAATAGCGGGATGGCAACTTTTCCTAAAAATTCAAATTTCTTATTTTGGTCTTCGTCGTAGACAGTCACTTCTAAGACAGAATGTATGTCCTTAACCTGACTAAAACCAAAAGCAATTTAAAAAAGGTCAAAAGAATTTTCAACGATGGCTATAAAATTACGCGAAAATTGTTCAACGTACAATGTGAATATTTTATTCCATTCCGGACATAGTGTTTTGTACTCGGTGTGCGTTTGTAGCCTGGAGTTTACCAACTCCACCACGCAGAAGGGGTCGCTCTTACCCCCAATGTCCGCTGCCGCCAACCCATACCCTTTGAAAACTATACACAAAAGTACTTGTTAGTTCCAGATACTTTTGAAATCTCATAGGCCTTAAGTTCTAAGTAAGCATTTAACAGAAGCCCGTAGGTTTAAGACTAACGTCTTATATAATTTATGCCACGATTAAAACCAGCATGAAAATATAACCGCGAATTGAGGATATTTACCTTTGACTACTAAATGCCCTACGTCTTTGACATTGGACATACTCCGGAAAAATCCCTGTGAAAAAGTTAAAATTTTTAAAACAACCCCTTAAAAATTGTTGAAGTATAAAATGGGACTTACGTATCTACTGACTAGAGCTTCCCTCTGCCGTTGCGTTGGCTCGTACGAGGAGAGGTCGGAAATAGTTTCGGTGCCCATGGTGCCGCTAATGGTCAATAGGAGGTAGATGGAACCAGCCCCGTCCTCCAAGTCTTGCCAAATGCGGTGCGTTTTTTCCGTCGCAAGATTAGAAAGGTCTAGGGCGCACCTTCCCATAAAGTCATCTTTGCCATGAAAATCTTTGTCCCAAACGGTAATTTCGAGAATGCGCGGTTGGTCCGGATACATATGTAAATCGAATTGTTCCAACCATTGAGGACTGAGGGTTTTTATGGCACTCTGCCGATCAATTAAAAATACAATCTCAGCAACCAATTTATCGCGATTTAAGAGACGCGTTTGTTAGAGTTAGGCTTACTTTGCTTTTGTATTTTTCTGTTCCGAGACGGAATTTGCAGTATGGGTCACTCAGACCATTTTCGTCCATGGGCAGAAGATTTTTCCCCTCAACGAGAACGATAGTGACCACGCTGTCCCATATTTGAGTTTTCTGTTTCTTGATACTAGTCGAGTCACCCGATTTGGAACTCGACTTGCAGAAATACTAAAAATTATTTTTCTATGTTAGTTATCCCTCCCTTCGCCACACCTGGGATAACAATTACAGAAAGACTTATTTCCTAAAGCTATACATCCTAATATAGATTACCATCATTCCCCTTCCCCTCGCGTTAACACCCTTTTCATTTTTGTAAAGTTTCTTCATATTTTAATTACAATTCTAGCGAAACACCCCGCGGCTTGTTTTAGCTGGTTGTCTCTATTATAATTTACTGTTTTATTATCAGTTTTGACAGGGAAATGGGGAGGTGATGACATTTAAGCAGCGCAGTTTTAAAAAGGCAGATGCGATAGACAGACATTTTTGGGGTAATATTTTGTTTCCAAAACTTACGCGTTTTGATAAAGGAAAACTATAGTTTTAAAGTAGAAGTCGTTTTGAAAGATAAAACTTTAATATGTACTTTTTAATGAGACCAATTACATCTATTAAAGTGAGGCTGTCACAGATTTTTATGAGCTACGAATGGTATTTTTAGAAAGATCATTTAAAAAAGTATTTCTTAACACCTTCTTCGAAATTTTTTAAAACCCTAATTCCCCGCAATACTACGTCATAACTTGTTTCGCGCGGTTTTTTTCATGAAAGTACTTAATCCAGGAAATCATACCTTTCATATTAAAATTATCGTTAATTACGTTCCAGAATCATGAAGTTAAAAAATTTATAATTTTGGTATTGGTGCTTTGATTTTAAAGTTTCTTTTGAACGCGTGTAAAATTTTAAGTATAGATTTTTAATAATATTAAAAAAAATACAAATTGGCATTCGAAAAAAAGGTGACAGCCTCACTTTAAACATTTGATTGGCGGAATGTTAACGTGATTGGCCGAAATTTTGCACTCTCAGTTCTCTTTGAACTTCTTAAATAAACCAATACTTAAACTCGAATTTTTGAGAGATTTTCCCTTTGAACTAGTACATCTCTGACTTAAAAGTCTGAAACCCCACTTTTTTCTCTTTTTCCTAATTTCCGGGGGTTATTCCGTTTGCGACGCACCATTTAATATTAAAGTAGTTTCGCTTCGCTTACTGGCAAAAAAGATTTTCTACAATTGGGATGGAGGCTTTCCAACTACACTTTATTGTGGTACAAACTTTAAAAGGGCCTAGTTTGTTAGGAAGGAAATTATATTTCAATGGGAATTTCAACCCTTCTTTTCTTACTCCTACATTTTCATATTCACGAAACGTGGTTGAATGAGGTAATGCTAGGGGAAGTATAGAAAAAGCTGATAAATTTTCAATTTTAATTTATCCACTCGAGCTGTTCACTCTTATCTCACAAATTAAACACCTTTAATTGAATAAATTCGATAAAATATTGATTTCGAAGTTACCAGACTTTGGATAAGGTCTGTTAGCCTCCACTTCAATCTAATCATTATTGTAATTGATATAATTCAATCACGAAGTAACTAACACAGCGTTGATATTTCACCGTATATTTGAAATAACTCGGAAATCAATTACCCCTTTCACAGACATGACCTTTCTCTCGTTTGGGGTTAAGTGAATTTCCGCGTTTTGTATAGCAGGAGTTTTAGATTTGCCTTTGAACAATCTAACGACTGTGGATCGAAATAATGGAGGGGGCTGGGCTGGAATCAGTAGTATGTAACTTGAATATTAAGTGTCTTATCTAAAGATACTTGAGTTTGGTTTTGGAATAAGTTCAATTCAACTTGATATGGCAGTCAATACAAAGCCTTATACATATTCCTTATCGTTTAAATATGCGTAATCCACCAGTAAAAAAGTTAGAAATCAATTTAAAACTTACGCTGAAAAAAGGCTTAGCTGGATTCAAGGAGATCCTGACTTTATTCGCATTGATAGATCAGCGACTACCAATCGAATGTTATTGGATGTTTCCTGGGGATCTCGCCTTAACGGCACGCCTTTGTTCATTGGTCTCTGACCCATCAATGCATAAAACTTAAAGGGACTATCTGCGATTTTCAAATCCCCTTTAAAGTCGCCTTCTTTTCTAGCTTAGCGGACGACGTTGTACAAAACAAATTGTACAGTCAAAGCTAGGCTGCGTGTGTAAGGGAAGAGCATTTTAAAGGGGCAAGTTTCAGAAGTGATAGGGCCTTTAAGGATCTCCATGAAACCAGCTAAGCCTATTTTCCGGTCAAGTTTTAAATTTAATTATAGTTTAATGTTTGTTTGTAATTTTTTTTGGTGGATTAGGCCTTGATAAGGAATTGATAAAAAAATCACTTGTTTGATTGCATTCTCCGTTTCATATCATATGCAATTACATTGACAAATTAACTTGAAATATACTACCGTATATAAAGATGAGTGTTATTAATATTAATATCCAAGCTCTTTTACTCCCTCAAGAAAACAACGGAAAGACATTATAAGATGTTCTACTTATTCCCATTAATAGAGGGAAAGGTAAATATGGGGCTTAATCCCAAAAATCACAGTCTTTTGTCTGGCTTGAAATTATCCTCTCATTCACCCACGTTTCACGAATATGGTAGGCAAAAAAAATATATATATATATATATATATTCTCGGGTTTCCGTCGGACCAAGTAATTCGATGATATTTGACTTATTGCAAAAAAGTCGGGTGTAATAACGAAGTCCCTACAACCTTGGGTTCTCCGCTAGGAAAAACTATTAATCCTATAAACACGCGGACCCCAGCTTAGAAACGATGCATGAATATCTAATATTTTTAACATCAAACGCGATCTAACAATATAACAATTCCAAATATATTTACACGAATAAAATCTTAATGGTTCCGGTTATAATCAATGCCGTTAAAATAGAACCAAGAGTTCTTCACAACTATCTAAAACCTTTCACACAATATTCTAAAGGTGTTAAATTTTGGATCCCTGAGGTGTTCAACTTTGGGTTCCCTTTGTACTAAATTATATGACGAACCTGAGCTTGGAAACTGTGTACTTAAACCCCGTGACATCACATAAACCTACATCGATAAACCAAATTTACTGGTGTATTCCGGGCATAACTTTAAAATTCGTGCATGGTATATGAAAAAATGCAACATGCAGTATATAAAAGTAAAATATAACAATTCCATTCATGAAATCAAGTGAATACAACGTGCTTTATCTTATAAACCATTTAGACTTATGATATAACGAATATGAAACGAGTAAAACATTAACATCTGTTAGAGTTACGATCCATACGAAATAATTTTAGCGCCTGGAGATTGAGCTTGTATTTACCTGTTCCAAGATATCGGAGTTTACCTGACTCTTCACCTGTTGCATCCAGTCATCTACCGCGTCCATATTATCCCTCTATCTTTCTATAAATCCCTCGCGAACTCTCCCGCCAAATTCCGTAAAGATTAAATTTCCTAACTTCACTTTTGATAATATCCGGCGTAACTATAAATATACCCCAGTTTTTTTTTTGTTTTTTGTTTTTTGTTTTTAGGAAAAATATTTAACTAGATAAACAAATTTTCCCCCTCTTTCGCTGGCTGTGTAAAGTTGTTTTTAAAAATACACGGAAAACGGCCCCTGACACGAGGATGGCTTAAATCCGAGCTAGTGGTAAAAAGAGACTACATTCATAGTATCAATGTAGCAACCAACATAGGGGGGATCCAAACGAGGCCGCTATGGGAACGAATGGGAAGAATTTTCCTAACCCCCGGTAAAGTCGTCTTCTCCTCGCGTCGTTTCTACCGATGACGTTGTATCGCGACGTCACTATCACGTGATTAAGAACCGCCTCTTTCCGTATATCTAGGAACGTTTTGACTAGTATTTCAGCCCCCCCGAGGTTAACGTCAACTAGCTCTCTCTTCCTCTTAATACGTTATACGTTGCTTTTCCCGGTACAGTCAATATTATCTTAACAGGGGATTCGTAGACGTGGGGTGGCAGACTGATCGATATACGAATTTGACGAAAGATTCAACTCACACCATCCGACCCTTAAATTAAAGGTATAGTCTTATTTAAATTCACGTTTTCGGTTACATAACAATGATATATCTAAAATCCATAGCCGTGGTTCTTACTTTAGCCTCTGTTTGCCGTTAGAGGCTAGCTATGAACGCCAGGCTTTGTTATTCAACGCCAGGCTTTGTTATTCAACATTATATATATATATATATATATATATATATATATATATATATATATATATATATATATATATATATATATATATATATATATATATATATATATATATATATATATATATATATATATATATATATATATCTCTATATCTATATCTATATCTATATCTATATCTATATCTATATCTATATATATCTATATATATCTATATCTATATATATCTATATCTATATATATCTATATATATCTATATCTATATATATCTATATCTATATATATCTATATATATATATATATCTCTATATATATATATATCTCTATATCTATATCTATATCTATAT
Organism: Odiellus spinosus; assembly: GCA_963920705.1. Taxonomy (NCBI): domain Eukaryota; kingdom Metazoa; phylum Arthropoda; class Arachnida; order Opiliones; family Phalangiidae; genus Odiellus; species Odiellus spinosus. The sequence continues at coordinate 17,978,140 of OY987228.1, read as the reverse complement.
CTATATCTATATCTATATCTATATCTATATCTATATCTATATATATCTATATCTATATATATCTATATCTATATATATCTATATCTATATATATCTATATCTATATATATCTATATCTATATATATCTATATCTATATATATCTATATCTATATATATCTATATCTATATATATATATATATATCTATATCTATATATATATATATATATATATATATATATATATATCTCTATATATATATATATATCAATGTTAATAGTTCTAGGTGTGAAGCTCTTATAGTTTACAAAAAATTGGAAAATAACGAATTTTCGAATAGTTAACCCTTTCCAATCGATAATAGTCTCCACAGTGAATTCCGCTAGGAGTTGACAGTACAAGAAAAGCTAGGCTTTTCGTTATATCTACTATTTGTAGACTTATTGAGAAAGCCTAGATTTGTCCGTATTGCCAACTCGAGGACAAATTGACTACGTGACAATCTGACGTTGCATCATAGTTGGGCAATATTTACATATTTATTTCGAAACTCTCGTTAAATTCTACTGTATATGATTATAAACTGAAAACGAAATTTAAATAACACTTGTACTTTCCCATCTAACACAAACAAACCAAACCGTGGACATGAAAATTTATTCTACATTTGTACGTGAAAAACGAAAAACCTTTCCGACTTTTAAGTTGAGTTTGAAATGAAAGACGATATTTTTCATTTTTGCGAGCATTTTTGCCTGTTTTTTGGCGCGAAAAAGTATCTCGTATTCAGCCCCGATTATCATCCATTCGCAAGATTCAGTAGAGTTTAAATATCATACGTTGTTGAAAGGAGTCTTTTTATTCTTAAGAGACAGCCTGGAGTGTAGCTTTACGCGTTTTGAATTGTTTAGGAGGATGAATAAAGCTTAGAATCCCGAGATGAGAATCATTTTTGTCCCGGCGGGCCAACGGACATCCTAAAACTAACCTGTCACTTTCAGGCACGACACTTTCAGGGATGAGTTTAACGAGTAGTTTTTTCTCCGACTAACTTATTATTATTATTTTTTTTTATTGCGGAAATCTACGACGTGATAGATTGTTATTTCGCTTAGGAAAATCTTAAAAGGAACCCCTTTAGCACAAAATCACACACTAAAAAATATATTCCAAGCTATAATATAGAAAAATATTGATCAAAAACTCACTTGTTCCTTATCTTCTTGCGTTTTGGGAATTAGAGTAACGGTCAACATTATTTTCCCCCACGGTTTATCGGGTTTTTCGTTTGGACTTCCTGTTTCACTGAGATTCAGCACCAAATCAGTGGCCCTGAAAATAAATTTATATGATAATATTAAAATTTAAATATTTTGAGGTTCTTCTAGAATTTAAAAGTATGGCGAATCTCTAAACATCGCAGTGTTAATGATTTTTTGAATATCTAGGGGCGTATATTCTTGTTGAAATAAAGTCTGAATGGTCTCAAATATCAAAATTTCTTACACAAAAATTACAATTATATTTGGTGGGGCTTGTGAAGCTAATTTCAAATATTGGCGCTATTTGGTCTAAGTTATCTAGTTCATTTCATCAAAAATTACGTGACCATAACTATTTATGTGAATGAAAGAATGACATTTTGCTCACTAAAATGGACTTTTTATCTACTGGTAAGATGTTTGTTGAATGTTACATATTTACATACATATTGAAGATCTAATAAGATAAAACTACTATGGTAATGCACTAAAATGTAAAATTAGGACACACATATTCCAGACATATCCAAAAAAACTGTAAAAGAGTTTAACCCCTCAAACACTTTATCGCGCACGGAAGTTACCTTCTATGTTTTCAGAAGCAATCGCGTGACGTAAAGTGATCCGCCCATATATAAATCGGTTTTTTTTTATAACAAGCACTTATTTCCATAATTGATGATTTTTTTTCCTCAAATGTTAGAAATATTACCCGTTTATACGTGTACACACTTCGCTAAAAAAAGGAAATTTCAAGCAGCTGACATGCTTCACAAATCTGTTCTTGACATTAAAGGGCAAGTAAAGCGGGAATAACGCAAAAATCAAGGGAGTATTTTGGTCAGTTAAGATTCCCCCTTTCACTATCTACTCAACACTCGCGCCTCTGCTGACTAGAAATGAAAACTAGTTCTTGGACAGTTTTAACCCATGCCCTTTCTCCCTTCACTGACAAACAAATACATAGCAACAAGTCTGAACGTCAAAATCAATAGTTAATTGATAAAACTATACTTCGATGACGTTCGAATGTCAATAAACATCGAGGCTACTCTCAATAATGATATTACATACGGGTAATTTAGCAGAGACTGCATTAGCCCAAAAATTAATGGATTTACTGTCCCTAACTTTCTTTATTGAATACTGTCCGTTAGGCCATCTGTTCGAGCCAATGCATGAAACGTGCAAAAATGTTGATATCTTGTATCGATAGACAACATACTTCTACTGCTTCCCCGATATTACTTAATTCCTTCTGACAGGTTTAACAGACTAGATGTCGTCCAATAAGGAACGAGGTCGAATAATTTTTTTACCCAATATTATACCGCCCCAAAGATAGTAAAGTATACATGTATTTCAAGCAAGCAGTATTTAGTAATCTTCAGACATTCGCGTCGGGTTGTGTCGTGCAGACTGCAGGCGTCCAATATTGGGGATAGAAAGAAGATAAATAGGGTTATCGAAGGGATCGATGAAGCACTCAAAATAACTACCCACTAAGACCAGTCTTCCATCTTATATACATGGATATGGTCTATGGTAACATTTACCGCCTGCGTAAAAAAGTAGTTGAAAAAAATAGGATAGGTTAAAAGGGTAACGCAACCCGAACACCCCTGAACGCAAGCTCCACAGTCCATCCGTAACACGCGAGATTTCCACTAACACTTTTTCATATCCTTTAAACGGGTCGCTGAAAGAGACTGCGATTTTTAAATCCCCTTTAAAGTTGCCTTCTTTTTCTAGCTTAGCAAATTATATAGTCAAAACTAGGCTTTGTGCATAAACGAGGAGCATTTATAGGGGCAAATTTCAGAACAGATAGGGCCTTTAAAACTCCAGCAAGGAGAAATGAGTCGTTGCCAACTTCTTTATAACGTGATTACATATATCTATAGATGAAATTCCGAACATCTATGTTTGTTTTCCCTTTATTAAGATTCTGAGCGTGCAATTCAGTTTTGATAACTTAGAAGGAAGAACTTTTGATATATATGTGCTTTTTTTTTGGCGAGGAGTCAAACTGGGTATCTGTTCCGGTGCTCCTTGGATGGTTGTACAATTTTGACTTGTTGTCAATACGCCAAATCGCCTTGGTCAGAAGAATTTTGCCTTCTACAGTTGTATTTTTACCCCTTTCCACCCCCTAATAAAGATGTGAATCGCCATCGAAACCAGAACATAATCAGTTAGCGTCCTGCACGAATTACTGACAAACTGACAGAACCACACACTATCCTCCTTTAGCGTAAATCAAGGAATTGGAAACTTATTATCGTTTAGTTTTAAATCTATAGATTTCAAGTTTTTTTTTTTTTTTTTTTTTTTTTGTAAGAGAAATGTGAATTAAGTTACCTGTGCAGATCCAAGCGAGTCAGGTCTAGAACGGTGGCGCCCATGAAATCGTCTTGCATGCCGAAATCGTAATCGTAAACCCTGAGCACGATTGGCTGGAAGACGTCTTCTATGGGCAAGACGAAGAACTCGTCCCAGACCGGATCGAGTGTTTTATGGATGGTCCTGCTTTTGTACACTTGTTTGCTGCCGCATTTGAATTTTACATACGGATCGCTCGTTCCTGCGTAAGATACAAAGGCATGTAAATTTTGAGAAAACACTTGGGATTATTATTCTATAAATTTTGTAGCATCCTTTGACCTATACCCTTAACTCTCGTGTACCAGAAGGGAGTAACTAGAAGTAAACAATTCCTATATCGATCGGGTTTGAATGATATATGTTATGAAATAAGGTATTAAAAATAAAAGTAGAGTTACTACAGAGCGAATTAAAGTATTCAATCTCCTTTCCCCTAAATTACAAGGTTATAATAGATCATTCGAAGGTATAGCTAAGGATCATGCAGATTATATACTCTCCATAGTGGAAAATTTCCTGATATATGTAACATGTAACAGGCTTCTGTTCCTATTGAATAATAAAGCGATACATTTGTTGCGCTACTCTTTTAACCTTTTGACCTTTAAAAGAAATCCCTAGGCTGTGATATAAGATCAAACCACGCTCGACAGAGACCAGTCGAAATGTTTCATAATTAAGTTTATCGATGAGCCTTTCGCCTTGCCGGCTACAAAATTTTATTCCACTTTGAGTTTACAGCAAGCCCGAAGCTAGACTACCCTCTATCTACCTCCAAGATTTGTTGCCTTACTGTTGAAGGGAACCTGGCTTTTCCGCTTTCTGACAACTCCTGGTGGACAGTAAGATAAGATTTATCTTCACTCGAGACTTTCAACAGTATAGCTATACTTTTATACATTATGTATGAAAAGTTTGCAGCACCGTAAAAGTTGAGACAAAATAATATAGAAAAGTAAACCATATATGTCGGTAAAACTAGTTTGGCAAATTGAAGTGTAAATTCATCGATCCCTTGACCTTAACGAGTTACTTGTTTTTGACATATCGGATAACATGTTATTATTTGAAATCGCTAACAGCTGTATGATTGGTTGTGGTGGGTTAGTCTATTAATTAGGATATAAACGAATTTGTAGGTTCGACGTATAGGCTTAATAATTATACTTACCGCAAGCGTCTTTCGCTAGGAGGTCCTTTCCACATCTTAAATGCACGTCCAATTGGAAGAAGGCGTATTGGCGAAGTAGGCGTAGTTTTTGGCGACTCATTATTGATTCCTGTATAAAAATACGATGTAATTAGAAAATTAATTGGACGGGCCTTAATTAACGAGTGTCGGGTGTCATTTTTGGATCGTAACGGATTTGAATAATAATAGTTTTAAAGATGGGGTGAAGATGAAAATCACGTGACTTTTTTATTGATTCTACTACTAAAAATGAACTTTCTTCCCTCCCTCGTTTTGCCAATAAACGTCTATCGGAAGTGTCTCTGAATTACGAAAAAAATCTGAAACTTTCAGTTTGTGACATTGAATTAAAAACAGTCCCTTCGACCAATTAAAAGGCTATCCACCTTTGGTTTAGTAAAATTCCACGCGACACGTGTCAAAATCCGAATCTTTCCCTGGTTTCTTTCACAGTTCTGTTACTGAATATTTTTAATACGCAAATATGTCTGATTTTGTTAAAAATCGCTTCATCCTATCTTTAATAACGGACAAATTTCAACCAAACTTAATTTATCAATAAGACACGTTCGTTCTTCAACGAAATACAATGCTTCTTGTTGAAACTCCAAACGTAATATATATAAGCTTTAAACTGTAAATAGGCTTTAAGTGTGCAATTAACTTTTTGTACGTAATATTCTTAATTTAGTGTAGTTTAATATTTTTCCAAAACATTTCACTGGCCCTTCAAAGAAGGGATAGAATTGAGCGGACTAAACCCCAAAAAATCGCAAATATTGTTCAAAAGCCTCTCTTTCAAGGAAAAAGAGTTCCCAAACGAGCTAAGAAAATCTAAAATTTAGTCAAATTTCCAAAAATACCGGTTTTTTACACGTCCCGTCGAGCTACTTGGCCAAAGCGTTCAAGGGACAGGGGAAAAACCAAGAGCAGGCATTGTTAGGTCCATAGCTGTGGTGCCTTTGTACATTTCAAAAATACAATAGATTTTAAACTATAGTAGGAAGCTTAATTTCTTTCAAAATCCAAATTCTGTCCGTCCCATGGAGGAGGAAGATGTTCCTTAGAATGATTTAAATATGTAAATCAAATCCTTGATAATTAAACGCGACCCTAATCCGTTTTTAGCTTTTTTCAAATATTATTTAAAAATATACTTTTTCTGACCTCTGACCCATTCAGTGGTGTCATTTATAAAATCAACTAATGAGACTGAAGGAGTATTTTTATATACCCGACGACTTGTTTCAGTTAATTTAATTTTACTTTGGGAAGTTTGGAGCCCCGGGAAACATTTTTCTTCTATAGAAATCGTTCCTAGCTAATCATTCATGTTCAGGATATTGTATTAACGCTTTTCCATGTCAGGGTATCTTTAAATTTTAAATAATATTCATCCCTACCATAGTAATATATTTTTTATAATTTTTTCCTATCTTTTTATACGTACAGTAAAAATAAAAATAAAATGAAAATAATCTCTTATCACGAACTGTGCACGAAGCTACGCAAAGGAAATACATTTACGCCTTTTAAGAAGGTCACTACAACTCGATTTGGCCTTAGATATATAATTACTTTTTTTTTTCCTAATTTGGTTTTTTTCAAGTATATCTAAGCCTCGCCAGACCTTCTACATTAAAATTTGAATTCTATGGAACTAAGATTATGAATTTCACACCCAATATTTCAAAAATATTTGACATATATAGCAATCGTTTCTAAACTAAGTTTCAAAGAAAATTTCATCCTGAAGAGACATTTTCTCGTAATATTTTTATTTAATCAGTTGTTGGAGATTTTAATCGGGTTTTAACTCTAACTCGTACGTCTGGTTATAAGTCAATCTTAATATTATATTTGATCAATTCTTTGTTTGTCGCGATAAAAAGCTTCGACTTTCTCAAACTTTTTTTCCTTTTAAAGGAAGGTATTTTCTTTTGGGATTTTTATCGATGTCTATATAAGCGCATGCTTGATTCTACTCTTCGAGCGCGAAGGGAGGGGGCTACGCTGCAATGTCCCGCCTTTTTTTTCCCGCGAAAATTGCGGATCTTGGTTGTCGATATTCGGGTATTGTAATCGGTTTTCTAGTTCCGTCCTCGTTGTATTAATTCTATGAATGACCCCCCACGATCTTGGGAGACACGATGTCTGTCTGTAATGTCGATTAACAGATCGAAGTGTGAACTTTTTTATGGACTTTAAACGAATCGTTAAGACTTTTTTAAAATGTTCTTTAACTTCTCTATACGACTATTATATATTCTATTGATTTCAAGAGGTTTAAACCGAAGTTCAGCTATTTAGTTTAACGTTCAATATTCAATATATTTCACTGACACTAGCTTGATTTCAGTTTTCAATCGATTTTAAGTAACACCAGTCTGTAGCTTTCAATATTCGATCGATTTCGAACCTCTGACACTATTGGAAGATTTCGAGGGACAATAACTGCTGTCAATTTACAATATATTTTCAGTGACATTTAATCGATGTATTGTCAGTAGTAATAATGTCTGATCTCATCTCAATATTCCATCTTATATTATTTTTGAATGTTTTGAAACGATGTGGATTTAGCCAATTTATAAACATTTCACGGGTTATTTGACACCGAAGTTTTTAATTAAACTAATTTCGGACGAGCAATGTAAAATCTTGGACACTTACCATACTACCACTAGGGAAACACTGTTCGTTGTCTGGTGCCGCTAAGAGATCGTTTTTGTTGGTCGAGGCGTATTCCCCAGAGCAGGAACCGGTGGCTCCTTCGCTCTGGAAATGAATCCTCCTTTCGGCCAGGGACATTTGTCGATTGAGCAAAGGGTCACTGACGCTGGGGACGTCGGCGAAATCGGCTGGTTCCTCTCCTCCGTTGACCCTCAAGAGGACCGCGTCGTCGTCTAGGCAAGAACCAACCCTCAACGAGTTATCCGTCGCTAAACCGGCCAGGTCCGAGCAAGAGACGTCCGGATGACTGCTGCTTAACCTTTCGGCTCCTCGAATACCGTGCAGATGGTTGCGTTTCCGAACGGCGACTCCCGAACCTAAACGCGACGATAGCGAGATTCAACGAGAGAGAAAAAACCCGAAAGGATGCTGGAGTGGGTGGAGATGTATCAAACAATTTTAACCGAAAGAGAAATCGCTCTTTCCTTTTTTTTTCTTTTTTGTTTTGAAGGAATATTCTTCATAGAAGCGCATCGGCGCGTAGCGATTTTCTCAACCTATAGCTAGACAGAGCGTAGCACGCACCTGCTTGTTAGAATTTCTAAACGAAACTCGTTTATTTCAGCGTCAGTCTATGCAACAGAGGTGATTTTTTTCTCAACTTAGAACTTATAATACATTTTCTATAAATCAGTATATCCTTGTATTTAGATGAAAGGTGGGTAACCTCTATGCCCTAGTATATTTAATTCCCAATTGACGTTGATATATATTTATACAAAACCGCGTAGACGCGTTTCTGCCAGCATTTCGCCAGATTTCACCTTGAAACGGGCCTTGAAATTCAAGTAGGGAAACGTTGTGTACAGTTACAGTCTCGAAGTTTGTAACACGTGGAAGTGAATATATTTTCGAATTTCTTAAGGTTTTTCGTTTTGAGTAAATTATTAAATAACTTTGGCTCCGTTTTCAAAGTATTCTCGAGTTCCTCGCCCTATTTTGTTTCGCGTAATTTGACGAAATGCGGGGCGTCAACTAGGAAAACTGATTGTAGAGGCGTTGACAACTTGTAAATATAGCTAAAACTAAAGAGGATGAATATACAGTGTTAAATCTCGTAGGAGAAAATGTAGTCCTTGACAATTTCTCTTGAACTATGTAAAATATATGTATACATTCCCTCGTAATTTGGTAAATAGGGGTTTTAGATGGAAGCCATTTTTTATATATACGCGATTTGAGAAGGGTGGGTGTGTTATTTCCTTTCATCAAATCCCCGGGAGAGTTAACTTTTCATTTTTTCCGTTTTTGCCGTTTTTATCTTGATTAAAAACTCTCGATATATGATCCGGATTTACATTAGCTTCAACAGTTGGCCTTATTATTAATTAAATCGAGTGTTCAACACGCCCGAATAGTGATAAGCAAAAATAGTACATAATTTTGATTGAGATTAGGAATGTATATACATCGATATAGACATACTCGAGTTCAAAGGGAGTTTGTAAGAACTACTTATTTCCTTATGAGGTTTCTCATTATGTATCAATCCGCCTCATGGTTTCTCATTATGTCAACCTCTCCCGAACAGGGTATATAGCTGTTGCTGTTAAAGTAAGGCATCTGTAGCTTGAGCCATTTATAGAATATCCTAGTATCGGCATAGACCGAGTAAAATTAAATTTTTCTTGTCCCATATAGTCTTCAATGCTAGTGTGGCATATTTCATTTGAGTCCTAATACCGGTCCCTCGATTGTCACCCTTGACCTTCGGTTTTTATCACCGTTTCCGCGGTTGACAAATCCTAGCCTTAGGTCTTATCAGTAATTGATGTTTATCCCTATATCCTGGTCTCTAGTTTCTGTCCCTCATCACTATGCAGTACCTGGTTCGCTACTCCTGGCCTTCCCTTCGGTCTCTAGTTTCCATCCCTCATCACCGTTTTCTTTGTCTATGGTCCCCTAACCTAATCTCTTGGTTATCCATGCCATCCGATCTCTAGTTTGTCTCTCATCTCCTGTCCCTTTTTTCATCCCTGGAATACGGTCAATATAGTTTTCGTCCCTTCAATGTTTCATAGGTATCCATGCAGTCCTTCGTATCCAGCATTCCTCACGTGAAATCTCTTATCTCTCGTTCAATTCTTGCATAATATCTCATCCCCCCCCATAAATGTCGGAACCATTTGACTAATAGTCCGCGAGTATAAATCCAAAAGAATATAGAAAGCCCTGGAGATTGACTTTAACTTACCCAAGTCTTCTTTCGTTTTGGTTCTGAGTTTGTGCGGGGCGAATTTTTTGAGGCTGGCCCATACGGCTTGCATTCTTTTGTTGGCGGAACGCAGTCCCAGGGATTTTTTGGCCGGAGAGGATGGTTCCGTCCTGGAGAGGACGGCTTCGATTTCGTCGTCTTCGTCATCGTCCTGGCTATGAAGTCTGCCGTGTTTCTTGTTGTGGCGACTCAAGTCCGTGTGGCTGCGAGCTCGTTTCTTCTCGCGGAACTTGAAACGTCTCATTCTGGGCGACGGCGTTGACGAGTCCCCGATGCTCGAAAGATCCGGGTCCGCATCTCCTGTATCGAACAAGGACACGATCGAATAAATTTCGCGTAAACTCCCTCCTAAAACTCGAGGTAACACCAACCGCGCTAGAAAACGCGACATGAATATATCAAGAGACTTATCCGACACCGACTAAAACTTCCTCGTAATAATGTCTTTTGTTTTATAGTCGGAAAATTCACAAATTCCAAAATATACGGGGGAAGCTAGACCGGTTAAATATCGTAATCATCTTAAAATTTATCGCGCGAAAGATGAGAAAATATATTTTAATCTTCGTTTTTCCTCAGTCCACTTATTTAAATTTATAGGTTCTACGGCTTGTCGCAATTATATATTTATATTCTCAAACTTTTTTTCAATCGGCAAATGGCCAGAGAAATTCTCTAATAGTTTTTTTTCCTATTTTACATATTTAATTTCCTCTTTGGTTTTCTCGAGTGACTTAATTCTTAAATCTCGTTTTGTATCCAATTTGGAATAGGTGTTGGGGTTAACTTTGATTGTCTTGATTCTATAGCGTATACAACCTTGATTAAAGTAATATTTTCCTCGGAGAACCGGTATTGTCTACGATAAATTTTACGCTAAGCAAGGTTGCAAAGCGCTATAATCGGCAATTTCAATTTCGATGTAAATGTCGCATTTGTCACGTGGATTCGTGGGGAAAGGGCTTTAGTTATCCAGAATTTAATCTTCTACCCTTTCAAATTTTATCGTTCTTCCCTAATTTCCGGGACTATTCGGCTTCAATTTAATAGAACCTATATAGGATGGTTCAGGAAAGGTAGAAACACTTTATGTAAAGTTTAAATGTAGTGTTATCTTAAACACTATATTAATATGAAGACTTAAAACCCTTTTAACTAGTGCAAATTTCATTTAAAACTAAAATAATGAGTGTAAACAACGTAATTATAGTGCTCTAAAAAGTTTAATATAATTATTTTTAATTTCAGTATTATCAGAAGCCGATGAAACCCTCCTTTGAAGTCTACTACTCCAATGTTCCATATAGCGCTCCTCTCTGTATGGGTAAAATTCACAATTTTACGAGTTAGAACGGGTCCTACTTCATCCCCCCTGTCAGTATTATCAGAAGCCGATGAAACCCTCCTTTGAAGTCTACTACTCCAATGTTCCATATAGCGCTCCTCTCTCAGGCTCTCTGTATGGGTAAAATTCACAATTTTACGAGTTAGAAGGGGTCCTACTTCATCCCCCCTGTCTACGGAAAATTGGAAATTCTCTCTCTCCACAAACGACGACGTTTTTAGGACGAACTCCAAGGCTGCTAGTGATCGCGCCTTTTGAGAATAACCCATACAGAGAGGGGTAGACAACACCCGGGAGTAATAGACTTCAAAGGAGGGTTTCATCGGCTTCTGGTATTATTAGCAAATATATTATTATCAAAGACCTTAATTTTACGGTGGATAACCTAATTACCACTATTAGACCGTAGAAACGACGTGATCTTTTAGATTGGTTAGCAGAAGAGTTTTGATTTGGTTTATAATCCCTTTAATAATCTAGGTTTTCAGGTAGAATAACATAAAATTTTAGGGAATGATTTGTTCGGACAATTTTCCAGCTTAAGCTACCCAATACTCGCGCCTCTGGTGGCCAGAAATGAAAGCTAATCGGGGTACGAATTTCCACCCACCCACTTCATTTTTTTATTCGCCCTTTAACTTCCTACTCCAAAAAGTTTAATCTCCACGCATGAATCCCATTTTGACCCTGAACGATCGTAAAGCTTCTATTTATTTTGCAAAATTTATAGACATAGAGAAACCTTCGTATCTTTCTAAGAAGCCATTAATATTATAGTGAAGACATTATATTCAATGTTCTTTTACCGTTTTTTATTTGTCTTGGGATTATGGAATAAAAATGATGGTAAAGCGACCAACCTCTTTACAATTCAGTTTCGTAGAAAAAAATATAGTTCAGTGGAAGGTATATTTTACTTATAAATAGCAGAATGATCGACAGGGTGTTTTTTCCCCAATTAATCAAGTTCCAAGTAAATAATTAAGGTTAGGTAACTTAGGTTAATTTTTTTAACTCCTCTTCTATCATTTGAAAGTGAACTCTGGAGCCAAATGATATTTCATTGTTGGACAAAGGCTAAAAAACGTAGCATTTTTGACAGTTAATTTTCTTATAAATAGCCATTCTAAGAAGAATGGTGTAGGAACGGGGGAGGGGGTACAAAGTACGCCCTAAAAATCTTTACAATGCCATGAGGCACCCCAAATAGAAAACGTTCCAACGCGCTTGAATTTCCCTATTGAAGTTGTAATATGGAAAGTATGAAATAAATCATCTATTTTGGGATTTATTCTAAGATGTCATCGCTCTGATACTAGAATGAAAAACTCAATGAACCCTCAAAGGAGTGCAATTTATCTCGGTCTTCACCATAAAATTTAAACGCGCGCAGATTTTGATTTCAAAAGTTAACATTTCGGTAATATAAAGAAATAGATAAGTCCTTGAATTTATATTTCTATAAAAGTAACATTTCATATTTTGGTAGCTTAATTCTTTTTAAATCTAACTGTATTAAACCATAAAGATAAAGAAAGCAGGTACCCAAACCACTTCATCCCATAGAAAAAGTAATTTTTGATTGGATTCAATTATTCTATTTTGAAGTAAAATTTACGAGATGTAACGACCCCATTTTATTTGATTTTCTATTTCTCTTAATATAGAACCGTTTCTAAATTTGCATATTAAAGGGAGAGGACAGAAAAATATTTGTGCACCAAAGTTTAATATGCCTTAATTTCATCCACTTTCGTTGAATTCAAGTTATTTAATTTTGTTTATGAAGTAGCATAAGTATATATTTTCTTCGATAATTTTTACGGAGTATCTTTTAAGTTCAAAACCTCTTGTTAGAATGAGTTGTCTTTCTTCCTTTAAGAAGATTTTATTGACATTTTAACCCCTGGTCTTAGTGTCTGTCCGCGGACAATTGACCTACTAAAAATTCAACTTTATTTTCCTCCAAAGTAATATGTTTTTGTGTTGGATCAGGGTAAAAATGTATTATTAGCATAATATTACTCAAATTGGGCAAAGGTTCGCGGGAGAGGGGGGCTCTGAAGTCATGCTCATTTGAATACTAGGGGGATTATAATAATATTAATACGAAAGGGATTTCGAACCCCGCAAGCTTACAGTTTACTAATATACACCCCATTAGGAAATTATATAATATTCATGCCCTTACCTACCTGGGACTGGCACCATTTTTTTGAGGGGGTATATCACGCGATATCAAGGCGTTACCCCCATGTATTTTATAGCGTTAGGCTTAGGAAACTTTTGTATTCCATGATGTTCGTTTAATACGACGCGTCTAGTTTTTTCTTCGAGCACTTTTGAAATAATATTCGACTCGTACTGTGAATTCTCATACGGTGTTTGTATAAAACCTATATAGATTACGTACTATATACGCGTGTTTTGTTTAAAAGGTAAAACAGATGTACCCCCGCCATTTTATGATGATATGTAGAGGTTGAGAGAAACACGTGGTTGCTTTTCGCACACTTAAACACTTTAGTCAGCTCGATTAGATAAGCCTATAATTGACATCCGATTGAATGATTACAATTTTAGATAATTATTTATTGGGGTTATAACGTATATTTAATTTATAACGAAATTCGTTATATCATGTATTTATGAATACTATTGGATCATATCACTCCACGTAATCGGCGTACAAGCCTCTAGATTTTACGGTAACTGTAATAAAGTCATTTCGTAACGGCGTATACGTACTACCAAATGGCTGTAGTCAATTACTTAATCGCGTATAATTGGTGTACAGATTTAATGTCTGTGGTTATAATCCTTGGATTATAAAGACATGGCAAGAACATATTTTAGGTACCTAAGAACACGGGCTTAAATAGTTTCTAACCACATCATTCTGGCATATACTTTATTCAGATTCGTGAGACTTTTTAATCCAAAATTGTAAATTACGTAACTATATTTTTCATGAAACTACAAGGCTTATCATAGAGGGTTTTCTACTACTTTTTAGAGGTGTGTGAGAAAACGAGTAGCAGACGATGTTTTGCTACAAAGTACGCTTTATACAGATTCGTTAAACTAATGCAAAATTGTAAATTACGTAACTATATTTTGCGTGAAACTACGAGGCTTATCATAGAGGGTTTTCTACTACTTTTTAGAGGTGTGTGAAAAAACGAATAGCAGACGAATGTTTGCTACGAAGATGGTACCAGAAGCATACATTCAAATGTTTTTATTTTACAATGGTTATATTCGTTCTAGTTGCAACAGCAAATACGTCAAAATTGAGAGAAAAATAGAATGTGAAAGCGAGCGGATATATTTTAAAAAAGTTAAAAATATAATTGAAAAACCTTCGAGAAATTTTCCGAATTACTCACGTTTTAATATTTTAAACATGATGTCGAAGATTAATGGTTTTAACTTCAATAATATTGATTGGTTGGTTTATTTATCCTTACAAAGTGTTAGTGTTGACAATGTTTATACAGTTTTTTCGATGTTGATTCGTGGTACAGTTCAAACTTATATATACTTCCGGTATTGTTACGAAGAAGAATATAATATATGGCCTTCAATATATATATATATATAGGCAAGCCAATTGTTGAATAGCTGCTATAGTGTCTCTTTTACACCATGATGAAATCGTGAAATGTTAACAAAATTGAGGTTTGTCACGCTCTTTCGAAAGAATGCTGTTTAACCGAAACATTTGATATTCTACCTAGTAATATCAGCTCTTTATACCTTTATCCGTCATAAGGGCCTGTGGGTAAAAGGCATGGGGGCGATACGACATACTCTATTCTAAATGTGTAATCCAGTTCTAATTTAACCATATATGCTACTGATAAATTATCATTGTTTCTATGTAATTTCAACTCGTTTGATCACAGTTTTGCTCTAATCTTACGATTATCTACCGTATTGGTAATTCTTAAATTTAATTTTAATCACGTGACAAACTTAAAGCTCGCTCTACATCTAATAATATCAACCCATTCTCTCCTATATTATTTCAATATATTTTAAAATGAAAATATTGATTTTTAATTTAAAAAGTATATACGTCCGAGAGTTCTATTCTAAAACCAAAAATATTACCTTTTTTTTTCTCTCTAGATTGAACTCCTTTACGTTTCAAACTAAATCACTTTTTGTCGTTTAAAACCCATTAGTTAAATATAAAACTTTAAAATCGTTGAAAGGCGTCGAACCCCGCGTGGTTTTTAGTATGCGGCAAAATGATAAAAAGAATGCGCGGGCGCGGGCTAAATCAGCACGTTACGCAGTCACAAGGATGTCCCAGGCTGTGAATGTATTACTATAGGTACATTACCAACACAGTATACCACTCTCTTTTATTTCTATCGCTCCAAACGGCTGACCTATTGTATCTGACAAGGCTAGAAAGTCTGAGAATATTCCAAAGGCACCGGCGCCCGCGTTTTAAGGAGAATAGTCCCCGAACCTTCGGCTTCTCCTACTGTCTCGAGAAATAATAAAGGGAACCCTAGGTTCGCGCGCGACTCTTGAGATCGATACCCAGTACCCAACCACACGCGCGAGACTTTTCCCGCCAGAATGATACGAGAACCCTAAGCCCAAATCGTTCTCTCTACCGTGTATGTATATCAAAGAATAGGTCTCGACTTCCCATTGGCTCCCCGTCTTTAAGTGAACGGGGAAAACGTGTGGGCCACCAGAAAGAAAATTAAAACACGGTACCGTAAATATACCGAGTAACGAATATAATTTCAGCCAGAGAAAGAGAGAAATGAGAATAATTATTCTTTTCCCTTATGTATAAACGACGTTGAAATAAAGGGAATCGCGAACTTCCACGTTTTTCTTCCTATTTAAATTCTATCAACGTTATAAGTAATGAGTAAGCTGGGAAAACCACCCGGGCGTGCATTAATCTTTCACCCTTGTGCGAGGGAAGAGATTTTACAAGAAAAATCAAAATCAAGCGACGATAATTTTAGTTCATATATTTTTCCAAAAAATTATATTTTTTTCCTTTATTTTCTGTCATATTCATATATAATATTTCGTTCCAAAACCTTTAGATTGATTTATTTTCGCTAACTTCAATTTTCCCATGGAATGTTTGAGCGTGGATTTATTAATAGTGCCTAGGGAAGCTGTTTATTATTCCATGGTTTGAGATTAGTTTCACTAGGACAGTTTGCTAGTATTTTCAGTATATGTTTAACTGAATATGGGGCATCGCATATGTGATTATCACATATCTCTTTTAGTTTAAACTATTATTCTCAAGAACAGTTGGCGGAGACAATCTTTGCCTAATGAGATTTTAACATCATCTATTAATGATAAATACTACGTGGATTTCCCCTTAGAGTTAACCTTTTCCTTGAGCGTCAATGTTTAGCGGTGAGACACTTCTACAGGCGTATTTAATAATTATAAAGCTCCCTCTTTCTACTGAAATAAGACTTCGTGACGTAATTGAGTTATCTCGTCCCAGTTTTGGTTCCTATTATAAACAATTAAATGCGGAAATTCAGCCGTGGTCCATTGGGGCCACGCCTTTATGTGTTAAAATATGATTCGGGTGTAGGCAAAGCTTCTGATACACCGCGTATTTCGACTCTAACATAATCCGCTCTGTTGCTTTATTAGCATCCGTTCAATTTCAGTCATCTCTAATGTATTGTTCCGTTATAAACCCTAATATAATTAAATTTCTTCCCTCTAATCGCCACTTTAGTTAAACACTAGAATCGGTAATGAGATACCTTATAGTAAATGGAGAAAGGTCGGCCCTAATTTGAATAAATTTAGACCCTTTCTCGAATCTTATTATCTTGAGAATTTCGTTAATTGAATTTTTTCATTCGTAATAGAATTATCTTGGTTTTTACTCAATTTAACCACGTATCTGAGTGCTTTTTTTTTTCTTCCACACCAATTATCTTGCTTTTAACCATTTGATTATTTTTTTTTAAATACGTTTTTGGTTTTCTTAAATTATAAAACTTCAACTTTCATATTAATTTTTTATAATTTTAATACCCCCAGTTGTTAGATAATGTTTAAAATATTTAGATTTAATTTTCATTTAATTGAATTTTTCCTCGTATTTTGAATCATTTTTAAAATTATATTTTTTTCCAGAGCTCTAAGATAAATTTTATAATTCACTGCATTTTCTCTGGAATTTTGAAATTTATTGAATTTTCAATGAAATTTGAATTAATTTTGAAATTTAATGAATTTCCCTGAAATTTGGAAATAATTTAGAAATTTTCTGAATTTTCCCTGAAATGAATTCCAATGAATTTTGCTTTATATATTGAATTAATTTTAAAATTAATAGAATTTTTCTCTCGTATTTTGAATAATAAAAAATTCCAGAGATCTAGAATAAATTTTATAATTTCCTGAATTTTCCCTGAAATTTTAAAACTTTTTTCAAAATTCACTGAAATTTCCTTGAAATTTTGAATAATTTTTAAAATTATCTGAATTTCCCTTGAAATTTTGAATAATTTTTAAAATTATCTGAATTTCCCTTGAAATTTTGAATCATTTTTAAAATTATCTGAATTTCCCTTGAAATTTTGAATCATTTTTAAAATTATCTGAATTTCCCTTGAAATTTTGAATCATTTTTAAAATTATCTGAATTTCCCTTGAAATTTTGAATCCTTTTTAAAATTATCTGAATTTCCCTTGAAATTTTGAATCATTTTTAAAATTATCTGAATTTCCCTTGAAATTTTGAATCGATTTTAAAATTATCTGAATTTCCCTTGAAATTTTGAATCGTTTTTAAAATTCAATGAATTTCCCTTAAATTTTGAATCGTTTTTAAAACTTCTCTTTCGAGACCTTTTGGATGAAATGAAAAAAAAAAAAAAAAAAAAAAAAAAAAAAAATTAGTTTTAAATCTTGGCAATGATCTTGGTAATAAGAATGCAGGAAAAACTGGCTTAAAGTATTAAAATGCAATTGCAAAATATGTAAGATTTTTAAATCTAATTTATATCTTCGTGATTATACCCTGTAAGCTTAGGATATATTTTTTCCTCGTAAACCGACGTATTAAATAATAAAAATCCTTTTGTTTAGATATATAAAAGCCCAATAAAAAAAATCGCCTGCTATCAGCACTCCGTCTGTAAATACATCTACGTTGAGGAAAGATTTACAGAAAAGATAAAACTGAAGCGCATTTATACATAATATTAAACCCTACGGTGTACAAAAATAGTTTAGCCAACTGCTCTTGGCTATTCTGTAAAATTTGAATCAATTTAACCATTTAAAGAAAGCAACTTTGCGATATCTCATTCAACTAAGGCCTTAAAAATACAGTAAAACCAAAGATATCGTATAAACGTGCGTCATAAAATCACGTTTTAAAACTTTTAATATAAAAAATGCTAATGGATTTATAGGAGGAGGAGTTCTAAATACAGAACTAAACCTTCTCTTAATCTAATGAACCTGTCTTCCGGTTATTTTTAAATATATATATTTTTCTTACTATTCCAAAACCTGAGTAAATTTTTCATAAAGAGCATGATTTAGGTGTTTAATATTCTAAAATGTTCTTAAACAGGCTTAGCTATAAGTACCCGGAAACCAGCATTATTTTTCATAGTATTCATAGTGCTTAAAGTTAGGCTGTCACTGTTTTTTCATTAATTTCAAATGGCAATTAAGTAGCATTTTATTCATACGTATGTTAAAAAAAAAAAAAAATACATATTTTATAATCGCCATTTTAGGAATTTTTAAAATAAAAATTCCCCGCAATACTACGTCATCACTATGGTCACGTGGCTATTGTAGAGCCCACAGTGGATTCTCGAGCGTTCTGGCGCGTAATAAGTTCGCTTTCGCGTGGTAATTATCGTTAATTACGATCCAAAAAAAACCACGAAAATTACTTTTATATTTTTTGGACATTTTCATTTTGAGGTTTCTTAAGAACACGTCAACTCAGAGGAATAAAATGATAAAACTAATAAAATATATTCGAAAAAAAAAAGTGACAGCCTCACTTTAACAAGCTTACTTTGCGTAACGTTTAACCTGTTCTTCCCGGAAATGTTTACTTAAGGAAGGTTGTACTGTCTTTACAAAAGATAGAGCGAGGGGATTGTAACTTCTTAATTGAGGTTTGAGAGAATTTTTAAGAAAGCTTTGAAGTATCTCATTAAAGAATTCTATATAATAAAAAATTTGCAGACTTGTAAATAGTTAGTTTGTGATTCTAAAAGATACTTTTTGCGGTATTACTTACAAAGTAATCAAATTCAGATCTGATTAATTACTATGTACAAGTCTGATATATCGTAAACACAAACGTATCTATATACTTGCTGCTTGTTAAGCCTTTGCGAATGATTCTTATACCATATCCGCACAAATCCTTTGGAAACCCGCAAAAAACACTCGCGAAAATGCGCTTACAAATAAACAATTCCGCCCTCGAGTTTGATGTTTCTTTTTTCCCCTAGGGAACACCCAAATATATCCTCTTTAGAAGTCGAAGCGTGTATTATTAAAATACTTGCTATCCTAGAGGGACTTTCGGGGGAAAAGAACTCGACTAAAAAGACTTAAGTACCTATATGTTCCGCACAACAGGCTAGCATACGATTTTTTTCAAGTTCGGGACTTAAGGCAGTGAGTCGGTCGGATGCTCGACGGATCGGAAGATCTCGAAAGACTCAACCTTACGGGACTATCTCACACACTCTCTCTCTCTTACTCTAGTTTTTCAGTTTTGCTCCGGAGCTTCTTTCCCATCCTTTGGATTGCCGACCAAATGAGTTCAGTCTCTGGCCGAGGTCCAAATTCCGATCCCAACGGTATAGAGAGCGAGAAAGAGAGAGTGTGTGTGAGAGAGAGAGAAAAAAACAAGGTTTCACCCTTACCTCAGTCACGTATAGAAAATAAGTACCCCTTTTTACTCTTCGTGCAATTTTGTTATTTCGTGTCCTAAGTCATCACCCGAAACGATCGTATTGTGTGGGTGCGAGAAATCAGTTTTTAATTAGGCTAGTCTTTTAAACCAAAACCATTTTGAAATTTCAGTACTTGATAAGTTACGCACCACGCTTCCGATTTCAAGACACGGTGAGAGTTCGTAACTTCATATACGCTGATATTTAAACCTGATTCTGATTGTATGGGAAATCGTTGTTTGCAGGGTTTGGGGGGTGATAAGAATTTAGTGTATTGTTCGATTTGTTTTAGGTAATGTGTACAAAGCTGGTTATTTCTTACAGTTAATTCAACTCGATTTTGGCAACAAGCGCGTATTTAGGTTCTCTTTATATCAGACGTTACCAAATAATAGAGATAAATTTTAGCCTAGATTTCTACGTATTGCCAACTGTGGTAAACTGACTATAACAGGGTTTTTCTTCATCCCCAATATATTTCTTTATTAACTCAAACAACTCTAAAAAATTGTACATCCGATTGTTTCATGGACCGATTGATTGCGTGAAAAGGAAACGTCTTTAGGGAAATAACGGAAATCGTTTTATCTTAAGTTATTTTTCAACTAATTAAGATTAATTAAAACGATTAAAATTTTACCAATTATGTAAGTATATTTAACTGATATAATTTTATGATGATATAAAAGCTACGCTCCCGTTTTATATTGTTGTATCCAGAAGTTTTTCCTATTCGATATGACTGTCTAATAATTTAAAACAAAACTAGACCTACATACAGTCAAGAAGGATCAGATAAGGAGAGGAAAAGTGGGAACGGCGCGGCTCCTACTGCGTCGGCCTAAACTCCCACTCTAGGAGAACGGGGTAGAGATGCTTCGTGGTAAATTGTTGTCACGTGGGTAAAACGAATCCTTTATGAGACGCGCTAGCTAGCGACCACGTGACAACAGTTTACCTCGAGAATTTCCTATACCCCCTTTCCACCCGAGTGGGAGGTTGGCTCTTCTCTCTCTAACTCAACGCAGCCCCACTTTTCCTCTCCTTATCTGATCCTTCTTGATACAGTTGACCTCAACATTTTACAAACGTTCTAATGTGAACTCTGATCTCCATGATCAAAGTCATTGGTCGCTAGTCCATCGGGAGTTGAGGATATCTCCATGAATCCAGCTAAGCATATCGTTGTAAACAACGTTTCGGTCCATTAGAAACATTATGTTAAGCCCTTTTTGATTTGTTCGTATAGTTTTAAGGGTTATGACGTTTGTATGTCAGTCTCTAAAGTCAAGAAAGTATGCGGGATATCCTCAGGCAAACCCCGGGCTATATCTTAATTCAAGGTTACGTGAAAGGCGGGAGAACATGGTTTATAAAGTTCCCGGTCCCTCTTTCACTCGCCGTGCAAATTTGAAAATGAAATGTTTTTTTTCCTAAGTAAAAAAGTATAATCATCCTCTAGTCTGTCCTCTCAATTTATCATTAAAGAATAAGGAAATTTTTAAACTGTCAGTATGATGTTGAGGAAAGTCGGTTTGTACGTCAATAACGTCGAGAATTAACCTTGGATTTGTATTTCTAAGTATCAATTATAATATTGTATTGGGTAGCTAAGGATGAAGTTAATACTTGCTTGTAATACTCGTTCCAATCCACTTATAATTAAAATACTTAAACTTCTATTATACAAGATAAAAAGTTACTCCATTATATCCGAATTTACGTAGGTAATTTAATTAAGTACCATTATCAAAATTATAACTGGACCTATAACGTTTTCATGACATCACAATCTTGTCATATAAAACTGAAACTTGATATTTTCTTTCAAATTAATCAAAATTTGACAACTAGTGTTCTAAATGAAACATTCCCTGTTCTAATTTTAAAGAAAATGGGTGCGATAAAAAAGCTCGAAATATTTTGTTTCTCACCGCGTGGT
Source organism: Odiellus spinosus (assembly GCA_963920705.1). Lineage (NCBI taxonomy): Eukaryota > Metazoa > Arthropoda > Arachnida > Opiliones > Phalangiidae > Odiellus > Odiellus spinosus. The sequence goes on along the minus strand of OY987228.1, from coordinate 17,956,126 downwards.
CGGTCTATTTATATCAAAGTGTGGGTATATTTGATTATCCTCTAAGCTTAGTAACGTTTTACCGAGTATTTCACTCAAAATATCAGCCCAGAAGTGACCTACTAAAAAATTGACAATTTTACAAGCCGCAGTTTCGGTCCAAAAACCGATTTTAAACTTTAATTGTTGACAAACTAATAAAAAAAAATATAGAAAAACTCACCAGAGATGATAATATCTGGGACAGACCAAGTACTTGGGTTATATAGACTTTGGCTAAATTTGGAGAGAGTAGTACGAGAAGACATGGTGTTTACCATAAACGCGGCCCACTAATGCCAAACAGACCTTGCGCGAGTCAACAAGTAATGAAAAGTTAAAAAAAAAGAACTGTTTTCTAGCTTATTATTTTATATATATAATATCAACGTTAAAACCGGTCTGGTGGGTTGAAAAATAAAAAGGATATAATAGAATCGGAAACTTTTCCTCTCTAATTCTAGTTTTACTTTTTATAATGCGTCAAATGCAGTATAGTTTATAATTTTTTCTCGCCCTTGGTTATTTTTAATGCGATGATGACGCGAAGATGGGGAGAGTTAAAATCCATCGCGTCGATGCGAAATTTGTATTTTAATTTAAAAATAAGGTTACGTTAACTCGAGAGCATCTTGTTAAAGTGAGACTGTTACGGATTTTTCATGAACTAAAATGAAATTTGAGTATCATTTTCAGAAAGATCGTTAAAAATATATATACATATGCCGTAGAAACAAAATTACCGGAAAAGTAAAATTACATATTTTATAATCGCCATTTTCGAAATTTTTAAAATAAAAATTCCCCCGCAATACTACGTCATCACTGTGATCGCGTGGTACGTTCTACGTCATCACTATGATCGCGTGGTAAGTACTACGTCATCACTATCATCGCGTGGTTATTGTAGAGCCTACAATTGATTCTCGCGCGTTCTTTCACAAGTGATAAGGTCGCTTTCTCGCCGTCTTTTTCGTATAAGTACTTTCGTATTAAAATTATGGTTAATTACGTTCCAGAAAGAAACTAAGTCATATATCGGAAAAAAAATTACATATTTTTGTCATTTTAATTTAGAAAAAAATGGTGACAGCCTCACTTTAAATAGAGCTTGCATGTGCCTCCTTGTGAATTAAATACCTTAAAGAGGTTTCTGTTAGTTTTCCTACAATCATATGCCACACCATTACTGTAACAAAGAGTGGGTCAATGGCCCGGGTCACTCGAGAAAACCTTGGTCCCAGACGTGACTCGGATAAGGTTGAGTTTACTGACCTTTTACTAGCCTTTGTTCATAACATATGGTTATGAATTTAAGAAAAATGAAAACATTTTTAAAAAATATTTAAAGTTGGTGCTAATATGTGTTTTTATGAATCTTAAATACCGCTGAAACTTCCGTTCATTTTTCATGACCATCGAGAATTGAACTTTATATAAAACTCCCCATTTTGATTACAATAATTTTAAAATTAATATATATTTTTGCAGGAAATCGTTTTTAAAGTTTATTTGAAGTTAAATAGGTTTTTTAATTCATTTTTTATTCATAATTTGATTTGCAATGCGCTTCTTGAAATCTATAGTTGAATATAAACTTTGCAACTATTTATAACGAGTATATATAGTTGTTTCTAACTACGTCCGGTTAAGTCTCTAATATGTCATTTTATTTCCAAACCCCAAAGTCTTTCGACTTCAATTATACAAACTATTACGAGACTTTAAACTAATTAAAGCCAAACCGTTAGTTTGCTCGTTTTCTCGAAACCGTTCGAAAACACTTCAGCTTGTATCCCTGCTCCTTACTTTTATCTATCAAGTAAATAAAGTAGGATATCATTCCGCCGTAAGATTTCCTACTCGATCCTCTTCCCAGCTATTCCCAAGGACAAGATTTAAAAATACTTCAGAATCTCTAGAGTTTAAAACCAAAGTTCACGGATTTATTTTTTTTCCCTTTCATCCAAGTTTTATAATAATATTTGACGAGTATTTTTCCGCGTTGTCTGCTTTTTATTTATTTATTTATTTTTTGCTGTATTAGCTTATAGCCTTTCTTTCCCTTATACATTCCATATTTCCATCTGTAACTAAGCTTATCCTTCCAAACAGAAGAAAAATGTACATAAAGTAAACCTCTCTCTATATAAAGTTTGAGCGGAACCCAAATATTTCAATGAAATGTAACACATTTCAAAATAATAAGCAGTATTTTGAAAAATATAGCGAATAACCAAAATATAAATTAATTACGAAATTTGTTATTTTTATATTTCGCAAAACCCATTGCATCTAAAAAATAAAGTAAGGAAATACAATCACAGAGAAGAATATTAATTTAGTAAAAAAAACTTAATATTAATAATAATTTTCCAAGTCAGAGCTTGAAATTATATAAAATAGATAATTCTCTTATTACGACTTCACGCTTGACACTTTTGAAAACGTTTTCAAACTGTTTTGAATGTTAAAATTAAATTTTAAATCTAATAATTTCATTTATTTTGGCAAATGACCTCTTCAGTTGACCCTAAAATTTTACAATATGACCTTTCCAAAACGGTTTAAAAACGATTTCAAAGTTTACAGTGTGAACGGGGGTTTTGTGAAACGTTCGGACTAACGCTAAATTTTACAATTTTGAACTTCTTCCTGCTGACCATCCTTAGGAAAGCTAGAGTATTATTAGAAAATGTTTATTAAATAACTGTTAACTCATACTTGAGTTAAATTATCTTTATTATTAAGTGAAAGGAAACCATATTTCGAGCTGTGGTCGCAATTAAAAATTAGTAATATCAAAAGTCTGATAAGACTTCATACAAAAAGTCCTTAACTGGCGCCCGGTTCTTGCTTTGGCTATAGAAAACATGTAATTTACAGTGCAGACGACGCTAGTCTACAGCACCCAATGAGAACGAGATAGCTAAATTCAAAACTAGCCAATAGCTAGGCGAATTATACGGAAGTCCTGAAAATAGTACGAAGGGAGGTTTCTTTATTTATTTATTAGGGGGGGACAACGTACAAGGGGCCTTGAAGGCCCTTAGTGCACGGGAAACGCCGGATAGTAAAACATTGACAAGTTTCGGGGAATGGAGGTTTCTTAAATGTAAACAAACGTTTAAAAAGGATTAATTGCGATTTAAAAGTTTAAATAGTACGAAGTGAGGTTTCTTAAATTTAAACAAACGATTAAAACTCGGGCGTTAGCTCTTTAAACGATTTTTTAAATCAAGATGTTTCCTTAAACATTTCTTAGCATCAGGAAAATAATTGATATTTCAAAGTTTTTATTCAAACCCAATTCAATAGTTCAAAAAACCTATTACATTTCATTTAAAATTAGTTTAAAAGTAAAATAGGTTTACTTACAAAGTTTTGGGAGCCATAGTGGTGAGAATACCAAAACAATGCAGCAGACGAACATAGTGAAACAACCAACAGCGATTCATGTGGTTAAATCAGGCCAATAATGGTTTAATAATTAATATTGCTAATTAATTCTTGACTTAAAAATTTTCTATCGGAAAAATTGCTTTGAATTTCATTTCTTATTTGTTACCATGACTTTCAAAGTGGTAAAAGATGTCTTATATATGTAAAAATCGGGGGAACTACTTTTTGCAACGCGTAGCCACTAATTTCATTAGATGTTTGGTGAAGTGGCGCAAAAGTCACGTGATTTTAGGTGCCGCTTTACAGAGATATCTGCCTACGCGTAGAAAGGGGAAAGCACTGAAAACAACACGTTTCAGGCCCCTGCGCCAGTTAAGGACTTTTTGTATGAAGTCTTATCAGACTTTTGGTAATATTTATTTTCGTCATCATCGGTTGAGTTTTTAACATAAATTAGAAATCTTTCCCATCAGCTGATCTCTTCTACGCTGAGTATATTACGAACTGGATCTTTACATCGATTTTTAAGCACGGTTCTTTCCGTGCTTCCCTCTGGCGATGTAACCCTTTCTTAAACTTTATTTAAAAACAAAGAAAAATATTCCTATTACTAAATTTAATATAAATCATATTATCGGCGTATTCTATCACGCGATTTTTCGTTTGAACATAAATCACTTTAAGGCCAGAAAAAAATGTTTAAGGAAAAGAGGGTTCTGAGGCAAGATGTAAAGTTATTCTCTCTCGAAAAAATCTATTTTTAAGGATCGCTGAAAAGGAATTTCTTTAAAATTAAATTAAAAAAAACTCTCTGAATTTTAATCAATCAACTTTTTATGTTAATTTCGCGCGCTTTTATTTACGAGTAGAAATAGTGGGAGATATCTGACAGTGAACAAAAAAGGATTCACAACCGATAACTGCGTTGTCATGGTAACGGGCGAAAACAGGTAATTCGATATAATAGAAAGCCTGGGTTTCGTATAAACAGATATATCTTTTCTCACTATAAGGAAAAACTACGCAAACCTTGGGCACTAGGACCTTACAAACAATTTTTGGGGAATATAAGCGTTAAATATTTCTATGAAAAATAAATATGCTCCTATGTCTGTTAATGGTACTGCATTATTCAGGTTTCCACTAGGCGAATTTTGAGCGTTTTTCGCATATTTTAGCGGAAAAGGGAAGAAAAACACATTTCCAATTTTTTTGGGCGAAACAAGTGATTTTTTATCGATTCCTTATGGTTTAAATGGGCCAAATTCACCAGTTTAAAAATTTACAAACAAATATTAAACTAGAAATCAATTTAAAACTTATCCGGAAAATAGGCTTAGCTGGATTCATGGAGATCCTGAATTTCGTTAAATTGATGGGTCAGCGACCAATGAGAAAAGGTCCGTCGTTAAAGCGAGGTCTCCAATAGAGACGTCCAATAATATTCGATTGATTTCTGAACCATCAATGCGAATAAATACAGGATCTCCAAGAATCCAGCTAAGCCTAATTTCCGGGTAAGTTTTAAATTTAATTCTAGTGTTTTAGTTGTTTGTATTTTTTTCACTGGTGGATTAGGCCTATTTAAACGATAAGGAATCTATAAAAAAATCAAGTGTTAGATTTCATTCTCCCTTTAATCAATCACTAAAGTTAATTTTACGGTGCCAAGGCTTAAGAAATATTGGCAGGGTATTTTTTGTCGTCCAATAAAAACTTGCACGCGAAATGATTTAAAGCAAAATTGTGTTTTTCCGCATTTCTTGAGAAATTCTAAGGGCAAATAAAATCGCCTAGTGAAAACCGAGTGTAAAGGAATAAGCCTGGGCGAAGTTAAGGAGTTAGGAAAAAATCTCTACTATACTGTTATAATACTACTTTTAAAGGACTCTAGGGATTTTTTTGGTCATAAAAAAAATGATGGTTAAAGGCGTTACCGTTAAAATTTTTTAAAACTACTACTTCCAGTACATACCGGGACCTTAAAATATTCATTCTTATCTCGGAATTTTACGATCTCGCTAAGCCTTACTTCTTCTTGTATATTTACTAAAGCATTTAGGCCTATTTATTCTTTAAGACGTATAAGGTTTTTAAACGGGCACCGTTGCTCGGCAAATCTCTAGAACGTCTTTTAGCCTCGTTTTCCCGCATAATTAACTTTAAAGCCCACTTTTAAAGGCGTCTTATGTTTCAGAGGAATTAACTATATATAAGAATAGATGGAGGCGGATGAATATATAATGTTAAACATCATAAAGATAAAAGTAGTCACTCATATTCCTTTTGAACACGAGTTTTGTTTAGGTTTCAAAGGCTCAATTTAGACGCGAAAAGTCTATTCATTCAAGTTAAGTTAACGACATTGGGAAGGACCCAATTTCGCGAAGGGGCAGTTGAGGCTTCGTTACATCGTTTTGAAGAGCAAAGGCTGAAACGCTTCTAAAAGGGGTCAGCTTGTGTTTTGAATAACTTACGCTTGGTTGAATAGGTATAAAATGGTTTCTGGGGAGCTGATACAAACTTTGAATGTGATTTTTAAAGTGATTATATCACGGTAGGGTTTTGTTTACAGCTGTACGTGGATTAGGACTAATGAAAAAGGTACGAAAATATCTGTTAGGGAGGGGCGAAACTCTTTTCGTATAGTTATTTCTACTGTCCCAACCCGAATAAATGTTCATTGGCTTAGTCAGAATAAAGTGTCGCGATTGTGCAATCAAAATTTGAAATCGCGGACCACTTGCAAAAGGATTCGTGAACCACCAATTTGAATTGGGAACCGCTCTGAGAAAATATAAAGAATGAAAATTAAGAGAATATATATGATAATTAAAATTTTATTGTAGTAGTTATTTGTTATCAACTTGGGTAGTTTAACCGGTATTTAGTTAGACACGTATATGATACTAAGAATTAATATTTAAATGAGTTTCAGAAGGAAAATATGCACACGATAAATAATAATGAAGAAATAATACCAATATAGGCATTGTAAATGATTTAAAATAAAAACATTTCCTCATAATATTAATATTTTAAACTGCCACATGGCACTTCAAGCCTCTATATCGTAAAAGTAAATTTCCCAAGGTTGAAAGTAACTATCGAAAAATAACAAAAAAAAAACAAATAATTAAGTCCGATCTCTCCAATAAAATTTAAATGTTAAGAATATCATTACTTTGTAAAACCAAGCTTAAATATTACCAGTTACTAATCGATATAATTCAGGATTCTCGTGATCTTTGTTGACTTAGTTTGTAGCTTCCGAAAATGGGTCATTTTAGGAACGGGTGCTTTAATTTTCAACCTTTCCCCTGCGTGGGCTGTATAACCAAACACTGAAGTTTTGAGCCAGAAGGGTGCCTAGATTAGGGAGCCAAATATTTCAATTTGTCTTAATCCGGCCTTTAATGATCTAAAATTCGTGAGAAATTAGGGACAGAGTCACTTTCATATTTTTAAATTAAGTTTTATAATCTCCTGAGTTCAATATACATCCGAGTTCACTGAGTTCAGCCTTCGATTTTGACACAGTATTGAGTTGAACTCTTATGAACTCACAAGTTCATTAGCGCAAAGAGTTGAAAACTTACGTACACCTAAGTTTTCAAGTGCAAGTTTCCTCGAATCAAACCTTAATTAAAAATGTCTTAATCCGTTTCGCATATGGTGTAGAAAACGGATGAAATATACTAATATTTAAGGTATAGGTTAACGAAAAAAAGAAATTAATCGGAAAAAAGCACGGCATTTAGTCTTTAACTCTTCAGTTTTTCTTTTAATAAATCATGCGCCTTAAAAAAAATTAAAAGGGAGTAATTTGGGTTCCTGTAAATTATAATAAATTTCCTTTCTTCACGCGGTTGCTTAACAACTTACTTCAGTGTGCTAAGTAATAGCTCGGAGAGAGAAGAGAGAGAGCCGCGAAAAGGACATATTCACAAAAAAATGTTTCACGCGATGCTAGCTTGGGCCTAATCAGACTAAAACGCTGTATATAATGTCTATATCAAGGAAGCTGGGAATGACTATTTTCATCCATATGAAGTTTAAAATTGTGTATCAATCCGCCTCAGTATTTTCCCGTTTTGTAAACTTAACTGGAAGTTCCTGGAAGAAGTCGAAGTATATACTACCGAGCTATTTTTACCATTTTTTTTTTTTTTATATTTTTAGCCACACCACTCCCTAAGGGTGTAGGTAGGTTCTTATTTTGTTCCGTGCTGTTAGAGGTCTGAAGTCAGATGTCCCCAGAAATAACGTTAATTGCTTTAATTTAAACGCTAATTATATTAAAATTAAATTAATGAATTACATTTTTCAACTCATTCTATATCCGCCCATCCATCCAAATATTTATATTTACTTTGGCTCCACGAAGTTTCGAACCTGGATTATAATTTTTATATTATAGTTGCGTACTAGTAATAATTAAAATTTATTACATTTAAATTGTTAAAAATTTAATTATTTCATTCAAGAACGCGACTGAAATATAAAGAAACATTAGTACAATAAATTTGAAAAGTTGCGAGAGAGCGTGGCTATTTAGTAGTCATTTTGTAGTAGTTAACTATACATTTCTAGTTAACATTAGTAATTAAGGTGTGGCTATCTATTGGGTTTGACAATCTTGTTATTCGTGCTTTCGGTAAACCGTAGTAAAGTGTAGCGCGCAATTTTCTGGGGGTTAGGTGGTATAGGGGTAATTCTACCAAATTTGGAACAAAGACCGCGAAAAAGAGAGGAAGATGGGGGTAGAGAGTTAAATAATGTGGTTGTTAGAGTACGCCCAAAAGCAACGTGGGTTTCCGGCTTATTCTACGCTCGCTAGCTCTTCTTAGAATCGATAGCTTTATAGGTTGAACGTTACTGCAATTTTTTTTTTGTTCCCGTTAGAATTGTATCCCCTCTCCTCTTCGACCCTATTTGATGATATAAGGGAACTTTTAGTCTCATATTTCATCGCTTAGTTTAGGAGATATCGTCCTTTATCCATTTTCATAGTTCCCAAAATTCTCCGTATTTCTTAAGATCGTACATTTCTAAAAGATACCGCTCTTACGTAACGGTACATTCCATTAGTAAGTTATTTGGACATTAAGGAATATGACTTAGCTTTTTTTCGCATGTTTCATACTAAATATTAAAAATTAATGCTGACTCTCTACCGTAGGTATTTGAGTCGGTAATTTTACTATTACCTCGGTAATTTAACAATTATCAAATACCACAGTTTTACAGTTGAAAATTAACCAAAATGGGAAAAAAAATTAAATATAATCTCATGTTTGTTGTACCATAAATTTCCTCAGATCATGAACCCAATATTTTCCTATAATATCGTTATTATTTCTACTATATTCTCCTATAATTGTAAATAATACCAGAAGCCGATGAAACCCTCCTTTGAAGTCTACTACTCCAATGTTCGATATAGCGCTCCTCTCTGTATGGGTAAAATTCCCAATTTTACGAGTTAGAAGGGGTCCTACTTCATCCCCCCTGTCTACGGAAAATTGGAAATTCTCTCTCTCCACAAACGACGACGTTTTTTGGACGAACTCCGAGGCTGCTAGAGATATTCGCTCGACGAACTCCTGCACCGAAAATCTCTACCGTTAGGAGGCGTACGAATCGCGCCTTGTGAGAATAACCCATACAGAGAGGGGTAGAGTGTAGACAAGACCCGGGAGTAATAGACTTCAAAGGAGGGTTTCATCGGCTTCTGATAATACTCCTATATTTTCCTACTTTCTAGATTTCCTATATTTTCCTAAAAATTTGTAAGATATTTTCCTGGTCGTCATGAAATGGTCAAATGTTTCTCTTTTAAAGTGTAGTTTAAATAGTGAACTTCGGATATAATTCTGGCGTCACGTTTATTTGTTTATGGCGTCTAAAGTCTTTCTAGTCGTATAGAAAGTTTAAATATTGATGTCAATTCGCGCGGTTTCCCCCTTAGGTCACTGTATATAGCTATAGTCTGACCAAATTGCTTTTCCTCATATATGGTCAACGCGGTTCTCTAGTTTCGCGAAATCGACGCGTGTTTAATTCATGCAAACGACTTTGCGAATATACCAGCTTACACGTTTTGTGGAAAAACGCGATAAGGTGCGTGGCGTGATCGTGCTCTCTAATTGCTTTTTCGTTTGTCTCCACCAGACTTTAAACGCTGTCGGTCGAAGGCATTGAGTTTGGAATATAATTTCTTCTATTTTGATTCTTAGTACGAACATCTTTATCATTTATCCAGCGGAAACAGGAGTATATAAAGAACTCCACTTTGAGGGATTGTATGAAGGCACCCGTACTAATAACGTTAAAACTCGCTTATTACATGACTTGAAATCTTGCTTTCTTTTGCCAAAATTCTATCATTTTATTCCTTAAATGTAAACAACGCAGAAAAGGTTATCAGCAAAGGTAAATGTACCGCAGATTCTGATTCGAGACACTCTAGCGGCCGCAGTCGGTGTAATTAATGGAATTTGAAGCGCTACTCTTGGGGGGTTTGGGGAGAAGACAATATAGCCAAGCGCGGCCCGCCTAAATTCCGTCCCTCTCTCCCGATTCAAAATATCGAGGAAGAGTCCAAATCACTCGAGCTAGACAGGGGTGATGGCTAGTTTTAAGTGATGGGTCCTTTGCTGATAATATTAAGCTACAGGGTGTTGCTTACTTTTATGGAATGAAGTGATGGACTTTTGCTTTTGCTTATAACTTCATGGAACTGATGCAAAATGACCGCTTTTAAGCCGGCGTATTAGCCAAAATCTCCCAAAGGTTTTGTAGCAGCAGACACTACCATGAAGTCTTTAGTAGTACTACTCATATAATTAGTGGCCCGAAGAGATATCTTCCGTTGTCTTTCTTGGGTTTTTTCCCCCTAGAGGCACGCAGTTCCGTATTTATAGATCCTTGTTTAATATTTGCTATCTGTTTCTTTTCTATCTCAACAATGAAAGAGGTATTTCTTGTTCCACGCGTGCTATTGTTTTATCGGGGGTGGTTTGTTGATAAAAGCAAGACAACGAATATTTTTTTCCAGATAAGATTATGTACTTATAGAGCTGAGAAAGATACCAGAAATGATATAGACTTTAATATTTAAGGAACGTCGGGATCTCGTAAGGATATCGTAAAGATTTCTCGTATTTACCAAACCGAGAAATATCCTTGAATCATCGAGCCCTGAAAAATCTAGTCCGTTCCTAATATCGGATTTGGTTCGAAAGCCGGGAAAGACTAAACCCCTATAGTTCTTATTGTTTTGAAGAATAAATCAGCAAAATGGAAGAAACTGAAGCGGAGTGATACGCGATGATTGAACTTAACAGGGAAAATATTAGTCGTTGACAATTACCCCTGAACATCAGAATTGCTTGGTATATATTATCAGAGGTATATAATAACCCCCTTCGGGGGGAAGTATGAAAGCCCCTATACTACCAATGCTAAAAATCACGAACAACAAGAGCCCGCTGCTGACTATCTAGGCCACTAGCTCGCGCTGGACTTCTCAATGTCGCTACTCTAGTAAATGGTCGTTGTATAAACAAGACGGCTCGATTTGTGTTTAGAACTTCCTGTCTCAGGAGTCAGGCTGTCTGTTAAAATGGAGTCGAAGGTTGACTGCAGCTCGCAAGTTCTGGAAGTGTGCGTAGGGAAAATTTTGTGAGGCTCAAAATCGTGTAACTATTTTTTGGGAGTAAAGCGGTGTGTCGATCCGCCGCGATTTACGCCGGGCACTTGTTGTTCGTCGATTTTGCCTACCTTTCATACTTCCCCCGAAGGGGGTTATTATATACCTCTGATATTATGTAACGTTGCGTCAATTTGTTAACGTATCAGATCGAAATGATTAGTTTCTTATTAGTTTCTCGACGAATTATAGGGTAGAGATTAGTATATGTTTCCGTTTTCCCTTTTCCACGCGTGTCCTTCTGTCGCTTATCAGGTATATATTTCTAATAATTTTATTTTAAACTATTTTGTAGTTAAGAAATATGCCTAGTTTCTAGTATATAAAATATAGAGCATATTCATTCAAAACCTTAATTGGTAATTAAAATCTATGATTGTAAAATAAACGTTATGTTTTTTCAAAATTATGACGGTTTGGTATGTAGAGGTGGATTCAGTGGGTAGGGTAGAGGCTTTTAAAATAGCGTTACCCTTTTCAGCGTGTGTCAAAACAGCGCTTGTGTCTCAGAACAGCGGATTTTTCTTAATATTAAAAAAATAATCCAATTTAATCTAATCCGCTTTGTATAAATGCACTTTGTTACCATTGTTTTGAGAATCGCTAATATAGGAAAGCGCTATGAGAGGGGGGTGCATTTTATTACTCCTAGTATACACCAAAAATAAATTATTCTAAAGTATTAGTTTAAACCGGTAGAAATATTTATTAACACTGAAGGATAGCGCACTTTATTTGCGCAAAATAATTTACCATATTGAGTTATATTAAAAGTGCGAAGCAGGCTTATTAGTAATACTTCGTGCCTATGGTATATTCTTGATGAAATGAACTATTAAAACGTGGCTTCTCCCCCCTGGAGAGATCTTTACGTAATCCTTTGTGTCTTCTACTAAACGCGGCTATAAAGCTGTAAGTTACTCATATTAGAATTTTGTATAGTTTTAATATGCAAGGCTTGTCTTCAAATTTCGTGTGACCCTTATAGGATATTTTTTAGTATATTTTTTATTACTTGTATGTTCATATAAAAGCGAAAAGAGTGCGGGAGAGGTACCACTACCGCTGTTGTTAACAATCTATTCTCTACTCCTACCATTTATATCTAGCTTAAAACCATGTAGTGGAACGGAAGGTAAAGAAAGGAAGGGGAGAAACCAAATTTGATTCTTTAATATTTTTGCCAGCCTTTGTATGAATTGGTTATAATATGGTATATATGTATTGATCAATCAGTAATAATCCATCGGCTGTAAAGGGTTTTCTGTATTTTCAAAGACTCGAGTCCTACACAGATAAAATTATTTTATAACTTTGTACATGCTGAAAAGTTTAACCGAATCTAAATAAGTTTAAAGGAAAGCTACAAGTTTAAAATGGAATGTCTTTCTATACATTTTCAGAAACCGTTAAAATGTAATTATAATGTTTGTGTAGTAATTTTCCAGACAAGATTTTAATGTTTAACGATCTAAAATTAAGTCAAATTTTAATTTCAGGGAATGTAAAAATTCGGAACCATCTCGTTAACATAACTAAATAACGGCGGGTCCATTTTGATTGGCCCCTTTTCTTTGAAATTCAAAGCCGACTTAACTTGAAATTTAATTAAAATGACTGCCATTTTTAGGCTGGAGTTTTCCTTTTACAAATCTTGGGCTTTCATCTCTTTATGTTTGAAGTTAAGGCGGCTTAACACTCAACGTTAAACCTATACGGAATAAAAGTAGTACTCCAAATTATTTTTCAGACAACATTGATATTCCACGCAACACTGTAAATGATCCAATACTCGAAGGAGGGGGAGGAGGATATAAAACTCAATTTGTGCTCTTTTGTTCTCGAACACGAAAGAAATTTCTAAGCCAATATCGTCCTTTTGTTTTTAGGAATAGCTAATTTTTTCTTCTCTTTAATTTTATTCAAAGCCTGGAATTTCTATACTTATTTAAATATCGGTACCGGGTATTCATAAAACGTTTTTATAGTTTTATTTAAAGCCTCTAAAAAAATAAAAAGGGTATTAAAACGGTGCCGTTTAATTTTAGCGATTTACGTGTTTTACTCGGAAATCTTTATCCCTTTAAATAAATATAACAATTTAGGTTTTAAAACTGGGCTGCAAGTAGAAAGTGCTCCATGCTCGCTTTATCCCTCTGTGGTTCTTAGAGGTTTCTACGAAAGTGCCTATCATGATGGCAGAAATTTCAAAATGCAACAATTTTGCATACAAATTAGCCGCGTTCATATTAGGCCTTGGAATCGATTTAAATCGTTTCAAAATGTTTCGCTTAGAGTCGTGCGAACGGGAAACTGTCTTTTCTCGAATCGATTTGATCCGATTTCTCGAAACTGCTTCGGGAACCAGTTTCATATCGATTTGAGTTCAACAACCGATAGATAAAGCTACAATAAATCGATTTATAATGACGCTTAAAATGATTGGTGATGATTTTAATATCGGTTTGATTTTACCGTTTCAAATCAATTAATAAATGCAATTGTGACTGTAGCTAAAAAACTTTTTGTAGAATTTTTCATAGGGTGTAAATTTTACCCTTGACTAGAAGCTTCCTTATAGATGGCGATAGCAGTAATTTTTTAAAATCAAAAATATTATATTTAATAAAAATCTGTCTTCTTACGTTCTCGTGTTGCATAAATTAGTTTTTGCTTTGAACTCTAGGACAGTCTACTATAACCATGAATTTACTGCGCGGACAAAACTTTCGCTGGCTTGTTTTGTTGACTGAAAAGATCAAGTGTGGCAAGCTTTGTACGCGATGTCAATTCAAGTTGGATAATATTGTTTCTTCGTCTTCTCCTTTTTAAAATGAAAAGGCAGTGCACTGAACACAACTATCGAACCAAGTCACGAGTCAGTGTCTTGACTATAGTTTTGGTAGACATATACATGGGGGAAGGATTTTTGCTTCTAACGCCTTGAAAATATTGACTTTTCGAAGACGCCACACATTCAGGAGCTTAACACTTCGAAATTAATAGGATTATTAGTAAAGCAATTTTGAATCTCTTTTCTTAGAGAGGCGCGAAAATTGGGTAATTTATATTGGGCTCGAACCAATATTTTTTAGTCTACGAAATAAATTTGTAGATTAATTGTTTGGCCCTACTTATAGATAAATTATTTCAATCTCAAAATCTTTGTGGAAGTCAGATGTTTTCAAATTAATGTCGAGTTGACCAAACGCGTATCATCTTATAAAGTATTGTACGAGGGGGTTAATCGATGTTCAAGCCTAAAGTGATTACGTAAATGATTACATATTTTCAATTGGTAGAGTGGCAAATTTCATCCGTGAGTTGTTACATCTATCCGCTTACGTTTCTCTTCACAATTCGAGACCGGAGTATTTTCCTATATATATTATCTAGCGCCTGTAGAAGTGTTCCAACCTTGTTACATCACTGCTCAGTGTGAAACAGCGGAACAGGGGCATTTTAATTTTTCCGTTTATTGAGGTAAATTATTCGAAAAAATTCATATTTGTATGTCCAGCTCCCATTTGCAAATGTTGCCCAACTTTTACCTATCCTATTAGTTTGCTTACAAATCCGTAACCTTTGCCTAACGTCCGCATATTCTTCTAGTTTTGCAAGATTGCAAACAAAATCTCAAAACTTTTCCTAATAGTTCGTCAAAATTAATTTTGCAAACCAAATTTACAATTCTTGACTCCTAGTATGTCCTCCACGAGGTTATAGTACTCTTTTGTTTTATTTATTAACAATTTTTAAACAATACAAATATGTAAACGAGTTTTTGTTAGTATACTTCCGAATTATTTCAACATATTTATTTGTATTCCCTTTAGATGGAACTGTTTAATAGAAAAATCGATCCATTGATTTACTATATAAATCCTCCGTAATACCCCCACATCATTAAGTCTATAATATTAAGACGAGCTTAATAGATTAATAGTAAGAAGGTTAATGCGTTACACCTTGGCCTCTAACGTAAATGACACCTATTTTTTATGAGCCTTACAGAATGAATAGGTGTTTGACAAAAAGACTATTTTATTCAGGGCACGTTTTGTTAGTTCTGTGCTTCATCATATTGTGTAGTTTGGTATTTTTATATTTGTTCAGTCCAGTGGCCGGCCATATGATATCGACCACGTTATGGCAATATAGAGCCGTACATAGTGATTTTGGGCAAAGCCGGCAAAGGTTATTCCCTTGGCAATTACTATGCCTTATATTTTTTTTTCCCCCGGGGGAGGGTCTGAAAAAACTAAAATTGCCCAGTTTGGAAAGAGTGAAAAGCGGTTTTCGTGGTTTTTGCCTCTCCTATATATTAAATTACAACCATGGTAAGGAGATAGTTTCTATAGAAATAACAATATCTCTATAGAAACCTTAGAAGGTTAGGTTCTTTATAAGATTGTAACTGAGTCTATCCATTTTCAAGCGAGAGCAATTGACCTCGTACGAAACCACATATATAGGTTCAAAGAAACGGAATAGAACTTCTGGTAATTCAATTGGTAAAATGAGAAACACTGCAATAAAGGGGATTACCACTTTTTCCTAAAGTTTCGTTGCTTAAAAATTAATGGATTAGAAAAGACATAAACTATTCACGATTTTATTTTGAGTTTTAGGTTAATGCATAATGTTATTATATAAAAAAAGCCACGAGCAATAAGGAAAATTTGACTGTATGAAATATCATATTGTTTTTCAAATTTTGACAAGATATTCTTTATATTTTAGTACAATAGTAGTGCGAGTCTCTACTATCGGCGGTTTGATAAGATCTGAAGATAATAACAACCAAATTATGTGCCATAATTAGTTTTGTTCAATTCTGTAAAAGAATTTATAAAAATTTGCAGAATACATCGCTCCCATATTCTTCTGTACATTTTCTTGAAATTCTCAATATATATTATTCATCAAACAATAAATTACAATATCCCTAACCTTTTCTAGAAGGTTCTAGAAGGTTTCATAAAACTCTAGAAAGTTCTGGAAAGGTTTGGAAAGTTCTGAAAAAAAAAAAAAAAAGTCTAGATGCTGGATACATAAAGCGAAGTTTGTCTCGTGGTTCTATTTTTGTATTGTGTAAATAGTTTGATGCAATACGTGGAAACCTTTGATCTTTTAATATGACTATAACGAAGATCAGAAGCCGATGAAACCCTCCTTTGAAGTCTACTACTCTAATGTTCTATATAGCGCTCCTCTCTGTATGGGTAAAATTCCCAATTTTACGAGATCGGAGGGGTCCTACTTCATACTCCCCTGTCTACGGAAAATTGGAAGTTCTCTCTCTCCACAAACGACGACGTTTTTTTGACGAACTCCAAGGCTGCTAGAGATATTCGCTCGACGAACTCCCGCTCCGAAAATATCTACCGTTAGGAGGCGTATGAATCGCTCTTTTTGAAACTAACCCATACAAAGAGGGGTAAACAAGACCCGGGAGTAATAGACTTCAAAGGAGGGTTTCATCGGCTTCTGCGAAGATACAATCAACTCTAAATTATAATTGCATTCATTATTATCATCGTATTCCAAAAATTCCATTTTACTTCTCGTTATCATTACCGGTTATGTAAAAATATAGCCTGGGTGTGTGTATTGTATACTGCACTCTGTATATTGAAGGTGCGAATCATTTTTCTCATTAGTTCTTTTCACGTTATGCCACGCGTAAAGGACTTATTCCCTAGTTTAATTAATGGCCCCATAAAACCTCATTCCTCTTGGGTAAGCCACGCATTTCCATAATTAACGAAGAGTATATACGAAATGAGTTTTTAAAAAGTTTCTAGTTGAAATATAGTTCGGTCGAATTTACCATTTAACCACATAGTTTATAAATCCTATAGACTTTGAATACAAACTTTCCCTATAAGTTCTACTCCGCTATCTGATAAGGGCTAAACTACATGGTATAGTGTTGGAAACTCAAAAACGAACCAAACTATCCCTCAAAAATTAAATTTCATAGATGCAGAAGGGGCTACTTTAAAGCTTATCATAAGTAAATGAAACCCTATAAGTAGCCAAATTTATAGGGCCTTGAACTTCAGGTTTGGTAAAAATCTAGCCTACATTCCTGTGTCATCTAATCTCGATAGTAAAACTGTAACGACACTACCGTCTAGAATACTCTGATAGTATACACTTAATTTTGATTGTGCCTTCCAAAAAAAGCATAATATGTTGATTTTTCTCTCCTCTACCGGTGTGGGGGCTGCTTTTGACTATTTCCCACCCCCCTTCTTTTTCCCCTTAAAGCGTCATTATTTGACGTCATTATAGTTTCTTCTTAGTCTTAGATCACCAGCGACCAATGGAGCCACTTCATAAAAATTCCATACCCTTTCCCTCGTGGACGTTTTGCTGCTTAAACATTTATAAGCATTGGCGTCTGGATAAACAGGATGTCAGGCGTCATAGAAATGGCCTATTTGGTTACTTATAGGTGTAATTTACTTTTGGGCTTAGTTTATTTTTTTGCATTCCGGAGATGGTAAAGGGTTTTTGAAATATATATTCGCGCAACAAGAAGTAATAAGAAGTGAAAGGGGAATCCGGTAATAGCTATATACGTTTTTGGATGGTTTCCGTATAAGTTCCGTTCTATTCGTAACCATGCATCGAATATAATCAATTTGAAATTTCATTACGCGCGGAGTTAGGCTCCCTCTTATCTCTATGTTTTGGTTCCAGTGATATACCAAGGAGTCAATAGTTATGTACGCGCTGACTGTAGTACTATAACATCTTGAGTTT
The DNA here is from genome assembly GCA_963920705.1 of Odiellus spinosus. Classification (NCBI taxonomy): domain Eukaryota; kingdom Metazoa; phylum Arthropoda; class Arachnida; order Opiliones; family Phalangiidae; genus Odiellus; species Odiellus spinosus. The sequence goes on along the minus strand of OY987228.1, from coordinate 17,938,218 downwards.
CGACTCCCTATTTTTTTCTGGGGTTGCAATTATTATTTTTTCAAGAGTGAGAGAGCTATCCTAACTCGGCCTAACTCGCGTGAAGTGGACCAAATGCTTCTCTTTCCATGCTCAAAATGGATTTTGGTTGACGATCAAGCGAGTCCAAATGGACCCTTAATACGCGTAGGGCTAGAAAATTCCCTCTGGCTACCGAAAAAAGGGTAAAAGTATATTTTTTGCCAGTATTTTTTGTTAGGGCGCATCCCTAACACGGTATGATGGCGCCGATGAAAACAGTCCTGGCCCGTCTCCAAAAAAAGTTCTAAATATCGACCATTAGCTTTCCTTATTTCCATCTTTAAATGCGCAACGACGTTGCTTCGATATCAACGTTTATATTGAATTTTTTATACGCTACACCCTTAGTATACCCACGTTGGAACTCGAAATGTCTTTCTAAACTGTACGGTTTTGTACATAGACCCTGCGGGTCGTTCCGCTTAGTAATTTTTAAAAAGAAATACGCTTAAGTGACATTTCAGGTTCAAATAAAAGTCGTTCGTGCTTATGTAAAAGCCAATTTTATAACATACAAATCCGTGGAGGAGTTGAACCCATATCAAATTTATCGACTATTCTGACCTTACGCGCTGTAAATTTACTTGTAGGTATGTAGATTTGACATTATTATGGACCATTGAAACCTTTCTATAGACCTTTTTTAGGCATTCTAATGTATATCCTGAAATATGAATAACTCGTACCAAAAGTCCATCATTTTATTCCATAAAAGTAAACACCGCCCCGTAGGTTAATACTATTAGCAAAGGTAAGGGTAAATGTACCGGCTGATTCTGATTCGAGACACTCTAGCGGCCGATGACGGCGTAAATAGCGAATTATTAAGCTCCACTATTGGGGAGTGGGGGAAAGACAATATAGCCAAGCGCGTCATTAGTCGTCATTATACTGTAGAAGGACGCACGACAAAATCGCAGCCGCCATAGGTTTTTCTTGAGATATAAAATTCCTGGATATTATTTAGTTTGCTGGACATAGGGAACATAAATTAATCCGGGATTCAAGGCTTTTCAATAGAACTTAGAATGCTTTCTGTTCCTAAAAAGTATGTTTCGAAAGTCATTTCGCGTAGTCAATTTATCTCTCGTTTACTAAATCCTCGAAAGCTGGTCCAAAATTGCCTTTAAAATTGTTAAAGAGGCTTCGAAATACCGTTTCGCTATAATCTTATTAAAAATAGATACGCTCCAGTTTTGGCGCTGAATATTTAATAATCTATCATGATTAGTGCACTATCTATGATTACGTCTTCAGAGAACGCGCGTCACGAGGTAAGAATTAAATATTTCACTAAGTAAACTCCTTTCCCCATGGGAATTTTAGCGAAGATTCTCCGCATTGCGTTAAAATCGTATCAAAACGGCGTAGTGATGTCAAATATTTCACTCCGGTGCAAAGTGCACGGAAAGTTTACGGAACGTATGGAATAGAAACTAAAAATAAAGCCAGCTCGTTTATTTATTCAACTCGACCTGGTTCGTTTTATTAATATGATTTTTTCCTTTTATCCTACCTGAATAATTTGCATATACTTTGAAATTTTAATTTGGAGCTTTTTGATGCCCCGGAGTTTTATCCGAAGTAATTTTCGTGTTCTTTGAGTTTCAAGATGTTTAAGAAATTCGAAACAATATATGGTTAATTCTATATCTAAGAACTAATATATGACGACTAAGAACGTTCGAAGGGGATCTTAAGTTTCCACGAAGATTAGTGTGTGGTTATTTGTGGGAAAATGAATTTAGTATGTTCCATAGTTTTTGAGATTGGGAGATTTCAATGTTAATTTTCCATACAGAACTTTCAGGGATATCTGGGCTCTCTAGCGCAATTCTGTCTTCTTATACGTTCTTGGGTTTGATAAGTTAGTTCTTGCCCCCCTCCCTTAATATGTGAGAATAGAGCGGATGTTGTGAGCTTTTATGTATGGTTTCGTTAATTGAAGTGAATATTAAATTCTTGTTGGAGTTTATCTTAATGATGTAAGAAAGACCCTGAAAGATAAAAGGAGCGAGAGGTCGGGTTTTTGCCGCACGAACTTTGTCATTATTTATTTATTTATTATTATTATTATTATTATTATTATTTTTTTTTTTTTGGAATTTAAACGAATGTTTATATAGCTTGAAAGAAAATGCTTTAAAAAAATAAATATTGCTAACTTAATCTTTCGAGTTAGCAAACATCAAAGGGCTTAGAACTTATCTATGCGCATAGCTCTGAATATATGGAATTTAAACTAAAATATGCACTACCAAGAGAGAATATTAATTACACTTCAGGATTTATTAATGAGACTATCTGCGTTTTTAAACCCCTTTAAAGTCGCCTTCTTTTCTCGCTTAGCAGACGACGTTGACGGACAAAGCTAGGCTGTGCGCATAATTCCAGAGCAGATAGGGCTTTTAAGGGTAGCTATGTGGCCGCAATCAATTTCGAAAAGTCTATAAATTTACAGGAATAGACAATTCTCATTAAAATAAAGTGTTGGATCAAAATATAACTTCTGTTTTCAAACGGCCTTATATTTCGAAAGGGTCTCGAATTAATTTCGTGATAAGATTCAATCCAACTGTTGTTTTATTTGAATAAACGACATTGTAAATAAAACACGTAAAGAATCAAATCTTCACGTTAGAACCATTCCCATCTTAAGTTTCGAAATTGGATCGAAGTTGTTGGTTTTCTGATGCATTCAAATATAAAATATCACTGGTCTCTTGGATGAATAATATCTATGATGCCAATCATGCCATCCTGTTTCCCATAAATTATGTATGTACTGTAAATATTTCAATACGTATCTATATATTTGATTGGAAACCATTTCAGTTTCGAACGTTAGATAACTATTTTTTTTTTGTATATTTGTAATCCAATTTAATATCGGAAATGCAAATAACTTTTTCACTCCTCTAATGTATATATAGTTTTGAGTCCGAGATTGCATTGAGACCAAAGCTAGACCCCTCGATTATTTCTTAAAATAATAACCATTGAGAGTTTTGCTTTATCACTGGTGAATCATCCGTGTGAAAACTACAACGTACTCCTATTGCGGATTAGATATGAAAACTATTTTAATCTCTCGTAAGATTTAACTTTATGTATTAATCCACCTCAGTTTCGGAAACTGACCTGTTCTTGAATCGTAGAAATAAACCAATCGATTCGGGTGGTTTGTTTAAAAACACACACGCTATCGCGAGATCTTATACTCTTAATACAGTTAAAGTCAGTTAAAGGTTTAATCGTGGTCAAAGCTTCGGTTCACCATATCTCTATACGAAACAAAGACAGAGATATATTAGTAGCCCTATCTTTATAGGTACTAAAAGCTCAAATTGATACCTAGTATAGAATAGTAGTACGTGCATGACGGGGCGGCACCTTTTCCCCTATCTCTAATCCTCGTTCACACCGGAGCCCATAGTTTAAGAATTATCCTCTTTAAAATCATCTTCTCTTAAGGGTTCAGGTTTATTTTTTAATCATCTGAACAGAAGATACCCTTTTATAAGCAGCGTGGCTCCCAATTGGATCGCAATTACATTAATATCAAAAAAGCGTAAAAACTTGTTTACAGCCCAGATTAGTCTAAATTAATTGGTTTTTAAAGATTTAAAGTTTAAATTAAATTTTTTTCAAGATATTAAGTTTCAACTAGCATATAACGAGGCTAATAGTTTAAAAAAGTGCATTTTGTGGGGGGCTAGCGTCGTCTGCTGAAATGTAAGCTTTAAAGGGGTGTTATTATCGAACCGTGGCTCCTTTAAATTCGATTTTAACCGTTTGCAATATTCCAATTTTAATTGTCTGATCAACCTTACACATTCTTTCTTAACTAAAAATTGCAATTGTTAACTTTAAAAATTGATTTGAACATTCAAAACGATTTGAAAACTAGTGACTAGTGTGAAAGTAGCTTTTGTAGTATAAACCTAAAAAAACTCAGCTTTACTTCCGCACGATCAGAATGAGAACAAACTGTGAAAGTTCCTCCCGACATTTTTTTTCCTATTCACTAAATTTCATTTCTTTTATTATCGGAATATTGCCGCTAGCACTCTTTTTCTCATCTCCTAGTGGATTTGAGTTGTAAGGTTGCGGTCTCAGCGATTCTTTCCCTCTATATAACTATCGTATATTCTTTTTTAAATGATCCCCCAATTTCGTAAAGTCTTAGTTCTATTATGACCTGTCTCAATCATTTATAATATAAGACTGGTATCCTTTGAGTCGTCCGTCATACAGCTTAACCCCGTTATACGAAATATAATTAAGTTTTACAGTGATGTGTCAAAGGCTGATTCGTGAACTTTGTGGTATAACAATAGAATAAAGTTTATCTTGAGAATTCCTGACAAAATTATAGTCTATAGTAGACATTCAAAAATATATAGTTCATTTTTCTTCTGATATATGACGTGGTTTATTTCTGGAACATTTAGTTACTATAATTTTCATACGAAAGGTAGAACTTTCTGGATCTTTCGCGCAAGCCAGAGATTTCATTCTTGCAATCAGAATTTTCTCAAATTAAGAAAATTAACGTAGGTATTAAGAGAAGAACTAACCAATGAAAAGCTATTATCGTGATACGTAGATGACCTTTGCAAAGTAGAGAAAAGTTCTTAATTGCTCACACAAATCCAATCCTTTTTCTGGGATTGGAAGATTTCGTGTGCGTGCTACGAAAACATTCTAGGTGTGTTTATTTATTGATCTATTAAAGGTGGTAGCTAATAGTGGTTGAAAATAAAATTTGATAAATTTCCCAATGAAGCTGTAATGAATCTCTTAACTTTCCCACTCTCATCAATTATTCTGTATAATTTTAAAATTTCTGAAACTATATACGTCACCTAGAATATTATTAAATTAATTATAGTTATATATTAGAGCTTTTGGACGTACTAGTCTCTTTTCAATCCATTTCTACGTTACGTCTTGTTGGCATAGCTCCTTTTTTTCAGGCGTTCGCTTGATCTTTCTCTCACAGGATCATTTTTTCTTACTTTTCAAAAGAATGGCGGAAAAGAAAAAAAAAAAACATGGTTGGTAATGTTCCACTTTTTTTTCCATTCTCCCTATTATTTTTCCAAGGGAAACAAGCCGGCTATCCTGTTCTTCAATATCTACACTACATCAAGTGCACAGAGAGTCCCCATACACATTTCCCGCCTTTTTCCAGTATAGGAACTCGGCTTATAGGTTGGAACGAAGCTTTACGCTTCTCATTCCAAAGCTATTTGAAGAATTTAACTACAATAAACGGTAACCCAACGTCAATACCACTTTCATGGGTCATCCAGTGTTTTCCTTCTTTTATCTGCCCAACTGGAATCTCTCAGATTGTGTGTGTGTGTGTGGAACGATTAGGCTTAGCTAATTTCTTTCTCAAACAAGAACTCTTTCCTTCCCCTCTCTCTTAACCCAGATTCGGATCTTAATATTTTTTCCAAAGAGTCAATGTAAAGAAGAAAGAAAAATCGAATGACGACCAGAAAAGAGGGCTTTATACACGTAGATATATTTTATGAGAAGAAGAGTACTTTATATTAAATTATTAATGAGTTATTATAAACGAGGAAAGTGAAATTAAGTCACGCGATCTTAGAAAACGTCTTGAAGATATATTAATGTATGGTATAAAATTGGATTATATTGTGTTTAGGTCGAAGAAATCAAATTTAGGCTTAACTGAATATACTAAAACCCAAACAAAGCGAGTCATTGGTTGAGCTGAATAGATTACAACACTCTTATTTGGATTTAAGCGCAAACTTAGAACATACGATTTTTCTGCGTGACTGAAAAATGATTAGAAAAACACGAATATCATTTTTAAATCAGTGTCTATTTCACCTTGAACTTAGTAAACACTGATCAGAGATTTTTTCGAAGGTCTATGAATTATCCATTACTCAAAATTTATTGACCATAGTGATTAACTTATATTATAATTAAATTAATTAACGAGACTACATACTACTGGTTTATATATTAGTTTATTTACTTTTCTGGGGAGCTTTAGGACGCACTTCATATATATAATTAATATTTTCTTAACGATTTTGCCGATAATGCATTTAAAGCCAAACAAATGCAAAAGTTACATTAAAATTAATTGATTATTACTTAGTAAGTAATGTAAATTAGATACCTAAAGTGTATCATTAGTGTTTTATTTATAATTGGATGAATTATATTCCTTTTAAAAATTTACACTTTCGAAATAATTAAAAGTTAATATAATTAAATCGTAACCGTGGTCTACAAATCTAAATATGCTACGAGGATTTAAAATATAATTACGAATGTTCACCGTATACAACGATTGTGTACACGATATTGGCGAAATTTAATATTCTAAAACTTAATCCGTATTAAAGATCAATCACGAATAGACCAAAGCTACCTCTATCATCACATTTTAATAGTAAAGAGGATTAGACACGTATCTCGATCTTTCATATGATATGGAATTAAAGATTTTAAATCGAACCGCTCGGATTATAAAAGTCTAAAAGACGTGGGAACTGTTATTATTTCTCCCCAGTATCGATTTGCTTTATCTCGATCTCCCTCCAAAATATATAACGGGAAGATTGGACCTTCCTTAAAATGCCTCTAGTCAAGGCCTATCCCTCACTCTCAATTTCCCTCTTCTCTAAAACTATCCGTGCTTAAGGACCGTTTTGAATAAATGGTCAATTTTAAGCGTGACTCATTCTGCAAACAAAACAAAACAAAAACCGGCCAACAGGGAATTGGAAAAACAATATCGACTTACGTGGATCCATGACCCCACCGAATATGTTCGGTAATTCTCTTTCCTAAGTGGTTGAGATTCGGCTTGGCCCTGAGCAGGTGCAGCTAGGGCGCCGAGATGACCCTTAGTGGCCACGACCACGCGAAAGGAGCGAGGGTATGACTTAAACTAACTTCTACTCCTAACCCGCTCCGAGCCAAACTATCCACTAACCCGAAGCGGTTGGCGCGCTCGATTTGATCGCCTATGATGCGGTAGCCGCTGCCGCTGCAGAGAAGGATATACCCCTTCTCTGAAAGCTGGCCTCCAACCTTCTCCGGATACATAGATTTTCTTTCGCATACGCTACGTTAGAGGGCAGCTTGAATGCGCTTTTTTATCCCTTTTTCTCTCTCACTCTCCCATTGACGTAAAAGAATTTCCGTTTCCATCCTGATTTTAGATCAATAGAATTCCGATGTTAATCGAACTTTGTTTCAAACCTGATTTATTTCTTAAAAGAAGAAATATGGAAACTAAGCACGTAGGCGTAATAATGTTCCCTTAGAATAGTTATTTCGGTTTGGGGTAAATCGACATTCTCCCACAAAGATTTTTGTTACGAAACTTTTCAAATTGTAAATTATGGTTGTTCTAAAAGTAATAATAGTTGTTGAATGGATTAATCATTCATTTATGTATCATATATATGCGTGATTAAGGTATTGAATAATTATGATTGTTCCTGGTTCATTTCATACCGTGTGGATTTAAAATTTGCATATTTTCATTAATTTGACAGCCGATGCCATTTTTACATTGCAACAAGCGGCGAGCCTTGCCTTTCTGATAAAACTAATTAAAACTCTTTTTTGACTAAGAATATTCGTGGAATACCCAATGATTTGTAATCTAATTCGATTTTTCAATACACTCTTCGGGATTTAATATCACAGCGCGCTCTTTGGAGCAAAATTACTTATTTTTAATTTTTAATTTTTTAATTTTTGTTGGGATAGTTTCGCAACTCATTTTATTCTTATTATATTTTAAAATAACCGAAAAATCCCTTTTCCGAAGATTCATCCCAATCCGCATCAATTTTATAGTTTATTTTGTCATCAGATGGCGTTAGGGTCTCCGGTTCGATTTTTTATTCAACTCATTGGTGTAGGGGGGCAAATAAAAGATTTCTTCCCTTCTAGTTCTGACGCAAAAGTCGTAGGCTTCTCTCTCTAGTACCGCGTGCGCTTTCTTTGTTAAAACTGTCCGGTATTCTGCCCGTTCATCGAAAATAATTCGAAATATTAAAGTGTTAATAAGGATTAACTGTATCCTAATTGTAAATCGTTTTATATCGTATTAAGTTCTAATCACGATGAATTTTGGACAAGGAGGATCAGCTCCTATATTAGTATTAAGTAAGTTAAGCCTCGGCGTCTCTTAGGCCTCGCGGCGAATCGGCTATCCACGCCTTTTGCCTTCAGTAATTTTTAAGTTTGATATTAAGAAATACTTTTAAGCTCTAATTCAACTGTTTTTGGTTTGTTTTAGGTCAAAATACCAAACGAGAAAGTGGGAGACATGTACAGATTAAAAATATTCAAGCAGCAAAGGTAAATATGCAATCTTTTAATTCGAATTAATATAAATTAAGGCAATGAGTCATGTGTAAATGGCACCGAGAAAACCAATTTCACGGGAAGGGGGAGGTAAAAGGGGAATTTACAGGCGGCATGGCTTTACGTTAAACCTTGGCGGGGCACTGACTGTCTACCTCGATGAAGGGGCCAAGATCTTGAATACTGCCTTTTATGGTAAAAATAGTGGGTAGATGATTTTTAACCCAATTTACGTAGTTATTTTATTTAAATTTTACACCAAATTTTAGTTAGCATTAGGCTGACATTTTTGATTTGGTAATTTTAAATATGGGTAATTGTATATTAACTGTTAAATTTGATTCTAGGCAATTGCCGATGTTATCAGGACTTGTCTAGGACCAAGAGCCATGTTAAAGGTAAGATTTAGTACACGTTTGAAATCATTTTGTAGCGCTTTAAACTCTATTTATTTGGGAAATCTTATTTGAGGGTTTACGTCCGATTGTTTGGTAATTTATTGATTTCTAAATATTAATTAAGCTTGCATCAACCAATCAATATTTAATTCAAAATCCATATACACGTATTTATTGGATGGGGGAGTGTAACCCTTCATTTGGTTATTGTCGAGTTTAATTAATAATTTTCCCCCCGTTTCCATCTGCATTCAATTTTAGAAGATGGCCTTTCGTTCTTTATTAATAAAAGTGGCAATCAAATGACATTTCGCTGAATTCCAAATATGCAACTTGATTATCTAAATTGAACGCTCCCCAAATATTGATTTTTAGTTTAGATGGTACTATATGAAACAAGGTGGTTGTCAGTTTTATGTTCGAGATGTCAGTCTTAATCTCTGAGAGATTTTGGGATTTTCGTTGTATGGGATTTCGATAAGTGTCCGGCTGCTCGCTATAAACGATATTAATATCACGATAAAAGTAAAAAATGGTTTAGCGTGAACCTTTTCTAGAATTTTATATCACATCTTCAGGTAATATTTAAAAGCTAAGAAAGTCTATGACATGTTTAAAGGACAAGTCTTAAAACAAAAGTTTTATATTTTAATTCTATTTTTACTCAGCTTAATTATGTCAGTTGGCGTCCCCCCCCCCCCTTTTTTTTATATCATCCACAATTTTGTTTCATTTAGAATAATTTAGAATAAGGGATGTGAACTAATCGGATATTACTATGGGCAAATCTTGTTTTTGTGTACACGAATGTAGATGGCGCCACAGTCTAGATTTCATTGTTTTCATTTCCTAAACAAGCTGGTAAAGAACCCGAATAATATATTTTACTATACAATTTTCCCTACCATACTATGATACTAACTTGTAGTGAAACCAAAAAAATGATAGTGGGGCAGTCTTTTAAAAATGTAGTTTTTTTAGAACAAAATCAACAAATTATTTACCTTTCGAAGAAAGTAGATCAGTAAAGATCACGTGTTCTTTTAAGTTAAAAATCTAGTGTTACTTTCTAGTTTTAAATAGTAAATATTTTGTTCATTCTTCATAAGCAATCTTTAAGGAATTCACTGGTTCTGTTGTTTACTATACCTCCTTCGTATTTTATGCTTATGGAATTTAAATGAGATCATCAAAACTTTTCCAAAACAAGCCTGTAAGAGGAACGTGCGAAGCTTAGATTTTCTGTCCATGCATTTTTAATTTCATAATTTTATAAAGCTCAATTTTTATCCAGTTATAGGAATTTGTAATGAGATGAACGTTTTTAGATAGCTGCCTGGAGTTTTAAAATGACCCTAAATTTTAATGTTTGCGTACACAAATCGATTTGTATTTGAATTTCTGTTACTTGAAATGCAAAATTCCTCTTTGAAACACTTCAAAATCTAATTTCTGACTGAACAACCCCTGCACTCGTGTAAATACAATCTTTTTCGTCATGCACCCATAATCATTCGACATTGAATTGACAGGACTTGAATTGTGCTTAACGACAAATACGAATAATTATTGAAAAGTAGACTGATATACGATTTAAAACCTTAAACTTTGACCTCTTATAGAAAAACCAAAAAGTTGAAAACTTAAACTACCATTGCAATAACGTTACCAGAGCAAACTGTAAATTATATATTAATTTACCATTGGTAATTTTCCTAATTAAAACAGTAAAGCTACCCGATACCTTTCTCCCCAAAAAATACCTAAAGCTTTTCTTATTTCATTTTTACGCACTCCTAAAGATGTAGGAAAAAATCTCAAGGTTTCATAGACCCCTTTTTTTTTTTTATAAGTTTTTGGTTAAACTAAGGCTTGGTCACGTATTCGACTCGGAGTACAGAGGTATATTCGTTTTGGGGGAAAGTTGACCCAAACTATTTTCTTCTCTGTTACGTTTAACATTGTGTATCAATCCACCTCAGCCTTTCTCATTACATGAACGCCTTTTGAATAGAAATATAATTGTAAAAGTACCTGATTAAGTTTACGAAACTCGAGGCATAAGTCGATTTATCCGCTCGAACGTAGTAAAGGAAGCGGAATCTTTTTAGTATGTATGGCGAAGGGTCCTCCAGTCCATTCCAACCCAGCCCTGCCATATTTTCTTTTTCTGGGTCCCACATTTTGTAACCCCAAGAGACTTCCAAAGTATCCTAGTCTGGGGGGGGGGGGGGCTGTAATCCGCTTTTTTAACTTTAGCAAAATCCTTCAATCCCACAACAGAATTCCAAAACTCCACACAATCCCTGATATACTTGTCCAAAGAAACTATTTTATATTGCCAAATTCTTTCGAATTTTTTTTTTTAAGAATTTCAGAATAGTTGTATGACAATACTTTTCCTCAAAAGTGATTCAACTAAAGGCGGATTGCAAGGGTTTCTTTCTTTCGATTTCCTAGGGTAGTAAAGGGAAATAAAGTTTTATTTGTACCCTTTTTTATTGTTAGGTTGTAAGGATCCCCATTTTTTATTGTTAGGTTGTAAGGGATCCTTAAGTCATGCTTCTAAATATAGTAATTAGTTTTTCCGTCTTTTTTTGTTTTTACGCACTTTTGTTACGGATATAACAACTATTATATTTGTTTAAACAAATTTTATTCTAATTCAGGGAGTATTACTAAATTTACATGGGTTTTAGATTTCCTTCGATTTCCTTCCATTCCTACCCTATTTCTATCCAGAGAAAATATACTACAGGAATAGAAGTTTGTACAGGCATTACTAGAATGGTTTCACCCCCATTTGAGGGATCTCCTTTGCTCCAGTTGATGCCACTACTTACTTCTGATTTACGTCATAACCGGAAATAAAAGAATCAACTTTCGCTAGTGCCATTTTTAACCGCTCCTTTTATACCTGTAGTATATTTTCTTCGTTCTATCACTTTAGAAGTCAGCTCAGTATCTTATTGGTTCCACAATTTGCGTCGTCTGATTCAATTAATACAACCTCAATCAACAATATTTTATATGTTTTATAATTTTTAAAATCAATTGGTGCACTTTGAAATATCATGGAAAATTCACTGATTAAATTTGGAACAACAAAAAATTGGTTTTTCAGAGGTTGTATGTATTATGGGTCTTCTTATCTCTATGATCTGAAAACTCGAGGTGGAATAGACTACAGATATATAATTTATACTTTGTTATGCCCTTTCTAGGAACGAAATATCACTCCGCGCTAGCTTTACCAGTTTATCGTTAGTAAAGGTGTAAGATATTGTAGTGGTAAAGATAGTAAAAAAAAAGATTGGGATATCTGTGTTTTTTCTTTCTTCTTCTTCAATGTACAATCTCGCTATGTTGGGGATAGCACTCGTAATAATATTACCTTCTAGAAGAAGGGTTCTCTAAAAACCATCCCAATTAATGTTTGTTTGCCCAGACGAATAAAGTTTTGGGAAAAGTTAAGTTAGTGGCCTCAATATTTTTTTTTTTTTTTTTTCTTTCTTTACTCGGGCTTGTTATTTATACATCAACTGCACTAAACCTATAAAAAATAGGCCCATACCTGCGTAAAAACCATAAAATCCTTAGTAATGATGTATGGTATAAGGAATAAAAACTGATCCTTCCCTTGAATACACAATGCAGTTCTAAAGCTGGGGGGAAAAAAGATGTGTTATGGTGTCATTACGCGTATCTCGTTCACTCTGCTTTTAGAATATATTACTTCTATGTCAGTGGATGGATTTTAGATTTTTTTAAAGGACAAATTTCACGTGTATCAGAAGCTTATAACCTTATTCGAAGTACAAATTCGAAACAGGCTGACCACATTAACTATATTTTCACCTCCTTCCTATTTTCTCCTATAATTTAATTGGTAATTCCTATAATCTCGTGTATTTATACTTAAGTGTAAAGTTCTTACAGGGCTCCCAGACCACCTATAATACCTATAATTACCTATAATTCTGAAGTGATCCTATAAAAACCTATAATTTCACTTTTTAACCTATAATACCTATTTTTTGGGGAATTTGTTCAATTTAGGTGATAAAATTCGAAAAGAATGATCTATATAACTATAAAAATTATACTTTTGCTTGAAAAAGTGCAAGGTTTCCTCTCCTAGGTCACTGGTAATTATTACTCTATTTTTTTAGAGGTTAGGTAGACTGTCGAGAGTGGGCGTGAGTAGCTAGTAGTGCCAAAGAAAGGCAGAGGGACAGGTCTATAGGCTATAGAATCTATATTGCATTACATATCAGCGAAACCTACCTATAAAACCCCTATTTTTCGAAACTAAAAACCTATAAAAAGTCCTATAAATTGATATTTTTGGACCTATAAATTACCTATATTTTTGGCTTTTAAAACCTATAATACCTATAATTTTTTCTGGGCTATGCGCTGGGAGCCCTGTTCTTAATCATTTCTGTAAGGTGTGTAAGAATTTATCTTTAGTGAAGATTAAATATAAAAAACAGGGTGACCAGACTTCATATATTTCCTATATTTTCAATGTCTTCCTGTAAATTTATATAATTGAACGTTTTTCTCCTATATTTTCCTATTTTTTTCACTTTTTTCGGTTATCAGGTTATTTATTTTCCTATAAATTCCTGTTACTTATCCTGTATTTCCTATAATTTTAAATTTTCAATCCTATTTTCTACTATAATTCTCCTTTAAAATTCCTATTTTTCCTATACAATTTAGAGTTTTTTCCCTGGTCACCCTGAGAAAATAATATACGTTGCCAAATCCGTACGAAGAAAACCAGACGACCTTGAGTCCAAATTATAAATACAATTACTCTTGCTATAGTTAAAATACCGAGCAGTAAGAAAATATTTTCAAAGATTCTGTTTACAAATCTTTCTTTAAAAGAAAGTTAAAAATTGTCTGCCCTTTACAAAATTTAATCGAAAATTCCCCTAAATCAACTTTGGAAATTTTCCAGTTTTCTAAATAAAACAAACAATGAACCTCGTCTGTATCTAGTGTACCGTAAAATTCAATTTAAGCGTAGAACTATTGAAAATCAAAATCTCTCTTCGAAAGACATTCTTAGTGGTGTTTTAGAAAATTTTCCTTGTAAACATTTTAAAGCCCCAAACGTCTTTAAGGGAGGCTCAAAAGGAGATTGAGCTCTTCTCGACTCTTAAATATAGCATCTTCGAATGGTATTACATTTATATTATTATATATATTTAAAGTGAGAATGCATTTCGTCAACAAGTGATTTTTAGATCGATTCCTTGAATCCTTATCGGCTAAAGAGAGACTTAATGAAATAGTGCAATATGTCATATCGTAATTTTTGGGTTTCTTTCGACCCACAAAACAATATGGTCCAATCTGACCACGGTATTTACGGTCACGGCTTTAAAAAAATCTAGTAGGGATGTATACACGAAAAGCCAACATCGTGCCGTGTCTTTCCAACGAAAAATGGCAACTTATGTTAATTAGAACCTTAAGCCAATCAGTGAGCGCTTCTCTTATATTTTCTAAGCCTAATTCACATTCAAACTTTTAAATATTCCGACTCAGTTTTGTAAAGAGTCATTCAGGCAAAATTTGGTCGATAAGGAATCACCCTAATAGACCCTTTGACCAATTAGCTAAGGCTAATTAAGGCTAACTATTATTTTTTGAATAATTCAATAAAAATTCGTCAGTTATGTGAAGGATTATTCAATCTTAATCTTGCGGTAAGAGTGAATTGATTCGTAAAAGAATCTTTGATCAGTTCTGCTTTTTCTTCTAGTTAGTGTTTTTAACTATATCGTCATTGATTTGTCCAAGAATAAATCGATTATAAAAGTATATTTTCCTCTTAGCCACCACTTTAAGTCGGGAAAAGGGGATTCTCTCACACTCCCTCTCGCTATCTCGCATTTAAACCAACAAGAAGAGTGCAATGTCAACCCTGGATAGCGTACGAACGCGCCAGGACTACACTTCAATAGAGTTCAGGGTATCTCAGAAACGTAAACATTCCTTTTTAATAAGCCGATTTAAACATGCGAGTTAGGAGGTAAAATGGGGACTGAGGAAGGCCTTGAATCTCGTTATTAAAGATGTCATTCTTGCCCTACAGGGAATTTACACCATATTTCCCAAATCCTAGCGACGGCGTATCGGTTTTGCCCAGGCGAATTTACCTGATAACACAATATTAAAATTCCTCCTAGTACCGGGCCTTCAAGAGAATCTGTATCTATATAAAATCAAACTCACGTTCAAATTGATATAGGAAATAATTTAGACTACTATATTGCGTTGTTAAAAACGTACTGTGTTGCCTGGGTTAAAAAAAGAGCGTTTGTATTCAAAATTCTCTCCAAAAATTAATATTTTAGAGGTTTAAACCATGAAGCATCAATGTCATTAATTAAAATATTAAATGTTTTCGTAGCTTGACTAGATGCACTTTTAAATAGTCTTAATTTCTTTGTGGCGCTTGATTTGGGGAAATATTCGCAACGTTTCGTATTTTTTCCCCCCAAGGATTTTTCTTCCAAATCCAATTACTAGTAAGCAAACGTTGTGACATTTACAAGGGAGTTCCATGCCTGATTCCCACCATTTGCTTTATGGCTTACCATTAGTGAATGAATATATAACGCCAAAAATTTCCACTTAATCATACTAGAATAAATAAAGAAAGTAGCGTTGTAATAAATGGTAAAAGTTGTTTTCTGGGTTTATGTCTGTAGGCTGATGAACTAAATTATCACCTTCGCCACAGCATATCATGTTCACTATTTTTTGCTATCTGCTAAGAATAATCCCTAGTAACTATTTTTTCTAGACGCTGGCAGTCTAATGCATACTTAGTATCAAAACTAAAAACTCTATTTTGGTTAATACCTAAAGTTACTAATCGGGTTTAATTATAACTCCCTTTTTGTTGCATTCTCATATTGAAATGTACTATATTTTGTATATTGCTATTTCCCTAAAGCCACCATTACATCTACTTAGATCTGTTGATTTTGCTAGGCGTAAAGGGAAACTACGAAACTTTGAATTTATTTTCCGAATTTGCGAGCGAAATTATGAATAAAATCAAAAGTTCATCACTTAATTCCATAAAAGTAACAAACCCCGTAGCTTAATAATATCAGCAAAGGTCCCAGGTAATCGTACCGGCAGATTCTGATTAGAGACACTCTAGCGGCAGCAGTTGGTGTAAGTAGTGAAATCGGAAGCGCCCCTCTTTGGAGAAATTTCGGAATTGGGAGGGAAGGCAACATAGCCAAGCGCGGCCCGCCTAAATTCCGTCCCTCTCTTCCGACTTAAAATATCGAGGAAGAATCCAAATCACTCGAGCCAGATAGGGATGATGACTTTTTTCTCTAATTTTTAGAAATTAATTTAAACAGCAAAATTGTGTCGAATAATTCTTGGAAAATTCTCTACGTTTTTTGGCATGGTATTAATTTTTTTATTCAGGCTGTTTTCCCTTTAAGGGAGTTAGGGTCGCGCGTGTCAATATTGTTAGTGCGTCTCCAAGGTGTATTTTTTTTTTTTTTTTTTTTTTTGGCCTCCGGAGTGTTTGGGTTGGAGGGAAGTAGGGTACTTTAACCCAGCTTTTGCTTTCCTCTCTTTTGTCATATTTTCCTATGAATAGGGGGAAATGGGCTGCCCATTTGTTGTATTATATTACCTACCTCCTTACCGTTTCGCGTGATAAGCTTGTACTGCTACGTAATAACCTATAAAACTGCGTAATCTGGCATTTTAGTCGAGAATAGCGTAGAAAAGCACTACCATTTTAATTAAAACGAGTTAACCTCTTGAGCTCTTTATTATTATTATAATTAATATCGTGCCCCCTTCTCGTCCTCTCTCTTCTTTCTATGAAATTTTAACGCGGCTACCTAATTATTATTCACCGTTCAATACTCTTTTCTGAGACATTTTAAGACCTTATTTAGAAAATCCGTAGTTTTAATCAGCGGTTTGATTAAAGGTTACGCTAAGCCATATTGACAATGGACATCTATCTTAATGGATAAAGATGAATAACAAAACGTGGTGTACATAAGCGTCCTCTAACGGCAACCGTGACAAATATATGTTAGGATATTACAAGCCCTGTTGAAGGCTGAAATAATGATTGGTCCGAATGTATATTTACTTTAAAAAAATAGATGATATTCCATAGAATTACTTAAATTAATAAAATTAACATGAGCCACTCGTTAAAGATTATTTCGCCATTGATAGAAATCGAGCAAAAATCCAAAAATGACCCCAATCTTAAAATGGTCGTAACCTTTCTCTACTAACACCAAGGCTTAAACCGATAGCACCATTAGAAAGAAGACATTCCATAGAATTATTTAAAATAATAAAATTAACATGAGCCACTCGTTAAAGATTATTCCGCCACTGATAGAAATCGAGCAAAAATCCAAAAATGACCCCAATCTTAAAATGGTCGTAACTTTTTTCTACTATCACCAAGGCTTAAACCGATAGCACCATTAGAAAGAAGACATTCCATAGAATTATTTAAAATAATAAAATTAACATGAGCCACTCGTTAAAGATTATTCCGCCACTGATAGAACTCGAGCAAAAATCCAAAAATGACCCCTATCTTAAAATGGCCGTAACGTTTCTCTACTATCACCAAGGCTTAAAAAAATAGCACCATTAGAAAGAAGACATTCACTAGAATTATTTAAAATAATAAAATTAACAAGAGCCACTCGTTAAAGATAATTTCGCCACTGATAGAAATCGAGCAAAAATCCAAAAATGACCCCAATCTTAAAATGGTCGTAACTTTTCTCTACTATCACCAAGGCTTAAACCGATAGCACCATTAGAAAGAAGACATTCCATAGAATTATTTAAAATAATAAAATTAACATGAGCCACTCGTTAAAGATTATTCCGCCACTGATAGAAATCGAGCAAAAATCCAAAAATGACCCCAATCTTAAAATGGTCGTAACTTTTCTCTACTATCACCAAGGCTTAAACCGATAGCACCATTAGAAAGAAGACATTCCATAGAATTATTTAAAATAATAAAATTAACATGAGCCACTCGTTAAAGATTATTCCGCCACTGATAGAAATCGAGCAAAAATCCAAAAATGACCCCAATCTTAAAATGGTCGTAACTTTTTCTACTATCACCAAGGCTTAAACCGATAGCACCATTAGAAAGAAGACATTCCATAGAATTATTTAAAATAATAAAATTAACATGAGCCACTCGTTAAAGATTATTCCGCCACTGATAGAAATCGAGCAAAAATCCAAAAATGACCCCAATCTTAAAATGGTCGTAACTTTTCTCTACTATCACCAAGGCTTAAACCGATAGCACCATTAGAAAGAAGACATTCCATAGAATTATTTAAAATAATAAAATTAACATGAGCCACTCGTTAAAGATTATTCCGCCACTGATAGAAATCGAGCAAAAATCCAAAAATGACCCCAATCTTAAAATGGTCGTAACTTTTCTCTACTATCACCAAGGCTTAAACCGATAGCACCATTAGAAAGAAGACATTCCATAGAATTATTTAAAATAATAAAATTAACATGAGCCACTCGTTAAAGATTATTCCGCCACTGATAGAAATCGAGCAAAAATCCAAAAATGACCCCAATCTTAAAATGGTCGTAACTTTTCTCTACTATCACCAAGGCTTAAACCGATAGCACCATTAGAAAGAAGACATTTCATAGAATTATTTAAAATAATAAAATTAACATGAGCCACTCGTTAAAGATTATTCCGCCACTGATAGAAATCGAGCAAAAATCCAAAAATGACCCCAATCTTAAAATGGTCGTAACTTTTCTCTACTATCACCAAGGCTTAAACCGATAGCACCATTAGAAAGAAGACATTCCATAGAATTATTTAAAATAATAAAATTAACATGAGCCACTCGTTAAAGATTATTCCGCCACTGATAGAAATCGAGCAAAAATCCAAAAATGACCCCAATCTTAAAATGGTCGTAACTTTTCTCTACTATCACCAAGGCTTAAACCGATAGCACCATTAGAAAGAAGACATTCCATAGAATTATTTAAAATAATAAAATTAACATGAGCCACTCGTTAAAGATTATTCCGCCACTGATAGAAATCGAGCAAAAATCCAAAAATGACCCCAATCTTAAAATGGTCGTAACTTTTCTCTACTATCACCAAGGCTTAAACCGATAGCACCATTAGAAAGAAGACATTCCATAGAATTATTTAAAATAATAAAATTAACATGAGCCACTCGTTAAAGATTATTTCGCCACTGATAGAAATCGAGCAAAAATCCAAAAATGACCCCAATCTTAAAATGGTCGTAACTTTTCTCTACTATCACCAAGGCTTAAACCGATAGCACCATTAGAAAGAAGACATTCCATAGAATTATTTAAAATAATAAAATTAACATGAGCCACTCGTTAAAGATTATTCCGCCACTGATAGAAATCGAGCAAAAATCCAAAAATGACCCCTATCTTAAAATGGCCGTAACTTTTCTCTACTATCACCAAGGCTTCAACCGATAGCACCATTAGAAGGAAGATTATTCCCTAAAATTATTTAAATTGGTAAAATTATGGTTAGTGATCAACCCCTCGCTTTGATATTAAAACTCATAAATATCCGTAACATTATTCTATTAATTTCATCTTCTGTGTTTGTGGTTATTACACCACCTCTACATCTCTTGACCTTATTATGTTAATCAATCTTGGTTCTTTTTAAACAAAAACTGAGGGAAAGTAAAGCTGTAATATATTTTGATAAATGATTGTCCTATTTTTATTACAAAATCAGATTCAAATTTCATCATTTACAAAACTACGGCGGAGGGATACAACTTTTATGATAAAAGAGAAGTAGGTGCAATAAATTAAAAATGAATTTAAATTTACTGAAAAAGGTACAGAGCGAGACGTTCAATGGTCTATTTTACGATGATTTTTAGAGATTTTAGGGGCTGTAAAATCGATATACTTATTATAGACTATGAAAAGGGCAATTTGGAATGAAATCATACAGTATATATTCCCGGTATAGGAAATTTTCGAATTGGTTTATTTTCAATTTATTTCCAGTTCGGTTGAAAATATGTGTTGGTAAAACTAATCAATTCGGTTTGTTTAGGAATAGCAGGGAACTTTAAATTGAATGAAATTCCCGGGTAAAACCCAGACTTGTTAAATATTTTCATTGCGTATAAAAATATGCTTTATTCTAAATCTGGGATGAATGGAATCTTTGTTCGTTGTAGAATCAAATTTGTTATAGCGTATTTTGTCCACTGGTTTTTTAAAGAGTCCTGGATTGGTTGAATTAAAAATCACCAATTATCTGTATTCATTATCCAGACAGATGAACCTTATTTCTCTTCTCAGAGAAGATCATGAGCTTATGCCGGTGTTGGTAATCATTAGGAATATTTGCGTAATATGCTATTTTGGGTAATGGAGTTGCCCTTGAAAGCGTTTTGTATTACAAGTGGGTGGGGCTTTTTTTTTTTTTTTTTTTTTTTTTCAGTATTACATTTTCATTTTATCTTTTACGGTTCTTTGTGCGTGACAAAGGTATCCCTGACCTTAGCACTCCTAAGTTTTCTAAGAAATGAGAACTTGGAATCCCTCGCGAAGTTATACAATGGATTTCGTGTCACTTTTCGTCATCTTAGTTTTATGTTATTCATATCGTGATGGCTTAGTTTTCTACCACGGTGGTTTTTTTTCTGGTTCGGCGAACTTGTACGCACGCTTTTGCTATCCTCCTTATTTTAAGAAGGCCCTTTTTTTAGGCAAACTTTTTTTAATTAAGAAAATGTCAATCTGCTATTAGTTTTTTTAATAAACTAATAATTTGTACATGCTACCAAATCAGTGTGAAATATAGTAGTCCGAGCTTTGTCAAGCGTTATTACCAAGAACTCATTTATGCGCCTAAGAACGTGGGAACAAAACCTTTTAAATCTATCCTCTCATTCTTGACGTATTAGTATAGTTAAATCCGAAATTATTGGTGTCAAACTAAGAGACCTAGTTGACAAATGAAACGCCAGAGTGCTCTCTTTTCTTTTGGAGACCTGAGAAGCCCATCGCGGACAAACTGGCTACAAAGTTTGCGGTGATGTTAAAGTTATATCGAGAAGAAACTTTACTTTTTCTATGAACATAAAATGAATTACTGGAATATGGTATACTGCGTTCTGTGAAATAGTATTTTTGCGCAGTTGTAAGCTTATCTTTGGAGGAGTTCAGTACTGAAATTAGGTGTAGGGAAATAAACTGATATCTCTGCACTGCAGCCCAATTTAATCTTCGTACTATCCTCTTGTTTGATAAATTAGGTTTTGATTAGACCTTAACCGTAAAATAAAAAATATAGCTTAAATCCCAGAAGAAGAAAAAATATGTGTAATTGCTCTGGGAGAGTGGAGGGATTTTCAGATTCTCATCTTTTTTTAATTTGACCTGCTGAATAGAATTTTTCATATTTTTGCCCAGTTTGACTTCTAAGCTGAAATATGAAAGGTATAATTTTGCCTATTACGCGATATAAACCTCCTCCTGCTTGGAAGGCTCTCTACAAGCAACCCCCTTGCCTCGTGCAGATGTCAGACTCTCGGAACTTCCTTTTAAATACCACTCCCTCTTTAGGCTTCCCTCAGTTTGTTCGACTTTTGTAGCGCTAATTACCAAGCTAGATCAAAGGATTTACGAAGCTTAGTACCTTTAAAACTAGGGACTCTGAAAGTTCATTTCATTTATTTTAATGGTGTTACTCAGGGAAAAGTTACATTTTAGTAAATGTTGAATATTCACGCTTATAGCGATCATAATTTGGAGGAGTGAATATATTCTCTATTTTGAATGCCTCTTCTTTTACACTTTGATTGCCTCTTCTTTTACACTTTGATTGCCTCTTCTTTTATGCACTTTTGATTGCCTCTTCTTTTATGCACTTTTGATTGCCTCTTCTTTTATGCACTTTTGATTGCCTCTTCTTTTATGCACTTTTGATTGCCTCTTCTTTTATGCACTTTTGATTGCCTCTTCTTTTATGCACTTTTGATTGCCTCTTCTTTTATGCACTTTTGACTGCCTCTTCTTTTATACACTTTTGACTGCCTCTTCTTTTATACACTTTTGACTGCCTCTTCTTTTATACACTTTTGACTGCCTCTTCTTTTATACACTTTTGACTGCCTCTTCTTTTATACACTTTTGACTGCCTCTTCTTTTATACACTTTTGACTGCCTCTTCTTTTATACACTTTTGACTGCCTCTTCTTTTATACACTTTTGACTGCCTCTTCTTTTATACACTTTTGACTGCCTCTTCTTTTATACACTTTTGACTGCCTCTTCTTTTATACACTTTTGACTGCCTCTTCTTTTATACACTTTTGACTGCCTCTTCTTTTATACACTTTTGACTGCCTCTTCTTTTATACACTTTTGACTGCCTCTTCTTTTATACACTTTTGACTGCCTCTTCTTTTATACACTTTTGACTGCCTCTTCTTTTATACACTTTTGACTGCCTCTTCTTTTATACACTTTTGACTGCCTCTTCTTTTGACGCGTTGAAAAGATGATTCTTTTGCGTTTAAAAACCCGACGTTTTGTATTAAATTGAAGTATGATCGACTTAGTTTTGTTTTTGTTTTTTGTTCAGGAATTATGTACTCATTAACTCAACTTTATTCGAAGTTGAAAGTTTGTTTTTAAACGAATTTAATTCGTTCTAGGTGTCTTTAAAGTCAGGCCAGCGTTACGAAACATTAAATAAGTTTTAAATTGACCAAGTTTTAGCTAAAAGACTAAAACTTCCATACAGTTTAAATTTCATTTATGATTTATCATCCCTATCATCTTTTAAACGCGAGTTTCGGATATATTTCTTGGCAGTGTACAACAATCCCTTTTTAGTCCATGAAAAATGTTGGAATCATTTAGTCTGCTCTTTTTCTATTCTCGTGAACGATTCCGGGTCATTCGTTTCTGATGGAGTAAAAAACTACGCCTACTCTACGTTTTAGGGGGGAAAAAAGAACCCAACGGAACATACAAAGATTCGAAAGAAAAATAGCAGGGCCTTCCAATTCCAACAACTTTTCTCCTATACTATTCTAGCTTTATAACCAGACACACGGTTATGTATATCCCAGATCGACAAACATATACGTGTATATTTAAGAACTTAACACGCGCGTGTGAGTAATCGATCCAGCGCAAAGTGTTTCTTATATAATCTTATTTGTTTCGTGTATATAATTTTTACAGTTAAATCTAGGTACCTGTAACTTTTCCCGCGAAAATTGAGAAAGATTTTATAGACATACTTACGTTGCCTCCGACAGCAGAGCATCCTTTTTTTTAAGGTTTTGGCACGATGGATTTTATTTCTAATTGTACAATGACAGCAGCGTGTTGTCCGGTGGTTATTTCGCGACCAAACTCACGTGGTGGGCTACTCGGAGAAGAAAACTACACGGTGTTTCGCGCCTTTATCCAGGATCCGCCTTATTTTCCCGCCTCTGGCTTCTCGATCCGCACGCCCCGGCCGCCAGGCTTAGTTTCTCTGACTATGCCTATTTTATCTTTATTTTCTCTCTCTCTCACTCTCCCTCTCTCACTCTCTATGGCCCCTCATCTCGTAACCATGGAAACGGAGTAAAAACTCCACGTTTTTCTCTCTTTCGCTATGAATCGACGCTCGGGGCGCTTTTGCTTGACTTATAACGGGCCGCGGCTAGACTTGTGTTATTTAGTAAGTTATGTAAAAATGTTTTTCTCAAAGCTAACGCAGTTTTCCTTTTGCTTTCGTAAGCATCCCGTGTATGTTCGCTAGCCTGTGGCATAAAAGTAGTCTCTGTAAATTACAGATGGCCCTCGTCACGCTTCGTATTAGAATTTTAAATATCTTACCCTTTAGGCGCTATGTTTTAGAGATGATAAAAACTGGATTTTTTACGAAGAAATGAATTTTTGACAGTGGTTGAGATAAAGTTTAGATGCGATTGAAGGGTGTAAGCAGTATCATATATGATATGGGTAACATCCCATCCGAGTGATTGAATTTTAAATGATTAACTAGGTATTTTTACCTAGTAGATTGTTCGTTCACTGAGTGCCTGTGAAAGTGTTTCTCTAGCATTGCTTCAAAGTTACGGGTGAAGCTGAGTTACAGGGTCGACCTTCTCGGCCATAATTTCTTTACTCAAAATTGATGGACTATGCTGATTAACTTTAATAATATTCATAAATTAATTCAATTAAAACTTATTCAATTAACTTTGATTTTTATGTAATGGATATGTATTGTCCTCGTTACCATCCCGAATAGACTACGCCTCTCTGGTTGCCTACAACCTTGTTGCAAAATAAATATTATTAAATTAACGAAACTGCTACTCAACCATGATGTAGCAGTTTCATTAATTTATAAATATTATAATTTTTTAGCTTGGTGCTTGTAATTTAATCTTTTTATTGGCATTTAATCAACGAATTAGAATTCTCTTTTTATAGATTTTAATTTTTCTAATGAATTCTAATCTGTTTCTAAAAAAATATTGGCAAATTAATTGGAATGAACTGAAATAAGATTTTTGAAACCAAAATATGGGTTCAACCTTTTGGGCCATCCCTAAGTGTATAAGGAGCTACTAGTGGGGTCACTTCTACGTCATACAATTCTATATGACCATATTGGAAGATTTTGGTGATTTTAAACATGCACTGTACAGTAACAAACTCAAAACAATATTGACGTCACGTCAGCCAATTAAGATACTTAAAAAAAAGTGAAATGAAAATCTTCCTAGGACCCCCTTAGGACCTAGGCTTTAGTGACCTTTTCCTGTGTTTACATTTCATAATATACATTATTTTCAGTTATGGTATTGTTTACATTAAGAAGGATAAAGGTTATAGTTTTTCTGTTCATTTTTGTTTTGGTAGATGTTAATGGACCCTATGGGAGGCATCGTAATGACGAATGATGGCAATGCTATCCTACGTGAGATTACTGTCCAACATCCCGCTGCTAAGTCCATGATTGAGATCAGTCGGACGCAAGACGAAGAAGTGGGTGATGGAACTACCTCGGTTATCATTTTAGCCGGAGAGATGCTGGCTTCCGCTTACCCCTTTTTGGAACAGCAAGTTCATCCGACTATAGTCATCAATGCTTACAGACAAGCTCTCGAAGATATGATTGTGTTTTTAAGAGATCAAGTCAGGTAAATATTAAGAACTCTTCTTTATTTTACATCTTACGTCGACAGAATAGGCTATTTTATTCCTACGAACTAATAGTGATATTGTAGAATCTGTTTTGATAATGAAATTTCACGAATTGGTTATTAGTGACTTACCTTTTGGATTTCAACTATTTTAGTTCCCCAATCGATTGCAACGACCCAGAACAAATGATGAAAGTGGTTAAAAGTTGCGTGGGAACCAAGTTTATCGGTAAGTGGGGGACTTTCGCCTGTCAAATAGCGTTGGACGCTGTCAAAACCGTCACCATAGAGGAAAATGGAAGAAAGGAAATTGACATCAAACGATATGCTAAAGTAGAAAAGGTAAGTTCCCTCTAGTATCGTACATTCATTCCTTTACATGCCTTTAGCAACACAGACAAGAAACAATTTCAAAATGTCAGACATTAAAGTTGTAGGCGACAATACATTTCTAGTATCCTATAAAAAGGTTGTTAAAAGACCAAAAATAGAAAAATTCGGGTAGGTCTGTATGATGGGAGTAATAAAATGATAAAAGGGTCTTTAAGTCTTGCGAGATTTTTTGGGGTGAACAGGGTGACCATTCTTTCTATATTTTATGCTTTATATTATTTATTTTAATATGTTCCTACAACTTCCTTTACTTTCGACCATTGTTCGCATTTTTGTTAACTTTGCAAATTCTCATTAAAAGAAGAAATATATGGGAAATAATTCAATCTAGTTTGGAAAAGTGATTATCCTCTGCACTCATAAGACTTGTAATTTCCTATAAATCTTATATTTTGGGTTTTGGGAATGGTCGTCTTGGGTGAATGGAAATGAATCGTCCATTTTAGGATAAAAGTCGAACCTTAAAGTCCAAAATTTTCCCAGGTTCATTTGGCCTGTGAAATTCGTATTTTTTTAATACAAACTTTTGCTGATGATCTTTAGGTCGCAAATACTTGTTACTTACAAGGTCTCAAATTTTTAGATTCCCGGAGGCACTATTGAAGAATCTCGTGTCTTGAATGGAGTAATGGTCAACAAGGATGTAACGCATCCTAAGATGAGAAGAAAGATCGAAAATCCGCGAATTATCTTGTTGGATTGCGGTCTCGAGTACAAGAAAGGCGAAAGCCAAACCAACTTGGAAATTCTCAAAGAGGAGGATTTCACCAAAATCTTGGAGTTGGAAGAGGAATATGTCGCTCAGATTTGCGCCGATATTATTAGGTTGAAACCAGACGTCGTTATCACCGAAAAGGGAATTTCAGGTACTATATGAGAATGATTCCAACTACTCGACGATTTATTCCGCCCCTCTTATACAGACAATGCTAGGCTCTTAGCCCTCTTTAAATCCACAAACTTTTTGTATAACTTATAAAATAGACAAATCTTTCATTGAAATATTAATAACCTTTTCCATTTTAATTATATACTTTTTTTGCTTTTGTTTGTAGATTTGGCGCAACATTACTTTGTTAAAGCCAACATTTCGGCTATTAGAAGAGTTCGAAAGTCTGATAATAATAGGATAGCGAGAGCTTGCGGGGCAGTTATTGTTAATCGCACGGATGAACTTAAGGAAGAGGATGTAGGAACTGGTGCCGGACTCTTTGAAATTCAAAAGATGGGTGACGAGTACGTAAACATTTCAATAGATTGATAAATTGAACCAAGAATGACCTACCTTTTCCAATTAATCTGTCCCGCAACAAGATTTGTTCTTTTAAAGAGCATTACGCTGCGTGTACACTTTCTTTATTCAATTTTTCAAACTATATATATTTTAAACTCTAGACGTTAAACTTTTTGAAAGCCACTGTAACATCGAATCTTTTAATTTAAAGGTATTTCTGTTTCATCACGGAATGTAAAGATCCTAAGGCATGCACAATTCTTTTGCGTGGAGCCAGCAAAGACATTCTTCACGAAGTGGACAGGAATCTTCAAGATGCCTTGGCCGTGACGCGTAACGTAGTAATTGAACCCAGGTTAGTTCCGGGTGGTGGGGCTGTAGAAATGGCCGTCGCCCAACTATTAACTGAGAAGGCAAAAGGAATCACTGGAATCCATCAAAGACCGTACCGTACAGTCGCCAAAGCCCTCGAAGTCATTCCACGAACCCTTATTCAGAACTGCGGCGGAAACACCATTAGGACTCTAACAGCCTTAAGGGTATGTAGTTTAAGCGTTGGTCTTTTTTTTAAACTTTGATGCTAACATGATACTCGAACTACGTTGGCTGAAACAGTTTTATTCTAAACCCAAAAAAAGTTGAGAAAATGCTGGACTATCATAACCTCTACTTTAAAAACTATTTAAAATAAGCATTAAGATAATTTCCCTATAGTTTTGATACATTCTGAGTAATGTTTTAAAATAACTTCTTTTTAACGTTACTTGTAGCAATTTTGGTTGGTAATATTGCAGCTCAGTTTAAGTGGCAAAGCTTTTGCAAAATTTCTAAAACCCAATCATTATAGAGTTGGTAAACAAGTGTTTATTAGAGTTTTGACCCTGATTGAAAGTTGAAACTAATTAGTTTACGAACCTCTCTTTTAATGAAAAATTTAAAAGTATATTTTAATTTTATTTCCTTTTTGGGTTCTTTAAATTTAAGGGAATTTTAACTGAATTTGTGGTAACTTAAGATACCTTTTAAAGGTTGTCCCAAATGAAAAAACCTAGTTTTACTATCCTTTTCATTAAAATTTTATAAGTAGTTAATTAAAATTATTTATAACTAGGCTAAACACGCTACACCCGGAAATGAATCTTGGGGAATTGACGGAGAAACTGGCAAATTGGCTGACATGAAGGATTTGGGCATCTGGGAACCTTTAGCCGTTAAACTACAAACCTACAAAACGGCTATCGAGGTTAGTAATTACTATTCTTTTAATTTTTATGGGGATGTGTATCTTGTTCTTAAGCTTACGTAGTTAGGCTTACAATTTTGTGTTGTTTTTGAATCAAAGAGTGATTGTTAAAACGTACAAATTTATTTTACAAAAACCAGACTGCGGTCTTGTTATTGCGCATTGACGACATTGTCTCTGGCTCTAAGAAATCTAGCGCCAATCAATCTGATGGCCCTACTGGTCCTCCGGAACCCACTGAAGAATCCATGAAGGATTAAGCGCTTAACTTTAATAGCTCATTAACTTAAAAAATCAGCTTTATAATTGAATTTTGTTATTGGTGGGGAGAAATATGTGGTATTTGAGATGTTTTTTTTTTTTTTAAATCACGTTCTCCTTACCCTGCCCACCACCTAACCCCGATTAACATCTTGAGTAGTTTTTTTCACCCGCGTTTTTCTTGTTTTTGTAATTAAAGAACAAAATTTAATGGAATAATTTTTTAACGCAATTTAAGCTTACAATTTTTAAACGCGTAGTTCTGTTAAAACAAGTAGATGGAGCTCTAAAATTTCGCGATCTCAAGGCTTAGTCGATTTTTATTAATCAATAATGTTAATACTGGGGTCCAGTATTCTACTACTGAAAGGGGATAGTGTCTGGGTTTTAGTGATACTGAATGCGGATAGTAGATGAACGCTGTCTAATGCCATACTCGTAGAGTTCTTATAAAAAGGGAATATAATTTTTGGACAAAGTTAATAAGCTTCAAGGGGAAATAAAGGGAATACAATATAAACTAAAACGAAAAATCGTCTGTTACTTGCGCGACTTCTTGTTTTGCAAGGTAACTTGCGCCCGATTTTAGAGAACATTACTTAGACGTGGTGGCAGAAATGTCAAGTTTAACCTACTACCTTTGGCTAGATCTTTAAACTCCCAATTTTATTTATTTTAATCGCCATTCTAAAAACATATTTGAGAAATATTTCCCAAAGATTGGACACTTTCGGGTGTTTAAATTTATTTCTTTAGTTTGGTTGAGTTCGAATGTAAGTGAAGGATAAAATTGATTGTGTCAGATGAACTCAACGGCTAACATGGACTAACTAATCCACCGATTTAGTCAATTTCTATCGCGATAGCGCTGTTGAAGACTGAAATAATATGATTAGCCCAAATATACATTACACTGAAACCAACTCCACCCCCACCTCTACCCTGAAAATCCAACATAACTCAACTTCAGAATTTAAGATGAGCACAAAATATCCCCTAAAATATTACAAAAGCTGTTCCATTTTTAGCTCGTAGTTTCTCTTTAAATAGTGTGTATATTATAGTAAATAGATGTATATGAACCTATATGGTCAGGTTATGGTGGGCCAGTTAGAAAAAAAATTCTACAAAAATAACATAGGCATATATTTTGTCTAGTTCAGATCAGTGGGGATCATTCAAATTTCCTGAGAATCCAGACAATAGAAAGAAATCTAATTAAGGTGTGAGAATTTGAGAATATCAAAGCTATGAATTAAGGGGTTGTTTTTAAAATCCATAATAAATCTGTTGACCTATTTCCAATCAAATCGGTAGTCTTTAAATAACACCCCCTAATCAATTATTTCTAGGCCTCTAGTGTCAAAATATTCGGTGATAAATCGATTTTAAATTAGTTTTTTTTTTTCTCGCTTAGTCTGTATATAAAGTTTAAAGATTTCTCTGAGCTATTTGGCTTTACAGATAGTTCTCGGAATTTGAAGGGGAAAGGGGTCTTTGAAATAATTTCTCTTTGCTTTTCCTCGTTTATCCTCTTCCAGAGAGCTTTGGCTTAGAATTCTTTATCCAAACTCTGGGTATCGCGATTCGCGAATAGTCCCTAGCCACCTCTAAAGGAGGCGCAAAGGCGATAAAGGAGTAGATTCGATCCGCTTCCAGCGAATTATCCAACCCAAATCCATTATTTGTTGAAGAAATTATTTTCCATATATTTTTTCTAAGAAACGGGATTTCCATTAACCCTAAAACTTAGTTCAAAAGTAATGTTTTCCAGTAACTAAAAATTTATAGATACAAAAACTCTAAATTATTTATCTTCCGTTTAATTTTTATTTTTGAGCTGTTTAAATATCTTAAGTTGCAATCTTGGGAAGCTCTCTTAGAGAACGATTTTAAAAACTAACCATAAACACTTGCCACAGATCAGGGAATTTGAAATAAAACCCAAAAAGTTAGGGAATATGAAGGTCTTTTAAGAAGCCAGGAAATTTCGATCATTATCTGCAGAACATATTTGATGGTTTCAGTTGTATAGAACTTAAATATGTATGCATAACCTTGTTATTGAAAATATGAATTTTTAAGTAATATAAAGGGTTAAAAATGAGATAGTTTTGGCTGAAACGGTCAGGAAAAATCGTTGGAAAAGATAAGGGAAAACCAGGAAAAGTTAGGGAATTTGAATCTGAAAAAACTGGCAAGCCTGATAAAGGGTATTTGGAATTATCAAGAAAATTGGTTTTCCAAGTTTCGTGAGACCCCTCAGATACTACTTTTCCTATAATCTATTTCAATCTTAGAAGGGAGCTAAATTTATATTAAAAATTCGGGTTTTTCCTCTATCTATGAGAATTAGATTCATTTCAAGGTTGCAAATGATTATTTGTAAGTTTTCTATAAAGCGGAAGCTATAAAACACAGGCCGGGTTTCAGCCACAAGTACTATATTTTCTATAGAGGTTAATTCTCTGGTACTCGTAACTAAACACTTAAATGTAGTTGTTCTTCCAAGGATACGAGATAGATCCTATCGTACATAATTTAAGCCCTTTTCACGATCCGTAAAATTGTTTCTCGACTACTAAAGTTCCGGGAAGATAAATATTGTTTTAAGGGCGAAACTGTGGAAATGTTGGTATTTGTTATTCAGTAAGTGGAATTTTTAAGTAACGTACAAACAATTAAGGAGTAATTCCCCTAATTTTAGCTTTCATTTCTGATTTCTCCGGAAATCGAAAATTGTTTTTACTCGATCCCAACGTCGGATAAATAGGTCTGTCGTGGCTTGTCCGCCTTGATGGTTGCCCAAACGTAAGCCAGTCACGTACCGTATAGCTTTCTAAATTCCCTTAGCCATGATTCCAGAAACTCCTTAAGTATACGACGTTTCCGAGAAAAAGGAACCAAATTAAGATTAAACATAATAGAAGTTGTACCGAAATTTTAAATGAACTTTGACCAGCTCTAGTTTCCCGAAATAGCCTTCAAGTAGGGATAATTTTAGGACATCTCTAATAAAAGGGGAATTGAAATGATGAATATCTATTTTTAAAAGCAAATTAAAATATTAAATATCTCTCGAAGGGTCTAAAAAAATCAACCACAACAATGAAGTAAAGTAATCTAAATTAATTTTTCTTTCATTGCAACGCGAAACACCTTTTATTGTCACGTTACTAGTTATATCGATCATCAAACACGAAAATAAACCGCCAACAAAAGGTGGAACCCTCCAAACGTTTGTTTAGTTTTCTATTCTTATTTGGAACTTATCATTTCCACTACCACGTTTGACGTCATCAAACTGACCAATGAGATTGGCGGGCTTTTCTTAACCCCTTTATTTCCTAGACCTTTTTATTTCTATATATATAATATAAGAGAGAGAGAGATATAAAAAAAACTGGTTTCGAGATGGCTGCTGTAGGGGGGTTAAGGGTGTCGAGAATGGTGTTTATTTGGAAACCGTACCCTAACCCCAGTTAGATCTCGGAGGGGTAGCCAGCCGGAATGACGTATTTTCCGAACTGGACCGGGGAAAACTAGGGATGAAGATGATGAGTATATAGAGGATAAACGGGAAGTTGCTATGGAAACGTAGCTATAGCTTTCTCTAGCTGGTTTTAGAGAGAGAGAGAGAGGAAGAGATCTAGATGCGCCTTTTTAGCCAGAGGGATCGGCGTGACGTCAAACGGAATGACGTTTATGTCGTTCCTCTTTTGCAGACCAAGAGTCTACTTGATTCTGCGTACTGCCTCTACATCTTTAGATGCACGGGTGAAATCGTACAAGCCCCTGAACATTAAATTGATAAATTTAATTTAAAAATAATTGAAGAGGTTAGTTACTAGTATTTGGAGGAAGTTAATACGCATTTAATATTCGCAAAAAACGTATAAGTACAAAAATATTACTGTAAATTAATTATATATTAGCAATTATCTGTTGGGCAAACAAAATGATATAAATACTAGCGCGCAAATCTGCAATTTATTTAATCATTTTTGTATTAAGTAGGATTAGGATTTAGCGATCAGATTGCAAACAATCTCTAAGATGGTGCATTCATGCGTAGCAAACTAAAACACAAATTATTCAAGTATAATCTAGGAAGGTTTCTTTTATACTCTTCTCAAATATATATTTAGTTTTTTCTTTATTGTTTCGTGGTTTTTAAAATATGCAAATCGGGATGGGGACATAACTCTTGAATTCGTTCAGCCTTGGATAGTGGAAAGAATTGTACACATGAGTTCTCAAGTGTCTAGCCCCTCGGCAAATCGTGAATGAAAAGACTATTTTAATAAAGGTTGCGGTAATAAATCACCCGAGAGAAATATTTTGTCTGAGTGGCGAGAGTTTTAGGCCATGCACACTGATTTATATACGACTCAATTATCTTATGGTTGCATCTGTGAGCAAGTACCCGCAATTAATTTCACCATCCTTGCAATTGAACGTTTTGTGCGAATTTATTATTCGTAGATTGCAAATTTTGCCGGTTTCTTTCTCGGAACAATTTAGAGAGGGAGTACATATTAGACTTCCGCTAATTCGAGGGGGACATAAAGGAAAGCTTTAGATTTTCGATTCTCTGGATGATATTAGACGAAACCCTTTGTTGCTGGTAAAATTACGGATTATTTTCTAGTTATTAGCTTTAAAATCCCATTGTATTTTCTTAATTTCGTTTCCCGTCGCTGTTGGAAACACCTCTTCAATATTTTATTATATATCCTTTCCAAAAAATCTCTCAAAAGTGTCTTTCGTGGAAGAAAAAAGCACTAGGCCAGTGTTTGTTCACCGTATATGACCCAACGTAGAATAACCCGGTGAATTTTAAGGGAAGCGAGCGTCGGAAGGATAAGCTTTTCCTTTTTAGTTAGGGACTTGGCTCGAGAGAGGTCTCTCTACTGGAAACGATTTTTCGCAAAACTGGGATCGTTAAATTGCGTAAGAAAAGTAGCGAGTTTTAGGCTTACGGTTAACTATAGCGTCGCTATAACTTCCCGGGGAAATAACGCGGAATTTACTACGAGATTTGACCGAGATTTCTCGTAGCGTAGTTTCGAGGCTGCCTGGCTTTCGGTAGCGAGTGTCGTACACCGGAACGATCATCGACCGTCTCTCTTTCCTCCCTTTCATTCGCTCCAGCCGATAGCTTCCCCTCATTACGCGGGCGCCGTGCAGAAAAGAGAGAAAATGCCTGGGAAAACTGAATCCCGGGGTTTGCTCGGCGTCCCTGGCTAGACGCGGCGCGGGTTCGCCTCTCTTTCTCTCTCCCCGTAACTTCCTCTATTCTCTAAAGCAAAATTCTCTCTCTTAAGGATTGAATCCGTCAAAAGAGCGTTTCGCACCAACTCTGGAAGATGGTGCTCTTTAGCCTTCAGTCCGTAAAAGACCTAACCCGAAAAACCTCGGTACCATGTTTATCAGGTCGGTAACTAGACCATCCTCTTAAATTATATCTCCCATGGCCGATTTTTAACCTTGATGATATGAAACGTATTTAAGAATGACTCCGTATTTTCGTTTAACGGTAGTTTTGTTTTAAATATAAATCTATAGATATTAGGCTTAGGATTTGTTTACGTCCTAATTCCCCCTCTCTCGCTATGACCAGTCGCGTTATTTCCCATTGCCGGTTATAAAGTTATCGACGATCTGAAAATAAAACTGACGGTGACTCATCGACTGTTAAGGGCCCTCTTTTTATATTATTTTATTTGATTCGCGGTGACGGCGTATAATAGTAACCCCCTTTCGACCCCTCATTTATTGGCGGAGGGTCTAAAATTGTAATAAAAATAGGCCCGGGTATACCGTTAGTTATAATACGCGAGCGACGAGCAGCTGGTCAACGCTTGGTTGGCTCCCTTTTTTGGAAAGGCGTCATGTCGCCCAACGAGGACTTATCAATCTGGCCAATTATTTGGAAGTTGAATCGAGTTATTACTAGTCGTCTACGGTATTTGTCTATCGGCTGCCAAATAATTCAACGAGGTCCGAGATCGTTCCTCGTTCGTCATCGGCCCTGTTTGTATTTTCAAATTTGTATTTAGTCGCGGCCATAATCATGAGCAACAACGACAAGATCAAGAGGTATTGTTGTATTTTTCCTCTTTTGGTGTTTTTCCTTTTTTTACTGTTGTATAATGCGTAGTTTACGCCTGCCCCATTCACTTACGTCATATTTTATGACAAATAATTCCGAATTTCAAATGTTTTGGTGTTTTGAAACTCACTTGGCAATGATGATTAACGTTTTGGCCCCTCTCCTCACTCACTCCCCCATTATGAGACGCGAATATGAATCTAAATAGGAATAAAATAATCAAAGTCTGCAGTGGTGTATCGTCAAGTCTTTCCACCCCCACCCTGCAAGATGTGGCCATGAAATTCTCATAAGACACCCACCAAAAATATTTTAACGAAAAGAACCACCTTAGAACGTAACACGCGATCTTGGTGTTTTCTCAGTGACGTAGCGATGGGTCAGTAGATAAGCGTAGATTTAGTCTATTCCACCTCGAGTTGGAAGTTAGACTTCATTTAGACTAAATTAATAAATTAGAGATATACGTGTAGCCTAGTTTTGAGCTTACTGTCAACTCGAGGTGAAACTGACTATTGAATGCAGCTTTAGAATTATCGCTCTTTGCCACTCAAAGTCACTGAATTTTCCCATCATTGTCCTTCATTTATGTCAGAATTGGGGTCGTTGATAAATTACCCTAACCATTTTTTTTTCAAAAGACTCGATGGGACGATCAATTAGGGCTAATTCGAAATAGTTTTAGTCCATTATTATTTGGGGGGATCGTTTACGAAAGTATGTCTAAATTAATGAAACGGATTGTCATAATTATTGAAGTTTTATTAATTACAAATAAATATCGTGCAGTAATGAGAAATTTAGGCCTAACCAAAAAAAGCATGGAAAGTCTCGTGTTGTCACGCGAAGGTATATTTATATCTGTTTACGGTTTATTAGTTTTGTAAACTCCGCGTTTGCCTTTTTGGCAGCGGGTAGAAGTTTAAAAACACCTTATTTCATTTAACGCTTGGGAAAATTCGTAACTTCACTCGATCGGAAAAAGAAAATGGCATTAGAGTTGGACCCTTCGGGCCAGGCAGGAATGGTTGGGTTTAAAGGTCACGGGGTCAAATGTATTTACGCGACCATATCTTTTCGTAGATCGAGGGTAATGTTTACCTCTCAACCCTACCTGCTGAGCTAAAGAACTACTTCCGATTCTCATCCTACTCACTCATTCGATATGTATTTCTTTAAAGGGATAGTCTGTGATAAAAGGTTATTCTAGTCGGACAGTTAAAATATGTGTAAAAATCTAAATTATCCGGAGGACTCTCTGTAATTCGAGGTTTATTATCATCATTTAATAATTCTAGGAAATTCAACGTTAATAACCGATTTTACCCTGAATTTCATTGGTCAGAAACAGATCCTCCCATTTATGGCAGGCTATATTGTTCTTGGTTGGTGATTTTTTTGCGCGAATAGTGGCATGTGCGGGTACCCGATACCCGAAAACTAGCCATCGGGTTAGGTACCCGACACACCAAATTTCTATTACCCGATAGGTACGAGTAGAAAATGTTTTCACTCCAATTACACATTTTGTCTATAAAGAACTTTTAAAAACTCATTATCTCAAACTTTTGTTCTGTTATCATTTAATAAGAGTTATTAAAATAATTTATAAGGGCGCTGAAAATTTCTATAAAACCTAAATTGTTGGTTTCCTTACAATACGTATATGACAAGGCTTAAATTTCAACCTCCACCCCCGTACCAAAATAAAGACGCGTACATTTATCAATATAGGGATTTGATAGAAATTTTATTCGCGCTTACAACTTATTTTAATAACTGTCATTAAATGATAACAGAATAAAAGTTTGAGATAATTAGTTTTTAAAATTTCTCTATATAGGCGAGTAAGTTTACTCTATTATTATTTTCTTGCGCGACATATTTGACATATTTCGACCATGAAAATTGGACAAAAAAGAAGTTTCATGCACCGTTATAAATAGAACAGAAATTGATTAATTTTATGCCTCGAATACATTTTTTTTTCTTTATTTATTTAGGCCGCCAATAAAATTTCAGTTTGCCACCTTTCTATAATATCCAGTAGTTTCTATAGCTTGTCTTATGAGTTGACTTCGTTAACAAATCCAACAGGAAATCCCGAAAGTTTTTCAATTATTATTTACCTTTTAATTCTCGTTTTTAAATCGGTCACTTAATTTAAATGGTCGTAGTTAAGATTTAATTGAGAAATGAGGGGGCTATCTGGTCATAATAATTTACTGAAAAGGGGTTGAATGTCAAGATTATCCCCGTTTGTCGAAACAGTCCTATATCTTGTAACCCAGCAGGGGTCGTCAAACTGATGGCGGGTTTTTAACGCGTAAAATTAATGTTTAGTAATTAGAGTTATATAATTATTTTAATCGAGGTTTTAGTGCTGTAATTCATGGCATGGAAATTCTTTCTAAGTGGAAAATTTCCAGAACAATAAGGTCTTCTCGTGCGCTTCTAGGTTTTCGTTATAACAGTTGTATAGATGTCCTAAAAGTAGCCCCGTTATATCGATCTTCGTCTTTTCTGACCATTTTCTAGGGTACGAACCCCTGTGGAGAAAAGAGGCTGGGTTAGGACGACCAGGCTAGGCTGTAACTCTTGGCTGTAGAGTCTGAGATAATTTTAAGAGGAAGGTGAATGGGATTATATATTTTTATCCAATTGTCGATACCAATACCAGGTGGATTAACACGTAATAGCTCCTCGGAGCCCAGCACTTCATAATGGAATGTTTGTTTATATTGCCTGTTGGAGCTCTAAACTGAGCCGTCTACTCTGGCACTCGGGGTTCGTCCTCCCACCTTTACAGGGTTCGTACACGAACTGTAAAAGTCTGGGAATTTGGAAATTGGCCCAAAAGGTCAGGGAAATGTCAGCGAATTTGAAAATTGCCCCAAAGCCAGGGAAAATTTATGAAATTTGACAATTGCCTCAAAGGGTCGGGTTTTTTTTTTTTTAAATGAGCTCAAATGGTCAGAGAAATTAAATTGGTACGTGTCAAGGAACTGTTTATGATTGCAATTAATTGCAACGTAATTATTTTGCATACAGATTCAATTGTTTTTTCATATTCCGAGTAAACTAACGACCCTATTAACTATTCATCACTAGAGTTCGTGTAATCGACGTGTCGTAAATTTCTCCATTATCCAAATTTAGGGTTGTTGTCCAATAAAAATCGCTTATTATTATTATTATCCTTTTCACGCACCCTTACGAGTCTATCCCGAAAAGAAGGTGGGTGTAAAGGATCGGATCCTGTCTCCGCTCGTCCCCCGCTTTCTCTTTGGGATGATACGGTGCGTTGAGCTATTTTTAGAAAATCTCCGGGACTCGTGTGTCATCCGGAGTTTTTTACTCAGTGCTGGCGAGCTATAGAGGCCACGGGGACCAGCCATTGGCTAAACAATCTAGGAATACTTCTCTATTGACAATGGAACTTCATATCGCTCATTGTTGTATTACGCCAGTGGTACAAGACTGAGGCTATTTTATTTTTTTCCTTCAAATTGTCGTTGGAGCTATTTTGGGCGTTTTTTCTCTCTCTCACCCTACCCGCTTTTGATTTCTCTATTTGACGATAACAGTTGGGATATCGTCTTCAGGAGTTTACATCCGTTCTTTTTTTTTTTGTTAAACCCCCAATGCGGGTGCTTAACGCCCACTTCCCGATCTAGAATGGGGTTGATTCCTGGAAATTTTACCTTTTTTCCGCGTAATCTATATACGAGGATTATCATTAGTATATACCTTATTGTTCATTTTTCTCCGCCTCTTGTGGCTGCCATTGAGTACGGATTTTATACAGCTAAGACTACGATATCCTTCCAAATCTATTCATTCGCACGGGTCCAGTTAAGGAGGGTTCACGGGCTCCAGCCAAATGGCGCGCCCCTGTTTTTAACTTTCCTCCATTTTCAGCCAAAAGGAGGGCTAAGTTTCGAGCGATAACTAAACACCCCCATTTTGGGACGCCCAATAACGGTAACCCCCCTGGAGAATTGGTCATAATCCGGGCCCCTGATTAAGATATAAAGTGCAATTAAATAAAATTTGGTTATCCATAATTATTGAAATAATTGGTATAAAAATATGTTCCCACGTAAACAATTTCAACGAAAAGATGAGATATATATTGTAGTAATTGGGACTCGAAGTTGTCTAACGCGGAAGCTCCATAAAATGAGTTAAGGCCCTGTTACTCCCCCTTTTCTATGTCAATGGCTGCGCCTACATTTTGGCGCGAAAAATCTATCTATAGATTCATAAATGTACAGCAATTTTAAGTTGATCACGATTTATCATTTGACTCAAGTTCGCTCGCTTTTATAGCTTATGATATATCAAATTTACTTGATAAAATAGAAAGTGGAAGGAACTAAAGGTCATTAATCCTGTAACGAGATCAGTGATAACTCGCTAGTTATTAATAGGAAGGTTATCCATTACTTTATAGTGTTTACCTTCGTACGAATTCTGTCAATGGAAGTTCCCTAGTATACGCCCCAAAAGTGTTTCACGGGCGCTTTCAATGAAAAGACGGGGGAATTCTCTCCTCCTAAACATTTCCGTTTTTATAAGATTGGTTTATTGCTTACCTCCATTATGAAAGAATAAGAGAGAAATAGGGGAAAAGTTTCCAAAAATAGCTTCCGCGCGTGTAGTGTGTTTATCTAAAACGCTAAATCCATTGACTAGAGGTCGGACATATCGTTCCTGAATTATTCAAAGTAATTTCATTCTGGAATATTTATCACGGGTTCCTGGTACTATATAAACCATTTAAATAAAGGATGAAGTCAGACAGCTCCTACTTTTCTATTCATTCTTTATTCTTAAAATATTAAAGTAAAATATAAAAAAATATGGCGCGAATAAATTGTTTAACTTATTTAGAAAGGTTCCATTAGAAGATGCACTTCGGGATGAATAGATAAATATTCAAAATGTTATAGCAAAAAACAGAGATATACGTCGAGCTTAAAATTAAAAAGAAATTGGAGATACCACTGAAAGTCCTAATGTAAGCGAAGAATATACTGTTTCAAATTTCAAATAATTAATCATCTCTCCCCAATATTCAAAAAACCTCGTCTTCACTCAGTCTGAAAACAATTCCTGAAGCAACTAAATGGAAATTTTGCACTTAAACTAAGTAGTAAACATTTTGGCATATATATTCCGGTTACTAACTTGTACCATACATGCTTAAATTGAATTTTTCATTCAAATTTTAAACTCCCCTAAAAGTTAACCAATGAATCCAGCATTTTCCATCGGGCGAATGTATCAATAATGACACTTGATATAAACAGTTATCGTTTATTGCCCCTTATTAAGGCAAACGGTATATAGCAGAAGTTATAGAAAATAAACAAATACCGGTTGGTACTTTTCAGCTGGTAGAATTTAATTTCCAAAACCTGATAGAAATGTTTAAACCTGCATATATATGTGAGCGGGGGACTGGTAAAATATAGAGTTTAGGAGATACACATTGACTTTATTTATGTCAATATTTCGCTGGATAATTAATCTTTCTATCATGTGCCGGGTTCAGGTAGGGATGGGCATATCTTTATAACTATATAAACGTCACAGAATCAAGTATAGAACAGCAGACGACAAGTTGTATACGATTCTGAAACCTGCGGTTGTTGGTTTAACAATAACATTTCTCTCGGGGTTGCCACAGATTTTCCATTACAATTTTCTCCGAATTTTCCAGGTATTCCCTGTCTTTTCCCGGTTTTCCTTGTCTTTTCCCGGTTTTCCTTGTCTTTTCCCGGTTTTCCTTGTCTTTTCCCGGTTTTCCTTGTCTTTTCCCGGTTTTCCTTGTCTTTTCCCGGTTTTCCTTGTCTTTTCCCGGTTTTCCTTGTCTTTTCCCGGTTTTCCTTGTCTTTTCCCGGTTTTCCTTGTCTTTTCCCGGTTTTCCTTGTCTTTTCCCGGTTTTCCTTGTCTTTTCCCGGTTTTCCTTGTCTTTTCCCGACTTTTCTCGGTTTTTCCCGGTTTATCCCGACTTTCCCGGGCTTCCCTGACTTTTCCCGGTTTTTCCAGGATCTGTGGCAACCCTGTTAAGACTATTTAAATGATAACAGCGATCCTCAATTACGTGAATAGAACGTATCAGAAGATAGTCTCAAACTAATAAAAGCAATTATAACGTAGCAAGACAGTCACGAAGCCTTTGCCCTCACATCCCCAGGTCTTTGCATAAGGACCTCTTGGAACCATGGACATGAACAAAAGCGTAGTTAAAATAAGGGACCCTCTCAAGCTACAATCACCTAGTCGGAGGGCCCAAAATAAAAATAAATGCCAGGGGCAGTGAGACATGTAAATAGTATTCCAACGCGGCCTTAATCTATACTGGACGCCTGTAAAAGTGTTCTACTAGCGATACTTTGAAGTTCAGGAGAAAGCGGGCATACCGGAGCCAACGTCTTCGTTTATAGATATGATATCTCTTAGCAATATTTACGTAATTTGATTTTTAAACTAACTTCTAGATTAATAAACATTCGTTTATTAGATTTAAATCTAAGATAATTGATTATCGAATCGTTTGAATTATCATTAGGTATAAAGTATGAATTTTATCTTGGGACAAATCTTATTTAAGTTTAATCCGAACAAAAATAAAAGATAATAATTAAAATTAAAATTTAGATTATTATTAGTTTAGCATGTAATCATTGAGATTATTTTTAGTTTAGACTATAATCATTTAGATTATTAGTATAGACTATAATCATTTAGATTATTAGTATAGACTATAATCATTTAGATAATTAGTTTAGACTATAATCATTTAGATAATTAGTTTAGACTATAATCATTTAGATAATTAGTTTAGACTGTTATCATTTAGATAATTAGTTTAGACTGTTATCATTTAGATAATTAGTTTAGACTGATATCATTTAGATAATTAGTTTAGACTGTTATCATTTAGATAATTAGTTTAGACTGTTATCATTTAGATAATTAGTTTAGACTGTTATCATTTAGATAATTAGTTTAGACTGTTATCATTTAGATAATTAGTTTAGAGTCTTTAGACTTATCATTTAGATAATTAGTTTAGACTGTTATCATTTAGATAATTAGTTTAGACTGTTATCATTTAGATAATTAGTTTAGACTGTTATCATTTAGATAATTAGTTTAGACTGTTATCATTTAGATAATTAGTTTAGACTGTTATCATTTAGATAATTAGTTTAGACTGTTATCATTTAGATAATTCGTTTAGACTGTTATCATTTAGATTATTAGTTTAGACTGTTATCATTTAGATAATTAGTTTAGACTACAATCATTTAGATTATTAGTTTAGACTGTTGTCATTTAGATAATTAGTTTAGACTACAATCATTTATATTATTATTAGTTTAGACTACAATCATTTATATTATTATTAGTTTAGACTGTTGTCATTTAGATAATTAGTTTAGACTGTTATCATTTAGATTATTATTAGTAAGATTTATAATCATTTAGATTTTTATTAGTTTAGACTATAATTATTTAAATTATTATTAAACTAATATTGGTAGTTTAGAGTATCATTTAGGTACCCATTATTTAATTAAGAATATTCATTTATATCCAACCTTGTCCGTGCTGTTAATAATTGTTTACATCGACTGCGTTTGCAATCTCGAGCCATTAAATTAGATTTTCGCTCGAGTTATTTATCGCGTGTTCTTGGAAGAGACCTCTCGTCCGTTGACGTTATCTAACTAAGTATCTTGGATGTCCCGCGGATTGTCCAAAGGCCGGGCGTATCCTCTTATACAAGCTCATTTTAAGGTTATTTTTATCAACTCTTAACACTTATATATAGGGTCAGCTTGACCCTCAACCGGTTGTTTACGATTATCGATTCCCACGTAATGCGATATTTTGGTTTAAGGTTTTGTTTTCGTATGCCCCTATTTGCTCTGAAATCTTTCTCCTTTACACTACTCTTTCCTTACGCACACAGCCTAGCTTTGACTGTACCATTTATGGTCAACGTCGTCTGCTAAACTAGAACTAAATGTGCTTTAAAAATCTCAGACAGCACCTTTAAACTGATAATTGAGTATGATATAAATACATTACAGTGGGTTTGAGACCACTATTCCAAGTTTTAAGCTGGGTTTCCATATTTTACTTTATATTACGCGCCATCTGGTGTATTATATTAATTATTAATAATAAAACAGGAGCACTGTTAACAATAAAACTATTTTAGTCAATTACGCAAGAAGCTACGCTTCTTACGCAAGATGTGCTCGTCTACTAGGGACCTAAGATTGTAGAATCCTTTATCGAGTGATTAGAAACAACTTTTTTTTAGATATAGCCTGGGCCCTGGTAAGCTGCTTTGCATGCTGGTAAATTTACAGTGCCAAGTATATTCCATCCTATACTTCCCTCATCTAAGCTCTCGCTTTCAAGATCCACTTATGTCTCAAGGCTTAGTTTTAAATGTGCACAAAGCTCCCGGGGAGCTCTTGCTGTCTTTCGTTTTCTATAAAGTCCTTAGATTTCTCTTATCCACAAGCAGAAGCCGATGAAACCCTCCTTTGAAGTCTATTACTCTCGGGTCTTGTCTACCCCTCTATGTATGGGTTAGTTTCAAAAAGCGCGATTCGTACGCCTCCTAACGGTAGATATTTTTGGAGCGGGAGTTCGTCGAGCGAATATCTCTAGCAGCCTTGGAGCTCTCCTTTGTGGAGAGAGAGAATTTCCAATTTTCCGTTGACAGGGGGGTATGAAGTAGGACCACTCCGATCTCGTAAAATTGGGAATTTTACCCATACAGAGAGGAGCGCTATATGGAACATTAGAGTAGTAGACTTCAAAGGAGGGTTTCATCGGCTTCTGCCACAAGGTATATATATTTTCCTCATTTTTCTCGTATATCGATAACACCTTGTATTGTAATGAACATCTGGGATTGACGGCCAAGTCTCCCG
The DNA here is from genome assembly GCA_963920705.1 of Odiellus spinosus. Classification (NCBI taxonomy): domain Eukaryota; kingdom Metazoa; phylum Arthropoda; class Arachnida; order Opiliones; family Phalangiidae; genus Odiellus; species Odiellus spinosus. The sequence continues at coordinate 17,894,884 of OY987228.1, read as the reverse complement.
CGAACATTAAAGCTCGACGCAATTAAAATTCATTATTTTATTTTTTAATTACTCATTCATCAGAAGATCCCGTGTTAAAATAATATTTCGAGTGAAGTTCTCAAGATGTTAACGACTTTGTCAAGATTACGTTAACAATTTTGGGATAATGAAATAGGATTATCAATAAATATCCTAAAGATATACCTGAAATATATAATGGAATACGCGTCAATTAGGACAAAGATGTTTCTAATTGTTTAATTGGGAAAAACTTGTACCTTGTCCAAATTTAGGCAAAGATTGCTCTGATTACGTAATCGCATTGTTTCCTGATGCGTATCTCTTCACTGTATGACCAATTTGTCGTCCATTTTGGGGCTTTTATAAACTGTTTTGATACCCTGCGATAATGGTCTAAATAAGCCGAAACTATAGTCTAAGAACTATTTTAAAATTTAATTGTAAACCAATTTTTAATTTATTAACTTATGCAAGTCGTATTAATTACTTAAAAAAAAGGTTTCTCGAGATCAAGAAGGATCAGACAAGGAGAGGAAAAGTGGGGACGGCGCAGTTCCTACTGCGTCGGCCTAAACTCCACTCTGGAAGAACGGGGGTAGAGATGTTTCGTGGTAAAATGTTGTCACGTGGGTAAAACGGATCCTTTATCAGCTTCGTAGTAGCCAACGACACTAGTGACCACGTGACAACAGTTTACCTCGAGAATTTCCTATCCCCCTTTCCTTCCGAGTGGGAGGTTGGCTCTTCTCTCTCTAACTCAACGCAGCCCTACTTTTCCTCTCCTTGTCTGATCCTTCTTGTCGAGATCTTATCTCTTCTCAAGAATTCTACCTTATCACTCGCTCGTCCTTATGCCACGCGCCAGAATATTATTATTATTATAATTCGTAATGATTATATAATGAAATTATAAAAATTTGTAATATAAAACCATTTAACACTCTCGATACTTAAAAAATAAGAAAAAAATAAAAGGGGTTTGCGATGTAGCAGCTGCTGTATACCGAAGAAAAAATTAGGTTTTGATTTATGACGGGAGTCTGCCAGGTAATTAGTTTAATTTTAAGGCGACATATTTAATGGAAATAGTTATAATGAGGGATGCGGGGGGACGGGGGTATATTCAACTAGGGTCAACGCACGGGGGGGCCCCAACGGCAATTCAAGATTGGTTATATTTCTAAGCGAGCCCTCTCTTTTTCTAGTTCGTTTAATTACTAAAAAATTGCATCTGGCGTTGTATTTCTTTTTCTCTATCTCTCTCGGGGTCTCGTTGGCTGCAGGTGCGCGCGCGCGCGAGCGAAAGAGGGGATCTAGCGCGAAATAGCAGTCTTTTTGGCGGAAAACGCGTGCCAAAAAGCCCGGGAAAAACCAAGGACGAAAGGCGCGTGCGCGTTGTCTGTTTCGCCCGGGAATTTGGCGCGTGCCGTTGGCTCGTGGCGAACAAATCTTCCATCATATTTCTTTCCCCAAAATTTTGAGCAGATGAATTTTTTTTATCGGCTTTATCATATATTAGCAACTACTAGTCAGGATTGAACTACGCCTCGAGGGTCGGAACTATATATTGGGGAACGTTAAAAATGCAAGCTATTTACGGTATAATGTTCTTTTTATTGCTTTTTCTATCGCTATTTTTTCTTTTCGGACACTGGCAGCAGACACCGTCTCGGTCTCCCCCCTCTTAGTAGACATGTGCCTTAATTATACGAGCTGCTGGCTTCGGATGAGCGCGACTGATAATTGAATACAATTTATTTATCGAGCTTTATTTGAGATCCGGGTCTACATAGGCTTCGATTTCATTCTTCTATTTTTTTTTTTTTTTTTTTTTTTTTTTTTTTTTTAATCTCTCTTCGTATCGTTTTTTTATTCCAATGGCTTTATTACGCAACCGTTCCTCGATTTCTTTGAATTTCGTATCAACTGGTTATTCTATATACAGATAGTAGAATTATGGTTTAATATCAGTTTTATAGATTTGCAAAATTGACATTTCCGATAGTGGGATGAACTAGTCTTTTCTTATTTTCAAGAGAGTTTGCAATAGAGATTGGAGTATACGATATATATATATATATGTAATAGGGGTTGTTGCACTATGCGTTAAGAAAATATTGAACTACGCACCTGGAAAATCATGTAATTTAATGACAAAAAATACTATTTCGATTTTCTTCAAAAAAACTAAGAAAATTTGTTCCAAAAATCATGCAAGTTATTAAAATCTTTTACGAAAGAAGTCAGGGTAAGGTAAAATTTACAAAAGATGTCAGGGTAAGGGAAACTTGACGTAAGAAGTCAGGGTAAGGGAAAGCTATGACCTAAGAAGTCTGGATACAATGTAAATTTGACGTAAGAAGTCTGGATACAATGTAAATTTGACGTAAGAAGTCTGGATACAATGTAAATTTGACGTAAGAAGTCTGGATACAATGTAAATTTGACGTAAGAAGTCTGGATACAATGTAAATTTGACGTAAGAAATTAAAGTAACTGAAAATTTGACTTAAGAAGTCAGGATACAATGTAAATTTGACGTAATGAAAAATTACACGTAAAAATTAGTCAGGGCATGGCAAAATATAATGTAAAAAGTTATGATTCGAAAACAAAGTCAGAATCCCAAATACATATTTAAAATTTAACATCGGGATTAAAACTAGAGAATTTTAAGATGAATTTGTTATTCAAAATTTCAGAACACTTGATAAATTATTGTAAGAAGCAAGATAGTATGAATATTTGTTGTAAAAATTTGATTAATACTGCAAACAATACGATATAACGCAATTTCTAAATTATATTATAGAGCTCAACTAAGTATAATAATCGAGGTAATAATACAACCTAAAAAATTGGAAATGACTTGAAAGCACCTCATGGTTTACGTGCTACAGGGTGAATCTTCCTTTATCTCGTATATTTATGGGTTGGTCCCGAGGATATGCCTTATACAGAAGTGAATACGTGACAGGAAGCCCCTGAACTCCGTATAGTTCTTCACCTTTTTTTTCTCCCTTGACAAAAGCCGCGGTGATGGCAAATCTCCCTTCTCTCGATATCTTTGAATAAAAAAATATATATTAGGATCTAGAGCTTGTAAAGATGACGAAATCTTCTTGTATCCGTCGCTAAGCAACGGACGTTAGCACGTGCGTAATTCTTGAATTTATTGTCCTTTGAAGCTGCGGAAGATAACAATTGTACGAAACGCGCGACGCAAATCCTAATTTTTTCGTCAAAGACTCAAAAGCTACGGTCACACTAGTATTTCTTAATCGATTTGAAACGATAATAATCAAACGAATATTCAAATCGCCAGGAATCGTTTTAAGCGTCATGTATTAACGCATTGTCTTTATAAATCGATTTATCGTAGCTTCATCTATCGGTTGTTGAAATCGAATCGGTACGAAACTGGTTCCCGAAGCAGTTTCGAGAAATCGAATTGATGAAAGACGGTTTCCGGTTCACACGACTTTAGCGAAACGTTTTGAAATGGTTTAAATCGATTACAAGGCCTATCCAAATCGATTTTTGATATTTAAATAGCTCAATCGTTTTAAGTGACATCTGATTTATTACAGTTTCATGTAGGTTCAAAAAGAATTAGTTTTAAAATGGTTCCCGAAGCAGTTTCGAGAAATAGATTCAAGGATTAGTTTGATACGGCTAGAGTGAAATATACGATGTGACGTCACACTAGGGTCATGTCTAAAATTATGGGAAGATTCCCATAATTTTAGACATGACCCCATAAAACATTCCACTAGCCAGCGCTAAAATTAATAAGGGCCAATTACCCTGGTGACAAAATTTGGAACTTTCTAATGCGAACCCCCCAAAAAAGATTGAAGGTTACCCTCCCTTTAAACCAATATTTTTTCTTTTAAAGTTTATATGAACCTTTTTTTTATTTATTTATTTATCTATGAAATAATTTTGTTGGTAACCGGTTTTTATCGTATTAAAGATTCAAACTTTATTTATATTGTATATAAAAGAGATCGCAATTTGTAAAAAACCGGTACAGTTTACCATAAAAGGGGATAAGAGGGTGTAGGGGGAATAGTTACTTCTGTGTCCGACAATGACCTACATAAAGCATCTGGTCCAGTCCTCCAATCGCTCGGCAAAAGCTGAAACCCAGAAACTTCCGAGTTATAAGCGCGCGAAGCCATAATGAACTCATTTTTTTTATATTATCGTTTCGAGTCCCGGTTCTTAGCGTTATTATATGTTTGATGATTGAACAAATAACCTCATTAGGCGCGGGAGACAGAGTTTTAATTGGGAAAAGTCGTCTCCCCGTTTATGGTGATTAAGCCTACTGTATGTGTATACGCTTTACGGCAAGTCGTAGAGCGAAATTCCCGGGCTTCAGAATTTTCCGCTTTCAAAGGTAGATAACTTTATTGTTTTAATTCTAACGAGTCGCCGGAATTCTTGGGAGGTTTTTTTTTTGCAAAATTCTCGAAGGATAATTGAGTAATTTACATATTATTTGTAATTGTTAATTACCGGTAACTATGCATTTATTATAATATATATGGCGATTAACTGCGGTGCAAATTTTGCACGATTTTAAGATCTAAATTTTAAAATTTAAAAGTTCCAATATTTATAACCCGGGTATTGAGACATTTATTAAGGGGAGAATGCAACTTAACAATAAGTGATTTTTTTTCGATTCCTTATCGTTTAAATAGGCCTAATACAAGCTAATCAAAGCTTATCCTGAATTTCTTCGCTTTAATGGGTCATTTCTGTATCAATCCTCCCTAGCTTTGGCTATTTAGAGGAGTAGAAGGCCTGGCAATTTTAGAATGCTCGCTTATTTTGTGTTATTCATTTGAAAAATTTGTATCTTTACATCCGGTTCTTCGACATTGACTGGTTATCAACCAATCAGAGCCTCTATGATGTCGTAGAAAACGTCTCGCGCATACCGGAAGATGAAATGTAAATTTTCAAGCGAGAAACCTCCAAGTCAAGCCTTCTACTCCTCTTCTTTCTACCCTCTATGGTTTAGCGCTTGGCCTAAAATTTAGTATAACGATTCGTATCTAGCCTATATGCGTATAGACGCTCTGCCTATCTATCCCCGTTTTTCCCAGGCTTTTGATGACGTCATTTAAATACTTCTATACCAATCTAGAAAGTATGGGATGGATGGCGAAAGGCGGTTACGCTCGCGTGGTACCAGTAAATAGCGGGCGAAAAAGACTTTACCTGGGCATCTATCGGAGCGTGCCAGGTGTTCGAAAGAACCTTTTAAGATCAACACACAATCCCTGATTCTTTTCTCCTCTCTCTCACCCTCTTTCTCGCGTAAGAAAAGTCGGTTAGGCCTCAAACGACGGTTTCTCTTGGCTAAGAAGCCCATTCAAGGAGAAAAAGAAAGGGGCGATTTTGGTGCGTGTGTATAGAAAGGCGGTGCCTTAAAAGTCAACCTTTAAAGTCCTTAAGTCTACCTTCCTTTCTATTGGCTTCCCCTTTTACGTATTTACAGACTTTAAAGGATGACCATGACTACGGTTGTCAAGTGAATATCGTAGGCCGGCAAACAACAGCTGGCCACGCGTTTATACCTCCAGATACCTCGTAATTCTGGTTGTTTGAGGCAAGGAGGCGAAAGTTAGGTTCCAACGTAAAAAGGTTGCGAGGTAGCCTCCCCTTTTTAGTACATTACTACGTTGGTTGTAATTCTAACAACGTTCCGGTTTAGTCCAGGGATGGTGGTCTCTGACTCCCCTTCTATCTTTTTTATCTTCGATCGAACGTAGATTTCATCCCGTTTTTCGCAAGAGCCAACATATATAGCCATCGCAGGTGTTGGCTCGTGCCTGCTTTCATTTTATCGACCAGAGATATTTCCATTTTTGTTATAAAGAATATAGGCGATTAAAACTGCATGCTTGGAGAAATCGCTCGAAATTATAATCATAACGCAGATTTTTTACTTTATTTTCAATTTAATCAAATGCCAAAAGGTTAACACACTCGAGAAAAGAACAAGGGTTATTTTTTTTATCTAATTTAAAATTTCGATTAAAAAGGTCAAGTTTTTTCATTTGAATTTCAATTTGAAGGAGGTTTTTAAAATTCACTGTTTCGCGCGCAACCACCAGATCAGGATTAAAGAATTGGCACATGCCTCAATGCCCAAAAATTGCAAAAATTAGCTATTAATCCACCTATGTACACTTAATCCGGACCCGCATGAATCACCCACCAATTGTTCTCCCTATTTTCCTTAATATTCAAGTGTCTATCCCTATATATAAATGCATCATTGTCCCGAGAACTGTAGCTATAAAGTTCAATATGTTTTATCAACCACTAGATCGGGAAATTTCAAATATTGAAATCCGTAAATTTAATAGCACTATTTTTTTTAGATTCGGCATCCGATATTCCTAAATTAAACTTAATAAATGGAGAAACCTGCAAAGTTCTTAATCCCTCTTCTAATATTACTCCCCCTCTGATATATATATATATATATTAGATATATATTTGTATATAAGAAATTGTTCTTGTCCCCTTCTAGGTTATGGTATATATAGTATGGGGTACAACGTGTATAGGATAAAAAGTGGTTTTTAGCGGGCGCAGCTGGCTCTCTAGCTCGCTAGCTGAACCAGTGGCAGATGCTCTACGGCGTCAGCCTAGGAGTATTTTTCGCGATTTTTCGACATCACCCTCGTAAAGCTATATGCTCTTGCATTTCACGAATAGTGATAACGAGAACTACTTAATTTTTAACGAGATTTTATATTGTGTATCAATCCGCCCCATGTTTCGCCCATTTTTATCTAAGGGCTTTTCAAAGGAATCATGAAGTATATAATCAGAAAACTATCATTAAATCCATTTAAATTAATAAGATTCAAATATTCTTGGATAAGATTGATACGAAGTGCTAAGCCTAAATCTCGGACTTTTTGTCTAGCAACAGCGCAGCTGATTCAGTAGAAATCGGACCGGAGAACAGCTAAGATTGCTTTTAAAAGTTCGTTGGATTAGGCTTAGTATCTGATAAGATGAAATATAATTGAAATTCATAGAAAACGTAGTTATATACTTGGTTTCAAGTTTTTCTTGGACTTTTGTGCCCCGTTTCATTATCCCTTTAAATGGAGTATAGTATTCCCAGAAGATAGTACACCCTATTCCTCTGACTGCTGCCTCGTGTAACGTGTTCCGAGAGAGGTAAGGGGGATACGGAGAGCTAGAGAATAGATTTAAAATGAGAATGATGATCGAGCTATAAGAGAGGAGAGAAGAGAGCTCTGGAAGGGTGAGAGAGAGGGAGTTTGGTTTCGCGCGTGCCTGGGATTGCCTCCTTCCTGACTCCCTCTTGAAAAGATCTGGTAAAAGCGGAGGAGAGTGTTTTTTGCCAGAGCACGCCAGGCACAAGCAGACTGTGTGGCACCGTGGCACGCGCCCCGCTCGTGCGTCCTATTTCTATACATCATTGTCCAACTATAGACTTTCTTTCTAGGGCCTTCTTTCAAGTTCTCTCTCTCTCTCTCTGGTCAGGATAGAAAAAAAATGTTTGACCTCGTCTGCCCCCGATATCGAAGCGAGGGTGCATCTGGGGTCGGAAAAAAAAAGGGGGGGGGGGAGAGATAGTTGTTATTTTATTTGTTAAAATATAAATTTTTATTAGTCGAATGTGGATGTGGATCGATAGAACGTTCTTTTAAACAATATTATGGGGGGTTTGAATTTCAAATTTGATATAATCATAGCGAATTTAATTCGGAGCGGTTTTCCTGTAACTTTTTTCTATTAAAGACCTAGGATTACTTCTGCCTGTCTCCCTGGAAACAAACTCACTCTCCAGGCTTTCTCTTGCCTTGTTACCCAAAGGGGAAGCTCAGAAGGTGAGCCCACTTCCAGTGAAAGAGGCCAGTGACAGGCAGAAGAAATCCTAGGCCTTTAAGTGATTGTTTTTCAACTAAAAACGGTTTCAAATGGTTCGATATTTATGCTCTTCATAGTGCAAGAGGTGTTTGCAAAATAGTACGCAAAAAATAGTGCGTAAAGAAGAACCATGGTTAAAAAACTTTATAGGAATAAAAGTAGTATTTAACAATTACTGAACACGAGTGTGATAAGTTTATTAAACGGACTCTAAATACAGGAAAAAAATTGTGTAACAAAAATAATGGAGGAAGTTTTAAGTATAATTTTGCGTTTTACTGTTTTTCAAAAATATTTCTTATATCTTTAAGATAAAAGAATCTTTGCTTCTCTACGTCACTCACATTTTTGAGAGGTTTCGATAGCGTTTAATAGGCAAAAAAAAAACGTGATCTTTCAGATAACTGTAGTTGAGATATTTGTTATTTTAAATTTAAATATCTCCCAAAACAAAAATGCTTTTTAAAGAATGTCAAAACTTTTCCATACAATTACGGGGTACCATGACCTTTAATTATAAGTTGTTAGTAAACAGTACAGCTATGCCGTATTCTTATTTTTGGAAGACTTATAGACTAAGTATATTTATGAATATATAACTTTCATATACTATAGAATATTGTCAGGCAACAATGAACGCTTTTTAGGAATACACGAATTAACTGCCGTTGAAATAAACATAGGGATATGATTATTTTTGCAAAACGAAGTATGATTCTTTTGTCATATTTCCAAACCGAGTTTGGTCTTTCAAGTCCATTTGAATTTTGGCAATCTTCATTTTGGCAAATGTTATAAGGGTAACAAGGAACGTAAGATGCTAATTATGAACGACCTGACACCAATTATGAACACTCGCTGCTAACTATAAACACCAATGATAATCAAAAACAAATAAGGAAGAATTACACCTATTTGTTAAGAATCTTCAAAATTAAAATGTCATAAATATATTAATTTAATTTTTTCCACTTGAAGTAGATAGGTTTTCTTCTGGAACGTGATTAGAGTTCTAAATAGGTAATTTACGGTTTAATCTGGTAAAATTTATAATTTAAGTGAACAAATTGCTGTAAAAAAGGTCAAAGTCTAACGTTTTAAATCGTCTACAAATCTACTTTTCGTGTAGAATATTCGTGTTTGTCGTCGACGAGAACGTGTTCGGTGCCTTTGCCCCATCAGTATAAAGTCGAATGGTCAAGCTTATCATGAAAATATTTTCACAAATGTATATATTTATAATTATTCAGTCAGAAATATTAATAATTCCGCATTTAAAATCACAGAAATTCAGATTGTGTCACTTTAAAGTTTAAACCCTTATCATCATTACGGAACTTGCTTATTAGTCAGTTGATAAATTCTTGGAAAGTGTATATTTAATTATATCTAGGCTTATATCTCGATGATTATTAGTCAACTATATAATCGTAATACGCTCTTAGCTTTCCACAAAAAAAAAACTCGTGTTCATTTTATAAAAGCTATGAAATGAAAATGCTCTCACGAGTGATATATCTGACGAACAAAGCTCAATAAAGATATTATTATTGCTTTTGTCTCAAAGTTTGTTCAAGAAGAGTTCTCTAAAACTACTTTTATATCCCCTAAGGTCTAATATTTTGTATTATTCCGCCTTAGGTTTCGCTATTTTGCAAATCAATCTTGTATAAAATTTATAGAGACGTATATATTTCGTTGGAAAACCCAATTATTCGACGAACGGCATTGTGTCTGCGTTTCTGGCGCCAGGTTTTTTGCCCCTGGCAGTCCTCGATTGTCGATATCGTATCAATATAAGATAATTTAAATGACGCGTTATCCGTGATATTTAAAAATATGCCAAGTTTCGCGTAAAAAATAATTTATAATAATTATAGAAATAAAAAAGCACGCGTGTTTAAGCGGTTTTTATGCATGGCTAACATTTTTAACTGTTATTTTTTATACGAAGGTTGAGAAATACTGAAGAGAATAATTTCTAACCTGACATTTTTTAAAGGGACAGTGAAATATTGTGTTTAATTTCTATCCAGGTTTTTTTCTTCCGTATAGAAATTGCACTATTACGTCAGATAAAGCGCTTCTCTTCTAATAGAGCTCTAAGATTAATCTAGACAGTTGTGAAATTTGTAACATATATTCTATACCAAAAAATCTTTCTTATTAAAGGGAGAATGCAAGTTCACAGACGGAAAAAAATGGCCGATAGGAAAGGTTTATAGGAGAGAGGGGCGATCTTGCTCTAAATGTTATTTTTCTAACACGCGCCAGTTCTCTTGGGCTTCTGCAGGAGTTTTTATATACCTAAACAACATTGAAGGCAGCAAACATCTGTCCCTTTTACTAAGAAAATATTTTATGGGGAGTTTTAGTGAAATTTTACTGGGAAATTTATTATACCGTAAGATTCAACAACCACATGAAATTAAATTTATCATATATTCTCCTATAATTTGAAAGATTATACATTCCTACATTTTCCTTAATTTCATATATCTCCTATAAATGTTGGGCTGGATTTCACTGGTCACCATGCATTGGTCCATAGCGAACTCTTTGCACTATCAAAGCTGAACTCTGAGTTCAAAAGAGCTCAATGCACTGTCAAAAATGAACTCCGTGAACTCAGGTGTACAGCGAATTCAAGAATGTCGGACCCCTCGGTCCAGAGGCCCCTCTGTAGACAATTAGACCTCTTCCGTTTATTTTGACCCCTCCAAAGTGGGTAGCTAGGCAACCACAGAATCAGACAAGCAAAGAGGGATGCAACATCGCTGATTCAGTGGGTTGCCCACTCCCTTTGGGTCAAAATAAATGAAAAAGATCTATAGCCAACATTGTGGCGTACATTTATAGTTCACATTTCGTCCAATTTTTATTTACTCCTGATATATATTTCTTAAAAATCTAAATTCAAATGTGTATGCGGGTGTTCTTAATTTATTTATGCGCGTAAACCCCGTTAATTGAAAGAAAGGCTGTAATATATGATATTTATGATTAGAATAAATTTATAATAACTCCCCCAATCGACTTCATTCATCATTTTTGGGAGGATAAAATTACTCTTTCGCCCCCCTTTTTTTTCGTTTTGACCCAAATTAAACGAGTTTAATCGTGGCCTGCATATTCAAAACCGAAACAGAAATAATAATCAAGAATTGCCAGCGATTGACTTTTTTTCCTTATGCGATTAAACAATGTGTATCAATCCGCCTCAGGTTCTTTCCGTTTTGTAAACTCTTCTTGTACAGTCACGGCTAAAGCATTCTTGCTTAGTGGAAAAAATGGTTGTTAGAATCAATATTTCCCGGGAAATCAAAATATTCCGCAAAATCAATGTTTATATGTTTGGTTTTTTTTTAATTGCAATATGAGTATCGTATATTTTCTTAAATTTAAATTGAATGGTATTTATTTCTTTCAGAGCCACGTAATTTGATATTTAAGTATATATCCTATATTTCTTTCTTACTAAAAGATATTAAAAAAAAATATTTTGTTTGCTTATCGATAATGATTAGTTATATCGTTTTCTAGGGAATGTCCTGGGAATTTCGGATTTTCTCTCTTATCTTCCCCGATTAATTAATTTCGAAATAATAATCAAGGTATCTGTTTGCCGCTCTCGGTCATCCCGGGGCTGCACGGAACATCATTTTCAACCCCCGTTTTCGTCCCCTCTCTTTACCCGGCTGGAATCCCCGCGATTTCCCGGGTGACCCCAGGCTTGAATGCAAAATTTATATTTTTCAGAGAATCCAAAATTTCTCCCCTCTTTCTCTCGCGCGATTTGAGTCCCGGTTCTTTGCCAGGGTTGTTCCGCTTATTACGTTCGAGAGTTAATTCGCAAACTATAGAAACCTACGGCGGATTGATACGCAATTTTAAACTTTATAGGTAAAAAATAGTCCTCGCAAACTGATACGATGATAGTAAGGATCAGTTTAAAGATTTCAGATCGTTTACGAAACAGCAGTTTTCTCTCTCCTTTCCAACTAAAGAGTAATTCTCTCTGGTATTGAGATCTCGGATTGGTTGATGATAAAAGTGCCAGGTTTTAGAGCATTTTCTTTGTGTAGTAGTCTGTTGCCGCTACCTTTTTTGTTACCGCGAGGTCTGGCTGTCGCGTGCCACGAGGATCGAGAGAGAGAGAGGGGAAAAGAGGATACTTTTTTTTTCTTCTTTTGAATCCCCTGGCAGTCGCGAAAGATGAGGAGACTGGAGAGAGATCCCGGGATGTTAGTCGACTATCGCTTCTCGAAGAGAAATGTCATTTAATTTAACCGCTCTCTGATAGACGCGACTACCGTCTAACGTTGACAAGGACTTAGTTAACTTAGTTACCGGTCTTTTTTTTTTACATATCGAACTTTATTCGACTTAAACTTTCAAGATGGTGCTTGTGTTTAACAATAAGTATAATAACCGCGCCTTGGAGAAAGTGGGAGCCAAGATACAAGCCTCCAAATGTTTAAGGTAAATTTTAAATTATTTATCGGTATACAACCCATAATTTATTTCTTCCCACTGCATGCACTGCGCGTGAATGGGTTGGTTAATGTTTTAATAACGTTAGTGTAAGCGTTAAATTTATTTTTTTTTTTTTTTCCCCGATATTAAGCGTTTTATTTTTCCTGCTATCTTTACAAAGATTTAGAAATCAATGCTAATTATTTCAGGGAATTAAATTTAGTTTTGACTGTTGAATTTCCTCCTATAAGTAACTTTTGATACTCGTAATGTTTTCAAATATTGGCATCAAGTTTGCTTATAATGTTTTGCAAATTTTGTCAGTTAGTTTGCCCCCTTGCAAATATTGGCATTTGCTTCCGATGTTTGAAAATATTGAGATTGAATAATTTGAATTTGCTCCTAAAGTTTGCAATAAATTATGGCAAAAATTGGAATATTAAGCAATAAAAATTGTTAAAGTTTGCTAAAAATTGCTGCAAAAATTTACTCTTCAGTTTGCAACGAATTTTCTACAATAATTTACACTTTAAATTATTTAAAAATATTATATTTCCTCCCAATCTTTGCCAAAATAAACGTAAAATTCTTTAAATTAGTAATCACCCCTAGTGCCTCACGTCGGGCATGTCCAAATTTTCAAAAAATAAACCATTGGAAACACTTTTGTCTACGATTGTATAACCTTTTATTTTTTAAAGACAAATTAAGGCCATAAACTCTACAGAGTGAAAGAAAAAGTTATATAATTCACATGACAAATGTTCCGTGTTTGTACGGGTGTACAGTATCTCCATTTTTCAACGTATAATGATGCAAAAAGCATTTAACGCCTCTCACCTCATTTTTCTTTTTAATTTCTAGACTTTTAAACGATATACACTGGTATATTTAAGCTTATAGCTCATTAAGAATGAAATTAAATATCAGGAGGTTATTCACGCCTTTATCTGTAATTTTCCCTCCCAGTTTACGCGTATACTGAGCATATTTAAAAATATTTTGCTTATTTAAAAAGAGGGACAAGGTCGGGTAAACAATTTTTAAGTTTCTGGAGAGAGAGAGAGAGTGGGGGCGGAAAAACCGAAAATAAAAAAATGCTAATCTATGATTCGCGTTGAAATATCATTTAGCTTTAGAAATACCCGCGTAGTTGAACACTTAGGAGTTTTATAACCTTCGCTTTCTTACAATCGCGATAGACTGTAGAGCCAAGATAAGTATCGTTTCTTTTAATATTAAAAATATAATAAAAAGTCTAGCTAAAATCGACATGTCCGTATAGCGAAGTATATTCAACCTTGGTGACGACAAAACAAGGGAAAAACGTAATTTTTTTTTTCTGTTTAAACGTATTTATTTAAAGTTTTTCTTTCGCCCGGTCGTCGAGCTACAAAAATTCTACAGTCCCCGGGAAAGTTTTATATATACGTATAAGCTATATAGTATATAAGATTCTTTATTTTTTTTCCCCCAAAAATCCCTTGGAATGAAAATAGGGCAGGCTGCTACGTATATTACCACAACTCGTACTCTTTCCAGAGAGATAGAGAGAAACCTTTTGGATACATTGAACGATTAAAGTTTTTTTTTTCTCGTTTTTCGTATAGGTTAACGAGGAGTCTGTCCGCTCCCCGAAGATGCAACAGCTGTAGAAAGATGGTCTATTTCACCGCATTACGATGCAAATTATGCGGGTAATTGTTTTTTTGTTTTTCTGAAATTTTAGTTTTCGAAGACGATAACGCGCGTTTTATAAAATAAGAAATTCTCGCTAAATCCGATTCGATAAGAGTTTTTATTCGGAACTCTTTAAAAAAAAGTTTTCTATTTCCTCATTATACCCGAATTTCTCGCGGATATTTAGCGAGCCGTTATCGCGCTACGCTCGAATAACGAGCTATTTTTACGCTATTTTAGCTTTAAGTATTTCTGGGTTCTTAATATTTTTTCCCCGTTACGTCTCGTCGAAACTTATTGTGGCAGTTTTTATTTAAATTTCTCGAAGCTAATTATTGTCGCGTACCATATAGGAACGTCACCCACGAGTCTTGCGCCACCGATTGCGCGCATCAATGTCCAGCTACAACCAGGAGGCGAAGTTATCAACCATCTTCCGCTTTGGGTAAGCGGCTTGTCAACGATTTGTTTTTCTTTCTCTTTCCCTCTCCGTAGCGGTAATATTTTCAGTTTTAGTACAATACGTAGTTTGACGTAAGTACCCTGACGGAAGCGCGTCATTGTGTCGCCGTTTAATATACTTTTATCCCCCTCCCCCCGCTATAAATCTCCTTTTCTATAGTGTTGGATTGTAAATGTTTTGTTTGGTCTTTCAGGGGCAAACTCCGAATTAACGTCCGCGCAATCCAGTCCGGGAACTGTCTCCCAACAGTCTTCGGTTTCCTCGCCGAACGGTTCCTTCCCGCATCCGAGTTACCCTAGACAAGGCACGCCTGCTAAGTCTCCCAGACTCTTGGCTCAACTTCCCTTGCGCTCTCCTTCCTCAAGCGTGTCTGAAATGAGCAACAAATCTAACAAATTTAGCCCAGTTTTGCCCACCGCCACGACCCCTAGTCCAGTCGCGAGCCCGGGTTCCAGCGCCATCACCTTGTCGGGACTCTTGAAAGTGGTTCATTGGTTGTCCCAAAGACGACGCAGTCGCGACTTTAGCAAAGCCAACGCGGCCGATAAACACGTCAAGAGCAAATTCGGTTTGACTCCGGATACTTTCGACGAAAAAATAGCTCACAAACGTCTGAAAAGCTTCTTGAAAACAGCCGCTCACAAACGAAACTCGATCGCGGAATGCGGCGGCGCCACATCCTACTACCACCCTCCGCCAAACTCGATGAACCCGATGGTCAGCTACCCGAACACTTGTCCGTGCGGGCGCTTCCACGACCAGCCCGTCGAAGGGGCTCCACCCGGTCATCATCCCGCTCGCGGAGCTTTCCGAAGACAAACTTCTTTGAACAGTACCCGACAAGCGTTCTTCGTTTCGCCCAACAGCAGCGTTTCTTCGAGCGGTTGTTTCTCATCCGCCTCTTCGACCGCCCAAACTCCCTCCGACAACGAAACGGAGCGCGGTTCTAGCAACGTCGCTACCAGTAACGCCACGGAGACCAAAATCGCGTCCACTTCAACGAACAATAACAATAACTATCGAGCGAGTCAAGCTGCCGTCTCCTTCATGTGGAACGAACTGTCCAACCCTTGTTCGTCGTCCGGGGCCGTACCAGGCTCGAGATTCTACAGCGATCGTACTGACTCCACGGCATCTCGACTGACCGTGTCACCCATCTCGTCCATCGTCAGTTCCGAAGTGTTTCTTCGTTCTTCTCCGTCGCCCATACCAGGAACGGTAAACGTTGGTGACCAGGAACTTAATTCCGGTAATCCGGCCCAAGGCGTCGACAGCGTTAACAGAGAAGAACTTAGTCAACACGGACGCTTCGGGAGGCATTGTTTCTCGCATAAAGCTAGAACGTTTAGCGTGGAAACGGGTGTCACTAACGCTGAGAGGCTCTGTTCCACTTGGCCTCCAGCTGGTAAAGGCAATCCTACCATTGGTGAGAATAATCCTCCAGTCTTTTACTACGCGGGTCTTCCGAATGTAAAGGACGGGCTTATAATCAAATGATACTCTTTCTTTTTTTTAGACGAGATGCACGCTTTAGATGATTCGGAATCCGGAATTGGAGACTGCGATATTGGAGAGAGAAAAAAGTACGCAAACTTGAATGATTTGCGGTTGTTGAGCTTTTACTTACCTCAGTTGTATTCCATAGATCTCGAAGTGATAGTGTGAAAGAGACGCTAGGCGAATGGTGCATTCCGTACAGTGACTTGGAATTCAAAGAATGTTTGGTGCATGGAATCAATGGTGATATATTTAGGTAGGTTCAACGTCCTTTCAGAAAAAAAAAAATATATATTTGGCTTTATAACCAGAGGATTAAAATGTTTCTCATTTTACAGGGGACAGTGGCACGGTGAAGTGCTTATTTACAAATTTGTCCAGAGTACGGACACGGAGGTGCAACAGTTTCTGGACGAAGTGGCCCAGTTATGTATGATCCGCCACGAAAACATTTTGCTCTTTATGGGCGCGTGCATCGAGCCTCCTCACTTGGCGATCATTACCAGCATGAGGAAAGGACCATCCTTGTACGAGCAGATCCATTTGAAACGTCACACCCTACCGATGCATACGAAATTCAGTATAGTCAGACAAGTCGCCCAAGGAATGAGTTATTTACACGCCAAAGGCATTTTGCACCGGAAACTTAGTTCGAGAAATATTATTCTTGAAAGCCGAGTAAAAATCTGCATCATGGATCAAGCGGTCGTCGATAGGACTCAAGACAGGTGAGCTTGTACCAGAATCGTCGATTTTTAAGTGTTAAATTTTATAAGATCAGGAAGTTAAATCTTTGTTAATCTTCTACTCGTAGACCCGATTTTGGTTGCATACCTCGGGGATATCTCTGCTACCTCAGCCCCGAACTAATGCAATCAGTCATGGTCGAACCACCTCGTATTCGGTGCTCATCCACTCATTCCCAGGAGTCCGACGTTTATTCTTTCGGGTACGAATAGATTTTACAATTTTTATCAAGTTTCTCCGTAACTTATCCACAATTTTGTTTTTAGTACGCTACTCTACGAGATTCTAACCGAATCATACCCGTTCGCTTGCCTTTCTTCTCATTCCATAATATGGCAAATCGGTATTGGTAAACACGCGACAGTCAATGACGTCAAGTGTACGAGTAGTATACGGGTAATTATCCTTTCTTGAACCTTCATTCCAATTTATTCAATGTCTTGAAATTTAATCGCGTGCTCAATTTTTTCTCCGAAGACGTTGTTATTGGAGTGCTGGGAGACTAATCCGACTCATAGGCCCAGTTTCTCTTACATAAATCGTCAATTGCAAGAAAATGTAAGTTACTTCGACATTTTATAAACAACAAAATCTCCCTTCTAGGTGGGGGGAACTGGTTCTACTAGCGTTGGCGCAGTAGGAAAGACAGAGAGTCGTCCCATGGGTCGAAAGATAACTAGGAGGCATATGAGCATTACAATGGCGATGGAGATGGGATATGAAAATTAAACTAAATCATAATTTTATATGTTCCTGGGAATTATTAAACCAGAGTACGAATTTTTAAAGGGGTATACAGCTCTGGCACTCCTGCCACTATGTCATACAATTGTTATCTAAAATCGGCTCAAGTTACATCAGAAAACAAGACGTCGCGCGATTTACCCGCGCGACTTCTTGTTTCCAAATGATTGTTTAGAGTTTGTTATGGGGATCATGCCTAAAATTATAGGGATAAGCGAGAAACCTGAACACTTAAGGAAACCCTAGAAGCTAAGACTCGTCCTGTGAATTGTGAATTTAGTTTTTAATCATTTCTTCCATTTCATAGGTTTCTTTACATCGTCGTCACAGTTCCTCAGAACCAGAACGTTTGAATCGAGCTGGATTGCAAACAAGTTTGGCTATTTGCGCCTAATAGTGTGGCTAGAAAAAAACATTATGTAGTCGGTAAAGGACTGAAGATCTGAAATGAAAGCGCTACTTCGAAAAGCTATTTATTGCAGCAATAAGAAGAAAGGATTTTTTTGTTGTAAGTATTAAAAGGTGCGAAGTCAATTTGAAAGGCTTTGATTAATTAGAACTAAGGTTTTATGAGCGTCTTTTTAAACATACAAAAAAAAATTATGGGAACCAAACTGACAACAAAACATAATCGAACTGGTCGTTTCTTTTATAAATTAAGGAAAACAAACCAGTGTTTCTTGTAAGCCACTTTTTCGGGCAAAACGCAAACCTAAAAAAAAAAATGGAAAAAATTCATTCCTTACATAATGAATCTCGCGTAAAGTATGTATAAAACAAAACTCAAAAGGAAACGCAAGTTGTGCCAATTGTAATTAACTTCTTAAACAAAACAAAAAAAATTGCGAGAAGTTTAATTTTTTATTTTTTAAATATTTTGTGTCGATATTACTTAAAATTTCACGTTGTGACTTCGAGGGGCATTATTCTCTACTACCTTAGAAATTTAACGCGAGCATAATATAAAGTATCCTCTTGGAAACAAACATCGAAATCAATTCTTTAATAACCATTATATAGTGGCATAAGGTCAGAAAAAAAATAAAATAAAAGAATGAGTGTGAATAGTTTTTCAATATTTTAAATTTTCAAACGTTTTTAAGGGTTTTATATTTTTTTATTTGGAGTGCATTCTAAATATAGTAAATTCATTGCCAGTAAAAATATTATTCTAGTCAAATCTGATAATCGTGCAACAGTATTTCTCATGATTTAAAAAAGTTTACGCTCATTTTAAATTTTGTTCTCCTTGATGCTTTGATTTGATTGAGGTTTAGAATTTTTTTTCAATATTTCGTAAATTGTTTTGAAATATTCAAAATAGTTTCCTCTCTATCTGATTATTTTTCAAGATAAATAACCTAATCTAGTCATATTTTTTTTAAAAAAGGGAATATGAGAATTATGCCTCGTTGAAGGACTGTATCAGCTGTTTTAAGCTGCCCTTTATGCCTTACATTTCGAAAAAAAAAACATGTATGTCAGTGTGTATGTTTGTGAGGACTCTTAATAGCCTATAAAGAAATTGAAATTGATGGAAATTAATACTTCCCCTATTATAATCTTTAAAATCAAAGAAATTTTGACTCGATAGCCCAAATGATTTTACGGGAAGTAACAAAAAAAAAAAAATAAAAATCAATTTAGGGAACTTTGGAAATTTTTAAATTAGTCTGCAAATAAATATTTAAATATATTTTTTATTTTTTTCACGCTTGTATTGTAAAATTAAGTTTAACTTAACGATTTCGAATGAATCTAGTCAAGAATCTTTGAAGTAGGTATGGTTCTTTTCATTGGGACTGGAGGAGGAGCTTCGAGGAGTAAACACCCACTTGGCCACAAATGTCAAATTATGGCTAAAAAGTTATTGTTAGCAAGTTTCGATCTTTTAAGTACATTATCAAAAATATTAGCCTTTTCTTTACAATTAAAATATTTAATTGTGGAAATATATCGAGATAAAGTTGAATTTTCATAAGCACATAGAATTAGTAGTGCCTTAAAAAAACAAATAACCGTACTTGCTTCTTTATTCCTAAAATAAAAATCATAAAAAAAGCTGTCACTAAGATAAAAATTGTGATAATAGAAAAAATTAACTACATATCAATTGAAGAAAAAGACAAAAAAAGCCGATAGATTTAATTTAATTCACAATAATATTTATTTGCAGACTATTTTAGTTGTTTTTCTAATAAGCTGGGCTTCCCCTATAAGGTTCCAATTTACGAAAAATATAATTAACAATTCTAATAAAGAGTCTCTCTTTGTTTTTCTAATAAACCAAAGTGAACTAAGGTAAGATGGACCATCAAATTCATAATGTGAGTGTATTTTGAAGCTATGTTGTAACGTTAAATGTGTAAATAAACCTACACGATAGCTTTTTTTTGCAGATGTTTATTGCATTTTTATTTATTTTTATACAAGAAGGTGTATAGAATTGTTAAGCAGTTTTTGGTTAGTTTTTAATTGGACAGTTAACAATTGTTAATGTAGGTTAACTATTAAAAAATTATTATACCCGTACGGTTAACCATTCTTTTTATTATGTCTTTTTTTAGCTGTTCCATTAACCTGTGATGATGGGCCTAAAACATCTTCGTCGAAATTTCCGCTTGTTGATTCTTCAAAAAAGGAGATTTGTTTTGAGGTAAGTTATCATTTATGGAATTATTTAAGGGGTCATCTGCTATAGAAATCGCCTTTTGAAATATTAATATAAAACTGAATGCTAGACCTTAAAAAGGTGCCTTTTACAAGCTATTCATCCCCCTTTGCCCCCTCCCCCATACTGTTCAACAAGGCTTAGCGTATTCAAATTCGAGTCGTCTGCTACTCCATTTTATTTTGTCCATGGCTAGTCTAATGGAATCTACCGAATACTGTAGTAATATAAACATTTTTAAATACCTATCCTATTTTTACAATTAACATCATCTGCTTATTTTATCTTGCTTTCCGTTAGTTTCTTGATATCAAAGAAAAGATAGATTTATTAATGGACAAACGACTTCATTTGATATCAAGACCCAATGGAAGGTTAAGTTGAATAAGCAGACGACAGAAATATTTCAACTATTCAAGGGGCCTATGTTTTATAGCAGATTGCCCCTTTAATAATAAATGTACCTCCAAAAAGGTCTATAGGCGAATCCAACAAATATCTTTTATTTTGTACTGAATAATATCTAAAAAAATTGAATTTTATATCAAACATCTTGGCTCTTTTATCACTTTAGATATGGTTATTACCGATTAATTCTTGCACATGCGTATCCCGCTGCTGAACACGCCAAAATAATCAACAATTTGAAAATGGGATTCTATTTGATGAGCAAAGTACATTTTGATATATTAAAGTTTGAATGTTAATCGTATTTTCATGATGGAATAATTACTAACTCCGAGAAATGGTTTTTCGAGCAAGACATGGTCAGCAACAACTAGAAAAACACCAAGAACGAAACCAAACCCAGCTCCCACCCAAGGTATTTGAACATTTGCTAAACAAGAATTATTAACCATTATTTTTACGCTGCCAAGATTTTAAATTTTTATTAACCTTTTTTAGTTTCAAAGTCTTCTTTTTTGGCCCTCTTAATCGCTTCCAAGATATTTTTATCTTCACTATGAAGTTGGAATGCTTTCTATATAAATGTAGGTAAATTTCTTTATACTTTGCGCATCCTTGAAATTTTTTTTAAAGATAGTGATATTACCTTATATGATTCTATGGCATCTTCGTAGAATCCACATTCAAATTCAACCTCTCCTTTACGATAATAAGCCTATAAGATATATATTAAGTAATTTTATATACAAAAAAATTTTATTCTTGAAAATCAAAAGGATCATTACTTTGGCCCAACTAGGATTTAGTTTTATACATTGTTTGGCATCTTCTCGGGCGTAATAATATTGTTGGATTTTATGAAAAGCCAAGGAACGATTAGAATATAGTTGATATTGGTTAGGATCAATTTTTATGGCGTGTGTATAGTGGAAGACAGCTTCGGCGTGTTTTCCATCTTTCATACATTGATTTCCTTGCTCTTTTAATTCTTTTACCTAAAATTCATAAGAAAAATCATTATAATATCATATTGAAACTGTGTTTTCAAACTTATCCATTTTTTACCTTACTTGATACCATTATAAAGTGCTTTTAAAATTAAAAATGTTGTAGAAACTAATAAAAAATAATACTCTTCTATAGCAAATATAATTTTAATCAGATAAGACAAATTCACATAATTGTCTTTGATAATTTCTTTAGCTTTGAACTTTAACCCACTTCACTCTGAGTTTATCCTCCATGGCAATATCCATAGCCAACATATTACGAGGATTTAAATCAAATTTCTTCTCCCGTCGTTTTTTAGGCTTCATCCTCCATGCATTGAACAGGGCTTGCTGTCGTCTGCTCCAGTGGCCGTCAACCAATTGAACTTACTGGCCATACTGGAGAAATGGCGGTGTCCAAGCTTATGTCGCGACTTGAGGTCAATTTCACTCGTCTATTATCAAAATGTGAATCCATGGCATCCGAAAATAAAATTACAGATTGGCGCTTTGAAAAGGTAAAAATAAGTAAACCTAATTATAATTATTTTTTTAGCGTTTGTATTTGTTATTGACTGGTAAAAACCTATAATACTGAACCAGTCTACTGAGACCAAGGTCAACTGGCGTCATAACCGACTAATTTTCCCATTTCCTTTTAGTATATCGAAGCCCTTGAAGAAAAGCTCTCAGAACTTAAGAAATTGAATGTATGGTGAGTAAATACTAGTTAATTTTCGTAGTTAGGCACAATACTAATACATAGGTTTTCTTTTTCAGCCAGCCCAGCAAAGACTCGTTAACCGAATATTCTCGTAAAGTTGAATTTCTCCGTGGTCTCATTGTTACAGAGAAAATGGTATTTGATGATAGATGATATAACATTAACACAATGTACCGTTTTCTAATAAATAAATTATTTTAGCCCTCTGTTACGGAAAAAGCTATCGCCAGCCAGCTTCTAATTACGGGTAGTTCTACATCAAATAGTCAAAGTAAAATAAAAGAGATACAACTTCAAACACAGAGCAGATATAATAACGCTGTTCGTGATGAACTGTTTAATAAAAGTTTCGACCAATCTCCTAGTAAGTATCCCAACAAATTCTAACCAAATTAAAATCGGAAAAAGATGTTTATTTAAAATATAATTTAGCTACTGATGGTGTTAGATTACGACAAATTGATAATTCTTCGGAGGATTTGGATTCACTACTCCAATATCATAACAATATTCAAGAGAAAGTGGCGGAAGAAATGGTTTCTCTAGTTCAAAACATGAAACAAAATACCATGTTGGCTTCCCGATTAATCAAAAAGGATATTGAGGTAGGAAATTAAAATTTTTGAAATTAAGGGTGAGTGAGTACTCCTTGCATCTAGGCGATTATTGAAAATATTGAGTGTTGCGCTCTGGTAGTCTGGTTGCGTTGTTCCTTTTTGAATGTCAAACACTAGCCCTCGTAAAGTTTGGTTATCGATCTTTAACCGACCTTAGAATCATTTTGTACAAAGTTTCACGTTTTTCCCAACCTCCTTATTAATCAAAGCTTGCTATTGTATTTTTCCTGCAAGTTTCATGCTTTGGTTTATGATTATACTTCATTTTTTTACCAAGAATATAATGCTTGCACATTTTTGTAGTAATTTTAGTTTAATTATCACTAGATGAATGTCTTGTTACTTCACATTTTTGCCAGTTTTTGAGGCTAATCTTTAAGGTGCCTTACCATTAAGGGATTTTAAAACTGAGGAACATGCGGTTTTTAATCTATTAAGAGTTAAAGGATGACACGCAGTAATGTAAATTTGAAATTTCAGTAAAGGGGAGTTGTCAAATTGTAACTCCATTTGTAATAGCGTAATAGACCAAAACTTGTCCAAACCATGGATGGTATTTGGAGGTTTTCTTTGTCTCGCATTTTCCAAGGCACAAAGATAGCAATAAATATGTTTTTGCTTATCATTATCGGCCACTCGCCAACCACATTTTGAAACCTTTTTACACCCAAATATAGGAGGTGATGTAAAATGATGAGGGCAACGGTTTCTATATTCTAGAATAGCCTATTGTAGCTGTGTTTATAGCAAAGCACTTGAATTTCCGTTTGAGCTAATATTCATTACATTCATTTTAACGAAAGCTTGTGACAAACCTCATTATAGTTTTTTCCACGCTTTTTTGGATTGTGTTGGAAATAGACCCCCACAAAGTTTCACAGAGCTTCGATTTGCAATATTAAGAGTAAAAAATAGATTCTAAATATCCTAGAAGAAATATAAATCTATCCTTGGAGCGTAAAATCTAATTTTTTTTTGGATTTTGCTGCGAGTCATACTTGAAAATACGCAAAAAAACTTATTAAAACGAGGAACTTGTTCGTTAGTTTTCCAAATGTTTTTAATATATCTCTTAATCGATTAAAAAAACGTGTCTTTTGGGTTCATTATCCCTTTAAACGGAAAATATCTGTTTTCCAGACATTGGAGAAAACGACTCATCTAGCTGAGAAAAATTTTGGCAATCTCAAAGTTGAGAGTGAAAGGCTAGAGGTTCACGTTCGAAACGCCTGCAAATGGTGGATTTGGATACTTTTAGGCCTAGTGTGTTTGACATTCCTTTGGATGATTGTATTTATCAAATTATTTCCAAAAAGGAGATGATGCGTTTAAATATATATTTAAGAGAGAATGAATTTGTGCGATAACAATTTTTAATTGATTTAGATTGTTAAAATAATGTTAAAGGGGAGGGAGAAGTGCAGCCTAGCTACAAATGATTTTCTATATAGTTTTAAATAGGCCTAATCCACAATTAAGAAACATTAAACCAATATTAGGCCAAAAATACTTTAAGAGGTCTTTTAATGACGAGATAACTCTAATTGTATCTCTATTAAGCCTAAGTTCTCGCGTTCTGCTATGGGTTCTTGAATATCAATTTTGATTGATTAAAAAATTTCGTCACACCACTTCATTCTCTCTTTAGGTGGAATAATATTTATTAACCAAATAATTTGTTAATAACGTGAGAAAATTTTATACTGCTATGCGCGTGCGAATATACTAATCTTATATTGAATTATGAAATTCGTCTTTTCTTTGGCAAACTATTTATAAGTTAAGTTTCTGTTACACAATTGTTTGGTTTTAATCCTGCAATATCACTCTTCCGAAATGTTAGTTACCGCGGGGATCTAAAACTGTGGTTAAAATGTAGGATTTAAAGTACCATTCCCACGACAGAATTTCATACCTTGAAAGATATTTTAACTTAAGCTGGTAATAATAAGCTATGAACTTTTGGTGTAACTAGATGTCGCTAGCTGCGTTTTTTTTATTTTTTATCTATCTATTCTACCACATGGTTTAATAGTCAAGAGGAAACTTAAGTAATTTTTTATTAATTCTACTAATAAAGGTAAGGTCTGTTTTCCTTGAGCGAAAAATTGGAAGGCCTTAGATCAATCACTAGACACTTATCCCCCTCATTCACTGCATAATGATATGTTCTGACTCGTTCTTTGTCTTGACATAAACCGATTGCATCATTAGAAATTTTGTTTCGTCACTCGATATAAATTGAGCAAAAGTCCAAAAATGAGCCATATTTTAAAATAGCCGGAACTTTTCTTTACCATCTCTTAGGCTAAAACCGATTGTACCATTAGAAAGTAGACATTCCGTAGATTATTTTAAGATCATAAAATTATCTTTCGCCACTCGATAGAAATCGAGCAAAAGTCCAAAAATGAGCCATATCTTAAAATGTCCGTAACTTTTCTTTACAATCTGCTAGGCTAAAACCGATTGTACCATTAGAAAGTAGACATTCCCTAGATTATTTTAAGATCATAAAATTATGTTTCGCCACTCAAAAAAGGTGTTTCGCCACTCGATACAAATCTAGCAAAAGTCCAAAAATGAGCCATATCTTAAAATAGCCGTAACTTTTCTTTACAATCTCCTAGGCTAAAACCGATTGTACCATTAGAAAGTAGACATTCCCTAGATGATTTTAAGATCATAAAATTATGTTTCGCCACTCGAAAAAGGTGTTTTGCCACTCGATACAAATCGAGCAAAAGTCCAAAAATGAGCCATATCTTAAAATAGCCTCTACTCTACAATCTCCTAGGCTAAAACCGATTGCAACATTAGAAAGTATATGAGAAATTTTCTCTTAGGCAGTGCAGTGGGCGGCGGAGACGTCGAATAATGAGCATGATCTCGTAAACTACACAAAAATGTGTAACTAAAAATTAGGCCTGAATTAATTCCAGTGTAGAGAAATCAACTTGGTTTTTATAATAACTTTTTATTTTTCACCCGTTTTTTTTTTTTTTAAGATATTGGACATCAGTGACGTGACATTAATTTTTCTATTCAAATAAACGAGTCTTACATTAGAGAACAATGAGAATTTTTCAAATAACAGTCAAGCGGGAAAAATGGTGTTAGAGAGGAATATTATTATCTTTTTTTAGGTAATTTAAAAATAGGGTTTTGCTAACAATTGTGGCGAGAAGAAGTTGAGATAATGTCGATTAAGTACTCGAAAGGGTCCATTATGTCTTATACAGAGGTTACAGGGACTGTTTTCTGGTTGAGAATTATTATAAAAACGAAAAGTGGTGATTTTCGTTAAAATAGCGTTTATTAGGCATAGTTGTACGTAAAAAAACCTGAAAACTTGCCTTCAAAACGCGTTTTAATACTTGAAATCGTTTTAAAAACTGAAATTAAAACGAAACCTATAACATTTTTTATTATATACATATTTACATTGACCACACCATATAGATAATTTATTTTTTACCGGTAGGGTTGTTTCGGAGGGGATATATTTTCATTCATCGAGAGATATGTTTTGAGTGATAAAAGTATTTTATCTTTTTATTATTATTTCTTTATTAATTATAATTGGACGTTAATGAAAATGGCAGATATATTGACGAGACGCGACGGTATAGTCCTATACAAACACCTAATTCGAAAAAATTACACTTCTTTATATAATTAACTAGACTTACGAACGTGGAAATTAACTTATTCCGAACGTAACTCGCGTAAACCAAATTTAGATTAAAATTGCGATTTAGATGAAGTTACTATTAAAGGGATTAATTTTATCGTGAATATTTAAACTTAAATGAAAGTAAAATAAATTAAAATTGCCACTGTCCCTAACAAGCTTGGTTTATATTTCGTTCTAATCTTAGAAGGGAAATAAACGACCACGAAAAACCGATTTTTATTGGAAGTTAGATCCATTCCAAGACTGAGACAGAGTATAGAACGCTTTAGATTCTCTACCTTTTGAACACCAATGTCGGACGGTTGGAACACTTATACAGGTGCTAATATAATAGCTGGTAGGACTTATGTAGAAGGAATCGTTGCAACACCATACTTTATAGTTATAATCTTTGTAGTTAGTGCATTGATTCATTCTGCGCCCGAAACTAGGTATATTCATGATCTAGTGACACATTATTGGCCCAAAGGCAATGAGCCCTTTTAAAATTAATACGTTTGCTATTGCGTCAGATGTATCCCCATTCAGTTAGCGCCGGAAACGGAACATATCAAGTTTAGCTCTCTGTCAGGATTTTACAATTAAGCCTTCTAGTCCTCGTATTTATTGCCTAAGGTTGATGAATTGGCTATTCTATGTAACTGTCGGTGCGCATTCGTCGGCAGACAGCTTGGTAGGAATTGTCCAGAAGCCCCAACGTTTTTTTTTTTTTCAGCTATTTGGTAATACTTGTTTTCCTCTCCTTCTACACGAGTCCTCCCAGATATTATGTTCCAGTATTAACTGAATTAACTGATTCTAATAAGATGATAGTTAGATAAAATTTTGTTGTTAAATTTAGAAATTAATAAGTGATTCAACTGGTTTAGACAAAATCATTAGCCAGGATAAATTCCTTCCAAAGCCGGGTGATAAAACATAATAATTTTCCAGCGGTGGTCCGAAAAGAACACCTCTTGCTTTGTTAGTATTGTTTTTATAGAAGATGAATCACTTTAATAAATTTAAAGTTTTAATGAAAGATATGATGAACGTGTTAAAATCAGATCTTGTATTTTAGCGAGATACGTTCGGTTTTGGTTCTTCATTAATATTACCATTTCTACGTAATCGTAAACTACTCATCCATCGGTTTTATTTAAATTGGTTTTCTTTAAACCTTTTTCTTGTCATGGTTAAGAGTTTTTGTCCACGGGTACACACGGAGTTTCTTGGTTTTCCTTTTTTTATATCAGTCATATATAGTTTGTGCGTAAGAATTCGCGAAATTTTTTTAGTATTATTTGCAGTAATGTTCCTCCTTCATATATTTGCACATTTCGCACTGAACTTTGCAACACCATATAAATTTGCAGTGGCATTTTTCTTCCACTTCTCTGACGACGGTGTGATATCCGCGTCCGCAACAAAGTAGTCGGCATCCGTCCATGCCGTAACTCGTGTGGTTGCAGAGTCTGCCTTCGGTTCCCAAAACACCGACGCTGTACGAGCGAAATATCAAAAAGATAATTAGAATCACTTTTCAGCAAATATAGTTAGGGTATTAGCGTTAGTTCTACCTGGTATATGGATTCAATCTAGCTAGTGGGGAAACTAGAACTAAAACAGTT
Organism: Odiellus spinosus; assembly: GCA_963920705.1. NCBI lineage: Eukaryota > Metazoa > Arthropoda > Arachnida > Opiliones > Phalangiidae > Odiellus > Odiellus spinosus. The sequence goes on along the minus strand of OY987228.1, from coordinate 17,866,623 downwards.
AGTGATCACGTGGTTATTTTCACCACTCTGTCTATATTAATTCTGGTCTATCCTGGTAATTATTGATACGACGTGACTTACGTTGTTATACTATAGATTGCTACCGTGACTAATCTCGAGAGTATACTTTTGGCGGGATGAAATTGGCGCGAATTGGAAAGACGGCGGGATTTGGGGGTCTGGGAATGGTCTACGGAGTATATATACTCGCCTCTCGTTACTGGAACAGTAGTCCGGGGACTCGTCCAAGTAAATCATGTCCTTCTTGCTGGGTCGCTTGACGTTTCGCCTGACTGGCCGCAGTTTGGTTTTCTGTTGCCTGATGACCGCGCGCACGTGCGTCGCTCCGTCGAACTTTCGCGTCAGTTCGTCGCCAATGGCGCGGAAAGTTTTCATCCTGCGCCAGCAGACGCGAATGGTGCACGAACCGGAGACCCCGTGGCATTTGCACATCAACTCCATTTGCGAACGTAGCGTCTACTCTTCCCCCGAACCGCCCGACAATAACATTCCGTGCAAACGGGTCCCGTAGAGACGTGTAGTTAAAGGTCGTTTCCGAGACCCAATTCCGATCATTTGGGAAAAGAACGTTTGGAAGAGGAGAGGGACGCGTAGAGTGACAAAATGGATCAGAAAGAGAGAGAGAGAAGATAGTAAAGAAAAATACGTTAAGTTAAAAACCAAATTGGGAACGGAATTCTACATTTCTATAAACCTTTTTCCACTCCCAAACCTGGGATGGACGGAAGTATGGAAAATATTGGTTTTTTACGCTTGGCTCTAGGCTCAATGAATCTATGCCCAAAGATTGGTATCGTCCCAATTGATCGACTTTTAAGTGATCGAAACCAGTTTTTTGGATTAAATGATCGAAATATTTAGGTTAGGTTAGGTTAGGTTAGTTTTTTAACTCAATCGATCATATGAAATTCGATCATTTCGACCCAAATCCAAAGATTCACTATAGTAATCGGGAAAGGAAAATTAACAGTAAGAAAGGGCTTTTACATGTACCGGAAATCCTTCATTATAATAAGGTCAATTTAGAGCTAACCAAGAGTTGGGTTTGGTACAAAATTAAACAGTCCGAAATTAAAAATTTGCCCACACTTCAATTGTACAATTAGACGAATTCTTATGTATAAGCGATATGTTTTTGATTTTGATTTGATCTTTGCTCATCTTGACAAACTTCGCAGATTTATTTATCAACTGGTCAGTACTTAATTGACCACTGTATAAACCTCGTAATGTTTTTAAGGATCATATTTAGCTATCGGTTAGATTTTAATATTTTAACGAAAATGATTCTATGGTACTTGAAATTAATTTAGCGCGAAGTAGCGTACGTGTAAACTTTATCAGAAGTTAAATATTTTTTCTTACGATGTATTGTACTTTGTCAATCCTGATAGCTAAGGTAATGAATTCGTGTTAGATTGTATAAATATTACCCCCATCACTCTCCTATTCAAAATTAGAATTTTTCGTCTGGGTTTGGCACACAAAGCTTTGTTGTGGAAAGAGGGCGGGAACAAAATCCACCTCCTCTTTTAAACTATATCCTCATGGATTTCTTATTTAGTATGTATTTCTGCAAAAACTTGAAAAAAGAAAAAAAAAAAAAAAAATCATAGTGAAGTTTTTAATAATTGATGGTTATCCAATTAGACGCAGTCCTTTATTGTCGCCCGCGGGGCCATATACCGTTGTTCCTTTTCTATCTGGTATAAAAGTAACTCAACTTCATTCCTGCCTTAGAATGATGAGGGCTGAAAGCTTGTTACCATAGTAACGGATAGTTTTACAACTTGAAAATCTCCTCTTGCATTTTTTACTCTCGGATGAATTTCGTGATTTTCAATGTTATATATCGCGGAGGTTCGAGTGTACCCCGGGGTCCGTGTAGCTTCCGTAAAGGTTCTTCTTCTCGCGAGGGTGAGGGGCCGGCCGACAATAATGTTTTATATTTTTTGAACACCCATTGTTGCGTTTTATGGATACATTGCCCCAGGTTTCATTTTATTTATGAAAAGGCTACGGTATTCTCTCTCTTCTCTTATTTTTTTTTTTTTTTTTTTTTTTTTTTTTTTTTACGAAAAGTTAATGCCCCCTAGGCCGTACTTGATCTCGAGCTCGTCTTCTTTCAGATTTTCAGATTGCGCGGGAAATATTCGGGAGGTCTAATAATTTAGCCATATGCCGTTCCTATTTTAGGGCGTGTAAAATCTAAAAAAAAAAAGCCGGACCTCTCTTATATACTCGTGTGACGGAGGGCTATTAAAAATGATCGAATAAATTAATAATATAAAACCTTATCTAGACACCCTTGCTCATCCCCGCGCCCTTGAAAAAATACTTTTGTAACAATTTCATCTCGGTTCAAGAATGCATCATAGTCGATACTCTGATCTCTATACCAGTTTTTATCCGTGTTCGCACGTCGTCTTTACTTTCTTAAAATATAAGGAGTGTTTGTCTTAATTGTTCGTGTGTAATCAATGAACGATATAAGGAACTCGTTTGATTAAAGAAAAAGATTTTAAATAGTCAGATAAAGCCTGGAAAAAATATCAGAAACCAGACAGAATGAATACATTCTCAATGACAGGAACATGACCAATTTATGAAAAGATTTATAAAATTATAAACACAATAAATTCCTCCTTACTGCGAACGTAACTTTGGTTTGTTCGTTGAAAGTTAGTCAATAGAATGGAAGTCAGGTTTAAGCCTTGTTTTGTGATTATTCCCTCAGCTAAGTATTCGTTATTCCGCTAATCACGCTTCTAGATAGCGGGATTATAAGCGAGTATTAGTCCACTCTATCGAATACTCTAGCTGTAGCGGGTCGTATATATACGTAAGGAAGTCTTGATAAATTTTTTAAAAGCCATAAGTTTTGAGATCTTAAAACCGGCCGTAACCTTTGACCCCTCGTCCATCAATTTGGCGCTCCCGCGGGCCGCCGCGTTTTTCGAGCTAGGAGGTTGCGTATTAAGGCGATTAGTCGTAGATTAGCGGCGAGTACGTTGTATATATCTTTTGCCGCTTTCGCTATTTCTCCGACTCTCGGACCAAACTACGCTAAAGGAAAATAAGAGGGAAAAATCTCGGATTTATGAGTCTGTCAGATGAATAGATTACGCAGGTGCGAAATTTCTCAAATTATTTTCCTCCCCCGTTTATAGACAAAGACGGCGGGCGCCCTACCACTCTGCCATTGTACGACCTATCTTAGTTAATAGCGTTTTGTGGGTTTATTTTTATGCCCATTTGCCACCATTTGGTCGTGGTAAATACCGGTGCTATATAGTTTTTAAGTAGATTCTAAACCGCGTTCCTTGGAAATAAACTTCCCGCGGCGCGTTTCTTTCCATTAAGACCCCATCCGGAGTATTTTCGTATTTAATTTATATTTGCTTTTCGCCCGTAATAGAAATTTTATCTCTCCCGAAGTTCGTTTATTCGAACAAACGTATAAATAATATTTTAATTTATAATCCGAAACTCTGTTACTCGTGTTCGAGAGAAGTTATAACGACTACTTTTTCCCCTTATGAGGTTTAACATAACGTATCAATCCTCCTTAGATTTTCTCATTTCAACAACTCGTAGGAAACTTAAAAAAACTCGTTTAACCGCCTATAAACTATTAGTAGTTTTTTTCTATCAAATAACAACGCGTTTTGCAAAAACTCGTCGAAACATTCAGGATGATAATCTGCCTTTCGCGGATACTCAAAACGATAAAGATCGCCCGGTTCGTTGGGTTCTTCTGGAAAGTTTTATAGCCATAAGTGGATAAGAGGAGAATGAAGTGAAGGAACCAAATTGTATAACCTTTTATTCAGAAACCCGTTATGAGAATCATTCTTTTGGGTTTCAATCTTAAAACAAACTCATCATCATAAGGAAAAAGCCCCCAAAAAATGGATCCCGTAAGGAGAAACCCATGATTTGTATGGCTTCTTTATAAAAACGCATAATTTGGATAACTCCCCCCTCTTAAAATTTTCTTAATTAATCAATTTACAACCACTTTATCCCTTTAAAATCATCACTGTAAATTTTAATTATTAGAAAGTTAAGTTCCAAAAAATTCGTTTACTGGAAAGTTTGCTGAAATTTTTGGTTTATGCCTACTGAAAATTTTCCAACGTTCAAAAAAAAAAAAATTAAAAAATTCAAAGAAGGTGTTAAATATATTCGATAGACTTTGCTCGTTGAAGTTTACTTATCCGTAACTTGGCGCTAAGGAGAATATACAGGGAGAGTGAGAGAGAGCAGTCAGTAAAAGGAAGAAAAAAAGCTTAGTAATAATAATAAGTCGGAAGCGTAAATTTTACGACATCGCGGCAACAGTATAACGGAATAAGTCGGATCAATGGGTCGTTGGGCCTTTTTCTCACGAACTGAAACCAAATCTTTTATGGCACGCAGTTGGCGTACGGAAGAAAAAGGGGGCTACTAAGAGAAACTATAAAACCATCCTAGGGTCCGAGTTTTACGAAGCCCAAAATTTTCTCGCCTACAATATCGAATCAACCGGAGATATCAGCGAGTACAAATATAGACTATATTAAACGTATATCCTAAACCTCAAAGTTATCAAGTATATAGTTTTTACGTTTAATGTAAGTTACTAACTCGATACGCGATGAAATTTCGGGTTGATTTTGACGATAGAAAAGGGTGGGTGGCTTTTATTGTCTTACCGCTCGAGATCGTACCCTCGTAAGGCTCCTTCCACACACGCCTTTTGCCTTTTTTTACGAGCGCCGACGCCGCCTCGTATAGCGCGGAGGGGTTGGAGTAACTATGAAGGGAGGCTCGAGACTTAATTAACAGGATCTGCGGTGATGCGAGACCTCGGCGTCGTTAAAACTTTACCGTTGGATTTAACCTCTCCTCATCTCACTTCTCATATACCTCCTTGGACTGGCCCTCTCTCTCTCTCAGGCGTTTTTCTTTTCCATAGAGTATAAAATCAAGGAGAATAAGGTAAAAGATGAACTGGTGACACGGCATTGTTTCAAAATGAGTGGTATATCCGGTTCCGGAAAGAATACATTCGCTTATTGGTGGTAGGCTAACCATTTACGTTAAACGACCGATAGTATTTAATACGGGAATATAATTCGTCGGTCAAGAATCGATTGGGAATACATTCTGAACTGTCATGTAATGTCATGAATTTTCCATAATTTTTTGGAACCTTAACTTTCATTTCAATTATGTACATCCAATTTTCAGCAAAAAACTTTCAATTTATCGTATACTCTTTTTCTAAAAACTCGTCTTCCGAATTGACGAGGTGTAAAACGGAGGCTTCATCTCCCTATATTTCTTCTCCATGCGTGCTTAATCTCTATACCTCATTTAGGAGTGTTTCGCCTAAAAACTTATTAAGACCGCCCTATATTCTTATGTACGGCACTACTTATTGTTCTTTGACTTAATTGAGCGAGAATTTCGGGATTCCCAAACGTGTCGTGCGTGGTGTTAGTTATAGAAGCGTAAGGTCATTAATTTGACCCATCTCTCACCCTCACCGTCTCGAACCCTGATCCTTTAACCGTGAAAAGTATCAGTTATTAACAGAAGTAGATAATAGGAGAAGCGTGACACTTGTAAGCGGGAAAAATTTGCGAATGACCGCGCAAGAAAAGCAGACCCGTAGAGTATGAAAGCCAACGATATAGGCATGTTTGGTAAGACTCTTACCAACACAACTAAGTAGAAAGATACGCTTGTCACCCTTCACCTCTATTTCCTTCTGCTAGTATTTTCTGACTTGCGAAAGAACTTTATCTTAGTCTAGGCTCTTGAGATCTTTATGCCACTCCTTAAATTATTAGGGACCGATTCATATTTAGTGAATTTGATCCATTCTAAATTTGCAACTAACTATATAAACGGCCGTGAAGTTAAGATGATTGCGATGATGAGTGGTGGATCGAAGGAATTCGACTCGGAAGATCCATCAAAATCAAAATTCATATTAAACGTTATAGAAAAGATTCGAGGGTTTTTTACAAGGTCGAATTAATTTCAGATTTTGAGCCCTATCACCTCGTAAGGGTAGATTTAACCAAGTAGAAAGACACGCTACATAAGTCACTGACCACGTGTCCGAATGGAAAGCAAAGAATGGGTGTTTAAAGCGGGGAAAATTCATTTTAATGGATAAGGTATTTTTAACGAAAAACAGTTAAGGGTTAGGGGGTTTGGAATGGTCTTACCCTCCTGCCGGCTTCGTTATTATGTACATTCATTAGACCCTTGGAATCGTTGCCGTCCTCTCCGGAGTCGACAAAATCTTTACTGAATTTAGATCCGAAACGGATGTCCTCGGAACATCCGCCCCACTCCCATCTACCTTTTGTGTCCCGCGTCCGAACACGATCGTCGCATCCGCATTCGGCCAGTTCACCCCGGCTGCAAGCTCGGGTGATGGCGTACGCCACCCCCGCTGCCGATATGGCGTGGACGTAAGCTTTTTCTCTGCTACCTATAACAAAAAGTATACAACAAAATAAACCAATTTGAAATAAACTCTCTGGAAAATTTGAATCATCCCTTAGGTTTAGGAAAAAAAAAATATATATATACTATGGATAATGGTTCAAGTGGGGTTAAATGACTGTAAATTGCGTTCGCCCAAATCGTTCTTTATATATTTTATTTCATCTTGAATTGTCAGTGCGTAGAAAAAGAAGACGAGCTTCACGCGTGCTGACAATTCAAGAAAGAATTTGGTATTTCATTACCTTTATTTAGTTCTGAAAGAATACAATGCTATCGAGACTTAGTTTTCAACAAGATGAAATCTCAATTTGGTTTTGGTTTTCTCGTGTTATATAGGAAAAAAAATCCATAAGGCTATTTTAGGAATATCTGAATTACGAATTCATATTCGCGTGAGAAATACCTATTTCTCCCAAACCACTCGTGTATCGTGTCGAAAATAGCCCCTTTGGAAAACCTCCGCAAACTTACAGTTCCATTATAGAAATAATTTATATTTTCTTCGTTAAAGTTTACTTAATATCGAATTAGTGACGGTTGGAACTAAAACCATCTTTTCCAGTCGCAATTAAATTTAGACTCCGCGATGGGGTATAAAATGAAGAAAGGTTGTTGTCCCTGAACCATCGTCAGACGATACGCGCGACGAAGTCAATGTGATTAAAAATTTGGTGTAGGAAAGACTCATTCTACCTCTCTCTTTCTCTCGTCTCTCGCGAAATAGCGAGAATAATTTTTAAGCCGGCGTGTAAAACGTTCGGTAATGCGTCTGAGATTGAAATAATTTGGCACAAAATTTCTCTCTTCTCTCTCTCTCTCAAGGATTCTTTACTTTCCCTCAAAATGAAATGTTTTTCCAGACACTTTGAAAAACTTGAGTCGGAAAAAATTAGGATAGGGAGGGGTTTTAAATTAATAGGGTGGAAATGTTCTCCCCACGCAGTCTCCGATGGCTAAATCGGCGAAACCTTCCCAAGAAAATTCGGGATACTCGCTCTTAGCTCGAATAGATCCTGACTAGGAGAGTGGGATATACGGATTTTCCTTTTCCTTTAAATAAAAACCTCTTAAAGGTTAAACCACAAACTAGCCATGGTTTTATTTTAAAAGAGTAGAACAGAAAATTCAGTGTTTTGTTATCAAAACAATGATTACCAATTGACACAAACGTACATTATATTTAGACTTTTCTTTTCAAACATTATCGTTATACTATCCCTTTAAAAAGATTAATATCAAAATGCTTGTTCACTTGCCAAGTTAAAAAAAAAATAACATTTCGGGCGAAAACGACGAAGGGGGTGTTCTAAGGGAAGAGACGTAAAACACACTTCAGGATGAATTCTTTTCATAAACGTATAAAAGATGATTACTGCGCTGACGGATGACTTTCAAATGACGATACAAGTGCACCCCTGGATAGGAGGGTCTAAGGGTGGTGGGCGTAGAGTAGGGATAATCCATCTAAGAGAGGGGGAGGGGTGAGATTTTACATCTATTAGCTGCCCTTGAAAAAACATCCCTATGTCCTGTGACCCTCTGAATTTTTCTCTCGGGATTGAGTTCGTAAAAATTGGCGTTAAAATGGGGCCGAATTCAAACGATGAATGATTATTCCAAAACATCTTGGTGGGTCTAAATGTTTCACCCCGGAATGTAGGATTTTATTTGCTCGTGACGTTGTGGTCTAAGCTTTGAATACGCGTTAGCTATTAACAAGGGCCGTTGAGCGTCGTTTTAAGAATGAGAAGCAGAATAAGATTTTACTTTTGAGATTTCATCATTTTCTAGACATTTTACGAAGAACGCGTGCGTGTACGTGAAGATACATTCTATAGAGCTATGGTCACTTGGTGACATTTGTTCTGATAGCAGTGTTTATTCTTCTTATAGACTTTATTACGCTCTTGTGTGGAGGTTGACATGCTCTCTAGTTGGAAGCCATTTTTTGTCACTGCCTCCCTAACCTGTTTTTTGCGCTAAATAAAATGTATTTACAATTTCTAGTAATATTGGCGTACGCGTTTACACGGGTAATGTTGGGTGGGCCGTGGCTCAACCAGAAATTTGTCTAGAGGCGTGATATAATCTGAAATATTGATGCACAAAATTCCGGGAAACTTGAGGGGCGTGGTGATCAGGGCGACCTGATTTAAAACCATGAGAACGCCAGGTGTAGGGAGAATATTTTAAAGTTTGTAGTGATAAATCTGTACTTACAAATTCCTATGATTCCTCCAAAGACGGAGGAACTGTTATTGAATGTAGAACAGTTCCATCGGTTCATTTGAAACTGAAACTGACACTCGTCGATGCCTAATTTGGCGCCTCGTCCCACCGTCTGTAGTATGTTATGGCTTAAACCGCACAGTTCGCGCTGTTTCTCCACCAGGTAATGCAATTTGCGGCAGTAGTTTTTGTACGTAGTCGGTTTCAATTCTAACGTGCTTTGATATGTACCTGGCATACCCAATAACCTATTAAAAGAAACAAATTCAAATTACTTTTAGTTCAAACACGATATTATAAATGAGTAACAAAAGGTGAAAACTTTTCACGTTTGACCTACACACATAGAGCAATAAGAAACCGAAATCTTTGGTCTCTATACTTTATTGCTTCATTAGTGTAGGCCAAAAGTTTTCACCTATTATGTTGGGAATATGAAGTTAAATATGAAGTTAATCTGCAATTAGTTTAATTTTATTCTGCGTGTAGATCTGAATAGTTAATTTATTTTTAATATGGTAATAGAGTTGAGCCTCGGGCAATTTTAGATAATTTTATTTAAATTTTAATCCATTTTAAAAACTTTTTTAATTATATTAATTAAAAATTAATTTACATTTAAAATATTAATCTGAACTTGTATAATCATCTTCTTAAAATGAGTAATTTTACAGTCTTTTTAGTGTACGCGCAAAGCTACAATACTTCATTCTAGTAGACGATATGATTTTCAGGCCTAAATTTTCAGCGAGATTTGATTTGTTAAGTTGTACTCTTTTAATGCAGGTGCAAATTTTAAGTTACAATATACATATTCTAAGTCATAAAACGATAAATATTTTCGCGTATATCGAGTGAACCAATAAGATGGTTATTATTACCTCAGCCTCTACCCCTTTGGACACGGCTTAACCTTCGCGCTTCCGAAGAAAAGGTTGGAACACTTTTACAGGCGCTAACACTCTAAATTTCTCATTTTTGTCATCGTAAAACGCTAAAAATGTCTCCCTTCGGCGTCTTAGAAACGAAACAGCTGCGACGTTTACTCCCAGTTTTGTTTCTCTCGATGTAATAAGAAAATATAGATAGTCAGAAACAAACTATAATATAAAATAAATAGAAAAGGGACAGCACTAGTCTAACTTTTTTTTTTTTAATGTTTCCCAGCCTTGACATGATTTAGAACTTATATATAGTGGAGGCCCACTAAAACGACTGTCATACTTCAATCGGTACTTCTCTCCCGACAAAACTATACGTACACTATTTAAACACACGTTGAGAGGGAAAAGAATCTTGTTAACTTGTTTAACATGTATAAATTTCAATTCCTTTAGCTTCCACTCCATTCTTATTTTCTCAATGGACAGACAATTTGTTTTTTTGTTTTACAACGAAAAAATGAAACAATGTTAAGAGGGAGTAGAAATTTAATATACGTTATAACTTGTATGTAGAAATATCTCGTCTATATTTCACTTCATTCAACTATTTACTGTTGTATATAACTTATTTGTGCGTGAAACAAGGAGGAATGAAACCTTGGAGGAGAACAATGCCGTCTTTACGCGTGTTTACAGGGACTATCGTCGATTTTTAAAGTCGCCTTCTTTTCTAGCTTAGCAGACGACGTTGACTATAAGAAACAGTCCAAGCTAGGCTGTGTACTTTATGGGAAGACCATTTTAATGAGCAAATAGGGCCTTTAAGTGGGCCTCCGTGGGCCTCCGAGTTTAAGCATTATTCAAGGTGACCCTTTACCAATAAAATCGAAATATTTGTGGATAAATTAACTGATTATCCACACATTTGTGGATAATTTTGTCCAAACCCCAACCTCTAGTTTCGTATACTGGATAAATCTGAATTTAGTACATATTTACGAGAAACGTGGAGGAATGAATCTATAGCTACGGTCACACTAACATTTCTTAATCTATTTGAAACGGTAAAATCAAACCGATATTCAAATCGCCAGGAATCGTTTTAAAGGCCTAAGATTACTTCTGCCTGTCACCCTGGAAACAAACTCATCCTCCAGGCTTTCTCTTGCCTTTCTACCCAAAGGGAAGCTTAGAAGGTGAGCCCACTTCCAGTGAAACAGGCAGGTTACAGGCAGAAGAAATCCTAGGCCTTTAAGAGTCACGCGTTATCTTTATAAATCGATTTATTGAGACTTCATCTAACGCTAGTTGAAACCGAATCGGTGTGAAATTGGTTCCCGAAGCAGAAATTTCCAGAAATCGAATCAAATCGATTAGAAAAAAAAAAAAAAAAAAAAAAAAAAAAAAAAAAAAGAACGCCTTCCCGTTCACACGACTCCAACGAAACGTTTTGAAACGTTAAATTCCTAGTATGAACGCGGCTAAAGTTAGTTTAGGAGGTGAAAGCTTGTTACGTGCATTTAGTTGTAGCTTCCACTACGTTCAGGTTACTTCTGTATAAATAATTTAGTTCGTTCGTGAAACAAGGAGGAATGAAGCGATGACAGGTATCCTGAGGAAAAGGTTGATTCGAAATTCATACCTTTTTTTTCTTGCACTTGTATTCAACTTCTTCCCGCGAATAAACCATAACTGTCATCGCGCTTTCCATCTCCCGAATGCGACTGCGGGTCCCTCATATCCAACAATTCCCCTCTATTAGGAGTTTGTCGAAATTTTATTTCTTTTTTTGTCAGTTCTATCGTTTTTACCGACAAAGTTTTTATTACGTCGGGTTGGAGATCATTAACGAAAACTTCTCGTTTACGGGTAACCCGCCGTTAGATTATTAAATGAAACGGCGATTTCGTAGAAATGTTTTTGGTATCCCCATCCCAATCGTTTAAAATAAAAAGATCCTATGTCTATAGTTTTATTCGACTTCGAATTGACAGTACCTACGAAGCTACGGTATCCCTTATCTCTAAGGATTTATTTACTAGGAGATTAAGGTATAGTTCAGTTTGTTTCTCGTTGACAATTAAAGGAAACCGAATATTCGAGATATATATATAGGGGCCCACGTGAGCCCCATTGGGGGGTCACGTGACAGGGTGCGCCGTTTTTATACCCAATTATTAAGGGGTGTAGTTTATATCACGGGGGATTCCGGTAGCTAACGAGACCCGTTATTATTATGACAGTTAAGAGAACTGCGAAGCGATGGAGCCATTGATCGGCACCCGAAATTACACGCTCAATTTTTTTTATATTCGATCAAAAATAAAAAAAAGATTCGTGAAGCTTTTATTCGTTGTCACGGGATACTTATTCTATGAATTTCCCCTCGGTAAAATTTCCCATTTAGATAATAATAATTACTTCTTATATCAAACCGAAATAATTATAGTTTTTAATTTAAAGGAAAAGTGTAACGTGATCTAGAATTTACATTTGTGTTAGATTATAATTGACCAATTTGCAAACAATCTACACGGTAATCAAGAGTCAAGTGTTAATTAAATTTAAAGTTAATGAGGGTAATTTCAGTTTTTAGATATATTTTCATATTTTAGTTTTCCGCTTAATAGAAACTATCGTGTAATATTTTCTAGTTTCAATTGGAAACTAGCGTTATTTTCTGATTAATGTTTGGCGTAATTTACACTAACATTACATTAATTGAAATTTGTCATAGCAATATTGCGCAGATTGAAGTTAAGCCTAGTTTAATCTCTCATCATAGCAATATTTTCTGTTTTAAGTTAAGCCTAAACTACCTGTATGTTCGGATTGCAGTTAAGCCTAATTTAAACTACTTGTATTTTCGGATTGAAGTTAAGCCTAATTTAAACTACACTACCAGTATATGCAGATTAACGTTAAACCTTATTGAAAGTATCGCACCAATATTTGCAGATTAAGCCTAGGGGCCATTTAATCAGGTTAAACTAATTGATCTAATTTAATCAAATCAAACTAATCAACGCCTCGTGGAAGGTACGATAAATATTCTTGAATCTAATTTAATCATGATTTAATCGACCCAAAGTGTACACTTAATCATGAAACTATTACCGATATATTTGCAATTTGAATCTAAGCCTAATTGAAGTTTTCCTGGTATCGAGTTTGTTATTATAATTCAAATTAAGACAAGAAACAAGTTGAGATTGTTTAAACTCCCCGATATTTTCAAGTAGATATATTCAATTAAATAATTATCAATTTTAAGCCTGAAATTTGAAAAGTTTGAATTCACCATCCCTTTAGAATGATTTTTACGCCAGTCAAGAGAAGAGGGGTAGAAAATTCCTAGATAGGAATTTAATTTTATATAAACAGACCGTTCTTAATCGGATGCCAGACAAAAGGATCGTAAATTTTGAAAGGAGGGTGCTGCCTGGTCCACGATCGAGGTTGAGTCTAAAATTGGGGCTATAGTTGTATAAATAAATTGTATCAGCCGTGGATCAGGAAAATTCATCGATGGGCTCTCTCTCTTTTTTTATTTTTTTTTAAGAGCCGACTGTCCCGGGCTATAAACTTCCTTTAGTCCCCGCGCGTAAAGTACTAGCTTCTTGGTCGCTAACTTTGTCTCACCAAGAAGCGGAGCGCTGCAGCTTCCTCTCTTCTGTCGATCGTAAATCGCGTCGGAGTGTAAGCTTCTCTCGGCTATAAAAATGTTTTGGCTGTTTTTCCCCTATAAATAGGCATCTCTCTACAATGTAGCACCCCTAAAACCGAAAAATAATATTCTTCTCTCGAAGATGTTGCCAGTTTTCTCCATTTATCGCCCAATTTGAGCGATTTTAAGTTTCATTCGTGTCAGTTTTAAAGTCGCGGATAGAGAAGCGTCGAACTTTTTCCAAAGTTCCACGAGGGGAATAAAACAGCGGAAGAATCAAACCTTTTTCCAAGTCCCTTGCGTGAGTGAAATCAAGCTCCCATGGGCCATGCAAGAGATGAATCTAACTTTAAATTGCAATCAAGGAATTATACTTCTTCCCAAATCTCATGTACGAGAAGACTTGACCTTTTTTCAAAGTTACCATTGGTGGGTTAAGTTAAAAATTAAGAACTAAAAGTTAAAATTATTTCACGCTTTCGAACTTGAACGAGAAAAAGATCATATTTAGTCCATTTTTTTTTAAATTAAATATTAGACTTCGGCACTTCGCTTTGTTTCAACTTGTTTTACCAAGGAATTCTAGAATTTAATTTCTACAACCGTTATTTTAAAGGGATACTAAACTTTGAAAACAATTTTTAATCAATTTAGACTGTAAAAACATGATCAAAACTCCCTTTAGAGTTAAATCCTCGAGTTAAATTGACTCATATGATTGGTTTTGTACGATTTCGTTGGCCGCAGTAACTTACTGTTCTAAATATCTAGGAAACTGATTTAGGCTTAGTTTGGAAATTGCGTCTATGATAATTAACAAATTACGGTTTTTACGTATAATTAAACAATCCAAATTGACAAAAAATAGCGATTAAATCTTCCCAGAAGTTCATAACATAATCTACACGAATTATTTTAAAATTGATTATCGGATTTTCTATTCCATCTTAAAAAGTACTAAAACATAACATTCCAGCTAAGATAAGACGTTTTATTTTATTGATTTTTAGGTCAAATTTTACAAATTTAACTCTGGACACGTATAAATAAATCATAAATGATAGAACTTTTATGATTCGGGCGGTATTTAAAATGTTTTATAGGCGATATTTTTATAATATCTGGCAACATTGTATTTTCCCTATACTCTTTTAAAGACCGGCTTTTGCTCTTAAGGTATATATCGTATACCAATTTTAATACCCGAGCGATATCGTCGTGGCATTCGTTGCTATTTTTCCATAGTCTTTAAACACTGCGAAAGCCTGAGATACGTTACTATACGTACCCCACCCACCATTCAACCCAAAACTTTTAGTTATTTTTCTTTCCTTGACGCTATAAAACAGTTTTTCTCCCATAACCTTTAAAATATGTTACAACATATATATAGTTCCCCTATCCACCGTTATACTACAGGCCTCTCTATATGTATAGCTGTAAAACACGTAAATAAGGGAACTTGCCTCTAAAATGGTACGAAGTTATAAATTTTTATTAAAGGGGTAGTACCACTATCGGACTGTTAACAACGGAAAAATTCTCATAAAGGGAGAGTGCAACCTAGCAACAAGTGGTTTTTGATCGATTTAAGTAGAATTAATCCACCAGTAAAGAAAAATTACAAAGAAATATTAAACTAGAAATAAATTTAAAACTTACCCGGAAAATAGGCTTAGCTGGATTCACGGAGATCCTGAATTTCTTCGCATTGATGGCTCAGCGACTAATCGAATGTTATTGGAAGTCTCGTGGAGATCTCGCCTTAACGACAGGCCTTTGGTTATTGGTTGCTGACCCATCAATGGGAAAAAAATTCAGGATCTCCATTAATCCAGCTAAGCCTATTTTCCGGATAAGTTTTAAATTTTAGTTTAATATTTCTTTGTAAGTAATAAACAACGTGACTAAAAATCATATCTAATATCCCTTTAATTTTAAAGAAAAACGCCAACGTAATTATATTTTAAATTAATTAATTTAAATATTTGCCCTACATTCAATAATTAAGCGGATATTTTTAGACAATATTTCGAAAACCTTTTATTTCTGCCGCCCTGATGGGGTGCGTCTAAGAATATTTCCTATGAAAGAAAGAATTCTTGTACTTCTTAGAATTTTACTGTTTTTCTCACCGGATGTTTACTTAATTTATTTTTTTAAGAATTAACCTTTAGAAGGGTGGAAACGCGGACCATTACTCATTTTTGTCAAGAAGCCAGAGAAAATTCTTAAGAAGGTTCAGTTAATAGAACCGAAGGTCTATAATATTTAGGGATGAGTATCGGAAGAATATTTTTACGTTTAACTCTCCCTTTAATCTGAGCTGTAAGTTACGTTGTTTTGGCTGTCAAATAGACACGACATATTTGGTAGGATTTTCAGGTTGAAATATTACGTTTCGAATCTAGCCGCGGCTTCTTTTAACTCGTAACAAAAGACAATGTCGGGGAGTTTAAAAATTTTAAAGGGAATATGAAATTATTAATTTGCTGATTTAACAGGATGAATAAGTGGTTTGTCACTACACTTTTTGGTTGGTTTAATTCAATAAACTTACAGGTCTTTCCCTGTTACTTATTGTCTCGCGTTAAATCAGTTCATTCTCCCTTTAAATTTCTTGTACGAATGTCAAATAAGAACGTAAAATGTGGATTAAATATTGTAGTTTCACAATCCCCGCATATGGTAGAAACAGAGTTTAAAAAAAAACGAAAATCTGCGGGTAATATACCACCCTAGAGATCGTGAAGGAGCTAGGCTGATAGGGGGCCCTTAAAAGTTTCTCCGAAAGATTTGAATTGAAGAAACAGAGGGGGCTGAAATAAAAATCTTGTAAAATAGGTGATCCTTCGTGGATTTATGATATAAATCTTTCTTAATTCCTTCCGAGAAGTTTTTTTTGCTTACACTACTTGGTTTCCTTTTACGAGTTATCATTTCGCGTAGTTGGTGTATAGTAATTAAACACAATTTTATAACGAGCTTTCCCTATAGGCGACTATCTATATATTTCCCCCTTAATTAATCCCTCTAGTTAATAGCTTAATTGCGACGACGAAATTGTAACCGGAGCTATAGTTTACCTCCCGCGTGTTTTGACTATTATGTTTCATCGGGAGGGGTCCAAACAGGTAGGGTGCGGACACCGGGGTTGTGTACCGAAAGAGGGGCTAATACGTAAATATCCCATTGTCCATACAGTTCCCGGGAGAAGCGAAAAACCCGAAGATTATATTTACTATTAACTTGATAGGAACTAGTGACTGTTGACTATTGGGCCCAGACTTGAGACTGTTAACGATAGGGACTTGAGACTGTTAACGATAGGGACTTGAGACTGTTAACGATAGGGACTTGAGACTGTTAACGATAGGGACTTGAGACTGTTAACGATAGGGACTTGAGACTGTTAACGATAGGGACTTGAGACTGTTAACGATAGGGACTTGAGACTGTTAACGATAGGGACTTGAGACTGTTAACGATAGGGACTTGAGACTGTTAACGATAGGGACTTGAGACTGTTAACGATAGGGACTTGAGACTGTTAACGATAGGGAATTGAGGCTGTTAACGATAGGGAATTGAGGCTGTTATCTATAGGGACTTGAGACTTTTAACTATTGGGACTTGAGACTATTAACTTTTGGGACTTGAGACTGTTGACTATTGGGACTTGAGGCTGTTGACTATTGGGACTTGAGGCTGTTGACTATTGGGAGTTGAGACTGTTGATTATAGGGACTTCAGTTGACTATAGAAAAGATAGAATATTGAACATTAGGGCGGAAGACTATTGGCTATAGGGACGGAAGGCTATTGGCTATAGGGACGGAAGGCTATTGGCTATAGGGACGGAAGACTATTGGCTATAGGGACGGAAGGCTATTGGTTATAGGGAAGGAAGACTAGTACTGACTATAGAACGGAAATATATAGGGAAGGAAAGTGACCATTGCTACTAAAGAGTATTGGCTAGGACGGAAAGCTAACTTCAGCCAAGAGTGTACATGGAATATATTAAATTCCTCCTTTGTTTCTTACCCGTGTTAATGTACCCGGCAAAACGAGAGAGAAGAACGTCGTCTCCTATATGAGTGTGTGGGAAATTGGATGAGTAGGATTTGATACTATAATTTCACCTGCCTAGCTCGGAGCTCGCCCGCGGGGTGACTCACGTACGGCTCGCGTCACGCTGCTTCTCGAGAGCTATTACCGGCTTATACGAGGTCTGCGGGGATATCCCCTGATCATTATGGGGTTAGGTCATTGGCGAAGATCGGATTTCCAATCTTGTACCGAGATTTTCCCAGAATTGCGGGCGCCCATCGTGGACGCCTTCATTCTAATATAGTTTTGGTGACTTCTTGTAAGCGATAGAACACTCGCGTTGCGTGGGCTCTTAACCTTAAGTTTTAATTGAGTTTTCCGTATTAATTTCAAGATAGAATCCCGGAAAAGGATAGAATAAAAAAATATAATGATTATTTCTAATTAAAACCTGGATACAACTTTTTCTTCTTGAAGATTTATTTAATTAGTTAAACTTTTAACCAGAACTTTAATTTGAGGATTGTTCAAAAACTGATTACAAACTTTTAATTAGATTTTTATTCGCGATATTATAATGAATTGTATATGCAATATACACCCTCCGCTCGCCGTGACTTTAAAGTTTTTCCCTAGAAAGTATATCAGAGAAAAATCAAATTGGTATTTATTACGATGTGATAATAATAGTTCATTTACACGAGCGCGTATAGTTGAAGAGGTACACCCTTATTGACTGTATCTATAAAAAAAGGCTAATTAGATAATTAACGACACCCTATTCAGTTTCGCTCGATAGATCCTTGATTAGGAAGAAGGAAAGAATGGTATTTTCTAAGGCGGTGATGGTTTTTTCTTTTTCATTTTCTCGCGCGCTTTCCCCGCGACTATTTCAAAACTGTAAAGCATTTGGTCGGCACGTGCAGATTGCGAGTTATTTTTACAGCTTTCTTCGAGGAAAATCGCGCGATAATAAAAAGCGCGCGCGCGAGTTAGAGAGAAAAACAGCTTTGCCTGTTTATAGGTTTTTCGCGCGTGAACGAGTTCGAGTGAGCTGTGAGCGCGCGGCGCGCCAAAAGCCGTAACGAACGCAAAAATAAGAGAGCACGAGATGAGATGAGATTGAGAGAGAAAGAAAGATCTTTCCTCTCCCTCTTCTCCATCCTCTCCTCCGTTTCTATCCTCTTTGGTTTATGTATGGATGCGTATGTGTGTGTACTGTATGAGATGAAAACAAAACCGGGCCGATATATAGTTTGTAAAACTGCTCCTCGGGGGATAATATCGGAATTACGATAGCTGGGAGAACCTCCGATCCAAAAAGGAGGGTGGAAAGTTGTCGTGGGAGTGGGAAAAAAAGGAGACCGAGTGTCAAAGTAGGAACAAGATCCCATTTGTTTCATTTTCGAAATCAGTAACCATCCGCCACGCGCTTCTATAACCTAACGTCGGGGGGTCATTTACATCATTCCTCGTTTTTGTACGAAGATGGTTTTACAGAGAAACCACGTGTATTCTTTTCAACTATCCGGGGTTCGAATAAAGGACCTTTCACACGTGATACGCTCATTTTTGTCTATTTATATAACGTAAATTTATAATTATTTAATAATGCACGATGTTAAGTGTTTTATTAACTATGCTGTAACCATATTTATCTAATATAGCTGGGATTTAAAGTGTCAAAAGGGACCGAGAGGGGCTGATCCATTCCACGTAATCTGTGTACAAGCTTGTAGCTTTGAATGCAACATAAAGTGAATGGTGCGTATTTAGCATTACCGAAGGCTGTAAGCATGCGTTTAACTTAATTTGTGTACAGAATTTACTGGTAGTTAACCCATCGATGGGGACATATCACACGCGTTTCTGTAACTCCCAAAGATCCCGGGGAGAGAAATTCAAAATCGGATAGTAAATTAATCAAACTTTTAAACTTTGGGATGTGTGTGAAAGTTCCTTTACTAGAGAAACATGTAGTGAGTGTGATTGGAACAAGGGGGTGGCGGATGAGTAGGAGGAGAGTGTAGTATATATACAATCCTCCCCCCTGTATATACACACGTACCAACGCGGCACCCTTCGCCGAATATTTTTTTTAACCAAGGGTTCTATATTGGTTTTTGCGCCTCAATGGGATCATTGTATTTCTCCGACCGACCGTAAAACGCTCGACTACTCGATCCAGACTTTTTGACTGTTGGAAAAAAAAATTTTGGTTACATTTGTTTTCCACCCTAGAACGTTTCGATTCTCGAGTATCGCCATGGTTTTATTTTCTTTTAGAAAAAATTACCAATTGAAATTAGTTTGTCAACTTAACTTTATTATAATAATGTTCAAGAGTTGTTGTGAAGCGTATTAATTCATCTTTGAATGACCAATTTGAAAAATAAATATTTATTGCCGCGCGTGGGCGTGTTGCAATTATATACAAAGGATGGTGTTGTATTGGCCGATTCGTTCTCAGGGTCTAAGGCTCGTGAGACTATCAATCGACAAGTAATTTCAAGGTCACACCAGAGGTATATTTACCTATTTAAAAACTCTCATCGAGGCTGAAACCTATCAACACGCAATAATTTAGACAATTCGTAAAGTTGGCTTGACAAGGGACATATTTCAGCCGTAGTATATAGAGATCGGGGTTTGGACAAGAAAATTTCTGATTATTTTATCTTTATTCATAACTTAAAATTTTTCGAGGAAAGTCTATGATAAATCCAATGTAATCGTGAGTAATTTTCCGATTATTTTTTTATGATTAACTGATTAACTGATAGTTGTGGATTATTTTGTCCAAACCCCGATCTCTAGTAGTATATAATTGCCTATGTGATAGAGTTCATACACGTGCCAATAAATTTAATCTAATTTTTACACACTTTACATTGAGATCATCTTGGGAAAACTTGTGGGTAATATAGGAACTGTAAACATATTTTAGAAAGTTGGTAGACAAAAGTAAAGCATCAGAAAGATAGAATGCCACCCATATCCCGTTATTCCCTTCTAATTTTACTTGGATTGTCAGCCATTTCGATTTCTTCGTACGCGAAATTTATTCTTCTCTCATACTTATTGTTTTTACTGTACTTAACGCGTCACGCATCCGGCTCTAGGCGAGCATTACCCTGGAGCAGAAACGTTTTCTGTAGCTCTCGTATCCGCGTCTGGATATCTTATATACGGTAAACATCGTAAACCCGGCGATTTATAAACAAAGATGAGTTAGATCTTAGATGACAAAAAAATTGGAGAGAAATGAGTCTAGAGAAGCCGCTCCGGATCATTTAGGATTGATGGTATAAGGGTCTTTTCTCTTATACTATAGCCCGCGATCCCAGTCTCTCTTTCATATACTGGTTCACCGTATATACATACCGCCATCATTTAAGGGCTATTTTGGTTATGAGCGATTTTTCGACGGTCTCGAGGTTCCGCTCATCCTTACAGAAATAATTGGAAGAAATTCGGGGTCGGTTTCCAACCGAAAGGGAGGTTGACGATGAAAACGTGTAGTTGCGCGACGCAAAGACTCAAACGGACCCAAGTTCCGCAGTGTATTTCTTTGGAGTATTTGGAAGGCAAGGTGATTAACGCCACTTTTGCACTACCATATACACTTGTGAGATTTTCTCCAACTAAAATTTGATAAGACTTTTGTTGACGAATGCGTATCCCTTGAAACCGCTAAAAATGACTCGTAAGTAGGCTTAGCGAAGTTTGAAATTACTAAGGAGGGGTTCAGTCAGTCGAAGGACCTAGGATATGTCTATAGAGTTAATCTTAGTTGAAACCACCTTATTTCCCGTCAGCGGAAGTGAGGAGTGAGTACAATGTGCTCATCATTTTAAAAAAATTATCATTTTTACTTCCGCCACCGATAGGCTAAAGAATGTATGTATTGTTAAAGCGCGCGCTGATTGGTTGAAGGTTTTTATTATGACACGAAACACGTAGGTTCGAAATTAAGCCTATTTTTCATTTAATCATACTAAACAGACAATTTAAAATCTATAAATCAAACAAATATATTTTAATTTTTCATTTATACCCTCCCTTTAATACGCCCTATTGAGATTCGGGTTCGGTATAGAGATAGAAGTTTGTAAATATAGAATTCGTTAGTTTCTTAAAATAAAACCCGATTTTACAGTTATAGGACAGATATTCCCGCGCGAAATAACAAACAAAATTTGTTATTAACAGAAAGAAAGAAGAGATTCTTCGAGTATTCGCGTGGTACCACGGATGAGATTTAATTAGTCCCGAGGAAGTTCAAGGAAATCCTAATGCCGCCATTGTGACGATAAGAAGAAACTCTTCGCTTCTCTTTCTCGATCTGGCGATAAACATTTTTTTTCTTACAACGCAGCATCGTTTGTTTATACAAATATCACTCATCACGTATATGGGGGACTTAATTTTGTTAAATTAAGTAGCGACTCGAGGACTTTTCAAGCGTAGTGTAGTTGAATTTTTAGATCCAGCTGCGCTTATTAGAAATTACATGTAATTTCCAATGATATCACTTAAAGTAATAATTGGACACCCAATCCTAGATATTATCAAGCTGAAATTTCTTCCGGGTCGTTGTTTTAGTCGGTAGGTCAACAGTATAGCGTAGGAAATGTATCCGTTGATGAGGTCACGATAGAGTTCGTTGATAGGGTCACGATAGAGTTCATTGTTAGGGTCACGATAGAGTTCATTGATAAGGTCACCGTAGAGTTCATTGATATAGTGTCTCGATAGAGTTCATTGATATAGGGTCTCGATAGAGTTCATTGATATAGGGTCTCGATAGAGTTCATTGATATATGGTCTCGATAGAGTTCATTGATATAGGGTCACCGTAGAGTTCATTGATATAAGGTTTCGATAGAGTTCATTGATATAGGGTCACGATAGAGTTCATGGTTAGGGTCACGGTAGAGTTCATTGATATAGGGTCACGATGGAAGGCAATGGATGAGATTACGATAGAATTCATTTATAAGGTCACCATGCAAGTCACTATCGGTTTGAGTTCATAGATGAGATCCTATCTTGTTCATTGTAGAGGTCAGGCTCAAGTTCTTTGATGCAGTTCACTAATGGACGTACTGAGTACCACTCTCGTAGGTAATTGTCACGTATGCCGTGAATGGGAATTGAAGTAGATAAACTCTTGTTCTAAGAGGATGAACTTTGTGTATTAATTAAGTACTCCATCATCTCTTGAACAGAAGTATCTGTTTATTCTCTAATTAATATTCTGTAAGGCATTTGGCACTCAAAAGTATCGTCATCAGCTTTTACAACCCTTGTTTAACCAATTAGTATAGCAGTAATCTCCCAACCGAAAACGTCTTGGCATGAATAGATCCTTTATAAAATCGCCGCCTCCACCTTTCCTCTTTAGTGTTTTTACGAAGTTGAGGGGTCGATTGACATAAATGGCGTAGCAAAAGAAAACTTTCCTCGTGCTTCCTGTGGACCCTCATCTTGGATTTACATAGAAGGGCACAAAGGTTCCGCTTGTTTTTTTATTTTTTATTTCTCGGCTCTTTGAGGGCTCATTCATTTTTTTAAAGGAGATCCGGGGGGCTGCGACAATAATAATAAGCAACTGGTTTGTTTCCACCATGAAACTAACTGGAATACTAAGATTACAATTTAATAAAAAAAATCCCTCGTTTCACGCGCGTCTCAGCGAGCGGGAGTTTAAGCTCGACTTCCTTTCGCAACTGATAAGATTTATACGAGGTGATTTTGCCAAGATGTTACCGCTTCCTATTAAGTTCTCGCTTATACTTTTAGAGAGCTGGCTCTGAACTTCTTAGTTAAAATAATGGTTTAACTAAGAATAAAAAGATATTTTGTTCCGCAGTGTCGAAAATAAACTTTGCCCCGTTTAATTTTAATAGCCAAATATCCGTTTGACTAATTAGTTTTATTAGCCAATTAAAAAGTTTATTAACTTACACCGAACTTCATTTAAACATTAGACTCGTTTATTACCCCGCAGTTTAAGAAATTACGGGCAAATGTGTATAAGTATGGTCAGTTGGGCTATAAAATCCAACATTTGGAAGAATTCTTTCATTTTGTAAAATTTATCTTCACTTTAAATTGAAAACTATCACGTGAACGGTAATTTATTTCGCTATACTCTACCTTTAAAGTTTGAAAAACTATATTAGACACGTAAGGAATCTTTCCTATCGAGATTTAGTTTTAATAGTTAGTCGTCCAATGGCAATTCAGAATTTAGTCAGGGCATAAAAGACGCGATGAGAATGACCTTTATTTCGAATACGGGGAAAACGGGAAGAGTGGGAAGGAAGAAAAGGTACCTCCTCGAATAAACGTTACGTCGGAATTTGGCAAAAACGTTTCTTGGCGAAATTGAGACGTCAAAGACGCGGAGTCGAGATTTGAAAAGGGAGAATAGAACGCTTTTCTTAACACCTACGTTTTTATAACCGACGAAAAAGAAGAGAAAAACCTATATAAAAGAAGGCTGCCTAATCTACAAGATCAATCTAAAGAGGGGGTGCCCCAAATTATAAATTAAAAACCTCTCCCTCTTCTTACGAGATTAATAGACTAGACTTGAAATTAAAAACTTCACTCGCGGGATGGTAACTAAAAATATGACGGCGCCTCCCCTACAAAGAAGCCCAGATTTTAAAACTTTGATACTTTGCAAACTTTTTGAAAGTTTGGAAGCCAAAATATTTTAGAGATTTGTCATTTTCACGAGGAAAATTTGTTTTTAAAACTTTCAGTAAGAGTGCAAGTTTTAATCATCCTAATTTTTCCATTGACTTGAAAAGTTAATGTAAAGAATATTTTTATTCGGTCGCCCGCGGAGTCTTGAGAATGATCGATACGTACTTTATTTCTTTACGATTAATTACTCTACAATTAAGATAATGACCGTCACGTCGCCTATTAGACGGACACCTAACTCACGGGGTGTCATTTAAAAGTTAAGACTGCAAATAGAAGGCTTCGTCTTATTAATATCTAATGTTAAACCTCACAGGGGATAAAACAGTTTGCAAACCTTTCTTGAACATAATTATATTAAATCTGTTATTAACCTAGAACCAGATAATATCAAACTACGTTTTTGATCGATTGAATACGTATTTGATCGATCGAGTGAAATGTCTATTGAAGTCCAAAATAACTACTTTCCATATCGCCTATGAATTTATTGTTTGAACAATGTAATAAAATGATCAATTTTAGACTCCCAGTCCAAGAGACTATGATATTTCAAGCTCTTAATTGGTAATGAAAAAAAAAAAATCAAAGATTGAACTATTTATAGATGCAACCGGGTTGAAACACATCATCAACTGGGGTTCATTTGGAAATATATTGGGTTTTGGTTAGCTCGCCGGCCTCAGGTTCGATTCCCTACCGAGGATAGATTACTGCGCTTCCACCAGTTTCTAAGCTCTGGTGAAAAAGGCCCCTTTTACGAAATTAAAGAGTAAATGTGGTCTAGAATCGGAATGGATCCTTTAAAATTATTTTTCCTTATGCTCCCATCCCAGCTTTCACTGTATAATTTGTTATGGTCAATATCGTCTGCTAAGCAATCAACTAAGGGTGCGTTAAAGAGGTTTTTAAACTCACTAATAGTCCCTTTAAAGGTTAGATTATGCCAGAACTTTACTAGATACGTGATAAGCGAAATATTTCTATACGGACCGTAATACATAGACTTAGAAGTGTTATAACCATCATTAACTTGTCAGTTAGTCTGAGGTAGATAAGTAAACTAAAAGGTTTACCAATGAAAAGTTTTTTAACTGAGGCTGACAATTATATCTCGAAAATCTTTTAATTTTCTACAAACTTCATGACACCAATAATGACCAACCAAATTATCTTGAACACGATTTAGTTACCTAACTTTTGAAACATTAATTAATGTATTATTTATTTCATTAAAATTAATATACCGTTTGAAACCCGGTAGTTTAGAAAAATCATACAATTAAATTAGGAACTGATAGTTATTTAGCGAAAAAACTTCACTTGGTTGCAAATACAGCATCAGAACGAACCTAAATCACAATTTAAAAACCTATTTTACAGTGAGAATCGAGTACTTTTCATGATTGTAACGATGGTTGTGTTCAGCGACGCGTACCGCAGAGTCTGGTAGGCTACCCCTTAATTGTATTTTAAATGTCAGCGGTATCTCCGGTATACGTCGTTGAACTTAGCCAGTATATAACTAGATCCTTTCTGATAACCTTAGGACAGATTTTTATATCTCTTTGGGTATATCATGTGTGAAAGGGACTTTAAAAAGGTCAAATATTTAGTAGAGTTTAGGGTGCGAAGGGTCGCGATTTTTGTCACCCCTGTCTATAAATATTACACCCGGAGGTCAAATATTGACCTGGTATGTTTACCCTCTTTTTACTGCTTGAAAAACACAGTCCGGGGGGGCGTGGGGTGATGACGGGCCATGTTGGCGTTGTTTAAAAGAATTAACAGCTTTTCCGGTAAACAATCCCTTAGTAGCGTAACAGTCTCGCTCGATATTGGCCCAAAGTGTATAGAAGCTATCGAGATAGCGAGAGAAGCTTGTCTTTATTTACGACCCTTACTATAGGCGTCACCTATAAAGTTAACGTTTTTTCGAGAAGAAACTTCATACTTTCTTTGATGGATGGTTAAAGTTTGGCCTTTTTTTAGAGGGCTCAACGTTTAGATCGTCTAGCAATTAAAAGAAAGGGGCATTGATACTTTAAAGGAATCGCGATATTTTACTGGAATTAAGTTTGACAACGAAGTAATGGTTCGCACACACAAATCTTTCAGCAATTTTATAGTTGGCTCACTCACTGGCCAAGAGGCAACTGCATTGCCTCGAAGTCAGTGAACCGAGTGAAGGAAAAAATGATTAAAAATGATATTTAGCTTCTTCCTTAACTTTGGATTGTTTCTGTAGAACACAGAGTTTGTTTTATTAAAATTATGAGAACATTCTGCCTCTATCATCATCACTTGGTTGCAGCTAAGTTTAAGGGCATACATTTTTTAATTTAAAACTCTGTAAAGTACGCTTTTTTTTTGGTGTAAGTCTGATACATGTACGTATACTTCAATATTTGAAAATCTAAAAAAGGGACTGGTATTTTAATACTAGATCGACGCAATAGAGATTCGCGAAGAGTTTTCTGGGAGTGGACTATATTTTTGATTTAAAACCGAATCCAAAATCCCGTTCCCCGTAGCTTGATTAAAGGCCCTATTTGCTCTGAAATTTGTCCCTTTAAAATGGTCTTCCCTTATGCACACCGTAAAATTTCCTATGGTCAACGTAGTTTGCTAAGCTAGAAAAGAAGGCGACTTTAAAGGGGATTTAAAAATCGCAGATAGCCCCTTTAAACATTTGGACGCGGAGTGCGAACTTGACTCGAAAGAAACTGCACCTAAAATGCTAAAAATATGATTGATGATGAACGGGTCTAAAGGATTAATTCGCGGAAACTAAATAAAGAATTGGGGGTAAAATATCCTCGACTAATTGACGAGTAAACTAAATGAATGTTTTCTCTTTCATTCGAGAAACTGGGATAAGAGTTCGTAAGAGTTTAAAAATCACGCCAAAGAATAATATTTCGGGCGCTGCGCCTCCTCGGGAAGTTTTTTGCCGGGTATTTATTGCCGTAGGTACTTTGTTTTCGTTCGACGTAGAATAAGAATGGAAGAACTCCGAGCCTTTTTAAAACGCTCAATTAATTACGAGCTCTTAAAGTTAAGCGTTGTTGCCAAAGATAATAATATACCGGGATCTGTTTAGCGTTTCGAGACGCCGTCGAGCTCTTAACCATATGGGTAATTTATGAACGGAGCGAGTACTACTCTGGGTGAAACGAAAACGGGCGGGCGAGTGTTCGTTCGCTACCACCGCGTGCTAAAGAGAAACGTCCACTTACCACCAATGTCCTTTGGTCGTCGGAATGAACAGAAGGAGGGAGTGGACGACGAGGAAGGTCAGACGCATGATGACCATTCGCGCGCCGATGGGTCAATCCTCTCGATGGGCGAGAAATCAAAACTCTGTTTACGCGATGGTTAACAAAATCACCCGTCGGATGGATTTCTAAGGAACTCGTTGATAGGACATGTCAGCCCCGAGACGGGGACCGAACGAGGACAGTGTCCCTCGACTATCCCTGTTTGCGGACACCGTATCTCGCGTGGAAATATTCATAAGGGATAATGGATCGAATTATCTGGTGGGACATCGAGCGCGCTCTTCCGCCTTCAGTACCTCTTTGATCCCTTCATTTCCCGAAGAGGGATCGAGTCCGTTTTGACTCACTATACGACTATCTCGGATAAAGACGCGACACTTGGAGCTCGAAATTGTTGGCTCTTCGTGTCTCGGAGAGTATCAACTGTGTCTTTTGGGCGATTTTTCTCCCTCTCTCTCCTCGCTTCTCCACTCGTTCGCATCTCCCCGCTCTTCTAAAATAAAAAAAACTTTTACGGGTGACTATAAAAGCCACTAGTAGGCCTATAACTCACGCGGGTCAGGAGTGCCTCTCCTCCAATGGCTCGCGGAGAAGCCCCACTTGCAGGGAGAAATAAAAACCATCTCCCATCCCTTTACGCGCTAAATTTTACTTGGGCGGGAAAAAGACAACCTCCCTATTGGTCCTTTTCGTAGCCAGAGGCGGGCTTATCGAAGGTATCGCGTGCCTTTTAAACACGTGGGTTTATAACCGTACCTTACTAATTGAGAGAATCTAATTACGGGCGATATATAGAACCTCGTGGAATTATTATTATTATTTCGAGACTTTGAATATACACGTGTATAATCAATTATCAGTTATCAGATTAATATTATAAGTGATATTAAATATCGAAAAGGACCAAAACTTGGCGTGTATCACCAAATTATCCCTGTGGGAACAGCCATTAGGGTGGAAAAAGGTTAGGAACTCCGCTTGACTGTAAATTGTGATGCTCCTTAATGGCGGTGCTTTAAGAACAATAGGAAAAATAAAAATATATAAAATAAAAAAAAAAATAAACGCCATCGCCTGTGTTTAGAAAAGATTTTGGATTTGGTTTCTTTTATTATTAATAAAACTTATTGGACCATTATTAGACGATTTTCTCGTGTTTTCAATGTAGATGATTCATTAAACATTATAATAAAATTATTTTAATTGACAATTTCAACTTCATATAGAGTTTAACGTGAGAGAAAAAAAACTTCGGCTGACTCCATAAAATGATCATTTAAACTTGGCGGGATATATTTAGTGAGAATGCTGAAGAGGCAGCTGCCATCTAGCGTCCAAAAAATAAATGTATTACCACAGGAGTACATGACCAGGTTTCATAAGCTTGGTTGTTTTAGGCCTAGTTTAATGGGACGAACTCTTATAGGGAATTCCACTAGGGGCTTTAGAGCCAACTGAGCAAGGGAAATTACTCTGAGAGCAAGTTTTTTTCTGGCTTTTTCGAGATAAACACTGTAAAAATAGCACTTTTCTCACTTATTTGATTGAGGGCAGTAATTTTTTTCCACTGCTCAATGCTCTAAATCAAGAGCAATTAAGTTTTCAGCAAGATTTAGAGCGAAGTTCAGGCAACCAGGTTGTTTTTTCAATTAGTCCTTCAAAGCAGTTGAATAGTGTCCCTAATTATTTTATTTTTAAAGAAATAAACCACATCTCATGAATTTAAAACATCTTTATTCAATAAAAACCCAAATAAAATATTCACTTTTAATTTCATGTTTATCATACCATTTTCTTAAAAATACGTTATCGAACTAACTCTCGAAATTACTCCTAAAATATTTTTTTTTCTCATCGCATATTTAAATTACAAAGATGTTTTGGTTTTTGTCAAAATTTTTAATTAAAAGATATTGAATAATAACATTTGCCTTTCCGACGCAAAACCAAAAAAAAGTCATTTTTTTGACTTTTTCAAAATTCTTTTAAAAAAGAAAATTCAACTAGGCATAGTAATACTAATTAAATTTAAAAAAATCTTTATAATCGAATGATGATAAGGTGGTTTGTTGAATGAGAAAAAGAGGGGGATTTTTGAATTTCTCGTAATTATTTTATTTCGATTTTATTTTCTTTCTCTTTTCTCTTTTTTTTTTAGTATTTTAAGACATGGAGCTGCAAGGAATTCTGGGTGATCCCATTTGGGTTAAAACTCTGTCCAACCATTGCAAAGGTCCGTTTAGATGTAGCTCGATCCAACAGGGTGTAGAAGTGACGGTTTGACGTCGATATTCCGCACCCCAACCCTTGACAAAACTCATTCTAATAGTGCACATTCTCGTCAGCTGATAAACCGCTTCAAAACCCTGACTAACCGATTGCGCTAATAGCGCCGCAAATTCTTGATTGTTGAATATTTTCAAGTTACATCCTAAAAACAAAGGTTTAAGGAATTTAATTAGTATAAATTTAAGATCTGATCTCGCTGTGGTTATATGAGAATGAAATGCCCACGCGTTAGTACAAAATTTGGAAAAATCCATTTCAAGGTTTGTTAAATGAATTTTTTCTAAAGCCTCAAAAAGAACCTTTTCATCTTCCAAGGTTTAGATTAAAGCTTAGCTTTCTTTTTTCTCAACCTTCTAATTTTCTGATATTTCAAGGTTTGAATGAACCCTGAACATAGTAAGACTGATAGCTTACAAGGCTCATTAACTGATAAAGAAAATTAGGCAATTTTCAGAGGATACGCTTCTTAACAACCAATTGTGCCGTTTCATTCTCTATTGAAACTTTGCAAATTCAATATACCTGGTGGAATTTTACAAACAGTAGCAGGATGCCATCCGTATCTTTGGTTACAATTGGGACTTTGTACAAATATGCTACTGTCACTCAAGCATTCCGCAAATACTTCCCCACCGATGTAGTACAGCCGAACTCCTCTTCCTATAAAAAATATTTTGTACGTGTTAATATAACGTCCTCATAATGGAAGAATCTCAATATCTCACCTATGTGTCGCCTCGTTTGTTCGACGACGGGATTTCTATTGACATTCGATAAGAGTCCCAAACAAAATCTCTCCGAACTAGAAGGATCGGTGAAACCATCCACTGTCAAAGAAGGTTGAGACGCGTGGAAAGTTTCGCCCACTCTAGTGTTTAATTCGTAATACGATATTGAACACCAGAATGCCGGTTCAGTGTATGTAACTGGCTGTACGTCTAAAGGTGGGCTGGGTGATGGCATATTTGCCGTATCTACGCGTTTGATAAGTTGAAAGACTGAGTTAAACATATTTATTTAGGAGATAAAGAGGATTAAGCAACTTACCCATACTATCCGTTCCATTTTGGTCTTGATTTTCGCCATCTTCACTCATGTAGCCAGGGGGTGGGGTTTCTACAGATTTAGGCGCGTTTTTTAGATCAGATGACTCCATAGAGTGAGATTATAGTTACCCGTCAAGGGAAAGTTTTGATTCTCTAGACTAATGACCGGGAACTCTGTGTTGTCCGGTACGGACGTACTGAAGTCATCCAAAGGCGGCAGCTGGGTGGGAATGGCTCCCCCAGCCTGTCGCGGTACCAAGATGGGAGGCAGGGCTGGAGTTTCGATGCGCAAGTAGTGGTACGGGTTGATGCAAACTTCGTCGCGTTTCAAGGTAAATGCAAACTCGCAATTGTCTATGGCGCGCAATTCATGATGGTTTTGCAAATCAGGAAAACGCCAAAGTCGACAGTATATCACGTGCGGTAATCCTTTGCGATGGGATACTTGCAAACGCCCATCCAAGGATCTAAAAAAACAAATATTTGGACACGCGAAATTTCCTTTGTTTACATTTTTTTTAGGCTAAAGAAGTAGGCGTTCTTCGCGCCACTACTTTCGAAAACTATTTAGACCAATAACAGGGCGGTTAACGAAGGTTAGTTCTACCAGTATCAATCAAAGTTCAAGGTTTATAATTAGCGTTTGACCTACTTTGAACGGCTATCGCGTAACACATTGCGCGCCTCGCTTTTGAGCTTGACCTAGTTATTTCCTAAACACCCCGTTATAACCCTTCTTCCGCCGTCAAATACTCGCACAATCACGGTCTTGAAAATCCCTTCACGACAACGCCGCCGCGGAAACAGAGACACGAGAATCTCCTTGGTGTTCATTGGTCTACTTCCCAGCCATAAACCCGCTATAACGTCAATGACGGGAGTTGGGGGGAAAGGGGTGGATGGAGGAGAATAATGGTAGGAGCCATCGGCCGCCGAAGAAAAAAAAAAGAACTTTCTCAAACCCTTACGACTTTACCATTTCACCTCCCACTCCACCCCCGATTCTTGGAAATAATAATCCATAGACCTTGAACTATCAAATTTGTTTGTGTTTAACATAATAAGTTGAAGCCGAAAGCGTGATCTCAGATTTCTTCTAAATGCTTGAAGCTCTAGAGTCTAGAAATGGCACCTCTCAAACGATTTTTAGCCTAATTTTATAGGCCTTGCCCACTATATACACATTTTTAACCTAGTAAATAATTTAACGAAAACCCCTTCGTCTAATTATATTTATGAAATTATAGCCCAGATTGTAAATTATAGACATTGTCAAGTTTTGATGTTCCGAAAAATCTAAAAATCGAAATTGGCGACCGTTTTCTTAGTTTCCTTACCCCTTTTAGTTTTGTATCAACCGAAATCAGACGGCGGCGGGCATCCAGACAGGGAGAGGAAAGGGGAAATGAATTTGCCAGACAAAACTACATGTCTATAGTATTAGTATAAGACCTAACTGTCTGGAAATCTTGTATGTGCTGGTAGTTAAAAAGTATGAACGGGTTACCTTATATCAATTTTAAGCGAGAATCTTCTACCACTCTTTAGACTCATATTTAGCATATAGATAGGTCTAAAATTTTCACACGAACTTTTTATGTTAACGCATATAAAAGGAAATTAAAATTTTTTTTTTTTTATCAAATAAAATGGTAATAATGAGGTGCAAGCATCAAGAAACCCCCTTTTTCTTCCTAGGTCTATGCCTAAAAGTAATTAAGAAAATGTTTTTGTCTCATACCTAGGTATAGTTATGCACTTGGTATTGGGATCTTGAGATGTTATTGACTTTTCTAACTCCTCTAAACCACCAGTTTTCTTTAGTTTTTTCACTAGACTTTTGACCGCCTTTTCACTCCACTTATCTTCACCTTCACTTTTTTTCCATCCCAGTAATCTTTTTACCACTGGTGGTGTAAAAGGTAAAATAGATGACATAGTTCGGTGAATCCTTTTCTTAAACACATTTGAGATATCTTCATTA
This sequence comes from Odiellus spinosus, assembly GCA_963920705.1. Taxonomy (NCBI): domain Eukaryota; kingdom Metazoa; phylum Arthropoda; class Arachnida; order Opiliones; family Phalangiidae; genus Odiellus; species Odiellus spinosus. Next base: position 17,833,939 of record OY987228.1, on the reverse strand, counting down.
GCTATCCGTAACTTAGATTGCCTCGTTCTTTAAATTTTTCAGTTTGTCGTAGCGAGTTAGATTAAAATGTCATTAATCAGATCAGGGAGTTGTTCAGCTCGCCGGGTTTAAGTGTCCAAAAATACCGGCTTAATCACCCTTGTTTTGCATTGAGGCGAAAAATAATGTTAATATTGATAGTTGGCTTCTCCTCGCGAGGCTTATCACGCATACAAAATAAGCCCCTCGATAACTGGTCCTCGAAGATTTTGTAGCCGAGTCCTAAGATAACGGCCGCTTAGTTTTTTCTTTCCACTTCGCGAGCTTTGCCACCGTCAACTTTCGGCTTTAATAATTTATTTCGATGATGGTTTAATTACGCGGTTAACTAATAACAGAACTTAATGTATTCGAAAAGCACCAACTTTCATTATTTTTTGCAAAACAAAATTAGTTAGGCATAATGCTCTTCAGTTCACAGATGCAGTAAAAATAATTATGGAAATATGCTAGGATGGTATTGGTTGAAAAATTACACGTGACTTGATAAGGGCCTGACACAAGACTACACAAAGAAATAATGAACTTTATTAAAAAAAAAAAAAAAAAAACTTTGTTTAACCTATAGTAAAATATACATAATGTGACTTCCTATAATAGTGACTTCCTATAAATAGTAGCAAAAATTAATAAATTTTAATTAAAACAAAAGTTTATCCAATTTTGTAAAAGCCGCCATAAATATATCTATAATCTGGCAGGCCTGCAAAAATTGTATTTCGTATGTATACAATAAGTTATTACGAAACGCAACACCAACAGTAGCTCGGTATCATTGGAAATTGATTAGGTCGTCATATTTTTATCACAAGAATTTATAAAAAAAAATTTTGTTTTATCTGTTGAATTAGTTAAGTTTTCTATGTTTAAAATTTGAGTATTTTTTGTTACTAATGTTAGAGAATAAGTTGTATCCTTAAAAACCTATGTTAAAAACCCTTTTTTAAAGCCAAAGCCAAGGCTTAGTTTAGGCTTAGCCATGCCTCAAAAACAACGTAAAATTGCTGTGATGGGATTTCGTTCAGTTGGTAAGTATCTAAAATCCTCAATTCTTGCCCAAAAGTTACGATTCATAGGTACATAAGTAAATTTTTTGTATAACAAAGTTCTCCCCTTTTGTGGCTTATATACCTAGGATTTAAAAAAACCTTGTACCTCTATCCTCTAATGTTTCCACACAAGTTCCTTGACCTTATTATAATCAATAATGTTAATGCTTGCATCCTATTTCTGCAAAGAGAAATTAAGTGTTGTTAAAAAAATAGAATGATATTTACGAATTTGGCAAAAACCTTTGTCAAACCTTTTTCCAGGGAAATCCTCATTAACTATTCAATTCACGGAGGGGCGCTTTGTTGATTCTTACGAGCCAACAATTGAAAACAGTAAGAATGATAGTGCTTTATAGCACCAATCTATCTAACTTATTATAAATTGTAGCGTTCACAAAGTCTGTCAAAATTAAGGGGCAGGAATACTTTGTAAAGCTGGTTGACACAGCGGGACAGGTAAATTGAAGTATAATGGAAATGTTTTAGTACTATCTGCAGAATTGAAATGTGTTTTAGGATGAATATTCAATTTTTCCACATTCTTACTCTATGGATATTCATGGATACGTGCTTGTTTATTCTGTAACTTCCAGCAAGAGGTTATATATTTTTGATAAAAGACAAAAGTTTATATTTTAGAGATTCTTATTTTATAATATAAATTGTAATTTATCTACATTTAGTTTTGAAGTCATTAAGCTCATATACGAGAAACTCCTCGATATGACAGGAAAAGTCGAGTAAGAGAGTTAAAAATTAAAAAACATTATAATATACTGTACTTTAACGTTTGGTTTCAATCCACCAGCGTTCCAATTGTACTTGTCGGCAATAAGGTTGATTTGCACAATGATAGGTAGATAAAACACATCATACTCTATTTTAACCGTAATTAAAATAATATTTCTTGAAATAAATGATTATTTAAGAGTTATATCGATGGAAGAGGGCAAAAGAGCTGCTGAAGATATGAAAGCCGCATTTTTAGAAGCATCAGCCAAACAGAACCAAGTAAAAGATGAATGATCAATTTAATAATTTTGCAGTTAATTAGTTCCCCACACTCCTCTCATTTTCTTAGTTAAGAGATTTTTTCACAAATATCTGACTTCTCGATAGTGCTTGTTTGAAATATTAATTTTAAAATTTTTAATATAATTTCATTTGCTTAGTCTTGCACTCGTTGGTTTTTCCATTAATCCATTTGATTGTTTATTTCCTTCAATAGAGTGTTTCTGACATTTTCACAACAATTTTAATGGAGATTGAAAAAGCTTACGGCAATGTTCAGGAAAAATCATCGTGTTTGATTTCGTGACAACGCTGCCAAAATTATAATGCCCTTATTTGTTAAGTAAAGCGTCTGCAAATATGAGAAGGGAAGTACGGTAAAAGTTAGTCGAAAGATTGCCATTTGTGAATTATTTTTTTTCCATAAATTTCCCCACGTCCTTTTTTTTATTATTATTTGCCTTGCCTGGAAGAAAATGAAAAAGCTGGATTTTAATTAGCGAATAGAAAAAGGGCTGAGCCTGTTTATCACTGTCAAAAATATTGCAAAGGATAATGTTTGCCTTCTTTTTGTACAGTATATATATAGTTAAAAAAAAAAAAGAAAATCAAACCAAAATGATCGTAAAACATGACTGTTTACTATTAAAATATCATGTACATATTGTACTGTACCATATATTGTAAATTCGGACCACTGCGTATACATATGGTAAAACAATTTCAACTTTTACCAATTATAGTTAATCATAAATCCGATATAACATCTCTTAAGTGTATAGCTTTTTTTTTCATTGAAAAAGAAATGGTTGATAGATATGATAATAAAATTTAACCCCCCTCCTCTCTTGAAATTACCGTCGTAGAGATTAATATTGATTTAAAAACCCTTGAAAATAACGTTCGTTACTTTGTTCCAATCTCTAAGTACTGTTAAATTTACTAACTCTACATTGATTGGAAACCGGAACTGTCTATCGAGGGACGAGAAACTTTCGTACATAAAGGGCCCGAAAATTATAGTAAAAACATGTTTGCAGATAACAGAGTATCTGGAGAAAAGTATAGGGGGAAATAGGTATTTTTCCGCGTTAAATTCAAAATTGAGCGGCAAGCTTGCTTTTAAGATATAAAGGAGGCCTGAGACTAGTTCAAGGGGGTTCCTTCTTCCTATTAACTTCTGGTTTAGTACAATATAAACAAGTAAAATGGCCTCTTATTTTCCTAAGCCTCGTTCATAAAGTACTAGATTGTCACATCGCCGATAATTGGTTCAGTGTCAATTGGATAGTAAAGTTGAAAAAAAAAAAAAAAAAAAGTTAAAACCCAACTTTCTCAATCGTATAGATAGACAGTTCCTGTTAGAAACTATTTCAAGTTTAAACGAGGGGGATTTTAATCTGTAAATATCTACGTCATATGCATTGTACAATTTGATTCAATTATCTGAACATTTAATGAGCTGGTAGGCCTTTTCATATATAAAAAAAAACATGAATTCTAATAACAGAAAGTCCATCCAGACGCTAAAGTTTGTTTTACTTTAAAAAACAAGTTAAAAAAAATTAGGATTTTTTTATTCTAGCTTTAATAAATTTGGATTCAAAATTACATTACAATCTTCTGGTATATATCATATTTTATTTAATAGTAATATCTTATTTATAATATACAATATAATATATAAAACTATTTTCTTTTGTAACTTTCACCCGATAATGAAATCGATGATTTAGGATTATGACAATGAGTGGAGGTTCGTAATGTTTAGTTAATCCGCAAGCCACTTCAATAAGCGAGACATTTTTAGTGGATAAATGACCTCTTTAATGCCCTATGCAACAATCAATCCTCTATTTAACTGGTTATTTATCTGGAGTTATAAAGTTACTCAAAAGTAAATATTGGAAATTTTCAAACTAAATATTTCCCATTAATGTTTACTTCTAATTGTTAGCATGATTTATACTTAATATATACATTAACTACAAGATGTAAACACAAAAATCTAATGTAAAAGCAGCGCCCAGTGAATTTCTTGAAGTGCGGGAAAATGATTGAAATTTGACTATCACATGTATATAGAAACAAAATGATCCATTGCCAATGGTAGTTAGGAAAACACACCAACTTGTTTTTATGTAACTATAAAAGGAACAATTTAAATAGGGGACACTCGGTAGTTGACTTATACTATGTTGTGATAGGAAGAATACAAGGAAACAATCGGTTCATCTATTCCTTATCGTTTTCTAGAGATTAAAAAATTTACAAAACGAATATTCAGATAAAAATCTCCTTTTAAGGTTAAACCCGTTTTAAAGTACAAATTATTACTAGTCTATAATTAAAATATGAAATAAGAATTTAAATTGTAACTCTTTAAAAGGGAAAACTACGCTTGCAGTTTACCTCAACATTACGCTACTTCCGCTTATTACCAGTAGTAAACATCTTATATTCTTTGGAAGTATTTTACATAAGAATATTAGCAGAAGTTTATAAAAAAGGAAAGTTCCCATTTCCCTATTCTCATAATGTTAAAATTGTGAAACATCAAAGTCTCATTGTTAATGAAAGAATTCATTAACAAGCTTGTGGCTTGTTTTCGTCACCCCTTCAAATTAAACTTTATTCGTAAGTTTGAAGAGTGGCTAACAGATCGATTTATGTCTTAAGTACCCATCACAGTATTTATTAACCCTTTTTATGTTAACCTAACTTTTGAGCTTCGCATAGAGAAATTCTGATATTTTGTTGAAGCTCAAGTTATAAACTTTCCTTCCGCAGAGTTTTTTTTATAGACTTCTTAGGCACTGGGATTTCTTTTAAAAAAAATTGGTATTTATTTAGATAAAATTCTATAGGATAGATTAGGTTTTGAGATAAGTTTTTTTTTGGATTAATACTGATTAAAAATAGAGGTTCAAATTATTATTATTAAACTACCCTTTAGAAAAACCCACTCAACAGGGGAATAATAATTTAATGTTCTAATATATTTTTAGAATCAAGATGTTCGAAGACATGATCTTCAAATTCAGTTTGAGTCACTCGAGGAGAGAATTTTCGCTCACAAATGGGGCATATTTTGTCATCATCTTGCGAAGCGTCTTCGTTAGCCTTGAGTGTCGTATCTTTGGTTTCGGTATCCAACAAAACATGATCCTTCGCTCGAACCTTCGTTTGGACGTCGCCAGTTTTGTTGGTTCCAACTTCGTAAAGATGGTTTTCATTTGGGGCTCCTTGTTCTGCGGGATTGACTCCTACGTTAGAGTTTGCCGCGCCATTATGGAGTTGTTTAGTAAAATAGGCTCGAAATAATTCGTCCGAAGGTTGGCTAAGTCTTTTGGAAGCGGCGGAAAGAGCTGGATTTTCTCTAGCCATATCTGAAAAGGTGATTCAACATGGATATATTATAGTTTTTAATGTCAATTTTAGGATTGTATATTTACCAAATGCCTTTGTGAATTTTTGAAGTTGCTCCATAGTGGCTTTCAAAACCATTTTTTGACTCAGCATATGATTTTTTAAGTGTTCAACCTGAGATTTTAGATGGTGAATTAGAGACTTGGCACATGACAGTTCACATTCTTCCGAGAAGGCGATACTTAGTAGAATAAATGAACGCAAAGTTACTAATAAGATACCTTAATACAAGGTGTAATACTTTAATTTACCTGGATGGCACCAAATTTGGATTAGAATTATCAGATGTTTCTCCCTCTACACCCGCAGAAACAGGAGCTTTGAAAGAATCGTTCGAGGTCATTTTGTTTGAATCAAAATATTTTGTGTTTATATTTTCTAATTCCATCATCTCTTCTTGCATTTGAGTCAAAAGTTTCTGAGATATTTCTTCCCAACTTTCAGAAGGTTCTTCCGTTTCAAACTTGATAGATTCTTTGGCATTTGGTTTACCACTTTGATGGATGGATTTGCGAGTATTTTCACCAGGATGAGATGTTTGATTCACAGCTTTGGAATACATTTTCTTCAGTTGACAAATTTGACCGTAAAGGGCTCTGTTTTCTTCTAAAAACGCGATTCCTTTTAATTTCAGTCTCTGATTTTCTAGAGTCAACTCGGATAGCTCATCCATTAGGTCAGCATTTGTTTTGGACGAAACGATCAAGTGGTCTTGAAACTCTCTACATTCTCTTTCTTTTTGCACCAACGCCTTCAATAGCTTGTTGTTGGATTCTTTTAGGATTATAATTTCATTGGCCATTTCGGATTTACTACTCGCAGAAACCAATTTCTTTTCAAAGGGATCATCGGTTACCCCTATCATGCAATTCCTTAAGGCAGACGAGCTAGAACTTCTGGAGTAGGCTTCGCTTCCTGATGATCCTCTTAACAGATAATGTAGAGGTTTTCCGGAATTGGACATTTTCTGCTTTAAAAATAAATTTTATGATAGATTAGCTAGCTTTGTGGCAGCAGCTGTCAATGTCAATTGTCATTGTCATATATAAGCAAAGGCCCTAAAATTATTCTAATTAAATAACTTGAGGAAGAAATATTTTATAGCTTACGTATGAATTTAGTACCCATAAAACGGTAGGCTATTTTATAAAATCTGAAACCAAATAACGGTAATTTATAGCAGTCGAGCAAATTAAACGCGAACTTTTCGTCATCAACAGTACACATCGGACAATGTAATCAGATATGACAATAATAAGGATTATGTTTTATTATTAAAGTCTGTCTGTCGACTGGGTTTGAAATAATAAAGCGAAATCCTGTTAGAAAACGATATGCGTCATGACGTTGTTTAGATTATAGGCGTCTCGCCGCTTTTAAACTCTATTAAATATAATTCAGTGAATGAAATATAGACATGGAGTAAAAACAAGATACTGGATCGTTTAGTACATTGTACCAATACTCATAATTTCTAGACCGCAAGAACCAAATAACCGGAAAATAAGTTTATGTCCAGCTAAAGATCGTTGCGTAGCAAAATTTTTAAGTTAGGCTTAAAACCGGATAATATAGGCTGTGGCGGTATGATCCGTATGATTAAATTAATTTGCCGTTTCGCCCGAAATAAAATATATTAATTAGGGAAAAAAATTGTTTATTTTATCAATGTTTACGTGATTTATCTGTTGAAATGGCTGGACCAGGCGTATTTCATTTAGACGATTTAGAAAATGACGCGGAAAATGTGTCTGACGAATCCGATGATGCCATTGAAGTTGACGAAGAGGTATGTGTTTTGGGACTTGGCCTCCTATCTCAATATTTCAATGTACTTTAGTTTAAGGTTTAAGCAATTAAAATGAGAGTTACATATGCTAGTTAAATTGTTATGGTTTTGGATACTCTAAACTCAATTATAGGGCAAAAGTCAATGTTTATTGGTAAAAATTCCGGTTAATTCAAAAACTGTATCCCCTGCTTTTCATAATTTGCGAATGTTAAAGAATCACTACTCGCTATCATAGCTCTTGTGAAAATGCCTATAAGTTAAATAAAGGTCAAATATAGAGTCCTCGAAAGTGTGACTATTCGGTTCACCCAAATCATTAATTTGATTGAAGGCTCAAAACTATCATAGAAGGCATAAAGCCATGGAAGGTTTAAATTTTCATTTGAATCAAGGCAGTGAACCAATACCCAGGACCCTAGCTGCATGCTTTGAAAATTCTGCTTAGTGAAAGAAATATGTAAAGGATTTTTCAACAAGAGTCCCGTTAAGAATTTGAAGAGACTCATTATATTCTGAATCATAATTACATTTCTATATATCATTTAGGATTCTCATAGAGGGAAGTTTCAAATTTAAGGCACGAGGTATTTTTGGCCTTGGAAATTTCTAGCTTATCTTTCTATTAAACTTAAGGCTTTCTTTTTTATCACGTTCCTTGAAATAAAGATAATCTTAATTGTGTTTATGGTCACGTATTTATAAAATTACACCAATATTAGTGAAAATTGAATAATTAGAATTCCATTTATTTACAGAATTTAACAGGGGAACCAAATGTTAACGACATATTAGAGTCGGATGAATTTGAAAAAATTCCATTAACTGAGCAAGTGGTAAATCCAGGCCAGGATAAAACCAGTCCAAAAGATTTTGAATTGCTCAAAGTTTTAGGGAAAGGAGGCTATGGAAAGGTAGTGTTTGAACATTTATTCCAACATTGTTAAAAGCTAATGAATCTAAAAAAATTTTAAAATTCCAAAGGTATTTCAAGTCAGAAAGGTTACTGGCAAAGACTACAATAAAATATTTGCAATGAAAGTCTTAAAAAAAGCGACTATTGTTAGGAACCAGAAAGACACTGCTCATACCAAAGCCGAAAGAAATATATTAGAAGCTGTTAAAGTAAGGCTACCGAAATATGGACTTTTCCGTTAGATGATTTTAAAATTTCACGTGAAACATTAAGAGTATTATATGAGAAATATCTCTATTTTCAAATTGAAGCGAGATCAAATTTAGGTTAAAGAAATAAAATCCCCAAAGGTTAAAATTATCCCCACCCCCTCATTCTCTATAATTTTAATCAACCCTAAAATAGAGTTTTTTCTAAATTTTTATCAATGTTTCCTATATTTTTGAACATAATTTTCTATAAAACAATTAAAAATTATGTTTTTGTGTATTTGAAATGGTCATCCCGAACTTTGAGTTTCACGTGTTGTTTTTGGAAAAATGTCAAATTTTCTATTAGTAAATAATCTTAAATATAATACTTTTCTCTTAGCACCCGTTTATAGTTGACTTAATCTACGCTTTTCAAACGGGTGGTAAATTGTACCTCATTCTCGAATACCTCAGTGGTGGTGAACTCTTTATGCATCTGGAAAGAGAAGGAATCTTTTTAGAGGATCCAGCTTCGTAGGAATTAACGCTGAATTCGTCCTGAAAAACCTTACTTAATTTTATTTCTATTTAGATTTTATTTGTCTGAGATAGTGCTAGCTCTAGAGCATTTGCACAAGGAAGGCATCATCTACAGAGATTTAAAACCAGAAAATATATTACTAGACTCTACGGGTCACGTAAAATTAACCGATTTTGGGCTTTGCAAAGAATCCATACAAGATGGAACTATAACTCACACATTTTGCGGCACAATCGAATATATGTAAGATATTCTTATCTCTCTATCTCCGGCAAATTTTACGAATGGCAAATAAATTTGTTTTTCACTTAATTTTAGGGCACCTGAAATCTTAACTAGAAATGGACACGGTAAAGCTGTAGATTGGTGGAGTTTAGGAGCTCTTATGTACGACATGTTAACGGGAGCGGTAAGAATTTGGATTAATTAATTGGATGATAAAGGGAACTATATAATATTCGTTTAAATTTTCAGCCACCTTTTACGGCTGAAAATAGGAAAAAGACTATAGAAAAAGTAATGACTTAGATTATAGGCAGAATATAACCCGACAACAAGTGATTCTCTATCCCTTATCGTGTAAACTTGCTTGGAAATAGGCTTAACGCTTAACAGGAATTAATTGGGAGTTTGAGATCTCGTCGTAAATTAGTTTGACCAATGACACGAAAAGCCCACACTTTATTCTGACAGTCAAAGCGATAAAACGATACTTTGGGTGCTGACACGTGGTCAAATTAGAGAGTTCGAGAGAGAAAAAATTGCATCAGAGTGACGTTATCACTAGTTTTTCTTGCTTTGCTAAATTTCTTTCAATTTATCTCGCGTTCAGTGGATAACGACGAATTGATGAGATATCAAACCCTCCATGAACTCTTGTTAAGCCTACTTTCTAAGTTGAAAAATTCTAGCTTAATACTGTACATGTTTGTAATTTGTTTGAATTGTAGTAGACCATTTTTAAGAATAAGGATTTGCTAGAAAATCACTTGTTTTCGTGCTTCATTAACCTTTAATAAAACAGCTTCAAATTTAATACTCGAAATATTATTAACCTTTTTGTTCCATTGTTAGATTTTAAAATGTAAATTAAATTTACCCCCTTACTTGACACCCGATGCGAGGGATATGATTAGAAAGGTGATTATTTTACAAATTATTTTCAGGATGAGAATCTTAGGTTATTTAATTTATTTTTAAATAATCATGGTAGCTTTTAAGACGTCAAGTCGCATCGAGACTCGGCAGTGGACCAGAAGATGGAGTAGCCATTAAAAATCATCCTTTCTTCAAACACGTTAATTGGGACGATGTTTTAGCGAGGAAAATTGAACCTCCAATAAAACCAGCTTTGGTAAGAGAGAAAGAATCGGGTTAGGGAACTTTAAACTTGAAAAATTACGCTTTATATAATTATTTTATTTTAAGTCCGGTGAAGATGACGTTTCTCAGTTTGACACAAAATTCACGGGACAAACGCCAATTGATAGTCCAGATGATAGTCTTCTTAGCGAGAGTGCCAATCAAGTTTTTCTGGTACGATTTTCTCGCTTACTTCGGGTTATCGGACTAATATTTATCTATTTTCCAGGGTTTTACGTACATTGCGCCATCAGTTTTAGAAGAAATGCATCGACCAACCGTCGTTAAGGCTCGGTCACCCAGAAAATTTCCAATTAGTCCTCGAATGCCCTTCAGGTTAGCGTTCGTTGATTTATAAAATTTGGAACCAAATAAGTCTAACGTAAATTTGAAGGTTTTATCAATCGCGCCATAGCCCAGCCAATAGAAGCTACCCAATTAGTATCGAGGACTCTAAAAACGCACTCGGTGCCCCGCCGTGTACGCCGGACGAGCAGATGGATACTGGAGGCTGTCTTCCCGCGACCAATCAGGCAGTCAGACATCCTCCTAGATCGCCGGCTATTCCAGCCAGAAAAGGACAAACTAAGAAGGTACGCAGGTCCTAAAAAACCTTTATCAGGGTTCGTACATGGCCCAAGAATCCCTGAGAACCTGGAAAAAACAGGGAAATGAGAAAACCTTTTGAAAGGGTAGTGAAAATAGTTATTTTAAATTTGGGTTAAATTTTATTTCCAAACCTTCAATATTTCTGTAAAGATTTAAATTGGTCAGGGAAGCTTGCAGCCAGACAAAAAGTATTTTCTATCGATTTCTTATCGTTTAAAACTAGAAATATTAAGCAAGAAATCAATGTTTATTAGCTTTCTTGGAAAAGTAGGCTTAACAAGGATCTATCAAGAGTTTTGATATCTCGTCGTAAACGAGTATTAGGCGAATCACGCAAAAAAGCCCAAAATATTTTCAAGAGATGCTCTCTTTTGGCCGTATACTCATTAACAATGAGATATTAAACTATTCAGAGATCCGCATTAAACATACTGTTTTAAGATTAAGGAAGCGATAGAAAATCACTTGCCTTTAAATAAAATATAAAATATAAAATAGGAAATTTCAGGAATTCCTATAAAAAGATCAGGGAATTTTACTCTAGTAAAGTTTTGGTACGAACCCTGTTTAGTGTTATATATAATATAAATTTTAAAAGCGTGGATTGAGACAGTTACTGACAGTTTGCGTCTAATTATAATTAAAAAACAAAATACGGGCAATTGAAGAGTTTTTTTTAAATTCTCATAGTTTTTTTTTTAATTTTGTAACTCCTAATCCATATTTTTCATCTTTTAAAATTTTCTCCACAGCTATGACAGATTGGTTAATTTAGGTTTCCAAGGTTGCTGTAATATAATAAGATGTTAGGGTTTGTTTTGAGTTTTTTTTTTTTCGTGACAAATAAGACATTTTGAACTTTGTCTTAATCCTAAAAAGAAAAAAAAAAAAAACATAAAAAAGTAACAGATTTATCAAAGAAATTTCAGTGCTACATTATATTATTAAGATTAAATGATTAAGAGAAAAGAAAAAGAAAAAAAACTCATAAATAGGTCAGTATTTTGCAATTTATAGGCATTGAGAAACTGTCTAAAAATTTATAAAAGCTAAGCGTAAGAGAGCTCGCGCAGATTTTCCGTTCAACGCAGAGGTGGTTAGTTTTATTAATTAAAGATAAATATAAACTGAAGAAACACACGCTTATTTTAGCGTTTTTGTATCTACGTTAAGAAAAATAACATTTTTATAAATCCCCAAATGATAAAAATGGTCATAAAGTGTAACTGTGAAGTCGCTACTGCTGATGGTACACAATAATGAAGTCTCCCCTCCATAGAAACGGTATTGCCACCTAGTAACTATAGCTGCATTCACGCTAGGCCTTGGAAGCGGTTGACATAGCTGTAAACAGTCTTTTCTCAAACTTAAATCCAGTTCTCAAAACTGCTCCGGTACCAGTTTCAAACTGATTCATCTTCAATAAGCAACGGATGAAACTATTAAGAGTCGTTCCCACTTAAGACTTTGAAGCCATTTTAGAATGGTCAAACTGTAAAGTTTTAGGGTCAAATGTATAGGTCTTTTGTCAAAAAAACAGAACTTTAGTCTTGAAAAATTGATTTTAATATTGAAAACTGTTTGAAAACCGTGCCTAGTGTGAATGTAGCTTAATAAATTTGTTTATGAAGATGATTTGTGAACAATGCCAATTAAAACAATTACATTGGCGATTTGAATATCGGTTTCATTCTCCGTTTGAAATCGATTTGAACGTAGCTTTATATTCCATATTTAACGCTTATAAATTCAGCTTTCATCTTCTTAATAAAAGTAAAATTTAAAGTAATTCGACCATATTTAATTTAATGCAATTTGGTACATACAAAACAGCGCAGTAACAAACTACATGTCAAAAAAACGTAAAGAAAGTGTTTCTTCAGTTTACTTTGTTCCTTGAACATAATTATTTTAAAATGTTCGAAACTCCCATAAGTATACCTGTTTAAAATTCGAAGCTTCGTTTGTTTTCATACTAATTTTGATAATTTTGCGGAATTATTTATATTTCCATGAACGCGGTTTACGCCCTCATGATGTTTTATTAATTATAAATTAATATTTGTAATTCTTTAAAATAATATGCGGTTCAAATTAGCGAGTTTTTTTATTCCTTTAATTTTTAAAATTTGAGATTTTTCTCGCTACTTTTCCATCTCATTATTGGTACAAACTATAAAACTCGTGTTAAAGACTAATATACTTTTTATTTTCTAATAAACTAACCACCAAGTTGCTAAATTATCTTAAGGATAAAATAACTACGCTATACTATAATAATAATAAATTAATAAATACACCAATGTTCTTAAGGATTAAACGTGAAATTAACCTTAAATTAAAATTATTTTAAATTTAAAAATGATGTTATAATGACTCCCATTTTTAGTAGATAGTCGCGTTCATACGGATACTTTGAAATCGTTTTGTAAAGGCCAAAAATAATAGCACGTTGAACGTAAAACTACACTTCCAAATAATTTAATTACCTTTACATCTAAGTTATATAATATATACTGATGCCAGGAGAATTTAAGAAATCCCTTAGCGGGGAAAGTATATGTACTCCAATATTTTAGCTATGTTATGGATTTAACTTTAAATTGGGATTTAAACCACATTAAAAATAGTCCAGGAATATGATAATATTTGAGCGTGTGAAAAAAGTAATTGGTGGCGTCTCAATCCCTCTAGTTTTCCGGTGAAATTTTGTTATTACTGCATTTAAAGGGGTTTCTTATATACTCATGCTGATACCAATATTTTAAAGCCATGTTCACGCAAGGAATAACTTTGAATGGTAGATTATAGAATGGTTCAGGTATTACGAAATACGATTATCCTTGAATAGTTGAATCTAAATTTTTTCATGACTGTTTTTACTTGAACAAAAGAACTCTAGTACGGGAGGTACGTTGTTTGATCTTGGCTTGGGTTGGTTTATAAGCCAAATTGTGAAACTAGCTTCATAATTATGTCAAATAGAATAAAAGTCGCCACGATGGTTAGAACTGGCCTTAGCATAGTGCGAATCTGACATTTCTTGTGTCACACACCTTTACCAGTACTATTCTTTTATCCAAGGTTTGAAGTCCATTGTGTGAATTTAGCTTTAAATAGGTGGCACTCGTGACATTAAACCTTGATTTCAGTATTAACAAGAACGGATTGTACTTTATTTTAAAACTGCATCTTAAATTTATTGGCCAGGCCTTGAGGCAAACTTAGATCAGCTTCTCCGACCATCTTAGCTACGCCAATAAATAAGTAGATGAAGTAGTTCCCTTCAAGATTCTAAGGGGCTTCAGTTCGTTCTTGGTATTGATTAAATTACAATATTATCGACCAGCCCTACTTAAAAAATTGATTTAAGCATTCAAAATGGTTTTAAAGAGTCTGGTGTGAACGTAACGTTGCTAAATTGTTCAAATTAGATTTGATTTTTGGTTAAGGTATGATAACTATAAAAAAAAATCATTTTTTACATTACAAAAGTTGCCTGGGTCTTCCAATTATTTTTTAAAGTTTTCTGTTCTGTTATAGTTTGTCGACTTTTTCAAATTTTCTTTATTCCGCTTCTTTTCCTATTGATTCTATCAGATTTCGTTCTTTTATGTACAGTTTATAAGTTAATATGAGCGTTAAAAAAACCAACTCTTGTAATTGTATAAAATTGAATAACTTATGCGTTTGTATGGAAAAAAAAAATTGGAATTTCGTTAAAAGGAAAACTAATATAAAATTAAAATGTGTAAGGTTTTTTAAAAAAAGAATTTTCTACGAATTGTTAAATCTTAGCGTTATGAGAAAAAAAACTACTTGCCAAGTAAATTTTGTTACTTTTTTTTTTTTGCTAAAATAATATCCATAATATAATTTATAAGAAAATATTTGGAACCATTTTTTTCAAATGTTTTACTGAATAATTTAAAGGGAGAATGAATTGATGATACAATAATTTTTAAAGGAAAAAAGTCTAGTAAGTTATTTTCTATTCTAAAAAAACTTAATTCACTTGTAAAAATTCAAAAACATAAACAAGAGATTCAAATCCTCGTTTGTTGTTGTTGAGCTTCATTCTCTATTTAGTTAATTTACAATGGCGCTGGGTGCGTCTGATTACTTATAAAGTTATCGATTACTTCCAACGTTTACGTCGATGTTTAAAGTTATCTCATCTAAAGGCAAGAAAAAATTTAAATATGCTAAAGTTAAGCGGCTTTTATACAGAGAAAAGAAACAACAAATATAGGAACGAGTAATCGTTTAGAACTTCGTGAAATCGATTTCAAAATAATTGCGAATATATTTGAAAGTAATTGGTTCCACCCACCATTCTTTTTGCCCTTACTCAAGCCAAGACTAATTTCAGAGCTGCCACAATAGTCTTGCGCTTGAGAGTCAGTGTTTCCTTGCCCCGGTTAATCCTGTCTTGGATTTAGATTGATAAAAGAATGTTAGAAGTGATATTTAAACGTACCAGAAATCTTCCACACGCTGAAGATGCTAAGCTTAACAAGTTCAATTCAAATTAAAATGCGCTGCTGATTGTTTAGATGGATTTAAAGGATTCCTTCAGAGCCTTAGTCATTGGCATTCTTCAGCTAAAGCGATGTCAAAGGAAGGATGACATTCAACTGGAATGGTTTTTAAGATGTATTATTCCATCGTGAAATTATTAGAATTAGGCTTAGCACCTTGATGTAAGAAACCTGAAATTATTGGTTTTGACACCATTTTATTAATCTAAATTTATTGAAAAAAAAATATATATTTGTCTGACCAATTCATTCTCCCTTTAATTATTATTTTATGAGTTTTTTTAATAGAATGTGAAATATGTTAAATTGTATTGTCTTACGTTATAGTTTAAAATAACGCTAGAAGATTCGTATAATAGTAATAATTACATATACAACATCGCCCTTCCTCCCGAGAAAACTAAGCAAATTTATAAATAAAACTAAATGTTATACAAAATGATGAACAAGTTTATAATATATATGCAAGTTTATTATTAATCCAAAAAAATACAAAAGAAAAAATTTAAATTCCGAGATCTTTCTTCAGTGTAGTAACTTTTTTGACAACTTCGGCGATACTTTCCCCTCTAAAAAATAAAACTTGGTTAGTTTTAAATTATAGATCCAAGCAGAAGTCTATTAAAACCCCCTTTGGTGAGAAATTCCTAACTGTCGAATTTCTATGAAAGCATTTCGTTGTGACT
The DNA here is from genome assembly GCA_963920705.1 of Odiellus spinosus. Lineage (NCBI taxonomy): Eukaryota > Metazoa > Arthropoda > Arachnida > Opiliones > Phalangiidae > Odiellus > Odiellus spinosus. The sequence continues at coordinate 17,817,773 of OY987228.1, read as the reverse complement.
ACGTGAAAGCAATATTCTTAAAGGGATAGTACTAGACTCTGGAAACAACTAATTTTTGAGCGATCAAGAGTGTTAAAATATGCTGAAAAATTATAAATGAACTTAAGTTTACCCACCCTAGTTCGCGAATATGATAACTTTGACAACTAACTGCAATACTTTTAGTGACTTTTGATATGGCTTTTACGCATATTTTAACACTCCAAATCAATCAGTCTAGATGTCCTTTAAGTCAACGACGAAACCTTGATGTTTAACATTTTCAACATTAAGATAATACTGAATTAGGAACTGAAGGGAGTTTTTAATAACTGTAACTTTTATATTAATTTATGTTTTACTCTTTGCTTAAAAGCTCCTTGATTTGCTTTTGCTGATTGCCACTGAGATCGAACGAATACGTTTGACGATTCTGGATGTTGGCGTCTTTTTCCATTTGACGTTTTTGGAATTCGTACTTGGAATTAATTTGCTCCATGGAATTGTTCAAGTGTTTCAAGCGTTCCTGAATCGTTTTCAACTCTTTCTGCATATTTTCTTCCTCGTCGGACAAGACGGGAATACACCTTTGGAGATTTTTGGTAACTTTCTCCACTCGAAGTGACAATTCGCTTTGCTTCGTATTAAGTAAATCATATCGAATCGCTTGATTTTCAGCCTTATTGCGAATAGAGTCTCTTTCGTGATTAAAAGTTCTCAAATCACTTAGGATTTGTAATTTTTGGTTGGCTAAGACACGAATACGTTTATTGAGCTGAGAGTGCGCTATTTGAAGCCTTTGTAAAAACTCTTCCCTCAAGTTTTGAGTTACATTGGCCAAAAGTTCGACGCACTGTTGTGTCGTATATTCGCTACCCTGGTTACTTAAAGGGGTTTTTAATAACGGCGTTCGGTTTGAAGACTGCAACCAAAGTATCAGCTTGTTGATAAAACCCTCCTCGTTAATGTTTGTCACCAAATTTATTTCTCTTTCAGGGTCAAATGACATTAACTCCGAGGAACGGACTTGAGAAATTGAGCTGTAAATATATATATTATCTACGTAAGTCTGTGAATTGAAAATTAATAACAAGGAGGGTATGTTATTAAAGAGAATTTATAAGGGTTTAAGAGAAATTATAAGGATTTTTTGAGATGAAGTGAAAAATTTCAGGGTTCCAAGTGGTGCAATCTACAAGGTCAAGAATAAATTGTCGAGACCTTGCTCTAGGAACAGTTTCCAAGAAGATGCCATGATCTTTAGTGAAGATATATATAAAAGAGTAAAGGGGTACTACAGTTCTCGAGTTTCATTAAAGGGATTCTAGACTCTGATAATAAGTTATTTTTTTTATAGATTAGGCATAGAAATATGTGTTAAAACTATCATAATTCCCTGAGGTTTAGCTGTAATTTACAATAAATTATCAAAGTGGCGAATAATTAAAATAGGGCGTGAACAAAATTAACTCTAAAGTGCACTCAATTTCTAAGAAACCATGCAATGGGGCACCATCATTTTGAAAAGCCCGCCAAGCTTTTCCAGTTTAGACTAAGTAAATCTAGTGGCGCCCTCTTGCATCTCTCGCCTCTTCAATTTTTGGTAGCTCTTCAAAAACTTCGACATGTTAGTTCTCGAACTTCTCGCCTAGAGCCCGCACGACCAATCTTAAGAAATAGATTTCTGAAAACGAATCAAGGGTAAATTAAAACAACGAGCAATAGAATTATTCTGTAGAACCTTCTTTAATTGGGGAGAAATGATTTTTCATGTACCTGACATGGAAGCCAAAAGAAAGGTAAGCCTTGGCTTAATTTTTAGACACCACTTTCAGTTTCATGGGATCTTCCAATAAAAGGATTCCCAAGGAGGTGAAATAGAATAAAACCTAATCGAACGATTATTAGCTTGAAATAATATAATTTGTAACAGGGGTGAAAGGTTTCCTAACTAGAATTATAAAAAAATCATCTCCATGATTACATCATCCATCTCTTTCGGTTTCCCGCCTAATTAGGCATAGCTTTAGTATAGCCAAACTCTGGATATAGAAAAAATTTAATCTTTTTCACTATAACCAGTGACCTTGAGTCTTTGACCATATCATATTCAAAGCCAAGGCCCATTAACTAAAACGAAATGGGCTCTTGCCCCCCCAGAATTTTGTTAAAACCAGGTTTTATACTTGGAAAAATGTGGTATTTTTGGAACCCTGAATCACCTGATTACATCACTTAGTTACCGTAAAGGTAAGAAAACGGGCTCCCAAGTTGAGAGCAAAATGATAATAGTTGCACCCAGTGTAGTTGAAGCAATGGCAAAGCCAATAACTGGAGCATTAGAAGAGGTTGGAAATGGCCTAGTGCACACCAGGTGTTCAACCAGACTTTGTTGCCCTTCCAGTTCAGTCAACAGATTACTGTCTAAGATTTCTGTAAATACCCCGCATTAAGGTGGTCATTTAGAATATTCGGAAGAAAACAAACTTACTGGAAGAACAAAACTTGTCTAAATATTGAACAAAAGGCATTGCCACTGAATGTAATCCAGATGAATGGGTGCAGTGATATCTCGATGAAGTAGTTGGATCTGTTGCGAGAAAAGTTTTCAAACAACGTTATTGAACAAAATGTTAATTTCTTACCCCTGTGAAGTCTTATTGGATAAGTAGATAGATCCTTGGTTTCAGTTAGAGACAATGAAAGTTCTACCCTTTCAAAGACAAAAAGGGCAATGTCGGCCGGTATTCCGAATTGCGATTCGTCAACTGATTGAGCTTCTTTTATCTAACATTCAAGATTAGCGTTAGTTTTTTTTAACTTTGAAGTAGTCACGCAACCTGACTCGATTTGGGCCTTGTCAAATTTATTTTGTGCTACACTTTCAAATTTAATCACAATAAATTGAAAAATTAGTGAGGCAGTTTTTTGATACTTGTGACACTAGTTTTCTATTTATGTCATGATTAGAAGTTTTTTCCTTATTGGAAAAGTCAATTTATTTAATTATTCTAAGGGAGAGCATTGAAATGAAAAGTAAAACTGAAGTCATGCGTATGTAAAAACTGCCTCGGGAATTTTTATGTTAGGCTACTTAAAAACAATCTTTTTTTTTTTTTTTTTCTCACCGAATTAGATGTAGCCTCAAATTTTGAAGAATGCAATACGATACAATGGTATATGACCCCTGCGCAAGTAGTTATGACTAGAACTGAAGGATTTGTTTGCAAACATATCAAACTGCAAGCATCGACTCCGTAATTATCGTCAGCTGGAGGATGCATCGAAAGTGGACCCAAAACCTTGGACGGCCTCCTATTTTAAAAACGTAAGGGTTTTCTCTCTTTTTCTTGGGAGGTTTTTGAGTTTAACTAACCTTAAAGTTCGATTGAAATAAGTGTTTGCGACATAAACGTCTCCATTACCGTTTAATACGTAAAGGGGCCAGATCAAACTTTCAGGACCGGTACCATTTTTTTCATTGACATTATCAGGATGTAATGGAGGGGCAAAATCAAAACTGACCGCCATTTCTCCTAAACATCCTGAAAAGGTCATTTTTGATTCCGATGTCAGGTAGTAAAATTGTGACTCGGATCCCATTGGTATCGATATTGTTGGGGTTGTTGGGTCAGTTACTTTGTACATTCTAAAGACAAAAAAAATTTTTGGTTAAACAATTCCTACACTTAATATGAAGTAACTCAAACCTTAAGTAATTATCATTGCTGAGAACTATTAAATGCGTATGCGATTCGCTACCGGGATGCCATGAAACTTGCAAGACTTGTAGTTTCTTATTACACGAGAAAAATCTATCAGCTATATTCCATGACCTACAACAGAGTTTAGGTTTAAAAAAATTAATCAAATTATTAGACAAATTATTTCTATACAGTAAAACCTTGTTATTAATGAAATTTTTGGGGGAAAAGAACCCATTTAGTTAATTCTTTATAATTACTAGGCCTCGCTTTGCAGACACCAGCGTACGAACAAGTATTAGGTCAAGATCACTGGTTATAACGAAAAGGTAACTTTTTCATTAAAACCACAAATCTTCTGCTTTCAAAAGTCACTGGTTATAAGGAATTAAGGAAAATTTCGTTATAACCCAAGTTCGTCTGCTAGAACTAGGCCTATCTAACTGGATATAACAAAATAGAAGTCAAAATGTTACATTATAAGCGATATTTCCTAATAAATTTTTTTAAGGTAGGAACTTTAGGTAATAAGCAATTTTTTTTCTTATATATAACAAGGTTTTACTGTATTTTACGGAGATTCAATTATTGTTATTGAGATTGCGGAGAGTTATACCTGCACATTATAATTTCTTTACCACCTTCGAACTTTCCTTGGCTTCCCCATCTTCTCGGTAATTCCATAACCGAAACTCCATGCTTTCCATTTAAAGCTAAAAAGTGACCGCAATGATTCAACTGTACTACGTCTATGTCGTAATTTGGTTGGTTCGTCAACAATAATGTCTAAGGGAGAAAATAAAATAAGGCGTTTGAATGAAAAATAGATAAAAATAATACCCTTTAAAAATTGGTTTCGCGCGAGAAAACTTAGGCTTTTCAGAGTAAAAGAATCACTTGAGCGAGTTATTCCGAATATAAAAGAAACAAGTCGGTGAAATATTGGAGCAATCAACTCTTGGTAATATTTATTCCTCTTTAACCCTAAGAAAACATTTATTTACTCCGATTCCGAGGAGAAAGTTAGGAAGCGGGTGGGCTATAAATAAAAGCTAAAAGCATTAATAGCCAATGTTACGAGAGTGGCAACCAAAAAAAAAGTATTTTCTATATAAGATCACGTTTTTCTCATTTTGGGGCAATTCAATTTCTTGTCCGTTCCATTAGTTTAAAGTTTCAAAATAGAAAAAAAAAAAGAGAATTTAGGAGAGAAAGCAATAACACCCTCCTATTCCAACGAAACTGCATTAGCATTTTGCGATAAAAAGTTATACTTCTTAGCAAATGTTGTTAATTTTTCGCCCCCTTGAAAAATGCCATCCTGTCAAAGACCAGTATAATGAAAAGTCATTTTAAAACCGAAAAAAAAAGAGGTTTCAACCAATTTCCCTTGTGAAAATACTCTCTTACTACTTTTCTGGCGTTTGAGTTAGGCTCGACTACGCTACAGGATGGAAATGGTGGAAAGAAAAGCTAAAATATATCTGAAATGGCCCTGCATGGTCTTTTTCTTATTGATTTCCTTACCCCCTCTATCCTCTTGGTTTTTGATTGCGTGGGGGGAATGATTAAAATGATCTTTGAAACTTTCCCAACCTTCTTTCCCCTAAATTTTTTTTCTCTCTCTGAAAAGGGATAAGAAATAACTGTAATGAGACCAAAGGAGACTTTAGGAAGGGGGTTCAATGTTTATTTGACTGCCAAAAAGTAAATTTATTTTTTCTCTCCTCGTTCTGGGAGCCTTACGGAAGATTAGTTTGATTTTTTTTCCCCAGTCTGGGGTCTTTTCTTCGGCTTAATAAATCAATCACTAGGTTTTAAAATAGCTAATCAATAATTCAGACTGTGAGAAATGTCACTCATTAACAAAAAGTCAGATAGGGCATCATAGGGTCCCAGTTTTCTATAAATCTTCGAAGAGGTTGGTGTAGAAGCCCCTTTCGCACCATTTCTCTTCCTGGCTCTAGGCGGTTTTGCTAGAGCGCTTCTCCGCTACACAGTAGTACTGGTTCTGTTATCTTCAATATCAATTTTATTAGTTGAGATAAGTCTCGTGGAGAGGGAATCTCATGATTAAACGTATTTTTATAATCAAAATTCAAATCGTGTGAATAGAGCTTTAGAAACCCAAAAAATTGGTTAACCAAACTAATTCTTTTTTCCTTGTTTCTATTGAAATTCATATGTCAACCTTCTAAAGGGGAAAAATAAGAAAACAAATGTTTTTCTATTCTCTTGAATAACAATCTTGATAACTAATGAAAAATATACTCTTTGTGAGAAACGAAAGTTTTAAAATAAACTTTGCTTAGGGTTATACGGCTGGGTATAAAATAAATTTGTTTGTGTCAAAAAATAAAGACTGGATGAAGGGAGTGGTTAATTTCAACAAAAGAACGCAGAGAGAGAGAGATCCCAACATAGTGGTATATCAGAGTTTTTATGCAAGTTTAAGGAAACAAAAAAAAAAAAAAAAAAAAGCAGATAAATCACGTTCTAGAGGTTCTGAACAAAGATACATCAGTTCACCTGTAAAGTAATGCGAGGAAGAAGACCCAGAGAGAGAGGAAAAAAATAAATCTTTTCACCCCAACGACCATACCTAATTTACATGATAATAATAATAATACGTATAAATGGGGAGGAGGCAGAAGGGTACGGTGTTCAACAGAATGTGATTTATTCTAAACTTTCTTTCATTTTTTTTATTTTTTCTTTTAAACCAAATAGTCGAACGACGTAATTAAGGACATGATAAGAATCTCTCGCTACCAAGGCAAACCCCACCTTTCCGAGAGCTTTCGCTGTTTTAGATATCGCCTCGTCAAACATTAAACTCTATCCATTGCTTAGTATATTAATGACCATGATTCGAATAACCTAGGGATGCTAAACAATAGAACCCTTCCTTACCCTACCTAGATAAAAAAGAGGGTTCTCTTTTGACACCCTTTATTAGATTCTTGTCACGAAACTAATAACGTACGATGGAAACTTTTTTATGAACTGATTTTACAGGGGATACCTGTATCGGATAACAGGCTTTAATATTGAGATTTTGATAACAATGTGATTAATTCCAGAGATTGCCAAACTTTTAAGTTTTTACCTTTGAATAGATTTCATAATAACGGGGGTTAATTAATCATTGATATGTTTATTTTATTGGCTTCTTTAAATACTTTTTGTTGCAAAGAAATTCATAATTTTTGGCTTATTAGTAATGTTAGTTAGGTTAATTAATAATTCAGTGTATTTCTATTTTTTTTTAGGTTTTGTGCCTTAGAATTTGGCTAAATAAGATTAGGAAGCCAATCAAGAAAGTCTACATTTGAAAAACTTCGCCTTGAAATGTGATTGGCTAATTGTAAAATTAGTAGACGAATTTTAAAACTGGCCTACTGAGGGCGCGCCACGTGACCTAGAGAAAGTCGTCATTTTTAAGAATCCACGCGAGACGGCGAGTTGGCTGAAATTTGTATTTGCCGGCCTGGCTGGAGGAGACGGGCGAGGCTTAAGCAAAGGCTTAGCGTACAGACCTGTGATTTATCGGCGAATTCTTTTTTGTCACCGAGTTCCAGCGTGTCGAGTGTAACGGTTAATACGTGTTGATCTTTAGCATTCCAAACGAAGAAGGAATTTTCGTGAACAGCGAGTATATTAGGCGAATCGGTGGAATCGACGGCGTTACTTTTCAATCTATCGAGAAACCCCGAAATGAGTTTTCGCCAGAGAGCGGTAGCCATTTTTTAACGGCGGCGAAGGAGAGCGGATCGCGGGCCTACCGAGGCGTACTTTAAACGCGATTTTGAAAAGAAAACCGGTAGTATTTGACTCGAAGCGCCTTTGGATACACGATTTATAATCCTTTGACCGTGAGAAAGTAAAATCGGGAAAAACTGGAGCGAAAAATAGGGCAAATTCGATAGAACGCACCAGCGAATTTCACACTCGCTTTCAACAGCGTAGTTGACGTCACCGCCTCTTTATTTACAAATTTCGACGAATCAGCGCGTTGGGGTTGGAGAGGAAAGAGGATGTATGGTCACGTGGACAATTAGTTGTCAAAGATGGCACCGAATGAGGTTCAGTCTGCGTCTGTAGTGGCACAACATTGGAAAAAATTCGATCTCCCCAGGCTTCAGGTAATTCAATTTTATCTTCTGTTTAGCCATATAAGGTTCCGTAGTGTCTGTCATTTAAATTTGGGCCTTCTAGGCCGTCTGTGTGTCTAGAAAATCGCGTCTATCGGTCTTACATCGATAAGCTATCATATAGGTAATCGATGGGTAGGAAAAGTCCGTATCGCGTAACGGGGCGGTATGGATGGGTGATCCCCGAGCTTTCCAATAGCGTTTAATAGAAGCCTTCGACGATTGGGATCGCCGCTTTCTATGTCTCTGCCTCTGGAAAAAGAGCATCTCCAGGCCTTTCTCCGCGTTCCGAGAAAGCGGGGGATCCTTGTAAGAGTCGTGTTCAGGCTAGCGTAGGCTTATCGCGAGGCGTGTATTTTGAAACTCGCGCAGTCCAACTAGCAGGGGTGTCAACGATTCAACGTGTCGGCTGCTTCTACAGAGATACTTTTCCTCGCTTTAACAATCTCGCGATAACAAAACATTTATATCGCGACGAAAACCTATCGAACGCCCACGTTCGCCGCGTGTGGTCAGCCTCCGACGTATATATCTTTATTCTCCCCTCCCCTCTCCCTTCAGATTATTTTCAGCCTAGGTTTACTGATCCTTGACACTTCGTTATTATCCTAGTACGACTCAATCTTGATCTCGCTATCGGCTATTTATCATAAGATATAAACAAATAATTACGTCTTTATTGCAACGCCTTACCCAAGAGGTAGTCTAGTAGGGTTTTTTCAAGCTCACGCGCTAGTTATTCTTATTGCTGTCACTGGTTTTAGAGTGCTTTAAGCGTCTCCCAAACTCTCGAATCTTTTTCTTTGACATTTCTTAAGCCGCTAGGAAGGGCGGGCCGAGTCAACCCAATTGTATTCTTTGATTAAAAAAGGTTTTTTTTTTCTTCTCTTCTCTTACTCCTCTGGTCCTCTTCTGTCATTTACGAGAAAGATTTTGCTATCTATTATTTCGCGAATTCGTTTTTTTTTTTTTTTTTTTTTTTTTTTTTCGTTCGCTCTTCGCGCCATCGCAATTAATGAAATTCTAGATGTTCTTAAGATCTCCCTCGTATTCGAAAGAGTGCGCTATAGGGTGAGAAAAAGAGAAAGATGAAAAAGGTCTAAGAGTGGGTGTAGAAGGTCGAGGGGGTCGGGTGTGTATCTTGAAAAAAATAAAAAAAATAAGAGTAAAGATGAAGGGGTGAGACCCTATCGGCTTTTCAAGAAGCCCTTCTTTTGGCCATTACCGACATTTTAAGCATTTTTCCGTCATAGTCGAGCGCTTCTTTAATGATTTCGCTCCTCCTCACCCAATACTCCCGCTCTTAAAGACAAAAAAAAAAGCAAAAGTATAAAAAATATGACTCCTAAGATGTCTTGATTCGATAGCGCTCAATGTTTCTCCAGTTTTTCATCTTCCACTCCCCGGTATTTTTTCAGTTTTTCGCCTTTTAAAAAATGCTAATTTTTCCTTCTATACTGTAACTTAAAGATAGGGTGAAAAGGAGGTTTTTGAGGATTTTTCTTATCCGAATATTTATAAGATTCATATTATAGTTTCCCGACCAATCATTGCCTTTTATTAATGTTGTCTGGCTTTGAGAAATTGAGTTTAGACTTAAGGCGACTTTGGAAACTTAAATTTTATACATTGTGTAAAGTTTACAAAGATTCATTTTACATTTGATTTTAAACAATAATCCTAAGTGATGTAATCTTTATCTCGCCACTTTTATTTCCCCATTGTATACGCGCGCCAAAGACTCACGTTGAATAATTATACATAACATAAATCCAATCATATTTATTTGTGAAAATATGTATTATCTGAATACCGTTCATATTTTTCTTAATCACACTTAAGTCGATGATTAGAGGGTAAAAAATATTCCTTTTCACACTACCTTTGAGGAGTAAAAAAAAACCTAGTTAAAGTGGGAGGGATGCTTCCTTAATGAAGAAAATATTGCCATACGTGATATCTCTTTGATGATTTTTCGCAAAGCGAAAACAATATTTGAGGGGAGATTTTTTTTTCGTTAAAAATTCTCCTTCGATACGATTTTTTTAATTCACTATATACTCTTCTCTCTTTTTCCCCATCTTTCGTTTAATTTTTTTTTTTACTTCATTTTCGTTAAAAGAATACAGTTCTAGGGTAAAAAATAAGGAGGGGTTTTAGTAAAATGCAAATAACGCGTTTCCAAAAATATTTTTTTCACTTGAAACTATTTCGGTCATTTCAGTTTTTAAAAGAGAAATGGGTTTTTTTTTTTTCCTGAGAAAAAATCCCATCCTTGCACGTACAATTTAGACTATAGAGGAAGGAAAGAAAACTTTAGGAGGAATCTGCGGAACTGTTGGGGGAGGGGGACACATTGGAGGAGTAAAAGGGTATGTGTGGATGGTGTAGGAACTATTTCCGATTTCGTTGCTCGCGTAGGAAATATGGAAATTTGGGGGAATTCTACTATTGGTGTGTGTCTGTGGATGTATAATACCGCGCGTGTGTTTTGCTTGGGTATATATACCAACCTTCTTCGAGTGTGTGGTATAGTGGTGGAAAGGGAAGACATGGGTCTCCAATGCAGACTTTATTGATTCGCCAACCCTACCGGCTTTTGTGTTTCTTTGGCCACCCTATGCATATTAAAAAGTATTGATTTTTCGAATATTAGTAATTTTCCCGTATTTGCCGAACCTCTCTCCATAGAAAGGGTGTTCCCCATCACACTCTTGTAAGGTTTTGGACGGAAAAATACCGAGGCGCGTGGTTCACTTTTGGGTACCAGATTTCCCGCGGTTTTAAGACAGGGGGGAGAAGAGGATACTAGTGTAAATGGCTTTTAGGTGGGGAAATATGCCCCTCCATATACGCATTTTTGACAATCTCAATACTCCGTTCCAAATATTACGAAAATTTCCTTCCCCCATTTTTCACGCGACGAAAAGGAAACTATTACATTTCTACAACCGGGCTGCCAGACGTTCAGTAAGAAAAAAAATACAAAACCAATCTATGTGGTTTGTGCACTAAACGCATTTCGACTTGTATCCGTTAATATTACAAGCCGATTTGCTAGCCAAAGCCCAAAGCTAACAGCTGAGAAGCAGTAAATAAGACTAGGCCTAGATTACGGATTATTTATTAGAAACTTGGCTCAAAAAGAAGCGGATTCTTCGGATCCATTCTTCGCGAATACTTTCTTCCCTCGGAAATTTATGAAATGATATACCCTTGTCGTTCCTCGTGTTGTTTCTACAGTTCGAAATACAACACGTATTTCCACCTTTCCAAAAAGGTACGCACTTTGGCATTTTGTTGTGCCCGAATTTCGCGAAACCGTAGATCCGTACCTTTTCGCCGCAAAGTCGATTCAGCGGTTCGGCCGGAAGACTCGTATGCGCCCTAGCCGAACCGAAACGCGGTGCAAGATACAGTGTTGCCAAGCTATGCATTTTTAAAAACCACAAAATAGTGAGACGTTGCTTGTCCGCTTAAGACAATATATACTAGTCTTTGTTTTCCTACCCCCATTTTTGGAACGGCCTATTCCCTTCTTCAGTCTAGATTCTTATGTATTATGGAAAGAGCTATACAGTATATTCTGCTATAGGAAAGGGTTACCCCAATTTACGAGGGGTTGATTTATCCTCGCGCAAATCTTCTGCCTTCATCTTGTTTGGGAGGATTTCGCGGGGTTCAATTTTTACTCGTGAAGGTTGCTGATATTATATTTTGTTTGAATGTCAATTTTGAAGTTAAGATTTCGCCCCGCGGGCTTAATTTTGGATGGAATCTATATAGCGCGTAGTAAAGCACTGCCTAAGGATTAGTACATGCCTATATATATTGCTGAAAAGAATATGTAATTTTACCAATGGTATTCTTAAAATATTAGAACTAATAACTAACCGTTTTCTTTTATGATTCTTTATCCATAAAATAGAGGTTTAATTCCTTAGTAAATAGTGTGTTTTTAGGCTCAACCTCGACCATGTGTAAATTGAAATATTATCTATAATGTTGCCTCTGCCAATCCGCGAACATGTCCTTCCAAAAACTATTTAAATTAAAGTTAATAGACTTGCAGTTTTAATGATTAGCCAGGAGTACATTTTATCCGTGATTTCAATATTTCAATTGATTTGTGGTAAACCTACACTTAGAGGGAATTTAAAAACTTCTAATGAGGTATAATAAGAAATCGATATTAAATCGCTTATTCTCGAGTTTCATTCTTTCTTTAAAAAGAGTCAAATACCAGTCAGTGTGAAGGCGCGTTTTCAATCAAAATTGTTCTTCCAAGAATCGAGGTTTTGCTTCAAATCAAAGTTGAAGCTTAAATCCAAGCCGCGTAACCTTCAAATGACAGAGAAGCGGATGTATAAGTGAATTTAATGTAAGCTTCTCAAAGCGAAAGCAAAAGCTTGAAAAACTTTATTGAAAACGAAGCTTTAGGTTAGGGGAGTAGGTCTATATTTAGGAATCAAGATTAAGGGAGTGACTGTCAATATAGCGTGCGCGAAAAGTCATTTCCATCTGACTATATCATTGTAATCTAATTAGAAACTTAATTATAGTTTCCATAGTTTCCTCGTGTAGTCTTTATTGACCCTTTCTTCTTTGGTTGTTATAAAAGAGAATCCCCCAAAAAAATCTTGGTTAATTGATCAATTAGTCGATTCGTGCCTTTCATCCATTAGTTCACCGATCAAATCTCTTCCTAACACGGAAATGTCCGATGTGGTTCTTTAATAGTATTCACGTGATGTAGAGGTTGACATTCGATTAACCTTTATCCACGAGTAAATGGTGATACGAAAATTATTTATTTTAATGAAAAATGCCTTTGTGTGAAAATAATGAATTGTCTGGAGTAAGAAATCAATCGAGTGATATTTATTAAGTAAGTATGAGCAATATTTAGACCCAGAAAAGTTGTTTTTGTATGATATTACCAAGAATTCATTCAGGTTCCATAATAATATTGGAAGGCCCCGATTCAATAACCATCCTCCCAAACTTTGTAGCAAAAGTTCGTCTGCTTCGAATCGATTTTTCAAGTAAATCGCTCCTGACATTACCTTACTAACCCGCGCCACTAACGACCTTGACGTAATATTTTGGGTAATAAAAATGGAGCCAACCAAAAAAAGATCTAAGAGTACAAATGTTGCGAAAATTGCGGACGAACTTTTGTTACAAAGTTTGGGAGGATGGTACCAGAGGCTAAAGCTATACTCCCATATTCTTATGGAACGTGAATGGATTCTTGATATTACGTAATCAACTACTACCTTTTACCACTATAGTACAGACAAAGCTACAGATTTCTACACGTGAAGTGTTCAATCCCTTTAGTTATACTCCGTCAGACTTCGTTTAAGTTTTAAAACTTATCTCGAAGACTAAATTAAAATATAATCCCCACGTATTTGTTATTATTTTTAATTTTATGTTAGCTATAGTATGTATTTGGCACTTAATTTCAACCAATCGCGAGTTAGTTTCGAACACTAGTATCCACAATAAGGGATTGCGAGGGTATAAAAAATTCAGAATTGAACGGAATTGGGGGATGAAAAAAATATCAGAAGACGTTTTGCGTAGAATCTTAATATATATTCTTAGCCTTTAATTCGGCTGGCTGCCACTTGGGGTTTTTCTCTAGGATCCTTCCTCTTCTTTTCGCTTTTAATATTATTCAAATGAACTGGCAATCCTTACCCCACGGTCCCACCATCCATTCCACCATTCCGCGGCCGGTCGTCTCTCGCCCCATCACTCCTTTCCTAATGCTTCGGCAAATTTTTCCGTTCTTGTATTGATCGCGAATATTAAATTTAACATTGATAAAACCAATGTCGGTTTCGGCTATATATGCTAATCAGTTTTTTTTCTCTCTCTCTCCTCCTATTCTTTCACCCTGTCTCCTCCCACGTCCTTCCTTTTCTGTTCAGTTAGCGCGGCATTCACTGTTCTCGAATCGCGTGCCTTTACATTTACGCTTGGTTTTTTTTTACTAAGCATTCTTTATTTATTCCTTTAGCGTTCCAATTTTATCGAACTCTCTTAGGATTTCAACTCTCCGCACCCCCCGTTTCTCTTTCAACTCAACCAATATCGAATAATTAAAGAGTTAGTTGGACTGTTTTTAGGGGGTTTTTCCATTTAAACTATACCTTGTGGTTAAAAACACCACTCTTACCTCATTTAGAATCCAAGGTTCTGAAATATAATTTTTTTATGTATATAAATCCGTTTTTACTTAACCAAGGCTTAGGAAATATATTCTAAAATATAATATCAAAAATATTTTAAAACATTCGACTAATCGTACGAGAAACTATTTTCTAACTCCAAGTTAATCTAATTCGGATTGTTAAAATTATATGTATATCTAACCTCTCCAAATACCTGAAAACCTGGGAATAGAGCATATCCTCGCGTACTTTGTAACCAAAATTCGTCTGCTATTCGGTCGCTCAATACTTTAAAAAGTATTAGAGCGTTTGATTTTTTTCCCGAAACTAATTTCGTAAGTTAGGCCTTGCATGTAGTTTAACAACAATAATTTGTACGTTTGCCAATGCCAATAATAGTTAGTCTTTGAAATACGTATTAAGATGATTAGAGTAAAATTGGTTCACACACTATATTTGTTTAAGTATAAATCTATATCAATATTTATCCCATTAAAATTTAAATTTTAAGAATAGTAAAAGGTACGAAAATAAATAGGAAAAATGGCTTTACGTATTTGATTAAATATAATACTTAGTTCAATTTGGGATTTAGATATAAATTAATCGTTGATGACTATATAATACGTCGATGTTTTTGGAAGATTAGGATTAACTATCATTTCCCAATCGGGATAGTTTAACTTTAATAGCCTCTCCTCTAAATTACTCCTATAATGGGAGAGAGAGAGAGAGAGGCGAACTTGGTTATAACACTGTAGTAACTATATGTATAGTGTGTTGGAGCAACACGTGCTCGATAGAGATATCCACTTTATGTATAAGAGGTCTAGACTCCTATACGTATGTAGAAATACTTCGCGTAAAGCAAAATAAAATAAAGATAAAAGAAATGTAAAAATAATAAGTGTTAAAATTAAGAAATATAATTGTAAAAACATGTTATCACCCCTTTAAAACTAAAATGTGTTAGCTTCCATTTAACAAAATGTATAAATATAAAAGGGTACAGGAAACGAGCCAAATAAAAGATTCACTAAGAAAGCTTCGTTTTCCCACGCCCAATATTATTGACCGGATATTGGCCGGAAATTGGCCTATATGACGTTTGTCAGCGGGTCTATATAAGCCGAAACTTTTAAAATGTAACTATTCATTTTTCATTTCAACTTCTCTACCTCGGAACGAGCCCAGTTGGAACGGGCGGAGAAATAAACTAAAGAATCCGTAAGAAACTTGTATTTATTCTGGCGAAAGCTGGATTTAGGAAAGTTAGTCATTATAGGAAAGACTAACGAAATAGTAGTTAAGACTTAGGAAAATTAGTCAAAACTTATATTTGAGAAATAAGAAAATAGGACGTTGGAAGTTAAGAAAAGGCTAGCCTAACATTTTTCAGTCGGTGTTAGGACTAGTGAGAAAATAAGCTCTCCCAAAGCTATACCATCGTAGGAAATACGACATGGTGCCGAAACCCGGGATTACAAACCAAATTCTCGGAACTTTAGAAATAGGAAACATTAAGAACAGTTTCTAATACGAATTCGGAAATCGGATTAAATAAGAACTATCGGAAAAATATTAAGTGGAGAAATCGGAACTATTAATTCGGAAAAGATTAGAAAATAAAATTCTGTGTTTTTAAAGTTACTCGGAAAATAATAACCTTTAAAATCAGTAAGAAAAGTTTATCTGAATCGGTTCTTTAAAAATAAATCGGAAAATCGGAATCATTTTTGATAAAATCGGAACAATAAAAAGGCAATCGGAATAGCTAACGTAAAGAACAGTTTAATCGGAAAATAAATTAATCTGAAAAATCGGAATTAAAAAATCGGAAAATGTCGGAAACGCCGGAAGCAGCAAAAAGGAGACGCGAGTTGGAGCTTAATAAGCTTAAAACATCGCGCCGAGCAGTAAGAACTTTAGCTACGAAACAGATTACGGAAATCGAAGCAGTTTTGAAGGGAACAAACTGCGAAATAGATGATATTGAAGACGCCGTGGCCGTTCTTCAACAAAAGGAGGAATCGCTAATCCAGTATGACGCGAGAATTGAGGATCTTTTCGATGACGAAAAGGAGCAAGAAGCCGACACGCTGAAGTCGCACGAGTACCGGGACAAAATCACTCTCGCCATCCGGAAGGCCAACCGAAGCATCGTTAAAATACAGGGAGCATCGTCAGCATCATCATCTGGATCAACCACCGGAGGAACCTCAGGATCAGAAAGAACCCAACACGCCAAACTACCGAAGCTCACCGTAAAGAAATTCGACGGGGACATTACGCAATGGAAAAGTTTCTGGAATCAATTCTCGTCAGCCGTGGACAAGCAGAAAATAGATAAGGTTGAAAAATTTTCTTATTTAGAGTCTTATTTAGAAGGCGAGGCAAAACTATCTTTAGCTGGAATGTATCCTAGTAACGAAACTTACGATGAGGCAGTGCAAATTTTAGAAAAGAGGTTTGGTCAGAACGACTTGGTTGTCAATATCCATATGAACAAACTACTATTTTTAGAACCCGTTTATAAAACTAGCAATTTAAAAGGTCTAAGAGAGTTATTTAACAATATTGATATTAACGTTAGAAGTTTGAAATCCCTGGGAGAAGATGTAAAATTGTGTAGCGTGGCATTATGTCCGAGAATAATAGAGTGTTTTCCGGAAGAAATTAGATTGGAATATAGGCGAGTGAAAAAATCAAACACCGCTTGGGATTTAGACCACATGATCGAATATTTGAGGGAAGAAATTCAATCTAGGGAATGTTGTAGAGCTTTAGGACCAAAAAGTAACTCGGAAAAAGTAGGAACAAATAATTTTCAAGCTAGAGAAAACGCTGAAAGAAAGCCTTCCAGCCAAAGACATACCGCTTCGGCTCTATCCGCAGGAATAACTTACCCAGAAAATAATTATCAGAATAATAACCAAAGATATCAAAATCAAGGATATCAAAATAGAGGGTATCAAAATCAAGGGTATCGAAATAGAGGGGAAAATACATTTTGCGTATTTTGTGAGACAAACAACCATAAATCTGGTAATTGCTCTAAGGTTAAATTAGATCAGAAAAGAAAAATAATCAGAGAACAGGGTAGATGCTACCTTTGTCTAAGGCGAAACCACGATACCAAAAATTGCAACGCTAGATTTAAAACTTGTTTCAAATGCCAAGGTGACCATAATTTCGCGACCTGCGACAAAAACCCAGTTAACTTTGGAATAGAGAAAAGGGAGGAAAAACGAGAGGAAAACTTAAATGTAAACGTATCAGTAGCTTCAGTAAACCATGGGGATGGAGTCGACCAGACAGTCTTACTCCAATCAGCGAGAGCTATAGTTAGGAACCCCGAGCAGGCAAACACGGGATTAGAAATCAGGTGCTTTTTAGACTCAGGGGCACAGGCATCGTTTATTAGGGAAGATGTCTCTCGGAGATTAAAATTACCAATAGTGGGAGAAACTAAAATAGGATTTAACACCTTCATGAGTAAGGAAGTAACAGAACAAGTTAGGAAACGAGTCAAGCTGACTTTAGAAAACGTTGAGAAGCCAGAACAAAAGGTCGAAATCGTAGTTATAGAAGTGCCGTATGTCTGCAACAGCGTAACAACGTTTAAATGTAACGAAATAGAAACCTATATGAAACAAAGGGGTTGGCAGTTAGCGGATAAGCCTACCAACGAGATCCAAAATTCGGACGGGATGGAGTTGTTAATTGGGGGTGATTATTATTGGACAATAGCGTCAGGCAAAACAGAAAGATTAGGACCAAGAATCGTGGCGATAGAGACGAAATTAGGATGGGCCGTCCAAGGACCCTTAGATTCGGAGAATAACACAAATATAAATAGTTGCCCAATCACAGTAATGAGGGTGGGTATTGTAGAAAAGAAAGCGGATGAAGTGATAGAAAACTTTTGGAAATTAGAAGCCATAGGAATCGAGCACGAGGAAGCTAAAATGGGTTATTTGGAGAACCAAGAAATTATAGGAAAATTCAATTCAGAAATTCAGTTAGAAGAGAGATATCACGTAAGATTCCCATGGAAGGTAGAAAAGGAGTTGTTGCCAGATAATATAAGGCTAGCAACCAAAAGAGGAAATTCTTTAGTCAGGAGGTTCATGAGAGACCCAATTTTATTCGAGGAATATAAAAAAGTAATTGATGAGCAGTTAGAAAACGGGATAGCGGAAATAGTACCAGAAGGTAGCGAAGCCCCATTAGGAACATTTTATCTCCCACATCAGCCAGTAAGAAGAGCTTCTGCTACCACGAGCTTAAGGGTAGTTTTAGATGGGTCTGCTCACGAGAAAGGAAGCCCATCATTGAATGATTGTTTGTCGGCGGGGCCAAATTTGAACCCGGACGTACTTTTATTATTATTGAGATTTAGGATAAACAAAATTGCGTTCGTCGCTGATATTGAGAAAGCGTTTCTCCAGATAGCTTTAGCAGATTCAGAACGCGATTCAGTGAGATTTTTGTGGGTAAACGCGGAAGCCCACAACAAGTTAAGAGAAGATGACTTTAAGACCTTGCGCATGACCCGCGTACCTTTTGGAATTACGTCGAGCCCTCTATTGCTAGCCCTAACCATAAAATATCACATACATAAGGTAGAGGGGGCGGACGAAAATGTAGTTAAAATTCTAGATAGAGATCTTTACGTTGATGATTTGACCAGCGGGGAACAAAACGTAGAAAAGGCCTATCGAACTACAGTTGGGATAAATAAAATAATGAAAGGCGCGAACATGAGATTTCGGAAGTGGAATACGAACTCTCCAGAGCTTAGGAAATTATGGGGGAACACCAAAAACGATGATTCCGTACCAATGTTTGACGGGAAAGAGAACCCAGAGGGAATTAAAATATTAGGTTTAAAATGGGAGCCAAATTTAGACATTTACACCTTTGACCTATCTAAGTTAATAGAGATTTTCGAAAATGTTAAGCCAACCAAACGTTGCGTAATTAGCGCAGTGGCTCAAATATTTGACCCAATAGGAATGCTAGCACCATTTACCATAAGGGCCAAAATTTTGTTTCAAAAATTATGGATAGAAAAGGTAGGCTGGGATGAGACATTAAAATCAGAATTAGCGGAAGAATTTCTCAGCTGGTGTTACGAATTGCCCAATCTAAGAAGTATTAGTATGCCTAGGCATTATTTTGACGGTTTAGAAGAAATTGAGGAACTAGAAGTTCATTGTTTTACCGACGCCAGTAGAAACGCGTACGCGGTAACAATTTACGTAAGATACGTCACCAAGGCGAAAACGATAGGTGTAAAATTTGTAACTTCGAAAGCTAGAGTGGCGCCTCTTAAACAATTTCAGACTAGTTCATTAAATAAACCAGATTCGGAATTATCAATTCCCCGATTAGAGTTGATGGGATGTGTTCTAGGCGCTCGATTAACAAATTACGTGAAACCAACCTTTAGCGACAAGTTAATTAAGACCTACATGTGGACGGACTCCACAATAGCCCTTTATTGGATTAGGGGGGCAACAAATACTTGGAAACCTTTCATCTCGAACCGAACGTCAGAAATACAACGGCTTACAAATCCGGAAGATTGGCATCACTGTCCAGGTGTTGACAATCCTGCAGATATCCCAACCCGAGGAGTTAAAGCTGAAAAATTACCCACACTAAAATTATGGTGGGAGGGGCCTACCTGGTTAAAATTACCTAAGACAGAATGGCCTAGAGACATATCAAAGGAAACCAAATTAGATCCCAAGGAATTAGAAAAGGAAATAAGAAAAAACATTTTAGTCGTGAATATTCAAGAAAGAGTAGGATTGGATCTAATAATTAACTTAGACAAATACAGTAATTTAGACAAGGCGCTAAGAATCACGTCGTACGTCAAAAGGGCATTTAGAAAAGGGGATAAACTAAGGGGGCCAATAACCGCCGAAGAGATGGCACAATCCGAAATAGACTGGGTAATCTGTATCCAAGGAAAAGATTACGCGACCGAAATCGGAATGATGAAGTCAGGAGATAAGTTAGCAAAATCAAGTAAATTAGTCACAATTCACCCAGTTTTTAACTCCAAAAATCAGTTATGTGTAGGAGGTAGGCTAGACCAATCGGGTCTTACCCAAGAACAAAAGCATCCCATAATATTAAATCCGAAACAGCGTTTGGCATATTTGATAACAAAACGTAGCCACGAGAGGGTGATGCACGGAGGAATTCAAGATACGATAACGCAGGTCAGGGAAAGGTATTGGGTTATCGCTGGTCGCCAATTGGCTAAGAAAATAGTTAAAGGGTGTATGAAATGCCGAAGACAATTAAGTAAGGCGGGAAGCGCACCAACTGCGCCCTTACCGAGGGACAGAATCGAGGAAGCCCCTCCGTTCTCAGTTATAGGAATTGACTTCGCGGGTCCATTATACATTAAAGGACCCTCCTATTTTGAAAATGGCAAAACCTTAGACAAAGCGTACATCTGCTTAATTACATGCGCGGTCACTAGGGCTCTGCATTTAGAGCTAATACCTTCATTATCGACTCAGGAATTTATGTTAGCATTTCGACGAATGGTAGCTAGACGAGGCTTACCACATACAATATACTTTCGAACGCGCTAACAAGGACCTACAAGCAATTTGGAAAAAATTGAATAATGAAAAACTATTGGAATATTTTGGGAAGGAGGGCATTCACTGGAAATTCATTGCGGAAAGAGCCGCGTGGTGGGGAGGCTTTTATGAGCGTATGGTTAGGTCAACTAAGACAATTTTGAAAAAGATACTAGGGACAGCCAATCTTGGCTACCAAGAAATGGAAACTATTTTATTAGAAACAGAAGCAGCTATAAATTCTCGTCCCATTACCTTTGTTTACAACGACTCCCAGGAACCTTCACCTTTGTCACCCTCACAATTTTTACTAGGAAAACGAGTTAACTCGTTGCCACCCCAAAATATCCCTCAGACCATTCAAAATCAAACGCGCCAACAATTAACGAATAAATTAAGACACAGGCAGCAATTATTAGATAGACTTTGGAAAAGGTGGCAAGAAGAGTATTTAATGCAATTAAGAAACGCCCACCACTCTGATACCCAAAAGGATCATGAGATTAAAATGGGGGACGTAGTCTTAATCCATCAAGATAAGACACCTAAGCACGAATGGCAATTAGGTGTTATAACCGAAAGGTTTATTGGTAGAGACAACCAAGTCAGAGCATGTATGGTTAGGCTTAGTAATGGTACAATTTTGAGACGCCCAATACAACTTTTGTACCCCTTGGAAATAAATGAACCATAGACCTTAGAACATCAAATAAACTTTGACTTAAAATAAATGTGTAACTTGATCAGAAAACATTTACTGTAAATTGTTCTAACAAATATAAAACTAATTTGAGACCAAACCTCACGCGAATTATTATTTAGTATGTTGGTAATACATGACTTATTGTTGCGTCAAGTATTACGGTGGGGAGTGTAGAAATACTTCGCGTAAAGCAAAATAAAATAAAGATAAAAGAAATGTAAAAATAATAAGTGTTAAAATTAAGAAATATAATTGTAAAAACATGTTATCACCCCTTTAAAACTAAAATGTGTTAGCTTCCATTTAACAAAATGTATAAATATAAAAGGGTACAGGAAACGAGCCAAATAAAAGATTCACTAAGAAAGCTTCGTTTTCCCACGCCCAATATTATTGACCGGATATTGGCCGGAAATTGGCCTATATGACGTTTGTCAGCGGGTCTATATAAGCCGAAACTTTTAAAATGTAACTATTCATTTTTCATTTCAACTTCTCTACCTCGGAACGAGCCCAGTTGGAACGGGCGGAGAAATAAACTAAAGAATCCGTAAGAAACTTGTATTTATTCTGGCGAAAGCTGGATTTAGGAAAGTTAGTCATTATAGGAAAGACTAACGAAATAGTAGTTAAGACTTAGGAAAATTAGTCAAAACTTATATTTGAGAAATAAGAAAATAGGACGTTGGAAGTTAAGAAAAGGCTAGCCTAACATTTTTCAGTCGGTGTTAGGACTAGTGAGAAAATAAGCTCTCCCAAAGCTATACCATCGTAGGAAATACGACAACGTAAGCATCATCCCGATCGTGTGATAGTAATCTCCTCTCTTGACTCCTTATCGCCTAATCCCGCCCTTCTCTCTATAACTTCTCTTCTCTCCCTTGCGCTGACTTTTAGACACCATACTAAGGCTATACTGAACGTAAGAGTTTATAAACATCCCCTCCCCCTGGTCTTGTTTGTTGTCTTACACGTCATGTATTCAGCTCCCTTTGATCAATATAAATTTTAGCTATATATACGTTTTGATTTTAAAGTGAAAGTATACAACTTAATATTATTTAACTCGGGGCTCTTGTAAATTAAATAGGTTAAAGTTGGTCTTAAATTCGGGGTAGGTCCGACGTAAAATGTAATAATTGGTTTATAGAGGAGTCAAACTATCTGATATTGGTAGAAAAATCGGGGAATTTAAAAGGTAAACTACATAGACCAATCATACCAGATAATTTGAAATTTGAGCGAGATCAGGGAAAATGTCAAGTAATTAAGAAATTTTAGTTAGAAGATCAATAAATTAGGCCTGATAATTTGAGACAGAAGATTAAAAAGGTCATAGGTCAGATTATTTGAAGTTTGAGCCACAAGATCAGGATATATGTCACATAATTTGACTTTGAAGATCACTGGAAAGATCAGGATAAAGATCAGATAATTTGACTTTGAAGATCACTGGAAAGATCAGATAATTAGAAATTTGAAATAAAAGATCAGAAAGTAATTAGAAATTTGAAATAAAAGATCAGAAAGATAGGTCAGATAGTTAGATATTTAAGTCGGATCGGAAAGATGGGTCAGATAATTAGAAATTCGAGTCAGAAGATCAGGAAAAAGGTTATTTGAAATTTGAACCGCAAGATAAAGAAAAATGTCATAATTTTAAATTTGTTTTTTATGATCAGAAAGATTGGTATGATGGTTAGAAATTTGAGCCATAATGCAAGAAAAATGGATCAGAAAATTAGAAATTTGAGGCAGAAGATCATTGAAAAGATTAAAATTAGAAATTTGAGCCAGAAGATGATATTGATAAGGTCGTAATTTTAAATTTGAGCGTGAAGATCACCAGAAAGGTCAAATAATTCGAAACTAGGTATAAAGAAGCACCTCTTGAATGACTGTTTTTGTGAAATGAAAAGCTGATTTACAGGGGCAAAACGTAAACATAAATTTCCCTTAGAACGCCTGTAGAAGTGTTTCCTCCTAACAACTTAAATGTTCAACGCGAAGCTCCTTTCCAGAAGTTAGTTTTATGATTCCGACAATTTTCTTAATCTTATAAATCGATTTTTAGGCAACACACCGTGTAATAGAAAAAGTAAATTTAAATGTTTTCAAAACTTATTATGTAAGAATTTCGGGACCGGTAGTTTTCTAAACTATCGATTCTAAACAAAAGTTAGTAGCGAACAAACTTTTCTTTCTCGGGACCGAAGAAGTAAAAAGAGAAAAAAAGTAGGCTGAGAAAACTCCTTTAAATCAATTTTTACCGATTTTTGGGCGTTGATTCTTTGGGTGGTCCGCTAGAGCTCGCTATAAATTGGAAGCCTTGTCTTATTATCGATCATTCGATAAACCTAACCCCGTGATCGATTAATCAATGATCGACTACCGATATTATATTTTTTTCTCATCTCTATAGTTTTACGGCGTATTTTTACGCTTTTGGCACGAAACTTTCGTTTATTTTCGATATATTGTGTCTATAAAGATAGAACCAAAGGTTTGAGGGAAAACGGGAATGATAGTATGGAATCGTTTGATCGATTACGTATCGATAATGACCCACCCCTTTCGCTGTTATATCGACAAATCGATTATTTGTTTTAAGAGCGAAAAAAACAAACTTTCTTATCATTTAGAAACTAGTTCGACGAACCTAGTTCGCGATGATAGAAATTGATCACGAAACGAGAAGAGATTTTTTTTTATTGACTGGGGAGGAAACAATGAAAGGTTTTAAATTTAATTTGCTTATTTTGAAGAGAAGAAACTACAGAAATGAATTTACTCCCCCTGAAAAGTAAAATTGTGTATTTTAACAATAAGGAGGAGGGAGAAAAACCTTATAGATGTTCTATTTGCTTCTAAAATTCTTTAAATTCGATTGGGAACTTTTCTTTCGATGAGGGAAAAAGAATTGAAAAACCCCCTTTCAAGAATTTAAAATAAAATTGGGCCTTTTTGCTTTAAGGTTTTAACACAGTCAATTCGCCTTTGATAAGATAGATGATGATATAAATATTTGAGCCAAGAAAATAGCTTATGAAAGAATTGTATCTCAGGGCTCTCACCAAAATCCGAAAATGAAAGGAAAATATGGACAATTAATCGTTAAAAATAGGCAAATTAGGGACCAATTTTCTAAAGATAGGAAACAAATAGGTACCAATTAAAAACAAAGATCTTTATCATCGCGTTCGTGACCTTCGTGGTACTAGGATGCGTCCTAATTTTAAGAATTATTTCCGTAAATATATTAATTTCTACAGATACTTTAAAATTCAAGATCTCTTGCTAAATATATATATAAAGAGAGAGAGAGGTAGAGAATTAATAATTTCAATTTGATTATTAATATATTGTTTACATTGAATAATTAAGACGGTGAAGTGTTGTTTAGCTTTTAGCAAAATTAATTTTCTGCTTCATTTATCTCTCGTTTATTCTCAGTTCACTTAGAGAAATACATATATTTATTGTTTCTTATATATTTATAGAATAATAACGAAACGTTTGATTTAATATAATTATAAATTTAATCGTTAATTATCTTTATATTAAACTGAAATTTACTACCCATATTAAAGGGATACTCCACCCTTATAATAATGAAATATATTATAATTTTATTTTAGTCCCCTTATTCGAAATTAAAAAAGTCTCTTAACTATATCCTCTGTCCAAGTTTCCCTTTTCCATCAGGATTTTTGGCAAAAAAAAGTAACGTTTTCGTCATAGCTGCAGCTCGCTTTCTACTATTGCTTTGCTTTTGCAGACGCGAAAATATTTCTTATGAAAATTGCTGCAATTGCATACGACTTACAGGCATTAAAAAGAAATTGCATATAAAATGCAGATTTGCTTCTTTTTGTAAATTCGTTGCTTTTTGGAGCTGCAGTTAACTCCATGTTTCAGACTGGCAGGCAAGAAGCAGCAAGAATTAAGTCAGATTACAGCTTATTATTTTTGTAAGGGAACTAAAGCCCCTTTTTCAATCAATCTTTTGGGATAAGAGTAATTTTTTCGTCGTAACTATAGAAATGTTTACCTTATGAGGTAAATCATTCTGGATGATTTACTTGTAACCTTAGTTATGTCGAATTTAAAACGGGGCTTAACAAGTGTTCTTAACCTATTTGTCACACATACGATATATCAAGAACCTTTTTCTTTTAAAGTTTAATCTCGGATGTTTAAAGTACCTTTATACCTTTTTATAAGTTGAAAATTCCATCTTTATACTCTGAACGTATTCAATAAATATTTCACCATCATCGTTTTCTTCCCTTCGGGCCAATCTAGATTTTTATATATTGAGTAAGTGAGAAAGAAAGAATCTCGATTTCTTTGACCCATAGTTATATAGGTTAGGAAAAGAAAAGCACCGAAAATAGTCTCTCGAATTATTCTATATATAAAGAGATCGAGAAATTTCTCCTTTAAAAACGGCTTCACCCTCTTAACAAAAGCTTCTCCCGTAGAAAAAAAAAGGCCCTCGATCTCGGCCGGGAAACTGGCCTCGTCCCTACATACTAAGTTTGCCCCTCTCTCTCACCACATCACTCTCCTCTCTCTCATTCTCTCCTCTCAGAATCCATCGTCTTCCGTTCCTTCCTTTTTTGGATCGTCCCCGGGCCTTCTCATCTCGTGTTTGCGTTCACCCGAGTGTGGCCGTTCAAACCTTTCTAATATCGATTTATCAAAAAGAAAAAAACGGGCGGCGAGAGCCAACCAGCGTCTATATATATGTGTATAACAAACAAGTCGATTTCCTCTTATCAACATCAGATTATCGAATTCCTCCTCCCCCCTTTTCTCTTTCAATCCCATCCACCATCGAACGTTAAAAAATTCTCATCTTTTCTCTTTTCACTTAATGGCGCGCTTTTGAGTATGTTTAATTTTTGACGAAGTAAAAAATAAAATTGTCGCGAAACTATGGTTTTTAACTTCCGGGAATTGCAGAATTATGTTAAAAGGTCAGTTTTAAAATATATTTGGTTTTAAAAGAATCACGGAATTTAAAAAGTGAGGTTAGAGTCTGTGAATTTGAAAATTAGGTTTAATAAGTAAGGCTAGAGTCCCGGAATTTTAAAATTAGGTTAATAAGTAAGGCTAGAGTCCCGGAATTTTAAAATTGGGTTTAAAGAGTCAGGCTAGAGTCAGGCAATTTTAAAATTAGGTTTAAAGAGTAAGGCTAGAGTCCTGGAATTTGAAAATTAGGTTTAATAAGGAAGGCTAGAGTCTTGGAATTTTAAAATTGGGTTTAATAAGTAAGGCTAGAGTCCCGGAATTTTAAAATTAGGTTTAATAAGTAAGTCTAGAGTCCGGGAATTTGAAAATTAGGCTGAAAAGTAAGGCTAGAGTTATGGAATTTCAAAATTAGGTTTAAAACGTCAAGCTGTAGTGCTGGAATTTCAACGATCATTTAGAAAACGCCACTCAATCTCCATTTTAAGTTCGTGACAAATTGGTGAGAGCCTGACTTTAAACAATAAACAAATAATAATCGAACGAGTTGACCACTTCACTTTTACTATCATTAGTTACTCGCCTATATTCACCCTTTGAGACCAAAATCACCTCATCCTCTTCCTCCTTTACTCCACCACTTCACCCTTTAGGCTGCTTTGGCTCATCTCTCTAAATCTTTTTTTTTTTTTCCTTCTTTCTTATGGTGATTTTTTTTTTTTTCTTCTCCTAGCTGTCTCTATACCCACAATCAATATTTTTAATCGGTTTTGTACACATGACAAAAAAAATTCCCTCCCTCCTCCTTCGATATTTTTTCTTTGGTTCTCATGGGGTCTGCGAGAGAACGAAAATGGAGGAAAAAAAATCCCTATTTTTTTTTTAATCGTGCGTCAAGGCATAAAAATCAATATTGGCTTCATTGGTTTTAAACCCCTCGCATCAGATCCCCTGCTTAACTCTTTTCTAGTCAGTGGCGTCGGGTTTTTTTTATAGGTTCTGCTTTTTTTCTTGTAGTTTTTAATCCATTAATAATGCTAAGCGTTTGTTTTTCCTTTGGAAAAGGATAAAAAAAAATGGGATGTTCGATCTTTCCCCCTAACGGTTTTTTTTAAATGGGGAAATTGCTGGGGATGTAGATGAAGGGTATAGGAGGTAATGGAAGCCATGGTGCGTGAAATTGACAATTAATAGTTTATGGTTTTTGCGGTGTATCGTTATTTTCTAATTTTGGTATTTTCAATTACGCGCAATCTCGGGATGGAAGGCTATTTATACTCTATTTTGATTGGTTTGCTCGCTTTCATTAGTTGTAGGAACATAATTCGAATCTTTTTTTAAACTAATTTGAAATTTTTCAACGCATTTCGGTATAATGCGACGTAAAATAGTGTAGAATGGGATTGTACAAACGCGGATTAGGAAATCTTTTAACAATGAATTGCTAAACAATTAACCTTACGTTTGAATATTAACGAATTACTAAAACATTAACGTGACGTTAGAATATTAACGAATTACTAAAACATTAACGTGACGTTAGAATATTAACGAATTACTAAAATATTAACATTACATTAGAATATAAACGAATTACTAAACAATTAACGTGACGTTAGAAAATTAACGAATTAAACAATTAACGTGACGTTAGAATATTAACGAATTACTAAATATCATGACGTTAGAATATTAACGAATTAAACAATTAACGTGACGTCAGAATATTAACGAATTACTAAATATCATGACGTTAGAATATTAACGAATTAAACAATTAACGTGACGTCAGAATATTAACGAATTACTAAATATCATGACGTTAGAATATTAACGAATTACTAAACAATTAACGTGACGTTAGAATATTAACGAATTACTAAATATCATGACGTTAGAATATTAACGAATTACTAAACAATTAACGTGACGTTAGAATATTAACGAATTACTAAACAATTAACGTGACGTTAGAATATTAACGAATTACTAAATAAATAACGTGACGTTAGAATATTAACGAATTACTGAACGTGACGTTAAAGTATTAACGAATTACTGAACAATTAACGTGACGTTAGAATATTAACGAATTACTGAACGTGACGTTAAAGTATTAACGAATTACTGAACAATTAACGTGACGTTAGAATATTAACGAATTACTGAACGTGACGTTAAAGTAATAACGAATTACTGAACAATTAACGTGACGTTAGAATATTAACGAATTACTAAAGAACGCAACGTCTAATTACTAACGGATTCAATAACAAAAAACTTAATACATGAATAATAATGACTAACGAATTTTGAGAATTTATCGTAACTCGCGAAAATTAACGAATTTCGTAGCAAATAGATAACTTTGCTCCTAACATGTACTCTTCTAGGATCGTATATAAAATTTAAATTTTAGTTCGGTTTTATATTTAATCGTAAATATCTGTTTGACTATCAAGTATAGTGTTTATTTACGTTCACAATTTTAAAGGCAACAGTATTTTCTTTAGAATAAAAAAAATATTCCCACGGTTCGTTTAACCTTATCGAAATCGTCCGAACTCAAATAAACCTCTCATCTAACTTTTAGATCCGCGCGTATATTTTGTACGTTATCTATATACCGACTCGTTTTTGGCGATGGGTTACTTATATCAATATTTCTCTTTATAAATTTTCCGCTCTAAATATATTTCCCGCGCCTTTTCACTTAAACACCCCGCATGCATTGCAAAAATACTAGTATATTCGCGGTGCGGTTTTGGGTTCGCTTTTCCATTTGCTGTAATTGCATTTATTTTGCTCTTGGCGATGTATATAATCTCAGTCATCTTTTTAAAAGGTTCGCCTTCTACTACCTTCGGAAATTTCAAAACGTAGATTGATACGCTTACCAGTATCTCTGATAGTTTTTTCCCATGGACAAATTATACACTGGGTACACCTCTTGGCCGGGTTTTATTTATTCTAGACGCCACCTAGCGGCCGAAGTAAACATAAACGGAAAAATAAGTCTGGGCAAAAAGAGACGCGACCACGTTCAAAGGGTAGGGTGAAAAGAAGACTGTGGTGATTCTGATTCTAAAAAATAAGGCATGTTGCGCAATAAAACATTCGTGAAGTGTCTTTGAATTGTACCAAAAATATTATTAGCATTCAATTAAAATGAGAACATTCGACTAATCAAAAGACGGCCCCATATTTGCGTAAATAAAACCCTTATATACGATACGTGCTGCGGAATACATTCTTTGAAACGAGCATAATCGCGTGTACAACAGCGCATGTCGCGGATATTTTATGAAGATAAAGGTGAGGAGTCTCTTGATTAGTCGGAGGTTCTCTTTTTAATTGAATGCCTAATTCTGATTTTTGTCACAATTAAGAGATATTCCCCGAATGTTTTTAATAGTAGAATCGATAACAAATAATTTCTTCTTCTTCACCTTCCCTTTAACTGGATTACCTCGGTTATCTTGGCCAATCTACTTTCGTCCATGTGGTATGATTTGGGCCTTAGTCCGGTCCGACTCGTGTTTCCGGTTTTGACTCTCATGAGTAGAGAAAAGGGCGTGATTGGTTTTTAAACGAAGAAAACTTTCAGGCTTGTTAGGAACAAAGTTCGATGATTCATTAACGACATAGAGATGTACATGAATGTAATTAGATTTTTTTAAGTACTGAAATTTCCGAATGAATTTCAATCAAAATATTCAGGCAACTCCCTCATGACACGCGTATGTAAAAATCAACAAAATGGAATGGCTTGTTTAAAACTTGTCTAAACGGAAGTAATAAGGTAGAACTATTTCCGGATTGGTCGTATATTGGAGGGAAATGGAATCTCGTCGACATTACATATTTTAAGTATTTTTTTTAATTTATTGGGGAAATACTTTTAATAAGCTTATGTTATCACAATCTTTTCGAACTATATTAGTTTGATTTATACCGGTACATATATTTAATCTTGGAAATATTGGTATCAAATTTTGTTTATGTTTAATATAAATATTCAATTATTGTAAAATGATATATCGTCATCGTCAAGGAATGTTTCATCTTTAATCATTCTATCCACATTTAAAGGGAGAATGGAACCTAATAAGTGATATTTATCGATTTATATAAATATCGTCAGAAGCCGATGAAACCCTCCTTTGAAGTCTACTACTCTAATGTTCCATATAGTGCTCCTCTCTGCATGGGTAAAATTCCCAATTTTACGAGATCGGAGGGGTCCTACTTCATACCCCCCCTGTCTACGCAAAATTGGATATTCTCTATCTCTACAAACGACGACGTTTTTTTGACGAACTCCAAGGCTGCTAGAGATATTCGCTCGACGAACTTCCGCTCCGAAAATATCTCCCGTTAGGAGGCGTACGAATCGCGGTTTTTGAAACTAACCCATACAGAGAGGGGTAGACAAGACCCGGGAGTAATAGACTTCAAAGGAGGGTTTCATCGGCTTCTGATATCGTTTATATATTATCGTTTAAATACGCCTAATCCACCAGAAAAAAATTACGAACAAATATTAAACTAAATATCAATTAAAATCTTACACGGAAAATGAGCTTAGCTTGGAGATCCTGAATTCCTTCGCATTGAGGGGTCAGCGACCAATAAACAAGGGGCCGTCGTTAAGGCGAGATCTTCGTGATATTTTGTATAACATTCGATTGGTCGCTGACCCTTCAATGAGAAGAAATTTAGGATTTCCATGAATTCAACTAAGCCTATTTTAGTTTTCTTTGTAAAATTTTTACTGGTTGATTATGTATATTTAAATGATAAGGAATAGATAAAAAAGCATTTGTTGTTAGGTTGCATTTTCCCTTTAAGGGAGTTTCAAATTTCGATTATATATATTGAAGAGCGTTGCGTTTTGTTCAATATCGATCCCCTATAATAATAAGTTTTATTTGAAATACTAATTTTGATGAAAAAGGTCGTGATTTTTTTTTCTTATTTAGGTAAGCGAAAAATAGTCAATTATTTCTAATTTTAAAATGTATTTGTGTAGAACCAATATTATTGCAGCCAATTTTTTTAATGAAATAATCCAAAAATATATATATAATGCAACGCGCCCATTCATAGAAACCTGGGTTGTTAATAAGTCTTATTCCTACTTTGGTTAATTCCGATTAGGGGCTGTTTTTCAATTGTGAGGATTGAAAAATAGTTCCTACATTGCTAGTTTTAACCGAATCACACCTACAACAATTATTCCTACGCACCCATTCATAGAAATGCAGGGGTTTTATTTATTATTATTTCCTACTTTAATTATTTCCAAATGCAGTTAACCGAATTATATCTACAACAATTATTCCAACGTACCTATTCATAGAAAGGGATTTTAATTAGTCCAATTTCCTACTAATGGTTAATTCCAATTAATTAGACTGTTTTTCAATGTTGGGGATTGAAAAATGGTTTCTGCATTGCTAGTCTTAACCGAATACTCATCTACAACAATTATTCCAACGCACCCATTCCTAGAAATGAGGTTTTAATTAGTCTCATTTGACTACGTTGGTTAACTGCAATTGAATAGGGACTGTTTTTCAATGAGGATAGATTGGAAAATGGTTCCCACATTGCTAGTCTTAACCAAATCCCATCTACAGCAGTTTTTCCAACGCACCCATTTCTATAAAGGGGTTTTAATTAGTCTTATTGTTACTTTGGTTAACTGTAATTGATTAGGGACTGTTTTTCAATGAGGATAGATTGGAAAATGGTTCCTACATTGCTAGCCTTAAACGAAATCACACCTACAACAATTATTCCAGCGCACCCATTTATCGAAAGGGGTTTTAATTATTCCTTTTCCTACTTTTGTTAATTCCAATTAATGCCAATTTTTCAATGAAGGGGATTGGAAAAGGGTTTCTATATTACTAGTCTTAACCCTTATGGACCTGTGGTTTTTAATTATTCCTATTCCTACTTTGTTTAATTCCAATCAGAGACTGTTTCCAAGGTATCTGAATTTCCATAAAAAAATTTGGTTTTCTAATATAATTTAGCTTACTTTCCAATGTTGTTACAAAATATAGAAAAATACATAGAATACTGAAATCCGCTATATACCATAATAAGAAAATTTAAAAATATATTTTTTCACGTTAAGTTTTTTTTTCGTGCCGAACTAACTTCCATGTACGATTGAAATATATCAGTAATTTAGTAGAATTTATAATTACATCGCCCTACATTTTGCTTTTAAAATACTAATGATCTGTATAGAAAATTTAAAAAAAAATCCATTATATTATTAGGTATTTATTTATTTGACTCGTTATCGTCGCGGCCGCGAAGCTCGGGGTTTAAGTTCGCGTAAGGAACGTTATTATAATGAAGGTAGTGGAATAATGAAGCAAATTAAGGATCAAATAATCAAAACAAGTATTTGAATGGGAAATCGGGCAAAGCCGCGCGGCCGGGTACCGACTTCTCTTTCTCTCCTTATATATTAACTATAATTCTCCTTCGCGCGATAGAAATGATAAGGAATTAATATCGAAATAATGAAGTTAAGGAACAATACTATTACTAGAGAGAGAGAGAGAGAGAGAAAGATGGAGATGGAGAGAGGAAAATGCTTTCTAAATCGGCCCTCTGGCTGTATCATGGTCTCTCTTATTGTCAACCGCTCGGCATTAAACACCGTCCGTTCGTATATAGATATATATATTTATATATTCTTCGTTATATTTAGATCTAATTGATCTTTTAGGCCTTTTGAAACGCCACTCGGTTTCCGCCTTTTCCTTAATACACGATATATATATAAAGATGGAAAACGGAGAGAGAGAGAATTAGCGATCGCGAGGAATAAGACAAAAGGCGCCAGAGTTTAGCTAGAAATATGGTCAAAAGTAGGCGCGTCTTGGCCCCCTTTTGGCGCATAATGAGAGGGCCTCTCGCGACTCGGCTAATAAGAAAGTCAAACTTTCCTATATAATATATAGTGGATGACATATTCCCGCCCTTTTCTCTTGATCGCGACGCGCGTGATTCCACAGGTAATTTAAATTCGCTTCATTAGAGCGTCGACTTGGAAGTTTCGTACCGTTTCAGACTTAAGCCTCGGTCTATTTGAAAGGTATATACGTATAATTTTATGCCGATTGTTGATATTCAATACGGAGAATGAGTTTCGTTTGAATGGAATTTCGGGACGGTGGAGTGAGGAGAGTTGGTTTGGGGAGAGGAGTAAGTCTTCTCGCGATGGTCTCATTCTAAGTCATTTGGACGAAATGTAATCCTCGTTTACGAGCTCCTTATTGTCCGCCCGCGTGAGATTGAAAAGTACTTCCCCACTCGCCCCTTTTAAAGGTCTTTCTCGTGGGCTATGGCCTGGATGTATGCCTGGTGCCCAAAATCGACCAAGTCAAGCTCTTTTGCCAAAAGTCTCTTATACCTTCTCCGTATCCAAATCACGCGCCCTCGATTTTCATCGCGTCCCCAAGATTTTGCCAAGAGACAAAGCTGGAACCTTGGATGCGCTTTAAAGGTTCATTCTCACAAAAATTAAAGTATCTAGAGACCCGAAAAATTAGAGATTGAAATCTCGTGACATATTTTCTATATAGAAATAGGATCCGGGATAAATAGCACGTATAAGGCTCGAGACCTAAATTTTAATCCAGTTGATACGAAGTAGCTTCTTTGAACCAAAATCGTAAATTATGGCAATTATGTTAGTATACTAATCAAATACTATTCGATTGGACTAGTAAATTAGTTGTAATTAGCCAAATTTCTCGAACTGACCTCGGATACAATTTACGTGAGATTTTGTATTTATTAGGAACTGGAGGGATAAATGTCTGACCCTCTCCTCCTCTTTGTACTCGTTTAAAGCTGACTTTAAGCCACCCTGCATTGGATCGGTTTCGCGCTATTTTCTCTTCAACATCCTTGGAAATTTAACGATTTCGTATTTGATATGTAAATGAGGTCCACCTGTGTCTATAACCTTATCTATTCTCCGGGGATTCATTCCTTCCTAAATTAACGCCCTTGACGACGGTCGACGGATATAAGATTAAGCCTGACATCGGTAGTACACTTAACAGCTCACTTTCTCGCCTAGTTATCAAAATTTTCCCAATATAAGGATAATAAGGAACTCATTTACGGATAATCGGAAAACGTGTCGAGTTATTTTATGTCGGGTAATCGAGAATTTAGCCGATGTTAAGATAGTTCAATTTTATTTCTAGTTTTGAATTATGCAAAAGTTTTAGTTTTTCACGAGTACAGGGAAAGGGTTGCCACAAAATTTGTTATTTCAAATTCTGTGACTTTTCCAGTCACAGATCCCCCCTTTCTCCCTTAACAATATTTGATACAAGCAAGAATCCATTCAGGTTCCATAAGAATATGGGAGCATAGCTTTAGCCTCTGGTACCATCCTCTCAAACTTTGTAACAAAAGTTCATCCGCAATTTTCGCAACATTTGTACGCTTAGATATTTTTTTCGGTCGGCTCCATTTTTATTGCCCGAAATATTATGTCAAGGTCGTTAGTGGCGAGGGTTAATAATAGATGGCAGGAGCGATTTACTTGAAAAATCGATTCGTAGCAGACGAACTTTTGCTACAAAGTTTGGGAGGATGGTTATTGAATCGCGGCCCTCCCATATTCTTATGGAACCTGAATGAATTCTTGATACAAGCTATATTTAGAAGAATATCAAATTTTGTCATACAATTCCATTGCTTTTCCCTGAGTTTTTGGTCCAATTTTCAAATTCCCTGATTTAAAGTTTTTTCCTGACTTGTGACAACCCTATTTTGATAATGAAATAATTATACTGAAATATTGAGTACCGAGATATTTAATTAACTTTAAAATAAATGGGTTTAGTCACAATAATTATAACATAAATTTAAAACTCACCCGAAAAATAGGCTTAGCTGGATTCACGGAGATCACCTAAACTCCCCGTATAAGGACTACCGACCAATGACATTCATCTATGGCTTTTATGTGGTGAATGCAGGATTCCCATGATCAATGTCATTGGTCGGGGAGTTCAGGAAATCTCCATGAATCTAGCTAAGCCTATTTTGATGGCAAGTTTTTAATTTTTTTACTATTGGATTAGGACTATTTAAACGATAAGGAATCGATGGAAAAAAATCACTTGTTAGGCTTAATTATCCCTTTATAAAACTTTAAAATGAAAATGTCGATATAAGTGGCAAATAATTATTTTGATATATTTTAATTAAAATGAAAAAAACAAAACGCAGAAGTAATCCATTGAGATATATTCTACCTTTGAGTCCGAATTACTAAATTGATAGAATATATTCGTTCAATTGAGAAACAGATATAGAATTAGGTTCGAAATCAGAAAGCTGGAATTTGCGGAGTGTCAAATTCGTTTTATATATACACTCTTCCCTTCTCTTTCCAATCCTTTCTCTCTCGTTCACTCTCTCTCTCTCTCTCTCTCTCTCCGTATCGTAATTGGTAAATGCTTGATTCATTACGCTTCACTAAATCGCGGCTAAAGAGTCATATATACATACATCTTAAACGTCTCTTCAATTTGACCAATCCCGCGCGGTCGAGTTTCCGCCAAGCGTTTTAATTGTCATTCATCGGTTTAAATCCCGATCTAAAACTTCTCCCCGCAATTAAAAATATAAACTTATCCTATACGAATAGATAAACGACTCGTTTGTAGAGTTTTGTAAAGTTTTACTTATTGATCTCTCGTTTCGCTGAAAATATTCTCTCGAATATATAGACCTGCATTTATAAAAGTTTACGACTTAACCCTAAATCCGTTAAATCTCGTGTAACTGATTTTATAAAAATCTAAAAATAATGCCCCTCTCCTGGATAAAATAAACGTTTGAATATAAATATATATTTAAAACTTTTCCCAAAGAAAATAGAAAAGGAATTAGGTATACGTACCGTATTTTTAAATTAATCACTAGATATATAAAATATTTTCTAGCTGACTCTGCGTATATTTGGGAGTGAGCAATTATCCAGTTTTCTCCTCTATTATACGCGTATTACGTATATATATACGTAGGAAAACTCGATATTTTTCAAAACTTTTAATTCCGCTTAGATTCGCGATTTTCTCTCCCTCGAGTCATAATTAGCCTTTATAAATATTAAGTTTTATTCTATTAAGCCCAACCGAACATTTCTTTGTTGGACTGTCTTTCCCCTTTATAGTTTACCCCTTTCTCTTAATTTGTCAGTATATTCGAAGCTAGGCCCCCCTTATCTCTTAATGAAACTAATCCTAGATATATTAGGTTACGTAGCTTCGTACGCGCTGCTAATTCACGTTGAAAAAGACTATAGTAATCATTCCCCATCACCCCCTAACTCTTAATTGCCTTCTTATTTTACTAATTCAGTTTCTTCAAAATTTTACTCGGCTTTATATTTATAAAGGCCTAAATATGAAGGGAACCAAAGGGGCATGATGTCTCGGAGATATCTTATAGGTCGTGTATACAGTAAAAGGGGGGATTTCTATTATCAAATTCCCTCAAAACCTCCCATAATTTTTATTCGCTAAAACGCGACAATAATGCCCTTTAACCCCCGGCTTTGCTTTAGAAGATGCCCAAACTCTTGTTCATATTCTATAATATTTTATATATATTCAATTTCATTCTTCAAAGGAAGATTAATTTTCATTTAAAAAACTAGGGTTTCTATCGTAATTTAGCTTCTTTCTTACGGTGTTACGAAATATAGAAAAATACATAGAATACTTAATTCCGCTATGTATATATATATACCTTTTCTATTATACCGTAATCCCATACGCCTCCAGAATTGGATTTCCACCACGATTTGCTCTTTTGCATTCTTTATTAGTTGTATTTGAGTGTAAGGTTATAAATTCCACCTTTTCCCTTCCTCTTCCGAACGCGTTTTCTACATTCTCTTCCCCCTCCCAGCGTAATATTGTATAATATAAGCAAATATCGTCGCTTGGGGCCCGTCGCGTATGACAGAGAAACACCTTCGACAAAGCAAAAGTGGGTGGGGGACCAGAGGCTTATATGTCTATAAGTATAAACCGTTTCTAAGCTTTTGAAGACCCTTTTATATAAATAACAAGTTTTATACCTCCCGTCTTTTACCCCATAGACTGTATACCCGTTTAAAGGGCTAGTAGCGCGTTATACTAATATTTATTTATTTAGTTGAATTTTTTAATTTGTTTTTTCGGGGACGCTCGTGAAAATATGTCAAGAAAAACTCATCTTCATGTATATAGATTCGATTTCAATAATTAAAATTAACGTTTCTGAGTTTGTGTGGTGGCTTTTAAAGAATGGTTTCCCCTCTGCAAGATAAAAACAAGCTATTCATAGAAACACTTAGATACGTTTTATGAAGTACTATCTCTACTAGCTACCTTTTTTAGTATTTTCCCCCTCTAGAAGATGAAATCCAAACACGTCTTGTAAAACTACAGATAAGTCCAAATCTGTTCCAGTCAGAAATTGTACAATTTTTTAAATTTAAATTAGAGAAATATTGATTTTTGACATTAAATGTCCAAATGGGCTTCACCGAAATATCCCAGATCCGATCAGTTCATAGAGGTAATAGGTGATGGTTTTGAGCGTGCTACTAACTTGTGTGTGGTGCGTCAGACTCTTAATTCGACCGATAGGGGAATAGATGCCAAATCAAGGAGGATTAGACAAGGAGAGGAAATGTGGGGCTGCGTTGAGTTAGAGAGAGAAGAGCCAACCTCCCACTCGGGTGGAAAGGGGGGATAGGAAATTCTCGAGGTAAACTGTTGTCACGTGGTCGCTAGCTAGCGCGTCTCATAAAGGATTCGTTTTACCCACGTGACAACATTTTACCACGAAACGTCTCTACCCCCGTTCTCCCAGAGTGGGAGTTTAGGCCGACGCAGTAGGAACCGCGCCGTCCCCACATTTCTTCTCCTTGTCTAATCCTCCTTGGCCAAATAAACCCTATTAATTAGGAATTTTTTTTAAGTACTATATTTATTAGTTAATTTGTTATTGAATATTTTTTGAGACGGGGAGATTACTTGACCACATTTAGCGAGGGAATAGGGCCACTATCTAAACTTAAGGAGAACTTTACCCTCATTTTTAAAGAAACAAACTAGGCGTAACTAACCATTTAGCGTTTTCTAGAAATATCAGAATGCGTATCTGTATTTGTGTCTTCCCAAACATTTTCCCGTTATGTCGTTTTGGTAAGTGAATTTAAAACCGTATAATTTTCAGTATAGGACAGAGGGATGGATAGGGGGTTTTGAGGGGGTGGGTCTTTCTCCTTTTATATCGGAGCTATACCGCCGCCCGCGTGTTCTTCTCGATCCACGGCCCCTTAGGCGTCTTTCCGCCCACTCTTTTCCTCTTCCATCTTTTGAACTTAAAGCGATTTTTCCGCGGTTTATGCTGTTATAGAAAGAGAGACTCTTTCCGAAAACGCGCGAAGACGAAGGGAAGGAAATTTCTGAATTCCTAGCCTCTCTGCTTTAAGAAAATTGGGGGTCCTATAGCGCGGAGCCTTCAAATCGGATTTTAATAAACACAACCCCTCCCTCCGTTTTGCTTAGGTACCCCTCCCCACTTCTACGAAATATCAGAAAATTAGTAAGCGTGGAAGGAAATTTGTATATTACGTTGAGACTTTAGAGAGGAAGGGTATATAGGGTTTTAACCTTTTAGTTTCCGTCTCGTATATCGAAGTTTATCGCGCACCGGATTGCGTTTAAAAGTATAGCGGGTTAAGGGGATATGTGTATTGGATACTTTGATAAGCTTCGAGCAAAAACGTGCTTCGTTTAGATAATCCGTTCGCGATACGGTGATCGCGACGTTGTTTTGAATTTTTACAAACCTCTTGGTATAACCAGAAGCCGATGAAACCCTCCTTTGAAGTCTATTACTCCCGGGTCTTGTCTACCCCTCTCTGTATGGGTTAGTTTCAAAAAGCGCGATCGGTACGCCTCCTAACGGTAGATATTTTCTGAGCGGGAGTTCGTCGAGCGAATATCTCTAGCAGCCTTGGAGTTCGTCAAAAAAACGTCGTCGTTTGTGGAGAGAGAGAATTTCCAATTTTCCGTAGACAGGGGGGTATGAAGTCGGACCCCTCCGATCTCGTAAAATTGGGAATTTTACCCATACAGAGAGGCGCGCTATATGGAACATTAGAGTAGTAGACTTCAAAGGAGGGTTCCATCGGCTTCTGGAGCCACGCACATTATTTTGTTAATTGCTACTTTTATCAATGGTTGCCGTTAGAAGGCGTTTGTAAATCTATTAACATATACATCCATTGTTAATAGTCCTAGATTAAATTGTTTTTGCTTAAACCAACCTGCAATTGACTCCTAATCCTCATATCAATATATAAAGTTTAAACACGACGTTGTCATAATTGTGAATGGTTAGCGTGCGGACGTCAAAACAAGAATCCTATTTTTTTTAAACCATTCTTGTAGATATAGTATTCCCTCTCTATATATTTGTTATTTGATGAAGGCCGTCGCGTAGTGGGATATTTTATTACAATCTTGAAAGGAGCCAAATTTCCCTTAAAAACCCAATTTTTAATAAGAAAGGAACTCACTTCGAAGGGTGTAACTGACTATAGATTGACGGAAAGGGTGGAAGAAGTTTGGTTGAGGGGTGGAGGATTGGAAGGAAACGATAAAAAGGCCGTTTTGTGCCCGGGATATTTTGGAAGAAACATTCTTTACTCTCTGTTCTAAACCCACAACGGACGCCGTTGAGAGACAATGTGTGTACAGTCGAGAAATTTCCCCCGTTTTATTCCCCTTTCAGTTCGGGGTCTTTTCCACAATCGCCCCCTTTTCCTCTCCTTACCCTACTGAATGATGGCTTCACTGTCAAGTCGGCTGGGGGTTGAGAGAAGAGAGAGAGAGCAAAAACGAAGAGGAAAAAAAAAGTCGGATTTTTTTATCAAATCTTTTTCTTTTTTTCTCGCTCTTTCGTTGCGACGATATTGGGCCGCGCTTTCTTTCTTCGAAGCTCGATGCGGAGATGAACGTATTTCGTCACTTAATTGCAAGAAGGGTTTAACGATACCTGAATTATTATTAATTTTTGTTTCTTAATTTAATCTGAAATTGCATAAAAGATGTCTTTGTACACTTCTTCAATCTTCAGTTAAAATCTAAAGTTTTCTGTAAAGTTATTACGTTTTTATCGTATGAAGAGTTAATTTTTAAAGGAAAACTAGCTTTTTACCGGTTAAAATTTAAACCAGAAGCCGATGAAACCCTCCTTTGAAGTCTACTACTCCAATGTTCCATATACCGCTTCTCTCTGTATGGGTAAAATTCCCAATTTTACGAGTTAGAAGGGGTCCTACTTCATCCCCCTGTCTACGGAAAATTGGAAATTCTCTCTCTCCACAAACGACGACGTTTTTTGGACGAACTCCAAGGCTGCTAGAGATATTCGCTCGACGAACTCCCGCTCCGAAAACATCTACCGTTAGGAGGCGTACGGATCGCGCCTTTTGAGAATAACCCATACAGAGAGGGGTAGACAAGACCCGGGAGTAATAGACTTCAAAGGAGGGTTTCATCGGCTTCTGTTTAAACTAGATAATAGATATACAAAGAAACATTTTTAAGATTAGACTTCGAAATGAAATTACTCCCTGATTTGTCTAAAGTTTTGGTTTATAAATACGCATATTTTTAATTTATGTTGGCTCAATTTATAAAATTCGTGAAGCCAATATTAATCTGTTAAGATTAAATTTTTGTTTTAAATAAATCTAAGAATCTAATTTTAAATATAACAAATTTTAGATACTTTCTTTTTGCTCTCAGATTTCTATCGAGGTGGGGAAACTAGGAATCAGAGTGGGGGGTCGATTTCTCTTCTTCTCCACCCCCCTTTTTTATCGATTGAGTGTGACCCGAACGGTTTTGCTGTGTGTAATGAACGATCAACGAGTGATCAGTTTTGCCAGCCAACTTCTCTCTCTCTTTTCCTCCCTTCTTCGGTCTCCTGGCTCGCCACCCTTTAACCTCTTCATTTTTTCTTCCGTTCGTCTTTCGTTCGGTATAGCAACCGCTCTCTCCACCCAAACCGCCTTTTCCTTTCTTATACTTCATTTTTCTTTTCGTTACCCGCCGCTACCACCCAATGCCCAAGGATGGGCCCATATTTTGCCGATTTATTATTTGGTTGTCCGACAATGCTGGGAGGACAAAAATGTTTGATGTGGATTCTGCAGATTGCGCCTCTGTAAAAAAAAAATAGAAAGAAAGAAAAGAAAAAAAAAAAAAAAAAAAAAAACAGATTAAATGTATTTTCTTTTTATTTTCCGATCGAGCACTGCGGAAACGTAATCTTATATCGCGTGGAATATGATGTCTTTTTTTTATTTACTGTTTGTTTGTTTGTATTTTTAACGCGCAAGGGGTGGGGGTGTTTTACCGGAAACTAATAGTATATAAACAATAAATTAGTGCAGTGTTAAGAGTATTTTCTGCTCGGGTTCGAATTATTTTAGTACGGAAATATACTGCCGATTTTGAACGAACTACGTATTACAATAGCGTGAAAGAGATTAACCTGATACGAACACTTAGGTAGATAGAATTTTCTTAGCATACTTTTATTACCTCTTTTGAACCATTACGGAAAAGATTCAGATTTTGGCATTCAATTAAAAAGAAAACAACCAACTAATCAAAAGACTCCCCCCCCCCTTTGCTTCATAAAATATCGGCGACACGCGCTGTTATACGCGCAATTGTGCGCGTGTAAATAATCAAGGACGCGATTTAGCGGTTTACAAAGTATACCGCAACACGTGTCGCGGGGATTTTATTAAGTTAAAGGTGGGACCGTCTTTTGATTAGTTGCAGGTTAGTTCTATTAAAAGTATCGCTACTCGTTTTTCGTTCGATTTCTAAAACTATTTAAGGAAATTATAAATTTTATAAAGCTACCGGTTGGGTTTTACGCTATACATCGTTAATTTAAGCAAATATATTTTTGGCTTTCGTTTTCCCAATGGTTCAAATCGGAATTAAATTTGCTTAATATGATATATATGTATATATAATGGTGAATAATTTTGAATCTAATTTTTACCTGAGCGATCGAATTTTAAAATTTTGAAGCCCAAATTTCTATTCAACAATATGTGGGCGTCTAAAGAGAATCGAGGGAAGGGTTTGTTTTAATAATTCAATTTCCGGTAACTTTGTTAATCGCAATCGCGTTCCATTCCATTATATTAAAGAGATTCCCACCCATCCTCTTCCTTCATCATCTTTTGGGCCCTTTTCACTTTTGATTCCATCGAGGCTTAATTTTTGGTGTTTCGAACTTGTCGATAAGTTAAATTTGTTTAGCGACATCCTGTGATCTTTTTCCCCCCCGTCGAGCGTTTGTTATCGAGCCTAATCGTATTTATGGAAAATCCCCCTGGACAACCACTCGCTCTCTATCGCGTGACTCGATTTGTTCGACTCCCTTATATTATACTATAATATATACATCCTATAGTAAAATCTCCTTTCGGCAGCTATATTTGGCAGTTATGGCGCGTTTTCACGCTCGATTTAAAAGCTACGCATTTTCATTTGGGCTTAAAAATATAGCAATATAATATAGTCTCGCTTGCTCAATAGGAATTGGCAAATGTTATTTTTATTTTTTTCGCTTTGAAGTGTGCCTTTAGGATGGCAGTACAAATACACGCGCATGCTCTGTATTTACTTTGTTTTGATCATGAGTAATTGGACATATATCTAGCCTTTAGTACTTTTAGAAAGGTTGGAACCCTTGTCGAAAAAGGAAAGCCAAATAATCGCTGATAAATTGCTAATCAGATACGGTCCATCGGATGGCATCCAATCAGATAGCTCTATCTTAATACCGTATTTGGTTTGAATATTAGAACGAGTTTAAGAAGATCGCGCGATCAGATTGGAACCGATCGAACGTAGAACGCCGATTAGACAGAAGTTAATTTGCATATTTCTTGAGCTAAGATATATTTATGCACTATGTTAAAGCATATACCATCCATTTGATGATGACGGATTATTTCTTACTGTTCCTTTATCGGGATAAAGAGTTATTACTCCCCTGTAAAGATTTCTAACGAGTCCCGTGACATGAAAACCCGCCATAACAGAATGATATTACATAATATCGGGAAAGGGAACCCCGGGTTTTCTCCCTCGAGGGGACAATGTATAAAATTCGCTCTCACACTCTCTCTCTTAAAATGAACGTCGTCGTTGTCGGGCGACGCGATGGATCGCGCCCACTTTTCGAGAAACGTCCGGTTTTGGACTGATGATAAAGGTCCTCCTATCACCGCGGCATCACTTCGTAGAAGAGTTATTCTCTTTCGTAGAATCATATAGCGGCTATATGAAAGGATTGGGAGTGGAGATGGGGAAGAAGGAAGACTAGATGGTTTTAAAAGGG
This sequence comes from Odiellus spinosus, assembly GCA_963920705.1. Taxonomy (NCBI): domain Eukaryota; kingdom Metazoa; phylum Arthropoda; class Arachnida; order Opiliones; family Phalangiidae; genus Odiellus; species Odiellus spinosus. The sequence goes on along the minus strand of OY987228.1, from coordinate 17,773,964 downwards.
GTCGGATGCTTTCTGCCGAGTTGAAATCGGACAGAGCGAGAAGACTAGCTGTTGAGTAACAATGGGGGTTCGAATCGGTTTCTGTTTTAGTTTGGCGTCAGTGGCCGAGGTTCAATTAATTTAAGAGACGAGCGAGCGGCTCCCTGGTATACTCCCAAACATTTTCGCGGCTGCAAGTGTATAGGGCTATAGTAGTCCGATTGATTTATCGATGCTTAATTTGCTAAATGCGCTCTGTTGCCACGGTTACTGACCATTCTTTCCTCTTTCGCTTTCTCCCACACGTTTCCCCCACATACTGTTCTGGCGCGAGCTGAATTAACACCCCCCACTTTTCCCGCGCTTACACTAGCTTCCCCTACTCTAAATATTTCCCCCATCTCCCTCGCTTTCTCCTTTCTCTCTTCACCCTTCTTCGACCCTTCGACTCTGATCAAAGCCAAAATGTTCCCGATTTTCTCTTTCTCTTCCCTCCCCGTAGATTATCGGGCCTGCGCGGTAAGATCTTTTCAGTTTAGTTCCCTCACCTACCCAACTACCCCCTTCGTTCTTTCGTTTTCTACCCTTCGGGTCCTGTCAGCACCACCATTTGATTTTCAATAACGGAATTAAAGCTCGGCTATATATTATCGATTTTTCCCGAAGAATTTTCCTTTTCCCCCCCACGCTGCATGGTCGCCTTTTCCCGTTATACCAACCTATAACCCTACCCATTTTCCATCCTCCCCGTTCTTTTACAGTCGAAATCCTTTTGTCATTATCTCAGGCCGGGCAGACAGGCCTTTTTCGACCAAATTGGCTATCCATTCGATTACCGGCTCGCCGCCGAGAGTAAAAAAAAAAAGGGCCACGGGGCATTGGGGGTATGGGACCAGGGGGGTTCCGAAACCGCTCATCCACGTCCAGGAAAAAGGGAATTTATTATTCCGTAATCGTGATTTATCGGGATCCACTTTAACCTCTCTCGCCTCCTCTCGCTACCCCTTTTTCGAAGCTTCGTCCCTCTCTTCGTCTTTTTATCCTTTCCTATATAATATTACCACGAATTTCTTTTTGAATAAACTTTCATACCTTTTCAATCGTGGTTTTTAGGGAATTTTTTTCCATCCGTAAACGTTTAAACTGATTTTTTTTAGCTTTTTCTATGTTGACCTTAAGAGAATTTGCTCTTTTTTGCGGTCAAGAGCGATCAAAGGGCAACTTGAAAAGGATTATATTACGTTTATCTAGTTAAATTATTTTATACTTTTAAGCTATTTCAAGTCAAATATCCCGGACTTTAAAAAATGATAACATTATGTGGCATCATAATATACGTAATATAATAATAATGATTAAAATTTAATTCTTACTTCAATAGCGATGTTTTTGACGTAATATTTCTCGTTATTTTTACTTCTAATAATTTTAAATTTAATTCTAATCTTGGAAACTTTCTCTCAACATCGAAGTTTTGTAAGGAGAACACTTCTACAGGGGTCAATGGGACATTAATGTTAAAGTTTGCCCCTAAATGGTAACCTTTCTTATTACACCGATGTTATACGTAAGAAACATAAATACAGGCGCTGAAAGATTATTTCCTTATCTTATTTGTTTTTGATATAAAATTAATATTTCAAGGAATTTTTATCACGCAAAACAAAACAAAAGCTGTTCACTTTATCAATAAACGAATAATATTTTTCATATAAAGAAAATTGACCCAGTGGCTTCGTTAGGTGTTACCAATAATATTGCAAAACCTATTTTTTATTAATTTAAATACGGTTAACCCGGAATTTTGTAGAATTTAAATATAACAATTTAATTTCAAAACCCCGTTTTTAAATAAAATATTTGGGAAATTCTCGACGTAATTAAATCAGGAGTTTCACATTCCAATATATACTTTTTAAACTATCTCTAAGTGACGTTCTTATAAATAAAAAACACGTTTTCTTTTAGTTATGGGTTTCTAATTAGAATAGTTTCTCTTTAAACCTCCCAGTATATTCCAATCCTTAATACAATATGGTTCCGAGTAAATTCAGCGTACATGCTGTCCTTTATTTAATTTAAATTATTCCAGAACACCTTATCTTGATTTAAAATCTTTTCTCTGGATTTAAAAAGAAACTAAACACGACCTGTAAAAGTAGATTCAACTATCAGCTAAAGAAAGAGTTAGAGTGTGCGTAAGAAAATCATTTTCACGCTTACTAAACTCGTGGAATATTGGGAAAGTGGGATGAAGCGCGAACTTATTTCTCGGACTTTAAATGTAGGAAAGAAAAAAAAGGTGAACTGGAAAAAAATCTCTTATCTTGAAGTAGCGAAATCCAGTTCCTCTTCTTTTAAATTGTGTTTCTACGCGTGACTTTTTACTCAATTTTTTTGGTTCTCTCTTTCGGCATTGATTTTTTTCAATCCCCCCATCAAATTTAGCCCCCCCCCCTCTTTTTCTCGTCGTACGCCTTTGGACTTAGAATATCGGATATCTAGGCGACACTACGATATATACTTAGTCTTGATTTTACGGCGCGTTCGAAGCTAAACACTTCTCTGTTTCCAGGGAATTATTAGAGGGATAAGAGGAAGTTTAGATTTATTTCGATGAAAATTGAAACTGGTTCAACTATATGGTTTTTCGATATCAGTTTGCAGAGTAGAGAAGAGCGAGGCGTATTAACACATAATGTTAACCCCATATAGTGATAGAAATAGTGTTCGAAATTGCAATCGAGTTTTGACTCTCTCTTCCAATTTTATTCGGTTTTAGATAATTCAAATCGTTTTCAATTTTTTTTTTCCTCCCATCGTTCGTCCGCTCACGCAGTCGATATTGGTTTGGTATGGAGGTCTTTTCTTAATTTCGGCCCATTTTATGGATTTTTAGTATCGAACTTATTTTAAACATCTCCCTATCCAAAATTTTCAAACGATTTTTGTGCTTTTTTTTCTTTTATTTTAATTTTTCGATACCATTGAGGTTTATTTAAACAGTTTTTCCCTACCATAATATTGGATATTGGAAATTCTTAATGATTTTATGATAAACTCAAATACTTTTAGGAGTTTTTTTTTCTTTGTTTAGAGTAAATTTTAAACTGGTTTCTGTTATTTATTGGAAATAAATTTAAGGCTTAAAGGGAGAATGCAACCTAATTACAAGTGATTTTTTTATCGATTCCTTATCGTTTAAATAGGTCTAATCCATCGATAAAAAGTTTACAATACAAATATTAAACTAGAAATAAATTTAAAACTTACCCTGAAAATAGGCTTAGCGGGATTCATGGAGATCCTGAATTGCGTCCGTGTAAGGTTTAGCGACCAATGAGCAAAGGCCCGTCGTTCACGCGAGATCTCCACGAGACTTACAGTCGCGTGCGATTGGTCGCTAGACCTTACATGCGAGGAAAACAGGACCTCCATGAATTCCACTAAGCCTATTTTCAGGGTAAATTTTGAATTTCTAGTTTAATATTTGTTTGTAAATTTTTTCAGTAGTGGATTAGGCCTACTTAACCAATAAGGAATCGATAAAAAATCACTTGTTGTTAGGTTGCATTCTCCCTTTAAGGAATTTGTGTTTTGAGATTCATAGAATTCGAGGAATATATTTTTAAAATTAATATTAATGTCCTAATTAATATATTATTAAATAAAGAATTAGGTTTAAATTACTTTAATTTAATAATAATATTTATTATTTTAACTTTTTAATTAATCGCATTTTAATAATTTTAAAGAGATGCCTTTTTAGATAGATTTCAAATTTTTAATTCATATCCCAAAAAATAGTTTTCCTAAATGCTAGTTAATCATTAATGGCATTGCAATAATATTTCATCTTTGATATTAATATTTTATCCTAGAAATATTTTTTTATACCGGTGTTGAATATCCTCCACTCTGTTACACTATTTGCATCCTTGGAAAGCCTCTAACCTTTTATATAAAAGCCTATTTTACTATTAGTATTTATATCCTTTTCAATAATAATAATATATGTGCACGTATATTGCATATGATTTGTCTGTTGTATGTTATTGAATAATCCTATATATATGGTATTAGGCTTCGCGTTTCCGGCTCAAAAGGCGGAAAACTATCTCGATACAATGTTTGTCCCTTGTTTTTTCCCTTAGGGACTCGTATACGAACGACTCCCTTATCCCCCAAAAACTTCCATCGTGCATTCTCGTATCGATTTCATCGATTGAATCGCATTTCCAGTTATATACATTTTTTTTTTGGTGGGGCTCGAGCAAAAACGCGTTCGGCAGGTGGCCCTGATGTCGATCTCTCCACGCGTTTGTTTTCCCCCGTCTCCCTCCGTTTGATAAAAAAAAAAATCTCCCCAATGTTGTCTCTAAGAGTATATTGGTCTAACCATAAAAGAATCCCTTTTCTCTTCGACGTTAGCTATATAGAGTCCGAACCAATTTTGAATTTTCTCCTCCTGTGAAAGGTATTCTTCCTTTAATCTCTGATTTTGTTGCTTAGAGTTAGAAGAAGTGATAACTGTGTACGCGTTGAAAATTCAAAATGATTCTTACAATATATAGTTTTCTTAGCTTTCTAAATCCAGAATTCCCGAAGTAGGTCTTGTAGTATATTGGACAGGAAAGGAAAAGTTGTTTGATGTATCTCGTTCTCGTATCAAAGCAAACAAAATTCCGATCCATGTTTTTGACAATTTCGATTTTTTTTTTTTTTTTTTTTTTTTTTTTTTTTTTGTTATTTATCTTGCTCAGATTGTAGACCTAAATGTGGTAGTCTATTACATAATCTATAATTTATTCGATCTAGATTTTATTACATGGGGAAACGCGATACTGCAGGATCTCTTAGTTTCTAACGTAATTGCTGAGATTTGTGAATATTTCTTCGAAATGGTGTTACACATGGAGGTTAAGATCATAGCTTATATGGTGCGCTTGCTATACTGCAATTCATTCTTTCAAATCTCTCAAGGGAGCTGTAAGAAAATAAATTCGCTTCACATGCGCTATAATGCTAATTTTATCCCTCGCCATTCCCTCCATAGAAATTATTAAGTATTTTTATCTGAGCCTGTATATGCTTAGGAAGCCTTTCACAATTCACTGTAAAAGACTCCACGAATCTTTTGCTTGGTTTTAATTATTGGTCTTAAATAGCAACCCTTTTTCATATAGTGGATAGGTATGATCAAGAATCCATTCAGGTTCCATAAGAATATGGGAGCATAGCTTTAGCCTCTGGTACCATCCTCCCAAACTTTGTAACAAAAGTTCGTGTGCAATTTTCGCAACATTTGTACGCTTAGATCTTTTTTCGGTCGGCTCCATTTTTATTACCCAAAATATTATGTCAAGGTCGTTATTGGCGCGGGTTAATAATATATGTCAGGAGCGATTTACTTGAAAAATCGATTCGAAGCAGACGAACTTTTTCTACAAAGTTTGGGAGGATGGTTATTGAATCGCGGCCCTCCCATATTCTTATGGAGCCTGAATGTATTCTTGGTGATGATTAAATATCTCTTTTTGTTTGTCCAACAAAAATAGATTGAAACTTCTAGTTGACAATAAATAATTATAAAATCCCCTAGTCTCCTGTAAAAGTGTTCCAACGTTAGTGCTTCGGTGCCCAAAGAGAAGCGACCGCGAAGGGGCAAAATTTAACGTTAATATCCCATAGAACTTTGAATTATTTTTTCTATTACATTGGTTCACTGGTGTTAAAACCAAATACGTTTTACACAATGAAACTTTAAATTGTAATTTAAAACATTTGTGGCCAAGAAAAAGGACCACCCCCAGAAAATTAACTTGTTCATAGAGTAAGTTTTTCATGAACTGTTCGCTTTTATCCTCTCTTCAGTAAAAGTAAAAAATATATATTAATTTTTAAGTTGAGATATAACGTCATTGGATTATTTACCCCTAAAATGTATTCGAATTAATGAAACATTCGCTTAATAATCGAATATAAAAATAAACTAATTAAATAGTTTCAGTTTATTAATTCGGCCGTCTAATTTCGCGTTGAAAACTGTATTAAAAATAGGAAAATTATCGCGGCAGCGTTTCGAGAACTAGTCAAATTCCTAATTTATATTCCAGCATCGCCTTTTGAAATTACTGTTCATTATCGGCGCTCTGTGTTAATTTTACAGTTAATTATATTGATAATTCGAGAAAAGCCTGCTTTTCAAATATATATAAATTTTCAAATATATATATCTATATATTTCTAGTTTCAGGAAAGTAAAATTTTATTAATTTAACGGCGTTCCTTATAGGAATCAACAAGCGCCAACCAAATATCCGTATATAATGGTGTAAGGAGTAATAGTTATATATCTATATATATATACTTCATTTGGGGATATAGACGAAATGATTAATTTAGAAAACGGATCCCGATCGCCATTCCGTAAATGGGGAAATTTATAAATTTAGTAAACCTTTCCCCCTCACTCATTTATGCTTGGCGTTGCGAGAGAGAGAGAGAGAGAACCTTTTCCTCGATGTTTGCGGCGAGATAAAAGAGATTCCGATAGAATCTTAACAATTCTATTGAGAATTTCTCAATAGAAGCTCGTGGTTAACGCTACCTAACCCCCTTTCTCTCTCTCTCTTAGGTCTATACCTTTCAGCCCCCGCTTTCCCTTTTCCTCTTTCTCTCTCTCTTAAAATTGACTGCGTGAGAAACGCTCCGTAACCGTTTGCAGATAACCAATAGAACGTGAAAAGGCTTAACTGCCTTTTCGCGGTTTTGCTATCCGTTTTACTGCTCGATCGACGCACCTCGTGGCTTCTCTTTTCTCGCTCTCTATCGCTTTTCGAGCTATATCTAGTGATGATGCTATTTTCCATATATGTTTATATATCTACCAATACTACCTTTTTCTTTATAGTGAAACCCTAAATCATACGCTCCGAAAGCAACTATTTTACACACGCGTTTCTTCTGAATTCAGAAATAGTTCGTTTTTTAAGCGAACATGTATTGTGTCTACATAGGTCTAGATTTTATACGTGTATACTTCTATATGTAAGCTAACTCTAGAGGATTAATGGGAGTCTAGATTTGTACGCGCTGTAACCTTAATTTTCATTTTATTATAGGTTAGGAATCATTCTTAAATAGTTTGATTTGAGAAATATTAAGTTAGATATTCATTTTTATCGTTACTCACGAAAATATTTGAAATCTCGCCAATGCTGTACGGTTTAATATCGGAATTAAGCGCACGCTTCTCGCGCGATGATTGGCCATTGGTATAGTTTTCTCGTTTTTTCAAGAGTAAATTAAAAATATATGTCTAACTTAATATTTGTTTGAATTTTATCGACATAAAAAAATGAAGGAATATATGAAAAATATTTATTGTTAGGCTTCAATCAAACTTCAGTGGAACTTAACTGTTTCATAAGTAGCTCTTTTAAGGTGCAGTTAACTATTTTTTATTAAATTTTCGAAGCATGGAAGAGAATACATTTTTGAGTTTCAAGCACCATTGGCTTTACTTCTATAGCTACAGGATATAAAAAGTATATTTTACGCTAGCTAAAATTGTCTTATAACGAAATGACTTTGCCCAACCAGTCTTCCTTGAATTTTATATTTTTGGAACTCGGTATAAAATCATTCTAGCTGTTGGGGTAGTTGAATTTTTTTTCCCCTCGAAGGCCGCGGTGCTGTTTGTAATTTCCGCTATATACAAATGAAGTGATTTCCATCCAGAGCAGCCACCGCTTGGCGTTGTTTTTTTATATTTTACTTTTTCTAGTTATTTTTTCAAAATTGTAACATTCTTTAACGCCACCAAAGCGAAAACATTTTCTATTTAAAAAATATCTTTATCTCCAAGTATATAATGTAAACGTTTTAGTATGTAGTAATCTTATACAGAGATGCATTTCTCAAAAAATACATATTCCTATATATTTAATTATATCAGAAGCCGATGAAACCCTCCTTTGAAATCTACTACTCCAATGTTCGATATAGCGCTCCTCTCTGTATGGGTAAAATTCCCAATTTTACGAGTTAGAAGGGGTCCTATTTCATCCCCCCTGTCTACGGAAAATTGGAAATTCTCGCTCTCTCCACAAACGACAACTTTTTTGGACGAACTCCAAGGCTGCTAGAGATATTCGCTCGACGAAAACATCTACCGTTAGGAGGCGTACGGATCGCGCCTTTTGAGAATAACCCATACAGAGAGGGGTAGACAAGACCCGGGAGTAATAGACTTCAAAGGAGGGTTTCATCTGCTTCTGATTATATTTAAAAGCATTAGCTAGCCTAATTACGCGTATTTACTAAATGTTGTCTATATTTATATATGAATTCCTGCTGAAACTAATAACAAATTGCTGCGAAAGTTTTGCAGCAACATCTGGGTATATTTTCCAGATAATTTGAATTCCTTAATTCTAAAAATTTGCTATTTAAAAATTTGGAAATTAACAAAAACTAAATATTCCTTTCACTAAAAGCCGGTGTATATCAGGATGAAATATATAAAGTAATTAAAATATTTGCTTGACGCGTTCTAAAACTTTAAAATCATGAAGTTCTCTTTTAAAATATAAAGACAACTCGAAACTTTTGTAAATACGTCACTCCCGAAGGTAGACACCCCTGAGCTGAGTGTCCAAGCTTTGCGGGTTCGACCTTCCTAGCATTTATACTTCGTAATAACGTGTGTCCTTTTATTAAAGTAGTTTTCAAGCTAGCGAAAATCTGAGGTGAATTTATACACCGTGTTCAAAGATAGGAAAGAAAATAGTTATGGAAAACTCTTCATGTACAGCCCCTTTCCTTAACGCGTGACAAGTCCGCCTATAATTAGGAAACATTTTTGAATTAGTCGGCTTGTTGACACCATAGGGAGATTATTTCGTATTAACCGGGATTATACTTAGTCCTGAGCGAAAGAGAGAGATAGACAGAGGGAGAGAAGAACTAGGCATAGAGGAGACAATAAACGAAATCCGTTCCTCCGCACATAAAAGTTATAGAAGGATGTCTTTCCCATATATACACATCCTTGATGAATTGTTCCCGAGTCGGTTTCACTTTTCACACACACACATACACACAGAGACTATATGTCCTTTCTTACCCACACGCACGCAAAATAAAGCCTCGTTCGCGCGTGATAGTCGGGATTCATTTGGACTCTTTCATTTTGTAACGTACGAATTATTCCGTAGAAGGACCCACAACGATAGTCTCAAAATTACCAGTCCGCAGGCTTGTGTAACACTAAGCTGTAGTTTTAATCCTTTATTATTCAGTGAACTTGGCAGTGTTCTAGGTTGTGGGCCGATCATCAAGCGTAATGAGATTTCAGTTTTCCAAATTTTGGTGTTTGAACCGAACTATGACTTCTTATATTGTTTTGTTATAATTGTTTCTAAATTATTTTAGAAGGCGTACGTTTGAACGAAGCTTTAACACGTACCTAAGGCTACAATGAATATGCATTGACGAGATTATCTTGTCCAGGACTTATACCCACTCATTCTCTCGGGACGGGTATGTCCGTCCCACAACCGAACCCCCCTTATTTTTACGTACTCGTATTATCATCCTCTTCGTTAATTTCGTTCGCGGTGACCCATTGAATGAAAGCGAGAAGTGTGGGAAGTGACATTTCGTTAAGCCTTGGTTGTATTATAAAACCACCATTTCGTCTTTATATAATACATTAATCTTCATTCAACGCGAATAGACTATATCATAATAATCTTGGCAAAAGACGCGGGTTCTCGCCGCGACTTGGGGTTTCTCGTTTTCTCCCATCTCCCCAAACTCATCCCAAGGTTTTATCAGTTTTAGCGTAGTTTTAGTTAAACGCGAATGAATATACGTTGTCGAGTCTTTCAACCCTCTCGAAAACAAGGCTGTATGTATTTATGGGGAAACGAAAAACGTATATGTACGAAAACTAGTTATCACTCCGCGAACCTATTCTATTTTTCCGTTATATCTGAGGGATTAAGAAGGGGGAAATTCGGTAAGCCTCTGCTTTCCGATTATATGAAGAAACATGGTGATTTTTTTGTCGAGTGAGCGTGCTTTTTTGATTAATGATAACCGTTATATTATATATATAAACCCGCGCTAACTGTGATATTCAATATTTAAAGAGTAGGGATTTTTCAGCTACAATCATTTCAGTATGATTCAGGCTTTAGTTTCAGTGGGTGTGATGCTAAAATACACTTTATTTGGCTAGAACTTATGATTAAAAGTTATCTATTTATATAATTAAACTTTCAAAAGCGGTTTACATTGACGGGTAAAGTGTAGGCGGATTGATACATAATGTTAAACGCGAGGTAATAAGTATATTTTGATAATTATTCATTAAAGCTATGAAAAGGCGTATTTTTCATGAGTTCCAAATGGAATTTGAGTATAAATTTTGGAAAGATCGTTAAAATATATTTACATAATATAAAAATTACCTTAACAATGAAAAAATTTAATTTATATTCAACCTCTTTTGAAATTCAGAAAGATGATCGCGTGATTGTATATCCAATTTAAACAGTTGATTCTTGAGATCACTCTGCTTACGAGCTAGTTCTTCCGTGAAATAACACCCAGAAAGTTATACTTTACATTTTAAACTTACATTCTTAACACATTCTAACTCAAAGAGAGAGAGAAAAAATATTTAAATCAAATTTTAGCATTTAATTTTGAATATGGCTTTTAAAAAGTAAATGAAAATACACGGTAACGTCCTCACTTTAACACTAGTAAAGTAAGCCTTATTATTTTTAATTGAAAACATTTTATTTCCAACTTATAAAAATTAACATTCGACCAATAACCACTCGTAATATTAATTCCAAACTCCACCTAAACCTATAATATCCGTAATTATATCATGGGTTTCATCTTAAAAAGTAAATTTTCCTTTATTTAAAGACGTATAGGTACTGTTATTATTCGGCGAAATCTGTTACTGAATTTGATTATATCTTTACTTCCCCTTATATACTGGAGTTCAGAGATTGTTCATTTTTGCTGTCTACGTATAATTCCTCGGTTTTATAAAGTATGTAGACCTTTACGTGGAAAATGAATCTCCTCTATGCGTAGCTCTTTCTCTTTCCGCGTTTTAATAAAAAATGGAATTTTCTTTTTTGCACCGTTGCGATGGAATAATATAGAAGGGGGATATATTAAATCTTTGCGCTAGCTGCAAAACTGTTACCTTGTTTTTTTTATAGTTTTTTGAAGAAAAAAGGGTTTATATTGCGGGGATTTTTGGAAGATGGGAATAACGGAATAACGTGTTAAAATATATATCTAGTTTAGGTTTATGATGTAAGTCTTGGCACTGATGTATGATATTTTTAGTTTATTTTAAATTTTATTCAAGCAAGTTTTATTTATGTATTATTATATAGATGGTCATAGAGCCGTTTCTATGATGGGCTATTTTATTATTTCGTTTATCTTTTTTTCTGTGGGACGGTCGAGTTTGCATATATCAGGCTGAAGGTTTAATTCGAATATTTTTTCCAATTTTATATCTGACATTTTTAAATATAGTTAAATAGAAAATTTATTTATTATAACAAAGAAATTTATATCTAAAATGTTTCTAGAAACGTCTGGTTTATTAACGAGAAACCATTAATTTTCCGTACACCTGAAATACAATAGGCAATGATTGATAAACAAAATTAAATTATATTTTAACGAAATGCTCGTGACTTTTGATTTCGTTGTAAAACATTATTTTTTAATTTTTATTTTTTTAAATTATAAAATCATGAGCATCCGCAAATACATTTACCAATTTAACTTTTTATTAATTTTACACTCTCTTTATACTTTCTATTAATAGAATAGTTGTTCTTAATTAAAACACACGATCTAAAGTACATGGCCCGATTTAATTAAGAAAACCGTTCGTATTAAATTAATATATTTTTAATTTTTTAATTTTTTTTTTAAATCGGAAATTAAAATTCTCTTATCACTTTTGATTTTAATTCTTTCCCGATTTAGAAAGAAATATTGAGCTAAGATTCTATTTTCAGTAATTGCGTACTGAATATTTTCAGAATTTAATTAAAAATGGAGGATCTGTCTTTAAATGAAAGGCGATTTTTTTTTTTTTTCTTTTTTCTTAAACGAATGAAGCCTCGAGATTTTTAATGCAGCGAATAATCGAGTGTTAAGAATGTTAAAACTGATCGCCTTTCCCGCCCTTAGCACGTGATTAAATAATTTTCTAGGGTGTATATAAATATAAACCTTAGTGGGTGTGTAATATGTTTCTCTGGAGTTAATTACTTCATTTTAGAGGTTATTATTTATACATTAAGTTAGAGGGCCAAGTCATCAGGCGACTTAGATAGATCAGATGAAAATCGCCAAACTTATAATCAATCAAACTAATTAACGAGTTAGTAACATTTTTAATTACGTATATATTAACTTATAAATTAGTTTTAACTTGTATTAGGAAAGTAAGATTAACTGAGCATCTTACAATATTTTTATTTGTGGATTAGGCCTATTTTAACGATAATTAATCTATAAAAAATCCTGTATTCTCTAACTTCTTTTTCCATTCTAAAGTAATTGCTCTTTTTTGATGATTATCATACGTTCCCGCCAAATTTAAATTTAAAGAATGCGTTAACAATCACTGAATTTTCTTTTACATACTATCTTAACGTTAATAATGAATTTGCTCTCCTTTCTTAGCCCTAGCTGGCTGGATTCTTCCTTTTTATTCGCTTCTTATATTCAGATTAATGTATCCACGGCCGTTCTTTGAAAGAGATTAGAAAAAGGCGCCGCTTCCGAAAATTCTCTATACCCATTCTTCCTCGTGTTTCGAGAGCCTCTGCCCAGCGTCTTACCCCTATCGCCACGTTTCCCCTCGTAACGCAACGGTCGTGGAGCCACTGGCTTTAAAATCTAGTTTTCTAACGCTGATATTACGCGGGTGGAAAAAAAAGGGGTGAGATTGGGGAATGGAGTTGAAACAACGAGGTTTTCGGCGGGGATTACATTAGATCGCTTTTAAAAATGATACTTTATCATTTTTACTTTGTTGATGGCTTTACTGGCTTTTCCGGCTAGGCTCTCGTAGCTAGTAGCTATATGTTCTCGTATTAAAATCTTTACGCTTCTTTTTCAACTATACTACCACCCGCGAAAGAGCCAATCGGATATTGGAGGGATCACTTGGTTTCGCGCCAAACCTAATAAAATGGTGATCTTGTAGATTATGCATGAGGTTTCCAGAGACTTTTTGTTACAGCTTTTCGCTGTAAATTAGAATTTTCAAAAATACTTTTTTTTTTTATTTTTACTTTCAAGTTGCAGCAACTTGGTATTAAGCGTGTTACCACTCAGATTTGATGATTTAAAAACTAAATTAACTTGAATTATTGTTTATTTTATTAAATGGAAACAAGCCTGTAATTAAGTATAGATTACTAGACTGAAAACGTTAACAGATTTGTAATCTTTAAATATGCATGAAAATATTATTCATTCTCCCCAAAGGTTTAGTATCTTAATTCTACAGTTAATTGACAAAAGTGGTGAAATTCGGCTTGAATAAATTTCAGATTGAAATAGTCCATTCCAGACCTTAAGTAGATTTCGTTCGCCTCTCATTTCCATAGATTTCATAAATCCAAAACCGTTTAGAATGATCAAATAGACTATTCGAGATATTGAATGTTTTGATCAAAGATCTGCGCGGGTGACCCCGAAATTTTATAATTTGACCTTTCCAACACGGTTCAAAACTGGTTCAAAGTCTCTATAGTGTAAACGCAGCTTATGTCCGTGGACACTTTGACCTCATGGCTGCGAAATGGTAAATTGCCGACTTCCCCTTTGAAAAAGTCTGAAATTTCTTCGAAATGGATTTAGGCTTAGCGAGACTTGTTCGCAAATTTGATAATTAACTATAAATTAATAGTTTATTATCCATTTTCATTTTTAAATAGTGAATCCCTTTCAGTTAAATTTTTAACGATAACTAAACCTTGCTTAAAGGGAGGATGCAACCTAAGAACAAGTGATTTTTTATCGATTCCTTATCGTTTAAATAGGCCTAATCCACTATTTAAAATTTTTTCAAACAAATATTAAACTAGAAATAAATTTAACACTTACCCTGAAAATAGGCTTAGTGGGATTCATGGAGCTCCTGATTTCCTCGCGTGTAAGGTCTAGCGACCAATCGCACGCGACGTAAGTCTAGTGGAGATCTCGCGTGAACGACGGGCCTTTGCTCATTGGTCGCTAAACCTTACACGGACGCAATTCAGGATCTCCATCAATCCCGCTAAGCCTATTTTCAGGGTAAGTTTTAAATTTATTTCTAGTTTAATATTTTTATTGTAAACTTTTTATCGGTGGATTAGGCCTATTTAAACGATAAGGAATCGATAAAAAAATCACTTGTAATTAGGTTGCATTCTCCCTTTAAAATCTACCATATAAGTTCATCCAGTAAATTTGAAGTTACGCGGTATATACTTCAAAAACCAGACTAAACTTTATTTTTTAATTAAAATTAAAATTTAAAACAATGTATCCTAAACCAAAGCTTTTGAAAGAACATAGAAAATGTAAAAACTATAAGAGAGCACTCTAAAAGTAAAATCTTTTGTATTTCCCCACGTGAATTTGTACCGGTACAACCAAAAACTAGAAGATATATATTCTCTCATTTTTGTCACCGAAATTACAAGTGTGATCTATACTCGCGATCATTGCTACTCTAGACTTGTTCGAAAAACTGAAAAACGACTACCAGCCTCGAGCACTGGTCTAGAGTAACAGTGACAACGGGTTCAAAGCGTAAAAGGTAGAAGAAGCGGGGTTGAAAGAAGAACGAGAGAGGGGAAAGAGGACGCTTCAGCCGATGATATAAAATCAGATTACGGACTATCCGGGACCGGTAAAAATACCTTCTTGCAAGGAGTCAACCAACGCCTAATGGCTTATACTCCAGATTGGATTTTCGCTGTTGTTCCGGGTTCTACTGAAGCGCGGGAGGACATTATAGAATCTCTAGCCCGTTATTTACAGAATGACCCCATCCCCCGCCAGCCACGCTTGGGATTATTTCGGCTTCTAACTTTGGGAATTTTAAATAAGTATGAGAAGGTTTTTCTCCATTCTCTTGTTATAATCAAAAGTATACGGAAAATGCGTGGGAATAAGGGGGGATACCGCTTATCCTGGTCGCTAACCTATCTGGTTTCGAGAGGAGAAAGAGGAACTTGTCGAAACAAGTTGCTTTTATTTGATAAGGAATCATTAAGAATACTCGGAAGTGTACTCCTTAATTTTTAATGGGTTTTTCTTTATATAAGCGTAAAAACTTTAGTTTTTAAAAATATATTTTCAGTTTCCTGTGATTTTTGTTGCTTCAAACGCGTAAAAGTTTTGGAAAACAAACTATAGAGCCAATAAAATCACGGAAAATGGAAATATTTTTGTGGACGGAAAAGATTTAATCTAGGACTCTTGACAATGGACACATATCTTAATACATAAAGAGGGATAACAAATACTGGCATTTCTAAGCGTCCTCTAACGGAAAACGGTTACAAATTTAGTAACCAACAAAACCTTGCGCGTCAGCGTAGTCTTTACGAATAACATCCACGCACCTGTTAACGTATTGGTGTCCATTGTTAATGGATTCCGTATTTCTTATAACTTTATGCTTATTTTAAAACTTAATCCCGTTTATTTAGACTAAGCCCAAAACCACACCATTAGGAATTTTCCGTTTTCGTTTAGTCAAGAACGAAAAATCTAGTTATTCGGGAATTTTACCACTTTTATCCTCCTTTCTCTAAATGGTTCCATCGCGAATATACATTGATGTAGAATTTTCAACACGGGGGCTATCAATGCAACGGCTTAAGAAACCAATCACTGAGATATTACGCCATTATAGCTTTCTACATTTTGAAAACTCTTAAAATTGTTTTCCGTCTCCCCTTTCTCGCGCAATCGGAAAAAGTGGAACCTTTCGATGGTGGCGAGGAGGAAATATATTCGGGTTTCGTGCGCGTCGCCACTAACTGTTCTTTCTCGCTTCTTTCTCGGGTAATAAATCCCCCAATCCTAAGAGAAAGGGTTCCAAAAATACTGGGTCTTTCTCTATCTCTCTCTCTCTTTTAAAACTCGGGCGTTTTAGTGCGCAGTACGCCGAG
This sequence comes from Odiellus spinosus, assembly GCA_963920705.1. Classification (NCBI taxonomy): domain Eukaryota; kingdom Metazoa; phylum Arthropoda; class Arachnida; order Opiliones; family Phalangiidae; genus Odiellus; species Odiellus spinosus. The sequence continues at coordinate 17,757,747 of OY987228.1, read as the reverse complement.
TTAATCCCCGTTATATACTTTACCACGGTATAGTGTTAAACCTATAAGACATTTTTGCGCGACCATCGTGGCCTGGGTTCGTATATTTTTAAGTATAAAGTCTATATTATATTCCGAGAGGGCGTAATGAGATTTATTGTTATGTCTCGCGAGTCACTGAAATCACGGGGGCGCTTTTATGGTATAGAAATGATTTTTAGCGCGGTCGTGATTAGTTTTCTAAGCAATTTTTACCCTCTCTGTGGATGAGAACGGTTTATTAGTCCGCGTCAGCTTTCGTTAGAGCTGCAAACCTCTCTAGTACAAAATTATATAGTTTTCCCTATACAGAGTATCACCAATAGGACCCGAGACCGTCCTTCTTTCTCCCTCAACCCTTAAATTTTGCTCCCTGACTCTGCTGCGGTGTATAGCGTTTTCTTTTCTCGATACGGACAAAGTTAAAACCTTAGAAAGAACCTAAATTCCCTTAGAAAATCGCTTTTCTGAGCGAATTTAAGTTGATTCTAAGGTTATAACGTATATAATCGTTCGCGACTCTTTTCCCAATCTTCCTATACGTAGTATTTCCTATGATTTCGAAACAACCGAGTTAAATACGGGGATGGTGTAAATTCACCATTGACTTCTTTTCTTACTCCCCGCCTTTCCTTGTATTCGTTATAAGCCAGTGCACGAACTACAGCTGCTAGACGATATATGTTGGCATGTTGCAGCCAACGCGTACGAAGCTTTTATTATATCTCAATATTCTAAACGGGCTGTATCATTTACCCCGCAATATTACTTCATTGATTGAAGTTCTTCGAACAAGAGCGCGTCTGTATCGTCTCCGACTTTCGATACATTGGGAAACCCTTCCTCCTTTCGAGAGAGATTCGCAACTACTACTATATTTCTACGTTGTTTAACATTGCTTAACAATCCGCCTCAACTTCCGGTATTTTGCAAACTCTTGAACGGAAGAATATCGGTTCGCGTTTGGGTAACATTGCGGCACGCGCTCGTTGTAACGGGCCTCGCCCTTTTACTTCTACTCTTCCGACTATGCCTATTTCCTCTCTTTCTATTTTATATAATATTCCAGGCTTTTCCTATCGGTTCCCCCATTCACCCACCCTTTTTGCCCCACCTCCCTCTTGGTCGCTCTTCCGCCGTATCGGTTATGGGCATTAGAGCTACACGACACCGAAAGATGAAATAGATGGGGATTCTATTTCTACGAGCTTCTCTTCTATATATGGAATATATATGTGTATATTTTCTATATTGCCAACCCTCTCTCTTTCTCCCTCGCGCTTTCTCGCTACAACGACGCCTTTTGCTACCAAGACTCGTTTCCTCACCCTTTTTGTACCACGGATCCGTTCGAACTATATTTATTAGATTTTTCGCCGCCACTATTCCGTTTTTTTCACGAAAAACCAACAAACAGATTGAATTTTCAATGTTTTTGGAAGTTTAATTTGAACCTTCTAGGGAAGTTAGAATTTCCTGTTTCGTGCAACTGTGTGAAAAAATTGGAACACTTCCTATATTCTGGAGTTTCGTTTTTTTTTCGTCTAACGAATACGGGGATTGCATGGCGGAGATTTTAAGGCTCTCCGAGTTTTAAAGTTATTAACTGGTGGTATTTCCCAAATATAATATAATTGTAATGCGTAATTATTAAGAATATCACTTTCTGGGCTCGCGAAACCTTTTAATTCTCACACCCACGCATAAATCAATTAAAACGAAAGTAATAACATGCAATGGTGGTATTTTCTATTTAAAATCTACACAGACAAAACGACCTATATAATCTAAACGTCAGACGTAAATTTTTTTTTTTTTTGAAACACGTAAAAAGTTGGACATGAATTTGCCAATTGAGTGAAGACGGGCAACATGTTTTGACTTAAAGTATGTAGAAGGAACTATAACGGTACATGTGTCTTTTGTAGACTTGGCGGAAGTTATGAAACAGTTCATATTTTTCACCCAAAGTTTCAAGGTTCTTTAGAGCATGTTGTCAATTTTGAGTTTAATCGTGATTTAAACAATGCTCATTTCGATGTTCTGGTGCGAACGGATTTCTCTTTATAGCTTTTAACATAACGCTCTCTATCCTATTGGAAGATGATAGCGACGGAGTGGGAGAGTAGGGATAGGGGTGACTGGGTGGGGCGGAAGATACGGGGGGTGGGGAAGGGGTCGGAAATCTGGCCAAATTTATGAGTCAATCCCGAACTCCCCCGATTGCGAGAATCAATATCTGAAAACACTTATAAGCGTGCGTGCTCATCCGCGTACCCTTTTGCCTTGGAAACGAGCGTTACTTAGAAACTGGGCGGATCGGCCTTTTTTTTTTCTTCATTCTTTATACTATCGGCGCGTAAAAATGTACTCGTAACCTCGAAGGAATACACGACGAAATGCCCGTGATTTCTCATCCTCGGTATACGCGAGGTATGTAGATTTTTCAAAGAATACGTCTAGTGAACTTGGAAAATTTTTGGATGATCGCGGATTTGAATATGGGTCAATGAGTTACTTAAAATTAGACCATAAAGAAAAACATATGTATAGTATATGTTTCACAAGCTGAAACCTAAATTCACAACTTAGTGTTATCTGCGCAGGCGCCAGCTGAGAAGCTGTTAGTGAGTGTAAGTTCCAACTTTTTCCATATTATGTAGCAATAGGGTCTAGAATTGGCGGGGGAATCATGCGTGATTAGACTGTACAACCCAGGGTCTCTTTACTCGGGTTTACAATATAGGAGGAAGAGTTTCGAAATATTCCCCTCTATTTAAGTCGCAAAACGGCGATTTTGAACACCAGATCCTAAAATCTCTAGTTCAGGTTTTTATTTAAACTTTTCTTTGGTCAGATGTTGTATATACAACTTGCGAAAGCGTTGTTATGCACGTAATTCTTGGCAAATTTGATTAAGTTCTAGTTACTTAATCTCGGTTTAATTATATCGGTGCAGTGTCTGTGAAAGTTAATCATTTACAACTCATTCTTTATCTCTTACTCATCCCTCGCCCGAAATCGCACCCCTTTTTTTTTAAATCTCATCAATTATAACGGTTGAATTGTGACGTTTTTGGTCTAATACTAATTAATAGCCCAACATTCATGGCTTTTTTTAGTTGTAATTGCGAATAGCAGCGGCGATCGTAACGAAACTAACGATACGCAACGATGATGGGAGAGAGAGTTGGTTCTTGTTTTTTTTTTTTCTTTCTCGCTCTGTATCCCCGTCAGCCCCGATGGCCCCATTAGTGGGACGTGGGTTTGAGCGAGGAATTTATTTGCGCAAGCGAGGGGAGAGAGGGTGGGTCAAGTATTAATGGTATTTGGCCATCAAAGAAGCGTGATCTATAGCGTAACAGAGTGTAGAAGGCTCTCTCTTCTCTCGCGCGCGCGGGCAGAAGGATTCGAACGTTCTCTCTTTCTCTCGGATTATAGATTGCGGTTGATCGGCTCTCCTTTTTCCTTCGTGCAGGGCCATGATGCACCACCAGCCTCTAACTCAGACTCGCGCATCTGGCTTGGTTTTTTTTTTTTTTTTTTTTTTTTTTTTTACACAGCCTGATGAGCCACCATCCTTATTGGGAAGAAACTAAGGGCGAAGGGTAAAAGATGGGAGGGAAAAAAGGGATGGAAGAGGGGTCCGCAAATTGATGGCGTCTATAAGGAGGAGGGACCCGTGGAGAAAGAAAAAAGATCTCGATAAGACAATGAGAATGGTTGATCGTATTAGTGACCCCGGATCTTACCCCTATCATCTCCATCTCCTCCCGAAATGCTCTTCTTCTTCGCAGTCCTTCTCCTCTTTTTCTCTCTATCTCCATGGCCATTCGCGTAATTCCGATGGGTTAGGTAAAGGCGGTGCGTATGAGGCGATAGCTTCCGGTACAGAACCTATTCCATTTGTTCCCGGATGCGCCACGAATGGACCGCGTATTCTTTATCAAGCTTAGAAACACCGCAATTTCTCGTAAAAAACACCGGTTTTATCTGTATTTTGGTGTATAGTTGCAAGGATGCCACTAACTATATACTTGACGGTACTGTACCAGTTCGACTTATTGGAAGCAATGACTTATTGTTGGAGGAATGAGAAAAGGTTGCGAGGTTGGGTGATTGGTAAATATACTTTAATACGGCTTTGGAAGTATTGACTCGAATAAGTCGCACGCGCCGACAGTATAGGGATGGAGGATGTAGGAAATAAGGGGAGCGCAAATCCCGTGTCTTCTTAGCGCCCACTCTCCCCGGAGAACGTCCTATATTACCCCTTTTTCTCGTGCCTTCTCCGTACTCAGTCTAGCTAGTAGCAGTCAATGGCTATTTTGCCTAAAAAAAGTGGACGTACCGTTCGCGATTAGAACGACCGAACACGAGCGAAAAGGGACCGATACCTCAGATTCTTTTGTACCGATTTGGTTTCGGTATATATAGCGAGTGAAGTACCGGAATTTTATACACTCAAGACTCGAGTGTCGGCCCCTCGATTCGCGCCTATACTTTTGTAGTATCTAAGAGTAAATTCAAGTACATCACGTAGTACGTATCTTCAATGTAGCTCGGATATAAGCTGCATTTATTGTGTCACTATGAAAAAAATTGGATCATATACGTTTCTAGTCGGTGCAAGCTCCGGATAAATGAACTATAGTAGCCTTGCCATATCGTAATAGAACATTTGCTATTCGGTCAACAGTGTCACCATAAACACAGTTCTAAATATAATTTGCCTAAATCATGATGATAAAAACATAATCTGTGTTAACTATAGCGCATTAACTCTAAATTGTTCACGGAAATGTAGTTTAAGGTATGCAGTTTGTCTTTAAATGTTTAATATGATTGCTCGATTTAATCACGCGGTTAAATTAGATTAGAACTAATTACCAAACCTTACAAAGTGCACCGATAATTCTTGGATTATAGACTATATTTGATCGGATTAGCTTGATCAATTTAGATTAAATGTAAACCCGGATACTAAGACCTTCCATAAAATCACGAATGCATCTTTATATTTAAACCGATATCTAATATGAAATACGTAACTATTTAAAATCGTGGGACGCGACAAAGAGGTTTATTACTGTCATTCCCAATAAAATCTTTCGCGTCCAACCTACGAAATTAGCTTTACCTTCCTCCCTAAACCAAAATATATATACCGTTTCTTTACTTAATCCAATTAAAGATTTCTGGCAATCTAGGTAGAGAAAAAGGATTTTTTGATCTTAAGAGTTATAGCACGGTAGTGTCTAGGGGTTGGAGGCGTAGGAGAGATTTCTTATTAAAGGAAGGCGCAGTGTGGCTGGGCAGGAGGGTGGGCGAAGACGTCACGCGGTGGCGAAGTCGCCACTCAATCGCTTCCCCTTCTTTATAAATGTATTAAAGAGGCGCGAGACGACCCGGGGCCCTTTTCTTTTTCTTCTTCTTCTTCCTCTTCTATTCCTTCGCGAGAAGTTCGCGATGCGAAGTGGAATAATGTTTAAGGCACGAGGGGAGACGATTTCTAAGCTTCCAGTTAACAGATTTATTCCTCTTTTCCTTAACACCGAGTCATTCAATGTAATATCGTGGTTCGGGAGGAGAGAATCCGGGATTTCTTCTTTCCTCCGTCGCCAAGGAGGCCGAGGAGCAGCGGGGATGATGGGGAGGAAGGAAAAGAGGAGAAAAAGGAGGCGAACTTGGGTTATCGATCGGGGATGCCCTAATCGCCTGATCGATTAAAACGAAACTCCTTTTTGAAGACTTCTTCTTCTCCATTATATCGCTCTATCCCGACCTTCTCGTGTCCAATAACCTAGCCTTCTTCGGAGGCTTCGTATCACTTAGGGTATAGACACCGCCCTTTTCTTTGATGATTTTATTTTTCGTTAAATATAAAAAAAGTCCCCGCGGCGCGAACAACAGTAATAATCAGTGGGATTCGCCCATTTTAACTTTATGACAGTACAAAGGAATTCTAATATTTCTTGGGTCAATTCCCTGTGGGTGAGGTACTTATAAAGGCTGGGAAAATGATAGGTTAAAATCGGATGACGTTTGTCAGAGAACGACTGCGCAAGAAAAAGCACGTGTATATTTTCTTCTTCGCTCTATATATCGGCAACGAATAAATCTATTTATTTTGAACACGTCAATCCAGAAACTTATACAATTTTAATTGTATGAACAAAACTAAAAATATAATCCAATCGTCTTCGAAAAGATGGTGACAGTCTGACTTTACAAGTTCACTTCAGTAGCCCTTTAATATTGTAGGTTGTGGTAATAATTTTACTTTTGTTCATGATATATTTGCAAATAATCTAAATTCGATATTGATATTTTAAATAATATAGACGTCGCCACCAACTGAACTGTTACCAGTACTCAAAGTTAGTGACGTAACGTCGTTAGCTTTTAGTCATTTTGGTTTTATCTCTTTATTGGTTACCGGATGAAATGGAATCATATGGGGTACACTAGATTTTGCTGCTTATTTCTGTATGATCCTTTATTTCCAGCCCCTCTCTCCCGGCCGCACGATGGAACATTTTTTAAGGGTTTTGATTTATGATACAATTGGGAATTTTTTATGTCCCGACGGGGAATTGTGTGGATAAAAATGTATAAATAGCTGTCTTATTAGGGTATACGATGTATTTTTTTTTATTTTAAAATGAGGATAAGGTATTTTCTCTATGGAATTGGTTATGGATACTTTATCAGAGTGTTTATGACGTAAATAATGTCGAACTTGGCCTTATTTTACTACGCCATCTTTTAACCAACAAACACATTCCGAAACCCTATCGTAGTCTTGGTCTCTTAGTTTTGCTGTCAATTTCGTGGGTATAAGCAGTTATTATAATTATTGTTAATATGGAAATTTAATTATTTAGCAAAAGGGTGTGCTTCTTAAGCCTAGTTTCTCGCGTGATTCGTTGAACACTCGTTAGCGACGAAAATAGTCTATTAAAACTACTTGTGGATTCGATAGAAAATACCTTTAAGGTAATATTTCGCGCGTGTACACGCTACTATAGATTTCTAGATACAAAATTAATCAGCTTGCATCCAGCTTAAGTCACTCATTTTCAATATTCTCACACCATGTTATTTACATAGATTCTTCAATATTACGGGGAAGACCGGGAGCCGATATGACTCTATAGTATAATATGGGAACAATGCGATTATAATTTTATGTACATTTTAAATTTAAACTTTAAGAATTAATTTGCAGTCAAATTAAGAAGGAGAAATATAAGGTATTGTATTGAATAAATTAACTATATTGTGTATGTATATATTTTCGTAGTGATCTCTCAAGGTGATGTGTGACAATTGTAAAACGGATCAAGATTCCTTTGATCCTAATATATAATATACATAGTCTATATTTCATTTGGGACGAGCGTTCTAAGTTTCGCGCTGAATCCGCGTCTATCTTTAACGTTATTAGGTATCTTTAAAATACAATTTAGTTAAAAGGAAAACTCTAGCTGCTCGCTCTCGTCCTATGGGTCCTTTGGGGGCGTTATTTGGCGCCGCCTCTAACTAATAAACGGCAACAACGTTAATGAACTTTAGCTTCGGGGGCCCCCTTTTGATCAATGAGAATTCGCGGCTTTAAAAATTGAGTGACAAATTTTCTCTCTCTCTCGCTCTCCATCCTCCACGCATCCTAAACCCTTTTCTCTTCTAGCTTCATCTTCAAGCTGGTCTCTCTCTCTCTCTTTCTCTCTGTTAAAGCGGAAGTTTTAACTCGATTCTTTTCATCCCCCTCTTGCTAGGAACGTATCCCCATCCTCTAGCTCTCGTTCCTTAAATCAATAGCTAACAAGTTTCTCATCGAGAACAATTAGTGTCAATTAACGGAACTGGGCTCTCTACTAATCGAATCGTAGCATCCATTCGTTTTCCGGCGAGCCGAGCTTTAACGTTACAGACGCGCCACTATTTCCCCAAAGGTTACTTTCCTATATTTGTATATATATAAGGAAATTTTAAGAAAACGAAGAGAAGAAAATTGAGAAGGGATGTATGCAAAATTATTAGTCATTCCTTTATTCTATAGCAAATATTTCCATCGCTAACTGTATCATTCTCGTTTGAAGGGACCGTGAACACCGTTAATTTTTAATTAGAAAGTCACAAAACTATTTCTAGTTCCGCAACTTAGGTTAATTTATAATTCCTCGAACGCTCATTATATTGAAAAATTACCAAAGTAATGAAAGAAGCTTTTATTTGAATATTACAACTTTATTTTTGATATCTCTTAGCAACTGATGGGAGGCTATATCAAATAAAACAACCTGTTTCGTTACGTCAATATCCTTTCAACCTGACTTAATTGAATCAGTTCTAATACAAACCATATTAATTCTTGTGATTTACAAAATTACTTCAAGCTTTTTAAAAATTGATAAAGAGACAACAGCCGAGGGAAATCTACCCATATACGTATATAAAGTTTTCTCTTACTGCAGGACGTCTTTTGTTATATCCATATCATGTAGATGTAGATTTATAATCAGTTTCATTTCAACAAAGCTTAGTTATTGGTTAGTTCCCTGTTTATACTACAAAGTTGAAAACTTGAAACTCAAATATCATCTCTTATATTAATGTATTTTTCCGCTTGAATTTTCGTGATTTTCGCCAACCACTCTAAATAATTTTCAAAAATAAATAATTCAATCAGGATTCAGTTTTCCTTTAAATCTGTTCCGGATCTAGCCGAGTATCGATTTTTATATTCTCGAAATATTGCTTCGGGCCCGTAAAACCGTTTTTAATAAATTATACGCTGGTTTGGAAAGGGGAGGGGGGGGGGGGGAGAAGAGGTCGAGATAATTGAACGCTTGACGGTTTTATTCTTGGGGAAAATTCTCTCTGGTTCACTCTCTTTCTCTCAGATCCCCAAAAATTTTATTCTCTTTGAAGGTTTTGGGATGTAATAAAGAGCTGGATGCGAGGGCCGTGTTTAATATTCCATAGATCATTTTACACTTTTGGGGGGAAATTTTTAATCGTTTCGAGACTTAATTAATTTTTGGGGGTCGGCTTTTAAATATTTATTCTCTTATTAAAGCGTTAGCCTCTTAATTTTATTTAATTAAAAGAAGGGGTATTTTTCTTAACGAAGGTATATTGGTAGAAAATATATCGTGATTAAATGTAAGTTACTTTTAATTTGAAAGATTGCGCGTTTGGTTTCAATTGGAGGTGGAGGGTATTTAAAGGAAAAGTGAAGGTCCATGTTTTTAATTTGATATGTAGTGATAAAGATTTATTTTTAATTACGAATATTACGTCATCAAATAAAAATTATTGTATCGACATATCTTAACTTTAATTGTCTGCATTTTATTTTAAAGATATATTCAAATATTTATCTTTCGAACGATCAAAACTCATTTTTTGGCCAAAAATATGAATTTTATTTTCTTTCTTAATTATTATTGTAATTTCAATTATAATTTGAAATCATTATCTCTAATCAAAGTAATTAGATTAATTTAATTTTAGATGGCGATAATGTTTCGTAATATCAAAGATAAACCAATTTTAATAAAGAATATTATTAGTTTTAGCGTCCCTTTTAAATCTTTCCCCTTCTCGCTACTAGTTAGCTTGTAGAATGGCGGGAAAGCAACATGTGTCTTAAAGGTTGAATCACTTCATTGGCTACCACCCCCAAAAAACCCCTAACCTCCTCTCTTCTCTATGGTACACCTCCCGAGTCTCTATACCACCTTTTTTTATTCCGTTTGCCACTTTTGCGGGAAAGAGAGAGGTTTGCTCGCGCCCTCTGTCGCCCTTCTTCCTTATCGACCTACTTGCTCTCGCAGACTCTCTTACTGGTCTTGTCTGCTCTCTAGCATTCTCCTCAACACCCCTACACCTCTCTCCCTTCGACCAGAAAAAAAAGAGGATTGAAAAAAAGGAGAAGAGAGAAAAATACCCTAAGAGGATGTAGAGAGAAAGAGAGAGAAAAACCCGGAGGTAGAGATTCGTTTGGAAAAAAATAACCCTTTTTTTCTCTGGTTAGGGGAAGGATGTGTTACTTCTTTTTGACCTTACGGTCTCACTTTGTGGAAACATTTGATTTTTATTATTGAATATTATTTACGGAAACTATGCTTGATATTTTAATTCATGAGACTGATACTTCATGGTTTATACCTTAAAAATATTTTTGGCAGCATTTCGAGCACACACTTACTTTTCAATCCAGCTAACGTTAGCTGGCTTGAAAATTAAAGGCTTTTGAGGTATAAGCCATGAAGTATCAGTGTCATCAAGAATTCATTTATGTACCTAAGAATATGGTAGCAAAGATATTCTAAACTCATTCTCTCATGGAAAAAGTATATTAAATTAGATAACTATTGTGGTGAACGGTGAAAATATGCGCTAATCTTTTCATTTCTAATCTGATGGTTATTTGTTTTTATTCTTGGATTTGATGCGCATTACAGTCGATTTGGTTACTGAGGGAAGTGGGATTAAACCCCTGTTCACACTGTCCATCTTATTAAGTAGTTGATCCAATTAGCAAAGTGAAAGCAATGATTCATAAGGTACACGTGACGTATATTACAATAATAAAGGTTTAGCAACGACGTCTAAGCTGCGTACCGCGTACGGCAAAAGAGCTTTTGTTTAGCATGCAAACATAAAATCGGTATCATGCCCACGACAAAGCGCTCTCTCCAACAATACTCGTCTCTTGTCTGCGTACGTTTTTCTTAGCCTCACCGGTTTGACGTTTGTCATTTAATCGTCGTTTAGGAACGCAAACTTAAGATTTTTTAAGCCATAATCAAGGCGGCTTCCTCATTTTCTACGTGACGGTCTGTTAGTTATAGTTTGTTATTAGCTCTAGATCTCAAGCTTCGATCGAACGAGAACCATTGCCGTTTAAATCGTTCCAATTGCTATATTATGTTACTTATGATAGAGCCCAATAAATACCATTTATTAAGATATAATGCATTTAAAATCTAATTAAAAGCCTAAAGATGAGTGCAGCAAACCCTTTAAAGTCTAATTTTTTGAAATATATATCTCTATTTAAAAAACGTACGGTTGTTACAATCTTTTAATATCTTTCTTTGATAAGGTAATATTTTAAATCTTAACAGTTTAAATAAAAATCAGTAACATATTAGTGGTAGAAATAACGTCGCCGTATTGGCTTTGGAATCTAGTTTCTTCAACGTTATATTTATTAAGGTTTCCAAATATTTCCGCCCTCCGTAAAAAGCTTGCGACTTGTAAATAGTTTATTTTTATTCCGTGGTTGCCGTATATTTTAAAGAGATGATGAAAATTCTAACTTATTTAGGAATATTTAGCTCAAAACGTAACTGGAATAGTTCATTAAAAAATATTATCATATTCTTTCAATATAAATTGTGTTGCTTCAAATTTTAAAATTTACTTAGTATAACCATTTTAGTCTTCATAAAGCTTTAGAAATGTTTTGTCACTATATTCTATGATTTCTAGGCAATAATTATGATCATAATTTAACAATTTTATCTAATTACAAAATTTAGTTTATTTTAAAGTCGTTTTAAACGACATCCCCATTTTCTAGGTGTACGCCCAATCTAAAATTGATTTGTGAAGACGGCACCAGAGTATAATGTTGAATCCAATACAGTTTTAGCGACGGGGCAGACACTCGCGAACTCAGGTGTACAAAATTTTTAAACTCAGAGTTCATGAGAGTTCGAACTTTTAATCAAAGCTGAACTCAGTGAACTCGGGTGTACAGCAAATTCAAGAGTGTCTAACCCTTCGGGTTTTAGGTGCTTCAAAAATGAGTTTTGGGTGTTAGTTTTATAATTAAATTAAATAACATGATTTAAAAAATATATTTTGATTTCCATCTTTCCTTTAAAACGCAATATTTTATTTTATCAAGCCAATATAAATTTTCGACGGTTTGGAATTTTTCCTCCCTCCCCTCTTGTGAGAAATTTTAAGATTTAGTAAGCTGGTTTGTGACGGTGGGAAAGAAGGTGGGGAGAAGAAACAGGTAGATCGCTTATCGTTGCCAGTAATTTATCGTTGAAATAAGGCGAGCAATGATTTCTCTTTTCTCCGCAACTCGTATCGCGTCCGCCGCGCTGCCGTAAATAAACCGATTTGTCGCTAAGAATAATCGTCGTACGACTTTCTATAAATTCTAATGGTACGGATTCGCAGCGGGACACGATGCTTTCCGGATAGAGAAGGTACAATGGGGCGGTTGTTAAATTTAAAGAGATCTTGTTGAACAATAAGGCGATACGAGGAAATTCAAGTCGGGGACCCCTACCTCTTGTAACAAAAATTGCTTTGTTTTGTGATATTATTTCACAATTTTTTGTTGTAATTTTTTAGTAGTTTAGAATGAAGGGATCGATTTAGTTTTTTTAGTCATTTGCTCTCAAAAAATTTCCTTCTAATTAGGAGAATTTTCGTAGAAATTTTTAAGTCCCGGGGACATTCACTTTGATTAATCATTTTTATCCCCTATTCTTAATTGAGTATTAAAAATTCGGTACGATGATGCTTCTTTGTTTCTAGTAGTTAATTAAGCGTTCGACTTACCGAAAAAAAAAAAGTACAATTTTTGAAGAGGGATGTTTTGATCCCTTCTCGAAAAAGTTGAGGGTAAAAATAATAATCGAGAGAATGTGTATGAGGATTATTAAAGAAATGTCAAAAAGTTTTTGGCACTAGGGTCACGGATAACCTCGGGGTGAGTTCACTCTGTCTTTCCCCCCTCTTTAAAGACTTAGTTGCTTCGTTATTTGGCTAAATCTCTGAAGCTTAAAAAAATAGGCTGATTAGTCTTTTTGCAACAGGGTAATCTTTCCTCGTTGTTTTAAATACAATGATGAATATTATCACGTTAGACTCTTAACAGTTTGAGATTAGGAATAATCAACATCAACTATTGGTATTCTTAGAAATAAAATTTATACTTATTTAGAATTATCTTTGATTTAATTATTTGAGCCTTATTTATATCGGTTATTGAGTTTCTAAAGAACATTACTAGGTAACCGATATTAATTATTTCCAAGAAGAAGAAAAAGGTTGTATAATTGACCCTAAATGGCTCCCTTTTATAATAATTCTTACGCAATCAACCCTTTAAGATCGGGAAGTGTTCATTTCCTAGCCAATATTCCATTCCTGTACCCACTAGTTTTGGTATTCGGGTTCAGGGGTTAAAGAGAAGGTTAGGGAAGAGAGAGGGAGGAAAACTAGATTTGATTGGATCGGTTGGGAACTCATTTTTCTTTTCCCCGGGTGACGCCGTACAGCGTATGATGAACTACAAGCTGTAGGGCTTGTCGGAACTTCGTTTTTCCACCATGGCACCACGCAGGCATCCGAAACTCTCGCGCCCAAAATTTGTCTCTCTCTCTCTCTCTCTCTCTCTCTCTCTCTCTCTCTCTCTCTCTCTCTCTCTCTCTCTCTCTCTCTCTCTCTCTCTCTCTCTCTCTCTCTCTCTCTCGCGGGTTTGATGCAAATTTTTCTTCGTCTCTTTCTCGATACATTTTTCGACCTCCTGAGAAAAATTTACCCCTTCTTCCTCTCATTTACTAGCTCCTTCACCCCCTTACACTAGAGGGGGATTTCGAGAAGACGCGATAGTTCGTCTCATCTTTGTAAGTTACATATCTTAAATTTGGCGATCACAACTCGTAATAGGGCCGGTTATTCGTATCTGTTAGGGTTGCATTTTACGTATGAAATGAACTTTTACGAGATGTCGTGAGTGGGTTCACGAGGGAGGGGAGAATAAGGGGGTTTCCAATACAACTCCCCTCCTCAGACATCGCTACTTTGTAACAGTAATTAGTGCCACCGAAAAATGAAGGCATGGAATGAAAAACAGTCAAGGGAGGCTGGGTTGATCTCTCTCTTTCTCTCTCTCATTCTTTCTTTCTTGTCATATCCCTGTTCAAGAGCACTACTTTTATCCCCAATCGTAATTTTGCTTTCTGTATTAGTACGCTCCATCATTTGCTATTTTAATATTTTCTTTTGAACAAAAATATAGCAGCCAATATGAAGGGGAAGGAAGAGTTTTTCGTTTTCATTTTAATCAAAATTATATCTAGTGATTAGTGAGACGCAATAAGGAGTTTGAAAGATTTATGTTTAAAGGAACCCTTTTTCTCGATTTATATTTAAATTAATTGTAAGTTAATTTTTTTTAATAATTATTCAATGTTTTATGGTCTTTGGTATCAAAAACTAATGGGTGAAACTCGAAAATTTAACGTTATTTTCTATTGGAGCCAAATATCTTTAACTATAGGTATGTCAACTTTTCTCTTAACATGGTTGCAAGGCAGGTAGAACACTTCTACAGGGGCTACGTTAAAATTGCATTAAGAGCACACCCTTAAGGCTAGCTTTGCCTATATCAATTGTTTTGTTGAAACACTTGTGAGAAAACTGAATTTTTTTCTTAAAAACTAAAATATATGTTGTTTTTTTCAAGTTTAAGTCATCGTGAAAAAAACTACTTTCGATTATAATTCCATCGCTCGAAAGTAAAGGAACAAAAAAAAAAGTGAATATCCTTAAAACCAATCAATTTGTGAATGGTCCCCTTTTCTCGATTCCCTTGTCGGTCGAAGCAAGCACTCTGCATATCTTCTTTCTTATGAAGTTTCTTCTCCAGTCTACCCTACTCCCCCCTTTAGCTGTTCTTATCCCTCTCCATGTATCCCATCGCACCCCGCGTCCCTTGTCTCTCGCCTCCTGATCCTCCACGTCCTTTACCCCTTCCCCCTTCGGGCCAATTCCCCCACCCCTCCCAAAACTGTCAAATCACCCGAACCTCCTACTACTCCTCGAGTCCATATACTCTGGCATCATTTCCTGTCTGACACGATGTAACAGAAGGGGAAAGAATGCTGAAAAGGGGGTTTTCGAAGCGGGAGTGGGGCGAACTTGGGCACTAGATGGGGCAATATCAAACGTGCCCCCTCTCCTCTTACACCCTCTTTTATAGGCAGGTCCCATTGGCCCCAAAGGATTCTGATGAAATGCAGATATTAATAACAATGCTAGCCTTGCTTTTGACAGAGATGAATGATGCTAGACCAAAAGACACCAAATAAAGAGTGGAGAAGCGAAGGGTCGGGTCGACTTGGGGATGAAATTGAGGGGTATGGGGGAACTAGAATAGGGTAGATTGTATTAAGCCATTTTCGAGCTACCCACCGAATAAAATCACCCCCCTTCTTACGTCTCCTCTCTAGTGTTCCCACCATCTATTTCTCGCGATTTTTTTTTTATAAGGAAATATTTTTCTCCCCTCCCCCTGCGCGACCGATAGATGGCTGAACTCTCTCTTACGGAGACAAATCAGCATGCAAATGAAGTTCCCAATCCTACCCCACGCGTCTCTTACGGTTTTACATATTTTTCATCCCTATAGCGTTTATCGTTGGTAAAGATTATAGACCTATCGGGTCGGGGGGGGGGGGGGGGGCTAACGTAATAAAAAATGTATATATCTACTTCTTTTATCTTAAAGAGTAGGGATGGAGCTATGTTTGGGATGTTTGAGAGAGAGCCTCGTATATCAAGAAAACGTCTCCGGCATTAAATTTAAGGCCCAAAGCGATCCTTGGAATTCCTACTTTCTTTTGTAGCCTGTTTTCTCGTATCAAGATTACGGGAGCATAAGTAAATAGGGTTATGTACCAATAAGTTTTAAAAATACGTCTATGTATCGTAAACCTCGGAAATTCCCGAACTGATTCTCTGTATAGGCTAGTTTCCCCCCCCCCCCCTTTTTTTTTTCTTTCTCTTTCAGTTTTTTTTTTTTTTTTGACTTTTTTCCCCCGTCCAACATGGCCTATGGGTTTCTTTTACTCTCCTCCGCATCAGTTTGGGATGCTAGAGATGCTCCGAAGGAGTGAGGGATGTTGGATAAAAATGTTTTAAAATCTTTGGAAAGTATAAAAACGCGTCCTTTCGCTCTATCGAGCATTTTTCCTATTCGGAGGAGTATAGGCGAACTACGCTTCTGATATCGAGAGATGTTTGCTATACTACTTTAATATCGTTGAAGTTTAATATTACGTATCAATCCGCTAGTTTAAAGTTTACCCTTGAAGAAAAGTATATGAATAAAAGCTTCTTATAAGGCTAGTTCTCTCTTGATCTTCCTATTGCTTCCATCTTTCTATCTTCTTAGGGTTCACTCTGGTCTCTCTCGCTCGGTGTGTTCATGCGGTAATTTATTCTCGATGTTTATGCGTAACTGAAACTTGATCCATTTTAACCGAAAGCTTTTTTTTCTCTTCCCCTTTTTCTTTTTTTCCCGCGTATTTCATTCTTTTGAGTGAAGGATGGAGCGCTTTAGGGTCTAAAAAAAGTTATTTTTTTCTACATACCATTCAAAAAGGGGTTCGAATCTGCGAATTTGAAATTTTCACGCACGGTATATTGGGTATAGATTTGTATTTCTTCCCAAAAAGGCGTAGGAATAATAATTTGGTTTTTATTCAGGCAATACTCAATGGAATAGGTTATAGTATTAATATGATTTTGCTGTTCTCTTACGTTCGTTCTTAATAATAACTCTTTGTATACATGTTTATATTGCGAATTTAAGGGGCAAAAGTAGTCTTTACTACGCAACTCGGGGGGCTAGGGACGAATTAAGGTGGATGCTCATAAGTTGGAGAACAACTGTGGGCATCTAAATATCCCTTAGTTATTTCTCCATGTTCCGTTCCTATGTCGCTATACTCGCGTTAAGCTTTAGTTCAAATGTTCTTCGTTTAAAAAATCGAAACTTGATATTTGTAAAATCGCATTCGATATATCTGGACTGCGTCAAATAAATTTGTGGGTTGGAGTGAGTCATTTTGTATTTACGATTAGTCCATAAAAAGTAATTGATGTTTGTCGACTTCGCATTGCTACAGCCATCAGTTTTTCCCACGATTCAAAGTCTCGATATATTTTTTTCGACTCGAGTTAGGATATAATAATTAGTGTCGACTTATATTTTTCTTTTCGTTTCCCCCCTGTTCGGTCTATAATAAGTACAAAACAATGATTTCCTCTGTCCGTCGCGCTGTTTTTGACGCCATCCTGACCGCCGCCATTAATACTACGATTTATTTGAGTTGTTCGAGTCAATTCGTTCCAAGCTGAAAATAATTGATCGTCTAAGCTTTCTTCTAACAATCCCTCATTTTTTCTTTCTTCCCCTATATTATTTTATTAAATGAACGACATCGAACGACTTTTTCCCCCATTGGTTTGTTATTTCTCTTCCGCTCCATCTTTGTTTGATATTTTACTGGCCGGGGACGAATATTAGGGGCCTCAATTTTTTTTTGCGAGGGCTAAGATTTTTTTGACATCATTGCTGTCCTATCAACTGAACTGTGTTCGCGATCTCTTTCCGTGTTTCTATCGCCTTTCTTTTAAATTACCCGAGTTCACATTGACTAATCGGAGTTTATTCTGATTACGAGGCAATTGTTTTTGCTCTTGAAGAGTGTACCAATTTAAATGTGTAACTTCAACCTCATTAATTAATCATTTCAACAGCTTATATTCCTAATCAACTCCGAGACTTAGGTGATTATTATTTTAGATTACGTAGAAATGTAATTGTCATAAATTATAAATATTGAAAACAACTGTCAAACTGTTTCTAATTTGAATATTTTGATTAATTTAATATTAATTTAATATCCTAAATTTCAAATCTTTTCAATATTCGTTGATAGTTTTAAAAATTGTATTGGAAAAGCTACCTTTCTTTCTTTAATCTTAGAAGTTAATTATTTTATACATTTTAATTTTTGAAGTTTCTTAAGAACGTGTCAACCTGAACGTATAAAATTTTGAATATGGCGTTTTATGATAAAACTTAAAATATAGGCATCTCAATATTTTGAGAAAATAATTGTTCCGATATGGTTTACTTACAAACTTTTATTTCAAATTAACAAATATAAATGTGAACTTGGCTTTTGCTTCGCCTCTCGAGTCTTATTGCCCCCTCTGAACCATTTTCCGAAAGCAATTTTTTTTATTCGATCGGTTTAAGTCAACAGTATTAAATGTCAAAGAAAAGGCCCACAATGTCTGCGTGACGCGAAATGGTTCTGCGGTTTTCAAAAATAAAAAAATAGAAAATAAAAATATAATAGTTGGTTAGGATAAAAAATGTGGACAAATCAGCGACTTTATATATAGGGTTTGAGGCCCCCATCGTGCATTGCGCGCCTTCTTTGATTTAATGTTCATTTTTTTTGTGAATTTGTGATACAAAGTAACATGGTTAGATGTATATTGCGTGTCGAAGGTTCGTGGAATTCATCCAAATGTTCTTTTATGAAAAATTATAATATCTAAGACTTTAAAATTTCGTACAAAAACCTTGATAATGCAATAGAACGTGTCTTTTTTAACCCCCAAGTCGTTTGATATATATTCTTAAAGTGAGGCTGTCACAACTTTTTTCTAAGGCCTATTTCTTTTTCCTACTATTAAAAACACGTATTCAAAATTTTACACCTCTGGGTTGACAAGTTTTTGAGAAACTTCTCAATTAAAATGACAAAAATTAATAATTTTAGCGATCTTTCCGAAAATGATCCTCAAATATAATTTTAAAATCGAAGCTAGAATGTGGTCAGGGTGGCCTATAAATAAACCCAACTCGAATGGTTTTCGTTATCAAGTACGATATAGTCGCAAAAGCAACGAATCAGTTTGGAAATGAGGCTATATATATAAGTTTCCAGTAAAGAAACCTATAGGGAGTCAGCAAGGGAGACATTGGTACGTCAGAGGTTTCTATCTCTCACCTCGATGTCATCCCCCTTAGTGAGGGAGTTACAGTATTAGCCATTACAAACGCTCCCCCAATAAGGGGGTTCCATGACGTCAGGCTTTCTTTCCCTCTTGGCTCTTTGCTGTCTCCCTACAAGGGATTTGTATTTTTGTGGTGTGCTTTTGGATTATGTACCTTCGGTGAATTATGGCTTGGTGTAGTATTGACCCGTATACCAACATTTTTACAGCCTTCCGTTAATTTATTGCGTAAACGGAGTGATTTCGTTCCCTTTAATCTTTTTTATACCTTTATTTCATTAATTATTTCAAGAACAAAACGATAATTTTTCTTAGAATATTACTTGGAAAAGTAAAGAATAAAAACTGAATACATTTTCCTCATTTTTTTAAACTTTTTGTTAGTAATTCTGTTTAATTATTGATAATAACCTTCTTAGCTGAAAACGCGAAAAAATTCAATTTTTTTCTAACTTCCCCGCCTCTCTTATACTTATTCCATTTCTACCCGCTATAAATTCCGTTCTAATTTATCGTTTCTCTAAGTTTTAATTGCGTTAATCGCTTTTTAAGGAAAAACGGCGGCGAGGGAGGGAAAAAACTAAAGAATAATGGACACGAAAGGCGAATAATGTTAAAAAAAACTCCTCCTTTTGTACAAATTCTTCTAGATCTAGCCCGTTTTCCAAAAATCTAAAATTTTAATTTTTCCGCCTGCAAGTTTTAACGTAAAAAAGAGTGGCTAGATGGCGATCGTTTCGCTAATTAGGAATAAAAGAGAAATAAGGGGATGCCCTGCCTTTTCCTCTTTCATCCCCATCTTCTCTCCTCCAACTCTCTCCCTCTCTCTCTTTCACAAAAATTTCCGATGTGGGAAATTCAGTCTGAGAGTATTGCGAAGATAAAGTCAAGAGATGCTTTTTCTAAGCCAATAAGAACTTCTCTCCGACCCTAATATCTTACCAATACAGTCTTACTTTGATATGATATCACTTTATCTATCAAATTAGAACCAGTAAAGTAAAAAACGGGGAATAGGGATTATATGCGTGTTGATCCAGGCATATAAAGCTTAAAGCTTTTTGCGTCTACTTTAGATAACGAAATTATGAATGGAGAGTTTAATTTTTGGCAAATTATGGGTGGGGGAAATGGGTTAAAATAGTCATAAGTACCTCCCAGACTGTCTGTGATCTCCAATTTTGACATTTTGAGCAAACGTTTTTTTATATAATTTTCTATGTATAGGAATTTCCTATTTACATTAGCGGTCAAAGTGCTTGATGCAATAATAAGCCTCTTTAAGCGGCTTGAACGATCGTTTCCGGTCTTAATTTCTCATCTATAAGTATATTTTGAAATCGAGTATGGAACATACACCCACAATATTTTTACTCTTCTTTCGTTTAAAGGGATAGTTGCGCGTAATTATGAGACCTTTTATTTTATTGTATAGTCGAGACTACGAGATTATCTGAAAATCACCATTTTTAATTTCCAAATTTGACCTATTTGATAATATCATAATATTGCGACCATTTCGTTATGATTTTATTTTATTTTATTCGGGGTTGCCACAGGTCAGGGAGAAGTCAGGGAATATGAAAATGAACCAAAAAAAGTCAGGGAATTTAAAGATCTTTCAAGAAGCCAGGGAATTACAATCATTATCTGCGAAAAAGATTCCAAGCTGACCAAGTCAGTTGTATAGATTAGAACAAAGATACGCGCGCAAAACGTTGGTCAGGGAAAATCGTTGGAAAGGTCAGGGAAAAACCTGGAAAAGTCAGGGAATTTTAATCTGAAAAAACTGTGGCAACCATTATTGCGAATTACACTAATTATATAAGAAATGAAAGTGGGATTCCTATGAGATACTCGAGTAGCGCACTCAAGTGTCCCCGTTATAATGAAAATGTTTATCCCCATTATAATTTTGAGCAAATCGTGATACTATCCCTTTAAGCGCAGTTTGCATATAAGTGATAGCTTGGGCGAACCTATACACCATGTTTTACCTCGTAAATTATAAAAGTGATTTTCGAAACTGCTACGCAATAGGAATATTGTCGATACATTCATTATATACAAATTTCAGCATATAAAAATCTTTTTCTGCGTAATAAACTTCAATTTGAAAGAAATAAGAGGTTGCCTGACTTTGTACGTGATGTAATTTGAAGCTGATTCTGATTATGGTGACGCAGTTTTTCTTTTAAGAGTATGGAAGGGGAACCGGGAGGCTATTACACTTCCTGTAAAGTATAAATAAAGCTAATTTGCCAATTGGCACTAATTTATCTCAACAAGAGTTACGTCAAAAGAGAGATACAAAAAAAGGAAGTTTTTATCCCATTTATCTCGAACTGCCATCGTTCAACCGTAAATTCTTTTTCAAGGACTTTATCCTACTCCTCGTGCATTTTTCTTTTGATACTTTTTTTTGGCTTAATTTATTTTTTAGAATAATTTATGGAAATTTATCTTTCTTTCATTAATTTCATTTGATTTTAAAACAATATAATTTTGATATTTTTTTAAATACGGGGTAAAACGTATAATCTACCGTAATTTCATATTCAGTTGCGTAATTTTATATTGAGTCAAGTTTGGTTTCATATTAATCGTATTAACAAGGAAATATGGAGAGTTTGAAATCTTAGTTAGTCTTCGGCGTATCACGTGAGAGGCGCCGCGTTTTTTTTTCGACAGTGAAACGTGTCAAACCATGTAGGCCAAAAACTGCGTAAACCAAAACGGAAAATCGTCTGCTAACGCACGCGACGTCACATTTCCTAACGTAACTAGCACCGATTATAGAGAACATTTGTTAGACTTAGTGGAATGTCAACCTGAACCTTCCAACTTCAGCTAGAGCTTTATATTCCCTTTAACTTAGAGATTTCAAACTCCTAGATATAATCGTTAAGTAAAATTTGAAATAATTGAATCTATAAGCTTATACTTTACTTTCAGAGTAAATTAAAAGTTAATTTCTATATTAATATTTGTTTTACTATATAAAATCACTCGCTCTTAAAATTCACTCTATCCTCTATCGATTTTTACTTATAATATGTGTAATTGTAAAACCTCAGATTTTAAACAGTTCTAACCACTTTATGGCAAATCTGGGCTTCGTATAATAAATCGAAATTGCGCGTATATAGTGTTGGGAGTTCTGCAAATTAAGTCTTGTTTAAAACAAAAGAGAATTCGTAATCCGCTTATTGATTGAACGAACAGTTTTGGGTGGTTAAAGGGGTGCGAGCCGAAGAACTCGGGAGAGGAATAGAAGGATTGCTGGAAGGTTAGGGAGGCCGGGTCGGGGAGGAAAGGGAAAAATAATTGTTTAGGGTTGTGTATGTGTGTGTGTGGCCATGTGGTCTCGCGGGTTTTCGGGGAAGGGAGGTTCACTCATTTCCTATCTCTCTCTCTCTCTCTCTCTTTTACTGTTTTACCGTTGGAATGCCCATTTGAAGATACAAGTAGCTAGCCTTTGACGTTAGCTTCTCAGCTATACGTATACGAGCTCGGATAATCGATTTTTAAGAACGATTATTGCTTTACCGCGAAAAGCGACCCACCGATTAGATTCGCTTGTCTGATTCGGTTTCTCTTATTTTCTCTCTTTCTCTTTGCTCTGCTCATGTGTTTCTCTTCCCGAACTATACTGCAGCCTTTTCCCCAAAATCCCAATTAGGAGAATCGTATTCTGGTGGCCACTGATCATTGAACTTTTCCGAAACTCCCCCTATATCGTTGTTCTCCCCACCATCAAAGCGCGCAGTTATTTCCAAGAATCCTTTCTTCTTTAAAAACAGTTTTCCTTATTTACGCTTTAGTTTGAAAATTAATCAATGCTTTGGTTGCGGTTTCTTTCCACTTGGTCTGGTAAGGATGGTTCCCCCACCATTTCCACAGTCGATCCTTTAAAGAGAAGTCATTCTAATCGAACGACCCTGTAAGGTTTCGACTTTAGAGCAAATTCAGCCCGAGTCATCCATAGTTCAGAGTATATGGAATCTTTCAAGGGCCCAAAAAGTTTTCTTTTCGGAAGACGATCTTCGAGGAACTAGCGTCATCTTTTGACAAGAGTCGGAAACTTTGATCTTCGGAAATTAATAATCGGACCATCTTTTTTAGCCCACAGAGCGGGATTTATATTATATTATTATTATTATATTTCATTCTAATATATAAATTTATAGGTTTTTGGCCTTCATCCCCGAGATAAATAAAATTTTCTTCTTAGGAAAACAGCTAGCATCGTGAAACCATCTTTGGGGGTAATGTGACATTTTATATTGAAGATTTATGGCAATATAGCTTCGCAAGATTTCCTTTTGTGTGACAAGAATAAAAAAAAAACCGAATCAGATCCGAGCTCGCCATCAGGGATAGAACTAAAAATATTCACTCTATTTGGGTCAATATTTTTCTTGGAAACGCACCCGGTTATACTGCGGAAGAGTATAGCTTAGATTATATGACTACGGGCGTTGAAAATCTTATCGATTTCACCAAAAATAGTATAGTATCGTCGTTAAAGCGGCTAATATAAATGTCTAAAAAAGACAGCCTTCCCCCAATTTCCATGATTTCGGGATGATTTTACCCTATCCCACTCCACCCCCCTTCTTCCCTTCATCTCATTCCGCCTCCACCCCTACTTCCGCTTTTTTATTTCCGGCTTTCCTTCGCCCCCATCTTTCGCTAACCCTTCGCTCCTCGGGGTTCATCTTCACCCTTTTTACTTTTCCTCAGCCCTATTCCGATCTACAGTCCTATCCACTTCCAAATTACAGCGGGATACTAGGTTAGGGGTTCCCCGTCCTTAATAAGTTAATGTTTAATACCTTACGCGAGAATTTTGCTTTCCACCGGTATAGAATTCTAAAAGTGATTTGAAACGTAATCTATTTCAATTTTATACGGTAGCGGGAACGTATTTAGTCTTCGCGTTACGACTAAGATTTGTTTACTTATTGATATTTGAAGTTCTTAGCTGTTCTCCGCGCTGACATTTCAAGATGAAATAGACTTCGTATTCTCATTCATCCTGGGCTTCCCCTCTGGCAGACATCCTTTACTGTTCGTTCGCCTTATTAGAGTTAATATAATATTAGGGGATGTAGAAAAATATGGTATACCTTGTTAGTACGATTATTATTACTTTTCTACTATACGCGCTTGTACGTATTGGCTGCGTAAAGTTGAACGGATTTTAAGCTCGCTCATCTCCTCGCCTTCATCCTCGTTTCCTCAAATATATATGTATACGGGGATAAATCAGAACCCCTTTCCCAGCGCCCAATTCTCTCCCTGTATTCAGGCTTTCAATAATATATCCCAGAATATCTTCTGATCATCAAATGAAATATATTGATTATTTTTACAACCCCTTTCTCCCGCTGCCCTTTTTTTTCCTTCTTTTCGTGTAGGTTATTTTGTAAAGAGTACTCTTTAGTGTTTTTTCTCAACGTATTGATTTAAATATTAGACGATATTTGGATATTTTTAGACAGCAATGACTTAAATTTGTAGCGAAATAATAATGATTGAGAGCCTTTGAATATATACTCGTTTTTCCCTATTGTTAGAAAAGTACCATCAAAAGCCAAAACCGAGTTAATTTCAATATTCCACCCTCAAGGGCTACTCCCACATTTTGGCGCGAACCTGCAGGGTCTATTGCCATGGAGGGGAGAATTCCGTTAACCAACAAAACCCCAAATAACGATTGTTATATTATATGGACTAATTTGTGGAATTAACCAAATTCTAACAGAAAAGTTCAGCTATGTATAATAAGACCATAAATTTGACTCCTGTGACGACATTGGAAAATACACTAAATTAACCTTAAAAAAATTGGACCTCTATCGTCAAAATCCAATACAGGCCATGAACTCTCTATTTAGGCAGTTCTTGCGAAGGTGAAGTATTATACCCTCTTCAGACGAGGCGTAATTACCCGGTTTAATCAGATTTAACCGAGGATTACGTAGCTTTCTCAGTTCAATAAACCTCGGTTAATTTTGCCTCGTCTGAAGAGGGTATTATATAGACTAGATTTGAGTAGAAATTCAACACAAAAAAACTAATTTAATGCTGATTTTGATTGAAATCGATAAAATGATGTATTTTTGAACTTTTCAAAATATATTTCTTATTTCCCACGTTTCTGTACAGCCCAGTAAATATCAGTTTCTTCAAAAACGTATGATTCTATTATGCAGTAATATCTTGGTTAAAAATACCATAAATCGAAGTCGAAAAATATCGATTCTTATTGTTAAAAGTTTTTATAAAACGATACGAGTCCATTTCAGTTAGACGATTTTCAACGGGCATATTTTTGGAATAACCATAACAGGTTTCCGGTACATTTTCATATTCACAAAAATATCTAACCTTATACGTCTTAACTTTCTCCTCTATCGTAACCTCTAACTGAAACAGATAAAGAGTTATAGGGTTAAAAATGTGCTGAAAAAAATGTATTTTATGATTTGAATCATTACACACGCGGTTCAACAAAGTTTGATCCCCTATACTTTCCATTTCCCTCAACCTCTCCAAAGTTTGAATGTATTTTTTTTTTATTTTAAATATGGCGGAACAATTTTTCAAATTTTCAATAGAATTACTTTATAGCTTATAAACCATAAATATCTTCTATTTAACACGTGTCTCAAAAATGGGCATACTTTTGTGTCCTCGCTGTATTATAATAGTAGCGATAATCATAATTCATCGGGAAAATTTTCTTTTGTGGAGTCTCTCTCCTCTTTCCATCTTCTCTCTCTCTGTTCGTGTCATCCCTTGCTCCCCTTTTATGGCGGGATTTTTCAGTCACCCCTTTCTCGGTAATCACGCGTATCTTAGTGTATCTTTGATTTCTTTAGTATATTTTACCCTATAAGAAGAGTTTCAACCTTTTTGTGTGTAAATCAGCAGCGCCCGAAAAGGAGTGAAATATCGTATTAAGTCTCCCTCCTCCATCCAGAGTTTTAAATAATGCTGTTTTTGAACCTAAAAAATAAAATAAAATTACGTTTGTATTACTCCCACACCAATTTAACTTTTTTCTTTTTCTTCTTTTTCAATAAGAGCCCAAGCCTCAATCCCGCCCATATAGTTAGATACAGTTTGAGATTACAGTGAGTAAACAAAGCTAGGTTCGATGTCTGTGATATAATTTATTATTCAGTTACAAAGGAGAATAGGTTTTTTTTCTTACTGAAAGTTGAAACTGAGTCTAACTATAATTTTTCCCTTTTATGTAAATGCAATTTATGGAAAGGTGTGGCGTATTAATATATAGGGTTAAATCTCATTGTCAAGAAAAGTAGTTTTGTAAAATTATATTTGAATAGAAGTACGTATAGTCGTAACGACACTACCGCCACCCGATTGCGTGTATATAGGAGAAGAATCCTTTTGAAAATGGTTTGTATAGTAAATTTGGCCCGTCAAAAATTCAGTTTATTGTTTAAATCGCGAATTAAGGATGGTTGCCTCGATACTAGCTACTGTCTGTCTTTTCTCCCCGTTGAATTTAAAGGGATGGTGAACTCTAAAGATATGTTTTTATTTAATTTTAGCGATGAAAGAATTTTAAATATTAAGTTAAAATATTACTCCCGCGTGGCTGCACTTAAAGTCGTATTCTCTCGCGTTTAAGTACTGGTTTTTGATTGTAGTGAGGATTAAAACACGCTCACGTATTAGTTAAAATATTAATTTAGTTTTTGATTAAACGAGGCTAAAGCAAGGAGGATCAGAGAAGGAGAGGAAATGTGGGGCTGCGTTGAGTTAGAGAGAAGAGCCAACCTCCCACTCGGGTGGAAAGGGGGGATAGGAAATTCTCGAGGTAAACTGTTGTCACGTGGTCGCTAGCTAGCGCGTCTCATAAAGGATTCGTTTTACCCACGCGACAACATTTTACCACGAAACGTCTCTACCCCCGTTCTCCCAGAGTGGGAGTTTAGGCCGACGCAGTAGGAACCGCGCCGTCCCCACATTTCCTCTCCTTCTCTGATCCTCCTTGGCTAAAGTGCCTCGCAAAATTAATTTATTAAACTTACAAATGCCAGTAGCTATTTTAAATTAAAGTTGAAATATAAAATCTTGAACAATTCTTTAATTACAAATTTCAGAGAGGTTTATTGATAGGTTATACCGTTTCAAAATTATTTTAAAAAATCTTAATTTTCTTGTAATAAGACTTAAACTTGGTAACTAAAAAGCTTCCGGATATGTAATAAGATAATTTTAAGTATAAGTTAGCTAAATTATCCATATATTACTAAAAAAAAACTCATTAAAGGGAGAATGCAACCTAACAAACAAGTAAAATATTTACGAACCAATATTAAACTAGGCTTAGCGGGATTCATGGAGATCCTGAATTTCGCGTTGATTAATCGGCGACTGATGAGCAGAGTAGTTAAGGCGAGATTTCCAAATTTCCCAGTTTCTCACTTGTAGTTTAGAAGTACACTTTTCTCTCCCTTTTAAAAGCGAATGTGTCACTACTCGATTCACGTTAAGTCTTGTTTGTTCCGTTTCTACCATCAAAACCCTTTGACTTTTACTATCCCAACCCCTCCCTCTCTTCATCTTTTTTCTTTTTCTTCTCTCACTCCCGAACACGCGTTAAAGAAAAAAATCTTTAATAATTCGCGGTTATGGTTTTATAGGATGGAAGGGGGGAAAAAGTAAGCGCGTGGCGATCGCGTCGCCATCTCCGAGACGTTATTTCCAGGCTGTCGCATAGTAATACAAACGACATTGTTCCCATCGCCTCATTTGCTTCTGCAAATTCCGTTTTTTTTTATTATTATTATTTTTTCCTTTTTTTTTTTTTTCATCTTCTTCTTTATTCATCGGGCTTACGCTTCGGAAAATTCGGAAAGGATAAAAATGCGCGGGTGGCATTCATTATTTCGCCCCGATCCCTTCGCAGCATCTTCCAGACTCTGACGAAGTTTGTCCGAGGGTTAATAGTTAATAAACGAATGTACGGGGAAAGGAAATGTATTAGGTTATAATACCAACGATACTGATATTATCCATTTCATTCTAAAAGTATTTTGGAACAAATTTCCTAGGAAGGATAACGTCGTCTTCCTTTTCTCCCATTGTAAAACTTTTATCCCACCCCTTTACCTCCTCTCCATCCTCCACGCGCCGCTCTTCATCTCATTGAATCTTTATTTCCGCGACGAAACAACTCTCAGAATTTTTTGGTCATTGAATTTTTCCGAAATTATACCCCATTTTTGAATATTTTGCTCGTTACCGTTTTTCTTTCTCTCTCCCTCCTTATACTTTGTCGGATAATACGGGGATATAGACTCATCGGGAGGAGATGGAGATGAAATGAGGAGTGGGGATGAGGATGGGGGATGCGGATGGTGTTTTATTATAACTCCTTAGAACCTTCCGCTTTCTCTAGTATTTTTAAATATGTATGGCCCGGATGAATTTCTTCTTTTTTTATTAATAGGCAATAATCTCATTGTTTCCCTTTGATATCGCGACCGAAAAACCAGGGGGGAAGGAGAAGGGGGCTATTTTATTTGGAAAAATGGTATATAATTCGCGGAAGGAACTTCTGATTCTTTTTTATTTTACGATTATGATTAAAAAATTTAAATAATAATGATTAGAGATTCGTGATACCCGGTAAAAGATCACATCCGGGATACATTTTATACAAGAAAAGTTAATTTTCTTTTATTTTCCATGAATTCTTTATGAGATACTAAAATTTGGATTACGGAACTTCTGATAGAATTATTCTTTATTGTATTTAAAGGGAGAATGAAGCTACGATAACAAATGATTTTTTTATTGGTTCGTAATAATTAATGTCTTAGTGTGCACCTGATAGTAAAACAAATGCAAACGATTATTTAAAGGGAAAATGCAACCTAACAACACGTTTTTTTTTATCTTTTCCGTATGGTTTAATTACGCCTAATCTAACAGTAAGAAAATTTACAAACAAATATTAAACTGGAAATAAATTTAAAACTAACCGGAAATTAGGCTTAGCTGGATTCATGGAGATCACCTAAACTCCCCGTATAAGGATTAGCGACCAATGACATGCAGGATATCCATAATCAATGTCATTGGTCGATAGTCCTTATATGGAGAGTTTAGGTGATCTCCGTGAACCCAGCTAAGCCTATTTTAAAATTGTGTTATAACTATTGTGATTTGCACATTTCTTCAATCGCGCTAAATCTAGTTTCTGATTATTTTCACTCACATTATCGCACGCGCAACAGCACGAAAATAAATATTATTTCTTCTTCATTTCATCCAACCTTTAGACAAAATTGAAATATTCGATATGTTATTGGGCTTGGTATTTAAAATATTTAAACGTCGCGAGAATATAAAGGGTTTTAGACGAAGGAGGCCATTGGGAAGAAGGAGAAGGGGGTAACTTAGTGAGAGGTTTATATTGGCGTTCCAAGCACGAGTAATACGAATCTACATAAATTCCTCTCGGTGGTGGTGTCGGCGGTGTGGTAGGGGTTTGAATCGTGGTGGTTTGTATAGTTAAACCTCCGCGCGGTGAATGGTGTGGCCACCGCAACCCGTGTAATAATAATAATCGGTAACGCCCAATGCGTGCTCCACAATTTAAAAATTGTATTTTTTTCTTCTTTCTCCCCCCTACCTTCTCTATCTCTCTCTCCTTTCGCGTTTAAAAGAAATGAAAATAAAATATATCCTATATAAAAAAATGTTTTGCCGAGCTCGAGGCGAGATGCGAGAAGCCTAGCGCGGGCGAAAATCGTCCCGCGACTCCTCCTTCCTTCTAAGCCCCTTAATGAAATAACTCTGCCTTTAACACACTTTAGCGGCGATTTAATGAATGAATAGAAGCAAACGTGCTTAGCATCTAGAGCTAGGCGATGGTGGTCGAAAAATGCCTTAGCTATAAAGTCTCTGGAGTAGTTTTTTTTTTTTTTTTTTTTTTCTCTTTCTTTGGTCCATTAGATTTTCTCGACTCGGGACCCGAGGTGATATTGTGTGGGCCGACGTTAATGTTATGGTTGGTCAAAAGAGAGACGCGTGCTATCGAGATGCCCCTTTTAATACCTATATAATTTTCCCCGAAACCCCCTTATGGCTCTCCTATTGCTTTGCTATCTCTATAGTCCCATGACGTATTATCAACTTTCGGTTTTTTACCCGCTGGCTTAATTTTGTTGGGGTGGATTTATTAAGTAGTTTTATATATATATATTGTATAAATTATAGTCGTTTTTATATTACTATGGAAACTGAACGTATATTTCGTATTTGTGACGCTTAAACGAGGAGTTAACGTCGGAATTTCCGATATTTTTTGTATTGGTTGGAATTGAAAAGTTTTTTTTTAAGGGAATCATGGTGTCTGTTAATTTATTTTCCCAATTTTAGTTGATATTTTAGTGTCTAATTTAATTTCTTAGGTTAAAATTACGTTTAATTTCAATGAAGGTATCATTGATTGCGTTTCTTAAAAATGTCGCCAGATGGCAAATAGTTATCATAAATTGGAAAATTATTTTTTAATTAACCCAAAATGTCGCTGAAATCGCTTTTATTGGGTTTTAGGGTTTTATTATAATCATTCTGGTTGGTTGGGCTCTTAATTCATGTTGCTTGAAATCTCAAAATGTTTAAGGAAAATTATCACTGAAATCTCAAAAATCTCTATTGGAAATTATCATTGAAATCTCAATCTCTATGGGAAATTATCATTGAAATCTCAAAAATCCCTATGGGAAATTATCATTGAAATCTTGAAATCTCGTTCACAAATGGTAATAGTCACAACTGTAGATTATTAGTTTTCAATCGAGTTAGATATTTTCGTTTTCGTTTTAGTTCATATTTGTAACACAGATGGCGACACGTTCGCTAAACTCTCTTGTATGGTTAACTCCAGTGTTCGTACTAAAACTACTTTTTAAATGCTCGTAAAGGTTTCTATCGAAGATTATATCCGCACCCAGTTTCCAACCCTAAAATACTTTGATGAAATTGCTTATGTAAATTTATACCCGAAGTTAATTTTATGGATATTAAAAATCCATTAAAATGTAATACTCGCTCGGTACGTATCCGTTCCTCTTCAGTTTAGTTACCACAAACTAGGTCTTTTGATCCGAGGAATCTATACTGAAAATATTAAACCATTCGTAATATAGAATTTATTGAAATTAAGTCTCTTGTTCAAACTAGCCATGAATTTAGGAATAATTTAGATTTTAAAGAATTGATTCCACCAAGAAGGATCAGATAAGGAGAGGAAAAGTGGGAACGGCGCGGCTCCTACTGCGTCGGCCTAAACTCCCACTCTGGGAGAACGGGGGTAGAGATGCTTCGTGGTAAATTGTTGTCACGTGGGTAAAACGAATCCTTTATGAGACGCGCTAGCTAGCGACCACGTGACAACAGTTTACCCCGAGAATTTCCTATCCCCCCTTTCCACCCGAGTGGGAGGTTGGCTCTTCTCTCTCTAACTCAACGCAGCCCCACTTTTCCTCTCCTTATCTGATCCTTCTTGATTCCACTATTTGGTTTTTCGGTATATCTCTCTCCTGTAGTGTTTTCTCCACCCCTAGGCGTTATTCCATCCACCCACATTTTGCCACTTCTGATTGATTGACGAATAGTTTGTAAGTGATCAACCAAACATAAATTTTAATAATGGGAGAGTGATCATTTTGTAATTTCTAATTTTAAACCAGGAGTAGATCGCAAGTTTTCTTGCCGATGATCTTCCTTAATCGATTGAGAAGGGGCTACTTAAAATTAAGTTATAAAAATCCGTGGACAATGCTTCTTAGAATTAATGAATCAACCAAACAGTCGTAACATGAATTAAATAAATTTAAAAGTATATAAAAAAAACTACCTTCTCGGAAATTATTATTAGCTTTCATTCTCCCTTTAAACGAGGAAACCCGGGTTGAATATTAATAAAAGAAAAAGTAGGCGAAGTTTATCGGATGATCTTAAGTTGTTGGATATAAAATTACGCTCTATTTAAGTCACTTTGATTGATATATGGTCATATATTTAAGACGATTGTCTATATATATGAGGAGATTATTTTCTATATAAAAAAAGGGTAAGGCGCTTAAATTTTTGCGGAGCCTTACCCATTCCTCTTCGCGCAGTCATTTCACTCCCTCATCTACCTATTTAGTTGGAAGAAAAATTAAAAATAAATTTTGGGAGTGAGCGAGCTATAGTGGCCAGTCGAGAGAGTATAAATTAGTGACTATTGTTTATGATGGCGTTGGCTTTTAAGGGGTGTGAACGCTCGAAACCCTCGAACGGCCGCCAAACGTACCAAAAGAGAGAAAAGTTTAGGGGAGGATTTTATTTCCTGACCATTTCTCATATCGCAACACCTCGCTCTCTCTCTCTCTTTCTAACATTCAGTTCTTCTCTCATGCATTTTTCGGAAAAACGCAATGATTTATCAAATAAACATTTTAGCGGCGCTGTTAGAATTTTCTTTTAATTGTTGGCCCGTTCTAGATCTGTCTGGAATCACCTCTCCACTTTCCTCTTTCTCTCTCTCTCTCTCTGTTCTCCTAAAACGGAACCCCTATGTGGACTTCTATATCTCTCTCTTTGAATTCCAAAAATTTTAAACACCCTTCTCTCGACCATACCTTTTTCTCCCCTATCTGTCTTTCTCTCTCGCTCTCTCACGAGACTACTCTCTTTCTTTAGGAATCGGAGCTAAAAGGGGTGAAAAGATACATTAGATAAAAATGAGCTTTCGCTGCCAGATTGAGCTTTTATTCGCTTTTATTTTATTCGAGGGGGCTAAAAGTGAACTGGGTAATTCACCCAC
Organism: Odiellus spinosus; assembly: GCA_963920705.1. Lineage (NCBI taxonomy): Eukaryota > Metazoa > Arthropoda > Arachnida > Opiliones > Phalangiidae > Odiellus > Odiellus spinosus. The sequence goes on along the minus strand of OY987228.1, from coordinate 17,724,992 downwards.
CTTCCCTATCTTCCCCTCTCTTCACTTTTATTATACTTTGGTTCAATAATAGTTTTCAAACTAGCCAAAGCGTGGGTCTGATTAAAACGCTATATCAAATTTAAACATTTAGTTTTGATAACTAGAACTTGTATATTTCGTCTACATTATTAGAGGTAGTTGTGTAAACATAAAAAATGATACAAACTACCTTCCTATTTTATACATTGTAAATCTCTAGGTAGCCTAATATCGTAACTATAATATACAAGCAAAAATTCTCTCGCGTTATGAAAAATTCTTATTTTCATCTTTAAGGATCGTCCCCGAGTGAATGTCTCTGTAAGGTAGCTCCATCTGGATAAAAAAAATCTTTTTAATGCTTCTAATTATAGTTAGTAACGTTAAAAATGCCCCTGTTTTAATCCCAATTCTTTTAAAGTAAAAACAGATATTACCTATACTATTTAAATTAATTAATATATTAACTTAGATTGTCGGTAGGTGATTTTAATTAAAATCTTTACGATTTTAAAATTAAATTTAAATGTTTAGTATCACACTATTACAAATAACTTTTAAAACCTACAGAATTTAATTTAACTGAAATTATTTTAAACCAATATTTAAAAGTTAAAATCCATAATTATTTTTATCCCCGCATTTTTGTTAATGTCATCAATTAAATTAAAACAAAGCTTTTACTTTAATTAACTAATGAACTATAATAATGTAAACTATAACATATATCGATTATAAACTTAAAATAATTAAATCTATATAATATACAATTAATAATAAAAATGATAAAAATAAAATTAATAGTTGAGTAAGGTATACGCCCGCCGTGATAAAATTGAGGTAAAAAAAAATATATTTAATTTGTTGTTAACTTGAAATACACGTGATAACCTCGTCCCCAATTTTAATCAAAAGAAATTAAGGGGAAAAAAGTAACGTGAAAGTGAAAAAAAAACAACCCAAATTAATTTAACATTTACAATATAAATATGGGAAGAAATAGGCGTATCTTTTTTCTCATAAACTCGAAAAGTCTATAAAGTTGTCGTGTAATTTTTTCGAGCTCGATACTCATTTTCACTCTTATTCAGTTTCAAAAGGAAATTACAATATAACGAAATATGATGCCCATTAATTCGCGACGTTAAACCTCGCAGAGTATTTAATACTTGTTTGCTAACTTTTCTCGGAAAAGAGTATAAAAGCTCACGTTTATCATAAAGACTCACGTCCAGGGTGGTTTTGATTATACGGCAAGAATCAAGAATCGTACCACGATTCTTTAAAAAAAAAAACCTTGGCGACGTGTCAGAGTTTACTCTAAAGATAAAGTTGGTAACAATGATTCTTCTCGCCATTTTTCCCTTTTTAAAAAATGGTTGCAACTCCAAATAGAAATCATGACGAAATGTGACCTCTTTTGATAATGTCATAAACTATACGCTTGATATACTATCTACTTGTTCTCACCCAAAATGATAACATAAGTAAATCATTCTTCAAGTTTATAAGACAACATACTATGGGTGGCAATGAAGTGTGTCCGATTTTCTCACTAAATGGTTTCACCCTAAGTGTTTCGAAATTTGTACAGAAAGGCCGCCAGGTCTAGAGTAAATCAAACTCGAAATTGCGACGACCGGGCGAGACACGCTCCTTCGTTTCGCGAGAGAGAGGGGAGAGTTGTTTTCCGTCGATGCATTTTCACCCCCGTAAACGTCTAGGCAGTTCAGTGCAGTATACTTAGTTCCAATCTCAACCGCTAGATTCGAATTACGTTTAGTTTTTGGATATTTTCCTGTATTTGGTCGAAAGCTCTGACGACAAAATTTTCTGTACCACATACCAATCATAATATGCCTTGTTGTAAACTTGAAGCGTGATTTACCTGTGGCGATACCTGTAAAATATATGCGCTAGTATATTTATCAGTAAGGTACAAGACCCGAGGAATAAAATACTCGCGGTATACTCGCACGAAAATAAAATGGTATTTTTACGACCTTTTAGCGAAACATTCGAATTTGAAGATTTGAAGACATCAAAATTTCTTTGGGCTTTTTTTACGAGTTTCACGAGGGTTTTTTTTTTTTATTTAAAGAGCAAAAACTTATTTTTATGGCCTACACCAACCATATCTAATATTTCCTCCCTCCAGACTTTGCCAGTTATTTTTGAATTGGATAGTTTTGGTTCTATTATGCAATACCTATATTTTATTTATTGGACCCTCTTTTTAAATGTTTTGGGGGGGTTGATCATAAAGAATTGTATTCAATGTTTCTCAATTAGTTATATAGGATAATTCGATAATAACATGCTTCCAATGAAACATAGTTAAGCCTTGTCCAGGAGATCCATTTTATTTTTATTTGGGACTTAAATTGAGGGACAGTCAGGGATTTTTCATGAAATTTAAATGGAAATTGAGTAGCCTTTTTGGGAAAGGTTGTTGTCAGAATATATAAGCGTAAATACCTTGGCCACATGGACTATCTTGTTCTTTATAGATACCCTTCAGACATACGTACGTAATGTCGTTGCGATACTTCATGGGTATACCACCAGATATACCCTTATAAATACGTAATAATGGAAAAAACCCTTATAAATATACCAAGTTTATTCCAACTGTAAAGAAGGCATAAAAAAAGCGCCCTACTCCGTGTTACACCCTTTTCATTTTTCGATATACCCGTGGTTGGGTGATATAGGGCGGTCGCCCCACTATGTGACTATGTGGAGAAGTGAGGTGAGCTTCGTGTCGAACAGCGATACCGGGAAATCGTAAATAGCCTTACTTTTTTTTCCGCTCCGTCTACCTCTTAGTAATATGTCCACGGATTTGGGACGAATAGTAAGCATCCAACTAACAGCTTTCTCTCCGTCTATTGAAGGGATAAAATTGGGGCACAAGAAATCTTGTACCAGAAATTAATTATGAACAAGAAATCAACAAAGAGAGCCATTCTTTAGCTTATGAAGTGCTAATTTTTTGAGCTAAGTTCCGCAATTTGGAAGTTAGGTATATATGAAAATTAAATAAGTTGGAAGTAGGTAAGAGTTCCTGGCTTCTAAAATGCAAGAATTTTGGCGGGAAACCGTGGATGAATACACGAAAGAATGAATCTCACGTCTTCCCTCTTCCGTCGAAGTCTCGCGCTTCTTTTGTATTCATCCCCGTTTTCCCGCCAAGAATGTAAAAATGATACGCCTCCCCAAATACGCGAGGATACATGCTTCTATACATATTTACTTCTGATTGTATTTAACAAATAGCAGAAATAATATTTCCGTTTCGCTCTCGACCTTATTACGTTGTGTTCCCCACTTACCATGATTCAAAATTTGCTTTTGTAACAGAAAACCTTTCTTACTGATTTCTTGTCAAGTATTAATTTCTGCATTTAGTTTAAAAGGGAGTCAAGTTTCGGGCGTATTGCAAAATAGAGGTGGATATAGACTATAAAGTGGCGCATCCCTTTTCCTTATTATCGACTGTCGGGATATCGTAGTTTAGGCTGCAGTACGGAATAAGGAGAACCGACAATTTCGGCCCACTCGATTTAATAACGGGTTATTTCCCGCGTATATACGATCGAGAAATAGGAGACCTCGAGCGAGAGGCCGGGCGCGCGCGCGTTTTTAATACAGTTCGGTAGATTCGTATATTAAACTCGATGTAAAACGCTTTTTATATCCTTTTCGTTTTTCCTTCTCGCTTTTCCTCCTACTTTCGCCTATAATTCCTTCTTCGGGAAATAGCTCTCCTATACGTTTTCTGCCCCAAAATAGACAGATACGGCCGGAATATACGCGTATAGGCTAAAAATTATCCATTTTTACGACGTTAGCGTGTTGAGCCCTTATCGACGAACTGAATTACTCGCGAAAAGAAAATTTTCCCATTACCCCCTTATATTATACCTTTTCTTCTTAATTCTTCTTCCCCCTTCAGTCTTTATATCCTCAGATACCGGAGTTTTTAATATCAGGGTTGCCCTCGTCGTATTTTATCGCCATTCCAATATTCAAGCCCAAGTATCTTTGTTAAATCGCCCAATATGTGTTTTTTTTGTTCGTACACCTTTTTCCACTGAAGTTAATAAGATTAAACCCATGGAGGAATTACAGAAAGAGACCTAGATTTCTAACAACACCCATATAAAGATCCGCTAACCTTGGGTCTTCCCTTATTTTGTTAAAATATTTCTCCGTGGATAGAGTTTTATTTCATTCATACACAATTTTTCACTGGGCGAAAAAGGTCAATTTCTTGGAACAAAAAGTCCCTTGGCAACTATCCTAAACGTTGTAGGAAGCTCTATCTAGTGTCGAAATTGCTCCATAGATAGTAGGATCAGTTGAATTTTATTCGGTTTGAATCTTACACTAACAACAGCATGTCTAAGGCTCTAAACAATTAACTATCCTGAACAATAACAATAATATGTTTTAATCAACTGTTCACAAAGTCATAAATCAAGTATCACTTTACTCGTAAACCTGTTCATCGATATAATAGGGCAAAGTGTCCTTTAAAGGTCAAATTTAAACGAATTACAATGGTTTTCTAGCGCAAAATCGCCCAGATATCGCCCAACTAGCAACCCTGTTTAAGTACGGCGCAATGTACATTATATTGAGGATTGAAACAAACGGAGAGACGTGGACTAGACGCGTAAAATCCCGATACCGGGGCTAATATAGCAGATCCCCCTTTTTACCCATCATACTTCGGTTAAATGTTGCGTGTAACTGGTTTAATCGTTTTTTCCTCGCACCCTTTTTCGTTCTATTTGGGAAATTTACCTTTTTCGACCATCGACCAAGCTGCCTTGAGCGTATAGACGCCGTTCGTCCCTAAATGAAAATGATCCGGCAGTTATTTTATAGCAATAGCATCCAGAGAAGAAGGGTTTTGGGGAGATGTTCGAAAACTAAAAACTAATATAAAAGGGTGGATGAGTGCCAACCCTAAAACGAAACGAACTCGAACGAACGGAGCGGCTAAAGAGTTAAAGGGCCCTTTCCATTTCGGCTTAGTGACAGATTTATTGGGAAAAACGTTAAAAAACTCTATATCCGCGATATCTATCGTTCCAGATGCTCTCTTTACGAAGAGTGCCGGGTACCTATAACGACGCTTATAATTTGTGTTGGATTTTTCGGCCAGAAATTTTTATTTCCTCCCTCATTTCCCCCCACCTATATCCAAACTCCATCGTTTTTAACCCTAGCCTCGCGCTGCTCTTCGGGTTAAATGACAATAAAGAATCTTTCGGAGTAAACCTAGCAATTAGAGAAAATAAAATAAGCTCTAGCCAAAATCGTAAACTATAACTTTTTGTTTTTTAAAATATATATTTTTATTAAAAACTACCTTACTTTTACGAAGGGCAAATTTTTAAACTATCAAGCTATAAATTAAATTTGTTTCTAAGGGATGGTGGAAAAGAGAATGTAAACGGCATATTTATGGTAGGTCATTATCGAATTTAATACCATATATAGAAAAATTCGCGAAATAAATATATAGGTAATGAATTGTGAATTTAATTAATCAGGGTTAGTATCGATATTTGGAAAACTTATTTCCCTCTTATTTCCAATTTTTTTCAAAGAATTCCAAGTGCCCAGGTGCACCAAAAAGAACACCTTTTTGGACTAGTAGCTTTGATTAACTACTCCAAATTTTCCCTGGTATTTCCTAATTTTAATTGATTTCGAATATATGCTTCACTATTAACATTAAACCATCAAATATTTGTATTTAGTTTTTGTATACTTATTTTAATGAGAAATTGGGCGAAATGGAAAAAGCGGATCCACGTTGATAAACGATATTAAATCTAATAGGGGAAAAACTGTCGTATAGCCATTTCCTCTCGGGTGAATGGTGTAGTTTATTTAGACATTCGGAAACGCCTTGTAAAATTCCCTATTGATATTGTGTTGGATTATGCACTTTAGAAGCCAAAGTGCATGTTAAGTTCCCGTATATAAAACAAAAACTTTTCAACTGACGAATTTATCTAATAATATCTTTAACTAACTGTGCATGTCAAGCCATATATCCAAGATACGACTCTTGGACTCGTAGATTTCCCAACGTTTTACACCCATACATAAATCGATTCTTAAATCAAAATTAAAGTTATGTATGTTGTTAAATATATATTTTTTTTCTTCTTAATACAGATCCTTTCTTTAATATTCTTATAATCTTACTCGCTGTATTTCAAATGTAAATCTTTTGAACGATAATTCTGAAAGGCGCAGTTCATCATTGTCGTTTTCAACTTCCCTTAATTTAAAGATATTTGAATACAATAAGAATGAAAAGGGACTACTACGAGTTTTCTTAATTCGATGACGGTTGATAATAGGTTAGGAACTTTACCGTTTCGTACTAATATTCGAATAGCGGGGCGTGTAATGACGTCGCTATAATAACGCGTGTAAACTCAAAACCGAGGGAAAAGGTTTTGTCTTTTAAAGATATACCTGGTTCCCGAGTCGAGTGGCTATTTTGGAAAATCCCGTCGGAATTTATGGTCATTTTCCTCGGGTTAACTGCCGGCGATCTATTAGCGCTTGGTTCGCCCGTTTTCGGACAACGTATAGGAAAAGGGGGACAATAAAGCTTCGCGCAGTTAACCAAAATTAACCGATTGTTCGCCCAGGACGCGCGCGCCCAACCAACCTCGCTTTTCCCGCGCGATCTCAATAACTTAACATTAATTCCTTTAATAAACAGGCGAATGATTCTTTAGGGTTTCCGGCTAGGCGTTACATTGGCTCCGACGCGAAAGACGAGCTCCGAAGCTCGGCGGGCGTAACAGGTTAAACATTTAGGTATAAATTTAGCATCTTGACTGCCAACGTTTATCAGCATCCGCGCTATACGCGTCTATAGAATGGCGAGGCGAGCGTCTCTCACTCTCTTCTCGATTGTAATCCGGGCTATCGCCTTTTCCTTGGGTTTAATTAAGTCTTTCCCCTCTTCTCTCTCCTTCGCTAGTTTGGGTGTATATAAACGCTGATACTTTGCCGCTCTCGCGCCTCTCTCTCTCTCTCTCTCTCTCTATGTTTCTCTCTTCCCTTCACCTAATCTATTGAACAAGCTCCGAAGTATAAACCGTTTGGCGTTGTACGTATACAAAGTGAGCGGTACTTGTTTAAGATTAAGCAGTGATAAAGGGGTTTGAACGAGTGATTTAAGCGAAGGAAAGCGGCGCTCGTCGGGTGACGACAACGGCCCAGACGGCGGATCGTCCGCTCGGGCCCGCGTTTTAGGCCCACCCTCATCGTTTTCCAAGATTCGACAGCGCGAAATTTCTCAGACTTTTGAGACTTATTAGCGTTTCGCGGCGGGACTTATACTTATACGCGCGAGTTCTATATAATTTCCTCGTGTCTAAATATTTCTCTAGTCTTTAGTCGATACCTTTAAGCTTATAAACTCGTCACTTGTTGAAAGGGGATTACCTTAAAGGAAGCTAGGCGAATAGACTCGGGGGGGCCTCTCTTATTGATAGTCTTCCAGATATAGTCTGGTTAACGTAAGCCAACAGTTATTGACGCGTAACCTATATATATATGGCGGCTATACTAAACAAAACGTGTTACGTGATATTTACGGCCCAATTAAGCCTAATTCTCGCGTGCCTCCTAGCTAGTTAAGTCGATCAATCTGGGGTTTATGTATACTTACCTTTATGCGGAGTAAAGTGGTGCCTTCTATTAATGAAATATTACTTAGTTTGGATATAAGTTTATTCCGTACGCGTCTTTGTATAGTTTTTTCTAAACCATGTGTTTGGAAGACCACAAAATGAGTATATTCGTTTTCAATGTTCTAATCTGGCGAGCCTATTGTCAAACTTTTATTATTATTCATTATATATAGATAAATTAACGTATTTTTTCATTCTTTTATATTTTGCAGAAAGAACTTGACGAGACCGCTACAGAACTCGCCAACCGACAAGATGAAAGTGAAATATCAAGAAAGAAACTCGTCGAACTCAGCCGGGAATTCAAAAGAAGCACGCCAGAGGTAAGTCGACTGAATTGTCCACGCACCCTATATATTCACTCTATTTTCTCTCTATTGTTTACTAAAACTTATTAGGGGCTCGCGAAGAAACCCGTAATTCCCATTACGTCTTTAAAAAGAAGGAGGTTTTTAACTCCATTTATATACGGGAAGGGAAAACTTGGTATCTAAAGTACGCTCTCCTAAAATTTAAATATTTTACCAGTTTTCTTCTCCATTTTTCCCTCCCTACGAAAACTTTAGCGAATAAATATGCTCGCGCAATAACTCGCCGCGTATGAAAGAAAAATCTTCAATTATTTCAACGAATTAAGAGTTTTAAAAATATTCTCCCCATCTTTTCTCAAAAACCGGATGATTTCTCCGCTATTCTATTGTTTAGGAGTCATTATATAGGTATATATACCCCTTTTTCATAGCGGGTGTATTTTTGCTTCACGCACTGTTCGGAAAGGATTATAGACTCTTTCTCCTTTCTGAATTTTTAATTTTTCTTCTCTTTTGATTTGCAATTAGGCACTCAAAATAATGAAGACCTTCTCGCTTGTTTCTATATATTGTTTTAAATCACGCTGAATTATCAACGTTACAAAGCCGCTATAGGCTTTTATATAATTAGATAGAAGGTAGAATAGAACCTAAAATTATACGTTATGAAATCTTGGACAGTATTTTTTAGATAGTTTCAGCTATTCACCCCCTCCCCTTTTTAAATTTCTTTTTAATTCCTAAAGGGCATAATAAATGCTTAACTCGGGCTATTGTATGTATAAAGGTTTCCCATTTATATTGTTTTTCTTTCTTTATAAAAGCCGAAATATAGGATGGCGAGGATTCTATCGAAATATTTCTCAGTAATTTCTTTCCGTTGTTGATTTTTATATAGTATTATCAGAGGTATATAATAACCCCCTTCGGGGGGGAAGTATGAAAGGTAGGCAAAATCGACGAACAAGTGCCCGGCGTAAATCGCGGCGGATCGACACACCGCTTTACTCCCAAAAAATAGTTACACCATTTTGAACCTCACTAAATTTTCCCTACGCACACTTCCGGAAATTGCGAGCTGAAGTCAACCTTCGACTCCATTTTAACAGACAGCCTGACTCCTGAGACAGGAAGCTCTAAACACAAATCGAGCCGTCTTGTTTATACAAAGATCATTTACTAGAGTAGCGACACTGAGAAGTCCAGCGTGAGCTAGTGGCCTAGATAGTCAGCAGCGGGCTCTTGTTGTTCGTGATTTTTAGCATTGGTAGTATAGCGGCTTTCATACTTCCCCCCGAAGGGGGTTATTATATACCTCTGGTATTATACATAGGCTAGCTGCTACGTTAGTTGTGGGTCATTTTTAACCAATGAAACAGGTATCGCTTCTTTCGGATTAATTCGTCTTAAGACGTTTCGTATTTGGTTAATGATGAACAGGCTTTTTAGATTTTGACTTTATTTCGAGCAAAAAACCCAAGAAGTTAAAATTTAATTTAAAGTTTTGATTAATATTAATTTTTGATTTTAAATTATTTTCTAACATATTATTAAACATAAAAGTTAGTTTTGGCGTTATTAGGTCGACTAAAAATATTTGAATAGAGGAAGGTACTTTTTTATCTGTATTACGAAATAGGAATCATGATTTTTCGTTCAGGTTCCTTTTAAGTTTTGTATATACGCTTTTTATAGAATATTACACCCAATTACCATTTCCAAAAACTAACAGTACTTTTCTGTGCCTAATTTGAAAGTAGATGTAGTTTTGGCAAAATATATTTTTAGCCCAATCTCTAAGGAAAGCTGAAACTGAAATATTAATTTAACGCAATCATAATGAAATGTATTTTTGCAAACTACTTTTTAACAAGTTTGCAAAATAGAGAGCTCTATACTGGGAATGAATATACCATGTTAAACTACATATAGATATAAATCTAATTACCATACAAACTCCTCTTTTATAAAAGATAAAAAAAAGTATAGAGCAATATAGGGTAAAGCTCCTGTTGTTAGCTGACGAGCGTGGCTTTGAAGCGATACGGTTGGAACACTTTTACAGGCGTCGAAGGAAAATCGTATTCCTCTGGGAGATCAGTGATTTCAAATTCATAATTTATTTAATATGGTTAACTTTTAAAAATTATAATAAAAAAGGCTTAGCAAAACCCAAAACAGTTGGCAAATTCGCCTCGTTTTAGCGTTAATGTCCGACAGACAGACAGAGAGACTTAGTTATATCCATTTCAATTTCAATATATTTCTCTGTGACATTATCTATAAAATCCGAATATTTTAGAACTAAAAGAATACTGAAAATTATACCCAACTTATTAAAAGCCCCGAAAAACACTTGATATCGCAACCATAAGATTTTTAACCTTTATATATACGTAAATATCCTAGTTTCCCCTAAATTTACTTTCCAGGTAATCAAATTATCTCTTTTCCCAACCGTTAATACAAAATAGAAGAGTATATTACACCCTTTTAGTATATATTTAAATTGAACATCTTTTCAATAAGCTTTTAGAACGGGTATATAGAATCGCCCTAGTGTTATTATAATATTATCAGCGTAAAAAGGGAAAAGCTAGCTACTTTAATGACTATTAAAGTTAAATAAGGAAGATAAAAAAAACCGTGGTGATGATATTAGCGGGCCCCTCTTTTGTATAAATTGTATATAAAACCCTTTAATGTTTGTATGGCTTCGTGCCTGGGACTTGGTGGACCGTACCGTAAATACTAAGAGAACTATAGACGATACCACCTTGATATTTCATCACTCACCAACTTTATCTCCGTGTAATCAAAACAGAGTGATAACAGGTAGTGTTTAGTTTAGTAGGTACTGATAATTCTATCCGGTATAAACTACTGTTAAGGGAAATAGCGGGGACTAACAAAAATCCTCTCTATTATATCCAAAAAGTTTCCGTGGAAAAATCTTAACTGCCTTAAATCCCCGTGTACTCCCTAAACACGACCAAGCCCGAGTCGCTAATAACGCTACTTGGCTAAAAACTCATTATAGAATAACCACCGCTTATAGCGACAAATTTTCTCTCCCATCCTAACGTATACATCCCTTATTCAAAAGCAAAGACCCTTGAAAAGTATGGCGTTCCTTGCGCGTAAAAGGTGAATCCGTTTTGTCGACTATTTTAGCCCTTCTTCCCTATTAAAAAATATATACTCACTCTTTCGTGTTAGAGAGAAATTTGCATCAAAATTACTGCGAAGTTCAGATATAACGAATTTAAATATTTAGAACGAAAAACATGTTGATGGAAAGAGTGGAACATATCCTACAATTTGAGAAATCACAGTTCCGAGCAATTCTGATTGAACAAATTTGATTTTTCGTATTAGTATCGATAAAAAAAACACTTTTTCCTTTTCATCTCCCCTTGAATCGAACAAAATTAATCTCGTGACTGATGAATAGTTTTTGTTACACATAACCAAGCTCCCGATTATCTCTAAGATGTATCAAGCAATATAATAGGGTGGAGAATAGCTCTTTTCATTCCGAAAACCCAAACCTAATCCAACTATATAAGTGATAAAAAAACCATAAGGTTTTCCTCTCGAGTGTGTTTAAATGAAAATCCTGGAAGTTATAAGGATGTATATTAGTGTTCCTCTCAATTTCTAAAGAAGCTTAAGAGCCTGGGACGCTCGTACACGATGCGTGGGCGGGAATTTTATATAATCACTTCTTGTATAGGGAATAGGGGATGGTAAGGGTTAGGGCTAGGCGTAAGGGGGGTTACGTATATACGAACTGAACGCACCAGGACTCGAAACTTTTCCTTTTATTTTTCTATATTAATAGAGTTGATGAACTCAATGACAGCATACGACTCATTATATACGTAAAACCCGATGCTCAGTGTCCGATTTTATAAAAGTCGTCGAGAAGACGGAAAGGGAGGTAAAATCTGGGAGGGATCGTATACGTTTATGCGTTGGGGATGGAGATGGTTATTATATCTTTTCGGTAAAATTATTAGTCGTTCTATTATAGCGCTCTCTTCTCAACGCTGATGAGGCTCCCTTCCCCCTTTCCTCTTGGCTTTTCCCCGCTCGTTTTTCGCTTGGGAGAGTCCTACGCCGTATATAACTTCACTGGGGCCTGAAAAGAGAAAAATCTCGGGACGTACGTTGGGTTTTGGAACTCGCGCGCTGGACCCCTACGAAATCTAGAAGAGAAGAATATAAAGGGTGTATTCCGGAAGCTGTGGCGCCGCCCAGCTCGTCGGAAACTGATGCCCGCTATCCTGGACCGAATAATAGAGGTATACCCTTTAGCCCTCTTAAGTGCCAGCGAAAAGGGAAAAGAAAAAGAATACTAAGAATATGGGCTTCGATGGACGCTGGAATTAAGCTGGAATTATTCTAGGATTTGGGTGAAATAAAATTAAAGAGAACGGCTTGGAAGTGGAAGAGAGAAAAAAACTTAGTTAAGAAAGAGGGGTCCGATGAGGCCGAAATTCTTTTAAAAAGAAAAAGTTTTCCTAACGCTGGATGGTGAATACGTATACGTACTTGGAATGAAAAGGTTCAAAAGGGTGGTGACGAGACGCGCGCTTCTAAAGCTCTTGATTGGTGCACGCGGAGATTTTTCGTTTTCGTTTTCCTCCGGTTTGTCCTAGGTTTTACTACGGAAGTGTATTAGGCCGGAACAGTGACTAGACCCTTTCTCACCCTCTCTTCTTCTCGAATCTTCTTCTTCCGTCCAATCTGGAATGACACTCTTTTGAAAGCTAGTCGCTCGTGAAACTCGCCCGCCTTTTCTTCTCTGTCGGATAATAAAAGTCAACTCGTTTTAAATACTCTCCCATCTCTCTCTCCTATATACTCCACACTTACTCCTAGCTTTTTCGTCTCCGAGCTTGACCTCTCACGGACCTTTCGCTTCTCTCGAGCTACTCCTATAGCTTAACTCGAAGCATCCAAGATAGCCCTTTCTTTTTATTTTTTCGTTTGAAGGGAGTGTTAGAAGGGGTGGGTAGGTACCGGGTATCTGGACTTTTCTGTCGCGATGAAGCGGTGGTATTAGGGAAATATAGAGACCGGGCCAAGTTTGGCACCGCTTTCTTTACTAGCTATACATATGATGACGAACGAAAGAAATTGTTTCGTCCCCGCTTTGGCGTATACTTCTATAGCGTCTCCCTTTTCGTTGGAAAAAGTTCTGGCGAGCGCGACTAGGATCTAAAGGAAAAGGGTTGAAGGGCGCGGAGATGCTAGGCACGGTGGTGGTGTGAATTCTAGCGTGCCAGCTCGCGGGATTAACACTATTTCGTTCATTCTCTCCCCGGATAGGGAAGTTTTCTATCAGATAGCGCTATCTCGTCCGAAAGAACAGACTGGGTCTTCTTTCTGTTATCGGCGTTGGTTAGCTTAAGCGTATTACGTACTGCTTCGGTCTTTCTTGAGCTTTTGAAAATGTCAGAAATCTTCCCTCGAATTCTTAGGAAATCATGCAAAAATCGGGTGTAATGGGGATGATGGAAATACCTCTCGGTGAGCGGGAGTCAAAAAAAGTTTATTCCCTTCGGAAACCCTTAATGTTCTTACGTTGTATAGTTGGTATTCAATTAAACAATACCGAATGAAACGAAGGTTGAAAGGATTTAGAGAAGGAAGGTGAAAATACCTTAGCTCTGGCATATAACTGTCTTCAATTTCTCTTAATGGTTGAACGAGAGAATGTCGACTGAATTTATCTCTAAAGACGAGTTTCCATACATTATAATCAAAAATTAAGAATGTAATTAACTCTCAATCGATTTTATGGCTGGTAAGTTAACGTTTGTATCGGGAAATATAGTTTGTGAAAATTATTTGGGTCTGGATTAATTGGAGCTAAGGTCGGGGTGATTTTGCTGGTTATAGTGGCTTTTAACTTGAAGTAAATTTTTTAGGGGACCAGGAAAGGTATTGGTAAATGAATCTAAACTTAAATGTTAATTATCTCTCGAAGAGTTGAAAACATTTCCATATGAAAACGCCGCTTAATTGTATTCTCGCGCGAAAGTGTCCATTTCGCTCGAAATAAACTATAAATTATACTTTTTGGACGTTTAGAATTAGAGAAGGATGTTTTTGGGGTATTATAAAAAGGATTTATATCGTCAGATTTCTCGCGGCGTTACGTTGCTACGTGGGTATTATTATTACTAATTCCCCCGGATTGTAATCCGTATTTTAATTAGCAATTACCGGGTATTTTATAGTCTATTTGACACCGGACCGGACTAATTTTCAATCCCGGGAGCCGGCGCGATACTCTAAAAACTAGAGGGGACGCTCCTCTTATCCTTTAAGTCAACGAGGAAAAAGAAGATATAGAGAGATGGGTGGTTGAGGAAGGGAAGTCGCCGATCCTCGGACGACAGGCCACGCAGACCCCGAGAAAAGAATTATTGTAGAGAGGAAAGGATTATAATAGCGGGCCTAGGATCTCATTTATCGCGTATACTGAGAGGATGAAGCCCTAGCTGTCCTCTTCTGGTGGCGAGGGGTGGACTGAATCTCGGTTTCCTGATAACTCGTTTCCTGGAGAGGCCTGAATGGAGGATGCCAGGGATCTAAGACGAAAGAGAGGCGACCGAGGGAAGGGAGAGAGTGAAAAGACTCATTCTCTCCCGTTCTCAGTGAACTAAAAACATTTAATTACCGCATGCTACAATTACAACAATCTGTATTCATAAAATTGAATTCCTTCAGAGAGAGAGAGGGGGGAGTGAGAGGATGAGAAAAGCAGTTTTCGGATTTTCCTTTTTGGCACCCCTTTCCGTTCTCTCGCCATCCCATCTCACCATCGCCGTTATACTCCCTTCTTCTTCATCTTGTTCGGTTCTTCTTTCTCCGTTTCAACCCCCTCGCAGCTAGCGTCTCCAAATCCCATAATGACCGAGAAAAGACCCAATGGGTGTGGGTGGGTCCGCGCTTTTGGCGGGAAGGGGGAAGAGTTGCTTGGGATAAAGCTGATATCGGAAGGATGGGTATGGAGAGCCGAAGCTATAGGGGGGAATAAAGCGGGAGGCGGAAAATGCTCGCGCCACTGCATATTAATGACGCGATTGGGAAGTCGCGCGGGCAGTCTTTTCGAAAACCCTTTTCCCTTATATAGCGCGTTTACGTCTTTTTGGCGGTGGTACCACGCGCTGGCCAGAATTTTGCGAGAAGAGGGGATGGAATAAGGTGCGTTTCTATTCATATCCCCCTTATTTTACTCTTTCTCTCTCACTATATATGTATGTATATACTCTAGCGCGTCCCAGTGGCGATGATGCGGCTCCGGAATTGTTTAGGATTCCATCAAGCCCACGGAGCGTCTCAATTAAGTGATGTTTCCACATCAACAAACGTCCTCGATTATTCTCTCTTACTCTTCTTCTCCCTCTAGAAACGCGAAGAAGGGAGAAGGGAAGGGTTGGATTCGTGCTCTTTCATCTAATACGCCTTCTAGCTTCGTCTTCTTTTTCTTCCAGATTTTCGAATCTTTTGCTCTTGGTCTTCACCCCCCCCCCCTCCATCCATCTCACGCCCGCACCTTTTTGCCAATGGGGAGATAGTCCGTTGAGAGTAGAGATTGGGTTTAGAAGAAGGAGTAGCGATTTAGTGTTTGGACGAACAGTTTCCCCTCACTCATTCACCGTCATTAGAAAAGGTATATAGTTATTGCGCTACTCTTTTCGTTGCGAAAGTTAATTTTTCGGGACAATCTGTTATTCCCTATAGTCATCCGTCTTCTGACATAGAGCCAATATAAAGTTCGGTGAGAAATTAAGAAAAGCGCGTGATGACGTCATGACATTTCTTTTTCACTGCCTTTTACTCTATTGCTTATCATAACCAGTGGGCGAAGTACGATGTTGAGTTCTTCTCTTCGACAGATCGAGTGCGCGCGTACGTTTTGGTCATTCGGGAATAGTATCGGTACAACGCCGAGCTAGAACCGTCGTTTGCTTAGCTTTTTAATTAAAAATAGTTACCTTTTTAATATCCGGGTTCGCAAACGGTCTGGAATTAATTAAGATGGAGGGAACTAAGAAATTGCCAAGTGGGTCTTATCAATCATATATAGAGAAATACGCGTAAACTTTTGATCTCCTCGAGTATAATATCATACGGAAAAGGAAGGGGGTGTCGAGGTAGGAGTCGACCGTGTTGTTTTAAAGTGGAAATTAATCTTAATTCCATCAATCTGCTCTCAGCATCTCAGACAATATAAGCTTTTAAAATTGTACCACACTCCTGGTCCCCTTATCCTATCTTTCAGCCTTTTCAAACCTATCTCCCCGCGCGTTTCGCACCCCTCCCCCTTATATACTCTTTAACATTCGACAAAGGCGTTTTAAAAATGTTGATTCTTCGTCCGAGAAGAATTCAATTTCGGGGAAGAGGGTCTTTCTGTCTCGTACATTTCAAATCATTCCAGAATTTCAGTTTATTCAAACTTAGACAACTTACCTTAAGAGCTCAAAGTGGCTTAAGATATAACCTGGCCAATCTTTCTACGTGTTGAAATCTGCGAATTAATCTAACTGTAGCTAGATTGAGGGGTAAGGGATGGGGGATGGTTTTCCATAGTCCGGACGTATGACGTTGCGCGAGGCTCCTTTTCATTTAACAAATCTTCGCGCCCGGGCATTAATATGCATGAAGAACAAAATAGTTATGTTGAGCAGTGGCGATTTGTAATTGGAAGCGATTGGTGAAGAGTCCAAAGAGTCGAGAGTATAAGAGAGGAAAAGTATAGACGCCCGGGTATATATCGTATATACGTATAGCCAACGACCAGTCGTCGCGACTTAAATTTTATAAGAGGGGGCCACGAAGAGAGGATACCGGGGGTGTGGGTGGCGTTTATATTAACTTAATAATTTCTGCAAACGTCAAAGGGTAGGGGAACAAAGCCCGAATCCTTTTCGCCGAATTTCTCTGGCATTCTTAATCTAGCGTCCTATATACTCTCCCAAACCCCAGCCCCAGAAGTTTCTCTCCTTCGCGCTCGCTCGAACGCCGTCATCTGCGTTTCTGTCTCTCTCTCTTTTAACCCTTTCAATATCGGAATCCGAATATTTTCCCCGTCGGAAAAGTATCGCCTAAAATATGCCGTGGCACCGAGCGACCGCGGGGATAGAAACCCCCTAACCCATCCACCCCTTTCTCCATCCCTCAGCCATCCCTATTTTAATTAAGAATGTCTCTATCGGGTCGGATACCGTCAAGAGCCGTTCATTCAGGCGTTACGACTCAGTTTGTTTACAGTAATCTCAATACGCGCCCATCTATGGATCCCTAACTCCATCCTTCCCCCCGGCTTCTACTGGTCTCTCTTTTCCTTACGCAACCTCCCCACCCTCTCGCCCCTCTACTTATTCTGTCACTAAGCTCGGCTCTCTTTAAATATAAACCTTTGGTATTCAATTAGAAACTCGTATAGATACAAAATACGTAGCTATATAACTCGAGCTGAAGGAGGGTTATAGGGTTAAAGGATGCTGGGGAAAACTGAGGCGGTTATTTTATATTGGCCAGCGGCGAGGGCTCGTCGAGATATCGATAAGCAGATTGCGGTCGACAAAATTCTTCCCCCTGTAGATTCCGAAGGGAAGAGGATGAATAAAAATTATTCTTTCCCGACACCGCTTTCGAAGGATACGATACTCGTTTCGCGACCCTTCTTCTAGTCTAAGGTAACTTTGACCGATCTTGTATAGTAATACGTGTGCCCAAAAGCGTCGGGGTCCACGTATATAGGTTTTGGATAGCACACCAGCCGCCGACGCTGTTCCACCCGAGTCCCTATACCTCGGGCCCTCGAGCGTAAAACCAGCCAAGCTTTTATACGTATAACTATACCGTATGTATACTATAAATATATATAGAACTCCCGCGCTCACTATAGGTATTACTGAACCGTTCAATGGAAGGAAAATTCTGGCTCTTTTCCATCCCCGACCGAAAGATTCACGGGGCCTAGTGGGACCTATTTTATAAAATCCGTAACGCTAGCCCGTTTGTTGTCTCTTAATTTATTTAGGCGATGCAGGGATGCCCACCCCATCTTATCAACCTATACCATAAGTAACGTGATATCCGTAAGCGTGGCAATTAACGGCAAATCTAGTCACGCTATGTGTATATCGAACTGCGGCCAGATTTTAGCCAACCAACCTGTTTTTCTGTCCAAAACTACGAATTCCCTAAAAAACACCTTTTTATTAGTTTAGTTTTATCCAACTGCAGTTCTACAATTAGTCTTGAAACTTCCCTAGAGCTATCATTATTAGACTCATTTTAACCTATGCATTAATATAATATAATTAATATAGCCGATAAACCAAACTTTATTAAGCCAGCCATCCGCCATTGTATAGGAACGAACATTTTTACGCGTAATTTTATGATTGGTCAGTTTAGATTTAAACTGACGTGGTGCTTATTTCATTCTCTTCACTCTCTCTATCTCAGAGAAACGTCCTAAGAAACCCACCTTGAATAAGAAAGTCGCCTTTGAAATAACAGGAAGTTTTGTACTTCCGTATATTACGTTACTTACGATAATAAGTCTCTCGGTTCTCTTTTCCAATTTACCCGAAGCCAGTTTTCTCTTTCTCTCTTTTCAGTACCCCCTTCATCCCTCGCCGCTTCAAACGACTCTTTGTTTATTTTATTAAACAATTTAAACAACACTTCATTAAGTGATTTATATTCTCTAGCGAACTTGTTTGATAATATTAAACGAACCTTTCGATGATCCGACTTCGCCCACTTACGGAGTTACGGAGAAGCTATAGGCCTTTGTTTTAAAATTCCTTATTCTTTTACCGCTCTTACGTGAATTGTGTAAAGTTTACCCGTATGATTGCGGTTTTGCGCCCCCAGCTTTAAATATTTTAATTTTTAAAACCGCCACTTTATATCCAACTAGCCATGAGTGATTTATATATAGAAATATATACTTTACAGGGCTTATATACGTATTTAATTTAATAATATTGTTTTGTTTTCCTCTCATATACATGAATGAACGCGCCTTATTGCCGTATAGCTTGATCATGACTTATAATTTCTCATCACATATTATTTCGTAGTTTTCATTGTGTTGATCTATGATAATATATTAATAAGAAAACCACTGATTAGGCCCATGGTAATTAATTTATTGTTCGTTATGTCAGATTGAAATAGGTTGGATTTATTCAAAATTTTGATAAATTACATACATTTTTTTCGCAAAAAACATTTGCTATTACTTCTTAAACCCTCCGTAAATAATTCGATCTCAAATAATCAACTTGGTTAATTTCAAATATAAGTTTAATTTTTAAATTGTTTGATGTTCTTATCCATTGCATTCAAAATCTCGTTTTTATTCATACAGTAATAACATTTCCAGTAAAGTTTTTATTCATTTCCCGCCAAAATAATATTTTTATCGTCTTTCCATCAATACGTTTTAAACCACACCTTTATTTCAATAAAGTCTACGTGTTAAACACCCAAGGCAAAGGTTGAGATGGGTCAGAGGTACTGCTTTTAATTCAATACCAATATCAGAATCTTTTACTGCTATTTACTCAATATTTTACCGCGCAAAGATATCTTATTTTATAGAGTATTTAGAATCGATTAAGATTATCCTCTCCACCCTCCCTTTAAGGTCCTTTTTTTACGTTATCCATCCCCAAACGGAAGTCTTTTTCGATATTAGTCGTATAGAATCGATTAAGGCGGAAGGAAAAGAAACTGGGAAAGAGAGGAAAAGAAAATATAAGACTGAGAGAGAGAGAGAGAAGATCATTTATAAAGCTAAAAAACAATCGCGATATGGTTTCTTATAACTGATGGTGTTTAAGGCGATCGGAGGAGTCCGCAATCTAATAGAATAGCCATTCTCTCTTCCCTCTCCTCTTCCCAGATCTCGAAGGCTGTCTTCGAGTTAGAAGCTGATGATTGGGAGTTCCAGAGTTTCCCTTTTTGTACTTAGAGAATGAGGGACGCGTGTGGGAGTTGGTGCGGGATTGGGGCTGCTCGGGGTATAAATAATACCCAGCTGATATTGAGCTCTGATATCCTTTTTATCATCTGCCGAGATTTCTCTACGCGAACTATATATATTTTTTGTTATATATATATTTTGTATCAAAAACATAGAAATAGTCATCGCTTCCACCCCCACCCCCTTTTTTTCTCGTCTATATATCGTTTGGGCCCCAACATGCCCTTAATCTCGATACGCTCCGACTCCCACTCGTTCTCTCTCTCTCTCTCTCTCTCCTCTTTTCTCTTCAAGGAGATGAGTTTCTGCTCTTCTCTATGAGCAGTATCTTTTACTGCCCCCTCTCTACCCTATGTATATTGGTATTACTAAGTTACTAATGTAGTAACTGTAATTTTTGGATAAATTTCAAGTTATATTCTACGTAACATGATTCTTAAATATTTTTCAAAATATACATTTTAAATTTTTTATAGAGATTATTTTTTCACGGAATGAGAGGTATGAATTAAGAGTACAGTGGGTAATAATATCAGACTCTTATTTATAAACTAAGTAATAATAATAATATTTATTTTAAAAATTAAATTAAAGGCGACCACAGAGGTAAAGAGGAAAATTTCAACAGAATTCGACGAAATAGACCAAATGAAATAACCTAAAATTCAACAAAGTTAATTGGACCAAAAATTAAAATTTCGTTAGTCCACATGAATTAAGGTCTATTTTATCGAATTCTGTTTAAATTTTCCAATTTGGATAATTTTTAAAAATGAAATTCACCTGGTTTGGCTCGAGATTAATTCGTCGAGGTCCGAATTGAGTCAGGTTGCGTGTCTTCTTTAAGAAATAAAATATTTACTTAGACTAGCTGATTTAGGATAAATAAGAAATATGCAAAAATCAGTATTTTAAATATTCGTAGTCATTAATCTAAATACCACCCGATATTCAAATATTGTACCATATTTGAAGTTACGATATATTTACCCCTCAGGGGCAACGATACGTAAGATTTTTTTTTTGAGCTATTGGGTGATAGGAACTCCCTGGCCATAACTTCACTTAATACAACCGTCTTATGCCTTTTACTTAGATTAAATTCGTAGTCCCGAAAACCGTATCAACCCCATCCCGCTATATACATTTTTTTATTTCATTTTTATATAAAATTTGGCGATTTCTCGCGTATCGTTTAAAGTAAAACTTCGGTATATCGAGTTTATCAGGCTAGGAATATTTTTTTTTTCATCCAAAACTACCCATATTCTCATTGGATAAATTGTTGAAGTTTTTTTTTTTTTTTTTTTTTTTTTTTTATCCTTTTTGGGTGCTCGCGTATAACGTATTCATTTCACCCCGTTGAGAACTTATGCCTTTCTCCACGCCGCCTATTTTCGATGCTATTATTATAATGGCTTTTCGTCAGACCCTCGGCTTCTGTTATATAACCTAGGGGTTAGCACCCCCTTAAAAAAAAAATGAAATATATTTTGTAATATTTGCTCTCTCGAATATTGGCGCTGTGGCCATAATATATTGAAATAAGTTAATACGCTCGGCAGAAAAACCCTTTTCTTATATTAAAAATCTGCGAGAGGGTAATTTGGGACTGCACGCTCTATATTTTTAACTTAATACGTCGATTTCTAAGGTTTTGTATACGATGTTCTGTAGGGAAGATGGAATAGAAAAAGTTGGTTTTAGTTTCGTTTCATAGATTGGTTTGGATGCCAAATTTTAAATACACTTTCGTTAAGCCGTCCTCTTTATTGTCTGTTAGAAAATAATTCATTGGACGATATTGACGTCCACTGTGAGACGTTCTTAGGCATCATATTTTCTAAAACGAGGCTCTCAAACTGTTACAATTGAAATTAATAAACCAATATTAAACTAGAAATAAATTTGAAACTTACCATCAAAATAGGCTTAGCTGGATTCATGGAGATATCCTAAACTCCCCGTATAAGGACTAGCGACCAATGACATTGATCATGGAGAACCTGCATTTCCCATATAAGAACCATCGTTCAATGTCATTGGTTGCTGGTTCTTTTAAGGGGAGTTCAGGTGATCTCCATGATTCCAGCTAAGCCTATTTTCATGGTAAGTTTTAAATTTATCTCTAGTTTAATATTTGTTTGTAATTTTTTTACTGATCGATTAAAAATCAGTTATGTTGCATTCTACCTTTAAGATAATAAACCAAATATCTCTTTCAATCTCCCTTCAAATGACAAATCTACTTTTCCCTCATTGCAGTCGCGTAGTCCGTATAAGTGTGGATCAACAGAGTACCGGTGAAATTGCCATTTAGGCTTAACGTTTTTTTTTAGGCTTAAGTTAGCCTCAATCGTTCTTTGTATAATTACGATTCTGGGTTGTTTTTCAGAAAGGGGAATGGGTGGTGAACGGGGTCGAAAAATCGTTTTTCGGCTTATTTTTATACGCTCCGTAAATGTAGGAATTTATGACCCAAAGGCGTATCAGTCCTCGCGGTGCCTGTATTGCTCCGATACCCTCACGGATATGATATATCCTACCTGGTGAAAATAGGGGGGGGGGTGGAACCTTGGGCACCCTGCACTCCCTAGGTTATTGTGTACGCGCTCGGGATTTTGCGCAATCGGGCGTCAACTTATTTTATAGGCACCTCTCGCTCTTTCCCTTCGCTTTCTCCTTAATATAATATTTTTATCCATGATACGATCAGACGCACGCGGCTAATAACATTTTGGGACCAGGAGGAAGCTCTATTGACGACCTCAAGGTACTTGCACAAACGTTACGTGTAAAAGAGCCACAGGATAAAGCTTTCTTTAAAACCTGGACGCGAGTTATTAAGTTTATAATTGTATATCGAAGAGTAAATGGATTGTTAATATCGACTAGCAGACGACACCCTCTGAGAAAGAAATAATTCGTTAAAAAAGTATTATTACGCAATATTATCTTGGAAAGAAGTTAAGACCATATTTTTGAAGTTTTAAATGAGATGCGCGTTTTATCACTAAATATATCAGTCGTGCAGAATTAAAATTATGATTATTCTATAATGAAAGCCTTAAACTCTAAAAAAACATTTACTTGTCCTACTATATCAGCTTTATTCGATACAGAACAATATCCATTGGAAATACATTTTACACCTATGAAGCAATGAAAATTGGATATTCTTAGGTGAAAATGTCTTTGCAATTAAGTTTAAAATTGTTTTGACTGTGCTTAATTTTTCAAATCAATTATTTTCGTATTAAACTTTACACCCAAGTAAAGAAATAACTTCTAAATTAACAAGTTGTATTTTACATATTTACTAGATTAATATTAGGTTTTCGATTCCGACCATTTAAATGTAATTCTCTTCCGTTGTGAAAGTGCCTTTAGATTCTGGTCACATTAAACTTGAGCTACGGCGTTGAAAAGTAGAAGGGATTGGATTGCTAAGCTGATATCTACGTGTTTTTTCTCCTTCACGTAACACTATTATATACGTTGCCTCGATTAAGTCGAATATACTTTGTTTTACTTCGTTAAAAGGTATGTGGCCAATGAGGAGAGGCCTAAACGGTTTCCCACTATTAGATTTATAGCTTGTTTAAAAACCTCAGTTTTTTTCTCCTCATACTCTCCGTGTAAGCTTTAGCACGCTGCATTGGGAGAAAGGTAAAGACCGTAGGGACGATTTTGTCCCCTTATTCTCTTCCCCTTGTCGTTCTGGTCGTTCGCTATCTGCGAAACCGCATCCGTGAAGACGGTTTTCTCTCTCTTTCTCTCTCTCTCTTCGTCCGCAGATTTGAGGGAAATCGCCCAGAAAAATATACTCTGGGAATAAACGCTTCTTCGGACGCGGGTATATACCTCGCGAGGGTGGCTTAAAATGGCCAGTTGGCGATTTGTCCTCGGTTTCTTTACGACTTTGGTGGGATATCCCCGACCACCGATGTGTTTAAGGGGGATTTTCTATAAAGTTATTTTCTTATACTATAAATTCAATATCTTACATCTTTGAATTGGGTTTGTTATTGCGATTGAACCTAGAAAACTGGATTTTTCAGATCAGTGAGATCAGGGGAAATGTTAAAATAAAGCTCAGTCTACCCTTAGCAAGCCCTTTATTATTAAATATATTAGGAAATATCTGGGAACATTCATTGGAATCAGGGGAATTGGTTTTGCTAATGTTGCATGAACCATGTGTTAAATAAATGTAAATATCTGGATCTTTTCCATTTTTTTTTTTGGATCAATTCAGAGACGCTTTTAAAATGCTTTACTATTTAAACTATATAGTCTTTTTTTAATAGTAGAATTTATTGATATTACACTTCATACACCCTAAATCGAGCGAGAACTTCGTAGAAACTCAAGATGCACGCTTATTTTTGTTTAACTTTGTTGGCATTGTAAAATTCGCAACCAAACTTTATGATAACCATTTTAGGATTAAATTTAACACCTCAGTTATAAATTGTAAAGAAATATAGTCAAAAAAACAAAATTGTTATTAAAGTTTTAAACCAATTCACCCTTAAAGAATGTTCCCCTCAAGTTTTTTTAAAGTGAAAAACCTTAGGCAATTTTTACGCTCTTTTCCTAAACCAATTCCTTTTATATATCACACGCTTGTATTTCTCTTTCCTTCTTCCCTTCCTCTCGGTTCTCTTAGCCTTTAAACACCTTTTGGAATTATTGTTTTTAATGCTTGGCGGAAGAAAATCGCTAGAAATTCGCCTGCAGAGAGAGAGCGAGAGAGAGAGGCAGAAAAAAAGGGCTTTCTAAACGACATCGCGACCCTATCCTCTCTCTCCGAAGCTTTGTTCATTCACTAGGAAAAAGATCTGCTCTTTAGTTCTTTAGAAGAAGCGGAAGAGAGAGAAGCCTCCAAATCTTTCCTTCTCCCCGCCCCTTTCACTCTCAGGGATTCATTCTTTTAAAGGGAGAATGCAACCTAAAAAAAACCACCTAAAATCTATATTCACACATTTTACATAGACGAGTTTTAAAGGAACTTCAAAAGCAATATTCTAAATTTTTATTATTATTATTTTTTTTTTTTTCGTTTGATGGCTTATAAAGTGGAAAAAAGTTTAAAGGCCTATGATTTCTTCAGCCTGTCACCTGCTTGTTTCACTGGAAGTGGGCTCACTTTCTGAGCTTCCTACTGGATAGCAAGGCAAGAGAAAGCATGGAGGGCGAGTTTGTTTCCAGGGTGACAGGCTGAAGTAATCCTAGGCCTTTAAAATGAAAGTACTTTCACGAAAAAGACCGCCAGAAAGCGACCATTCTACAATCCATATAACGCGCAAGAATCAACTATTGGTTCAATATTTTTGAAATCAGTGACTGTCTCCCTTCAAATCGAGTTAAAGTAGAACATATTCTATTGAGATCTCAATTCCCTTGAGCTAATATTTTGAAGCTTGGGATGATATTATCACTATATTTTTCATCTTCCCCAACATTTTTTCGATATCATGAACAAATTTAAAATATTTTATATTAAGCTCACTGTTTTATGATCAATGTGAACTGAAATCTCTTGCTCGCTGCATGCCTTGAATACTGTTGCTTCTAAACTATATCTATACCTATTACAAAAATGTCGCGCGCTTTAGAGAGATGACCTGGAAAGGTGTGACCAAAAAATTGCGCCAAAAAAAAACGGAACGTTAAAAAGGGGTTGTGGAACAAAAAATAACCGGTGTCGAGATTTGGCGGGAAAGGATAATAGGCCACGAGTCTTCGTTAGTAAGGGAGGGAAAAACAGTTCATGTATTTAGCTATAGACCTATAGAGTACAATGTGAAATAGGTATAACGTAGGATTTTTGGCAATCTCATTTAATCTGTTAGAGAGGACACCCTTTTTTTTAAGGGGGTGCGAACAAATTTATCATTTGTAAACTGCCGGAGACCAAATGGTTATAGTTTTCCCTTCTTTACCTTATCAGAATCATCTCGAATCCTCTGACTTAATGCCAATGACGGAAAAAGCCGGGAAATTGAAAAGATGATACTATAACGTCAGCAGTCCTATGACTCTCGCTTCGCATTTCTCTATATTGCTTTAAAATCAATGAACAGACTAGATAGTCTGTTCAAGATGAGTTTGCATACTATAGAACATTGAAGCGGATTCATACATTATGTTAAAGCTAGTAGAAAAATTCTAAACTTTTGAAATTACTAATGACCCAGAGTATTTTGTATCTCAGATAACTTTACTCGTGATGGTCATGAGCTGTTTGGGAAAACACTGTTTTATGTCTCCCTATATTTGGTTTAAATTTTCGTATTAATCCAATATTAGCTATATTGCAAGCTACTCGTGATTAAACTTGTATATATTCATTTAAACATAATAAGTTTAAGTTGTCGGCTCGTTTACGAATCTACTCTCTATCTCGAACCGTATGGATTTAAAGTAGATTATCCTCTAGACGTGTTGAAATATGAAACTGATACGGTTCTAGTTACCTTGATTTTTTTTCTTTTTCTTATTCTGTAAATGGTTTTAACCAATATCGTATATATACATATCTCGGTACGAATTAATTGAATTTTTTTTTCTTTCGAGTCTCGGTTTTACATTAAAGGTTACAAAAGGCTTTAGCAAAAGGGATTTAGGAGCGGGATTACAAAACATTTTTTTTTTTTTTTTTTTTTTGTTTTACGAAGCTTTGCGTTATGTATTCTTTCGCTTCGTGTTTTCTTTACTCTTGAAACCTCTTTTGAACTAAATTGTACGTAGCGAAATGGATAAAATTGGGGGGAGGGGGGGATCAGCTTTAATGGAATTTTTCTCCTACATGTAACCCAAAGAGAGTGGTTTTAGAAAATAACCGGTCTACCACGAAATATTTTTTATTTTATTTCATTATTTTTTTTTTTCTCGCTCGTTTTGGCAATTTTCGACCTTTCTCTCGGAGCCCCCTCTTTTTCGTTCAGCTAATATTTTGTTGATAAATTAAATTGATACCCTTAACTGGCGATATGCCTTCGCGATACCGCGAGGTTTCAATTTAAATAAGTGCTTTTACCCCGTTTTACTTTGCAAGTTCCTCCTCCTCCTCCTTCATTAGGCTCTCCTCCATAACCCCTCTTTTGGGTAAATTTCCAGTAAATGCGGTAATATAAATCGCTTTATTTTAGTTTGCAGCCGATTTAGAGAGAAAGTGAGAGAGAGAGAGAGTTAGAAGAAGGTTCTCGCCTGGTATTTTGGGGTATGATGGTACGTTATATAGAATATAGTAGCCTCCTATTCGGTAACGGAACACGTTTGAGCACCTATTTATAGCCCAATTTGAGCGGCAAACACGGTACATTATTTAATACCGCCAAATACTCCCGCCTTCTCTCACTCTTAGAACTCTCTTCTCTTCTCGTATGGCATACTCCTATTAAAGAGAGGGTTAAAAAGGAAAATTAAATTATTTTAATTGATTTTTTTTTTTTTTTTTTTTAATTTATAATGAAGAATATCGGGTTAATGAAATAAATTTTACGCTTTTGCTTTATCATTCGTAATTCTATTAACAAATTTACTATATGAAAGGTACATTGGAAACATTAAATCTTTATTCGAGATATTAAAATGTGTACTCAATATTCTGTTAGGCTTAACGAAATTTAGAAATTAAATAAATACAAGTTGAATTTAAATTTTAATTTCGCAGCACTAACACTTTGATTCCCAGAATTTACTTATATTGCATTGCTTTGTCAATTCCCAAACCATTTATGTAACGACGAAGCCTGGGTTTGCCACACAGAGACTCGGGCCCCTTTCAGTGAACGCTGCTGACCCTCTTCTAGTTTTCAACGAAGGCTGCGGGCCCTCTTCTTCAAGTGTTGAATGAAAGCTCGATGTTAGATTGTAAAGGGAACCACAAAATTAGCCCGGGCCCGTCCGCAAAATGATAGCAATGATTAATTTCATACCATCGATGATATCTTTATTGAAATACTATAATCGTGTATTAGGAATGTCAGCTTTGCCCCCGATTGTCATAGATCCCTTTTAAAAGATAAGAAGCCGATGTAAACTGCGTGATTTTCGTTTACACTTCGCCTTTAGGGGGGTTATAGCGGGTAAAGGAGAAAGAGTATCGCACCCCGAAGCATTTATATAAGTTTACTCGGTTACTCTTTATAATTTAGTTTTCTAATAATAAAAGACTGAAACGTGTAATATAAGCGGCTTCCCAATGTTATCTTCCAGAAGGAGAGCCGACTATATAGGGATCGTAAAGCCGGACGAGGGTTAGGCTGGATAGATATAGGAAAGGTCCTTTTATAAGTTTAAAGGGCTATTATTCAAGCGGGCTTCGAGCCCTTCTACCCGTTGGCATTCATAAATTTGCCCGTTTTCTTAGGCTAGCGCGGAAGTGGCTAATAAATTTTAAAACTTTAAAATATATTGTTTAGTTTTAAAATGATAATGGGGTCTATTATAGCCAAACGAATTCTAGCCGCGTTCCGTCTCCACCCTCCTTATCGTTCCGAGAGTATGTAACGCCGAGGTACTCGAAAATTACCTTATTATCCCGGAGACATATTGACATTAACTGGGCTAGATACCGTCCATTCCATCCCCTTATTTAATTTTTGATGATTTTTCACACCGCTGGTTTTGGACATAATAAGATAGTCGCGTTATCGTAAGTTTACTTATTACTTATCTTCGTATAAGTTCAAGAAAACACGAAACCTTGCTCGATTCGTGGGAGGGGGGAGGCTTGTCAAATTGACCCCCAGAAATTGAACAAACCCCCTAGGCTCTTTTACATAACCATGAAGTCGATTTTTCAATACGCTCCCATTGAAAAGAAACGACTTTTCCTATGAGGAAATTTCAACAAAATTCGGACCAATAAACCACAATATTGGAACAAAATTTAGAAATAATAAATCAATTACAATTGTCTCTGAATTATACAATTGAATGATTTCAATTAAATAAACACCCCGCCTTTAATTTTAAAGCAGAAGCCGATGAAACCCTCCTTTGAAGTCTATTACTCCCGGGTCTTGTCTACCCCTCTCTGTATGGGTTATTCTCAAAAGGCGCGATTCGTACGCCTCCTAACGGTAGATATTTTCGGAGCGGGAGCTCGTCGAGCGAATATCTCTAGCAGCCTTGGAGTTCGTCCAAAAAACGTCGTCGTTTGTGGACAGAGAGAATTTCCAATTTTCCGTAGACAGGGGGATGAAGTAGGACCCCTTCTAACTCGTAAAATTGGGAATTTTACCCATACAGAGAGGAGCGCTATATGGAACATTGGAGACTTCAAAGGAGGGTTTCATCGGCTTCTGTTTAAAGTCACTAACCCTTCATACATTTAAACTATGTAGTAACGAAAATTTAATAGATTTGTTCATATATTTATTTTAAATTTCAAACCATGAAAGTTTAATTTCACTATATTGTTCAAGCGGAAATACGCCTTAGCTTTCCAATTTTATAAAAATCGTATATTGAACAGAAGAAATTTAAACAAAAATTTAAACGAAACGAAAAATCCAAATTAATTTCTTTGAAATTAATAACCCGTGTCTGTATTGATGGAAAAAAGAGTTAAAAGGACTGTTTGTCATTCCTTTATAATCACTTTGAGAACTGTATAAAATTCAATAAGGGGTTCGCGTTGTGTATAACCGCGGATTCCATTATTTTAAATCGTTTTCCTGGATTAAATGACCCTTTTAAAATGTATCCCGTTAAAACTAATATTTCGTTTTGCCATATAGTTTGAACGTTTACCGCGCCGACACGATTTACGTCGTTTCAACGATGATCGTTATAGTTTTCGAACCCAAAAAAAAATATATATATATTTAAAACTAAATAGCTCTTAATATACTTTTAGATCATTTACGTTAACGCTATCGAAAACATCCAGTCTAAATCACGAAAATATTAAATATTCTTCACACTCCGTTAGAGTTCGTAAATATTGGCTAATACTCTACCCTAACTTAATAAAATAACCCCCCATATTTTATCAAAATACTATATTTTAACTGAATTCACGCACTTCGTCTACGATTTTTCCTTTTTTTTTTTTTTGTACGTTAGCTAAGGAAAATAGATACATTTATTATTATCAGCCAGATATTTAGCTTTCTTATTTGAATTTAATTTAAATTAACTTTCTTTTATCTAAGTTAGTTTAATATTTAAAAATATAAAATGGCTTGTTCCTCTTGTTTTTACACTTTGAAAAAGTGTCTGAAAATCAACGGAAACTGGTTAATTTAAAAATTAAAATTAAAATGTGAAGAAATTAAATTTTTATGGCAGATATATCATAAAAAAACGCTTGTTTTCAAATAACCCCTGTCGCCACATTTTATCGATTGTTAACTACATCATGAAACATACGATATAATGACGATATATAATTTTGAAAATATAGAAAAACGATAAAAATCATAAACTAAATATTAAATATAGGGTAATTTTGAAAATATCCAAAACAAAAAGTTTAGTAATAGTTGAACCATTAGATTATAATTACATTTTCGAAATTTTAAACTTTATGGTTTAAAAAAAAAAAAAAAAAAACTTTGCTGACGCAGAAGAAGGCGTATTCGATTATTTTCGGTTCTGGTTTTGATATTTACGAAATGGGAGTTCATTACATTACTCGGTATTTAATCGAGTTTTGTACCCCTTTTCACCGTTATATAACCTATTTACCTAAAGGGCTGGAGGATATACTAGCCATCCCGGCGGACGGTAATCGTTCAGATCATTAAACGAGCGCGCGAGCGAAATATTTTACGGTTGCCTCGAAACGAATTTTATTTCAATATCGGCTTATGTTCGCTTTTCATTCTTTTGTTTTTGTTTCATTAGGCCTAGTGTTTGACAAGGTCTATTTTTCCTTACCGATGTATAACATTATGTAACACTCCGCCACAGATGCTCCAATTTTGTCAAATCTCCTTGAACCATAGAATACCTCTCCAGCATCTATTGTCTCTCGATGTAACATAATTCTCTTTTCTCTTAAATTCCTTAAGGTTTTTTCATTTCAGTGTCTACTGAGTAATGACGCGGACGATATACTTTATAAGCCACGTTTAAATAACCCATTCCTCGCCTTTATACTTGATAATTCCTTAACCTATTCATTCAATAATGACTTACTATATAGGCTCAGCAAAAATGAAACAATGTGTTCTTTCTCCTCTCATCCATTGACCAATCGCGTAATATTTTTCACTTTTAGCGTCTACCGCGTATAAAGGAGTATAACGCTCTGCAAAAACTGCCTTAGAATATCTTTATTACTAACCCTTTTTCGTGGTAAACTCTTAATTTGAATCATTTCGTAGTATGACCGTCGTTAAATTTGGGGTAAAAGCGGGAATCGCCTTTTCTTTTCTTTTACAGCTATAGAGAGAAAGAGAGGTATATAAGACAAATTTCCGATAATAAAAGAGCCATGTGGCGCCTCCCGTAACCGCAGGTAGGGGGTCATTGCTGAAGAGATGCCTCCTCTCACTTTTGGTCTGGTTTTGGGGAGCGAGAGGGATTGGAAGAAGCTGAGGGAGAGCTAGAGAGAGAGAGAGGGAGAGGTAGAAAAGACTGATTTTGTGGTGGAAAAATAAAAGAGAACCTATCGTTATTTGGAGCAAGACCACAAATTGTACTTTGGGAAAAGGGTTTGGCATCAGTATATGGAGCTGGTGGGGCACCACCCCTCTCATACGAATTAAAGGAAGGATAAAAAGAATAATCATTTTATATTTATTTTCTCATACGTGTCTGAAAATTTGATACCCCACCGTACCGGCGCTGTTAAATACTGTTAATATTATACTGTCAATTCCTCCTCGAATTCACAATGTACAAAGCTGTCTAGGTTATAAGAATTCGCGGTTAAGAATTTTTGTACGTCCTCACCTCGCGTGAACTCACACGCAGTAGTTAGGGCGACGTATCTCCTACTTTTCGTGTCGAAATGGCTAATCATAGAGCTAACAGTTGATTCTATATACATTGTTTTTGCTTTCGGGCTGTCTCTTTCGTAAAAGTGTCTTTCATTGCAACTTATTGTCCAATCACGTTCTTTATAATACTATTTAAAAGACGACTCATTCCAAAATCTTTCAAAGTTACTATTGTAAAGGGAACAACTAGATTTAGATGATAATTAGCGAAACACCTAATTTTGATTAAAACTACGGAAAAAATGCAATATTAGTTTCGTTTTCAAGTTCCCTTTATAGCAGGAAAACCTTGATTTTTGAAGAGAAATAAGAGGTTTATTATACGAAGGGAAACCCCCGAGAGCTGGGAGTAAACGGAGTTGCGCTTTCTCTCTATACCCCCCTGGTTTATTGGCGATCGAAAACGCACGGAAAATCGTAATTAAGCCGAAAACCAGTTAATAAAACGGCGTTACTTCCAAACTGCGATATCATTCATCATCTCTCTCGCACTCTCTTATTTTCTCCAACCGCCTTCTTTTCCTTCGCCATCCCCACACCTCTTTTCCTTTTAGCAATCTCACCCTGCGCTTCACGGGGGGACGGGGGGTCGCGGCTACTCTTTTCTGGAGGTCTCTTTTAAAACGTCTCGATTTATACACCCACCCACTCTCTTTCACGTATATACCTTTCATAATTTTTCGCTTCTCCCCACAGTCGTTGGTACTCAAAAATGACATTTAGTCATTTACAAATATATCTTGGAAGGGGTGAAAATTTCTCTAAAGCTTAAAATCGAACGTGTAATCAGAGGTGGGTGGGGTACACCTTTAATATACGTATACTAGTATGCGCTCCTAGTGAAGTGTTCCAATGGGTTTTCTTCCTCTTATCTTGTTCTTATTACCGTAATTACGCGAATTTGTCGAGATAGTACTTTTGCGGTAATCAAAACATCTCGTCATCTCTTTCAGGATTTATTTGCGCGTCTTGATTATACTATCGAGATTTATTCCAGAGTTTACGGAGATATATTAGGCTTAAAAACTCTCAATTTGATTTGGGGGAATCTAAATAAAAGGGTCCTGTAAAGTGTTAGTCTTGAATTTCGGGTTTAATCAGGAGATTATGTTGATTCTTCTATATCCATTGAAAGGGAGAATGAAACCTAAAAACAAGTAATTTTTTTCCAACCAGTAAAAAAAAATTGAAAACAAATATTAAACTAGAAATAAATTTAAAATTTACCCGGAAAATAGGCTTAGCTGGATTCATCGAGATCACCTGAACTCCCCATATAAGGACTACCGACCAATGACATTGATCGATGTCTCTTATATGGGGAATGCATGATCCCTTTGATGAAAGTCATTGGAGCTCAGCATATCTCCATGAATCCAGCTAAGCCTATTTTGATGGTAAGTTTTAAATTTTTATACTGTTGGACTAGGACTATTTAAACCTTGTTGTTAGGTTGCATTTTCCCTTTAAAGGAACACAGTTTAGATCTATTTTTCTTTTTCACCCTCTCTTTATTATAAGATAAGGTATTTTTAACATTTAAGGGTCCAGCGTGAATAACACAATCTACCATTATTTAAAAGATTAAAATTAATTTAAAAGTTTTATATATATTTTTAATATTTAAAACATTCTTTGGTGGCGTGGAGCTTTATGGAAAATGACGAGTAACGGCGGCTCGGGCGTGAGAATTTTCTAGGCTTAATTTATGGTAAAATTTTCGCCCAGTTCAAAACTTGGACTAAAGAATTCGTACCTTTAACGTCTATAAATTTAAATTTCTATAAATTCTCGGTGCCTATGCGTTTGTACGTTTATGTGGGTGTGTACTAGCTACCACCAACGGTACCACGCGTTATACCTCTGTTTGTTGGTGCTGTATGGTAGCCCGTTATTAATTTAGCCTCCAGCAGCTAGCATTCTATAATCTAAATTAACAATCTTCAAGCGTCCCTTACATATTACCTCCCCGACTGAACTTTAGTTCAGGGGGAGGTGTTACACTGGTCGTGTCTGTGTGTCTGTCTGTGTGTCTGTCTGTGTGTCTGACTGTGTGTCTGTCTGTGTGTGTAAGCGGATATCCTGTGTAAACGGAAGTCACGTGACCTAGCTCGTGGAGCCAAAAGTCTAGAGACGTAATCATACCAGCTTATCGTTCAATTCCGGGGAATTACCTCCTTTAAGCGTGGCTGCCACATTGAGTTTCAAGTGTCGTGCAAAGACATACAACAGGACGTCTCCCATTGCACATCATCGCATTCCACCATCCACTTTACGGTCGAACCTTGATGCTGAACAGCCGAAGGCGATTATAAGCAATGGGACGTCTCCCACTGTCATAATCACCTCCGACCATCCCCGCACCAAGGTCCAACCTCCAGTTTCCGATCTCAGCGTTCCATACTAGCGAGGCGTCCCCCACTAGTACAGTTCACATCAACCTTCCACTGACTCCAAACATCGCCCCACCAATGGGTAAATTGCGTCGCCAAGCGCCTAGAGATCAAGAATCAGCAAGACATTGAAAGGGGGGGGGTTTTCCCCCTAACTTCATGGCCATCACGCACGGTTACTTCGATTAATATAGCCCTTCGAAAGGTTTATATAGTATCTTTTTGGAACGAATGCAAATTAGCCTCATGGGGTGATTTTGTTTGATATTGTTTAGGGAAATGAAACGCAATATTAATTTATATTATAATTAAAAATATTAAAATGGTTCATCTTAATCTAATTAATTAGAAAGTCGAAAAATTAATTTAAAATTCGAGATAGTTTAGAAGTTATTTGAGAATTTATGCAAAAATTTAAAGAAATTTGACCGATTAATGGCAGTTTTAGTTGGCAGCATGCGCCTAAGCTATTTTCCATATATATCATTTACTCGAAAAAGCAAAGGTATAACGGGCAGTATAGGCTTATCTCTGGTGCAAACTTGGGGTGGATTGAAGAACTTAAATAAAGGTGCGTTTACACGGGTATGGAAGATTGAAACAACATAATTTAGATAAGAGATAAGGCAATAATAACTTCGATTATACTCGGTGAATTTTTAACCAGTTCAAGGAGAATTGGTGTATAAGATTTGAAGCTGAGGCGGATTTATGCATAATGTTAAACCACTTAAGAAAAATGATAGTCGTGAAAACTCTCCTCGAACAGAAGTAGAGTAGGTTTCCAGTGTATTTGTGACACGTGTAAAATCGAGTTCGCCAGCACGCGAGTATGTGTAGAGCACTAAATTTGAAGTCGGAAACCTCTTTACGCATGGAAAATATCAATGTGATTTTTTTTGATATTCTTGGGAGAATCAGCTTCATGTATGGGGAAATATCGTAATCTTCTGGCAAACTTGCAAACAGTGGCGTATTTGGTTTTAATTACTGGCACGGATTTTCAAATTAATTTTTTTATAATTTTCGCGCGTTTCGCAAATTTATTTCGTGCGAAATTGTGTACATGCGCAGAGCGAACCAGGTTAACGCGGATACACACAGACCTGTTTTTACGCGTTTCACGCTCGTGAACTCATAGAAGTACCATTAGCACGCGCGAGCGAGGTGCAAACCACTCTAGAAAAATTTTGTACACCTGATTCCAGATTCATTTGATTGTCAGTGATTCCGAATCAATTCGCGTGATTCCGAATTGATTCGTGATTCGCGTGATTCCGAATCGATTCGCGTGATTCCGAATCGATTCGCGTGATTCCGAATCGATTCGCGTGATTCCGTATCGATTCGCGTGATTCCGTATCGATTCTCGTGATTCCGAATCGATTCGCGTGATTCCGAATCGATTCGCGTGATTCCGAATCGATTCGCGTGATTCCGTATCGATTCTCCTGATTCCGAATCGATTCGCGTGATTCCGAATCGATTCGCGTGATTCCGTATCGATTCTCCTGAT
Organism: Odiellus spinosus; assembly: GCA_963920705.1. NCBI lineage: Eukaryota > Metazoa > Arthropoda > Arachnida > Opiliones > Phalangiidae > Odiellus > Odiellus spinosus. Next base: position 17,689,036 of record OY987228.1, on the reverse strand, counting down.
TCCGAATCGATTCGCGTGATTCCATTTAGTTTGTACACCTGATTCCAAGAGTGGTTTGCCCATTGCCCCTCGCGCGTGACCGTGAAAAGCGTGAAAATAGGTCTGTGTGAATCCGGCTTTAGTCATGCCACAATTAACAATTGACGAACTTTCTTAAACCGGATTGACATTGAAATTTCTCGTGTTTTAATAGTCATGTATGATATGGTTGACCCAAGAGTGAAATGTAGACAGAGTGAGGAAAAGAATCACGTGATTGGATCTCGTGATGACTGCTAGTTTTAGTTTCACACTTTTTCATACATGAATTTAATGTTAATCCCAATTAAGTATAATAGAACCAGGCTTTTAATGCCTACTGTCGTGTATTTCCGGTAACATTTTAGCTAGTGTGGAGTCACGTAAAATGACGTTTGTTTCACAACTTGGTATATTTTTACTCAGGCCTGCCCTGTCAGAAAAAAAATATATAAAAAATTTATGGTAGGGCCAAAAGAGAAACATCTATTCTTTACTCACAGCATTATCACCAAAAAACGTGTTTTTAGACGTAGGCTTATAAGGTATCTGTAGGTCGTGTAGCACCAAAAAGCGAAATTGTACGTCACAGTTCGTAGTTTAGCGTGTTATGCGGAAAGCTTATTCGTTAATTGTTTATTGAATATGTTTATTTACGGTTATATGACGATACCGAGGTCATAACTTGATTTTGATCAAATATTTTGCCTAATGACGTTACTTGGTCTACAAATACTCTAGTTTTCTTAACGCCGATATGATTTTACTGAGGGACCTTGACCTTGCTTATCTAAATTTTAATTTATTGAACGTAAAATCGTTTCATTTCTTTTGAAATCTTCGACGAAGTTTGTTCTCTAGAGATTTGACTCGTTGAAATTTTAAATTAAGTTTCATTCGTTTGAATACAATTTATTGGTAAGGAAGTAATTTTGAATTTGAATCATTTATTTGATGCGTTTATTATTTGTTTGGACATTTTTGGTATATTTTCATTGACCTGAACTCTAATTTTTATTACTGAGTTGTGACTGAAATATTAGTTTGGAAATCAAAAGGTTTTTTTTTTCTGACTCGTTTTTCTCTGTAGTAATTTTTTGTTTTCGTAAAAGAGTTATTAATGCCTACTGTCGTTTATTTTCGGTGATGTTTTAGCTAGTGTGTAGTCACGTAAAATAACGTTTGTTTCACAACTTGTGTTGTATACTGAAGCCATGTATAGGTTCAATTTGATATAACATTTTGCCTTTTCACGTTACTTGGTCTACAAATACTCTACAACCGTCAAAATTCTGATATGGTTTTAAAAGAAGAACCTTGACCTTGTGTATTTAATCTCATATCGAGATTAAATGTTTTTCGCATCTAATTTTAATTGGTTTATCAATATGTTATTTGTATAGATATTTTTTTTAAGATTTTATATTTTTTAGATTAAAATAAATTTATTATTCCAGAAGATTTTGTAGAATCTAGTTCTCAGGATTACCGGTGTTGAAAATTTATTTTGCTAATGTTATCTTGATGTCTGTGTTTTCTGCCCGCTATTTGGTAGTGGTAAGATTAATATTTTTAATTTTAATTAATTGACTTATTTGGCGTTTATTTGATAATTTGCTTTACTTAAATTGTTCGTGTAAGGGCTATTTTACATATTACCAAAGATTGCTAATTTCAGTTGTCTTAATTCTGATTTTTTTGTTTTAATACTGAATTATGGACTGGATTATTTATCTTGAAATCTATGTGGTTATATCTTATTTATTTTCCTTTTTTTCTCTAGTTAGGTTTGGTTTTAAGTAGAGAATTATTTAGGGTTGTGTTGGTATACTGAAGAAATGCATATAGGTTCAATGTGATATAATATTTTTCCTATTTCGCTGTTTCTTCTACTCATTCAATACTCTACATTTCTTTTCATCTTTTATTTTAGGTAAGGTTAGGTTAGGTTAGATTACCTTAACGTCGGGGTCGGGGAGGTTATATTTTGGTTTCCCAACTTGTTTTATTTCGCGCTCGCCGTTCTCTCGTCTCGAATACCTACCTACCTACCTACTAGAGTGTACGACGTACAATACTACAAGCCGCTCTCTGCGCAGCCTTTATTTCCAAGTCACTAAAATTATTCTCTTCAAAACTCGCGCTTTTATTTTAATTTTGAAAAGATTCCAGTAAGACCCAAGTTTAAATTTTCTGTCGCTCGATATAGGCGTATTATAAACCCATATTATACGAAACATCTTCCAAAATATAATTTTAATAGGAATTTCTCTCAAAATAGTATGTTTTTTGTTGGGAAAATTACTGCGCAAGGTTTTGTTCCTATATGCTGAGGTTTAAAATATGTATGGTTCATTTATTTTTAAATTTTCTGATAATTAAACAATATTTTTAGTGTTTAAACGCTGTAGGAATAATGTATTTGCAGCTGTCAATTAGCAATGGATACATAACCTAATAGGTAAAGATAGACTAACAAACCCCCCCCCCCCAAATAGCCAGTGATTTTTAACTGGTTTTTGCTAGTTAATTTAATTTTAAAAGAAATTGTCGTGAATTTCAAAAGAATTTTAACGATATCTAAAAAAAAAAATCAATCCCCTTAATCTTTTAAATTATTAATCGGCCAATTTTGTCGCGTTTCACATTAATTTTCGCCGTCCATCGATCATAGTCCGAATATTCTATTACCATCGTATCCGTATGAGCGAGACTTTTGACCAAACTTAAAAAATATGTCCTTCAAATTTCGTTACGTCGTTAATTTAAGTATACGATCCACGCCCAAAACTATACTTTAAATCAATAATAGTTTAGAAAATTTAAAATTCTAAGGCGTAAGGTTACGTAATGATATATCTAATATGGTAAAAAAAGTTCTTATCAACTGCTCCAGATTACTTTTATAGAAAACGTATAAACCTATAACTAAAACCCAAAATTTTCGGGCATAAAAGACAAGCGTATATACTTTGGGTTTGGTATACGAAGTTAGCTACACTAATCGATAATATTATCGATCTTAAAATATTGGATTAGATGTCAAAAAAGGAAAAACCGAAGGAAAAACGGATGAGGGCAGAGATTTGGCGGTGTGATGTAATTCCGTCTTATTAAAATTACAGTCACTCCGCTCGGGGGGCTTTTCGGAGAGGAAAGAGAAGATTTTTACGCGTATTTCGGGGTTGAGAGCGGGAGGACTAGGTTCATCTACGGAGAAAACTAGTCGACACATTGATAATCGATTATCGATCGTATCTTTCATCCATTCCCGCGCGTCCTAGCCTTCGGGGTACGAGTTAAGAGGTATACGACTATACCTCGTTTCAACAAGACCTCGGGTACCTACCTAATTATCGAAAAGGCCGACCGGGGTATGATTTTTTCAATTCCAATCGCTATGCTTTTCGATCAAACCTTCTTTCACCGCATTTTGATTTTGTTCGGCATATATTGGAAGACTTACGAGTCTCGTCTATTTTAAAGGGGTTTGTAAATATTAGATTATAAAGGAATATAAAGAAATTGAGGAACGTGTTTATTTTTCTTAGATTATGAACTTCAAAATGCAATGAAAACTTACCGAAGGTTTATCGTTAATTTGGAGTTAATTAAAAAAAACTATATTGAACTCGTTTAGCATTGTTTTTATTAGTATGAAAATGGAATTAAGGGATGACACCCAGTTCAAAAGACGGAGCAGAAAGAAGTGTATATTTTAGTACATTTTTACACTGTTTCAAGCTTTTGATTTCGCTTTTCCAAAAGAAGATTGAATGTAATTCATTTAGATATCCGCCTACCTACATAATGAAACATTTTGGCGGGAAATTTAAATCGTGCCATAATTAGATCACTCCCCTCTTTTGAAAATTAAAATTTCTCAAGAATATTTGTATTTCTATTATATTTATATACTTTAAACGCTTGTCTTTCAACTCGGTACCTCTTGTTTCTGATTGCGTGGGTGGCAAAAAGGGGTTATAGAGTAAAATGGTGGATACATATATAGGGTTATCCCCGCGAATGTACGCCAAGTTATCTTGGTTCTTTTGACTGGGGTATGAAAATCCAACTGGCGATGATGAGTGAGAGAAAGAAAGGCGGAAGGGGTATATTTAAAACCACGCGAAGTTGGCAAAATTGTAAACACTGAAGCGGAATGATATAACATTGTTAAACCTTGTAGTAAAAAATAGTTTTGAAAATCCTATTTGAACTCGTCCCTGAAATATATATATGGCGCAAGAAGGAGCGATAGAAAACCCTCCGGGTTATTCCTACTAGGGATCTAAGTGGATAGAAAAGGGGGTGGTGAGAGTGAGAGATGAAGAGGAGAAGGGTTTGATTGAAAAAAGTCGATTTATTCCATAGCCATCAGCGGAGTTCCATGAATTGGCAACCCCTTTCCTTTTCGTTATGTAGCTCCATCCACTCCCTGTTCTCTACAAAAGAAGAGTTTTTTTATACTCGCATCGCTCGTCAAAGACTCGAAAGGTGTCGTCACAACGGAATCTAATACTGACACGTGATGATTTAGTAAAAATAAATCTTGTATAAGAGAAGCGAAACAACAAAATACTAGAATTTATTTAAATGGGTCATAATTTCGCAATGCAGAGGGACCTATTTTATGTCATAAGTTATTAAAGATCAAATTATAAATTAGATAAGTATTAGTCTTCGTTAAATTATGAAGAAGTTATTATATGCTCAAAAAGTTACATATAATTTTAGAAACTTGCGCATGTAGGTTATAAATCGTTCTTAAAACTTCCATGCGATGGAGGTCAATAAGAAATTGTACAACCCAAAATATAATTACCTTTAATAGTCTTAATACCCTCTTCAGACGACGGTAACTAGCCGTGGTTTAATCAGATTTAACTGAGGTTTACATAGCTTCTCAGTTTAATAAACCTCGGTTAATTGTGATTAAACCTCGGTTAATTGTGATTAAACCTCGGTTAAATCTGATTAAACGGCTAGTTACGTCTGTCATCTTGTGACCAAAGAATATCCGGGGGAATAAAGTCAAAAGCTATTTGAAATTGTCTTTACATCAGTAGGAGCTCGAGGCTTTTAATTTGTCAGGCTATATATCTAATCTAAGGATGTTTCTGATTTGTAAAATTTAGAAAATTGAGCCTTGCTTAAGCCTTTTTATTAAAATCATTTGTAAAGGCACCCTTTTTAAGGCTTCCGTGTAGGCGAACCCGGGCGAGTGACTCATTTCCCTCTGATGTATTTTACATCTTTTCCCCCTTCTAATACTGAGCTTCGCTCCTCGATTTCTGCGCGTCGATTCCAACCCCCTTCCCTATTTTCTTCATAGATTTTTCTCGATTCTCCCCTTTTCCTATCGATATAACACCAACCCCCTCCTCTATTGCTCATCACATTTTGTTCGCATTGCTTGGAAACTATAGTAGACCCGCCCGATATACGCTCTTGGAATATAAGAATGGGGCCCCTTCTGGTCTATATAGAAAGGGGTGTTAGGATTAGGCCTATTATCGATTGAAATCAATAGAGGGAAGCCTTAAAAAGCTTAAATTTTTTTATAACATATTGAAAATATTGGGTTTCATGTTTTTACCCCTGTAAAGTTTCCAGTATGTTTTACTGTATAGCATTCGGACTTTTAGAGAAGTATCCAACCAGGGGTTGATATTTTAATTTTTAATTTTTTTTAGTTTTATTCTAAATTTTCTTTTAAGAACCTAGATATTAATTTAATTTAATGAAATTATATATTTCCAATCCCAACATCTTTTTCACGGGTGGTGATAATTGTAACATGTATCGGGAACTATCCATCTCGTAATTTGATTAGCTATGTCATCATAAAAAGTAGCTTAAAAAAATTGAATAACTGCGAGTTGGGTAGAGCGAACGGAGCTCATTCCATCGCTTTTTTTAACCGATCTCTTACATTATATAGGAGCAGAAGCATCTGTAAGTTAGCCCTTTCGGAAATACCCTTCGACGGTCGTTAGATGATACATTATAGAAAATCCTTCCATTCACCTTCACACTCTATTATCAAAAGAGGGCCGAGGGGAACTCCTGATCAAAAAAAGAAGCGAAAAAAGAAAGAAAATAGACCGATTCTCCTATATAATTCTCTCCCGCGAGCACCTCGGCTTCGCTCTCTTTTATACGATACTTATTTTCAAGATCAGTTTACGTAGTAGCCGAAACTGAGGCGGATTTTTACGCCAAGTTAAAGCTCATATAGGAAAAAAGAAGTATTTGCCAAGTGAATAGTTTCTCCGTGATTCCTCTTTCACTCTCCTCCCAATCCCCTCACGATATAAATCTATTGAACCTTTTCGTACCCCTTTTGAATCTTTCCTAAAGCCCCCAACGACAACAGTATAAGTTCTCTCAATTTTTTATCCCACTCCGTAGAAGATTTCTTTCCTAAAAACCAGTTTGATTGAAAGCGACTGACAGCGTTCGTTCGTTTTATTATTATCGTCAGGGTTTAGGGTGACTCTTTCTTTCTCTTTTTTTTTTTTCTCTCTCTCTCTCTCTCTCTCTTTCCGATCCCCTTCCTATATGCCTTTGAAATGTCGCTATTCTAATCGTCTGGTTAGTGACATTACGAAAGCGACTCTCTTCGCCCGCTCGCTCGTCTCGGCCTGTCTGCGGCACACCGGCTTTTGTGTCTAACGAAATTCCTCCCAGACACAAAACATTACGTTAGAAGTTCATCGAAGATTTTTCCTTCCCTTTCCTCCCTGTTTCTTCTCCTTTGATTTGAAATTTGTTCTCCAGATGGAGCCACCTCCTTGGTAGCTCAATCTTCAAATATAGTAGTTTCTCTGTTGATAAGAGTATACTTTAAGGGAATTTTGAGTTTATTCAAATTTGATAGCACGACATGTAGAAAGCTTCCGGTTATTTCTGATTTGTTTACTTAAACTATTAAAGATAAAGGGACCCCGGCTTTTTTATCTTGTAAATTTATGCCAATACTATGACGTCATGAGTTTGTCATTAAACAAAACCAATTTTTCATTTTTGGCGTGTGACGAGGATAATCTGAAGCCCTTTCTAATACTTTAATTTTAACCTAAAAATAATTTTATTAATTTTTGAGTAATTATAATATTAATTTATGGCAGTATCAGATTCTTTTAATGTAAAATAGTGGATTCACTTAAATATATGATTCTGATTATTTTCATAATCGTCAAAATAATTTATGATCAGTTTTAAAACTAGACTTTAACTTAAATATCATTATTATTAAACGTTAATTATTCCCCGATAATTGTTTTAATTAGTTTAACATATATTTCAAAACATAATTCACGCAAATAATGAGAGCAAATTTAAACTATTCTTTACACCAAAATTATTGAGCATAGTGGTTAACTTAGAATATTATTAAATTAAATTACGAGACAAGTTGTATTATCAATTGAATATCGCGAATTTATTGTAGCGTATATACTGTTTTATTCTATTATCAGTATTGATTTCACGCTTATAAATTTTAAGCCATTTACAAATATTAGATTCCATCTGGAATTTAAGATTAATTCGAGATAATAGATACCCAATTCCGAAGTTTATAATATACGGACCATAAAATGTCTCTACGGATCGATTTTAAGCCTTACAAGCGCGGTGTTTAATCTAGTTTCATCCCTCCGGCTATTTCTAAATACTATACAGTCGTTTATAGATAATTTACAAGGTCCCGCGGAGCTTCGACAATCGAGATCACCATTTTCTTCAGTTTTGCGTATAAACATCGACTCTCGAAACGCTATAAACGCTGGATATTGGTCGGGAAAACCACTTCCTCGCCCTCCAACTCCCCCTTCTTCAACCTTCGGCTTGTTGGTCCCTTTATAACCATTAAGAAACTCTATAGATTATAGAGAGAGAGAATCGAGACGCCCGGGCGGTGCTGCATGCTTCGGGTCGTGATTAATTCCCCAGGCCGTGTCAACGGTATTCCATAATTCAGTAATAACGCGTCGAACTCGATCGCCAGATGTTAATACAACGGGTTATTGACGCGCACCCAACCTATGTACAACCTCCATACCCCACCCATAAAGAGAGAGTGAAAAGATATAACCAATTTTTTATTCGTTATTACTTACACCTGTATATTCCCTAAGGATATCATCAAAATATATAATTAGCGTATATCTGTCTTTCTGTTGGTTGTCAACCCTTAATCAGTAGTCGTCGCTCCCTTAATCAGTTGTCATCGCCCCTTAATCGGTAGCTGTGGTCGCCCCTTAATCAGTTGTCATCGCCTCTTAATCAGTAGCTGTTGTCGTCGCTTAATCAGTAGCTGTTGTCGTCGCTTAATCAGTAGCTGTTGTCGTCGCTTAATCAGTAGCTGTTGTCGTCGCTTAATCAGTAGCTGTTGTCGTCGCTTAATCAGTAGCTGTTGTCGTCGCTTAATCAGTAGCTGTTGACGTCGCTTAATCAGTAGCTGTTGACGTCGCTTAATCAGTAGCTGTTGACGTCGCTTAATCAGTAGCTGTTGACGTCGCTTAATCAGTAGCTGTTGACGTCGCTTAATCAGTAGCTGTTGTCGTCGCTTAATCAGTAGCTGTTGTCGTCGCTTAATCAGTAGCTGTTGTCGTCGCTTAATCAGTAGCTGTTGTCGTCGCTTAATCAGTAGCTGTTGCCGTCGCTTAATCAGTAGCTGTTGCCGTCGCTTAATCAGTAGCTGTTGCCGTCGCTTAATCAGTAGCTGTTGCCGTCGCTTAATCAGTAGCTGTTGTCGTCGCTTAATCAGTAGCTGTTGTCGTCGCTTAATCAGTAGCTGTTGTCGTCGCTTAATCAGTAGCTGTTGTCGTCGCTTAATCAGTAGCTGTTGTCGTCGCTTAATCAGTAGCTGTTGTCGTCGCTTAATCAGTAGCTGTTGTCGTCGCTTAATCAGTAGCTGTTGTCGTCGCTTAATCAGTAGCTGTTGTCGTCGCTTAATCAGTAGCTGTTGTCGTCGCTTAATCAGTAGCTGTTGTCGTCGCTTAATCAGTAGCTGTTTTCGTCGCTTAATCAGTAGCTGTTGTCGTCGCTTAATCAGTAGCTGTTTTCGTCGCTTAATCAGTAGCTGTTTTCGTCGCTTAATCAGTAGCTGTTTTCGTCGCTTAATCAGTAGCTGTTTTCGTCGCTTAATCAGTAGCTGTTTTCGTCGCTTAATCAGTAGCTGTTGTCGTCGCTTAATCAGTAGCTGTTGTCGTCGCTTAATCAGTAGCTGTTGTCGCTCCTTTAATCAGTAGCTGTTGTCGCTCCCTTAATCAGTAGTTGTCATAATCGTTGCTAATCACCGTAGTCACTCGCGTAGTCCATTGAAGGTACCGTAATCATGTGCGTACTCACATACTTAATCGGTGTACCCAAAAATGTTAAGAGATCGTCCCCTTGATTTTAGGAGGATACGCCATACATAAAAAAAACGATTTAAACCAATTTGTTTTTTCTTAACCACTCTCCCTTGAAACTATATCCTCTACGCCGCTTTTATGGACTTTCTATACTCCGGTGGCGCCGGCTCGCCGATATCCCATCGTACATTGGGAGCTATTAAATTGGGTGGGCGAATCTATGGCTCCATTGGCCGTCTCGGTATACAGCCCACCCTCCTAGCTTGATCGAAGCTCGTAGCCCACCCGGGCTGGCGGGAAAACGCTCGATAAGCTTATAACGCGTTCGGAGTTCGCGTTTTAAATGGGGGTGATTTTGGATGTCTAATCCGTATTGTTGGCGTAAAGTGGGCCGTTTATTGATAAGATCCGCGGTGGCGTATTAACGACGATTAGTTATAGCTATAGCCCGATAACGTTTTCGGATCATAAAGCGGTTTTGTATCGCTATTAGGCGATTGGTCCCCTCCACCTCACCTCCGCCAAGCACGCTCCACATCGATTTATAATAACCCCCTTGTTTTAAAGCGCGTTTAATTCGCTCTCGCAAACTCCTTAATAGAGGTTTTAAGCGAAACACTCTCGTGTTTTAAGTACCCAATAAAATACGTATCGATATTGATCTAAATCTTTCTCAGTCTCTCTCACCCGAAGAGAAATGATCGTAACTTTAATATAACACATGCCGTTGAGTTTAATATTCATTTTATGAACTTCCTAAATTATTTGAAAATTAAACTCAAAACCTTTTCAAATTATTCTGTCTTAGATTAGGATATATGTAAAAAACATGATTATATTAATAGCTGCGTTCGTACAAGGCCTTGGAATCGATTTAAACCGTTTCAAAACGTTTCGCTAGAGTTGTGTGAACAGGATTGATTCGATTTCTCGAAACTGCTTCAGGAACCAGTTTCGTACCGATTCGGTTTCAGCAAGCGATAGATGAAGCTACTATTAATCGATTTATAAAGATAATGCGTGAACACTTAACGCTTAAAACGATTCCTGATGATTTGAATATCTGTTTGATTTACCTTTTCAAATCGATTAAGAAATAGTGTGACCGTAGGTAAATGGTGCGACTTTGGTTATTTTAGAAAAGCTTCGTGGAAAGTAATTGGGCATCGTTTGATTCTGGAAAGGATTCACGAGCATAGAAGGATCAACGATGTTCGCTATCGGTGGAAGTAAGGTTATCTCAGGATTCGAGGGGGGGGGGGCAGTAGCGTCGTGAAAACAAACGTTTATCGTCTGCTCCAAAAACCGGAAATTCGGGAAAAAGGTTTTTAATATCTTTTGTAGCATAATATTGCTGAATGTGATTAAAATTATAAACATATACACAAATGTTATAAAAATTAGACATTTCCTTAGCTGCTTCTTCAATATAAAATATTTGCAAGTTAGTGTGTTGGTTACATGACCAAATTTATGCACGTAAAGGTTTATAAATTCTATTTGTAATCACCTGAATCATCAATCAAAATGTAGGCCTATTGCCCAAAATAATATTTAAAACTTTAGCGCTGTAAAACAAGTTTCCCGAATTTTAGCTTTTGTAGCAGTGTAGCAGACGACACACAATTGTTTTCCCGTTTTTATTCCCAAAATAATTGTAAACTTCCGCCGATATGGAATATGATGGTTTCAATCATGAGTCTTTTTTATAGAAGGAATTAAACAAATTATAATTACACCTAAATAACCCGTTTATAATTACCTTGAAACAATCCCCAATTTTTCCCTAAAGCCTAAACCATCTACTTTTAGAAAAGTTAGGCCTAATGATTTGTCCACTTTTCGATAATTCTAATTCAATATAAGCATATTTTGTCATCCTGAGAATTCTTTTAGTCTACGATGAAAACTTCCATGTTAGTTTTATTATATTCTATTAACAATTTCGCCCTAAAACCACTATAATTCTAATACTAAAAATATTAAGTTTAAACCTAAACCATTTCTTTACGAACCCTAAAATAGTGTTCCATCAAGAAGGATCAGATAAGGAGAGGAAAAGTGGGGCTGCGTTGATTTAGAGAAAGGGGGGATAGGAAATTCTCGAGGTAAACTGTTGTCACGTGGTCGCTAGCCAGCGCGTCTCATAAAGGATTCGTTTTACCCACGTGACAACAATTTATCACGAAGCATCTCTACCCCCGTCTGTCCCCCGTTCTCCCAGAGTGGGAGTTTAGGCCGACGCAGTAGGAGCCGCGCCGTTCCCACTTTTCCTCTCCTTATCTGATCCTTCTTGGTTCCATGTAGTATTAAAAATTCAAATTTGGCGCGAAATTCAGTGAGTTGAAATTAGTAGGTGTAACGACAGTACCCCCATACAGCGGTTTTTTTTACAACCGTCCAGTCCTCCCATCTACCTCCCTCTTCTTCTTGCCCGTCTGGCGTCTGAAGAAGTTCGCGCCTGGGATCGCGTTAACGGCGCCGCGAAGGTCATGGCTTTTGCCACGAAATTAAATCGCGTTTAAACGTAATTATGGACAATGTCTAAATTATTTCGGATTATGATACGATAAAATTAGTGTCTCGTATGTAAGTAAACAATACGCTTAATTATTTTGGCCCTGAACGCCCGCTTATCAAGTATCAATGATTCAATGTAGTATTTCGAAAACTTCGGAACTAAGCGGAACTTTTCAAAGCGAGCCGTAGACAGCCTAGCCGCCTAGCAACCCGGCGGATCGCCACGTTATTATCGAATGTAAAATTTTAAATTGACTGTTAATGTTTAGTCTTATCGTAAAAATGTGCTCAACTATCTGGCCGCGCTTTATAGAAACATTCGGGTCCCAATTTTTGGTAAGAATTAATTTAACTGGTTTTTGTTGGGTCGTTAACTCGGGCCTAGTAGCCCGATGTTAGGCTTTAGTGAAACCTCGTTGTAGAGCACTCTGATGGTTTTCGCGGCCATCTTTTTTCGCCTCTGTATGAAAGCGGATTGGAGGGGGGGATGAAACTTTAGGAGGGAAATTTTTTCTTTGCACGGCGTAAGGTAGGTGCAGTTGTGGTGACGTAATATCAATGCAGTGTATTTCGAAAACGTCTAGCCGCCTCGCGACCCGGCGGATCGCCACGTTACAAAAAATTTAATCGGATTTAAAATTTTAAATCGATTGTTAATGTTTAGTCTTATCATAAAAATGTGCTCAACTATCCAGCCGCGCTTTATAGAAATATTTGGGTCCCAATTTTGGGTAAGTTTTAATTTATATTGTTTTTGTTGGGTCGTTAACTCGAGCCTAGTAGCCCGATGTTAGGCTTAGCGAAACCTCGTTGTAGAGCACTCTGATGGTTTTCGCGGCCATCTTTTACCTTTTACTTCGCCAATGTATGAAAGCGGGGCGGAGAGGGGGACATCTAGCCGTAAGATTGAAACGTACAGCTGGGGTGACGTAATCATTTCTTTATTATAATTTGAAACAGGATATTGAACATTTCAGGGATTAAGTTTAAATTATTAGGCTTAAGGTCTTCAAATATTAAAATCAAAACATGTTGGCTAATTTATATAATTAAATAGAATAAGTGTAGGTTTTTAATTAAACTTCTTTTTGGTAAATATTTTAGTAACACAATTTCGCGATTTTTTTTTTTTTTTTTTTTTTTTTTTTTTTTACCCCAAAATTTTTAAAAATTAACATATAGTAATAACATGGAATTAATAATTAGTATTAATATTGATAACATATATATTAATAATTAAATATTATTTAATAATTTAAGTATAATTTTCTTCACAAATTAAAATAAATTTTAATTTTAGATATTTATAAAATACTTAAATTTTTTAATTTAATTTAATTAAATTTAAATTAATTTAAAATTTAATTAAAAATATACGGGAAAATATGTTTAAATTAAATTTTATCATACAATGATATGTGTACTATCCGATGAATAGTATAGTACCTCATGCTGGTTCAGGTTTTTGCTTTCGACTATGGTTATTTTATCCCCTTTCCACCTCCAATGGCTGCGTCCACATTTTGGCGCGAAAAACAATATAGTCTAAACTTGCGTTAATGATTTTGCCCTTGAACCTTAATGACCGCTATAAGTTTTAAAGGTTGCATTTTAGCGCGAATGATACTTCCCCCCCCCCTCCCCCCATGACGTAATGAATAGTTCTTGGGGGTCGTAAGGAAGTCAATTTTTAGCCGATTAATGGCTGGGCTATTAGCGATGGAGAAAAGCAGTGTACGCGCCTATAGTTATTGGCTCTTCGTTGACAAACGCGGCGACTTTTGGAGCTTTTAATGACCCCGATTGCGGCTTGAGAGCGCCTTGTATAGCCGAGAAAAGGAATGGCGGAGGCCTGAAATTGATGGGTTTGTCGAAAGCCGGAAGGGGCAACTCCGTCGACCCGGAAATAACGCCAATGCTACTTCCGTTTACACGAAAATGGGGAAAAAAAAAAATTAAAATAAAAATAACCGAAATGTACTCTTTAACTATTAGACCACTCCTATTCCACTCGATAGCCTCGTATTGCTGTTAAAACGGTAACACATTTTGAATTTTCAAATCGTCGACATTTACATAGTAACTAAATGTTTTAGAACAAAGTCTGTTTATATGACAATTTTTCGCTAAAAAACTCGGCATTCTGAGTATTCGAATTTTCCATTTATCTTAATCGTTTATTCCCTTATTCTTATAAGTACATGTACCACTCGACTGCATTTTAACCGAGGATTTTAACTCAGTCACTCAGCCGCCAACCTCAATCGACTATTTGTTTATAGGCAAACAAAGTATACTGCGGGGTTTTATAATTATGTGAGATTCTAGTATTTTAAAAGTTTGGTTTAGATTTAAATAAATGTAAATATGCAAACTGGCTTATTACTTTTGTTTTTTGACGTCACGACCTACGTCACGTGTCTGTCGATTCCGTTAAATTAACAAATTGAACCAGCCAAACACGTATTTTATATATTTACCTATTGGGCTGGGAAAAATCGGACCTTAATAATCTTAATTACTCATAGTTTTTGATAAAGAGGCAAAAGAAAATTCTACCCCCTTTCCCAGCTCTACTTTCATTGCAGGGTTGTCATGAGCTTGTGAGTGCAGTTCAAAACAGATTAGTTCCAAAATTGAACTGCTAGCCTTTCTCTCTGCTTCAGTTTTGCACTCCCAAATGGTTGGCAACACTGGGGGAATGGCATTTACCCCCTTTAGTGAAAACTATGTATTTGAAATCGGTACTGTCGAAGTACACACAATTTTCTTTCGAATTCATACCTTTAAATGAACTTCATGGACAAATAATATTTGCGCCTCAAAATTTTCCACCATTAAGATTTTAATTGATTAAAACTTTTCAACTGATTAAGTTAAAAGAAGGGGCTAGATATGAAAAGCATTTTCGTTAAACCGATTGTCCTGTTGTATCGGAATTAACTCGTCGGAATTTTGCAACAAAGACAAAATTACGGTGGATTAATATTTACTTAATACCACGTACTCCTCGTTGAAAAAATCTAATTTGCGAATAAAACGTCGCGCGGGGCTATAATTTGATTCGAACGTGGCTGGAAATGTTAATCCGACTCAACAAACCAAAAAATGAGGGAATTACGAGGAATATATCCATAAAATATTGACCAATAGTGGAAATTAAAGTGGACCTTATTATTATAGAATAAGAGAAAAATAGCTAGAAAGTACGCGCGCGCGGTATTACCATAATATCGCACACCCCTTTGCTACTAAAAAAGGAATCATTTTATACCGTTTATCCATGAGTTTAGAAGCAATATAGTGAAAGGCAAAGAAAGATAAAACGTATAATCACGCCCCGTTATTAAATATAACCAGAAGCCGATGAAACCCCTCTCTGTATGGGTTAGTTTCAAAAAGCGCGATTTGTACGCCTCCTAACGATAGATATTTTCGGAGCGGGAGTTCGTCGAGTGAATATCTCTAGCAGCCTTGGAGTTCGTCAAAAAAACGTCGTTGTTTGTGGAGAGAGAGAATTTCCAATTTTCCGTCGACAGGGGGTATGAAGTAGGACCCCTCCGATCTCGTAAAATTGTGAATTTTACCCATACAGAGAGGAGCGCTATATCGAACATTAGAGTAGTAGACTTCAAAGGAGGGTTTCATCGGCTTCTGGTTTTATGAAATGTCAAATTATGATTTAAACAATCAATTACGTTATCAATCCCAAATTAAACCACTCAAACATTTTTTTTGCAATTCCTCCGCTGTAATCGAGCTACCTATAGTCGTGTTCTCTCTTCCCTTTAGCTCTTCTGTGTTATTTCTTCGTGCTATTGTTTTGATCGTTTATATTTTTGTTACACATCTTTTTTGTTTTAATTTTTTTTTGTTTAATTTTATTTTTATTTAGTCTGTTTCCTTACACATTTGTTATTCCGCTGCTTCAATATAGTTATTACAATTACCATTGTTTTCTTGCACTGTTCTCCTTTACCCTATGCCTGTTTACAAGCTACTCTGCTGGCTTTATGCTAACAGTCAAGTTCAAGTAAAAAATAAGGAGCAGAGAATTTTATCTCTCGCCTGACAAAGTGTTTCAAGCGTTTTGCTTCGGTGTTCTTGGTGAAGCCACACATTAAGGATGATTATCAAAAAAATATTAATTATATTCCTATATAACCGGTTTTTGGCGTCGATGGGAAAGTCCCTTTATAAGTTATACCCTTTAAACTCTACAAATCTATATATGTTAAAGGGATCTCGGGTGTTTCAACAAATTTGAGTTTAGATTACTCCTATTGGATGAAAGTGACCACAAAAAAATTTTGTTCGGTTGCTTCGCAACAATTTTAGGGCTCCTTTAATTGAAAGTAATAAACCATAACCTATGGCCTTGAACATTCCACTTAAGCCTGTAGCTTTGACTGTACTACAGTGATTACGTAACTGACTACGTATTTAGCATTGCCAAAGGCTGAAGTCAGTTACTTTATCAACTAGTCGGTGTACAGATTTTAAACCCTTGGCCATAACCCAAACTCTAAAATTGTTTAATTTTTTGTTACATCATTGATTTTAATAGTATATATATTTTTTAATTTTCTTCAGGAAATTCGCCGCGCGGTGGCACCATTACTAAAGAGCTTTCAAGTGGAAGTCGACAACTTGTCTCAACGTAGCAAAGCGGCCGAAGGAGCTTTCCTGTCCATCTACAAAAAACTGGTCGAATGCCAAGGTAGGAACCTTTTCTTTTTTTCCTTTCACAGCAGTGTCACGTGTCTTACACCTATGTAACCGCGCTCTGAGATTTACCGTTTTACACCAGGGTTTACACCCTTCCCCCACTATTTCAGTCGGAGTGTGTCGACTTTGACTACCAAAGTCATTCGCGTTCAAAAACCCCGACGAAAATACTGAAAAGTATATATTTCCGACAAGTCTCTTTTCGAATGAAAGACAATTTGCCATCCCCAATGTTTTATATATATTTTTACACATCTTCCCCGACCATTCCATTCCGCAACTGACGTTTTATTATTTTTAGACGCGAACGGTACCGGCTTTTAAAGGGAACGTGAAATGAAAAAAAAGCAAACTAATTTTTATTTAATATATATTATACACCATAATGGTGTGGCATATCAATACCGAGTATATATAGCGCAATCGTCACTGTAAACGTCACAGACTAGCACGATAAAAGGCGCTTGACGTATATGTGATATCATACATCAATGATTCTGATTCTTAAATTAAGGGTAAAAAAAAAAAATAATAATCAAAGAATTTAAATTCCGCTAAACCTAACTCAGTAGCGAGTACTTATATCTCGTTTGAATTTAATTAACTGGTTAATAATATTTTGTTTTTAACAAAATGCAACATTACAATATATAGGCAAATAAATAGGAGTATAAATTCTGTGCTTTTAAGTTTTGAGTCGACTTTTTTCCTTTTCACGTTTCCTTTAATTAATACCGAGAAATTTAGTCCGTTTGCAGACACCCGATCAATTAAAATAAAGTTAGGAAGGTGGGAAATTCAATTAGAAGTCGGTATATTTATAGATACCACTTTTATTTAAAGCGAATTCGCCTAAATTCATAAACTTAACGCGAATAGATTGTCGATTTTCTTCCTCTACCCTGTCATTCGGCCGTCACTCTTTTGGCTTGAAAGAGCCTCTTTTTTTTACTTCCCGTTAGCTCATTCGTGACTCAAACATTTCTTTACCCACCCTTACTAATAGGTCTAAATCGACAAAGGCAGTTGGCGTCGATTTCTGTGCCAACTTCGTAGGTAATTTCGATACAGCATAGGACTTATTGTTTCGCGCATGCATGGTATATAAGAGGAAGAAAAAGACACCCCTACCACCCACAAAGTCTAAAGACTAATGCTTATAAATTATAGAGCGGCGAATATTTTCGCCCTTCCTATATATTATATTTCCCAAATCGAAAGATTGAGCTCTATGCCAAAAGATCTTTATTATATTATGAATTTTCTTACTGAGAATTTTTTTTTTTCAATCGTGGTTTTGATGACGAAATTGAAACTATATAATAGCAAGGATTTATATATAATAATGTAAGAATTCACTTCTCTAGTAAGAATAGTTAGAAATTTGTAATTGACCCTTGTAAGTTATCGCGAGACAGTAAATTACCGCGTAATTTAACAATTTCTAAGGTTATACGGTAATTTTAGTTAAGTATGAGATTGCTTCGTGATTTAACTTTACACTACAATACCTTACGTAGAGACGAGTAACTATTTCGTTACATTACAATTAAATGTGTAATTGATTTATTGAGAGAACTATACAAGCAAACCAATGTTTTAATCAATTCCACGTGACCTATAGGAGTGTGGAAATCCTAAGGACTATTTAGTTAACTCATATTCGTGTGGGTATTGCTCTCAAAGCCTGGCTGTATCTCACTCTGTCTACTTAGCATATAAAATCACAGATGTAATCGGTTTTTCGGCTTTGCGCCCGTTCTAAAAACTAACATTTAGTATTCCGTACTGAAGGAATCTCTATTCTTTGCACTCACTTAAAAATTTAACGTGTATTAGATCAAAACACGTGATAATTACAAAAACTCCTAAAATGATCTGGGATTAATTGGGGAATGTAAATTTCAAAAATTCTAACCCATCAATCTTAATGTGATTAGGGAGGCTAGGAGACAAAGTAATGACGTAAAATTTTGTACTGTCAATATTGAATATTAATTTAAGTGAAATTCATACGCCTTGCTCCCTTGTTAGTGATAAACTAGTAAAACCGGCGCGGAGGGATTTTTAATGCATTAGTAATCGATAAAAACTGTACAATTTGTAGTTGTTAAAAATAACAGATTTTTAACTCTGATTGAAATTATAAAATTTACAGTAGTTTATCTTAAAAATATAAATTTAGTTTTTTTCTGTTGAAAATACAGAATTAAAACTCTAACCAAAACTGTAAAATTTACAGATATTTTACAAAAATACAGATCAAATCTGTGAAGTTTAGTTATGTTTCTGTTCTTTGAAATTACGTTTTTCTGTAAATTTAACACGTTTATGAAAAGGAGAGTAGACTTTTCTGTACCATTTTCTGAACTTTTCTGACGTTAGGTCTTGCCCGAAATTTTCTGTACTATTAACAGAAGTTTTTTCTTTCATCTTCGTACTTTTTTAGTACTTGAGTAAGTCTCCCTTAGTCTACTATTGAGGCGCTATTAGGCTACTTCTAATAAAACCACTGTATTCAACAAACAAACAAACATCACCTCTATGGTATTAAGTTAGCCTTGCATTTTGATTTAAGACCATATTATGATTTGGTTATTCTCATTGAGTTAAAGAAGTTGGTCGTAATATATCCTTGGGATGACGTTTCCCGCCTATCTGACGTCCCACTAGATTCTTTGAAATTCATCTCTGGTTGAATATCGGGCCTACTCCCTACTTCGGCATGTTTAGAAACATCGGAATTGAATTTAGCTAGTAGGCGGCGCCACTCCCCGCTGAGGTTTTTCTTTTTTTCGCCGCAGGGGGGCGCGCGCGTCGATTACCGAAAAACTCTAATATCAGCGAACAAAATAAATCTACGTAATACACGTTTAACTTAAATTTTTTCTTATTTTTTTCGAAGTTGTCTCTGATCCCCTCCTACCATATTCAAAATAGTTTAAGACTTCAACACACGAGCTTAAGATTTCTTTGAGATAGATAGTTTTCTAGTCATTATACCCGGTGCAAACTCGTAAAGATTCTCTTACAAATCTATCATACTTTAGTGAACTACTTTAATCGAATATGAAGTTTAACATTGTGTATAAATACGCGCTATTTTTCACTATATACATTGCAAATTATTCTTAAACAAAATTAAAGAGTGTCGAACATTACCGAACCGCCATAAAACACGCGAATGAAACATGTTTCTAAAAATGAACGTATTATTTTTAAGGTTTCAAAAAAATAACATTTTTTTTTTTGCGGGGGTTTTTTTTAGTCAATTACTTTTCTTAGTTTATAAGCGATATTTTTCGTATCCGGTTTTAAAATGGAGAGAACTCGGGATAAATATGATTGACTCTTTCGCCAAGTTTTCGTCATAGATCTTTGGTGGAAAGAATTTTTAATTTCTGACCTTAAAAAAGAAAAAAAGTCGGAGCCGGGTTAGTGGTTAATAGTTAAGAGAGGTACAATGATGGTAATTTTAAATTTTTTGCGGAAAAAAAACTAAGGTCGTTATCCATGGGATAATGATTTATTGACGGACTAGTCAAACCAGCGGAATGTATCAAGAAAACTAATAGGTTAGTTTTTCTTTCAAAGTTTAGTGGTTTAAAGGGCGCCTGAAATGAAAATTTGACTGTTTTTTGGGTTTCGTTGAATTATCTTTAAAAATATAATTATTTTTCTTAATTAGCGTATTACTAAACTTATATAATATGGGAGAAGTTTTCACAATTTTTAAAGTTTGAATTTCAATGAATGGAAAATCAGACCAATCAGATTCGTACCTACAACGACCTCAGCCTTCTCCTTCGCCATCCGAATAGCGAGGCTTTTTTTAAACAAAAAACACACTATCGATAAAGCACTGTTAAAGGCTGGAATAATATGATTGGTCCGTTTTTTTTGGCTTAACCAGGGTTGTCACAGGTCAGGGAAACAGGGAAAAGTCAGGGAAATTAAAAATGAACCAAAAAAAAGTCGAGGAATTTTAAGGTCTTTCAAGAAGCCAGGAAATTACAATCATTATCTGCAGAAAATATTTGAAGCTGACCGTGTCAGTTGTATAGATTAGAACAAAGATATGCGTGCAAAACGCTCGGCAAAACGTTTGGCGAACGCAATTGCAAAATAATATAAAAAATAAAAGGTTAAAAATTGGGTAGTGTTAGCTGAAAAGGTCAGGGAAAAAACCTGGAAAGGTCAGGGAATATGAATATGAAAAAACCTCGGAAAAAACTGTGGCAACCCTGTTAACGAAAATTAAATTTGAACTCTAGTTAAAATAAATTAACCACTAAAATTCAGCCCATAAATGCGGTGGAAAATTCTGATATTCATAATTTGGGGTGTTATACTCTGAAAATTATTTAGACCGACAATTAGGTGAATATTAGATCTTACAATATCGTGAAATTTCATGTTTTTACTGGAGATTTTGGGGATTCATTCCATTTCCCTTTAACTTAAATTCAAGTCTTCTCGAGAAAAATCACAATTTTAGATAAAGGTTATAGAGGTGGAAAAAAGCAATAAGTTCTGCGTGAAATGAAATTCTATTCTAGCTAAAAATGTGAAACGTCGTAATATTGAAATTTTGAATATTTATATTCTTTCGTACAATCGTTTCTATAAACCTCATGAATTTTTATCAAGTCTGAAATCGACTCGATATAAACAATGTCGTTTCATTTATATTTTACCGTATTATAACAAATCGTTACGAATTTTATATTCTATATAAATATCCTTAAATTTTTCATATTTCAAAATTAGCTAAATCTTATTTCGGAATAATTTATGAGGATAGCGAGTTTAAATCGAAGATCCCGAGCGACATTTTCTATTTACCTATTAAAATATCCTTTTCAAATTATGTTAAATAGTCACGAATCCTCGTGTGTCCGCGTGTCAGTAGCTAAATTTCAAACCCGGTCGACCGACTGAGGTAATATAGAATTAAGAGTGTGTACGGTCGGGGATATTTTGAAATTAACATAAATATTACTCTATCGATTCTAATTTTCTTGAAAATAAACTCTATATATCGCGTTACGACTTTATTCGAGTTATTTGATTCAACAAAGCGATATTGGGGTATTAGGGGGGGAAAAGGTAGTAGGTGGTTGTTTCGAATACGCACCCATCTCTAGATTCGTACTCGTTACATCTAAATTATTAAACTTCCGTTGTATGTATATATTTATTCCTCCCGGTCTAAAACTAACAATATAACTCCTTTCCACCCATTCCCATGATAGATATATTATGGAATCCTAAATTCTAACAGGTTGTCGGCCCTCTTACGTATTCGCGTGCTCTATCTACGATTAATATATATTTAAAGGAAAGGTGAAAAGTTCTCGTAGAAATTTAAATTCGAGGGATTTTTATTGTATGATTATTTTTCTCTTATAGATAGGTTAATACCAATCTGGGAAAAAAAAACTGGAATATTTGGAAATATCAGGGAATTTGAATGTTTACAAAAATAAGGGAACTATTAGGGAACGTGTTATTTATAGAAAAACTGACTTATTTACGAGATGTTATTAGCCGAGGCCCTTCTTCGCTCTATCCTTAGTGTTTCTTTGATTTAAAGGGAAACTTGGAGCTAAAAATGGAACAGCTTTTTTGACTAGTTTTTGGTATTTAAATTAATTTTTGGTATAAATTTCTATGAAAGTAAATATAAATATAATCATATTATTTCAGCCTTCAATAGCGTTTGTAATGCCTTAACATTAAAATAATAGGATGCGTTTGATGCCTAAAACCAGAAGCCGATGAAACCCTCCTTTGAAGTCTATTACTCCCTCTCTGTATGGGTTAGTCTCAAAAATCGCGATTCGTACGCCTCCTAACGGTAGATATTTTCGGAGCGGGAGTTCGTCGAGCGAATATCTCTAGCAGCCTTGGAGTTCGTCAAAAAAAGTCCTCGTTTGTGGAGAGAGAGAATTTCCAGTTTTCCGTAGAAGGGGGTATGAAGTAGGACCCCTCCGATCTCGTAAAATTGGGTATTTAACCCATACCGAGAGGCGCGCTATATGGAACATTAGAGTAGTAGACTTCAAAGGAGGGTTTCATCGGCTTCTGCTAAAACCTTAGGTAACAATATTTTAATGTTAAGACATTACAGGCGCTGTTGAAGGCTAAAGTAATATGATTGGCCCGAATTTATTAACTATTTTTTAAATTTTACCAAGCATCAAAAACGTGTCTAACAATTCTCGAATACGTATTGTGATTCCGAAAATAAATTTAGAAACGGTTCCATTTTTAGCTCCAAGTTTAACTTTAAAATTAGATCTCGCGTAAAAATTCCAAAAACCGTGCGAGTAAGTTGACAGGTATTCGGAAAATCATTAAATTTTAATTTAATAAATCACATCAGCTATACATTCAAACCTAATTTTGGGGTATAGTTTTCAAAACCTGGAGGTAATTACGGACTTTAGTTAATTAACTGATATTTAAAATCGCTACAAAAATATTAATGACCGATATGAACCTTTTTCCCTTATCACCCTCCCTTTAACAAAGAGGACCACTATTTTATTTCTCCTCCGATACATATTTACGAAAAAGTAATATCGTTGAAACGGTTAATATGGAGTGGTAACGAAAGGCATAAAATCCTTATTTGCCAAGTTTTTCGTGCATGTTTCTCGATAAGGTAATCATGGCGGGAAACGATATGTAATTTTCTCGGTGAGTGGATATATTGAACCCCCCCCCCCCTGTTTCTCTGTCTCTGGATCCTCATTTAAGTGGTAATAATAATAAGCTATCATATTATGTATAGAGAAAACGCTATTCGAGGATATAGAATTTCGTGCGCGCCGTTTAGTGCGGCCGACGGTGGTGTATGTATCCGAAGGATTGGTTATGCGGGCTAATTTAAACTATTTTTATTATATTTATAATATTGCGCGTGTGGTGCTTTATCCCAATGTTTCGAATATTATATTTTAAAGGGAATATGGAACGATACTCTCTATTAATCCCGTTAATTTATGTTGAGACTCTATAGCTGCGGTCACTAGCGTTTCTTAAAATCAAACCGATCTCAAATCGACAGGAATCGGTTTAATCTTTATAAATCGATTTATTGTAACTTCATCGGTTGTTGAAACCGAATCGGTACGAAACTGGTTCCCGAAGCAGTTTCAATAAATCGATTAGAGAAAAGAGGGTTTCCTGTTCACGTTTGAAACGGTTTAAATCGATTCCACGGACTAGAATGAACGCAGCTTCTGTAATACTCAAAAATTTAGCTTTAACGCTTTTTCGGTCAATATCAATTAAGAGATATTTGCGTATGATCGAAAATTTTAAACCAAATGCCCCAACAGTGATACGAATAAAATTTAACTTGAATCCGGTAACATAAAATGAATTCAAAATTGAATATTTTGATTGATTAATCTGAAATTAAAAATATTATATGACTGTGATAAGTCTATTCGTATTTCAAATATAATTTGATGCCTTTTAATATTTGTTTAGTTTACTCGACCTACATGATTTAAATTTTCATATTAGACAAAATATATCTATACACATCTAAAATTTATTTATTATATTTTAAATAACTTCAAATTTAACTGACTCGTCTAATATTTGTTTAATTTACTTCCTATGTAATTATTTTAAATTTTCTCAAAATTATTTTATTTTTTCGAGTTGCGTTAAAATCGATTTAATTCCAATGAAGATCTTAAACATTTTAGTTTTCCTTTAAGAATGATATTATAGGAATCGTTCGGTCACGACGTTTATTCCTTATACGATATCACGATGAAAAGGTCCCTTAATTGACCTTGATATAAAATGATTTACTATTTTCAAAGTAGGTATATCTAAACTATATCTAAAAAAAAATATATTTTCTTGTCATTACAGATGTAGGATTGGTTATAATAAGTTTTCTCTCTTTCTCGCGATTTTTTTTTTTTCTCCCAATCTGTGGGCGCCGTGTAATAGTTGCACGTTTCTTCGACTTACGCACCATTTGTCTTTGTTTCAATTCCTGGCCGATCTAATTGATAACTATAGTTTTTTTTATATATATCTACGAGTTTAAAGCGTGCCTATAGCAGCGCTAGTGGGGAAAGATTTATCGACAAGAATATGGTAAATTATAAAGACGAGCTCAGACCTCACTTCGAATCGTCAACCTTTCGAAAGTGACGGTGACTTCAATTTAATTCGGGGAAAATTAACCTTGATGTGTTTTTTTTAGGCTACTGTTGATTATGATATGACCCTTAAAAATATATAAGGTATGATTAGATTTAATTTAATCTAATAAAACAATAATCTATACTGTTTAAGGAACTGTTTAATCATGATTTAATTGACCAAGGATGTAATCTTACTCATGGAAAGCAGCTCGAATGAATTATAATTAATATTGTTAATTATACAAATTATTTTAATTAGACTGATTCTTCATGGATTATACCTCTAAAACTTTGATATTTTTGGTAGCATTTCGAGCTGCACTCACGATTTTTTTTCCAGTCAGATAATACCCAAAAATTATCGTTTTCCAGGTTTAACTATATGAAATATCAGTCTCATTAATTAAAATTATTTATTTTAAATCACCATGATTAATAATTTGAATATAATATCAATGTAAATCTAATTACTATAACCTTTCTAAAATAGTATAACCATTGATTTTGATTCGATTAATTAATGTTTATTTAAATAGCCACCCAAAACGTATGTTTTTTTTAATTTGCGCAAAATGAAAAGGTTATTTTACATAAATTTCGCGCTATATCCTGAAATTAATCACTCAATAATTGGGTTTTAATTCGTTATGATTCGTGTCACCGTCACTTAAGAGATGGAGACGGTTTGATCTATTAGACTAGGGCTAAAACGATTTGTCCAATCGCTACTATGGCAGGTTAGTTTACTTATACGAAAAGTCTAGAAAAAAAAACCCGTCGATAAGTTTTCGTCTTTTTTGTACATTTTTCCTAGAGGAGCTTGAGGCGATAGTGTAAATCTAGAAAATCGGGCGTTTTTAAGAATTCTCCAAAGATAAATTTCCTCTTAAAAGTCAATTCCCTCGATGTCTTTGCAGGGGTTTTATAACTAATGATTGGGACCGTAACTCGAAAACTCTATTAGTATTTACGCGTATATAGACATTTAGTGATGGGGGCGAACCTTTAAATAATATTTCTACGTATAATGTTTGGTGGTTTGATGATTTTAAAGATATATTAACACTAATTTTGTCGATTTTAGAGGAAATATAACTATAATAGTAGACGAAAGTTACAGCTTTCGAAAAAAATATTTAATTCCCTGTATCATTGATCGTCGAATCAACGGCACATCCAATCAGATCGCGCGATCTAATTGGATACGTCATTCGATTAGCGAAGAACGCCAATTAAGGATAAAGGGGAATTGGATGTATGCCATTTGTTCACATAATTAAGACCGGTTTTTGTTAGATAAATGGTAAAGAAATCTATAAAGTTTGTTTACTTTAGGAAAATTTGAAACTTAATTTTTTAAATTAATAATATTTTTCTTAATTACATAGTACTGCTACCGTATTTTAGTGTAAGTTGTTTAGAAGATTTCAACATTTTTCAAAAATTTAACCCTTAATTTCAAAGTAGTAATTATGAAACTTAATCTTTAAAATTTCTAAAATTATTTTAACTAACAGTTATTACGACTAATTTTTAAAATATTGCCCACCAATAACTTATCTATAAGGTATATACGTTTCACTATCCCTTTAAAACTTTTAGGCTTAACTGTCCGTATACCGGACTTCGCGTATCGTTTTTCAATCCGGACTTAATTGGTTTTGGCCGAGACTGGCTTTTTTGCTAAATTGTTGAATGAAGCAGGGCGTGGATTCAATTTTAAAACTTTTAACTCTCTATGAGTGCGCGGGGTTGAGTTTTTCTCAAATTAATACTTTGAAATATATAATTGGGCGGGTGTCCCGCCAACTTAATTCTATTTTTCTTCTTCATCATCTTTCTTTCGCGTCAACGGATCAACGTTAAGCACGCGCGAGTCGGCTTAATAATAAGTAAGAAATAAATAAAAAAAGTTGTAGAAAAATCTTTGAAAAGAGCGCTCGCGCCCCTCGCCCGTGTGTAAGAAAGATGGGGTCGGCTGTAGAAATTTGATGATTCGTTGACCGCTTCCTTTACTTAAAATTTATCCATTAATCCTTACCAAACTACTTTTATTCCATATTTGGATTATCATTTTGTACTAATCCGCTTCAATCGTGGCTATATTGCGACTTAATATTGAAAAAAAGTGAATATCCCTTCGTTTAGTTCATTATTTTATTTTTCAAGGGATATTGAAGACGAGTAACATTGATAATTTTAATAGATTAGAAGCAAAAAGGTTTCTGGTTTATTCTTAAAATTTGAAATAGGCCTCTGAAGCCTAACTCTATTTTCCTACTGATTAAAATATGGCTCACGCGAATCTGGAATTCATATAAAGGGGTTTTAATTAGCCTTATTCCTACTTTGGTTAATTCCAATTAGTGACGGTTTTTAATGGTGGGGATTGGAAAATAGTTCTTACATTGCTAGGCTTAACCGAATCCCATCTAAACAATTATTCCAACGCACCCATTTCTAGAAAGGGGTTTTAATTAGTCTTCATTGTTACTTTGGTTAACTACAATTGATTAGAGACTGTTTTTCAATGAGGAGAGATTGGAAAATGATTTCTACATTGCTAGTCTTAACCGAATCATATCTATAACAATTATTCCAACGCATCCATTGACACAGAGGGGTTTTAATTTGTGCTATTTCCTACTTTGGTTAATTGGAATTAGACTGTTTTTCGATGGTGGGGATTGGTAATTGGTTTTTACTTTGCTGTCTGAAAATAGTCTGAAAATGAAGTTAAGTTTTAGTGGGATAAACTCGGGGTTTTGTTGATTAACTCAAAATTAACAAGAAACCTTTTATTTGTTACTCATTTCATTATCCCTTCAAACACCATTTCATCCACCGCTTTCATTAACTCCTTCCTATAATTTAATTCAAGCTTTATTTACGAAATAACTGGAAATTAAGCGGATTAATACAAATTGTTAAATTCAATAGGGAAAAAAGTAGTTTTGATAACATATCTTAAATGTTAATATAGAATATTTTTCATACGGAACTTCCCATTCATCAGTTTTATACATGGTTTGAAACCTGTTAAATTTGCACACTAACGAACCTAAACTCCCCTTTGTTTGAGTGTAAGGAGCCAAACCAGATAAAGGCAGTCTTACGTTTTTATTATATTTACACTTGTTGAAAATTGAAAGAGCTTTACTGATCGTAGAAGTAATCCACCCCCGCGCGAGCCAGTCTTTCAAAATCTTTCATAGCCTCTTTTCAAATTTAGAGAAGTTAGCTCGCTGATGCCACAGATACGTTGTTCCGTCAGTTAACTAGATGTAGACTCACTCCCGAGTCACTCAAAGAACTCGTCCTTACATTCATCCACCCCTTTTTGTTTACAAGATAGATATTTGTATATTGTAAGTTTAGATAGGATTGGCTACTAAAATACTGATGTAGATTTGGCTAACGAGAATCGAGGAAAAGTTGTAAAACATATTGAAAATCTTGCTTATGTAAGACTGTAGCTTAGCAAATAACTTTTTCACACCAATTTTGAACTCTAATAACTCGTTATCAAAATTTTTAAATTAAGTAGAATGATTAAATTTAATTATATCTAGACTCCTACTCGAAAAAATTATGAAAATAATCTCTCAAAATGAACTTTAAAATAACAAAACAGATATTTTTTTCGATTGATGACGTATTTTTGTTCAGAAATTAATTTACGATAAGTTTTAAATGAAAAGCGGAAGTTTCTGGATTAGAAGCAAATTCCCAAACACAAATCTTCATCTGTAGGATCTACAATAGCCACGTGACCATATAGTGATGATGTAGTATTGCGGGAAATTTTTATTTTAAACATTTCGAAAATGGCGATTATAAAATGTATTTTTAGTTCTGCTTTAATTTGTCTATGATATATGTGTACATATATATTTTGAATCGTCCGAAAATGCTGTTCAAATTCCATTTGGAGTTTTTGAAAATCCATGACAGCCTCATTTTAAAATTTTTAAATGTATGAGTCAATCGTAACCGCGACTTATCGTCGATATAGAAATATAAATTTGTTAAAAATATTCGTCATTTTTCCTTTGAAATCATTAAGGGAGTTTCACTTCCGTTCATTATTAGTTAGTACAATGGGAGGAAGCTATGGCGGTATGATTCGCAATGTTAAAAACTATTATAAAAGAAAGTATTCCGTGTCATCTTCCCTTGATCGAAAGTATATAGAATATGAATAAAAAATGATAACCAAAATTGAGAAAGAAAAGATGAAAGCTAACCGAGCGTGGCGTCGACGCACGGTATATTTTTATAGTAAAAAATCAACCCTCCCGTCAAAAATCCTAGTTCATTTTTATTGCCAAAGATTGGCCGTCAAACGATTTAAATTTCTTTCAACTCGTATTTATTGTTTCTATTGAAGTTTGAGCGATCTTTCGCTAGGCGGCGAAATCTTTCTTGAACGTAATTTTTGGTCCGATTTTTATTCCTCCTCCCTTTTTTTTTTTTTTTTCCCTTGCTCGTCATCATTACGACTCCCACCCTCGATCTATCCTCTATATCGTCGTCTTCTTTTATCGGCTTCCTTTGCCGCGGCACAAATGATCCGTAATATTCCCAAGCGTTTCCTGTTTATGAAATATTAGACTGAACCCGAAGAAAGAATATTGAGAATAAAGAAATAAGAGGAAAAAAAAAAAAAAAAATAAAGAAATCATTTCTTTTTTTGGTATTTTTCTTAAGAATAAGGCCTTGGAAACAAATAATACTGTTGCCACGTATTTTTCCCGATAAGTTTGAAGAAAAATGACAATTTCTAATAAATCGTACACGCGTGTATCTACGAAATTTTAAATTTGCATATTTCTTTGGAAGGAAACGTGATATTTAAATAAAAGGATGACAGTTTGTATATATTAATAAATGGACTCTTTGTAACACATTTTAGTATAGGCCTTTCCCCTAAGCTACAACTTCTCCTGATTTACTTCTGTCACTAACTTTTATTTCCCCTTGTATTTAAAATGTATTGTAAAATTATGCTTGAGAAAGTGCTGGCTGGCAATATACCCACTGGCTGGTCAGTAAACCCTCATGAGAAACTTCAATCTCATACCTTCACACTAGTGAACACTGACTTAATAAAAGCGTGAAAGGTTATAGCCTTGAACTTAACACCTGCATAGCGATATCATTTTTGGTCCAAGCCAAAAACTTAGGTTCGAGCCGGACGGAAAAATATATAATTCTCTGGGACTCTGACCTAGGAGGTCGCCCACCTAAACCGTAATCGTGACGCGAGCTGAACTAAATAACGAGAAGGATGCGCGCTGATCTTGACCACGCGTTAAAGTTGAACCATTAAGCTAAAGTCTTGAGATTAAACTAAGTTCGACGACTATTGAATAGTAAAAGTAAAAGATGCCTGGGCACAAATATAATTAACGTGCTGGAATTAATTTCTAAGTCCCACGATTACCGATCGTATTCGCGTTACCGCGTTCGACGCAACTCGCCATCATGGAGTCCACTTATGGCAATCTACAATAATCAAGTACCCCACGCTACGCCACATAACCGTGAGTTTTAGAAACAATAAGGGTATGACCAGCCAGTCAATTTATTAATTAAGATGTGTTTGTTTTATCTAGTATGTTAACTTTAATCTTTAACCGTATTAACTGTCTATCTATTAAACCCACTTACTAATTTACCTCTAAATCGAGTCACTATTATTATTTACTTATATTTTAAATGCAGACACCGTAACTTTCCCTTAACTTAATCTTTATCCTAAACTTAAACGTATCAATTAATTTCCCTTATAATATTATTTAATGGATAGTGAGGTTACTGTCTCATTTTGGGGGTCCGGACCGAGGAATTAGACTCTCCCAGAAGTAAATTAGTTAAAAGTTATAATTAATATGCCCCATTTTCAAGGCAATTGTTCATTGTGACCAAAACTGGCCACGTTACGTATTTTTAAGGGTTACAATTGTAACCATAAGTAATAATATGATAAGTTAGATTTAAAATTTTTTTTTCGCTCTCGATTAGCTGTTATTCCTAGAACTAGTGAGGTTACGTATTTCCTTTGGGTAAGGGTACGGAGGTTTTATTAGTCTAATCGTTGAGCTATTTTTTTTTTCTCATATCCATAGTGGTAATTTTTAATTTTGAGGATCAAAATTTTAGTTTTCTTTTCCTATTTGCATAGACAAATAGATCCCTTTAATTTTTGAGGAAATTTGATTAATTTTTATAAATAAGCTTATACTCATAGCGGTATTTTTCTTAATTTTGAGGATCAAAATTTTAGTTTATTGTTTTTGTCTATTTGCATAAACAAATAGATGTATTTCATTTTTGTGGGAATTTAATAATATTTTTTAAAATAAGCCTATGCCCATAGGGATACTTTTAATAATTTGAAGAATCAAAATTTTAGTTTATTCTATTGTCTATTCTGAATAAGCGAAAAAGGGCTATATAATTTTTGGAATTTTTTTTTTCTATGCCTTTTGAGCCTACACATTCCACGTGTTTGCCCCATTTTAGTAGGGAATTGAGTTGCAAAACCTGTTTTATTGAGTTTAAAAATTTTGAAAGGAAAGAGCGTGTGGAAAGACGTAGTTCAAATAATCCACCCCATCTCCCCCCCGCTGTGAATCGAAGGGTTACTCTTCGTTCCCGAATTCCAAAAATTCCCAAACGTAAAATGGCTAACAAACAAACACCTGCAGGCTCTTCCAACCTGGTATTAGGCCAACAAAATCCTCCCACTCCACCCACTACCACGTGTACTGGTTCTTTAGTTAATATTGGGAACATAGTAACAATGCCCCAATCCTCTGGAGGAAATATTTCTACTTCAAACACATTGACATTGGGACAAAATAATTTGATTTCCACATGTACGGGACTAACATCTACCACCACGAGTTTAACTTCCCCCATAGCTTCGTTGCAGCAGACGACGTTAAATTCTCAAAATCTTTCGCAGTTTTCTGCCCCGCAAATTAATTTACCCCCTTCCTCTGTAGCGAACATTCTTGCCCCGCCCTCTACCACTAACGATCCTATGTTAGCCATGCAAATGCAGGTGCAAGCTTTAATGCAACAAGTAGCGTTGTTAACTAATCAATTAGCTACGGCACCACAGGCTAACCAAGTTCAGGCCCAAATTAACTCACAGGCCCCAATTAACTCACAGGGCCCGGCAAGAATTATTTCACAAGCTCAGATCCCCATTAATCAAACCGCTAGTGTTAATTTAAACCAGAGCACCCCTGTAATTCAGTTCCCACCCACTTCGGTAGGTTCGATTTCCATAGCTCCTAATTTCCTCCCCCCGTCCTTAACTCCTTCATTACAGAGTGCTCCAATTAGTCAGGTGTTAGCATCCCAAAACGCTGGTTCCGTAACTGGTTCTATTTCCAATTCTGTATTCGAGAACCAAACTTCTAATCATGGGCTTCCTAATTCATGGGTTCCCGCCGTTTCGCTGCCCCATTTTTCAGGTGCTAGCACAGGCTTAGGTGTAAAAGATTTCTTAACCAAGGCTAGGAAAATTTTACTTAGTCGAGATTGTCCCGAGGCCATTTTCGTTAAGCGTTGGGTCCCTAATATGTTAGCTGGTTCGGCCTTTGAATGGTTCGAGCTTCAAGACCCCTTTAATAGTTTTTCCGATTTTTCTCACGCTCTTAAAGCGGAATTTCAACAAGATACGGACGACGACTATATTTTTGAGCAGATAGATCACCGATATCAAAAGTCAGGTGAAAGCCCCTCTATTTATGGAGAAGCGGTTTTGGCGTTAATGCGAAAGTTGTCAGAGCCCCTTGCAGACCGCGAACAGGTTAGATTAATTCGGCGCAATTTAGATAAAGACATTAGAAAGCAATTAGCTACTAAATCATACAGCCGCGCCCGCGAATTAATAGCAGATGCCGTTAAGGTAGCGCATGCGTCCCATGATCAGCGTCCCGGTACATCCCGTGATAATTCTTATAGTAATGCCCCCCGCGCCAAAAAGCAAGACGTCATATGTATGAATTGCGGCCAACACGGTCATTATCAATTCCACTGTAGCAAACCGGTTAGAGCCCCTAATAGTCAGTCTTCCCATTCTGGCAAACCTTTAAATCCTCAAGCTTCCTCTTTTATTCCTACCTGTCACGAATGTGGCGAAAGCGGCCATATTAGACCCAAATGCCCAAAACTTAAGAATAGGAACCAGGGAAACGCCAGACCCGGAGGGAAAGACGCGGGCACCCCAACCGGAAACAGAAAATAAAACCCGTTTTAGCACACGTTGTAGATGAAGGCAATGACCTTCCCAAACTCGCTTGGATTTCTCTTACTGTTAATAACATAAAATGTACAGCCTTAGTTGACCCTGGTTCAAGCGTTACTTTAGTAGACGATACCTTTAGACCTAAACTTAATCAAATTTCTAATAGCAGACGACGTCATCGTCTAGGCATTAAATTAGCAAACAAAACGCGTGTAACCTCGACTGGTTCCGCTGTAGCAGATTTTAAGTTACCCGGTAAAGAGAAATCCAACCAAGTTCATTTCGTTAAGAATTTAATTTATCCAGTAATTTTAGGGATGGATATTATGCAACAATGTGGGATGGTTGTAAATTACAAAACAATGCGTTTTTGGTGGAGTGATAAACCCGACCAAATACACAATTTTAAAAACTGCGCTGATGCTAGCGTTCAAATGCAACCTTCCCCTACGTTATGTAATATTGAAATAGATGAGGATGACCTCAAGAAAGCCCTCGCCGTTGCCCAAATTTCCCCCGATGAGCGAGTGCAATTAGAATCATTAGTTTATAAATTTAAAAATATTTTTGCTACTATACCAGGCCGAACTAATTCTGCTTGCCACTATATTGACACTGGCGACGCGACTCCAAAAAGCCGCGCCCCTTACCGCTATTCCCCGTGGAAGAAGGAAAAGATAGATGAAATAATTTTTGAAATGCTAGCGCAAGACCTTATCGAGCCCTGCAATAGTCCTTGGGGAGCCCCTTCAATTTTAGTCCCGAAAAAGTCGGATAAATCCGAGGAAGAGTTATTACAATTAGAAACTCCTGAAGAACCCTCTTATAGACTTTGTCAAGATTACAGGGATTTAAATGACGTAACCGTTAAAGACTCGTACCCCCTCCCCAGAATAGACGATATTCTTGAGTCAATCAAACAACCCAAGTTTATAACTACTTTAGATTTAAAAGCTGGTTACTGGCAGGTCCCCCTCGAATCATCTAGTCGCGACAAAGCCGCCTTTGTAACCCATCGAGGTCTTTACCGCCCCAAAGTTTTAATGTTCGGACTGTGCAACGCTCCGAGTACGTTTATGCGCATGATCGACCGATTGTTAGGCCCCTTAAATAATGAAGGAGTTAGTGCCTACTTAGATGACGTAGTCATTATATCAGGTTCCTTTGAACAACATCTGAAAACTTTAGAAAACGTTTTCAAAATTCTCTTAGATTCCGGCTTAACCGTTAAAGCCAGTAAGACAAAATTTTGTTTACCAGAAACGAAACTCTTAGGACATATTGTAGGCAGGGATGGGATAAAAGTAGATCCTGCTAAAACCAAAGCAATTAGCGAACTACCTCCCCCTAAGAATGTTAAAGCTCTCCGTTCATTCCTCGGAATGGCCGGATATTACAGACGATTCATAAAAGGCTTCGCGTCCCTCGCATCCCCTTTAACTTCACTCTTACATAAAGATACCCCTTGGACATGGTCCGAAGCTCAAAATTCAGCCTTTGAAATTCTTAAAACTGCCCTAGTTTCCGCCCCCATATTGGCCGCCCCAGATTTTTCATTGCCCTTCATAGTAGAGTGCGACGCATCCAATACTGGGCTCGGTGCAGTATTATTACAAAAGCAAAATGGAAAACGTCACGTGGTTCAATATTTCAGTCATTCTTTATCCGATACGGAAAAGAAATATTGCACCACGGAACGAGAAGCCATGGCTGCCGTTTTTGCATTAAACAAGTTTCGCCCGTATTTGGAAGGCGTTCATTTCGATTTATTTACAGACCATTCCGCCTTAATTTGGTTATTGAAAACCCCCGACCCAACAGGAAAGTACTCTAGATGGTACGCCCAAATTCAAGCTTTCGATTTCTCGGTACATCACATACCAGGCGAAAAGAACGTGATAGCCGATGCGCTTTCTCGTTTGCCCTCGGCTTCCGATGACGACTCGCTGGCGAGTCTGACTCCGAATGCCGAAGGTGTTGTCGCCGTGGCTATGGCGATGCCCCTTGAACCCATAGCTTTCTCCACAGAAATCCTTATTAGGGAACAAACCGAGGACGTACGCCTAGGTCCCCTGATACGATTTCTGAAGGATAAAACCCCCTTGCCCCCTTCATCTAAGAACGATGAAACATTATTAACAAGCTGTAAATTAATCAATGAAATTCTGTATCGCCTTCCACGCACTTTAGCCCCAATAGATGATAATTTTAAGATTTGGGTGCCTACCTCATTATATACCACCGTCCTACAACTTAACCACGATATACGCGCGTCAGGACACTTAGGTAATTTAAAAACTCTCCGCCGCCTACGCGAACGCTATACATGGGACGGAATGACTAAAACCGCACGCGAATATGTTAGTTCGTGCGAAGCTTGCCAAAAGCACAAACCCGTGCAGCAAGCCCCCGCCGGCCTTATGAAGTCCGCCTCTTTTTCTGACCCTTGGACTGTTATAGGAATTGACCTTAAAGGCCCCTATACCCCAAGTAAACGTGGTTTCACGCAGCTCCTAGTTGTCACAGACATGATGACGAAATGGGTAGAGATATTTCCTCTTCGCCGCGCGACCACAAAAACCATAGTTAACCTTCTAGTTGACCACGTCTTCACACGTTTTGGTCTTCCCCTTACTGTTGTCAGTGATAATGGTCGTCAATTTGTATCAAACATTATGAAAGATACGTTTAGGTTGTTAGGCGTAAGCAATCGCTACACGTCGTACTATTCCCCCCAGTCGAATCAGACGGAGAGGATAAATCGTACATTATCTACTATGATAGCGACTTACGTTGGCGAAAACCATAGAGATTGGGATGTTGGCATTAGTCAGTACGCTATGGCCATGAGAACTGCATTACACGAATCAACTGGATTCAGCCCCGCGTTTCTTAACTTCGGGCGTGAACTTAGAACCGTAGCGGATATAGGGTATCCCGTTAACCCTAACGACGTCATTAACCCCAACAGTATTAACTCCTACGCTCTTTCCATTAAAAAGATAGTAGACGATGCAAATGCCCAAGCACAAGAAAATATTGAAGCCCAACAAATTAGACAGGCAAAATATTATGATAGCCACCGCCGAGACGTAGAGCTCGACGTAGGCCAATTAGTCTTGCGACGCACTCACTTCCTTTCAAATGCTGGTGAAAATTTTTCCAAAAAATTAGCTCCCCGAAGTGAGGGCCCATTTATTATTGCACAGAAATTATCCCCATTAACCTATAGGCTGAAGGGTACAAAAACCAATAGGGTTCTAAAGGGAACATTTCATATCAATGACTTGAAGCCCTTCGTCGCGCGATCTGCCGACACTAATTCTAGAATTCAGTCTGTCGAGAGCGATACCGAGATAAATTCTAAGGAGGTGATATCACCTGAGGTTGTGCGAACTGCCATCATTGATAGGTCTGCTAGTGAGATAGACGATGTTGGGGTAGATATATCTGATACAGATGTTAATTACAATGAACAATTGCCCTCTAACACTCGTCGCCTTCGGCTTCGTAATCCCATTACTGGTAGGGCAAATTGCCAATTGAAATAATCTGGGAGAGGGTCTCTCAATGGACCATAGTGTCTTGTTATTTTTGTATTTATTTAGTTAGCAATTAGTTAACAGATTTTTTTACCATCTTCGATATATTTTTTTTTTTTAATTTCAAATGTTGTGTGAATTTAATTACGTGACTTGAAAGTTTTATGAAATCGTCCTGTTTTGTACATCGAAGGTCTAGCTAGCCTTAGTATATATACAGACAATTTTTTTGCAAGTTAGTGTTTGATTTTATTTTGTCAATTTATTGTAAATAATAGGTACCTTTGTTTTTGTTTTGTTTCATTTTTTTTTATTGATAATTTAGTTAAGGTTGAGCGAGGACGCTCAAAATTAAGTCGGGAGGAGTTGTAACACATTTTAGTATAGGCCTTTCCCCTAAGCTACAACTTCTCCTGATTTACTTCTGTCACTAACTTTTATTTCCCCTTGTATTTAAAATGTATTGTAAAATTATGCTTGAGAAAGTGCTGGCTGGCAATATACCCACTGGCTGGTCAGTAAACCCTCATGAGAAACTTCAATCTCATACCTTCACACTAGTGAACACTGACTTAATAAAAGCGTGAAAGGTTATAGCCTTGAACTTAACACCTGCATAGCGATATCATTTTTGGTCCAAGCCAAAAACTTAGGTTCGAGCCGGACGGAAAAATATATAATTCTCTGGGACTCTGACCTAGGAGGTCGCCCACCTAAACCGTAATCGTGACGCGAGCTGAACTAAATAACGAGAAGGATGCGCGCTGATCTTGACCACGCGTTAAAGTTGAACCATTAAGCTAAAGTCTTGAGATTAAACTAAGTTCGACGACTATTGAATAGTAAAAGTAAAAGATGCCTGGGCACAAATATAATTAACGTGCTGGAATTAATTTCTAAGTCCCACGATTACCGATCGTATTCGCGTTACCGCGTTCGACGCAACTCGCCATCATGGAGTCCACTTATGGCAATCTACAATAATCAAGTACCCCACGCTACGCCACATAACCGTGAGTTTTAGAAACAATAAGAGTATGACCAGCCAGTCAATTTATTAATTAAGATGTGTTTGTTTTATCTAGTATGTTAACTTTAATCTTTAACCGTATTAACTGTCTATCTATTAAACCCACTTACTAATTTACCTCTAAATCGAGTCACTATTATTATTTACTTATATTTTAAATGCAGACACCGTAACTTTCCCTTAACTTAATCTTTATCCTAAACTTAAACGTATCAATTAATTTCCCTTATAATATTATTTAATGGATAGTGAGGTTACTGTCTCATCTTTTTAAGTAATATTTATGGGGTAATATATATAAATCAATTCGACCACATCTGTCTACTATACCCCCAATGATTATATATTATTTTAAATATTTTTACCATTGGAAATTATTCAATATTTTGAAGGTTAATTTATTTTTTTCTTCTTTTTACAATTTCGAAATTTATATTTTGACAATATCGTGGTAATATTCATTTTTAATTTATGCAATAAATCAAATTATGCAAACTTAGGGGCATCGACGGAATTATCCCGAAATGCAATATTCATATAAAAAATTTAATTTTACCAAAATTATTAAATTTTATGATAGCGCCGCAATTGCTTTGATTTTAGGATAAAATGTTTGCTATCCTGTCTTACGACTTTAATGAAACTATATAATTTAACCCCAAGATCCAACAAAATTCTTTAGATTGTCGTATCACAGAGGCAATCAAGTGAGAGACAGTGAATTAAAGTAAAAAGTTACTTTTATAATGAAGTAATTTATTTGTCCCTCTAAGCGGTAGTGTTTTGGATTGACTAGGTTTAATAAATCTTAGGTGGAGTCTTTAAATATATCTTTCTGATAGAGGGTATCCTATATATCTCTCGCACGCGGCTGCGGTCATAAAAAAGTCCCCCACTTTTACGATCTCCTCCCTTGCAGGTTTTATATTAAAATTAGCCGGCAATGATGTTCTATAAGTATTTCCAAAAGTTTAACCTTAACGAATTGACCCTCAATTTTTGTAAGGCGCGGTTCATTTGCATTAAAACGTCGTAGCCCGCCCCCGTCTTTAAAAATTTAGGCCACAAACGACCCTTAAACCTTTATAAGAGCGAGAAAGATAGGAATGAGGTGTAGAGAAAAAAATATTCCGGTAAAAACCCCTGTCATTATTAAAGGGATTATAAAAGCCTTTAAAGTAAACACGCAACCTGGTTCAATTAGAGCCTCTTTAAATTGATCTTGAAGAATTCATTTTCGAGAATTGAAAGAATTCTCGAGATTCTCAAGACTGTTTATAGATGCTATTTATTTCAAGAAATGGCTCTCCTAATCAGAAAAATTCTTCTAGTTTGATCATATTTGGTCCAAATTAAGAAATTTCAAGAGAATTCGATCTAGACCAAATGAAATAATCCAAATTCAACAAATGTGGATCAAAGGAATTGCAAATTTTGGATCACTTTTTGTTGAATTCCGCTTATTTCATTTAGTCTATTTGATCGAATTTATTTAAATTTCCCAATTTGGACCATTTTCATTTTTTTAAATTTGGGACAGCCAATTTCTTTCGTTATTCTATTTAAGCAAATTGAAATGAAAAATGACGTCACGCACGTAAAAACGATCTTGGGAATTTTTCTATTCTCGAAAATGAAATTCACGTGAGAACAAATTGATAAGGCCTAAATTGAACCAAATCTGTATCACGTATGCTATTTAATAGCCACGTGACCACCATAGTGTAGACGTAGTATTGTGTGGAATATTGTATTTAAGCATTTCGAAAATGGCGATTATAAAAGTTTTATATAATTTAAATCGTATTTTCACGATCTTTCCGAAAATGCTTCTGAAACTCAAAGTAATTGTGACAGCATCATTTTAAGTATATCTTTATAGTTTAACACGTACGTTAATAAAAACCTATATAATATTCTAAGAATACTTAACCCGCTATATTGATTTATTATATAACACTTACGTATATTAATTCTCATGGGAAATTAATCCGTATTGTCGAAATTCCGAATTAAAATTTCAATTAAAAATTCAAAAAATTAAAATTGGATAGGCGATCGTAAAAAATTAAGCCTTAGTCAAAACTTTTAATGAAACTGGATAAAGATCCGGGCTGTTGCGTTTCTATGGAATATATATTTTATATATTGAAAGACTGGGTGGATTAATACGGTTAATATTTTCACCACGAAACTTGACTGAATTCTAAGGTATGGGTTTCGGAAAAAAGGGCGCGTTGAAAATGCCTTCGTTTTCGGTATAGTTTAAGAATGAATCATATAGCGTATGGGTTGCTTAATATCATATTCCCGATACGAGCGCGGGGCTGATATTCTATCCCATCCGCTCGCCGCCGTCTTTCTAATAATATTATAGTCCATAAATAGGGATCTATCTGGAAAAGGTCTTTTATATTCAAATTCTTCCACTTTTCCGAATTCGACTTCTAGCGTATGAGGGAGGTTACGGGGAAAAAGGACGCTTCGTTCGGACTGTAGATATGAAGTTTTAAAAACTTTAATAGAGTCAGTCACACGAAATTTCCTCTTCTTGTTAAATGTTTGAAATATCAGAAGTTAATAATTATAATTATTAACTTCTGGAAATATTCATTCTGTTGTCATTATGACCAGGATTAGTTATAGAAGTAATAAATCATGGTCGTAAAACGTTAATTAAGGGTTAATTACATAAACTATCCTAGCTTTTTTAAATAGACACTAAAAACTAACTAGACGAATAAAATTGATAAAAATACAAATTTTTTAAATTTAAATATCGATATCAATAATTTATTCATATGCATACAATTAGTTTAAATCTTGTCTTCATATGATTATATATTCATTATTACTCTTTCTATTAAAACCGAGGGTTTAACACAAGTTTTCCTTAAGTGTGTGCGCAGATTACGCGATTTTTGTAACTGATTACAGCCTTTAGTAATGCTTAATGCGTAATCATAGAGATCGGGGTTTGGACAAGAAATTTTCTGATTATTTTATCTTTATTCATAACTTAAAATTTTTCGAGGAAAGTCTATGATAAATCCAATGTAATCGAGAATAATTTTCCGATTATTTTTTTATGATTAACTGATAGTTGTGGATTATTTTGTCCAAACCCCGATCTCTACGTAATCACTTTAATATACAGTTAAAGATACATGCTTTACACCGATTACGAGGAGATATCAGTCCCACAATTAAAAAACCAGAGCAATTTTTGTAACTTGATGAATTTTTAATACCCGATGTAAAACCGTGTGCGGTCAATCTTCAATATTTAAGTGCGAATGTAACTTTTATGGAAGAGATGAGAGGTGGGATAGCTATATCTTATAGGTATATAATATGGTATCCGTCGTTTCGCATTTAGACCTCCGCCATCGAAAAGGATTCCGTATGTTTTATAATAAAAGTTCTAGTTGGGCAGCGGGAGAAAATTTTCTAGCGTAAAATTTAATACGTCCTATATCCGGACGCCGCGAGTGTATGTATATATATATATATATATACGTTTGAGTCAGAAAAGAGAAACGGGAAATATTTTGTGCCGATGTGTATAAAGTATTTCTCTATCTCCGTCGATCTTGGCTACGCTACGTATTTAATATATTTAAAATAGAAAAGGAAAAGACCACCCGAATGATATCCTGAATTAAATAGAAGCCGCGAAACGAATACGTATACAGTTCATTCCACCTTGAATTTACTATTAACGCAAAAATATACGCTTATTATCTCCTTGATTGGCCTTCTTCTATAATAATAACATACTATAGGGCCACTAAGATGCTTCGAACAGTAAACTTTCTCCTGACATTTCTTCGTTCAACTTTGTTTCTTGAATTATTACAATTAGTTTAATTTATTAGAAGCAACGCGTTCAAAGTCGCAACGTGTTGCATTTTGCGAGATATTCCCTTTACCAATTCTTTTTACTTTCCTCTAACATCGTTGCATTGACTGAAATAAGTTGAACTAGCTGTTGGGTCAGAATCTTAGTTTAAATCTGAACGTATGAAAGATAGGTTTGCCTCTTTCGGAATGGAATCGTATATATGACGATGCTTTTATGACTTCATACCCATTGCAATTGAAAATGATAAGGATTGGTACACCACACAATGGTACAATTTCCATAAATTATAGAAAGAGAAGTAAAACTTAAGCAAAAGTGAGCTTTGAAAGACTTTATAGAGTTCAACTATAGGCAACTTTCGTCTCTCGAAAATAATCTAAGGAACGTCTACTTTCATCCAATGGTGCAATCGGTTTATGCGTAGTAGGTCATAGAGAAAAGTTACAGCCATTTTTTGATGGAGGTTATTTTCGGGCTTTTGCTCGATTTCTATCAGTGTCGAAAGTCTCAATTTTGAACACGCGAAGGGGAATGATCCAAGATGTGCGAAAGATACAGCGTTGGCGCGAAGAAACTAGATAGTTCAAATAAAACAGGCTCTCGAACAGGCTAGAACATCAGAACTTCTGCTTCTATATCACCACAGACTTAGTCCTATTTATATCCAAGTTTCTTCCCAAATGCGTGATACTTTTCGAACTCGTAATCCAATTCGCAGTCAGATATATCTAACCCCTATCTACACCACCCTTTTTGGATTCCCGCGTTTTCTATTATACTATATATATAAACGGGGTCCCCACTCTTTTATATATTTACGAACATGCCTTATAACATTACAAAATCGGCCAAGCGCGCTTATATAAACCCGTATAAAAGTTTATTCCGACCAGTTCCGACGTTTTGTCTTTTCTTCTCCCCAATCTCGTGTTTGTGTCTCTCCGAAGAGGATGTGACAAGACTTATTGGCCTACTAGGTATTGTAGACGCGAATTCGGAGGGAACCCCCTAGTCGTTTTGCATATTTCACACTTTTCAAGAACTATAGTAATACGCATTCATTCTTAGAGAGACCCAAAAAGACGTTACAGAAAGTATATATTCTAGATTCGTTTCTCATTCAATAAATTTTAAGTTTTAGTTTCCATTAAAACTTAGAATAGATTCTAACCTTTTCTGATGTTCACACGCTCCTTCTGCTGAATATTATGTTTCATATTAGGAAAAGCGTGCACGGGGTGGTGGGAGATAGGTCAAGCTACTGATTTCCAAAGAAAATTACTAATCTTTCCCCCGAACTTCCACAAAAACTATACTCGAAGATCAGTATAGTGTTTTTAAGGGCTCCGACTCTTGTGAAATTTAAATTTCCAGACTGTTCCAGTACTTTGTATTATTTGAAAACCTTTCTCTAATCTACAGTATCATTTTAAAAATTTACAAACTATACCCCCGTGAACCTTTAAATATAATTAAAAAAGTCGGAGACTTTTCTTTAAACTCCTGTAAATTCCCATTCTTTTCATAAACTCTACTATCAGTTTTAAAATTCACATTGAACTCCTG
The DNA here is from genome assembly GCA_963920705.1 of Odiellus spinosus. Taxonomy (NCBI): domain Eukaryota; kingdom Metazoa; phylum Arthropoda; class Arachnida; order Opiliones; family Phalangiidae; genus Odiellus; species Odiellus spinosus. The sequence goes on along the minus strand of OY987228.1, from coordinate 17,645,956 downwards.
TAAAAATAATTCCAGACTCATAACTTTCGAATTATTTTAACTTCCCTGAACTTGATTAATTTTAAAAATTTCCCGATATTTTTCTGACTTTAAGCCAAGCCGATTTAAAATTCATTGACTATTCTAATTATTGTAGCAAATTTTAAATTTAAAAAGACGTTTTTGGTCTTGTAAAAACGGTAAACATTCTCCGAATTTTTCTCTCTTTAACTTCTCCTTAGCTTTCACCCCGAAAAGTATAGATGGCGACAGCGTTTTGATTTCTCTTTAGGAAAGTCGAGATATCTCCCTCTTTAAATCGAGAATAGAGCTTGCATAATACCCCGAGGAGAATAGAACCCCGTGTTAATAAAAGAGGACATTTTTACACCCTATCATGACTCCGGACATTTTTAAAAATTATTCCTAAATATACCTACGAAAGTTTTGTATAATATAAGGCTCCAAGTTAAACATAACAGCCGGGTTTTACTTTTAATCTAAATTTATTCAAAAACTTATAAATTTATTAACTAATATTTTTCCACGTGGAGGGTAAATGGCGCCCTCCACCTCCTCTATCACCTACCCCCGGGTTCTTAAATAAAATTTTGAAATATATTTTAAAACGGGGTGCGTAGCCCTCTTTACGCGGTGTTTTTGTTTATAATTCCCCCTTAGAGTTCCCTACAGGCAATTTCAAGTATAAATTACCGTATGTTGAAAGATATAGGTCCTCCGAAGTACGAATAGTCTTTTTAATATTAGTTTTAGTTACGTATACGCCGTTAATTCCGAATGGGATGAACTAGGGTCTATGGTTTAACCCTTCGCTCGTCTTTTAGAAGTTCTAACATGCCCCCCATCCTTTTGTTCCAACCTCTTTTAGTTTCGCCTTAGTTATCGTAAACGGGCCAGAATTTTTAATGACTCGTGCTCGGAATATTTTGTATCCTACGTGTATTTTTAAAAATTATATAATAAATATATATATATACACACTGGTTCCGTCGTTTGCCCCGGCGTAAACGTCGTGTTTTGGGCAGAGAAAATGTAAAACGTAAACAAACTTTGAAGTTTTCACTTTTCGGGAACAGTTTTCTCTCCTCATATTCTCTTATATTACGCGCGTATCGTCCCGTACGCGACACAGAATCCTTCCCATATGTACCTGGATATAGTAGAATTTATGGTAATAGATGACCGCCTCGAATGGCTGTAAAATTTTAATTTTAAATAATAATTTTAACTCGCGTATACCCTATGTCTCTCCCCATATCGTGACGCGTATTATTATTATTGTTGCATTTAATTTGACTCTCGTAAATTTTTGCCAAGTTTCTGTACCGCATCACTTACCTATACATTTTGTTCTAACCCGAATACTTTCAATTTTGTGAAATTAAAAGTTGGAGAATATTTTACTGTTCCCATCCATATTTAAGCCTAAATTCCCATAGGCAATCAACACATTTAAGCCTAAATTTGGAGAGATTGTCTACACATATGTAAGCCTAAATTTACAGAGGTTTTATCCACACATAATCCTGAACTTAAATAGGTTATCAATATGTTAACCGCATAAGCCAAATTACCTTATATTATCTACACACACTCAAGCATATATTTCCATAGATTATCTACACACATTTAAGCCGAATTTACATAGATTATCCACATATTTAATTAATAGTGAAATTATATTATCAGTCCAATTTTTTTCAACGTTTTAAATTACACAAAATTATCTTTCAATGACTGGCAAGTAACAAAAAAAAGCTGCCTATAATTTGATTCTATTTTGAAAGAAATTAAACTCCAATTTATTTTAGTAATAATTTTCCACTTCCATTTCAATCTTTCTACAAAACTAATTTGGTTTGAGGGGATCTAGTAAATTAAAGGAAACGACAGCAGCTGAAATAAAAATCTAATCAAATCTCATTCGATCATCTCAACTTCTTATCTCTTTTTCTTTAATATATTATAGTCCGGTTATCGATTAAACTTATTCCCAATAGAATTGTTAACTTCTTCGTAACGAGATCTCGTGATTTTTGGCCATTAGGGAAACGTCGATTATCCCGTCCCGATATCTTTAATCAGATTTCGAACACTCGTTTCCTTTCTCTTAAGACTCGACTATAGAAGGGCCCTTCTTTTTTTGAATTATTGGTAAAACGTCGAAGATTTCCGTTTCGCGTAGAGAGGAAACTAGTTATATACACACGCTGGGTAATCGACTGTGAAGAAAGCATTAATCAACGCGGTGATTTCACCCTCCCGCACCCATCGATAGACTCTATAGGAAGAAAAACGAAATAAGCTGTGTATATTGAAATCAGTCGGAGATAGCAATGCGTGAAAAGCTTAAATCCCCTCAGGTTTCAACTTTTTTTTATATTTACTTGGGAAGTAAAGCTTCGTACGTACTGAAGCCTGAAATTGATTTAAATTTCAGTCAAAATCAGTTCAAGTTTTCATCGCGAAGACAATGCTTCCTTCAATTATCGTCAATTAGATGTATGGGATAGCCTAGCTTTCTACGCGCTGAAAACTTCGATTTGTTTTTAACTATAGTTTCCAGTCACCCCTCAAGCACGTCTGTAAGAGGCGCAAATTATATAACCGATACCTGAAACATGATTAGAATGACCAAGAAAAGAGAAAGCTAAAAAAAAACTGTGGTTTTTTTTCTCTTCTTACTTTTACTTAAACCGGTATTTAAGACTCTCGAATTAGTCTTTTCGTTCTTTCTTTTGGCGGTTGGTTATGAGGAGAGATATTTTTAACTACCCCTCTTCTTTAGTGTTGTCACCGCATTCGTGTAGCCGTATATTTCATTAGTATTCTCGTCTAGCCGTAGCCTTTACGTTGAAGGAGATGCTTATCGAGAATAATTACCGGTTAATAGATTTTGTCTTTAATTATTTATCAGTCTTCTATCTATATTATCGGATTCAGCTGCCTTTTTATATTAATTTTATATCAAGCTCTTTCCCTATGTTGGGTATTAATTTTATTATATTACGCCTGGATGGATCTGTTGTATATTATTGGGCTTGAATAATTTAGGAACTGTTGGGTTATTTAAAGTGAAGCTTTCACCCTTTTTTTTATATATGGATTATATTTTTAATTATATCATTATATTAAAACGACATATTTAAAATTTATCTCGGAGTTGAGGCGTTCTTTAGAAATTTAAATGAAAATGTCTAAAATATGTAGATATTTTTTTCCTTATATGGCGTAATTAGCGTTAATTTCCATACGAAAGGTAGATCAAGTACTTTTACGAAAAAGACTCCGAGAAAGCGACCTTATCACGTGCCAGAACGCGCGAGAATCAACTGTAGGCTTTACAATAGCCACGTGACCGTATAGTAATCACGTAATATTGCGGGAAATTTTTATTTAAATTTTTCGATTCAATAATATGCAATTTTTACTTTCGCAGTAATTTGTCTGTGTATATATGTTTGTAATAGTTTTTAACGATCATTCCGCTAAATTTTTACACCGATTACGCGATTATGTAACTGATTACAGCCTTTAGTAAAGCTAATACGTACACAGTAATCACTTTAGTACAGACAAAGATATGTGCTTGTACACCATTTTCGTGGCTGTATAAAATCCGACGTGATCTTTGTAAAATGACATCTCAAAATGTTTGGAAAAAGCAGATTCAGTTTATGTCAAGCCGAGCTAAACTTCACTTTCTGCATATATATTTTTGCGGATAATTGATACAGACAATTTAATTGAGGTAAAAAAATAAACTTTTATCAAGCATCCGACGCGTATGGGTCTATAATCCCCTTTTATAATTCGATTCATCCTTTCGTGAAGTATGAATCGCGATAATCCCGGCTCAACGGTGTATCAAAAACGTTTTTTTTTGGATCAAAAATAAGCGTTCGAGCTGAAAACAAAAACCATTTGTATTGTTTCTGCACGGTATACGCTTCATGACGGATGATGCTTTATAATATTTTCCACGACGGATTTAATAATATATCTGTGCTCGACCAATATTATTAAAGTGAAGGTGAAACATTCTTGTTAATTATTCACCGAATGTTATTCTTAAAAGACGACTATATTGAAGGTTAACTTGATCAGAACATAGTCTAAATTTAGTCCAGAAAATTGTCCGTTTAGTCATTTCGAACCAGTGTTACCAGAAGCCGATGAAACCCTCCTTTGAAGTCTACTACTCTAATGTTCCATATAGCTCTCCTCTCTGTATGGGTAAAATTCCCAATTTTACGAGATTGGAGGGGTCCTACTTCATACCCCCTGTCTACGGAAAATTGGAAATTCTCTCTCTCCACAAACGACGACGTTTTTTTGACGAACTCCAAGGCTGCTTCGCTCGACGAACTCCCGCTCAGAAAATATCTACCGTTAGGAGGCGTACGAATCGCGCTTTTTGAAAATAACCCATACAGAGAGGGGTAGACAAGACCCGGGAGTAATAGACTTCAAAGGAGGGTTTCATCGGCTTCTGGTGTTAGCTATCACAGCTAGAAAAAATCTCGCGTCTAAAATAATTTTTCATACTCATGATAAATTTCTATTATCCTATTTATTGAGGGATAATTAATGACGTCACTATAGGCCTATCGTTTTCACTCTAATGTCTTTAACTGTGTTGCATCTCAGGCAATGAATTAACTATTACATTTTGTAAAAGAGGCCAAACCCCCTCAGGCAAAATTGACAAAAATGTGTGTAGGAGCTCAGTGAAGGAAAAATTGTAGTTTAAAAATATAAAAGAATGGTATAGAATGAGGGAATTTATTTTTTCTCCGAATTAGAATTTCATTGGCCCAATAACGCATCGATTATGAATTATAGAAGTTTACCTTTCACCCCACCTTTAGCTCCGAAACAAAAAAAGGCTAGTGACCCCCTGTTAATTTTTTTTTTTTCCATAAGTATCGTTGCAGTAGGGTTTTTACCGTTAATTAAAAACCCATCTATTTTGTATATTGTAAAATTTGGCGAAATAAATTTTGACATATCAGGTTAGATTAGTGACACCGTACCCGTAATAACTCGAAAAAATGATGGATTTCTTTTTCGTCGACTCTCGAAATTAGCCGCGCTTCTGAGCTTGATACCTTATTACGGGATTGTTCTTGATATTCACGCTAGTTTTTGATAGAACGATGAACTCACTGTTTTTACGAAGATTATTTAAATAAAGATAAATTCGAATGATTTGACTGTAAGCACGAAGAGTTTAAACCCTTTTTAAACAGGATATCCTTTTGTTTTAATATATCTTGAATCCCATAAAAGATTAGTTAATATTCTGGAGTTATTACGTAATTTTCAAATCTTTTCTCCATGGGATTTTTTCCTTATATTCAAATCAATCCTCGTGATGATAAAGTCTAGCGCGGCCCGCCTAAGTTCCGTCCCTCTCTCCCGACTCAAAATATCGAGGAAGAGTCCAAAATCACTTGAGCCAGACAGGGGTGATGACTTTTTGGCTAGTTTTAAGTGATGGGCTCAAAATTATGAAAACTTCCCCTTAAACCGCGATAAATAAACTATTTTCAAGTGCCCTTTTTTTTCTTCTTTAAATTGAAGTTTTTAAGGGGTTAGGGTCGAGTGGAAAATATTTGGGGTGAGGAATATATATTTGTAAGGAAGATCGGTCACGTCAGAGCGACGAAAAAGGCTATTCGCCTCGTAGCTATATATCTAAGTTTATTTGAATAGGCCAATTTTAATAAACAAGCTCTCAAAGATTATTTCCTTTTTTTTTTCTTCGCCATAACGAGCGCGCGTTAAGCTTTTAAAAGAAAACTCGACACCTTGACCCTGGCAAAACGGCGCCTACGCCCTTCTATTGCTCCCCATTATAATAAGTCGCGGCTACACGCGTTCGCGCTCACGCTCACCCACACGTAAATAGGTACCGAATTCAACCCCCCGCTCTTATTCACCAATCCCCTTCCATATCTTACGCATTTTCTAACTAGCCGATCGTTATAGTCAAAATTCACCTTCAGTTTTCAAAGGCTATTTCTCAGTATTCTTCACGGTTAGAATTTCGGTATACCTTCGCCGTATAGCTTCCTACATTCTGAATGTTTAAACTGAATCTGACTATAGAATTCGTATAGCAGGAGGGAAAGCGGATAAAGGTGCTGTTTTGGATATAAAAACCTTCTTGAAGAGGTTATATCGAGTACTGCACTGTGTAAAGGACGTAACTTAATTTATTGATGGTTTTTGTTAAGACGAAATATGACTCAAATATTGCCAATCTCAAGTTGAAGTAGAGATCGGGGTTTGGACAAGAAAATTTCTGATTATTTTATCTTTATTCATAACTTAAAATTTTTCGAGGAAAGTCTATGATAAATCCAATGTAATCGCGAATAATTTTCCGATTAATTTTTTACGATTAACTGATTAACTGATAGTTGTGGATTATTTTGTCCAAACCCCGATCTCTAAGTTGAAGGTTAAATTTAATTTTGTCAGGATTTAGTGATTTTTGAAACTCTACGTACGCCTAGACTGCTAAAGCTATTGATTTTTTACATATTATTAATCTACTATATTTATTAATTTTAGAATGAGGGTGATAAGAATTTTATATTTGAAGGATTAGAGTTTAGTCGGTTTTGAAGTTTCTTGAATAGTATAATTAAGCTTAAAAAATAAACCATAGAAATTCGAAAAAAGTGGAGACTGATTATAATCATGATTTGTAATCAAATTAAAATTTAAGATTCCATCGTAATATTTAAATAATTTCAACTTTATATAAACAGTCGTAATAATGAGACTAACACTTTAAATGGTGTCCGTCTCATTATTAAAATTGTTTAAACATATTTTAACTTCTTTAAATTGATTTACATGTTTAAATAGCTTCGCATTTATTTAATAAAAATCACCTAAACTAGGTAATTTAACATTAAGAAATGTTCCAATTAGTGATTCGCGAATCAGTTTTATTGTAACTTTTACAGAGCATACTTAGGGATTATAGAAATTATTAAGTTACTACATTTTTAATCTAATACGAAGCGATTATTATGAAGTCTGGCTATATGTATGTTTCGACTCTTTCTGTTGAAAACAACGTCATCTCATTAGAGTATTCTAGTTGATCGTCCAACCGGAACCACCCGATACGTTTCAAAAATGTTTTTTTTTTTTTTTTTTTTTTATATATTTAGTTTTGAATTTTCTTTTCTTTTTTATTTTTCAATGTTGAAAAGGGAGCACGCTTCGGTGAGGATTGGTTAATAAGGTCGATTCATTTTATTTTTACGAACCAATGAGTATAGACGAAGGGGGTAGGATAGCCATTGACGGGGTCAAAGTTCAAGTTTTTATCCTATACGGAAAGATGATGAAGGAGGAAGGGTAAAACTTAAAATCCAAGAAAGATTTTTATTTTTGTTGAGATTTTCAAATGACGGACACGCGATTAAAGCTCAATTGAAACAAATTTTAGATGCCTCAAATTGAGATTAGAGACTGTTTTTCAATGAGGAGAGATTGGAAAATGGTTTCTACATTGCTAGAATTAACCGAATCCCATCTACAACAATTATTCCAACGCATCCATTAATAGAAAGGGGTTTTAATTAGTCTTCATTGTTACTTTGGTTAACTACAATCAGAAGCCGATGAAACCCTCCTTTGAAGTCTATTACTCCCTGGTCTTGTCTACCCCTCTCTGTATGGGTTAGTTTCAAAAAGCGCGATTCGTACGCCTCCTAACGGTAGATATATTCGGAGCGGGAGTTCGTCGAGCGAATATCTCTATTATTCTCTAGCAGCCTTGGAGTTCGTCAAAAAAACGTCGTCGTTTGCGGAGAGAGAGAATTTCCAATTTTCCGTAGACAGGGGATATGAAGTAGGACCCCTCCGATCTCGTAAAATTGGGAATTTTACCCATACAGAGAGGAGCGCTATATCAAACATTAGAGTAGTAGACTTCAAAGGAGGGTTTCATCTACTTCTGCTACAATTGATTAGACTGTTTTTCAATGAGGAGAGATTGGAAAATGGTTTCTGCATTGAAGATCTTAACCGAATAACATTAGCAATCAGGGTTCATACAAATCCGTAATACCCAGAAATATCAGGGAATTTGAATGTTATGAAAAAAATCAGGGAAGTGAAAGATTTTTGGTGTTCATGGATTTTCGGATAAATGGTTTTGATTCGCGTGTGGACTTTAAAGTTTATATTTTGGAGTGAAAGAAGAGGGTATTATATAGCTTTAAATTTGACCCTAACCGATGATACGGGCGGAACCTAGTTCCCAGCAGGGGTGCTCTCGGCAGGTGCATTGTGGGCGTACCCAAAGACTTCATCTTCTTTCTATAGAAAATAGTCTTTAATAAACGAAGTAGCCCTTTTATTTTCTGATATAACACGCGGAATTCGAGCCCCCCTTTTAAATTTCTGGACCCCCAATCGCGTGGTTGTTGTTACCTAAGATTATTGCGCCTTTATAGTTCCCCGCTGTTCTTCGAATTAAAGGATTTATCATTTTGAAGCTTTTTGATGTTTCTGCTCCCTTAAACATTTTCTATAGTGGTATTATATTGGTTTATCTACAGCGCACCGATAAAGTACCACGTATAGTTAATTTAAATTTGAGTAAATAGAAAATTCAGTCAAGGAGGCCCTAAATTTCAAGTAATGGCGAAGTAAGAGTACCAAACAAGTACTTATTTTTCCGTCAAGACGTTATATAACTATTTCATTCGGGAATTTTATATGTTAATTAATAATGGAAGCCTTAATGAACTATATTTTATTAGGTTATTTGATATTTCGAGCTAATTACGTTTCGTAGATATTTGAGTTATTTTGATATTATAGTGTTAAATATACTCTATTCTACCTTGAATTGTAGAACCTATAAAGAAAGCTGTTATATTTATCTCTAAATGAAAAATAAATTATAGATATGATGGGTATAGCGTATATTTGATGCCAATTCTTGGTTTTTATTGTATTCATGTACTTGAACAACCCTTTAGGGAGTCAGCAATGAGAACATTGATACGTCAGAGCTTACTATCTCTCATCTTGGTGTCATCCCCCTTAGTGGGGGAGTTAGAGTATTCACCCTTATAAGCGCTCCCCCAGTAAGGGGGTTCCATGACGTCAGGCTTTCTTTCCCGATTGGCTCTTCGCTGTCTCCCTATATTGTATCCGACAGCTTCGTATATTATTATCCTTTTTTTCGACGAGCTTTCTTCTAAATTTTTAGGTATTTAACGTTTATGATTTGAAATAATACAACCAGCTATTTTTGTTATTATTTCACCCCGACGCGGTTCATTTTACCTTTAAAAAATCATATTATAGACAGTTTTGATGTTGTACGCGTGACGCGACGGTTCTTCTATACGCTATACCGTATCTATCCGCAGCCCGTTGGCGATCGAGGGAACGTGACGTTACCGGATGTGGCCGAATATGGCGGGCTGAGCGCTGCGTGGCAGGCCACCGATTAGTTTTGATAGTTATTTAATATGGTCACGTAGATGCGCTCATAAAGACGAGGGTGGATTTTATTTTTAATGCCGGGTTTTCTTTTTTTCTTTCTTCCTTCCTTCCTCGCTTATAAGGGGTACTCGCAAGCCGAATTTTCCTATCTAATTGTCGAAAGGTTATCGGCTATAGCTCTCTAAAAATTTGATGCTATAAAATCCGTGAAAGGTAGCGTGTTTCCTCGCGAATTCATTTATGTATAACCGTAATCTTTCAAATTACGATATTGACTAAGAGGGGGTTGAACTTATATTTATACCAATAATGCGTTTGATTTTAATGGCCTGGTTTCGGGGTTAAATTAGATTTTATTCGTAAACGTTGAATATAACTCTTTTGTCCATATTACTAATTTATACATTATACGTAATTAAGCGAATAACACTTCATGGTACTAATCATTGTTTTAAGTTGAAAACAAAGAGTCGACGTTTCTGGCCTTTTTAATATTTTGGTGCTTTGGCAAATTGAAACAATTATTAGACTTACAATACAATGAAGTTTTATTTGCTTAATTATATATTATCAAATATGCATTAATGCAATACATGAAATGCGGGTTTCTTCCTATAAAAATGATTGGAAATGCCATGTTAATATCAGAATCAAGCTGTTCAGAACCTGTTTACAAAATGGGGAAAAGCTGGGGCGGATGGATACCTATCTTTAAACCTCATAGGGAAAAGTAGTTGATGCTAACTTTACGTTGTTTAAACTTTATAATGGTGTCTAAGTGTCGAGAGACAATGACCAATTTAAAATGGGTTAAGATGTTTTTAATTATTTCAAATTAAATGCTATTAAATCTTACACTTAATATTTGTTTTTAAACTGATTTTAAGTTTGAATTGGGAAATCCGTTCGTATGTAAATTATTTGATATTTGACTGTACTTAATTTAATCAGCTAATTAAATTGCGCGATCGCGAAATAAGTTCTCCAAATATATACGTATTTTAAGCTTTAACATTATCGTAGGCTCGCCTGTTCTAAAAGCACCCAAGTCAGTTTAAAATTTTTTAAATTACGTGGGGGGTAAATTTGATTGAAAATTTCATAGATGAGTGATTAACGTTTTTGTTCAAATACGTGTTTCGAAACTATAGACCACGAACGTTGTTCGAGAGCTTCTATATAAGTTCTATTTAATAATATATGCTAGACAGGATCATTATTGTAAGACTATTCAGCCTTCCAAATCTCCCAAATCAATGTCACGAGATAAACACGGAGGCCGATATTGATTTTGATGAGATAATGAGTATTTGGGCTCATGCATAAAAAAAAAATACATTTTATTCGATCATAACGCTATTCATTGATTGTTATTTGTTAATGTACGCTTATTGAATATATATCGTTATTTTGACACTAATTGTTTAAAGGGAAGTTAAAACTAAAAATTTAATATAAATGTACCTACTTGGGATATTTTAAAGTCTGAATATCCTTAAAAAAATATATATATTTGAAGTAAAGCAGTTGAAGATTTTTCATGCGCGAGTTCTAACCCAGAGAGTCGTTTTTAACTGTGTGATAAAATTAAAAATGATTCATATACATTCGAAAAAAATGATGATAACGTCAATCTTGATTAGTTGGGGTGTAAAATTTTGATTAAGGCTTTTAAATACTTCGTAAAACTAAAAATGTTATGCGTAAACCTTCGAAGAAATTGTGACAGCAACACTTTTAATGACGTACCTGCCTACAACCCCGTTTGTTTTTCTTCATTTCGATAATGGTCCATTTATTTGGAAACACAAATGTTTTTGATGGATAATAAAGCCCACCGTAACCAGTTTTTCTACTGTATAAAGTGAAATTATGTTTAATTTGTCTATTATTTTATTATTTACCAAGTAGAATTACCCCTATTAATTAAAATGTAGCGAGTTAATTTATTCACGAAATATTACTCACACACTCCTAAATTTTTTCCCCATTGTCCCATCGCTCCCATTTTCTTATTCGAATTTTTTGGGATTTAGAAAGAATTAGTTTAGTCCGCGAAAGGTGTAGGAAGAAGGGAACTGGAATTAAACTTCTTCAAGAGAAAATGAAGTTGTTCAGACAATTTATAATCGATTTAGATTGATAAAATCTTACGGACTTTTAGGTGCTAAGCCTAACTCTTTAAGTACTTTGTTTTTAACAAAATTACTGTTTTTTTCCCGCGTTTTTGATTGATTTCTTTTAAAATATATTCGTGATTCGTCAAAAAAGAGTTAGGCTTAACTCATTCACAAGTTTTAGTGTTGATTTTTACGTAATTTTTATCAATCTAAATCGATTTACAAGTGGTTTTTTTAATTAGTTAATTCTCCCTTTAATTTGTTATAATAATCTTATAATATAAACAAGCCACAATGATGCATTTATCAAATTAAGAAAAGCACACGTATTTAACGGCAAAAATATGTTTATTAAAAAAAAAAACTTAGGATATATAACCACCTTGCCTCTATTATATTAAGAAATATTATTAATAAAAGAAAAATGTTTTTAAAAAACTTTTGAATTTTGAGGCAACACCTTAAAATGGCCAAGGTGGAGGGAGGGGGTGAACACCAAATTTTTCACTGGGAATTCTAGATGACCAAAAAATGAGACGAAAGCTACAAGCTTAATGGATAAAGGGGGTGTATATGGGCTACAATATCCCGGTTTTTCAAATAAAGGTCACTCGATGCGTGGGCGGATGGAAAACGGACACAGCGCTATATCTCGAGACGGAAATTTCAGCACTTATTAAGCTCTGGTTCCTCCTTTCATCTCTTAAAATATGGCTTCTTAGAGATTGACGGGGAGACTTGGTTTGATACGTGTTGAAAATTCCAACTGATTACGAAACCGAGTTTTTGCATGATATGATGAAGCTCAAGCTCAAGAAGCTTTAACTGACCGATCTTTATGTTGGTGCCAAGATGTTTTAACTTTGAAAAATATGGTTTTAGAAAAAATGTTTTCTATTCAGGGTTTTAAATTTCGTTTATCAGGGAAATATGGTGAAATCGGTATAATTGTTTCGAATGCATATGAATTGTTTTTATTTATTCATATTGAACACATTTATGCAAAATTGTACACCTTTGGGCTGACACCTTTTAAAGAACACTAGTAGGGTTCTGAAAATGCTATTTAGATTCCATTTTCTGCGCAACTTCAAGTTGCTCAATTTTTAACATTTTGAAACTTTAAAGATGATTTTATTTAAAGTAAAATTCCATATTAATTTAAATCCCTTGGTATTTTCCTAAAAACCAAAATTAAAGTTAGACCATATATTATGCTTATATATTCTTCAGACGAGGCGTAATTAGCCGGTTTAATTAGATTTAACCTCAGTTCAATAAACGTCAGTTAAATCTGATTATACCGGCTAATTTACGCGTCGTCTGAAGAGGGTATTACAAGTGTTAGAAATTGACTAAAATCAATTTGATTTAACTTTTCGCGTAAACTCGGGTTTCTCATTGGCCCACATATTTAAAAAAATGTTCATGAGCTGCACTTTTAACCCTTTAATATTAAAATTAAGTCTTGGCAATCAATCTACTTTTAACTATATGGTATTTATAACCGTTTTATGATAGTTAAACCCGACTTAAAACCTATTTGAATTCAAATATTGTCCATATTTTGCTCGGGTTTAATAATAATTTCCATTTAGTTTCCCTTTTTTTATTGCTAAAAAAATCCGCCCTTTACTGTATAAAATTAAACTCGGCAGTTTTTTTAACTATTATCGAGGGACAGATATTCGATGGAGAAAATTTTGTTAAAACCCCTTAGGGGAAGGGGGGGGGGGATCGTTTTAAATCCTCGACGTGTCCGAAATGCGAGAGTTTCGTGCGTTATGGCCACTGACCTCCTAATTATAGAGGGAAAGAGATGCGAAAAGAAGGGATGCTAGGGTGTGTTTTGGATCTATCTAGCTTGCTCTCTCTCTCTCTCTACTCAGATTTTAAGAGAAGACACCCAAAATTTTTTGGGCGCGTGTTTCCATCGTTTTTATTTTTAATTTTTTAACTTTTGTTGGCTAGGCCTATATATAAATGTTATATATATATTTTTGGGAGGGGGTATGCCTAGTGTTGCGCCTTTTCGAAGCTTCATCCATAATATGGGCTGGGGTGCAGGTGGAGAAGAAACCACCCATAACTCTATTCTTCGCTCCCTGAATGAAATTAATGATTTAAACGTGCGCCCGTAACCCTACATAAGATTTTATATATATAGTATATATACTCGTCTTAAAAAATTTAATCGTTAATGATGCTTTATATTTTTTGGGGGAAATTTTCAAATTCGGTTTTGTAGGGTTTGGATATTTTTTTAAACTTAATTTTGATTCGGAATTTTATCATTCAAATAATTTTTTAAAATATTTTATATCGACCACTAAATTTCTCGATATTTATTAGACCAGATAATAAAAGTTAATTTAAATTATTCGTCCAAAACAGGAAATTGATTTTTTTTTTTTTTTATTTTGCCTGAGGCCATTATCATTGATATTAGAAATTTCCGCTTTAAAATTCATGAAATTCATGAAGGTTCGAAGAGCGCTTTGTAAGAAGGCGCTTTCGGTCTCACTGTTACATGACGTGCGCTTTTCCAACCTTCATGTAATGACGCTCAATTTCACATACAAACCTATTATACCTGCAAATCTATGATTTGTGAACTTAGGGTTAGAGTATGCCTAACTTTTGTGGGCACTGTAAATTATCTATGAGTAGCAAATTTGAACTTTGGGCATATAACCGTAATAAAAATAAGAAATCTTATTTTAAAGCGCAGATTTAATAATTTGTTTAAAATATAGTTATAAAACAATGCAATACCCTTCTTGATTTTAACTCGAGGCCTGCGTGATAACCATGAGCTAAGAAATCTTTGGTTTTGAGGGAAGAAAATTCTCGTTTCTAAAAACATTTGTAGATCACGTAATTTTATGGGCCAAAACTACTGCATAATTTTGGCGCTAAAATTACGCCATGATGATGACGTAACCCATTCAATAAAGCAAACACCCTAGCATCATCATATTCTGAATTTATCATTTCGGATCATCAGAGGTGACCCATCCAATCACAATTTTCAAATTTACTTGCTATACATATCATATAATTTTAATATAAAAGCTACTTTAACCTTTATACCGCGCTAAATAATGGATGACGAGGCTTAATATCCACGCTTATCTACGCTCTAAGAGACAAAAAAATAATAATAAGAATAATTCGAAAGTAAGGAGTCAATATTATACCGAAAAAAAATTGCCGCGTTCGACATTTGAAATGAAGATGGATGACTTCCTTATCGGAGTCGATTATCGACACAATAGAAAATTATATTCTCTTCCCCCAATCTTTCCCCCCTTTTTCGCTAACCAGCAGTTCCCTCCCCCTTTCGGCGTCAATTCACATCGGCGAAGCTTAATATTATTATTAAACAAATAAAAAAATAGTTCGCTTCAACGAATTTGGGTTTCGAAAGCCGTTAAATTAAATTATAAAATCAATCGAGTTTCAATCGAGAGGCATTTTATCGATGCGTTTTTAAATGGCCGCAGTTTATATTGGAAATTATCATTGTTGATATTTCGTTGGTAAACATGGCGTGTCGACTAATTCCGTGGATTTTTAAGTCACGATATACGCTAATATCTTTTATTTTGACTCGCAAGGATGATTCCTCTAGAGTAATCAGGCGCCAAACTGGTCTCTTGTTTATAGTATTCTTAGTGTATTTGAACCAGAACTGTTTACATCATTTCTAAAATAATTTAATAAGATTTAAATATTAAATTTTGATTGATTGTTTAATCTTTATGTACTCCAACGCGCATCTGTTAACTTTATTTTCCACCAAATAGCGTGCGTAAAGAAAAACGCCCTATTGCGTTGATCACGTGATTATCTCTTTTAATGGGATTTATGTTCATTGCAATGTTCCCAGACTCGTGCTTCGATTAATTTGAGTAAAAAGGAAATATGTTTGACCCACGAAAATGTATTTATTTACAATTCTATGACGTCACGTGACTGTTAGGGCAAAATTTCGGAAATTAGGGAATCGATATTCAGTGAAACAACCGAAATGTTACGAGATAACCGTATAATTTCTTAATCACAACTTAAAATAAAAACAAACGTGTCCATAATCATGTGGTAACCCGTTTATCAAATTTTAGTTTTGTATTCGGTCCTTAGTTCTCTTTCCTGCCCCGGTTCGAAGTTACCCAATATTAAAGGCAGCTGCACACATGACGTTGAAATATCCGTGCTTGCACTTACAGTGTAAATCGAGCTCGCGAGTTCTTGTAGAATCTCTAAGCGTTTGACTAGTTTTCCCAAGTAAACCCCCGCGAATTAAAAAGCACATTCAGTGTGAATTCTTTCGCTGGAAACTCGCGAAACATCAGAGCGTGCGCAGTTTCTCGAGCTATTTCAGTGTGCATCTGTACAGCTTGCAGATTTCATTTTTTTCTGTCCTTCGCGTTTTGAAAAAATTTGACAATTGGATCACTCGCCCTGTCAATTTTTATCAGGGCGAAGTTTACCCCGTCACTCCTTCTCTCTCTCCCCCCCCCCCCCCGCGATACCCTTGGCCGATGGTTTTCCTCGGAGGTTAGTTTCACCGGTATGAGGCTTCGGCGTATTCCGGGCGCAGTCAACTATTAGGGAATTCCTTATCAGAGTTCTTTGGCACGCAATATCGCCCTTTTTTATTTAGGGGTGTAGCTTTAGGGGGCAATTCCTCCGTTCTTCTTCTTCCGTCCTTGGTCGACCCCCATCCAGCCGTTCGACCCCATGGCGTAATCTTCCCTCTTTTCTCCGCTATTTCGGGGGGTTTTTCTTGTCTCGCCGAAGCAATTAACTGAAAATGCGGCTCGCTAATTAGTTAATTAAAGTCGAGTGTCAATCACCATTACATTCGGTGTCGTTGGCAAAGTGACGCGGTCGTCCGCGTCTTAGTCCCCTAATATAATCGAGCCTTTTTCCTCCCGTAAGGCGATTCTTCTCTCGCTATATACCTCCGTACTCTCCCAATGAAAACCTATTATTGGGTATCACCTCCCGTCCAAAATACCCCTCCACCACCTCCGAATCTTCTCCGATTTTTTTTTCTTAGATCACTTGGTGCTTGGTGTTGTTCGCATTCGATTATAGGCGAAGCGCACTCTTTGGTTTTATATGTACAAGGAACTGGGAAGTCGAGCTTATACGAGAGTTCGTTACGATTTCCCCGATTTCATGGGATTGTTGGTTAGTTACGTTTAAAATGAAATAAGTTTCCAATTATAATATATGGTCGCAATATTTGAAGAGCCCCTGAGAATTCAGCTTTTCCTTGAGCAACTATAAATTGTGCGTAGAACACTTTTACAGGCGCTCATAATAAAAACGATTGGCTATGGAATCCCTGCTCCTGTATTTAAATGTGGATTTGCGGAACAGGTGTTTTATTCCGTGTATAAAATCATATTTAAATATTTTCTTTCAATTCGGTACAACTTAAGAAAATTCCCCATTAACTATATTTGATATTAAACTCTTCGAAATTTGTTATTAAAGTTAAGTTTCGATAAAAACCAAAGGGAACGCGACCCGAAATCTCCGATGGTCGGTTTTCTAACATTCAAAAAGCTAACCCGGGAGAGTGAGCGAAGTAAAACGGGGGAAGAGGGAACTGAAAGTTTTCTGACTCGGAGGATCGGGTGTTATTTTGGTGTAAAAGAAGGAGGGAGAGGAGGAGGGATGGGTGGGTGAAGCCCGGGAGGGGAGGATGGAGAGTGGGGATGGTGGAAAAGAAAAGAGGCCGGGGACGGAGATAGAGAAAACGCGCGAAAGAACATTAGGCGCGCTTTTGCGCGCGCTGTTTCAAAGAATGATGGCGTTTGTTTTTATCTTTCGAAGCGCGCCATGGCGGCTCTCGAGTTCCTTCGAGTGGAAATATGACAGCGGTACCGGCGGTTTTATAAAACGGGGGGAAGTTAGAAAGAGGGGGCGGGAGGGCCGCGTCGCGCGCGCGTTTTAAAAAGGAGGGTCGTCGATGGCGGCCGAGAGTGCGCTGGACCGGCAAAAAAGATTGATCGGTCATTGGACAGATTCGAGAGAGAGAGAGAACGAGAGGAGCCGGCGCATCCTTTAATTCACTCTCTCCGTATTTCGCGAGCTGGGATGCTCCCGCGCTTCTCTTTCTCTCTCTCTCTCCTTAAAAACCCTTTCCTTTCTCTGACTAAAAATCAGCCCCAACCTCCCTTCATCCCCGATTCCGCCCCTCCATCAACCAGTCTTTTCTTACTCCCTGACGCCGGCCCGGGGATAAAAATTTTCAAAGTTTTACGAACTTGATTTCCTTCCTTAATTAGAAATATTAATTAGATCAGATTTCGACATAATCATCCCTAGGCATATCGCCTTCTTATACGCTCCGACGGACCCCTCAGCTTTTTTTAAAAAGGATTTTTGCTTTTGACCTACTTTAGGTCTACTTTTGCTGATTTTTAATAAATTGTTCATATTTTTGGTGCCGGTTCGGAATATTTATATTTTCTGATCGTTATATTTTATTTTAATTTGGCGTTACATCGCTTTTTTTAACTGACGGATAAACGTTGGTGGAAAATCATGGGCGGTTCAAATATCGGCGCGCTTTATTTTTGACTGACGACAGGCGGCGTTGCCGAAGTTATCTTAAATAGCTCGTGCGCGAAACTAAGGAAGTTTCGGTTGCTTCCCTCTTAAAGCGGCCCGCTTTCGTCCCCCTTTTTGGACGTATACGCAATCCTACGCTTAAAAAATCTCGCGGCGATTAATCCCTGGACGGGATGCGATCTTTTGACATCCGTATTTTTTCCCATCCCTTCGTTTTGCCAATTTCAATAGGGTTATACGCTAGCCCTTAAAGCTTAATTTTCTTCTCTCCCTCGACTTTTCCCCTTTTCGGAGGAGCTTCCTGGCAAAGTTTTCCCGCCTCTCCCTACCCTTTACCCCTCCTCCCCGTTTCGCCGCGTGCTGCGGGAGAAAAGGAGAAAATTTCTCGCGCACCGCCGGACGCGCGCGTGCACAGTCGTGTCCTAGCTGGTTCGAGATTTGCGTCGGACGCTTTTTCCTAAGCATCGAGCGCCCTTTTTCTTCCCTCTCTCTCTCCTCGGAACCGATCAAAACCGAATCATCTTTTGACAGGCGGAAAAAGACGAGCCAAAAACCCCCGTATCTTCGTGTCATGCTCCTTGGCGAAAATGAGGTAGGCAATTTGCTTCAATCGCTCGCTGCTCCCGCCGCGTGCACTCACTCCCTTATCAAAAAATAAAAAAAGCACGTTGGCAAAGGCCCGCGCGCGCCGGTTTGTTTTTTATACGCGTTTCCAGACTCATACCCTCGATTTTAGGCTTAGCTACTTAATTATGAAATGTCGAAAATCTCATTTGCCTTAATCATGAACTAAGAGTTTTCCGTGTCTAATTTCTCATATGTGACCTAGCTACGCGTAAACACAGTTTTGTAGAAAATTGATCATCGGAATTAAATCGGTTTAGGATTAGGGAAGTATATAATTAGGCTTAGAAAATGATCACTACCTCTTTATTTAATATTTACACTTACACGCGGTTATTTTGAGTTTCGTGGAATTTCTCGGAAACGAGAACTCCGCTTTAAGGACGGTCCCGTAAGATTTTAATGATTTGTAATTAAGATATCAGCTAGTTGTCTGTAAGTCGCCAAGATTTCTTCTCGGTAGTAAAGACAGTCCGTGTAAAGCTCCCTAATTGAATATATATCGAAGCCACGCTAATGTCTATCTGGTAAAAAAATAAACGCCAAAAAGACAGCGAACAATAACTCCTCTGTTTCTTTTGGCAACGATACTCGCTGCCGGGATATACGGACTTCGATGAAGAGAACCCAAGTAGTTTGTTTGGGAGGATTTGTGACTTAGGGGGAAGAGGAAGATTTTTGGCTCACTGTCAGATAGACAGGTGCGTAGACGCGATTCGGAACAAGTTCTAAACACTTTTGAAACTATAATTATCTGTTACGATCCCGCGAATGGACAATATTATTGTCAATCGTGACAACACCCTAATTGATACTGTAATCCCGAGAGACAAAGAACTACCGGAAATTTTAATGTTGATTACAATCCACTGAAAATAAGATTTTTCCAAACTTTATAATCACGCAATTAAATCTTTGTTCGTAATTTTAAAATTATCAATCACATTGCGAAAAATATCAAATTACCAGATTATAAATATTTCACAATTACAAGTTAATTAACATATTTAAAAACTATTTATAATTACTATTAGAAACATAACTGATGGGTGTATCGATTCCAAATTTATAATTACCCAACAAGTTAATATTTTCATAATTTATAATTACCCAAATAATTACCCGTATAAATGTTCATAATTTAATTACTAAATAGTTTTCAATTCTTGTCAATAT
Organism: Odiellus spinosus; assembly: GCA_963920705.1. Lineage (NCBI taxonomy): Eukaryota > Metazoa > Arthropoda > Arachnida > Opiliones > Phalangiidae > Odiellus > Odiellus spinosus. The sequence goes on along the minus strand of OY987228.1, from coordinate 17,625,953 downwards.
TAATTGCAACTTATTGAATTATATCATTTGTAATTTTATACATTTTTATTTTAACCCAAAAAGAGTATTTGATTTTGATGAATGCGCTTCCTCTTCCATATTACTGTTATTTAAATTTATCGTTTAAAAACAATTTTCAACATAATATATCTTAAATTTCCTTTAAATGCCTTTGTTTTGAAATATAGTAGTGACGCTTCACTCTAGATGGCGACTGCATCGCGTTGCTCGCCAAGTAATCAGAATCTGAGATCCCCTCGATTGGTTAACTTCCCGAGTTTACTCCCGTATGGGGATTTAAATATTTATTATATCAAAGTGTTAAGAGAATCACGTGACAGGAATTGAGGCGATATACGAGGCGTTGTATTTAGCAATAAAGGGGGTTGGTTCGAAAGAGACTCCCTTTTGGTCACTTTAGCAATTTTTTTGTTTGAAAACGTTTTATCGCGTGAGTTACCATTGTTTCCGGCTTTACCTCGCGTTACATCGGGAACCCTTATATCGTAATATTTTTATAAGTATTTCGGTACGTATTCATTGGTATCCAATGGGAATAAAACTCGTGGCTCGAGCCAATGGGGACAGGAAGAGAAATTTATTTCTGGCCAAAAAAGAATCGGTCAATTAACGTTGGGAATATATTTTGTACGATATATATAATAAAATTGGTCGCCACGGAGCGCTTGATTTGAATAAAAATACAATATTCGAAAATTAATACGGTTAATGTCCAATTTTTACCCTTTTTCGCCGGATTATCGTGGTATGAATGACAAATAAGTGTTTGGTACATTTTTCACGTTTTATATCGCTTAATATTGTATTTTTAATACCACGAGGGAATAGTATTTCCGTTAGATTTGACACTCCCTATATTGACCTTTGAAATTCGATTCGCCAGGTACCCGTTTTAGATTGAGATTAGATTTTGAGTTAAGTTCAGTTAACTGCAATCGCTTCTGAAAGCCATGCGTATGAATTTAATACCACAGCATAATGCACTTAAAGTTTAATCTGATTTCCGAAATGTTTAAGTTTAAATACGTGTGCTGGTACATTAAGGTCGAAACATTATAACTTTACTTTAGCTACTACCATATCTTAATCGATTTGAAATGGTGAAATTGAACTGATATTAATCGTTTTAAGCGTCATATGTTCACGCATTATCTTTATAAATCGATTTATCGTAGCTTTATCTATCGGTTGTTAAAACCGATTCGGAATGAAACTGTTTCCTTTAGAAGTTTCGAGAAATCGAATCAAATCGATTCTAGAATCGACGTTTTCCATGTTCACACTACTCCAGCGAAACGTTTTGAAACGGTTTAAATCGATTCCAAGGCCTAATATGAACGTGGCAATTTATTACCAATTATTAATAACCATGGTAAACCATTTTTACGTAGTAAGAGTAGAATAGCTAGTTTCAATATTTTTTTAATTTATTCACCTATCTTAATTACCATCCAGGGAATAATTGTTTTTTAGTTGAGTCTGTGAAATTGAAATACACTGTTAATTATTCTTTGGTTCAAAGGGAGTTAGCGTAAGTGTCAAAGCTGAGGCGGTTTCGTACGAAATGCTAAACGTCATCGTGTCAAAGCTGAAGCTATAGGAAATAATTGTAGGAACAACTTTCCCGTAACCGGGAGGTATAGATCATTATAGTTTATTTTACCTTGATTTTTGGCAGCACGAGCCGAGGGGTCATGTACTGGATTTTAGGAGTTTCAATAGATTTTGAGATTTTAAGCTATTTTTGAGTGGTTTTTTGGGAAATTCTTCAATGTTAATTTCCAATAGGAATGCGTTTTGTGATTCTACTTTATTTCTATATATGATTGTAGCTTCCGTTTGTAATTAGGCAATATACCATTAATGTTGAAAGTTTTATTGAAATAAGTGTTTGTACCATGAAGAAACATTGCTGTAATATATACAAATGGGCGTCATTGCATCACAACTAATCATAGCGTGTCATAAACAAAGTATTATAGCGTTTAGTTAAACACCGCGCAAATTTTGGTCCCCCTTGTAATTAAGCATCTTTAATGTTGAAAAGACGAAACACCGCTACGCGTTTTATATTTGAATATTTAAGCGATTAAGGTAGAAACGGTTTTTCTTTCTATATAGAAAGTCATTAATTCCTTATATGTTCAATAATTAATATATTTTGTCATTTCCGTGATAGTTTCGGGGTGAAAATGAACATTTTTAATCGATGTTATACCTGTAGGGTTTTTCGATATAACTATTAAATTTTATCTAGCCTGCTGGGTTACCTTAGACTTTCACTTAAATTTATATACCTTTATCTTAATTTTTAATTTTGAAATAAAACGATGGTTATATAAAAAGTGCCTTTCATAGACACATTCTTCGTTCATTGGCCCACAAATATTGGACTGACCAATGAGAAAAGAGTGTCAAAGGGTGGAGAGGGAAGTATAGAAAGCCCTACGAAAGTTAATTTATTTTATTTTCGGTAACTTCTACACCGAAAATTAAATGTGATTTTTATTTTACACAATTTTAATCGGATTTATAGAAACAGTAATTTTTGAAAGTTAATTTTTGATAAATTCAGATGAAACTCAACGTTTTTAATTGCAAAATCAGAATAAGTAACTAATCCACAAATTAAAATTAATTTACTATTTAAATCGCCTTTTAAAAAAAAATATTTTCGTGTCACTATCACTTTAATTTATGTATGATTTAAGATTTCTAGGTGATAATTATGTACGATCGTAGTTTAGAAACTAGCATTAACTTAGTCGTAGTAACACGCAATATTGAACTACATAGAGATATAGTTCTTAAAGGGAGAATGCAACCTAATTACAAGTGATTGTTTATCGATTCCTTATCGTTTAAATAGGCCTAATCCACTACTGAAAATATTTACAATACAAATATTAAACTAGAAATAAATTTAAAACTTACCCTGAAAATAGGCTTAGCGGGATTCATGGAGATCCTGAATCGCGTCCGTGTAAGGTCTAGCGACCAATGAGCAAAGGCCCGTCGTTCACGCGAGATCTCCACGAGACTTACGTCGCGCGCGATTGGTCGCTAGACCTTACACGCGAGGGAATCGGGACCTCCATGAATCCCACTAAGCCTATTTTCAGGGTAAGTTTTAAATTTATTTCTAGTTTAATATTCGTTTGTAAATATTTTCACTAGTGGATTAGGCCTATTTAAACGATAAGGAATCGATAAAAAAATCACTTGTAATTAGGTTGCATTCTCCCTTTAAAGAATTAAAAAGCATAGAATTTATTTTTATTTTTAACGAAATTAAGTTTCTAAAACCCAAAGCGATTGTTCACACTCTTAAATTCATTTTTTTTTACCCAATCATCATATGAGTATATACCTTAAGGGTATATTATGAATATTAATTTATGTATTGGTAAAAAAAAATGAAATTGAAAAACAATTTTTAATTAACAATCACATGTTCCAGATGAAAACTTCAATCAAATACTATAGAATTAAAGATATAAATATGTTTTATAATAGTAGGTTTCTATATAGGCTAGTATGAAACAAATGGAAATGAGAAACAGATGTTTTTTTCTCTTTCTAAAAATCCATGGCGAAAATAAATATTAAAATATTTCTATTGTTTCTAAAACATATTTCAATCGGGTCTCTAAAATGTATCGTCTAAAAACAATACGAAAAGATCAGCGTGGGCAGAATGTTTCTACGTGGTTGTTTAAATAGCGTTGTTTAAATCGTTTTGAAATTACATAACTAATTAAGCTACGGTGGAGGGATACCTATACTAACTCCATTAGAAAAATATATAAAATTCAGTGTAAACTTAAGGTGGATTATGATTATAGATCCTTAAAGGTGGGCCCCATATCTGTTAATATGATGTATTCTTTCTTGATAATCACGCCGATAGATTTAATATATTTTTTGTTAGTAATACACCATGCAGGCTATCATTAATATAAAGAGCCTTGTGGCTAGCGCTAGCGGAATCTCTTGGGGATTATCTACACTCTCCCGCATGCTCTAACCTATCATCTCTTTTAAGAGTTAATACCAAGCGGTTAAGATACGTTCGGACTAAGATTTTTTTATTTTTTGAAGAAAGAAAATTATAGGCTATATATTTTAGTTAATTAACTTGTAAAATCTTTAAATTATAGATTGTTTTAACAGATACTACTATTTTTAATCAATTTGATCAGTTAAAATATATCTAGAAAGCATTACCAAAAAATTAGAAAGTTTTTGCGGTGATTCAGAGTTAATTATAGAGTTTAGAACTGAATTCGCTAAGCCTAAATCCGTTTCGAAGAAATTTCAGATTGTAAAATTCTTGAGAAATCGGAATTGTTTATGTTATAAATCAAAGACAGTCTGATTTCTAAAAACAGCTCTTATGATTCATGCACCATTTCAAAGACCAATTTTTTTTATTTAAATCAAAAAAATATTTCCAATTAAGGTCCCATAAGCTTCTACTAAACGAATTAGTAAACCAGACATGTTTATCAACAGGAAATTCATAATCCGAACATATCCTTTGAATATCCGTCCCTTATTCTCTGGGTTACACCCCTCGTGGGGTAGCAACCTTTTTTAACTTTCATCTCGTATATAAAACCATTTATTAAAGTTAGTCTCTGGCCTAACCTTAATTTATGCATATTTTTTTATTACCTGTACGATATCGTCCCTCATTTCTATAATAATATTGTCAGCAATTACAATAAGCAATCATTAAAATTATCTAATTCTATAAATTGTTGGTTTTAGGCTTAAGGCTTTTTTTAAATATAAAAAAAGAACCTTCCCTATTTCTGTTTTTACTTCGATTTCTGAGAATTTCGTCGCATCTCGCTATTAATTTGATTATTAGTACAGAGATCCGCTTCGCTAATAATCGATGCCGAGCTTTGTAATTAAAAGAAATTATCAATTTTTGGTCGTTACTCGTTTTCGGGGCGAATGTTGTCGTAGATTACAGGCTTGTTAATAAGTTTTATCTCTTTCGCTTGATAGGAAACGTCTGTCTTTACTCGAATTCAAATTTGCATAAGACCTTGAGCGAAAAAATAATGCTTTTTTTATATATACTCTATACTTTCGATATTTTTTCGAGTAGGATGATATGGTCTCGTTAATTATTACGTTTAAATACGTATTTATGGGATTGCCCCTTCATCAATTCTATTTAAAAAAAAGGTCGGTCTGTATTTCATTTAAAGAATGAAGCTCCCGAAAATAGGACACGTGAATTTAATTTTATTGGTTGTACTACAAAAAGTAAAAAAAATCATGAACAGTCACCGAGGAGTTAGTGACTATATGATTGCGTAACTGATTAAGACTGGCAATTTAGGTACGGATTTAGTACTGTCAAATTTACAATCTTATATCTAGATCACGTGTAGTGATCAACCCTTCAACTGTCTCTGAACTTAGTTGGCAACTTAGATTCCGACCAATCACAAGACGGCTTGGTAAAAATCCCCGCAACACGCGCTATGGTACGCGTAATTACTCGTGTGTAAATTATCAAAGTATTCGGGTTATTGCGAGTGTAGTCGAAATTTATTAATTCCTAATCTAGATGAATAATAGTTGATATTATGAAAAGGGAGGAGCTTAGAAAATGTTGCTTTTTACGTCATAGCTCGTGAAAATGCTACAATATAACGCGCGAAAAGGCCAAAACGCGCAAGAATGGAAAATGGTTAATAAGACAGTTGCGTGATTTCAAAAATATGTCAAAAACCACAATTTACAATATTCAGTATTGGAGTATTTGCCTTCTTTTGCGCAATTTAAAAAGATTCCCGGATTTTTTTGAATTTTTTGTACGGTTTTAAACTCGAAAAAAATGGCTTCATTCTTCCTTTAATTTATCTGAAGTATTATTGACGACAATGAAATTTGAATTTTTTTTAATTACCGGGAAGATTATAGGGTTTGTAAAATTTTGTCTTTATATGGTGATTTGGTGACAGCCCACGTAATAAAATGTCCCTTTCGTGATTATTAAAAATATATAGGTGCGTTTTTTACGTATTGATGTCATTGGTCAAATAAAACGCCAAGTTCTTTGTATAATAACACAGTAGATTTAGAATACCAAATTTTGTTTAAACGCTCCGTCGTTTTCTACGCTTAAATTATTTTAAGTATTAATAAAACGTTTTTCATATTCCACCTCATTCCACCTTGTCTGCTTCAAAAATATTGGAGAATTTTCACGTGATCTGAATCTTTTGGTATTATAATAGAGGTCAAGGAGAGAGTGTATCCTTGTATATCGTAAAAATCAAACTTGTTTTTACTACATATCATAAATGTACCATTAGAACACTGGTACATGAACGTAAAACCTATTTTATATATATATATATATATATATATATATATATATATATATATATATATATATATATATATATATATAAAGGGAAACTATTGAATTTGTCTGAAACTATATATTTAATTACTAATTTATGCACTGTGTTGTTTCCAAACGTTACCAGATGTTCTGTTAATGTTAAATGTCGGATTAACCTGATTGGATCGTTTGAAACTAACATTTTATAGAAATCAATTGTCATTGATTAGTGGCTTCAATCAGATAACCAGTGTAGTTCTCCTCAATCTGTAATTGAACTGATCTCGCCATCTTGAATATTTCTTAAGCAGACAAAGTGGAATATGAAAAAAGTTTTATTACTCATTTAAATAATTTTAGCGTAAAACGACAGAATTTGGTTAACCAAAAATTAGCATTCTAAACCTAATGGTTTATTTAAAATACAATTTATCTTATATCCTATCAAGGAGGATTAGACAAGGAGAAGAAATGTGGGGACGGCGCGGTTCCTACTGCGTCGGCCTAAACTCCCACTCTGGGAGAACGGGGGTAGAGACGTTTCGTGGTAAAATGTTGTCGCGTGGGTAAAACGAATCCTTTATGAGACGCGCTAGCTAGCGACCACGTGACAACAGTTTACCTCGAGAATTTCCTATCCCCCCTTTCCACCCGAGTGGGAGGTTGGCTCTTCTCTCTCTAACTCAACGCAGCCCCACATTTCCTCTCCTTGTCTAATCCTCCTTGATCCTATTAAATTAAATTGAATTAAAATTTCCAGTTGATATTTTCCCTTTAATACGTGAAAATATATAATCTCGATAGATTTGGAAGGTTATCTAGTAAAAAAGTACGATATACCAACCTATAAATGCACGAAACCAAATCCGATAATTCATGTCGAATGCCAAATCCTAAATAATATATCGATAACGAATTACCGAGTAAGATACTCCTAACTTCTTTTCGTGTTTATTTCCCCCACAGAATTTCATGAGATAGCGATGATTATGGTCAAAAAAATGTTGCGGTTTTCTCCGGGGGCACAATTTCCCAGGTTACTAATACCTGATTGATGCGATTATATATATATTTTTTCCTATATACCGATAGATTTTTTTTCTTCTTTCCCCCCATTTTCGCGCTAATCTTTAAGTTCGGTTATAAAAGAAGTAAAATTTTCCATATCTACGCTCGGAGCGTTGAAATCGGTTTTCTAATATTTGGATCCGGGTTGATAGGCCGATGATGAAGACGCTGTGGCGGCTGCAATCGAGAGAGAAGGGCCACTCCTTAAGGCGAGCGCCGGCCACCGCCAAACCAAGCCCCTTTCAACATTTTTTTTTTCATCGGTGATCGCTTAAAACTTATGCCACAATTATAACCTTGAATCTTGCTCGAATATATTTATTTTTATATACGAAATATCTCGTATTAAAAAAATTATTATAAAAATTAATCTCGCTATTGAAGAAACTATGAAGTGAATGTGACAAGTTTCTTCAAATAATGATCGTATTTAAGTCGATATTTAAGTTTTAGAGCAAACTTTGCATTTTTCATGGCGTTAAAATTTTATAGCTAGTAATTATTAATTAAAGTCAAGCTTTTTTTTCCATTCTAGAAGAGTTTTTAATTAGTTTTCAAAAGAATGCCATCGGCATTTGTAAAATTTTATAATTTATTCGATAGCGTCGTACACAATTTTTACGCACTGTAGAAAGTCATTTTTCCTTATTAATTTACAATAATTTGCAATTACAATGTCATCAATGACTTATCAGAAATGTTTTAATTAAAAGTATAATTTAATTTGATTTCAAAACTTTTGAATGTCATCGTCACTTGCAACAATTTATGATAGATTCGATAGCGTCACGCAGAATTGCGTCTGGTGGCTGTATTTGCAGGGCTCTAGCTGTATCGAAACCGTGTAATTATTAAAAAGTTTCTTACAGGTACCCATTAATTTTGGGTATTATTTTATTATCAATTAATATACGGGTTTAAACTCTTTGTTGGTAGAAATTATACTCTTAAGATCTCAATTTTAATTGAGTAGTAGGAAAGGATTTATACTGGCTATAGACCCAACCCACGTAACATCAGCGTGTAAAAAGGGTTAACCTGTTTTTTTTCCCCCTTTTCTTAGTATTTTGAAAATTATGATTATAGAATATTTTACCCCTAAACGGCACGCTTATATTTGAAACCCTAAATAAATTCCACATGCACAGTAAATATAAATAATAGCGCAAGTCATCCTTCAAGGTTATAAGACGACATACTGCGGGTGACAATGAAGTGAGTCCGATTTTCCCTGTAGATAGTTTCACCCTACGTATTCCAAAATTTGGCGGCCGTGCCTAGTGTCTTCTTTTTAGAGTAAATCAGACTTAAAATCGCGACGGCCGGGCGAGACACGCTCCTTCGTTTCGCGAAAGAGAGAGGAGAGTCGTTTTTCGGCGCAATATTAGCATCGCCTACTTAGTTCCAATTACTGTGGGAAATCTTGGGATAAAAAGTTCTTAGATGGCGATTATAAAATATTAATTTTTACTGTTGTTGAAATATGTTCCAATTCAGAACAATTCTTTCAAATACCCAACTCTTCGTCCTCGACAAATCTCGTAGACAGACTCGCTTAAATTATATGGTGATAACAAATTTATTACGGTTATTGTTCGCAATTCGTACGAAGAAATCTAAATTTCAAATCAAAAACTATTAAATTCATATGTAGTATTAAACAGGTCCTATATAAAATTATACACATGATCTCGCGGTACCTCGTTATTATTTATATTATATTTAAGATTAATTTAATCCCAAGAAAAAAATACTTTTAAATAATAACCCTGTCACGATTTTCTCGGCTGAAATACGACGTTAGTTTTCTGTCTAATATTATAATGTACATTTGTCAAAAAGAAATAACATTTTCGTGTCGTTTGAGAAATAAAGAAAAATACGAAAGAAAAAAAGCTTAAGATCAACACAAACAAACGGAATTTTTTTTCCCCACATTCGGATAAAATCTCATAGGTGAACTGATCACGAATTTTAGTAGTGTCCTCCCACTCCTAAACCTTTAAAGGGTTAATAGAACCTAATAGTTAAACCTGTCGCACCTTTTCCTGAAATGGAGAGTGGAACAAAAGAAACGCCTTAATCCGTTCAATAATATATAGGAACTATTAAGATTACATACAGGATTATCTCTTAGCCTCTACATCACTTTCTATTGGTCTAAAGAACCAGCTGAAAAACTAACATAATTTTGCATAAATAAAGTACAAAATTAATCGCGCTACTTCCACTTAAATTCATTTTTGAAGTCGAAATATGATTCAAATCTCAATACAATTCAAGGCTAGCTTTCCTCTATCTTATCAGAAATCAAAACGTATGTATAAAAATAAGCGATTGTTTTAACTCATTGATTCCTTTGTCTCCCACTATGAACTGGGGGGGGAAAATCACCAATAGAATCCAGTAAAACCCTTCCCTTCAGCAACACCCAGTATTTATTTATACTATATTAAGAACAGAGGACGATTGGACAAGTCACGAGATGTAAATTCTATAGGTTTTTTCGCGAGTCATTTTTTATCTCGTTTCGTATATGGAAACATTTTTGACACTTAAGAAGTTAGAATGAAAATAAAAAAAAAATTCCCAACTAACAACCGTATCATAATGAGGACAATTCCTCCTAAATATTTGCTTTTGAAACATTCACCTTTTAAGTAAAAAAAAAATAAAATAAACAATTACGTGAGGAGACTGTGTGACGCTTAGAATGGGAAAACGAAATCTTTGAAAAATAAAATTTAAGATAAAATTGTTGTATAATATGTTCGTGTAGAAAACTGGTTAGATTTAATATTAACAACGCCCGCCGTTAAATGTTTAGATTTAACACCCCTATTTAAACGAATTAAACGAATATTAAAACACAATAGAATCGTCTCAAATCGTCCAATGACACCGCGCGGTCGTAAAGATAATATTCAACTTTAGAAAACTGAAAATTTCCCCGCAAATGGTACTACTTACTCGGGTAAAACGTTCGAATTAAATGGAGAAAAGTTTTGGTAAAGAGACGGGCGTATCCGCGTAAATTTTCGCATTAAAAATTACTCCCACAATTCCCCTTCCCTCTGTGTACAATATATATATTATGAAAGTGAAATTTGTGTGGCTTGCCCGATTCTATTCATGTTTATATACATATAAAAATTGTCACCTAATGTTGTTACCACATTCAAAGCCAAACCCCAGTTATTTCTGATATAAGATAAAAACGGCAATTTTTATTAAACAGTAGCTTCGGTATAGTGATTTGAACTTTACTTGATTTCAAGTAAGATTGTCACGGATTTTTTATGAGTTTCAAATGAAATTTAGAGTAGCTTTTTCATTAAAAGATACATTTTTCGTAGAAATAAATATTTTATAATCGCCATCTTCAAAATATTTTAAAACAAAACTTTCACGAAATATTAAAGCCGCATTCATACCAGAACTTGGAGTCGATTCACGGTGAACGTGAAACCATTTACTGGAATCGATTTGATTCGTTTTCTCGAAACTGTTTCGGTAACCAGTTTCATACCGATTCGGTTTCAATAACCGATAGATGAAGTTAGAATAAATCGATTTATAACTATAAAGTGTGAACACATTTGAATATTTGTTTGATTTTTACCGTTTCAAATCGATTAAGAAATGCTAGTATGACCGTAGCTATTGCTTCGGGAACCACTTTTAAACCGATTTCGGCGTCAACAGCCTACAGATGAAACTATAATAAATTAGTTTATGAAGATAATAAGTGAATCTGTGGCGCTTAAAATGATTCATAGAAATTTAAATTTATCCTTTTAATTATATCGATTTAAATCGATTGGGATACGTGTTTTAGTGTGAACGTAACTATTGTGAACCGAATACATTTCAGTTCTAAGCAAGTGCAAAGCTTGGTTCCCTTGTATTTTTTTTTATTTTTCATATATTTGTTTTATTTTGATATAGTTTTATGTAGATTAAGTTTGGACTCACTGAATATTCACCTTGGATTAGACTGTATAAAGGGAAGAACCCTACTAGCCCACCGTAAAACTAGTAAAGAGCTTCGTTTATGACATAGTAGTGTGGCCAGCCCATCTTCATCCAACCGTACCAAAGTGACCCTCCCATGATTTCGTCAAAATTATATACGTACAGTTTTTTATAACCCCCACCCCCCTCTCGTTTTAGTTAGTGGTTACTGGCGATAAAGCCATTTACCGTGTATTATAAAGCACTTTTAAACATCTTTAACGCGAGCATCTCCTCTAATGCACTTTTAAAATGAAATATTTATATATTTATCCACCCTTAGGGCGCTGAAATATTCCTTTTAATAGCCCCACGCGTCAGTGGTATTATAACTAAATTCTGTCCGCGGTAAAATAATTAATAGAACGTAATGCTTACGGGGGGTGGTTTTTTTCTGTCATTTTTTTTGTTACTCGTAACACTCCAGTTTTCGTTTATTCAATGATACCCCGCGAACGGGTTTTGGGGAAAAAAGGCGTATAGTTATCCACCCTATATACCCGTGACTTGGGCGCCGATACTCGCGACCTATAGATTTTAAAGGGGTATTGAAATAGGATAACAATTAAGTATAGTTATTATATGTTCAAAATGAACTAAGGACCACTTATTTTTAATTGCAACAAAAACTCAATGAAACTTTAAAAACTATTTTTTGAGGTCATAATTATAGCTTGCCCTAATTCTGTTGGTAAACTAAATTTGTCAAACCTTGCCCAATTTTGATCCATTCATCTAAATTGCCCAAATTACACTTGAAAATTAAATCTGCAAACCTTTTCCTTATTTCCCCAAATTACGCTTGCAAATCAAAAATGCAAATCTTTCCCAACTGCATGAACCAACTTTCAAAATTTCCTACTACTTTTACCAAACCTTGCTCCAACTTCAAAAATCCTTTTTTGTCCAAATTAATTTTGCTCAACTTTCCTGAATCTAATTTGACCAAATTATTTTATCCGACTTTCATACATCAACTTAAATTGCCCAACCTAACCAAATCAACAAACCTTACAATCTCGAGTAAGGTGATGTCATTATAGTTATGTTAAAGTTATTGTTTTATACAACTTATATTCCCCATTTTATTAGCTCTTTAACAAAGCGGCTTACTTACGCAACTAGAGTTAATCTTATATTTAATAAAAGTGTACGCTCCTCTCGGTGAGCTTTCGTCCAGCTCCTCCTATAGTACGTGGCGGTATTCCCCCCATTTTTTCTTTCTTCTGTTTTTTTTTTTCCTTTTTAATTGCGGAACTCTTGGTGGGTCTTCATATGGGTTTGTCTTAATCCCACCAAGCGGGAAGAGCCGCACGCTGTCTTGATGAAGAATCGGCGTTATTGTTTGTATAGTATCGTAAAGCTTGAGGAGGGGAGTAGATATATTCTTAATCCTTATGACCAGCGTTTAACGAAACGAAACACGTAGTTAGAACTTCCGGTCAAAGGGGGTTAGTGTTTTCCTATATACAGCGAGTATAGGGATTCACGTTTGTGATATATTCGATTTAATTAATTACGGTAGCCATAGAAGCAACCGAGGTGCAATATGAAGAAAAAATATCAAAGATAATTAAATATTATAATATGTTATAGTCAAATATCCACCGATATGACTGAATATTAAATTAATTTTAATAAGTTTCGAAAAATCTCTATACCCCGATTATGGATTACGTAACTGATTTTAGACTTTGATAAAGTTAATACGTTCTCAGATAACTAATCGATTTAGTACATGTAGCCGTGGTAGATTGGGAGGGGGGGGGGGGCTTAAAGAGATGCAATGGACCCCCTAAAATATTTTATAAATGGCCCATTTTTATGTACATATAACTTGTGATATGTTTTGATATTACTTCTATATAGGCCTTAACTGTCAAAATTTGTTGTCAAAATAGCTCAATTGGCTATTATTCCTTAAATCTCGCGACCCTGATCCAAATCTCGTGGGGAATTTTGGCTGTTTTTGAACGGCTGTAAGCCCTTATATATTAAGAGTGGCGCGTAACGTTGCTTAATTTTTCATATCCCTCCCTTTTTGTTTTAGCCCGCTTTAAATCTCCTTCCATTTTTGTTTCGTACCGTATGTAAGGATTGGTCCGAAGTTAAAATCCATATTGCTCAAGATCCGATAAGAATCGCTCGCAACGCGGGGCCAAGAAAAAGGGATATGTGCCCTTTTAGTTTTGCTCGTATAGCTTTACTCTTTAGAGTATAGAAGTCTAGAAGAATCCCTCGCTCGATATATACGTACGGCTCTAGAGATTTTGATACTGTTTCCCTACCCCTTCTTCCCCCCCTTTTTGGTCCAAAACAAATGGCTCGATTGTTTCTGAGCCTGGAAAACGGCGCCGTATTATCGGGGCTAACCTCATCGACCCCTTATTCAGACCCCCGAGAGACTGACCCCCCTCCCCATTTTTTTTCGTGTATCTGTTTTCTACAAATATACATATATAACAGAATCCCACCCCTGTTTTTAGTTTAAATGTTACTAATTATAGGGTTCAATTTTCAACCAATATAAAAACAGTAAAAAAAAAAAATAATTAAACAAATATTAAACTAGAAATAAATTTAAAACTTATCCGGAAAATAGGCTTGGCTGGATTCATGGAGATCACCTGAGCTCCCCATGAATCCTGCTAAGCCTATTTTTCGGATAAGTTTTAAATTTATTTCTAGTTTAATATTTGTTAATAATTTTTTTTACTGTTGTATTAGGACTATTTGAACGATAAGGAATCCATAAAAAAATAACTTTTTGTTAGGCTGCATTCTCCCTTTAAGAAATTTCTACATATTCGCGAATAAACTTTAATTTTCTCCATCGTTAATTGTAATACTACAATTTACCTTTTGAATGCGTCTTATACCGATAGAATAACACAAACATATATTAATACACACACGTACGTAAAATGAGGTGAATCTCGATGAATTTTGAACGTAACATATATTTTACGTATAGTTTTGAATATATAAGCGTGGGTAGGATAAACGTTGCTCATTTTAGCGGGAATAGTCGAGTACGCTGGGGGCCATAGATCATTTATACTTTGAAATTAGGGGAAACCTCTCTTTATTCAAAATTGATAATGTACCGTAAGTGAAATTTTAATATTTGAAAATGCTCGGTACCACCACCTAAACCCCCACTCACCCTCCCTTATAATATTAGCCTCTTATTCCTCTAACCTTTCGCCTTCTCTCTGGAAAGTTTTCCACAGAGTTATTAGTAATTAAATTTTAAAATGTAATATCTGAAATTCCCTTCTGTACTGGCAAAATACGCCTTTTAAAAGATTTATCAGAAATTTTCTCTCGATCCGGCGGCCGTGTGTGTGTGGGGGTTGGGGGCGAATCTTCCTTTCTCAGGCTATCATTCCTCACCTTCTCCCTATGGTTATTTCGCCCCCACCCCTTATGTATATTAAGCGCACCTTAGTCTCATCCAGGGGGATAAATCGGAGATTTTAAATAACGCGAGCCGATTTTAATTTCTCGTAATTTCTCGCTTAGATTGCCCCCCTTATTAATTCAGATTAGTGGTCTCTCTTCTTCCAAAAATTTTCCCTCGGCGCGTTCGCTATCCTGGAGATATATTCTATATTATCTGTTCAATATCGCTTTGCGAAACTATTTTCGCGTCCTACGAGTTTAATTATTGCGTAATTCTTCGCCTCGGCTTTTGTTAGTTTTGAAAACCTTTCGTGCGTGATAAAAATATAAGGCTCGGCTCCCTATAGATTAGATAGATACGATAATATAATGGCGGTTTTCGTGATTAATTTTTCGCCAAATTCTTCGAGACCGTTACCTTATTGCGCGTTAATTCTTTTCGGGTGGAAAATTTAAATATGGTATAGGTTATATCGCTCGAGGTTTTAAGGCTGTAAAGTGTATCGTGACGCGTGTATTCGCTTCATAATACTACATAGTCGATTATATAATAGATGACAGCCCCTTAGTCCTGTCTTTTAGTTCGTTTACTGTTTTAAAGGAAATAGAGTGAAAAGCGCTGGGAAGGAGACGCTCCTTAGTGACGTAATTACCCGTTTTTCTGGCTCCCCGCGATTTACTATTTTGCCTCTAAGCAATAGGACGGAACTATAACAGTTTGACGTATACTTCAAAAGCTTACGTTTTGTAATATTGGGGCTAAGTGACTGGGAAATAATAACACATTTGAAGGGAAATTGAAATTGAAGTTGCTTATTTATTAATTCTAATTAATTTAGGCTTAATTTTATTGTTTTTCCCAACAATTAAATATTTTTTTTACTAATTTGGAGGCTAAAGCAAGGTTTACGGGATTATAAGATTGAACGTTTTATTTATAAAAAATTGTAAGTATTTATTAACATTTTTGAAAGTTTCGTTTCAAAGAAAGCCTACTTGTAGTTGAGTGTTTCGAACTGTTCATTTCGACAGGTCCGGGTTAAGGTAGGCATTGGGGGCCCCGCCGAAAATGATAAAATAAAGTTATGCTTTTGTTTCTCTGTTACTTTAATTTTATAATTTTAGTTGGGTGCAGAATATTTCAAATATTACGCGAATCACTCTTTGCACACCGAAATCTTTCATCCTCCCTTTGCAATACCATTTTTCTTCATTGAATGAATTTGAGCAGTCATGGCCCAAAACTATCAGATTTTTCTCTCTTCTATATAAAAAATACGTATATTTTTTGATATTTTATATCGCTTTGGGAGACGATAAATATCTATAGACCGGTATATATATCCCAGATACCGCGAAATAGAAAGAAATGTATATTTCTCTTCCCACTGATCCTCGTGGCGTAAGCATTATGAAAGCTGACAATACTAAATCATCGGATTTCTCTCACTATAACTCCTTCCCGCCCCCCCCCCCCTTTTTTTTTAGAATCAATGGGCGAAGATATCAAATAGGCTTAGAGAACCAGCTAAGAAAGCGGGATTTATCGACAGATCTAAATACCCTGTGCTAGTAAAAAAAAGCAATGGAATGAAATATACTCGGGGAAGGGTGGTTTCGACGCTTCTATAATCAATTTAACGGGGATTTGGCAATACCTACAAAGTAAGGATACCGGTTAGCTTTATAATATATTTACTGGATTTAACGGGATCCTTTACCTTTGCTTCTGCTGCCAAATGAAGTTGGAATTGATTTTATTTTTATATACTCGTACAGACGATCCTGACTTTTACTCTCTTCTTTAAGTTCTTTTTATGTACCGTGATCAAATGTATAAACTGGTCACGTAATAGCTATTTGATATCTTATAAAAATACATTCCCCATACCTTTAGATAGATATATACCGAAAAATAGCGCAAAAAAGTACCCAGATTCCGTAAGATTGATAATAGTAGATATTTTTTTCTGTTATATATATCCTAAACGGGTTTATATTTCGATATATACCTATAAAGTAAAACCCAACTCGAATTGGCAGCTTGCGCGAAGCTTGATTACGCAATATTTCTATGATTTTTGACGTATTTAAGATAAAGGGAGCCTAGCTTTTGCACGTCCTGTCGACTGGAGATAGAACTAAATTTATATTTATTTGATTATATTTGGTTTTAAATATAAATCTATATTTTTTCTGGGCTTCCCATATGGTTTCATATAATTTTGGGCATATTATTAATTTTATCATGTAGGAAACACTCCCCAGTTTTGACTGACAAGATCAAACATTATATAATTGTCGACTTGTTAATTTCAAAAGATCTTAGCGTTTGATTTTTAGGGAAAGAATACCCCCTTTTAAATTTCGCGCTAAAATGGTTTTGTTTCATTTAAAATTTTCTACTTGATCCAAATAAATTTTAGAATATATCTTGGCACTATCCCTTGTATAGCGCAGTTATGCCTTGAATCCCTTGATGTTAATTCTAGGATGTAATATTATATTAATACCCTATTGTTCTTACAAAGTTTAGAATTAAATATCGCGAGCTTTAACCTTTGTTAGTGAAACCATTAGAAGGTCACGAGTAAAGAAGGGTCGAGATATAGCCATAGTGATGAATATAATCACTAAACAATTGGAGTTTTCAATACTTATAAAGGTATGGTTCGTTTTAACTCTGACACAGTTTCCTTAAATATAATTGGATGTATAACTTCGTAAATGCGGAAAATTCAAACTTATTCCGATTGCAATTTCCGTATGAGCTTTTTTTGTTTTGAAACGATTAATTGTTCCATGATGCGGGTTTTTATTCAGTCTAATCTGATTTACGAAATTTTACGAATTTAATATTTAAGAAAAAAAAAGGTGTATGTATTATTCTCTCCCCTTATTTTGCCCTCTCTAAGGAATGTTTTCTACGGTTAAGGCCTTATATGAAACGAACCTTATTGTATTCTTAATCCGCGATAAGGGTTCAATCTTCGTTCAATCTCTATTTTTATATTTTTTTTATATTCTTAACCCTCACGATTTTTAAACCGATGTTTCCTCACTAATATCTGACAGTAAGGATCCCCCGATTTTATGGTTTTTCCATATAAAATTTTTTGATAGCTAAAGGGTGACCAAAACGTAACGGTTGATTGCGCCACGTTTGAAATAAAAAAATATACTTAAGAGACCACTACACTTATATAAATAATGTCAATACCGAGGGGTCAGACACACGCCAAAATCTGCTACACTTTAGCCAAAATCTCAAAATATCTAAACTGTGAGAAATTAACATTGGAATCACAAAATCTTTCCCAAAAATAGTTTTAAAAACTCGGAATATCTCGAAAACCCTAAGCCTAATTCTTGAATCTGTTTTCCAAAAATATGTAAGCCTAATTCGTGGATTGTCTTCGCTATAATCGTTAAGCCTAATTCGTGGATTGCGTTTTGCTATAATCGTTAAAAATAATTCGTTAAATGCATTTTTAATCTTAAAGCTTAATTAGTGGTTTGCTTTTGTTATAATCGCTAAGCCTAATTCGTACATTACGTTTGTTATAATCGCTAAGCGTAATTTAATCCGTGAATTGCTTCTGCTATACTCGCTAAGCCTAATTCCGAGCTCTTTATCTTTACTCAAGTTTAAAGCAATTTTTAGGGATTTCTTTATCAGTTATGTTCTTAAGCCTAATTTGTTCATTGTCCGAAATATTTAAGCCAATAATTCCGATTTATATATGCCCAAAATTTAAGCGTAATGTAAAATCAATATGTGTAAGTAATTCTTACAGCCGTGATTAGAAATACAATAGGCAACTACACGATCTTCAGTTTCATACCCCCTTTACAAGCCTACCGACCAATATGTTAGAAATTTGCCCTTTTATCAATCACGACTAATCTTTCAAGGGGAGGTAAATTTAAGATAGATATAGAGTATAGGCTGCTCTCTAGTCCCGATCACTGAAGGTTTTCGTGATTTTGTGTTATATTTCGGGGGTGTCCGATCTAGATATTGGTCCAAGAGCTATATAGGGTCCGTATAGCCGAGAGGTCAATCGTGAGTTGGAAGGCCCCTTTTTTACCCAATTTGTTTTTTTCTCTCTCCCATCGCTGGATTGATTCGAAACCAAATTTTGTTTTTATCACGTTTCTCGATGGAAAGTTAATTTACTTTTATTTTTTTTTAACAATATCTCACGTTTAGAAAGTCTTTCTCTATCATCGTATAATTCTAGTTGGACCACATTTTTCTCGACTGGAGATTTAATTTAAACGTTTCATGATTTGTAACTTTCTTTACAAAGTTAAAAGTAACTCGTTGTTACACCATTTTTTCAATATCTAAAAATTCTTTTAAATAAGGCTTGATGAAGAGGTGTTATTTTTAATCGACCAGGATGTTAAAGTATTCACTAAGAAATTATAGTTGCAAAAACTGAAATGTTTCTAATTAATTTACTGTTCATTAACAAAGTCGCGATGGTTCTTAATAAAGAGCGTGTTATTTTTAATCGACCATTATAGTTATAGCATCTCAAATGTTTCTGGTTAATATACAGTTCATTAACAAAGTTGCAATGATTGCTAAGCCTATCTCCATTTTGATAAATACACGAATAAAAATGTCTGAAAATTACAGCAAATCAGAATGTTTTAATCAGCATGAAAATGGAGATTGGGTTAGAGAGCTTAAATCAAAACTTCATTAAAGTTAGGCTGTCCCGTATTTTTCTTAGCTCCAAGTAGAAATTGAGTAGCATTTTTGGAAAGATCGTTAAAAAACGATTAAAAATATGTATATGTTTGTTATATAGAAACAAACCAAAATTCCCCGCAATTGTACGTCGTCACTATGATCGCCTGGCTTTTATACAACCTACAGTTGATACTCGCGAGTTTTAGCACGTGATACGGTTGCTTTCACCCGGTCTTTTTCGTGAAAGAACATAATCCATATAGTCGTACCTTTTGTAAGAAAATTATTGTTAATTTTAGAGAAAAACTAAAATTGAATTTTTTTTTAATATAATGAAAAATAAATATATATTACGCAAAATCTAAACGCAACTAACCCTTTAGTTTCCCCCCCTTTTGGCCCCTCCTTTATTATTCGAAAGATATTATCAATGTGAATTTTTATAAAAGTAAAACTGGCTTTATATATAACTTTTCGAATAGCCGCGTATGATAATAAACTAGATATACAGACACAGGCATAAATTTCGCGCGGTTTTCATTATTCGAAAAACTGTTTTGATTGTTTAGTTTCTATCCCCACTCACTCGCCCCCCCCCCCCGCTTCTATTTTGCCCCTTATAGAATATAATGAAATACTTGACACCATTTTTTGGATTGCTTCGGTGATTTACTGTACGATAGTTCGCCTGGTTTTCATTTCATTGAAAATTTATTCGTTCGCGAATGCGAAAAGCAAAATTTTAAGTCATTATGGATGCGCGCTGAAAAATTTCAATTCTTACGAGCTTTGATTTTTGGGTTTGATCTAAATAAATGGGTATCACTATAAAAACAAAAATCTTGGGAGTCTGGGGCAAATGAAATTTTACCCCAAAATATGGCGCATTTTTAGCAGATAAATTAAAAAATCCGTTTTTTTATGCTCAAATGATCGAGCAGTTCAATAGTTCAATTTTGGTTGCGTTTCTTATGCAGAAAAAGTAGCCCAAATGCGCAAATTTTAGTTTTATGTTATCACCATTACCAAGAACCCATTGAAACACCTAAAATAAAGTATGAATATATTATGTATGTGAGGAAAGGTTTAAATATCTTTTCTAATATGTTCCTAAGTAATATTTCAATGGATTCTTTATCGCTCCAACGTCTTTGTCCTACCAAATTCTCTGAATAACTCACAAAGAGTGTTTTAAAAGTAAATTCCTCAAAAACAAAAACCTCTGTACTTATACTCTTGTTCAATACAAGTTTACAAAAACTATTTTCATCCCTATAACGATATTTATTTGCCGTTTGACAAACTTTAAATTTGTACAAAATAAACCCTGCGTGTCAACTTCTCCGCCGTGCTTCCGTGAATGCGGTTGGAACACTTCTACAGGCGTTACCTGTGTACAATCTAGATAGAGGAAAAATTATTTTTGTAAGTTAAAATCGCCTGGGAATAGAAACGTTTTTTAAGAATCCCCTAAAAAAAGAGTTAAGCAATAATATGAGCCTAATCGTTTACTTACAATACTCTTGGGTTAAGAGAGACGTTTTTTTTGTGTGTGTCTCTCCCTCAATCTCTCTCTCGCTCTCTATCCCCTTATACCCCTACGTCTTCGGATCTAGATTTTTTTTCGCTACATTGAATGCGTGTAGAAAGAGTGGCTCGCGTATCACCGTTTGCCTC
The DNA here is from genome assembly GCA_963920705.1 of Odiellus spinosus. Lineage (NCBI taxonomy): Eukaryota > Metazoa > Arthropoda > Arachnida > Opiliones > Phalangiidae > Odiellus > Odiellus spinosus. Next base: position 17,604,690 of record OY987228.1, on the reverse strand, counting down.
CCAATTTTGCGCGTCCGCTTATTCTTAGAAAAGAAGGCTGCGTGAACGAAGAAGCCGAGGAAGAAAAAGAAAAAAAAGTAAAGAGGAGAAGGTTCGACCTCGCGGTGCTCGGTAAAAAGCGATACCGATCTACTGCCTGATTACCCGTGAAGAAAGCGACTGCCGGGCAAAAAATAGTTTTGAAATGATGCCAAAAAATCGGCTTCTCCGTTTTCTTAGGCGAACGCACTCCTCCGATCCTCCTTCCTACTTCTCTCTTTCACCCAAGAAAACCTTTTTTTACGCGCTCCTTTTCCTAAACCGAACTCTCCGGTATATATTGGTGACAAGATGGTTAAGAATATGGTTATACTTTTACTCCCCCATCCTGTTAAATTCGATATAATTAAGGAATACATTGAAATTAATTAAGAAGCGGTTTAAAAGATTATTTTTAATCAATATGGAAATGGTTTTGATAATTAATTTTAATCGTCCATTTTTATTTTTGATTAAAATGATAAAACTAATATAAATAACTAATGAGGAAATCGAAATTTCTGATTGGTCAATGCGAAAATGATTTTATAATAATCTAAATTAATATACTAATAATAGCATTATTTCGATTATTTCTACTGAAATTTGTTTTTAAAGGAAGGGTGAAATGGAAAATGATGTAATGCTTCTAAAAATAATTAATGAAATTATTTTCACGAGCACAATCGTGCGTATAACACCGCGTGTCGCGGATATTTTACGAAGGCAAAGGTGTGGGGTCTTTTTATTAGTTCTCCTTTTAATTAAATGGCAACAAGTTCTATTTTTAATATTAGAATTAATAAAAATCTTTATTTTCCTTTTCACCTTCCTTTTTAAGAAAAAATTATTTTGGTGAACAGGAGATATTTTGCTCATATTTTGTACTATTTTCGGTACCATATATTTCATACGCGGTAAAGGATCTTGAAACTCAAGGGATTAAAAAATAATCTTGAATAAAAACCACAAATAAGTCTTTATAGGCCTACTACAGAGTGCATAAAAGTGTTTCTCTCGCGAGACAGTTTATAAGTGAAACTTAAAAAAGGAATATATGAAAAAATCGTCGTTTTTCTCCCGAGATATCGTTCGAGGGATGAAATAATAAAAAAAGACTAGCGCGGTGCGGGCCGTGTTTGATCCTTGGGCCATAATAGGAATTTGAAAGCGTGGCCGGACTATTAAAGGAGGAGAGGAAATCCCTATTACCTTCGCAAATGGCGATTTTATTGCCGCCCTATTAAATATCAATAGAAAAACCAGGATATACGAATACATATACACCCCATATTTTCCCTCTCTCGCTACTATCACAAAATTTTCACTTAAAGGGAGTGTGAAGTAGTGATTGTCGTACTCGTTGTGATATAGAAATCTTCTAAAAGAAACCCTATATTATATTGAAAAACTTTGGCTATTTACCGAAAAACAGTACAATGAGTAAAGCTTAGCTGAATTTGGGATTAAAAACCCCTAACAGATTGGTTCTGGAAATCAAAATGAAGTTAAACGATTTCCGATTAACGAGATATTTTCCGCGTAGACCATTTGGGTCTATTGAGTTAATTTAACGAATGCAATCAAATTCACAAATAATTGAAGCTCCAGGGTTTTAATCTTTAGGAGAGTAATTTCAAAAAGGCCAGAGGATACGCGCCAGATATCCAAACTTATATTTTCTTATATAAACTTTTTTATTTAATTAATTTTTTTAATAAAACATTCTAAATTTCATCCAATATTTTTTTGTCTTTTCACATTCCCTTTAACTGTCAAATAGTTCCTTCTCTTGAAGGTGATCTTCTCTCTTTTTAAAGATTTTTTTTTTTTTTGGTACTGATATATGGAAGTACCTCTATTGTAATAAAGAGGTCAAATTGTGTTATTATAGGATCGCGTATAATTTGCGAAATGTCGATGATTCTGATGTGGATGAGAGCCAGAATTTCTATTATTTTTTATACTCTTCCCTCTCTCTTTCTCTACCTCTCTTTTTCTCGTACGAGTATATCATCTCTAGCGTAATCGAGAGCTTTAAATGTCTGCATTGCCACGGAATTGGCCAGGAATGCTTTTATTAATTTCCGCGGCTTCCACTCCCTTCCTCCGGATTGCTTAATGTCTTTGGTACGCGACCCAGCTCCCGTCCTTATTGACTAATAATAGTTATACTTTTGTAGCATCCAAAGTTATTTTTCCCCCCTTCTTTCCTCAATTTTAAAGGGAATGTGAAGTTGTAAAGCCTCATTTTCAATCAACGTTTTTCAAGCTTTTGCTTTCGCTTTTCTAATTCATTTAGATATCCGCTTCTATGTCACTTGAAGCTTGTTATCATGGATTAATCGAAAGCTTTCATTTAAGCTTCATCGTTGTTTTTGTCGCGAGAACTTGATTCTTTTGGGAAAAAAATCTTGATTGAAAACGAGGCTTGAGAAATCGTAATTTTTGCAATTTCTCATCCTTTAAATCAATTATATATCTTAGAGGGATACTAGACTCATATTAAAAGGTATTTCTACTCGATTTAAACGTGTTAATACCGTATCAAAACTTACCAAAGGTTTTGAGGAATTTTAAATGTTAATTATTATAGTCGCGAACTAGCTTCGCTAAGCCTAAATTCGTCAAGAAGAAATTTTGTATAGAAAACTAAATTGCTGTTGCCAATGAAATACTGTATGCGCGTGAACCAATTTGTCTCTAAAGCGCACGAAATTTCCAACAAACACCTCTTCGATTCATGCGCTATTTCGATTAAGACGAACTCTCATTGGCATCAGCAATTGAATCCTTCTGAAATAAATCAAATTTTTTCGAGACAAATTTTACAGCTTTTGATAATTAACCACGAATTAAAAATAACTGGTTTCCTGAGTCTAGTATCACTAAGTGTTTTCCTACATATCTTCCATACGTATCATGTTTCGGAATCGGAAACTAGGTCAACGTAATACGTACCTGAAACATTTCAACCAATATAGAATCTGTACCACTTCCACGTCACGGAGATGATTTAACCAATAGAAATCGTACGATGTTACGTCATTAAATAAAATTTACCAATGACCTTACGTCATTATAATACATTAAGCAATTATATATTTAGCGATTTTATCCAATATTGGCCACCGAAACATCGTCTGCTAAGGTGTGCTAAAAATATATATCATGAGACGATGTTTCGGATATACCGGATGACTTCGTCAATACTGTACCGTATATGACCAATAGTAACATCGCGTGTTTTTATGTAGTACTAATGATATAGTGGCAGGTGCTAGTTCTTAATTTGAAAACCTCTTTCGAGAGATTTACTTCGTAACCCTTTAATTATTTTTATCTTAATCGTGATGGAAACATTTTGGAAAGCAACCACCTATCGAAGGCAAACGCGCTATTAAGAAACGCCGCTAGTTCTATGTTTAGTCGATTCTCTCTCTATACAATCTTCCCTCTCTCTCCGATGCTCGCTCCCAAACTTCCGGAGTGATAGGAAAAGAGTCAGAGAGAGAGAGAGGGAGAAAGTGGAAAGACGCTGCGAGTGCATAAAGGTTGTCTCATCGCCGCTAATTGCGCGCTTCGGACTCGAACGATCAGAAATGGAGGGGTGATAGGTAGAGGGGGGGATTCGCCTCTATCGAAGCGAGAAAAAAAGAGAAAGATAGGATAGGGTAGCTATTTATAAACCCCCGCTTGGCTTAGAATGCTTTGTACAGTATAGGAGAAGCTTATAGGGTCTACTCTCGCTCCGTATATGAAGTTTGACTGCATGCTCGCGTTTTTGCCTGGCGCGCGATGCCATCGGGACGTTGATTGAAGAGGCGAGCGCTTCGCCCAGCTAGTCAGTCATACCTTCCCTTTCGGAAACTTATTGCTTATTGCCTGCCTTTTAAACGAGAAGTCGCGAGATGTAACCTCTATCCGTCTCTAATGTGGTCTATATAAAGTCAATTCTGCTCTTTTATAGAGAGTCCGCGCATTCGTGTTATTTCCCTAGTCGAATTAATCCAGCCAAATTATATGTCCAAGAAACAATCAATGGCAATTCAATATTATTCTGAAAATACAACATTGCGTATTTAATGTAACCTGCTGTAGTTTTGAAACAATTATGGTTAACGTTACCTGATACTTGGAAGATGAAGAGAGGGTCTTTCATCCTTTGCTAGTTGTTTTAGGGTACATTGTCAGCGAGTATTTGTACTTCTAGAAATCGCTTCAATTTCGATGTGGTGCGCGCAGAATATGTTGGGCCGTAGTCTTTACAGAATTGTATTATATAGTACCCATTATGTTACCAAATAAACCCTACTTAGTGATATTTTTTAGTCACTGGTTTACCCGCGAAAAGCAATTTATAAAATCATGAAATATGTTTTTAAACTGAGTAAAACTATTACCGTACATTGATTGGATTGAATTTGATAACATTTGACATGAATAAACTGCATGTTGAGGCGCTTCGTAAGTGAATGTGAAAGACAGACCTTTAATACAACTGCCATTAGAAAGCCATATTTATTTTCCCACAACCAATCTCAATATAAATATCGAAGAACCTACATTTTTTGAAAAATATTACTCATGACTTTTTTCCCCTCTCCGGAACATTCATCCTTCGAGTCTTATCTTTGGATTTATATTTAAATATTTTTATACCGTTACCAAACTTATGTTTATATAAATATACATCCAAACGTTAGACTCGAATTCTCCAATTGGAACTTTTTTTTTCCCGTTAGTTTAATGGGGTGATTTTCTCGGTACCTATATTTAGATCTCTTCCCTCGGTAACTTCGGTAAGGTGACGTCGATATTTCACTGTCAATTTCTCGGGAAATATTTCTTAGGTTGAAGTAAAAAAAACCTCGAAGTAGTTATATCGGGATACTTTTTTAAGGGGGACACACTCCGCCTAGCTCGCGGAGCGTGTTAAAAAGATAAAAAACTTGTTGCCATATTTTTCGCAATATATCTTTGATATTGGGGTTATATTAAGATCCGTGTTACTTGCCATGAAATTGATTGGATTTTTCTAGAAAAAAGTTACGAGGGAATGTGTAAGTCAACCTCTGTGGGGCTGTACAAACGTTTAAACCAAGAGTATATGAAAACCATACCTATAGTATCGTTTCTAGTGGAAACTGTGATTTTAAATGGTGCCGAAACCCGGGATCCAAAATTGTATTATTTCCTTTGAAAGTCGCACCAATTTTTTTTTTTAAACATTATCGGACGTTTTAAAAACATGTTTACCCAATACTGCCAATACCCAGACATCTAATTACGATAACGGGTACTTGATCTTGATAAAATTCCCACAAGGATCGGTTCGATGAGGCGTTTAGCTTGGCGCTATACATTGTGTATCCATTTTACCCATTCTATTGTTAACCGATAGAGGCAATAGGATTCGCGTTCATTTTGTGGCGTATAACCTTTGATGTCTACCGTCAGGCGTCTCTTTCTGATATAATACCATGGGGGAGGGGAGAGGTTATAAAAAAATCTCGTTCTTTGTTGCTTCTATTGTATCGTCGTGTATCGGAAAAGGGCGCCGTGCGTGGCGGGACCAAAAGCTATAGTTCTTCTCTTTCCATTCTCTTCGATAGCTAGTCGGAGGTGATCTAGTTATTCGGTTCCTTTTCGGAGATAGTTATTGTGACGGCAGCGGCCCGAGGGGTGATGGAATGAAGAGGGAATAAAATGATGGATCAGTAACAGTTGCGGCGTATACGCTTGCCTGTTGTCTGTCGCTTTCCACTAAGCCAGTCATCCTTTTCTTCTTCGCTTCCTCCCCCTTATCCCGTCAAAGTATATATCCTATGTACCCCTCTCTCTCCCCCCTTTCTGTACATTGGCTTCGTTTTCTGGCAGTTCATCGTCTATGTCCTATCGGTTCTTATATCCCACGGTGGCTTTACTCTCCTCTCTCTAAAGTTCTTGCCCACCCCTATGTCTTCCTCCTATTATACGTATATTCTCCGCGGTGAGACATCCTTCTTCTATTTGCGCTAGAGCTATTTACCAGCGCCTGTTTTTACGTAAAGATTCGCTGCCAAACCACCGATAAATCCATCCACCTTTTTTTTATTTTGTCGAATATATCTAGCTATAGGAGCGATTCTTTTTATAGAGGTATTTTTAAAGAGAGAAAGCTGCCAATGTCTAACTGTATAATGAGCTTCGACTTCGCCCGAGGGTTTATCAAACTCTTAATTGGTTGGGTGTTTACCAGAATTTACTAAAAGATTGAAGGTTAATCTCTTAATTAATTTGTTGGTTAGTTTTAATGGTTTAAAATTAGTTTTATAAGTGTTATAATTGTATTTATTGCAACATCTTATCTGAAAGTTGAAAATGGTACCTTAAGTTTTAACACGACCTTCTCATCACATAAGATTAAAAGTATAATCCATAGGTATTCGAAAAGGTCGTAAATTTTTCAATTTTCCTTCAAGTATCGATATCAAAGCTACATATAATGGTTATGAGTTTATTATTGTATAATAATACATGGTTCATTAGTATTTTACGTAACTTTCCAGAATATTATAATACTTCCTCACGCATCTCCCGGTTAAGACTCGCGTACATATATAGTAGAGGAATATTAGAATCCTTGCATCCCTTCTCTGATTCTCGCGAATGCAATTCCTTATATGGAAATGTGAGAATTCCACGCTTTAGAGTTTAGACATATCGAAAATATAAGAGGATGGGAAGGGAGAGAGAGAGAGAGCGAAAGAGAGTCGGAGAGAAAGAGAACGCTATAGAAACGCCGGAAAATAGACCTTAGATCACAATACGCCTTTATATAAGTTATTATAACGGGAGAAAGGGGGTTGTAGGCCCTGTTATATTACGTATATAGGAAGGATTTGCAGCCATAACTCCGATGTTTGCACGCAATAGTGAACATTAGAGTGTCGCGCGCGGTTTACGAGATAGAACGTTGGTCGGACACTCGTACGACTGAAGCGGGATCGAGCTCTTCAAAATAGCGGCTGGGATCCGAGTAAAAATCTCCCCAAAGCAATCAGTCACCAATTCGCCTTCCCTCCTATAGAATGAATCAGTTTATGTTTGCAGCGCGTACGTTGCGGTATTATCATCATTTTTCTAAGCATCAAATTCACAAGGAAACCTAAGATGCCTAAACTTTGTACTCGCTAAAAATCAAAACTGATTCGAACTAAGATTTCAATCAGTTTGAGATTGCAGCTCGTACAAAGGTAGTTGCATGGATTGATTTATTAAAGATAAATGGCATGTTTATACGGCTATATGCTGAAATTTCAAACTGATTAGGAAGGCGTATAACATCTCTCTACTCTCTCTTCTTCGTCTCAGGCTCCCAATCATAGTCAGTGTTATATTTCCACAGCACATCCAAAGCTAGATGTTTCTATAGAGTTGGTTGTGGTTTTAATATAAGGCCTAGTTTTGCGCGTATTGAATTCTCGTACTGGATTCGACTAACACGTTTTCAGTGTTATATTTCAGCACGCTAAAAGTTAACTCTGCATTTGTATGAGATCAAATGAAACTTACCTTTACACCCTCTGAAAATTCTGACGGAATATATATCTGTCTGGTGTGGTTATACGTGGAAGTAACAATCTGGATCAGAAGACCGAGAAATAGAGAAAATAAGAGGATAGGATGGGGTTGGGTTAGGTCCAAGCTTTATGCGGTCTACATGAGAATTTGTTGAGATAAATACGCGATAGTTTGCCATCGACTTGTGTTCTTCGTAAAATAGGGACTGAGCTCCCAAGTCTTTCTATCTGGGCCTAAAAGACTTTGGAGAGAGAAAAATATTCCAAAGATCCTTTTTTTCCTACCTTTTTTTTAACTCTCGGAGCCCAACCCCGCAAATGATTGGTGACTTTTTCGTTATTTTATTTTTTTCTATTCCAAAATCCAACCCAAAAAAACTGACAGTCTGATAAGATTGGTAGTTTATTTCGTACGTCACTAAAATTCTCTTATCCTTTGAATATTGTCCGGGAATTTCGTAGTCACGCAGTTTATTTGGCACATAATTTCGTCACCTAGTGAGGCTCCGATTTCAATATCCGCGTGTTAAAGATACTTAAAACTTATTTAGAATTCCCTCTATAAGAACTGTAGCTTCTCTTTCATATGTTTTGGCAAAGTGTTAGGAATTGAAAAAGTGAACCAAATCCGAATCTTCCTTTAAAAATGTAATTTGCATAATATAGACTAAAATTATTATATTTTAAACGAAAAATAATCTAAAATTATTTGGTAAAGAAAAAATAGGTTCTTTTTAAATTTAAACTAATATTTAAAATTGATTGATTCTAATTTTAAAAATAAGAAATGTTCGCGTAGTAAACATTCAGAAAGTGTTTCTGAATTGTACAAATAAAATGAGAACCTCTGACTTAATAAAGCCCCCGCGACAAATGTCGCGGAACACTCTTTAAATCGTTCTTGATTATTTTCACGTCTCTTATATTTTCTCCTGGATGCCAAAATCCGAATCTTTTCCGGTTTCTTGCACAATTTGGAGACATTTTATAAGTGTTTTTAATAGTCGAACAAGTCCTATTTTTAACAGTTTAGAATCTCTTGTTTTTCTTCTTCCCCGTCCCGTTATGATGTCCTCAAATATCTTCGTAAGCGACTTCTTATTTTTGACGCGTCATATTTTCCATCTCGCGTTTTATCATTGGGTCCGAATACAAGGGTTCTGTTTACTAGAAATACTCGAAAAATAGTAACTGTTACTTTTTCCTCCTCTTCGGATGAGACGTCACTCTTCTATATTGGAAGATGGTGCTTTTTTATTTTATTTTTTGTGGTTTTCTTTTTTCTTTCTTGTTTTTTTTTTCTTCTCTTCAGTATATAACGTTATATGGGACGCGTACTGATGAAAAGTATGGGATTGGAAGAGGCTGAGGGGAGATTCCGCCGGATTGGTATTTATACGCGCTCCTAGTGATTAATTGTTTTCATTCGAAAGTTAGTCGAACAAAAACTTGGCTCCCTAAAACCGTAGCGCTACCGAAGCTCCGAGCATATAAGATAGGGGGGATGTTCGATGGAGGTCATACGCTCCTATTTGTCTCTGTTCTTCGCTCTCATCGACGTCCAAAAAATTCTTTTACGCTATTTTGGCTTTAACCCTCGCTGACTCTAGTGTAGACTCTATACTATTTTCTCTCCATCGCGCACACTCTGTTCTCTACTCTAAAATGTTTAAAAATATATAGGTCTCTTTTATTATTGAGGCGAATTAGTTTTTTTTTGGGCACTATCTCCATTTTCACGCTCAAACACTTCCAAGCTTTTTTACACGTTTTTATATTTTTGATGTTCTAAGAAAAGATAGTTACCAGGGTGTTAATAATAATTGGGAAATATTTTTCGCATTGTGGGAAATTGTAAATTGTAATTTGGTTTTGGAGAAATATAGATTATCTCAAACATGATAAAGTTATCACGAATTCTTAGAAATTAATTATGCAGCGTGTAATATTTCCGTATATACTTTTTAATTTTAACTTTAATTGTAAATTAAGTAATAAATATCCCCATATATTTAATTTTAAAACAATATGACGTTATGAAAATATTATTTGCTCATTATGCAATTTAATTAGTCAAATATTTTAAAAGATTTTAAATTAGCGCGACCGCTTCAGTTGGTGTAATAATGCGTGAAATATTATTCTCACACGTATTTCATATATTCACAAAATTACTGGATAAAACCTTTATACAAATCGGGGTGGTTCTCAAAATTAAATAGAAACAAAGAAAAAAAGAAAAAAACGTTTTATTTCTGGTTAGTCGACTTGAAATATTTATAGTACGCTTCTCATTAGTAAGTTTGCTCGCTCGTTAATATTATATATAAAACGAAATAAGGCGGGAATCTGGCATAGGGGGGTCAGTCTAGTTATAGCTTTTGGGGCACACACACAACAAAATCGTAAAATGTCCTGGAAGGAGGATATTTTTCAATATGAGCGCGCGCGTGCGGCGTGAGTGACAAACAACCCGTCGACCCCAAACCAACTTCGTTAATTTAATTTGAATTTCGGGCGCGTCCTCCTTCTCTTGACTTTTCGCGGCCGACCGGGGTTATAGTCGAACCTATTGTCTCAATGTTTTAAATTTAGAAAATGCTTATAACCAACCCCTCAAATCTAGAATCCTTTAAAGGGTGTGTGAAAAACTCGATTGTTTTAATTACCCCCTTATACTTTCTCCGTTCGAACGGTTCTTAAAGTATTCGTAAAAGATATCTCTTGATTAGAAAAGGTCTTGTAGTAGAATCAAAATAAACACACCAATCTTAAATGTTGAATAATCTTAAGACACTGAACTGTAGATTACGAGCAACCAAAAAAAACTTTTATGAGATTAAATTAATTAATGTTTCATATCAAACTTCACTAAGAATAATTATCGAGTGTATTGTAAACCAGATTTTCATCATTACTTAAAGATTAGCTCAAATTATTAGTAATTATTAAAACCGGTTTTTAATTAACGCCTTTTATTAATTTCAAACTTAGCTACTATGTTTAAAATATATATTTTAATTAGAAATTCGTTACGTGTTTAAAAATTTTACGAACCAATAATTTTGTCGAGATATGTTCAAGGAATCGACCAAATATTTATTACTTTTCACACTCCCTTTAAGAGAGCGTATATATATGATTGTTATTATTCGGTTTGGCGTTTCGTTTAAACAAATGAGTTTGAATCAAGATTCGAATTCAACGGTATTATCTCCATCTCCAAGTATAAGCGTGTCACGGTGATAGAGGGTCAAGCAGGCTTCTTCGAGCTGAAACCTTTAGACAGATTTTTGGTATACGGCCGGTATAAAGAGGAGGCGTCGTCTGTTTTCCGATGCTCCCGACAATGAGGCAGAGCTCCTTTTCTATAATCATTGATCTTATTATGAAAGCAATCGCCCACGCGAGCAAAAGGGCCAAAAGCGCGTGGCGGCCCGACTATCCGCTTTTACGGTCAAACGATTTCGATGGGTGGGGACGCTACTCAAGCTAGCTGAGCTAGTAAAGTCTCTCTTGAATTATAATCGGCTAACAAATTTTACGCCTCTTTCTTTTAGTCCACCTTATTTATTTCGTTTCGGTAATGAACTCTATTCATCCTCTTCTCTTATTTCCTCTCCCCACCTTTTCCCCGAAGCTCGTTTGTGAACTTTATCAACACCCTCTAAATCTTTAGTGACTTGATCCCACGCTCACTACAGCGCGATATGAGCTCCTATAATTATATATTGGAATATTTATCACGAATTATTTTTAATTTTTGTATACCTATTTTGCTGGAATCGGTAGAGCAATTATCACGCATCTGCCCCGTAGAGAACACATTCTTAAATACACTATATATCCAGCCAATAAGAATCCATTTCGATGAGGTAATCTTACCCCGGGAATATATCGAGTCTGAAGATTCACGATCTAGCGTAGGCAGAGCGAGAGCGAGGAAAAAGTATCTCTCCTCTCTCCGCGTCCGCAGACACGAATTATTTGGAAGCGCGCCTGGATATTACTATTTTTTTGTTCCTGCGAATAGTCCAGGGGTTTTTGCGAAACGTTTTTTACCCCTTACATATAGGCCGTTTCTCCTCGGTGGCCCTGACCCAGAATTTTTGTTGATTTTATATATTTTTCCTATAGTTTAATTAATTATTAAAGCGTAGATCGTGTACCGCTGAATATTGTAGATATCTTTTATTTTAATATCAATTTTATAAGGCGCGTCAAAATTCCAAGAATTCTCACCGCGAATGGAGGAGTCTTAACTTTATCAATATGGGAAAAGTTGTGAGAATAATTCATTCCATAGGGATTCTTTATATTTTGAAGCACCTCTAAAACCCCCAAAGTATTATCTACCTTATACCTTTATAATACAATAACCCCTCACCGCGTACACTAGCAGCGCTAAAATAATTGTGATATTGTTCTAATGAGACACGACAAAAATCACACGAAACATACGTTACTTTTTCCATCCATAAACCCTAAATCACTTTTTCTAACATTTTTTCCGCTTCTTCACGAAAAATTTTGCTTGAAAAAAAAATTCCCCCTTTTATTTTAAAGAGGGAATATTTTCTAGGGCGTCTTGTATCCACCCTTTAATAGCACTGGGCTTCTCTCACTTTCTCCTCCAAACCCATGAACAATGTTGCTCTCGATGTATCGCCCCAAAATAATACGCCCAAAAATCTTTCCTTTTTTTTTGGTGGTTATTCAAAATGGGGCGCTATATGGTCGGGTATGGCTTTGATAGCATTTATACGTAGGATATATTCCCTCGCCTCCTTTTAGAAAAGGAAAGCAAAAAGAAAGAAATGTGGGGGGGGGGGGGTCCCCTTTTCCGATTCTAATGGAGTTTTTATGCAAGTGGACATTGGCGCTGAATTATACCGTCGTAACCAAGACGTGACCAGCCTTTAAAACCTAGAACGCGGCAAAGAAAACGTTCGTAGAGAGCCTGGGTGATATGTTTGCTCGCCACTAAATAAAAAGGGACCGGAACCTAGATCTCGCCCACCTTTTAATATTCGCGTCCAAGAAAGGAATGGCGATTTTTGTCAAAGGAAACATGAATTAGCACTAATAGTATTAATTTAAATTTTAATCAAAATTTTCCATGGTCAAAATGGTGATAAATTCATTTTTTTTTTTTTTTTTTTATTTAAAAGATAAAATCTAGTTTGACAAAGATCTAAATTATTTCAAGTAAAATATTTGAAAATAATATTGTTTCTAAGTTTCTTTTTAAAGGGAGGATGCAACCTAACAACAAGTGATTTTTTATCGATTCCTTATTGTTTAAATAGGCCTAATCCACTATTTAAAAATTTACAAACAAATATTAAACTAGAAATAAATTTAAAACTTACCCTGAAAATAGGCTTAGTGGGATTCATGGAGCTCCTGATTTCTTCGCGTGTAAGGTCTAGCGAGCAATCGCACGCGACGTAAGTCTCGTGGAGATCTCGCGTGAATGACGGGCCTTTGCTCATTGGTCGCTAGACCTTACACGGACGCGATTCAGGATCTCCATGAAACCCGCTAAGCCTATTTTCAGGGTAAGTTTTAAATTTATTTCTAGTTTAATATTTGTATTGTAAACTTTTTATCGGTGGATTAGGCCTATTTAAACAATAAGGTATCGATAAAAAATCACTTGTAATTAGGTTGCATTCTCCCTTTAAAGGGATGATCTTACTATTTTTTTCGAATGTCTATGGATATTTTTAGAGAAAATTAATGTGTCTACCCATTCTTAAATTTCCCGCCAAATAGTGAGGGATGGATAGATCAGAAACACAACGCTGTTTCCCCTTCTTGATGTGGAATCTTATAATACTGCAGTGTTAATGTTACTGGGAACTTATTTTCCATATATTTAAATTATCAAAATTTGCCAATAGGGATTTTACTAAAATTTATTCCTTTATACTTTACGGTCCCTTTAAACCCCCCTTTCACTTTCTCCGTATAGTCAACTTAATCTGCATAATATCATCGTTGAGCCGGTGTTTTCCTATCCAAAGCCTATGTGTATCTTGTACCTAGTGTCGATATTTTATAGGTATGTAAAGCTTTCTCGATTCGGTAATGATCCGATTCAAATCGTTTTTATTATATTCGTCGAAAATTTACATAATAGTCGATGGTGTTTTATCACCGTATCCTATACTAGACCATACCTCTTCCTGTACTAGTGACTGCGAGTTAAACCCCCTTATTTGTTTTTACATTATACTAAAGTTTTTTTCATCGTACATCATCACGAAATGCGTTTGTATTAAATCGATTGCGATATCATGAAATTAATAGTTTCTGTGTGTAAATTTTTACACGAATTTATATATACGTTAAATCGGGGCTCTTTATAGGGATTGTTTTAAAGGGAAAGTGAACCGTTGAAAATAGATTCGTATGAGTATTAGTAAACAAGTTAATAATATTAATATTATTATTTTGTCATAGTATTGAATAAATTATAAAAACATGGATAATTGTCCGTAAGATCGAATCCTATTAACAACGTGTCACCTATCTTAATAGATGAAGATATGAATAACAAAACCTGGTTTTCATAAGCATCCTCTAACGGCAAACAGTGGCAAAAGTTTTAACTAACAAAAACACCCACGTTTGCTTATTTGCTATTCACAGCAGAAACGCACGTGTTTTAGTTCCTACTTTTGCCACGTTTATGAACGCCAGATTTTGTTATTTTTCTTCATTTTTTAAGATGTGTTCTTTGTAAATAGTCTTTGTTCACCTCAAAACGGGATTTTGCAACTTGTTTGGCTTTCGCTCAGGGGACAAATCCCGTTATAATTTCCAGAAGACCGGAAATGATTCAAGCGTTGAAAGCAGACGAATTAATCACTTGGGGTGTAAATTTTTAACACCACACTTTTAGTTCCATCGTGGTCAATTTCAAATAAGGAGAATTTTCCTTGCGTGTTGATTTCAAGTAGTTTATTAAATCTGAGATCAATATACAATGTTCAAACTCATATGGTAAGAGCGTTAGTCGTTGTATACGAAATTCTGTCATCTTTCCTTTAAACAGTTTATCCACGCAATGAATCGCGGGCGTGTAAAGGATATTGAACGTCTATTGAGCGAAAGTACCACTTGTTGCTCGATCCGTTTTCAAGTAAAGATGACTGTATACTCGCTCTTAGTCTCTCTCTATACCTTTATCTTTGCTTTCACCGGTAATTGTTGCGTCCCTCCCTACTCGCTCTACTCTTGAGGCTTCAATATAGCCACGTATCTTCGTATCGACGTAATTTAAAGTATTAGAAAAAAAATTTTAAAGAAAAATAGTTGGAAAATTTGCGGGGAGTTAACGAGGGGAAAGCACGTCTTAGACCCACCTTTCTAAAAGTATACTTCCCTTGTGTGTAGATTTATATATTATATAATGTTTCGGCGCGAGCCAGCCAGCCAAGTTTTAGGTATATATGGAACCCATAGAATATTTACGAAAGAGAAATTGGTATAGAGAAATGGGAGGGTGGATTATGTTTTTTTTATTCTTTATCTTTAGTTCAGGCGGAGGAGAGTAAAACCCGGATGTACGCCTTTGGGCCACCACCCAAAATAGTTCGTTCTTTAATGTAGCTTTAGGTTTATCCCGCCTTTATACCCTACCCATCTTAAACATCTATTCTTAAAATCGAATTTCGTGTTATAATTCGTTTTTTTCGATTTTCTCAAATTGAGTTTATAAAATATAAGAAGCTGTCTTCAATTGTAGTTACTGACAACTCCCCATGAACAGTAACATATGTTATATTAAGGTTTGGTTTATTGAAAGTTTAAAATATTATATATTTTTTAAATCGATGCTTTTGGATGTATTTATGATTTAGAATTAATGATGTTTAAGTTAAATTGGAATTTTGGGTGCGTCTCGAATAGATCTCATGTTTGAGAGGGAAAATAAAACCCCTCAAACTCGATCTATAAATTAGGCCTACTTTATGATCGGTTAAGACTACCATCCAATCCCTATCATTTTCTCTTGTATTTTTCTCCTTTTAAATTCGACGAAGTCTGTTGAGGTTTTAAAGGGTTGGTTTCATATTTTAGTTAGGGTTAGAAATGTTTCTAAAATATATGTAGTTACCTCGCAATTATAATGTTAGTACTTTGAATTTAATAATCAGAGGCTTAGAGAGAGGTCTGTTTTGACCTAATTGAGATGGCAGCACTCGCGTAGGTATATATTACCTTATCTTTATAGTCAACAAATCGTAGAGATAACTTGTAGCCTAGCTTTGAGTTTACTGTCAACTCTAAATAGAATATACTATAAGATTTAATTTGCATTGTTTATACATATGTTATTACTGTTTAATTAAATTTAATCGCGCGGATATGTTCTTAATTATATCCAAAAAAGGCTTTTTGTACAATTTGAAGTCTTATTGGCTTATGTTTTATTGAAAATTAACCATTTGCCTGATTTTAGCAGCATCTAAATAAATTAAAAATAGAAGGAAAAAATTATAGAATCCACTCTCTCTTTAAATATAAGGTTTCTAAATGTTTAGCCAATTGGTAATAATTTAGATTAAAAGAAACCAAGAAGGGGTCCTTTGGAAAAAAGGTTTTCCTCTAGATTATAAAGAGGGGATTTAGTCTTGAGGTAGTATTATATCGGTGACTAAGGCACGTAACTCTTATTACCTAGCATTTAAACTATCCACCCCACCCCCTAATTTTTAAATCCCCTTCCAAACTTAACGATTAGAGAAAGAGGGAGAAGGGAAAGTTTGAGATAATAAAAGAAAAAATATTTAAAAGTTTCTAACGGGGTGAGGCGAATACTATTAAAATACATAAAGCCCGAGGGAGCAGACCATTTAGAAGTCAGATGTACAATTTGTTTATAACTCTTAGTCTCTTTCGCACTACCAAAGTTAAAGTGAATTCGGGTCTGAAATTAACTCATTCCACTTCATCTGACTGGAAGTTTAAACGAAAAGAAACCTTGACTCATCAATATCTCCAATGCTGATAATTAGATAAAAAATTAAAGAATTTAATTTTACGTGCCGATATTTTTGAATTGATATCGAACGCATACCCTAAAGATAATCAAACCAAATTTCAAATAATTGTTTTCCAAATTCCTGTACAATACTCAATTACTTTTTAGGTTAAAAATTAATCCGTTTTCCATTTTTACCCTCTCTTTAACTTATCGTTCCTTGTTCTTCTTCAAGGACAAAGTTAATTATTAGTTGAGAGCGATTTATAAGAGTTCTATTACTCTTTTATACGCTTGAATATTACGTATATACCTTTGATGGATTGTGATTTACTGATATGTAAATAATATCGGGAGGGGAAGATTTTATAGTTGTATTATATATATCTTTTTTTTTCTTATACAACTTTGTGAGTTCAAACTAGTAAAGATTCAGTCAAAGATTTCGGCAGGTAGAAAGCTATATATGGGCTTTCTTCTGGTCTCCTGGATCTCTGATCGTTAGAGATAGTTGGGAACTAGCTTTTTACAAGAGCTAAAACACTATAGTGATGGAGTATATTCTTGATCACGGAACGTAAGTCGTGCTCCACCTGTATTTATATCTAATATATATCTATATATGTATATTAAAATGAGGGCCCCTTAAGCCTATATTGCACTATCAGTATATGTACTCCGCCCTCAATACTCATTTCACGAGGAATCTTCGATTTCTCGTCCACTATTAATTTCTGGTATAATTTAGCCAGGGTAATCGTATTTTTATTAACGTATTTTCTGACTGGGATCAACCTGTTTCGAGTTTAGATATAGATATGCGTGAATATTTGTTCTAAAGCGGATATACACTATAACCGGGTGGAATCTTCGTGTCGATATTCGATGCTTTATTAGATAACGGTGCTGCGTATCTTGCTGGGATAAGGGGAGTTTAGCTTAACACGTAATGGTAATTTTAATGCTTGTTTAGAAACAATGGCAGTCTTGATATTATCTAAAATCCGAATAAGTTTGATTTTAATTTAACTTTGATATTTTTCGAGTTTCTATATTTGTTCAAGTGGAGTTTAACATAATAGCCTCGTTCATACTAGGCCTTGAAATCGATTTAAACCATTTCAAAACGTTTCGCTAGAGTCGTGAGAACGGGAAACCGTCTTTTTCTCGAATCGATTTGATTCGATTTCTCGAAACTGCTTCGGGAACGAGTTTCATACCGATTAGATTTCAACAACCGATAGATGAAGCTACGATAAATCGATTTATAAAGATAATGCGTGAACGCGTGACGCTTAAAACGATTCCTGACGATTTGAATATCGGTTTAATTTTACCGTTGAATATCAATGTTTCAAGTCTCTGAAAACCAAATAAATTTCGGACCATAGTGTGAAATGGTCCGAAATTTATTTGGTTTTCAGAGACTTGAAACATTGATATTCAATAGTCGAATGTAACTTACTTAAAGTTAATTTTAATTGATGACGAAATTAGATTTTATGTCTAAACAAACCAATAGTTCAGGCTTTCTTAAACTTATTCAATTTATAAATATTTTATTCTATAAAAACACACTACCGGTACTGTAACAGGATATGTAAATAATAGCGCATTGAACATCCTGTTTTACGAAGCAGAATATATTTATTACATTTATTTTTGCTGACCCTCTTATCATACGTACGATTTGGCAACAATTTGAACGCTTTTTATTGAACTTCGATAGACGATAACGTTTACAATTTTCTACGGTAATAAATAATAACGACGATAGGTCCGTATAGTTGATTGGATAGCAGTCATATAGCCAGCTCCGTCTCTTGTGTTTTATGGTCGAGTATCCAATTTATCTCATTCATACCGATACGTTCAATTGCCATATATGGGTAATAATAAGATGGATTAACGCCCGGGCTAAAGCTCCTCTTATATCCATCCCCCATCCTCCCCGCTTCAATTTCCCGAACAGGAAATGGCTCATCAAGAAAAAAAATCTATCGGGGCGCCAATTGAACCGACTGGAGGCGAGCTGTAAAAATTAATTATCCCTTAGACATTTCGGAATTCGTTTTTTTACTTGCCACAATAAAGATATTTTTAGGGAAAATTATTATTTGGTTGTAGTTGTAGTAGGAGTAGTAGTAGATTTAAGCCGCGTTCATACTAAGCCTTGCTGGAATCGATTTAAACCATTTCAAAACTTTTCGTTGTAGTCGTGTGAACCAGAAACTGTCTTTTATCGAATCGATTTGATTCGGTTTCTCGAAACTGCTTCGGGTACCAGTTTCCTACCGATTTGGTTTCAACAACCGATGGATGAAGCCGCGATAAATCGATTTATAATTTGTGAACACATGACGCTTAAAACGATTCCTGGCGATTTGAATATCAGTTTGATTTTACCGTTTCAAATTGATTAAGAAATGTTAGTGCGACCGTAGCTTTTGTTATATCAGTAGTAGAAAAATTAAATAAATTGTTTAACGACCACAAATGAAAGCTGAAAATTTCGGTGGAGTTAGTTTATTGACTTCTGTTCGACATTTTCTAATTTAACCCATTTCTAAACCAAATTTCAAGATTTTTTTCTCAATTAAAAGCTATTTCCTTTGGTTATTCTATGAGACATATTAAAATGAAAAGTAAAATCAACGTTAAGGCCCCTTTTAAATTAAAATTTGTTGGGCAAAATAACTTTTTCGTCATGAAACAAATTTCTATAGTTACGACGGAATCTTTATTGAAAACGGGGCTTTACGCGTATGCAAAAACAGCCTGGGGAATTTTTACAATTCTTGTGAATGAAATTCGCCAACTACGGTCAATTTGACTAGGCCCGAATTGAGTCGTGCTGCGAGTTTACTTTAAATGGTTTATAATAGAAGGTCATATATTGAGTTTAACCATCTTGTTTGTATTCTATTTTATCGTTCGCTATCGCCCATCGACAATACGGAATTAAGGCAAATCTAATATAAGAATGACTCTAATAGAGTTTAATTATAGTTGGGCGTACGTAAGGTTACAGTCAAGAGAGGGGGGGGGATTAAAAGAATACGGCATGGTTTTTTTACTATCTAGATATATAGATTCCGTCGCCTCTAATTTCCTTGTATCCGGTCTAGAGACCGTTTTAAATATGCAAGTTTTTTTCATTTTATTTTTTGCTTCTGTCTTTCTCTCTCTCACTTTCTTAACTAGTATATCCTTAATTGAGCATCATTCCCGAATTAGAAACGTACGTATAGTGTTGTTAATTGAAAAAATATCAGGATGCCCAGGATATAATCATCATTCTTCGTTAGATTCGTTAGAAAATCTTACATGCTCTTTTGACAAGTTATTATATTTGGTTTTCAATGCTATATAAAATTTTAAAATAATGTAATTATGTTTAATCGTTGATCGAATTTACAATTGATCTAAATTGACCTACACGCCAGGCAGATGTAAAAAGTTTTTATGCTATCAATCCGAGTTCTCTTTGGGTTAAAACTGAAACTAAAGATTGTAACCTTGAGGTTGATATTGACCTGGCGACTGGTAATTCTTTATTCTCCCCTCAGAGAGGAGGAGGGGTAAAGGAAATTTCATTTTTCGGCATATTTCTCCTACTCATGCTCTTCCCCCGCGTTGATCTGACACATATTCCTACTCCTGGAGACTATTTTCATATACTCTGGACATTCTAAGTGCCAGTTTAAAAAACAAGGCATATTATGATTGGTATGTGATTCTGAAAGTTTTGTCGTCAGAGGTTAGGGTGAAACCATGGAGTGAGAAAATCGGATTCTCTTCATTGTCACACGCAGTATGTCGTTTTATTAACTTGAAGGATGATTTACTTGTGTAATTACTAATATAATATGAAATATTACAATGGATAGATCCATGAGACACGATATCTTATTAACTAGACTAGAAAAGCTATATTTAACTATTATTTTCGTCAATTATTTTTGTTAGACATAAATAATAATTTCTAAATATTAATTCCTGTACTCGTATACTCCCTATATAGGATTGGTCCTTGAATGTTAATTATACTCTTAATTTTTAATATAATTTAAAATCTCACGGTATTCGCACCTCTCTTGTTTATATCGTTACGAATATATATTCGCGCTAATTAGCCAGGCGCCAACACACAAAGACAAAAAGTTTTTTTTTTTTTTTTTTTTTTTTTTTTTTTTTGCATTATGAACTTTATTATACAAATAGAAATAATAAAATAAATAATAAGAGAGTCAAAATTAAAAATAATTCTTATAATTTCGAGCTGTTCCACAACGTATGCGATGCGTGATGAATCAAGGCATCCGCGAAAAGCTTTGTATTTCTAATATTGTATATTTGCGTTTAACCTACGTATATATTTGAAAAATATAATCTTAAATATCTAATTGAAGTCCGGGGCTATTCACCTTTTTTTTTTTTAGTTTTTAATATAGTCTTCTTCAGGTGCGGCTACGGGCTGTCTATCTACTCAACATGCTTTTGTTGTTCACCAAACTAAGCCGAATAGAGTTTTAAACGATCTAGACAGGGATATAAATTGTTTAAGACTTTAAATTTATCTTCATTCGACATTGCACAATGAAATAATCTAATATGAGAGCGTTATTTTAGCCCGAATTCTTCGGTCTATCACCCGATAGTCGTGATTCCGATAAACACAAAAGAATTTCATTGTTATTTAGTTGTTTTGAGAATACTTCTATAGTTGTTGCGTAAACATAAAATTATCACGAACCACGCATGGATGAGAAATAAAATCCTGATAATGGTTTTTATATTTGAACAGAAGCCGATGAAACCCTCCTTTGAAGTCTATTACTCCCTGGTCTTGTCTACCCCTCTCTGTATGGGTTAGTTTCAAAAAGCGCGATTCGTACGCCTCCTAACGGTAGATATTTTCGGAGCGGGAGTTCGTCGAGCGAATATCTCTAGCAGCCTTGGAGTTCGTCCAAAAAACGTCGTCGTTTGTGGAGAGAGAATTTCCAATTTTCCGTAGACAGGGGGTATGAAGTAGGACCCCTCCGATCTCGTAAAATTGGGAATTTTACCCATACAGAGAGGAGCGCTATATGGAACATTAGAGTAGTAGACTTCAAAGGAATGTTTCATCTACTTCTGATTTGAAGGATAATGATTTAATACTCTGAAATAACTGATAAATAAATTAGAAGAATTTATAACCAAGAAAGATATAATAGCTTGTTTTAAGGCATGAAAGGGTTCGGTTTGGATGTATTTTAAATATTTTGTTTTGGGTCTAATATCAACAGTAATTATAGACTCGGGTCTAACTGATTGTTATATAATTCCAAAGGATAATTAAATCTATTACTGTACGCATTTTTACTTCTAAATCATTATCAAAAATCCATTGAAGTTCCTAATAACATGGGGATACAGCATTAGTCTTTGATAATGTTCCCACATACTTTAATTTAATTTCAGCATTAATTACCTGTGGTTATAGGTTATAGTAAGAAAACCTGAATTATACAATTTTCAAAGTAAAAAAATCTATGGGAATAATAAATTTATTATCGTAAATTTGTTCAAAAGCAGTTCTTGTTATGAGAAGAGCTTGGCCAGATTAATACGTCATATTAAACGTATCACAAAGAAAACAGTAGTAGCTCCAACTTCTATAGAAAAAGAGAAAAAGTTGGAAACTTTGAAATTATTCGCGCGCTTTGAGTAATCCGTTTTTCGTCAGATCCGGCTGTAAAAATAAACTTTTTAAATATTATTAATATCAAGATGCTGGTTACAGATTATAGAATTTTATCTTCATTCCCTCCATATTTAAAATAAGTACAAACATTAAATCTGATATTTCTTTCGTATATACTCCAAGTTTCGTCTCATTAATAATAATAATAATAACGAAACCGTAATAATAACGTTAGATACGCTACCGAATATTTGATAACTCTGGTCACGAAAATAAGATCCCCATCCCCTCTCCCCCTTCTTCTGATAGATGGCGATATTCCGCGATGGGCTTAACTTTTTGCCCGGGACGACCAAGAAAAAGAAAAACCCCCGCGTCGTAACATTCCAGAATCGTAGTTTTAATCCTTTCGTCGCTTAGGGGCTAACCCTTTTTTTCCCACACATTTTCTGGTAACGCTTGGCGCGGGTGTTGAAGAATGGGCTTAGATTTCTTATGTCCTCACACACTTTATTCTCGTATTTTTAATAATTTGACGAAACTACTTTCATTCCTTACGAGGTTTAATATCGAGTATTAATCCGCTATAGTTTTCCCTAGCTTGCAAACTTCGCTCGAACGAAACTTTACGAAGCATCCTCTCATTTTTGGTATTCGTCGCTATGACCCGTTCAATTCATTCGTGGAAACTTAAGTAATATCGCGCGTAGATGGTGAAGGAGAATATCCCCCATATCCGAGGTTTAATAAATCCATTACTTTTAGCTTCGTACGCGTTGTTTCTTATAACTCGAACGAATTATAGTCACCTCTCATTTTGTATTAATTCGTCGTTCAAGAATATCTTCTACTTTTCTTCCGGTGCCATCTTTTTTCGTTTATATACGACCACCCTGGACCCTATCTCCCTTTCTCTGGCGGGGGTAGGACCGAGTTAATCCCTTCGTATCTGTGTCCCCCGCGGTATCATCTAGCGAGGGTCGTATGGTGAAATGAAGCGTGTAGCTTTTCCCGTTCGGCCTTCATTGTCATCATCTTCTCCGCGTCCCGCTCTTGGTACTCCCGGTATATCCTACTAATGTTTGGAAGATGGGGGGAATGAGGGGAAGAGCAATTCCAAACACTCTTGATGCCGAATTCCTCAACAGCTACTTATTACACTAGTACTAGGAATCTTAGCCGTGATTAGCTGATTTTTTTTTATTATTTATTTTGCATGGTAGCTAGCTTAGCTTTTGCCCACTCTCTCTCTCTATCTCTCTTCTCCCACTCTGTCCGCCATCTAACTGAATTTTAAATAGTCATAAGATTGGTATTTGTCTATATATATTATATATATATGTGTATATTTCTAATGACCTCCCACCTCCCATTCGCATTCTTAAGCAATTCTCCATCTGAATATAATTTTGAGAACGATATCGCGCGCTCGTGTTTAATAACAACATATGGCCCATCTGGTTGTGGTTTTGCATATATGAAATATATAGATTAATGATTAATCGGCGTCAAATGTAACAATTATTCTATCAGAAAAAGAATTATGACGCTGTCGTGTTGATTGTAGATAAATACTGAACGTGTAGTATCCTCTTCAAAACTGAAACGAAATTATTCTCTGATGTCTTAAAGTTTCGCAAATTAAATAGTTATACGGTCACACTAGCATTTCTTAATTGGTTTGAAACGGTAAAATCAAACCGATATTCAAATCGCCAGGAGTCATTTTAAGCGTCTTGTGTACACGCAAAATCTTTATTAATCAATTTATTGTATAGCTTCATCTATCGTATGTTGAAACCGAATTAGGTTCCCGAAGCAGTTTCGAGAAAAGACTTCATATTCATATGACTCCAGCGAAACGTTTTGAAATGGTTTAAATCGATTCCTAGGCCTAATATGAATGCGACTTAAGTGTGCTCCAAAATGAAGTCGTAATATTTGAGAAATTATTTTAAACACCAAAATCTTTTCCAAATTAAAATTTCTCGACTCCATTTTTGGTTTGCGTTCTAATTTCGAAAACAAATGAAATTGAAGTTTCGCTTTTTAACTCCTTTATTTTTTCCATTTTAAGTCTAACCTTGGAAATACAACTAAAATATATTGTTTTATTCAAAAATGGGCGTTCTTTGTTACGCAGTCGAATAATTTTCAGGAATCCCCTCGTCATTCTTAGACTCGAAGATATTTTTTTTTGGTCAATAAGTTTAAATCATCAACCCCTCGGGCTAGTCTTAATATATTAGAATAAAGAAATACGGCAAATTTCTACCATTCTATCATGCAAGGAATAAAGGGGGTAGGTCGTTTTTATATAAGATTTCTTTTGCACTAGCGGTGTACTCCCCTCCAATATATCAGCTTGCCCTTGCCAGAAAAAAACCTATAATAATGGTTGACGTAGTACTTCTGATAACCAAGAACTTATACGTATGCGATATATAAACGAAGAAAACTTATTGCGTTCTGAAGTCGTATATACATTCAGAAATTCCAGTTTGTTGGTTTTTTATTATATACCGGTATATATATATATATATATATATATATATATATATATATATATATATATATATATATATATATATATATATATATATATATATATATATATATATATATATATATATATATTTTATTATTGGTATGCGCCTATTGCGGCATCACCGGGTCTTAAAAATGATGCCCAAGTTTAGGGGCGTTATTTTTAAACCCGTTACCATACTTAAAGTTTTAAGATTTTACTCTTTGAGAGGTTATGTTCTTGTATACTAAATTACTATATACAAAAGTCTATCACTTTTTAACGCCCCATAGCTTAATATTATCAGCGAAGGTCCTGGTAAATGTACAGGCAGATTCTGATTCTTGATACTCTAGCGGCCGCAGTCGGTGTAAATAGTCAAATCGGAAGCGCCACTCTACGGAGAAATTCCGCAGTTGGGTGTGGGGAGACAGCATAGTCAAGCGCGGCCCGCCTAAATTCAGTTCCTCTCTCTGAACTCAAAATATCGAGGAAGAGTCCAAATCACTCGAGGCAGACAGGGATGATGACTTTTTTTTGCCAGTTTAACTTTGCTGATAGTATTATGGGGACACTCAGACGTGGCGAAATAAAAGGGAAGTTTTTTTCAGAATACGTTAATTTCAAGGGTTTCAATTTTAGTGGTGCTCAACTTGTTTTTACTTCTCCGGTTTCTAACCATGGCGGGATAGTGGAATAAGATTTGCTTTTTTTTTCTTATTCTTTTTAGTTCGTATATTTTCTTTTGCTCGAAATGACAAGAAATCGATCAAAAAAATAAGTAGCGAAACCGACGCAATCGCTCCCGGCATATAAAATGCCTCATTTGAATAGAAACAAAGAATATATGGCCCTTTTCTTTCCTATCCCAGCCCCTCTATGTATATGAATGTATAGACTATGCGTAACATACACACAAATACAAGCCTTTGAGCCATTTTATCGTTAGAACATTGACTAAAAACATCTCTATGCCTTATATCTCTTCAAGGTGCCCTGGATAACTTTTTTGTATATATTTTTTAAACTAAAATATCAGTTTTACTTTATAAAGGTTGTGAATCGTTCAGAGTAGGTGAAAACATTTTGCCTACATTAACTACATTCATGGATCAAATACAACTGAAGAAACTATTTTTTAGACGAATTTTGGTCTGTCTTTTTCATTGTTTCATGAGTGTAGGTAGTGTAGGTCAAAGATTTTCACCAAATAATCCATGATGTTCCACTTCTGATTTAGAAAAGTCTTTTTCTCGGTGTTAAAGGTCAATTTGATGATTTTTTTTGTAATGATTGTGAAGGCACCTTTTTCTTTTAGTTTAATATATCGCTTGTGTAGCCTCTTATAGACTTTATCCCCGTTTTTGCTCAATCCCGCAGCAGGGTTAGGGGCTTCCGAGAAAGACATTTGCCCTTCTCATTCCCCTTGAAGGCCGCTTGCCCTCCGTACTCCCCGCCACGTTCTATTGCTAGAAACAAAAGAATGAATAACCTTTCCCCGGTTGTTTGCGACGAGCTCTATCCCGTAAGAGTGTGTAGAAGAAGTATAAAGGAAATGGGGCGCCCTTCTAGTATCGATCATAGCGGAAAACCGCGAAACAGTAATCGAAGTTTTAGGAAAGTGGCGCAGTAATTTTTCATTTTCTCTTTTCCAGGGATATTTTGACTCGGCTTCGGGTAAACTATATACCCATAGACTGATTTTTATACGTTATAGACTGTATGGAAGGATTTCTGTTTCCCTGGAACGTTTTACGCTTCCTATTTTTTAGGGGATTTCATGGTTATTGTGAGGTTGCGTAAAGTATTGAGGACTGACTCATAGCAAAGGGAAGAGCTCCATGGACCCCTCGAAGCTCTCTTGATTTGGCGTTGCTGACGTGAGTGGCAAAAAGAAACCATTGCCCTGGTTATGACCCGGTTTGGCCAAAGGAAAATAAGTCAAACCACCTCTATACTGCCCCTTCTAATAGGATGGGGTCGTGGGCTGTGACTCGCACTCACTAAAGCCTGACAAATAATTCTTACTAAAAATTTGTATTAATATTACGAGATGTTTCGAGCCGAGTCCCATCTTCAGTCGTTCGTTAGTGTTTCTTTAAACAATTAGTATTAAGTTTAAAATTATTCCACCCGAAAAAACAAAAACCCCTATTTTTTTTCTGCATGTTCTCTAATTATTTAATCAATGATTTATTCAGTTCTCGTTTCTCAAAATCCTGTATTTCGATCGTGTTTCTTAAACTTTATAGTTTAGAAATTCGAAACAAAGTTTTAAAATCAAATAAGCAAAATATCTGTTTATATCTACCTTCCTGAAGATTCGTAGACAAAACCTTGGAGGGTCTTTTTTAAAACGAAATGATATCTATGTCTAGATTCAAGGTAGACATCAGCAGACGGTTTTGAGAAATTCAGGGTAAAAAAAAATGTTGAAGAATGGTTTCGCTTTCATCCGCGCGTATCGTTTATTATCTTTATCGAAAGTTGCGGGGTCCACGAATGCGAGTACTTCTTGAAAGTTTACGAATAAACGAATGCCATCATCCCCTTCCTTGGCGATTTTTAGGGCTATTTGTTACGGTATAACATGGCAGATTTACATGAATAGGAAATTTCTAGTTATAAGACGAACAGCATCGAGAATTCGAGAAGGCGAAATCGTTTTCCCGCTCGTTGTTTCTTTCTCTTCCGTTTTTTCCTCGCATGCACGCGCCAAAGATCATTTTTCACGTAAAGCTCACTCGAAGCTTTATTAAAGGTAAAAATTCCCTGTACATTTTTTTTTGCATCGCCGACATAAACTCGGTATTCCAAGCCCCCCTCGTTCAAAAAATATAAATTGTCTTCTCTGATGCCACTTATATCTTTTCGAGAAGTTGATAAAGAATTCACAAGGGCTTCCCGGCCCGCACTGATGGCTTATCGCTTTATATTCGCGTTTATTAGCGCGCTTGCCGGGGGTGAACATTCAAACAAAAGCCAAAAGCTTAAATATATACAAATACTTCAAAACATCGCTGCCAGTTTTGCGAAAGCTGCGTGGCCATATTTCCTATATTTTACCATTTTTTAGAGTTTTTAATAGAGTTGGCGCTTAAACCTACAAATGAACTAAATCGTAATAATTTGAGTTCCCCATTGAGATGATTTTGGGGTCCCTTTCGTTTATTTCCTTGGCCCTTTTTTGAGCCCCCTTGAAATTTATACGAAGGCCATAGCCTACTCAGCCTAACCGCTTGGCGCTATGGAAAAAAGTGTGATTGTAATCTTCTCGCTCGTTTGAGAATTGGTTGTTGCTCGTTAGCTTGTGAACTCATTATGTAATTGAGTTCAGTCTCTGCAAGTATATTTTCATGAGGAGCTGGCGACTTCTCTAGCGCGTATAGTACATGATTTTTAGTATAAGTACATACAGCAGTTTCATTTATAAACACTTTTATTTCTTGTACCCGTTTTGGCCCCACGCTTTCCCATCATTATAAAGTGTATTTAGTTCACCCAAGTTCGAAAGCGTGTACTCTTTACGTAAATAGCTTTAACGGTCAATTGACCAAATACGATTAATTATTGAAGATCTCAATATTTTTAATTGTTTTTCCTCTCTACATTTACACGAAATTGTATCACGCGATCCTTATATTTCAAGATTAGAAAGAACAAAGAAAGCGAGCTAAGAGTCCGCGTTTTTAAACGACAATCTCTTTTGCTCGTAACGTAGCTTCTATAACGGTCAATTCTTGTACTGATATGAAAACTGTTCTTCCAATATTATTATGGATTAGGAAAAAATAATGTTTTGGCGGGCGGCGAATCGGGCGCACGCTATTGGCGCGTTTATTCAAAACTAATATAATGATTCCTTCCGTCTTCCGCTCTCTTTAATCAGTAGGTGTCTTCAGTGTATACGCTATTATTTGGTTACTGATAAAAAAAACCAATGTTAATTCGATATATTATATATAGTTTAAATAAGAAATTGTGTCGGTTATAGATTGTGTCATCCATATCCTACTCCTTATTGATTTTGTTTAACAAACTTGAAAGAATGATTGGGAATGAAGAAAGTAATAAATATACACTCCTTTACTTATAGAAATATTGTTTAATTATTAACTCAGAAACACTCGAGACTTTTCTTAAAATAAATATGAAATTATTAATATAGATTTTCAGATATTTCTAATAGCGCCTGAGTAATCAGATTCTCTAATTCTTCTTCGATATATTTACTGTTCAGGGGTCGCAGTTGGCGAAACTATTTTATCCCCTATGTGGTATAACATTATGTATAAATACGCCTAGTTTCCGCTATAGTTTACAAACTGAAGTTCTTTAAGATAAAATCGATCCTTAATATTGTTTTTCTATATTAATAATTTTCTTTTTAGTTTAATTAGAAAAAAGGGTTAAATATTTTTTCATTTGTGATTGTGTTATTTTTGTTATTAATAATATCTATTTTTTGTTCTCTTTATAGGTAAGTCGTATTTGTTTTTCGTATGGTAATTTGTGGATACTTTGTGGAAGTTGTATTCCCTTCTCTGTTTTACTGATTGAGGTAAAGTTCATTTGCCACGATTTTATTTTTTCCGCGAGTGATAATGTTTTAATTTGCTGTTTAAAATTGATTAAGGTGCGTTCAGACTCTACCTAGTTAACCAAAATTGATCGACGGACTGATAAAAATATCAAATCCATTTTCTTTTACATAAATATCGAACACTCTGAACGCACCTTTCTACTATTATTAGCTTTTTCGTTTTTGCTTAGAAAATGCTTGAGTGAAAAGAAAAAAATAAGCGTTAAAACTATAATAGTAGGGCGGTCTTTCGGGCAGTCGACGCCAAGGAAATTATTAAGCGTGATTCCTTTTTCCTGATTACGTTATATTAAGCGAATTAATTAAATTTCTTTGGTAATTTCTGAAGTTTAATATCGTATATACGAGTGGTTTCGAGCCATATAGCACGTATAGACCATTTGCGATATATTCTCAGTTGCCTTGTTAAATTTCCACGCATTGATGCTCGCGCGTTTAACCAAAACAGTTCGATAATACGTACCGAACTTAGTCTTTAATTGCTTCCACTCTGTTGAGAAACTTTTCTACCCTAAGCCTAACGACCTGGTTAATTTAGGCGTTTTGTGGTTACCGAGAAAAATGGCAAATCAATATTTATGACTTTTAAAAAACCCTTTGAATAAATTTAAGTAAACCAATATTTATATGCGGGTGATTTAGTAACGGTTATTATTAACTAAACTTCTCGTTACGTCACTAGAGAAACGTTCACATTATCACCGTTACTTCTAGTTTGTTAGTCTGTGTCGTCTGCTGCTAAATGTAATGAAACTTCGAATATCTTTTTAAATTTAGAATTGAATTAGATAAACAAATTTAAATATAGAGAAGTTTTAGGGCGCGACTTTCTATGGCATACCCTATATTTGAATGATATCTTATTTTTTGCCATCCCTAATTAAACTGGGAGATTTATAGTAGATCCACGTATAAACAGACCCCAAAGTTACGCTTCCATCTCCATTGAAGGTCAATTAAAACATGCTAATAAACCCATTCTTGTTTGATAGTTAATTAGCATTTAATTCTTTGTCAATGAAAAATTATTTTAATTGTTATTTAAATAATTCATAAGCTTAGAAATACCTCAAGATGATACACCTGGGTTAAATGCGTCATTGATAAGACTATTTAGTTAGATCACAAATATGATTGATTGAAAAATTGCGTGTTGAAGTTAATGAAGGATTAAAATTGGTTAAGAATATCCTCTTTTATTCAAGTTCGATGACTTTGGAAAGTTTTTGATGGGCTGATTACTCCTGGAAAACGCTGTACAAGCCTCTAGCTAGCTCGAGGGTGCCAAAAAACCCATACACTTAAGCTGAAATCCAAAATCTATAGGAATTTATTATTGAAATCCCAAAATCAGCTTTCAAACAATGGCAAGTGTTCGACACCTTTTCTCTAGCTTTTATCTGTAGTGTACTCAAGTATTTAAGCGATTACATTGAGTATTGTTAAGTATTTTGTACTACTAAAAGTATGTAATTAGTTAACGTAATCGCGTAATCGGTGTACAGATTACGCGGAAGTGGTTAGACAACTCTTAAAATTTAATAATCATTTTTAAATTACATTTGCGAAAACATCTTCAGTGTGAATGTGTCTTAGATAATGAGCTTTACTATAGAGGTGTACACCTTAATTTTGTCAGTGGCGAAAAATATAGTTGATTAATGGCAAAATACGATTATGCCACCACCAAAAATC
Organism: Odiellus spinosus; assembly: GCA_963920705.1. NCBI lineage: Eukaryota > Metazoa > Arthropoda > Arachnida > Opiliones > Phalangiidae > Odiellus > Odiellus spinosus. The sequence goes on along the minus strand of OY987228.1, from coordinate 17,573,598 downwards.
GTTTTAAAAATCTCCGTGTGCTAATAACTTTAATAGAAATATTTTGGTAAAATGGGTTGGGAAAAATATTTTAAAACTTTTTTTTAAAAAAAAAAGTCGAAACATTTTTCACTCGGAATCACTCCCCGAAAGTCATTTTCAGTATATAGGGAGTTGACGCATCAATTTTTTGGTTTCCAAAAAAACCTTTACATTTCTCGAAAATCCTATTTTAAACGATGATGTCACATTATAAATTTCTTAATTAACTGGTAGAATGCGTTTACAAACATCCCCCCACAAAAAAACTTCTATTTGCCATCATTGGAAATACATTATCAGGATATACTGAAGCGTTAAGCCTCGTTTTCGATCAAGAATGTTTTGGCGAAGAATCGAGCTAAAATAACTTGGTATTCTAGTAACCCAATTTTCCTTTGCATTAATTTGTTTTAGGACTATTAACAATTGACACTTATCTATGTAAAGATGAATATTAAAATCTGGCGATCACAAGCGTCCTCTAACGGCAAAAATTTGCAAAAGTAGTAAATAACAAAACTTGCGCGTATGCCTATACTCTATTCGTACGTTTTAATTTTCAAAAACATTAACTCACATGTAGTTAACTGTTTCTGAACTTAACTCCTTCATACACATGCGTTTCTTCCTTCCATAAAATTAGGTGTCCATTGTTAAAACTCCTAGATTTATTTTAGTAAATATTAAACGTGTACGTAAATAAATTCATGGTGAAATTTAATTCAACCCTATCCCCGACATAGTTGCGTATCATTCTCCCTTTAACTTCTAAGTTACAAGTTTGATTTGTAATTAAGGAATTGCGTTTTTTTTTTTATTTTTCAAACTTTGAAAACAATTCATTTGGGATAGGTTGCTATTTCTTAAGAAACAACCTCTAGTCAGCCATCCAAGCAGCCTCAATCCCTTCCATCCCCCTTTTATCTTCTGTTCCTCCATCATTCTCCGGTATAGAGGTTGTACTTGCATTTTAAAATTTTATATCACGCTCTTCGTTTACCTCGATTTTTTTTGACAAGATCCCATTGAAACGATGGCGTCTATGGGTGCGCCTCGTCTATCTGTCCCTTGCCTATTAAAGCGAAAATGCTTATTTCCCCCCTCCACACCACCATCGCGTACTCTCGCTTAATTCAATCCCCCTGGTGGCTCGTTTTCGAACGATTTGTGCGATATGCCTTCTCATTTCATCCGCCCAAAATTTCTTTTTCCAAAACAAAAAAAAACCCGATTTCCTCGCGCGCGCGGGCCAAAATTTTTCTAAATAGGTCCCCATCACGAAATAATTTCACGGAATGGTCGCTAGGAGGAGTTTTCTTTTTTGGAATTGGAAATTACGGGTCTACCTCCGGTTTGATCCCTTATTTTTCGGTCTATACCAGCTTCCTCCCTCCTTCGAATTTTCCCACTGATTAAAGACGAAATTATTCGCTGCGGAATTCAACCGACCGTTTTAAACTGTCTCGCTCGTTTCGTTACCTGTTATTTTTTTCTTAGAACTTCTTACTTCTTCGCGTAAGCCCACCTCGTTTGATATTTTTCTTAGGGTGTTTTCTTTTAATCCCTTGAATAGATTTTTTTCCCCCTTTTTTTTTACGCTGAATATGGAAGAGAGGAAATATTCGTCTCCGTTTTATTTATTATTATAAGTTTTAATAATTCGAAGGTAATAACTGAGATCGTTCAACTTTGACTTTTAAGATGCGTTTTATTCAATCACGTTTTTTAGGTAATTTTTTTTACATCATTACAAACGTACAAAAACTAGCTATTAAACTTTTGTGCATTGAGTAATGCGAATAGAGATTTATTCTCGTATGTAGTACAGAATTATTGAGTATTTGAATTTATTAGCAATTGCGTTGGTTTATTTCTACCAAAATTGTAAAAAAATACTCTTTAAACTATAGTTTAAATTTCATAAATCGATACAGTTTATTCAGAAATAGATGAACCGAAATTATCAACGAGAGCTTAGATTGGGAAATGCATTTTATTTGGAGTGAATGGGGAGGGTAAGCACTGGGGGAATGGGCTTCCTCGGCCTCAATGAAATACCGAGGAGGATCTTGGGAAACTGATCGCCCCACGTAGCGACGGCTGCAAACCAAGCCAGGTGGCGCATTCAACGTTTCTCGGCTAGGCGAAATTCCGCGGGGGTGGGGGCTACAACTGTCGTCTAAGAGAGGGGAAACGGAGAACTTGCCTGTGGCGTTAGAGGAATAGCTCGTTGATAATTTCGGTTCATCTATTTCTGGTTTATTAAATGAACTGTTTCTTTTAAACACTCAGTAGCAGTCTTGTAAATGATCTTAATATTAGTGTAAGTTAGTCACCATGTTTTAAGGAATATAAGTTAGAATTAAGATATTTGTTTTTGTTGTTGGTCAAGTTTTTTTCCGGGGTTCTGACATACTTACAAAACTTTTTTTAAATTTCGGATAAGTGGTAATTAAAAGAAATGAAATTGAGATAAATGGGAGCATACCTTTACGACATTTACATATACTTTAGATAATTCGTGTGTCCATGTCGGAAGAAAACTCAGCGTAACTTAAAGCTCAATCATTCCCATCAACTCTCTTTATTTTCTTCTTCTGCCAGACAAATTCCAGCCTAGTTAAAGCACACCCTAGATAATTCGATTGCCCGCTGGCAGATAACCCCTAGGATAACTCGTTTGTCAGGATTTCGGTCACAAGACACTATGCATGAAGACAGATTTTCATTTTAAATCGATTATTTAAACCTTCTGTCGGGATTTTTATTTTATTTCTTTTTTTTTTCTTTTTCCCCAATGATATTTCCTTTCAATCTTTTGACAGCGTTATTCGCGCGTTTCTCTTTTGGAAATAGTGTCGGGGATTGACTATCTTTTCGTTTATAAATATGGTATCACGCAATTGGGTGTTACCTACGATAACTTTCCCTTTCACTCTTGGTTTTTATTCCGTAGTCTTTTAGACAGAATCTGAAGGAAATAATAGAAGAAGTGAGACACCTAGGACACCTATCTTAATAGTAAAAGATGAATAACAAAACCTGGGGTTCATTAGCGTCCTCTAACGGCAGAACTAACAAATTATTGTGTGTGACTGCTATGAATGGAGAATAGGCAGACTCGACACTTTGTTAGTTACTTTTTCCACTGGTTGCCATTAGTGGACGCTTATGAAAGCCAGATTTAGATATTCGTGTAAATGTTCCTTGGAGACACTAACATAGGCAATTGTAAGTCTTAAACCAACCTATGAAAAGGCGAGAAAATTATCTCTATATGCTACAATTTAATCCGAATTACCGTCCATTTATTAAATTTCGCCTGTTGATGATTTTTTTTTTTTTTTTTTTTTCTAATTTGTCATACGCGTTCCTACATCTTAATTTGAACTGTTGGAGATAGTTTATTATCTCTCGGGACGTTTCTAATTAATTTATAAACTAGTTTTTCGCACTTAACCAGGAACACAAACCAGTACAGTAAGAAAGCCAACAATATAGGGAAGCTGATAAAACAATATTATATACTGCATATATTCTTTCTCATTTTACATCTTTTTTGACTGCGTGTCTATGTTATTTACCAAGAAACATGTAAACGAAAAAAGCCTCATTATATATCGAGCTAAGCGTTTATTACTTTCTAACTTAGCGTTTTTATGCGTAATATAAACGTATAAGTTTAAAGGGATACTATTTCATATTTCTAATCGATTTTTTTACTTTTAAACTAAATCAAAACTCATGAACTGGATTCCTTAAAGTTAGGCTGTCACAGATTTTAATAAACTCTTGGAGTTTGAGTAGTATTCTCGGAAAGATCGTTAAAAAACTATTAAAAAGTATATTAATGTGTCATAAACAAAATTACCGCGACACTAAAAATACATCTCTATTTTCGAAATTTTCAAATTTAAAATTTCCCGCAATAATATACGTCATCACTATGATCGCGTGGCTATTGTATAGCCTACAATTGATTCTAGCGCGTTCTGATACACGTGATAAGGTCGGTTTCGCGCGGTATTTCTCGTAAAAGTACTTAATCGTACTTAATCATACTTAATCGTACGAAAATTATCTTTAATTACTACGTCATATATCGGTAAAAAAAATTGCCTATATCTTTTTGACTTTTTTATGTTAAAGTTCGCTTCAAACATGGGGTATAAAATTTTGTAGATGGCATTATAGTATGATATATCTAAAAATATAATCCATATGCATTCGAAAAAAGGTGACAACTTCTAGAGTATCGTATCCCTTTAAAATTAAATAAACTCAGCTGCGACTCTTATTATTTTGTTTACTTCGCGTCTCCATACCAAATTGAAATTGAATTACTCCTTTTTTTCTACAATTTTATTATTAAATGTAGAACCTAATTCGGACGAGTTAAAGACGCAAAAAACGTGCTGTACCCTTTCACAGTTCGCGAGTATTTAATTTAAATAAGAAAAAAATAAAAATAAAAAATGAGTATAAAAGGCGCTGACCAGTTCCTTAAGATCCCCACTCCCTTCAATTTCTTAGTATAATCTTATTTATATAGGAAATTCAACCCAAATCTCGCTTTCAAAAGTGGTTTTTCGTGAGTTAAGGCCCCTGACTTAAAAAATTAATTTTTCCTCAAAGTTGAATTTATTTTTTGTCACAGTTATATTATGTATGCAGTGAAATGAGTGAGACTTGAAACAGCTAGTCGGTGGCGGTGTAATTTTAATTTTTATCCCTCGCTTAGTTCCACCCTTCTATTTTTTTTTTTTTTTTTTTTTTTCTTTCAACACTCGCCTTTCGTGTATACCCTCGTAGTATAATCAATAGAATAACCACTAATTAAAATAAAGATGAGCGTTCGACCGTATCCTCTCGATTTTAAAACTTTTTTTATTTCATTAAAGGGATACTAGACTCTGGAAAGTTATTTAAACTGTTCCAACATGTCTTTAAAACCTTATCAAACTCGCCAAAGGCTGCGTAATAACTCTGGGTTAATTATTAGAGTTACAAAATATGGCTCGAACTTTCTGATTTTTTTCAAAGGAATCATTTGCTGATGCCATCCTCTTCGGACCAGGCGTAATTAGCCTTAAATCCCTCCCAAAAATAGCTTTGGAATCTTAAAACTAGCCCAATGTCTACCCTGAAACCCTTCGTTTAATTCTTCCACAAGAAATTATTGATATTAAAGCTAATGAACGTTGAAATACGTTTCGTTTAACTGTGCAAATATACACCATTTTATTTTCCCACGAGGCTTGTACTTTAATATTTCTGTATATCAATTTTGACTCGTTGTGTTCAAGTTGAGGAAGCTTCTGGCAAACGGTAGATGGCGGGTTAGACTAGTTTTTCCCTCGCTTATATAGAGTCGAGCCATCCAGCCAGCTTGACACGCTTCAACAACTTCATTTCCTCACCTAATTACCCATTCTGGGTTTTTCTTTATTTTTTGCGCCCGGGAGTGAGATTCTCCCCCTCTTTCTCTCTCTTTTTCCCTCAGTGTGTGTTGGTAGAACTACTATACTAGTAGGTCTAGTAGTCAGGCTGAACCGAACCAACGAACAGTGTTCAAACCTCCCCTCTTTTCCCCCTTCTTTCAGTCTTAGGTCTTCTAATTCTCTTTTTACCTAATCAACGACCACAGGTGAAAATACGTGTCTGAAAACCGACGTTTTAATAAATGAAATAACCGCTCGGCGAACGCGCGCGAACCTATGTTATAACTCCTTACTATTTTTCTCCTAATAGTCTTCCCAGCTCTTCCCTAGTTTTTGACCTTTTTTTTTATTTTAACACCCCACCTTCGACTAACCACCAACTTTATTCCAACGTTCAGGTAGCAGAAAACTTGGTCAAGCGTTAATTTTTCTCCTAACGCTACCGAAATTGAAATCAGTGATGTTTTCTTAGCAAGCACCGAAAAGAGAACTTTTTACGTACTATAACGTTTCAGTTGGGTTTTTCGGAACTATTTTAACACCCTTTGCTGTTAAACATTGTATATTAATACGCCGTAGCTTTTACCAGTTTGTAAACGAGTCTTGAACTAAAGTGTAGCTTTGTATCCATTTGCTTTCTTACGGGGAAATCCACCAGGTTTAGGTCCTCCAGGTTGATATAATTTTACTCGGGACCCAACCTTGGCGACATCTTAACTATAAATTTTTTTAAAAACCTTAAGACTTATTGCAACGCGTTTATGATAAATTATGGCTCAACATCGAGGACGTTGCTATATTACGGTCAGTTGAAAGTTTTTGAAACAATGAGAAGAAACTCGCGGAAGACTATTTCAAATCTAAGTTCTCGTTCGTTCAAATAACTCGAACGCGACAGTTAATACATAGACCGTCCGTTTACTCTTTGTTCCATCTATCCTATCATCCTTCTAGAGACGTTTTGCGTAATATCCGAAGAAAGCAGATGTTGCAGGAGTGACAAGGGTCCTTTTTTTTTTCGGCAGCTTCTTGCTTTATCCAAGCGTGAGGGGAGGCTAGCTAAGGGGGAAAATATCTCGGTATATTACAATGGAGAAAAATGATAGCTAGCTAGAAAAACTGTTCTGTAGCAGAGACAAGGCGTGTGGGAGAAAACTTTAAGAACGCTTTTATGAACACACGACTTGGGTGTTCGGAAATATACAAATGGTTGTCTTTCTTTTTTTCTTCATCTTCTTCTTTCGTGTTTTATATACGTTATGTAATTGAGTTGCCCTTCCGAGCGCGGACTTTTAACATTTGGCTTCCCTAAATATTACGTATTTCAACCCCCCTTTCGTCAGTTTTTTTCTTCTTGTACGCGAATAGGTCTTCACCCTGGCCTGTGTTGTCTTCTTTATACTATAAAATATGATGATGTACTGTTAATACGCTTAATTATAGTAACATCCAACCCTTAAGAATCTGGTCTGACAAGAATTTTCATATAATAAATTTTCTTCCTGGTATTACAGGGTGCTTTAAGTATTATATGTATATAGCTACTAATATGGGCGTTGATTTCTTTTCAATATTTGAAAATAATTTATTTCGAACTAATTTTTTTAATTGGCGGTATATTAGAAAATAATATAGGAAAAAAAAACTAAGTAATTCGGCGCTTTTGTAATACGCGGCCCTAAGGTATTTTCCACCGATTTACTCGACCTCGGGGTAATTCGGGTAACGTACAATAGATTTTATTTTCCCAATTCGTAAAGTGAAGGTGACATCCTGTATTTTTTATATATTTAATTATTGTTTCCTCGTAAAGTTAAGTTAGTGAAAGGCAATTTGATTAACTGTATGACAAAGAAAAATATCTGACCTGAATTAGATGTCCTGACACGAAAAAATCAGCATTTTTTAAGTTATTAATTAAGGTGTCGCCTTCCCTTTAAAGCCGCACCGAAACGAGCATTTTAATATCCCTGCATAGGTACTAGAAAATATCGTGTTAAACCAGAAATGGAACGCGCGTTTTTCCTTCCATCACCGAAAGTAGGCGGGGTGCGAGTTTGGGAAATAATGATCTAGGCAATTAAAAGTGAGATTTTTTTTTAATTTTTTCGATCGCGCGGCGATGATTTGTATCGAACCCTAGAAAATTACCGAGAAAGAAAATTAATAATAAAGACTTTTCGGTGGTGCTGGAAAAAGAGTCGAGAGCCGTTCTTAAAAATAATGAACTTAAGGTTCGGGGGAGACCCTTGAGAACCGGTTGGTCCAAGTACCGGCTATATGTTCGTAAGAGAGAGAGAGAGAGAGAGAAACTATAAAATGATTTTTCTACCGAGATAATTAATTTTTGAAGGCAAAAATGCTTGATTATATTCCGATAGCTATTAATCAGGGGGCGAGGGGCTATAAGGTCTCATCAATTTTCTTCCTACCCTTAGCTCTCTATTTCTCCGTACCACTCTGCCACCAGACTCGGAGCCCTATAGCTCTTAGATGGGCGTCGGAATGAGGTCATCGACTTAACGTTTACCACCCGCGCACCCTCTTAAGGGCGATAGATCCCTTCTTAAAAGCTTCGATACTGCTATTACCCCGAGAAGAGGTCGCGAAGTAAAATACTATGTAGCTTGGTAAAAGCTATCGTTGCTGGCTAAGACTTTGAGGCATAGGAGTCAAACGGCAGCCGAGCTGATTTATCCAATCTTCCTAACTCTCCCTCGTCAACCCCATCGAGGCCAATCGTGTTTGCGGAGGCAAAGAAGCGTACGATTGACCGATGGTCCTGTCGTAGCTGTCCATCGTTTATTTTTTTTCCTCCCGTATACTATGTTTTGTCGCGATTCTTTTTTTCCTTCCTGACCCCTTCGGTGGAAGTGTCACTGAGCGGTTTCCGTCAGATTTTTCTTCTTTGTCCGCGCCATGTCTTAGATAGAGGAATTGGATAACCGTTTAGGTGAACCGCGCGGACCCAATCCTCGAGATATTATACAAAATGTCGCCTCTCGATCTCTAGGGGCACCAAAATAAATACGCTCCTTGAAGAAGCGAACTGTCGAAGCGAAGAGACATTTCGAAGGGTGCCGCGGCGAAAAACCGAAATAAGCCTTGACGTTTCTTCTTTTCCGACTTCATACCGTCTCTCTCTTTCTGTCTCTTTCTACATCCAAACCCCCTCTTATAGAAATACATTTTTTTTCCTTCCTTCTGATGGTGCAGGAGGGGAACTCTTGGCGTTAGGGAATATAAAAATATGGAAAAGGGAATCAAACGGTTTTTTCTTTTTTAAACCTCGCGATATAACGTAGATTTTTCTGGGTGTTATGGTCAGGGATGAAGTGATAGTGGAAATGTAAAATTGGTGTAAGATATGCATAATTTCATCATAAGGCGAATAACTTTTTTATCAGTTTATAGTGATGATTAATTTATGACTACATCTTCTAAATTAAAATCTAAAATGGAAATTATTTCTTAATAATGGAATAAATTTCAAAGTGAGATTATTGTAATTTTATTTTTATTTTTTTTTCAATGAAGGTAAAACCTAATTTTTGTTTGATAATGAGTTACGAAATTCAAATAGTTGAATAATTTATATGATCTATAATGCAGATCATAAAAACAAATCCTTTTTATAAATATGGTAGCCTTTGTTAATTTTTAGTTCAAATTCAAAAGATTTTAAAGAAAAATTAGAAAATCGTTTTTGAGGGTTATTATTATTAATATTTGAGGGTTATAATTTAGCTTGCCCATCTTGTTTTTAACTTCCTTCGTTTTCTGTCTGTCTGTCTGTCTGTAGAACGGTTGGTGGCACCCCCACGTTGTTCAATGCGTCAATGTCGGTAAAGTCCTAGTGTGACGTCTATAAAGAAAAATGAAATCTCTTACGCGGTTACGTATAACGTTGGCGCCCCTGCGCCACACGACCTGCCATTTTTAACTTCCCTCTTGCCCCCTATCTCTCTCCCGCTCCCTCTTTCTCAGTCTTCTTCTTCTTCTTCTTCTTCCGGAATAGAAAATGATATAAAAAAGAAGGGACTCCTTTAAAAGAAAGGAAAAGTCTTATGAATAATTTAATTTTTAGATAAATGTATTTTTTTATATATTAAACTTATTATTTACCATGGTTAGATATAATAGAATTAAAGCTTTTTTCGAAGAAAACGACATGGTATTCTATTCACGACGTAATAAAAAATTTTCTTTAAATAAGTTTACTTTAAATATACAATGTCGTTTTTTTTAACAAAACTTAATATTAAATATGATGCACCTCAATCTAAAATTTAACCTGAACCAATATCACAGAAAACACGCCTTGGAAATGAAAATGCCGTATTCTGAAAGGTCGTGATTAAATTTATCGTTACTAGCAGAAGTAGATGAAACCCTCCTTTGAAGTCTACTACTCTAATGTTCGATATAGCGTTCCTCTCTGTATGGGTAAAATTCCCAATTTTACGAGATCGGAGGGATCCTACTTCATACCCCCTGTCTACGTAAAATTGGAAATTCTCTCTCTCCGCAAACGACGACGTTTTTTTGACGAACTCCAAGGCTGTTAGAGAATAATAGAGATATTCGCTCGACGAACTCCCGCTCCGAAAATATCTACCGTTAGGAGGCGTACGAATCGCGCTTTTTGAAAATAACCCATACAGAGAGGGGTAGACAAGACCAGAGAGTAATAGACTTCAAAGGAGGGTTTCATCGGCTTCTGTTACTGAATGAATTTAAAATTTTGAAATAATCTAAAATTTATTTCAATTCGAAGAATAGGACAAACTGGATTATTTATTGATAATAGGTTTTGAAACTAATAAATACCAAAAAATATTAGTTATCGAAAGATAGAGCATTATTGGCATTAATTTGGCTTATTTATGCGAACCTTAATTAATTATTGGTATATCTAAAAATGAAAATTGTTACGAGACTTTTCCTTTAACGAATCCAAGAGAAAAAAATCTGGAATAGATCGAAGGTCCCAGTTTTAAAAAGAAGGCGATGGAAATATGATGGGATATATCAGAACCCTTCATATACCGCTACCGCCTCCGCCAATTGAAACTACGGGGAGGAGGGGAGAGAAATTTCTTGAAGATTTTCTTACCCTCTTACTCCAAACTCCTTTCTCCTCGCACTCCTTCGAGTCTCTTCCTTATGGGAGAATCCAACAGGTGGATATAGAATCACGAAGCAACAATTTAGTGGATCGATATCGAATCGTATTATATATATATTGGGATTCTGTCCGCGGAAATAAACGGGGCTTTTGTTGTTGAAGGCTGATCATTCACTTCCCGATTTAATGGACCGTTATATTGTTGTTGACTGTAATTGATTGAGGATAAGTGATTGGATTTATCTAGTTAAGCTCGCGGTTAATCTAATCGGTGTATTGGGGATAAGATCCTTGATTGGTTGGATAGTGGTTAACGATTTATTGAGTTATTACGGTTCTTAGCAAACATCAGATTTCGATTATAGCTTTATACAAAGTGATTAATTCGATTTAATCTATATGTTTGATTAACTCTCTTAGCGCAAAGCCTTGAAACCTTTTGTCTAGAGTCTAGTTTCCACTAGCGGGCCGAAATGGCGTGTTTAACTAATTTAAAGCAAAATACGGGAATGAATAAAGTTTATACACTGGATCCTGTATGTAGAATGTTCAGAATCAAGAGAGATTGGCTCATGCGCAGTAGAGTTTATTTCATCTGTTACAAATCTTGCCCAAGAAAGTGAATACAATGACTTTTTAAGAGGTGTGTTGCAAAATTAGAAAAAACTGAAGTTTAACACTTGTAAAGTCATTGCAAATTCCGCTAGTATAACAAAACGAAGTGCGTGCTTCTAAAAGGAGTTTTTCTAGAATGAGCGTACTGTTTTAATTTTTTTCTTAGCCCCTGTAGAAGTGTTCTAACGGCCATGCACTAGTGTCCGCAGAGAAGACTAACTTACGGGGGTTATTTGCTCTTTTATATACCGTAATTAATATTGTAATTAAGCACCACTATTAGCAATTTAATTCAAATTTATATTAAAGTTCCCAATTATAAATATCCGAGTATTGTAATTAGAATTTAATCGAAGTAAGGTACGACAAATTAAATCAGTTTAATCAAACTTAATCAAAAATGAATGCGAACTATAAGTCAATTATTTAGGGTTAGAGTATATAGATTAAAATATTTAAATCGAGTGTAAAATAGCTCGTTATAAAAGTTTCCTTCGTGGCTTTAATGATAAGTCCTATATATGCTTTCATATCAATGAAAAAAATTGCAATTTCAAAGAAAATACCCTTTTTTTTTATCTCATTCTACTTCGTATAGATATCCTTTCGCAAATGATTTTTTTTTTTTTTTTTTTTTTTTTTTTTTTTTCTTCCAACAGCGTGTTTTATCATTTTCCTTTCATATTTTTTCGAGGATAGAACCCGCAACCATATCGTAATATAAAGAAAGGGGGATAAAAAGAAGGCTATTTGTAGCTATATATTCTTACATATATTTAGGCCGAGCTGCAGGGTGAAGACGCGTGCCTTTTAAATATTATTTTCAGTGCGCGGGCGAATCGTCCAAGTCATTATTTCGCCCGACAAAATCTGCATTTTCCTTTCGTATTTTTTTATTATATATATATATATATATATATATATATATTTTCCTTGAATAATAATAAAAAAATAATACAAGAGGGAGATAGGAGGACATCGCTCGGGACACACACATATCTCGGTTTCGCCCGGTCGAATCCACGCGATAGTCCGCGTTCGACTTGCCAAGAATTAACAAAGTTATCTTAAGATTCGGGGTAAAATTTCAAGACCATTTTCAGTATCATTCCCCAGTGATACGTATTAACAAGGATAGTTCGAACAGAGTTGTTGTTAGAATTTGTCAAAGTTTACAATGAAATGAAAGCTACAATGCTTCCATCTTTATTCGAAAACGCTGTTATAGAAATCAGTGTAACGTTTCAAACACTGAAAACTGGGAAGTGCTCTTTACAATGTGGCCCTTTAGAAATAGATGGCCCTTGATATTCCGTTGCGTCTTTTCGACGTAAATTATCCGCGCTTAAAACTCATTGGAATCCAAAATCACGTAATCGCAATTGGGTTTGCGCGCTCCGGCAATATTATATCTTAAGGAATGATATAGAAATGTTGTCTCTCTCTCTCTCTCTCTCATCTTCTCAAAACTATATACATATAGTCCTTCAAAACTGTTTGATACGATTGAGGTAACGCCAACAAAACTAACGTATACTTGATTTTCAAATATCCCTGTACCATCTTGATTTTTCTGGTTCCCCCTAACATCTTCCAATTACTTGAAATAATTGGTATAAAAGTTAAATCTATTTCACCTTGTTTCGGGAGCACGTACAAAGTTTACTAAACCCGTTATCTCAAATAAGATTTATGTAATTAGATATAATAGAATCCTAGCTTTGAGTCTGCTGTCAAAAAGAGATGAAATTGACTATAAGTTTCTGCATTAACTATTTTACTCCCCCCCCCCTTTTTAAACCCCCTCAAGACATCCTCTTTCGTTAATGCGGCGTATTATCCGGTATTACCCTCCTCTTCCCTCCCCCCAGTCTTTCCTTTTGACCCTATATCCACCCTCTCTCTATCTGTCAAGGTAGTGAAAAGCAAACCTCTATTATTAAACTCTAGACCAAGCTAGATGAGTTCCGAAATGTCCCCATTGCCTGCGTCTCTTTCCTATAATATCTATTTCATCATGAATAGTTTGCAAAATATAGAAAGCTGAGGCGAATTTATATTTAATGATAAAACTAATACGAGTAAAAAGAAGTTTTTGTAAACTGATATACTTTTCATATATTTTTTATAATAAGTTCCATTCTTCATAGATATATGTATTTTTTTTTCTCATTCAATATATCTATCTCTATATCATATGCGGGACCTTTCCTTTATATATAATTGAAGATTTTCTATACCTTATTATATTTATATATATATATAACTAAAAATTTCACCGTTGAGGTCGTTATTTTTCTAAAAAAGAAAAAATAAGTGTACTTAGAAATATATATCTTATTTTATAGTGAAATAGACAATTCACAGAGACAATTTTAATATTAGTTTTGGTATTCATAGTATAGGGTAGTAAATTTTGTGATAATTTACAATCGGATAGATTTGTTAATAATTCGTAAATTTTGGTTAGATGAATTTATTTCAGAACAATCTGAATTTAGTTCTTGTTAATTCAATAGATTTAAGTAAATTTTGGTATGCTTTACAGTCATACGTATATTTATTAAAAAAGAAAAACTTATCCATACACGAACATAAGTTTCATTTAAATTTATATTTCGAAAACATATGAACAATAAGTTTTTTTAATTTATTATTATATCCGAACTAGTTTTTAATTTATTATCTAGATAGCAATTTTGTTCAAGGACAGTTTGCGACATTGTATTACGCAAAAACCTTTATTACTTTTGTATTGAACAAATTTTAAAAATTCGATACGCCCCAAATTAGATTAAATTTTAATTTTAAACTATAGATTGTAATGGTACTAGAGGACCACCCACGATAAATCTAGTGGACCATAATTTTTACTTCATTAGTTTTGATAGTTTTTTTCCCCGAAAGTAGATTAAAATCAGCCATAAAATTTAATAAATTGCATTTTGAAATATTTTATTTTTTTTCTTCTTCAATATTCCATTAATAAAACTATTACCGTATATTGCCATTCAAGTATTTTATACTAAACTATATAATAAATGTATTGGTAAGCTTATAGCTTTGTACGTAGGTAAAACTTAAATTGAATCGGACTGTTAAAACCTTTCAAAGTGATGGTTGATTTTTTTTCTTCTTCTTCTTCTTCTTCTTCTTCTTCGTAGAAATACCGCGAGTTCATTATGGTTGGGTTTAAGTTCATTTTCGATATTACATTATTCTTTATGTAGTTCCAGGATATTGGTTATGGCTCGCGTAAAGGTTTTAAAGAACCATTTTCTTTCTTTCGCATTAGCGTTTAACGATATTCGAATCATTATGTAAAACTTAACGTTAAAAGGGATTGGAAAGTGGATGGTATTTACTTTGAACTTTTTTTTTTCTTTACTCCTCCTCGGTTGTTAACGAAAGCGCATCTTTTAATGCTCGTGATTATGTTATGTTTAAAAGGAAAAGAATTGTTCTCGTGGCTCGGTTTGCTGTCGCCGGGCGCGATTTTTAATAATATACAGGGTGTGTTTCCTTCCAATTTGTGTTGTAGACTAGATATAGGTTCGATTTATTCAATAAAAACTAGTTTCTACATTTATTTATACTTAACTTTAAGTTTTTAGAATATTTCGCATTGCTTTTTTAATATTTTTTTCTATTTTATGAGTTAATTTGTGATTTTTGCCCAATTTTTGCAATTTGTTTTTTGTTGATAAATTTCCGAAGGTTTTGGTTCTTACTGTTTAATTTTGGTTTGCGTGTTAAGACTCTGAAAGCTTTGATGCAAAGTCGTATAGAAACTTAATTATTCAACGGAATTCGACGAAACTCCAAAATTTACATATTGCATTGTAAATAAGCGCGTTTATCCTAAATTCATATAAGTCCAAACATGATATAGACTTGAGGTAATTAAATTTACATTAAATATTTTGATATTTCAGTATGTTTTGAAGCATTTTTAAAATTAACGTAACGTTTTATGGCCTCGAAATTTTACTATTTTTAGTTAATTTTAAAATTAAATGTACACTTTTTGCTAAATTGGGAACTGCGTGGTTCGTATGGGATCAGTATATCCTAAAATTAGACCTTTCAGATTACTCTGAAACACCCTGTACGAAGCTATGTATCTCATAAAGGTGAAATTCTCCCTTCAGCCCTCTCGTATAGCCTGTGCTGATATAGGCGTGCGCTGCGGGTAGAATACGTTTTATAGACAGGGTAGGTCTTCTACACGATATTAATGGTATCCAACAATACAATCGTGATGTTGTACAGCGCGTTTGTACTCTTCTCTTCAAATGATACTGAAATTTGGCCCCCCCTAGCCCTCTCTCTCTCTTTCTCGTATCTCGTTCTTAGTACAGTCTAACGTATGTCTTTGCACCACGAATCCCCTCCCTCCTTATGTAGCCTTTAATATCCTCACGACTACCAATGTTTTTTAAAAGCACATAGAGAGAGAGAGTGAGTGGGAGATACGGTTTGGGGGCTATCGTTTATTACAGTCGAGATGAAGTTATAATAGGAGAGACACTCTTAACCCTCACCCCCCACCCTATCAAAGGAGTAATGAAGTAATTTAAATTAAACATCACCAACCTTTTTTCTCTTCCTTTAATTGTCAATTCAGTTAAATAATAATGTCGTATACGTATTAGAAAACTTTAGAAATTTATTTTTTTAAAGAGGGTTGACGTTTCCTGTAGTGAATCAGCTGCGCAATAAGAATAAAACTGTCAATGTAGAATATAAACTTTTTAGACTGATTGAGAGTTTTGAGAAATTGAACAGTTACTTTCGCTTGACAAAATTAGTTATATTCAAGGTTTCTTCTTTCGTTCTTAGTTAGTTCCGAGTCTCAGTATACGTGGATAAGATTGAAAATGGCTTTTAAGGGAAAATAAATTGATTTCGGGCTTTGCGATTAAAATACTATGGATGGCGTTGAATTTAAAACTTTTAGATAATCGCCTAACCAGCATTTCTCTTCAGCCAATGGAAAATCTCAATACTGATGACGTTCGCTCGGTTTAAAAAAATAATTATTATGGCTGCATCTAGGCGGTTATTTAACCTCTCTCTAGGCATGAGGGATAAGAGGATTATATACAATTTTGATATATTTTACATAGCAACCTATAGCCTCTTCATTATCACTTTAATTGTTACTCTTCTTTCTCCCAAATGTTGTATAGCTTCGTATACTGTCTTTAGAATGTTATGTAATTCTAAAAATATCTTCATCCCATAGAGATTCCCATATATATCCGAGTTTAAATAAAGAATTTTTGTAAGATGATTTTTTTCAAAGTCTAAAAAAGGGGTTTGGCTGCATATTTCTCGCATTTTTATCTTTTTTCTCCCGCAAAGTAACAAACCGTACTTTTAATATAAACGTTGGAATTTTAGTCGCCACTAATACACACTCATTCTTAGACACCCCCCCCCCCTTTTTTTATATATATATATATAAAATTTTAAGTTCAACCGGAATTTTCTCTGTACCAAATTAAACTTAAGTCATATATTATTAACAGTATCGTAGTATATACATTAACAGAACTAATTCCGAGTGGCGTTTTGATTTGCCAGTTTCTCATTCTTATAAGATTTAGTGCGAACAAAGGCATGATGATTCAATTTCTAAAAACCTTATATTGTTTCCAACCATTTTACCTGACCTTTTCCAACCAAAATTGCCCAATCTTAATTTTGTCTTTATTTCACACATTGGATATATTGTCCTCCCCACTCTTTTTGAACCTGGGTTTGCCAAACTTTTGACTTTTTCCTCTCTTTATGTGTACAAATCTTTGTTCTATAAACCCGAAACCTTCAACTAAAATTTAATTCCAGGCTTCTTAAAATACCTTAGAATTCCCTGACTTTCATGATTTCTTAAAATACCTTAAAGGAATGGTTCACCCATAAAGTTTTTTTGCCTCTAAGGGTCAATAGCACTCTTGGCAACAGAAATTTATAACTCAAAATTAATTTTTAATAATAATAATAATTTTATAGTTAAAAATAAATTTAGTATGGACCTGGCCCTTTTACCCCTAATTCTAAACTTCTCTGTCGTGCTTGGCCAGGCTAGCAATCTGATAGGCCAATAGAAATAACTTATAAACCAATGAAATGAGACTCCGAGGGGAGAGAGTCTGAGACAGTAAAGTCTAGAATCCTTCGTTTTTTAATCGGTGTTGTTTTAAAGAAAGTTCAAAATGCCAAGTTGTATTATAAAAGAATGCAAAAATTTTAGTTCTCGGTTTGGACTAAGTTTTTATACGGTTCCTGATCATTTAAAGTACCCCGAACTCGCGTCAAAATGGCTAAAATATGCTAATGAAACAGTGAAAGCCGCGTATTATACTAAGCCTTTGCCTACGAAGAAGTTGGATTACAGAGTTTGTCAGGTGCAATTTTCTTTCATCTGGTCTATGTCAATTAAATTTTCGATACCGTCATTATTATTCCGCTCTTCCTGTAGTCTATCTCTAATTAAAAGTTCTTCTTCCGTGTACGCTGGTTCAACTTCAAACGGATCTATTCGCGGCATGACGATACTCTCCGAGAGTCCGAATCGCCGACGGAGTTAGGCATAGGCTACGGGTTACCGGGGTTAGATGCTCCTTCAGTCGGCGTCCCGTTCGTTAGACTGGCGAGCACTGCCGTTATAACCTGTCGTCGATTTAACGTTCAAGCGCGTAGTAGTCAACTTTACCATTGAGTAAAAGCTGAGCCAAGTTACTTTGGCCAATCAGATTATTGCCGAAATAAAAACCTTGAAGTGACGTATCGAATGCGCTCTTGCTTTACAGGAAAGCTTCATACGGGCGCCTATGTGCCCTCAATGTAATTTGTTTTAATTGTTTTTTTAAAAATATACTTAATTTAAAATTTTTTTAACACTTGAAAAATTGGTTTTGAGTTTAACTAAAGGGTTTGCAGCAAAAATATTTTAACACCGCACCATTCCTTTAAAATTACCTGACTTTTTAAAATATTTTAAAATTGCCTTATACTTCTGGGTTAATTTTAGAATTCCCTGACCTTTTTTTCAACGCTATAGTCGCCTACTTTTTGTTTCTTATCGCGAAATGGCGCGCTATATATGATGCAAAAATATTTACATTTATAAATATGAACTGTCCGTGCGTATGGTTGTAAAGTTTTTGAAGATTAGGGTATTTTCCCATCGGTTTTTAACGCTTTGATATGCCTTTTTTTTACATTAGCTCGGGCGGTTCTCGGGTCACACACACATACCGACTATAAATGGTTTTTTCTTCTTATATAAGGATAGGTATATAGTGAATAGTATATTATAAAGCGTGTGCTCTATTGAATGGATTTCATGGCCTCGCCGAGTTAATTTCTCCTCTTCGGAAATTGAACGTATTTGACCGTCAAAACGGTCTCCGTCGGTTATTATCTTCTCGGCTATTTCACGGAGTTTGAAAATCCGGCTCGCCCTTCTTCTTTTCCATCTTTATGAGTCCCGTCACACACCCAAAACCTTTTTTTTCTGACAAATGAAATGATTCTGCTAGATTATCGTTTTCAAACATTATTAAGGAATTACTAGCGCCTGTTTTTGGGAACTTTATATTTCATTTATAAGGAATATAGGGGTAATTTCAAGAATATCGAGGTTGTCCCATAAAATCCCCTGTTGTGTTGCAAATATTTGACTTCCTAATTTACGAATTTTTAACCCCATTTGATAACTCGTCCATAAAACATTTTTTTTGTTTCGTGTTTGTTTTAATTAAGCATACCCAAATGACTTTAACTCTCATTTCGCTATCCAGCAATTGTTTTAACTGAGAAACTGGTTGTAAAATGCAAAGCAATTATAAAATTTAAACGCCATCGAATGAGGACGCCAGAGAAACTGCTTTTGTTTATTAGGAGATTTAAGGGAAACGTGAATGGGGTGAGGAAAAAAGCTAAAGGAAACCCCACACCTCGTGAGGAGAGAGTATTTTTCGAAATTTTGGGTATTATAGTTTTACTACTATCGAGTTAAAATGATTGGTCTGCGTTTCTGCCTAACAGGACATTAACTGCCCCAGACCCCATTCAAATTTCTCTATTAAGAGGTTTTAATTTAATTATGGCAATAGATACAAAATTTTAGAAAACAAATATCGAATTTCTTAGATGAAATGAAACTAATAGATTAAATGGTGGTGTGTGTCGGTCCTAACCATATCTTTTCGTTCTCTCTCTCTCTCTCTCTCTCTCTCTCTCTCTCTCTCTCTTATTTCCAACTCTCTCGTCCTCCCACGTTCGATTTGAACTTTGGCAGTTTAGCGTTCGCCGCTCCTTCGATAATTTGATTTTGTACGGTGCCCGTTTCTTAGCCCAGCGCGTAATAGCTGACCTCCTTCCCTCCCCCATACTTCTCTCTTCCTCTTTTTCCATTTTCAAAGCCAGTAATGAAAAACGAAAAAGAAAAAAAAGAAAAAATCGAATAAATCCCTCTTCTTGGTAATGTACAATAATTTGATAGACGTTAGAATTGTTTCAAATCAAACCCGGGGAGAATAAAATGAATTTCACGCTGCGAATTTCCACCGATATCCCCCTTATTTCGGAACTGAGATATTTTCAGTTTTTTAAAGTCAAGTTTTAGCGTATGTAAATGTAGTTTGATTTGTATGAAACCTAGCTAGCTAATTTACATCTACTTACCAAAACAGCTAAGTAGAAAGGACACGTCTAATTGGTGGACTTATGCCAACTAAACAGAAAATAACAATGTTTTAAAAACCTTTTACAGGGTTCATACAAACCTAGAAATATCAGGGAATTTGAATTTTGACAAAAATAGGTGGGAAATATCACAATAATCTATGGAAGTGTGAATCTATTCTTAGTGTCGTATTTGATAGTGTTTTTAATACGCTTTTCGTGCTTAAACGGTGTCATATTCATCCCATACGATAGCGCATCCAATCAGATTACGCGAACTAGCTCTGCTTGTATTAAAAGTTAAAGCGAAATCGCTTTATCGATCGCGAGAACTAATTGAATATGGCGCCGTTCAGTCAAATAGAAACAACGAAGTATATTAAATATCAAACATTAAGAACAAAAGTAAAATAGCTTGAATAAGAATACTGTAGAATTACAACAATTTTTAATTTTAATTATAACATTATTCAAATTTAAATATTAATTTCGTTAAATCAAAATTTTGCGCGTAACGACCAATCGTGCTACAGAATATAAGCAAGATCATTAAGGCCCTGCTGAGTCATTCAATCTGTAAGCTGTCTATCATAGTGCCGGTCGCTAAACACCCCCTTTTTCAGTTTAATCGTGATGATTTCTGTCGTGGAAAGCATTGATAGCTTCGTAGGAAAATAATCTCTCTTCTCACTTCCCTCACGAGTTAATTCGCTCGAAGCCTTTGCTTTTTTAAGCGCTCGATCGCGAGTGAGGGTTGAAAGATGTTTTCGGGGTCAAATGGTCAAAGGGGTCGTCGAGTGAAAGAACGCTTAATTGACGTCGAACGAGTGATCCGCCGAACCCCGTCGCCGAAAAAAAAAAAGAATCTGAAAAGAGAAGCCAAAGAGGGAAGCGGCGGATCGTTGGGCGCATCCTTTTGCACTTTAAGCTTAGTCTTCGCTTTGCTTTGCAGCGCTGGTCTGGACGCGCGGGGGCCGATCCCCCTAATGGTGCCGCAATCGAGATGGATTCCATAGACAGATTATTCTAGCTCTTCTCTCCTCTCTCTTCCTCTCGCTCTTCTCCATCCTATTTCCACGCGAACCCTCAAGTCCCCTATTTCCTAATAGCTCGATGCTATTGGGAGAGTATAGCCCGTATCCTTTTAACTCTGGTCTCGTATAGTTTCGCGCCGCTTTGCCCTTTTCCTTTAAATCTAGTCCTCGTTCGTGTCATCACTAAGATGGTCCCGCGTTTTTCGGCAAACTGAGAAAACCATTAAAAACATCGAGAAAGCTCGTGAAGGGTTTTAGCAAAACTTTAAACCTTAAAATAAAAATAAAAAGAAAAAGAAAAAGTAAAATCTTTCGAGTCTAGAAATCGTTCTTCGATGGTTTGATGTTTTTTTCCCGTTTCTACGTCTCTCCTCTTCCTTCTCGCGGTGGTATACTGTCGTGTCTTTCCTTAAAAAGCCGGAGGGCGCCAAATCGTGCCGTAAAACGATGAGGAGAGAAAATACCCCCTATACTTTTTTCGTTGTTCTTCTTCTTCTTGAAAGATTTTGTAGGGAAAAAACAGACGGTAAATGGGCTTAAAAGATCTTGAATTTGGACTTTCTAACTTGAGAATTTTTTTACCCAAGTCCTTCCTACTTTCTTGGTACTATATATAGCGATCGATAGGCGTTCGAGGCTTCTTTCGCTCGACTTATAAATGTATTGCGGGAAAGGAAACTCACCACCCTCTTTGGGTTTCAACTTGAAAGGTTTCGATATATATAACCAGTGAACCAGTGTTTTGAGCCTCGTTTAATTCTTGTTGTGTTTTTCGCGTACTACTTTAACAAATCGTATTTGTACCACGTACGTGTTCTGTTCGTATAACATCTGCAATGCTTCGACCACGTGATTACATTAGTATAGATTGCTAAAGTTTTTGGGTTTTCACCCTAAACGTTGCTGTTTTTCCCCAAAAACAACTTGTCAAACTTGCTAGGGCATTAGAATTTTGAAATATTCTTAAAGAGAGAATAGTATTTTTGTCAATTTTAACATGGAAACGATATTTTAAAAGATGCGAGGTAGTTTTAGTTTTGTTTTCGAAAAATGGCAGTCTTAGAAATAGCTTTTTTTATCTGAGTAATTACTCTGTTTCGGAGCTATTTCTATCCCTTTTAACGTCGCAATCGGGTATAAGGAGAGTCGCGGTACTCCTTAGATGGGGGAGAAAAAAAGTTAAAAGTTGCTCCTTTATACTTAAGAATTTGGGCCGATATCAAACTATTTTTTTCGTGCCGTCTTAACAGAAGTTTTTCCCTTTCCTTTCCTCCCCGTTATTTTTTATTGTCGTTTTTTTCGGATTTGGTGAAGAAATCGCGAATAGCCTCTAGCTCGAAGAGTATTCCTCTCAATTGGCGCGAGGGAAAGGGGGGCTAGTGCCTCCTTTAACCCCTGTCGTTGGGCTTCCCGGTCTAATCCATAAATTGTCCCTGTCAAGCCTTAGATTTCTCCTAGTACTCTTAGTCTTCTAGACGGATTTCTCGATCTCGTCGGCGAAAGAAACGATAAAGGGAGAAGGGTGAGAAGGCGAAGGGTGGGCGGACGCCCTCAGGACACTCTTTAACCGCCCTCGTGGCCATGGGAACCCCCTCCTCTTAGAATGGCAGTGTTTTTTTTATATTCCAACTAGATATTTTCGACGCTCCAGATATGACGCGAGTGCTGGTTGAGGGGGTTGCGGGGTCGGCAATGGGGTCATCGGAGCTGAAAAGGACCTCCGAGCGATCTTTTCTCGTCTCCGGATTCCGGAATCTGGGTTTCCGATGGCCTATCGTCGTATTTTTTGACAGTTAAATACAAGATGTCGCGAAACCAACCATCCCCATTTACTTTATCTTCGGGACGCGAAACGTATAGAAGTTTTTGAGAACAACTTTTCGTTTCCCTTTTTCAATTTCCTCGAGTCAAGTCGTTGTTTGAAAGTTTTTTTTTTCCACGAAATATAATCTTATTAGGATTAAATTGATTTATTGACAATAGGCGAGTGAATGATAACGTTATAGAATTCTTAATAAGGGAGAGTGGTGGTTTTTAGTAATTAACTTAATTGATTAATCGTATTCTTTCCGCCTCTTTTAGACTGACACTTTCAAAAATTTAATAGTAAATTTACTAATAATTTAATAGTTATAACCGAGGGGGCAGACACTCGCGAACTCAGGTGTACTAAATTTTAGAACCCTTTGCACTATCAAAGCTGAACTCAGAGTTCATAAGAGTTCGAATTCAATGCACTGTCAAAGCTGAACTCAGTGAACTCAGGTGTACAGCGAATTCAAGAGTGTCTGACCCCTAGGTTATAACTTTGGAAATTACGGGTGTTGTTTACTTTCCTTTTGGAAAAATATAAAATACGATATATTTCAAATTAAACCGAAGTGATTTACGTTTCTATTATTTTGAAATAATATAAATCGCGCGATAATTCGATGTTTATCGCCTATTATAAGGAAATAAAATATATCCTTTGTTTTATTTGAAGTATTATTTCTCTAAAACGTGAGCGTATAGACGTATATATAGTGGGTGTAAAAAAAAAACCACTCATTTTCAAAAAGTAAGCGTTAACTTTAACCAGGCTCGACAGCGGGAGATTTTTAAATCGCCCGATTGTCTTACTCTTTTTTGTTTTATTATTCTACTACCTATGCCTATACCTTTTCAATATCATTCCTAAACATTTTGTGCTTTTAGAGTTTCCCTTAAGGTTACGGTAATCCAAACAAATTGTCACAATTTCCCCAAAATAATTCACCTTGGCGTTTTTCGCCATTCTTTCGCTCGCTATTTCTTTTATTTTTCATAAACCCTCGAAACTTATCTCGGCAGCGGTTATATTCCGCCAAAAATTTACGAGTGGAAGGTGTATTCCTCGTAAAAGGGGAAAAAGATATAGAAAAACGTCAAATTTCATATTTGCCCGAAGATTATATCCCTACCGAATTCAATCCCGGGGTATTTTTAAGGCCGATGAATATGTCTACATCCCTTAACGTTACGCCATTTCATCCAGCAGACTGCAATTTTTGCTTATATATATATATATATATATATATATATATATATATATATATATATATATATATATATATATATATATATATTCTATAAAGGAGTGATCTCCCCTAAAATATAAAGGCGATAAAATAAACTATAAATAGTTTTTTTCAAATTAAAACTATTTCCATATCTTAAATTTATATTAAGCAGACACGAGATAACTTTAGTTGCGTTCATACTATGCCTTAGAATCGATTCATAGCGTTTCGTTGCACTCGTGTGAGCGGTAAACCGTTTTTCTTGAATCGATTGGCACTCGAAACTGTAGTTTCAAACCGATTCCGTTCTTACGTAACTTATAGATAAAACTATAATAAATGTGTGAAAATAAAGCGCTAAAAATTGTCAGCATTCGATGTGGCTAACCTTCCACTATCTAGCAATTTTATTAATATAGTTAACTTAATTTATTTAATGGTTATTAAATAAACGTTTTTCGTGAGCTTTTCAATCAACTTTTAAACTAACTGTATTACCTATAAGGATTTCTTTACAACGAGCTACTAGCCAGAGCTTAAATTTGCGGAACTCCATATTACGCTGATACGAAACTTAAGGAACCAATGTAGATCCCACAAAAAGGGGAGGATTATTTAGAGACAGGATTATTTGTCCAAGCACTTTAATTTTAAAAATATAGTAGACTATACCTTCAATTTTTCTACTTTGAAAGTAGAATATACATTTTTTTTGCATAAAATTCCTTTTTCTTTTTGTTTTTTTTTTCTCTACCTTGCCCGATCCAACTGACTTAACTACTTTTGGTGGTTCTCACCCGGTCATCCCTACCTTATTTTCAATGTATTTCCCACCGGTAGGTGAATGTGTTATTTTGGTTCCCCTTCCCCCCCATACCCACGCGTACACACGGTTGGATCTCGGTATTTTTTGTAGAAAATGTGTAAATCCAGGAGGCAAAAAAAAACCGTTCTCTCCGGGGAGTTGCGTCGCTTACTTCTGCCTACCTAGATCCATGCCTATATATATATAAGTATACCATCTCCATCTCTTCAGCTATAGCGAAATACTTTTAGAATAGAGTATACGATAAGGGAAAATTGTCTATCTTTTGTTCTCTATTTCTTAATAAAAGTTTCGGGGTGGATTTTAAACGCGAATGGGGGAAAGAGGGGTTAAGAGAGAGAAGACTTCATATCGAATAGGGGTTTGTTGAGGGTGAGGGACGCATAAACCTTTAAAAAAATGTTATGCAAGATGGAGCCCGCTGATGGCTAAGGTTCTTTTCAAAAAACTGATCGTCCTCCTATCATTCGTTTCCGCTCTTCAGCCACACAACGTTTCTTTTGGTATAAGAGCTAAATTTTTTCCCATTTCCAGTTGTTATACGAGAATTTAAAATGATTTTGTCCCGTTCCCATACGCGCTTGAAATGAAAATTTTCTTGGACTCTTTGCTCATCTAAGTTAGTCCTAATGGTGGGCAAACATCAATTGTTTAATTTTTCCCATGGATCTCTCGTTAAATGGGCATTAGTAAAGAAAATTACAAACCTGTACTACTTAATTTGAAAACAATTATTTTCTAAAAAAAATTGGATTTATAGTTAGAGATCCAAGCGGAAGTTAAAGACACTGCGCCTGCTGTTCCGATTACTATAAGCACTCTAATTACCCGTTATTCGTCCTGTTAACTGATCTTCCACTTAGAGGAAATTTTAAGGGATGATTTAAAACCACAGCTAAGCCTTTATAGCTCTCTGTATTATGTGAATGTTCAGATTTTTATCAAATTAATTAGTTTAAAAATTGGTAGAATTTGACATTACTTCCCATCATTCATTCTCATGTTTTCTTTCTGTCTTGACGTTTGTTTAAGCGATTGACAATGTTTAACTTACCTTATGAACATAATATTACAACCGTAATTTTCAAAACCGGTAAGGATTACCCACGACATAGTGCGAACACGACGAAAGGGTCCTTGGTACCGGATAGTGGGGAGTTTATATCAAAAGAGGGGTATTTGTAAGAGGATACTAGTATTCGGTCTCGCTAACGCCTTCTTTATATCTTTTTTCTCTCTCTCTTTCGTTCCCTTTTTTGTACGTGCGACGGAGTCTTCACCTGTGTACGGTTTTTTGTGTTTCGATGCGAGAAATGATCGAGCAGGCTGACTGACTGCTATTGGTAATTACTGATCGAAAATGGGTGCCTTTTGTGTTGAACTTTTTTAGTTTCGTCCTTTTGCACGCCATACTCGAATATTATTTAACTTGTCCTCACGTAGTAGTTGTACCATTCAAATTAAGAGCTGAAATTTGTCTATAAGTCATTGAAAGATCTGTACTTAGGAGTTTAACAAGCTTATACTGCAACAGACGCGTATACATTCCCGGACAAACTTGCGTGTTCCTTTGAAAAATATTAGTTACTTTCATTGAACCAGACCCAAACCTCATCTCTTGCAAAACTACCCTGTATGTTATAAGAGTTAGAAAAATGGTCACAGATGTTTCCCTGAACTAACACTCCGTTCAATTGAAACGTTTTAGTTGATACTTCATTGACACTTGCAGCAAAACATAACCAAATTAATGTAAATCGGTAATGAAACCATTCTTCATTCTTTAATGGATAAATTTTGTTCAATATCAAATATCAAGTGAATTCTAAGAACCAATAGAGCTGAATTTCGAATTCCAGTGAGCTGAACTTGGGAAACGTCGATGTTTACATTAGAATCTAGAGTATCGAACCTCTCGCTCAAAAATATCAAGGAAAACATGTAAATGAAGTAATATCTAACATTTTTCTTGGTGATTCGGATGATCTTTACTAGTTGCGTGTAGTTTAGTGTAAAAATTCATGTATGAATGCATCAGTGCAATCCTTCAGCCCAATACATCTATGTCACCTATAAACAAAATTAGAACGAATTTTATCGAATGTGTAGAAAAGGTCTGTCGTATCCCTCTATCTATCCATCTTGTTATTTTCCCAATATATATATATTTTATGGGGGGTACGTAGCCTATACTTTCAAATACGTTTACATCCGTGGATGAAATGTCGGTATTTCATCTCCGCCCATGGAGACCATTTGGCTCCGTCGATGGTTTTGCTTCAATGCCGCCCGCCACCACCACCACTGATCGACTGAATCTTTTTCTTTATCCTTTTCGCCCTCCCCTAAAACCCGAGATATTTTTTTCTCTCTCCTTCGAAGTAAATGAAGATCGATTGACGTTTGATTTCCACGACACTCGAAACCCGAGTTGTAATTGAATTCCCTTTCTATGTATAGTTGTGTTCTTTTTCTAAGCCCGCGTACAACCTCTCGTCGAATCTTTTTACCCCGGTTTATCGGTAAGCAAACCTTGTCCTTGTTAAAGTCGTGTTCCGCGGTTTATCGCTACGACACGGTTTGACGAGATAAAACGGAACAGACTCCATTCTCTCTACAGTATCGATCATTTGCCTCGAGCAGTTAGAGGTTGAACGTGTTTTTTTTTTTTTTCCTCCGCTATACGCTTTTTCTCCTTATCTCATTCCTCTGCCCAGACTGCGGGTATCTGGGGCTATCACTATCATCCCGCTATCAGGGAGGCCTTGAGGTATCGGATCTTAAGAAAACTCTGATCGTCACGAATGACTGGAATACTCCGAAACTGATAATAGACTTAGGGAGTTAGGAATATCGTCAGTAATCGCTTGAATGATCGTTTCGAAGGGTCGAGGAATGTTTCAAAATAATATATAGTTTAAATAAATCCTTGTTCCGTAGTAGGATGTTTCGTAACAAATAACTTTTAAACTTAATCCCTCTTTCTCTTTCCGCTTATTTGTACGTATCTTCATAAGAAGAAGCGTGAGGTATCGCTTTCGAAATTCGATTGTTTCACCACGTAAAGCAAGACCGTTCACAAAAAAATTGTATTGCATACTGATGTTTTTACCCTCGTTTATTTATCCTTGGAACATTTCATTCTTTGGATCTATAGTTAGTTGACTGTCTATATAAACTCGCGTAAAGATTGACAAATTTGAAAACGAAAATATAAGGTACTTCTTTATGGGGTTGAATTGTATTCTGGCACTCGTTCATTGGTTTCGGTCTAAAGATTCAAAAACAAACCAATAGCAACGTTACTTATAAGTTACAGAGTTCTCTGTTTCTACGAAAGTTTTCTATCTTTAGGGGAAAACTCTTCTTCTTCATCTTTGTCTTTTTCATCTTCATGTGTGGAAATGGAATTAAGGGATTGAATATAGTAACTCTCCCCGAGTATGCACCTGCATAGGTTTTCTATATCTTTCTTTCGAATCACTCCTCTCGTATTCCCCTTTTTCAGAGAACTTCAGTTGTTCTCGTTGCTGGCCTCCCACAATCGTCCAATTGTTCCGTTTCGCCTCATTACACCATCAACACAAAGACACTAACATAACACCCCGTGAATCCCGAACTTTCTCTCTCTCTCCCTTTTTCTCTCGTCTCTTCTTTATAGGTTATCTTCTCTCGCTCTTGAGTACGTCGTCTTTCGAGAGTAGGGAATCACCCCTGCGCTCATTTTTTGGCTACTCACCAACCCCCCTCCATACCAAACTATAATCTTTTACTCTTCCCCGCGTCAGAGTCTAGCCATTTTTTTCGTTCGCGGATCCCCCAAAGTTTGCCCCGCGATATATCGCGAAATCGACCCTGTCGATGTTTCAGTCATTACTTTTGTAAGAGTCTGACCATGGACCTAGGAAACAGCATCTTCCATAAATGTTTTTAAAGGGAATTTAATTGGTATATTTGATGTTTACGCATTTGGATTTTAATTAGTGTTTTTGTTAAATTAAGGCGGGTAATTGTATTCCACAATATGCGTTGAATATATTCAATTTTATTCGGTTTCCCTTCTGTTCTAGTGGGTGATCATCAACTTGTTCGCGGTTTGTATTTTTTTCTGGCTCTGATATTTCGAGCTGCTCTTCGTGGGTTCGTGATTGATAGGAAAATATTTGGTCGAAAAGCGCATAGTTTTGTCATTAATTTGGTTTTCTACTTTCTCTTTGGTTTCGTTACCATCCCCTCATGCCTTTTCTTTTCCACTCGATTGAAAGAATTTTTCTTTCATCGTTTATTTTTAGTCGCTTTTTCCTCTCATTGCCAAGAAAACAATAATTTTTTTTTTCTCCCGCCGAGGTCCGTATCTAATCTCTTACCGACACATGCCAAAAAGCGAGCTACTCTTCTATTTCCCCCTTAAAATTTAATTATTTTGATTTTTTTTTATTATATATCTTTCTTTCTAAAAAAAACATCTGCCCCCGAAAAATATTTCACTTTATCAAAACTGATTCTTTGTCGATACCGAGAATATTTTCAAAGGGATTGTGAAACGAAAATATTTCTTTTTAATGTACAAAAATTAAAATAAATTTAATTTTCAATTAAAACGTAAGAAGATGGTTGAAATCTTTCTTATATTCTCTTTGAAGTTATCTAAGACTTCTTTAACACCAATGAATAACATTCATCTCATTGCGATAGAAGTGATTGACCTTAAGAAATATTTATACTTTTACTACCCCTTGAAATATTTGAAATTTAATTAAACGTCAAAAATATCTAATAGAAAACTACCCCGTAGGTCAATTTTTTTTTCTTTTTGGTTTTATTGAATATTACTTGAACCCTCCGATTGCACGGGCCAATAAGTTTTTGGGGGGTCATCAACGCCTAAGTATGGCAGGTGTGTTAAATAGCTCTTATATATATTGGGGAAAAAAGTGCTTTCCTCTTCTTCTTCGCGCGATTGGTAGAATCGTCCGCTCTTCTTCGGCGTCAAAACTAGGATTATATAGTATAGTAGACGAAATTCTAGACGCCGTGGCAAGTCATATTACTGCCTGGGGCATCCATCATTGGAGCATTGGTTTTTTTCAATAAGGCCTTGGTTTTATTGTAATTGACTCTATCTTTTAGTCGCTCATTCTCTCCATCTTTCTCAAGAGTCTCTATACTTTAGTTATTAGAAATGACAAGGTAGCCTAGAGGCCAAATTTTATTGACTTTGAAATTCGTTACAAACTGTACGGTTGTGATGATGAGAGAACCGCGGCGAGAGAAAAAAAAATATTCTACTTTAATTACTAACTCGGAGTATAATCTTATTTTTACTTATAAATATATATAAATCTTCGTTTCCCCTTATAGTATAAGTGTTAAATTAAGTTGATGGCCAGTTTTTAACGAAATTTATTCCAAAACCGCGTCACTAAGTAGGGGGATTTGGTATTAGATTTTCGCGTGTTTCGGATTACGCCTCTAAATTGTTTTTAAATCACCTGATCGGTTTGTTTTGAGGTTTCCAGTAGCATCTTACCCCTTATTAGAGAAGATTTAATCTTAAAACCAAAGTGCCAATTGCAAAATATATATATACATATCGATACCAGGTGCCCCTCTTTGTATAATTTGTTGTTTTCAATCGTTTGTGGTTTATTTTAGGACGATCAATATTACTTTGTTTTGACACCACACTCGAAGTTGCGAACTGCTTCTATATATAATTAAACAAACGATTGATATTAAGAGCAACTATATTTTTATATCGTATTAGGAAATCAAGATGAGATCTATCATAGTTATCAACTTTGTTACATGATTAAATTTCCATATTTTTTACCACTTCGGTGGTCTTCCCTTTAAAAGGAGGGCGAAGAAGATATTTCTTCTAGAAATAAGACATCTTTAAGTAATAAAAAATGTTCAGGGAATGTACAAAAATCGGGAAAAAAGGAGTACCAGCGAATACTTAAATCCCTTATCTTTGGCTTAGTAAAATCCCCGCGACACGTACGGTGGCATACTTTTTGGATCGCGCTAAATCTTGTTTTTGATTTGTTTTCACACTCACTGTCACGCGTACAACAGCGGGTGTCGCGGATAGTATATAAAGCCAAAGCTGGGGAGTCTTTTGATTCGTCGGAGGCTCTTCCTTTAAATTGAATGCCAAAATGGGAATCTTTTCTTATAAAAATCCTTTTCACTCTCCCTTTTATCTTTAGAATCTTCCCAATGACATTTGCTCGTAATATTAAGGTCGATAACACGTGTTCCTATAGGAATTTGATTCGATTTTAATGATTGGCACGTTTCTATGAAATGTTTTCCTCGATGTGTGAATTACTAAACATAAATCATTTAGCTTGAAATATTCGAAACAAATTATATATACGTGAATATGATTTCTAAAATTTTACTCGTACTTTAATCGTCTGCCTAATTTACTCATTCGCCAATGAAAATATTCATTAATTGAAAATTGAATCGTTATAATAACGGAAGCCCGAAATACAAAATATATTCGATTCGAAAATTTCGTAAACAGATTTTTGGCGGGGTGGTCGAGCGGCGTGTGATGTATGTCGATTGATATGCAAATTTTGACACGGAATTTTGGGTGTAAAATTTCGCCTTAGGGATGATATAGGTATATATTAACCTTATATTTACAAGGTAATATTATAAAATATATCAATATACACCTGGCCCATTTAAACTAATATAAAAATTAAGCTTTTCTCGTAAAGGAAAAATCCCTCGTAAAAATATTACGACTCTTAAGGGAGACTAGGATATACTTAAAACTATAAGGGTATTAAAAATATGATTCTTGATCGTAAAAATTTTACAAAACGCTAAAAAATTTTTACGATTTTAGGCAACAAGTTAAAATAAGCGCGAACGACGAACCTGCAGTATATGTCCTAAATTTTTGCAGCGAGCATTAAAAGTGTCGGCGAGGATTTTGTATTGGGATGGTATTTATTTTTTTATATTCCACTAAAAAAATTTCGGTGTCGTATATAGTTGACTAAACTCTGTAGTAATATAATTTCCCGTTATTTGAGATATAGAAGAGGGTGAGGGGAGGGACTGCGAAATATATTACCGAAACAAGGACCTTCTTTGTACTCTTAGCCGCTGTGCCTCGGAAATGAATCAAATATTTTAACAAATTCCTAAAAAAAAAGCACGTGTTTAGTGAGGACACCGCTATTTTATTTTAATATACGTTTGTCCAACGTATATTTCTTGTGAGAACTGGGTCTCTTGCTTAAATTTTTCTCATGGTTTAAGTTACTTATCATAAAATTCGAGTTATACAATATTATTTTTAAAAACACATATGGTAACGAAAATTGGATTGAATTCACGATTTTAGAAATTGGAATAAAACGTATAGGTTAAGATTGTGGTCTGATTGATTCAGACACAGCAATTAATATTTTATTGACAATTAAAACTAATTTGAGGTAAAATTGATATAAATTCAAATTATCCAAGAATTTTCCATAATATTAAATAACTCGTAATAGTCTAAATCATAATTTTTCGCTGGAAAAATTAGCTGGTAAAAATTAGGCTTTATTACTTATACTCTTAGTACTGTTCATTATTTCAATACAATTAAAAAAAACTATTTATTCTTTGATTTGGAAATAATTTCTATCGATTTTTGAATAGACTAAAGTACAACTTCGCCTACGTGAAAAAGATGGTCTTAATTATTTTCTGGTTTATTGTATACCCGTGTACCGGAAATACGAATTAAAGAAAATTAGGAGCTTGAGGGGCTAAGTGTAAGATAAAAAAAAAAATGTCTTAAGTTTTTTTTTAAGGCGTCAAGTATAATTACTCGAGACAGATGCTTCGAACTGACGGTGAAATTTTTTTTCAGCTTCCGAATACTCCGATTCCCCTTAAGCGGGCTTTTGACAGGAATTAGATCATTTGACTGTCTATAGTTAGAATTAGTAGATATACAGCTTAGTAGATTAACACAGCGGTTTTTCAATACATTGAGAAAATTTACCAATTCAGTCTCGTGTTACAGTATTTTTGATTTTTAACTAAAAGTCCCATTTAATTGCTGATTATTGGAATATGGCGTGTTCATCTGGCCCGGTGTGGTCGAAAAAATATTGGTACGTCATAAAATCACTCATTTCTTATAATTAAAAATAATTAAAACCCAAAAACGGTTGAACTAGTTATTATCAATAATTTATTTAGTTTCAAATGGAATTAAATTAACGTTTGGTACTGTCTGCGCTTACGCAGGGTCCGTTTACTCGGGTTGGGACATTAGGAGAATATTGTAGTGGGATATTTCTAACACACACGTCACGTGACGCCGCGGTTGGTTACATCCTACTATGGTCAATGAATAGCTAGTGTCCCGAAATTGTCTTCGGGCGTTAGAGTGTAACGAAAACTTGATTAGCTTATTTCCAAATTTTAGTTTTTTTTTTTCTTTGTTATATTATTATTATTATCTTTTTTTAATAACTGAAAAACGGAATGGGGGTATCCGTTGTTGAACTCTTCTATAAAATATCGCTCTTCGAATTAGCGTAAATACCGACTGCCGAGTAGTCCTTGAAAGCTCGAGTTTATGCCGCCAGAAAAAGGGGTTTCATTCTCGTCATTAAGGGCTAGTATATAAAGCTTGTCTTTGGGGCGCGGTTCGTTTTGCTCTCCTCCCCTCCCCCCTTACGTTCTCTCTCTCTCTCTCTCTCTCTCTGAATTCGCTCGACCGTACCGGACGTCCCATTGATTGCTTCAATTTCCTATCCTTTGTCTTGCTCGAATCGCCAATGTCCGGAAGATGGTGAAAAAAAATATAAAATCAGTGTCGAAATAGGCGACCGCGTTTTGCTCAGTTTTCTCTCACCAAACGTCGCTGTCAACACATAGACGGCGCCATCAGAGTTAGATAATGTTATTTAGAATTGCATTTTGCCTCATTTCTGGAGAAAATGACTTAAATATGAAAGAAAAAGACCTCGGTGTAGTTAACACTAATGGTAAACAGTAATAATCGCGATTATTATAATACGGTGGTATGAAATTCGTGTAGGGAGACGGCATACAGCCAAGGGGGAATGGAAGCCTGACGTCATGTAATCCCCTCACTGATGGAGCGTTTGTAGGGAAGAATACTGTAACTCCATCACTAAGGGGGATGACACTGAGGGGAGAGATATAATCCAATGACGTTTCAATGTCATAGTTCACAAGATGGCGCTCCCCAATCCCCATTTCCGTATGAGGTGGAGAGTGAAAGAGATAAATACAATGAAGTGTCAATTCCTTTGTTGCCTGAAAACTTGTACACCTCTCTAACAGACGAACCACGATAAAAACCAAGTACTCCGTATTTTTTTGGCCTAATTGATTTTTTTTTTTTTTTATTTTTACTTTTCTTATTTTTGTTAAATTATTCTTGGGTTTGCGTTGATTGAAGAACTGTGACGAAATTCCATTATATACCAGATTATTTCCTTATTTTTCGACCTTCGGGAATTCGAATGCTAGCTAGATTGATTAAATTATGTAATATTATTGCGAATCGACGTGCCGCCAAAACAATTCCAAGCGTTTAATTTGCCAAATTGCTTATTAATAGCGTCCTTCATCGGCTTACCGTAACAGTGGTTTCGTAACCTTACAAGCTTACGAGGAAATGCAAAATTGATTTATCCAAATTCTTACCTATATACTACATTGTCCTAAATTATGTTAATTGGTGACCCTTCAACGTTGATCAAATACAATTGGGTTTGCGCGTATAAATTCAATCGACATTATTGAGGTCTTTCTTGGTTTTGTTCAATAGTGGAATGGGGCATTGTGTTTCTCTTTTTACGCTTAAAGGGAAACTTGGAGCTAAAAATGGAACAGCTTTTAGAATTTATCCCAAAAACCTAATCGACAATATTTCGCAATTTTTAGTAAGTAAATATAAATTTTAACCAATCATATTATTTCAGCCTTCAACAGTGCTTGTAATGTCCTAACATTAATGCCAAGACCTTGACCATCAAATGCCGGCATATTCTTTTAATGCTAGAACACCACAAGCGCTGTTTAAGGCTGAAATAATATAATTGGCCCGAATTTATATTAACTTTTATTCAACTTTACCAAACTTCAAAATTTAATTTAAACACCAAAAACGCGTCTACAAATTAAGAAAAAATTCTCGAAAATGTTTTTAACATGATGATTCCAAAAATAAATTATCAACTGTTCCATTTTTAGCTCCAAGTTTCCCTTTAATGAATTAAACAGTCATCTTTTCTTTTGCCTTTATCGTATTTTTAATCTTCACTTTCCCTTTAGAAAGAAATACCCCTCCCAGTATATAGAAATGTAATTAAATTAAAAAGCCGCTGATAATAATCTCGGCGATTTTTGACACGTACATTTTCTTTAACCATCTTTCGATATAAATTTTATTTTTCCTGCCCTTATTAAGGCCCTCCGCTTGTCAAATATCCCGGCAAAAAAAGTTGGAAATTACCAAGCGCGCGCGGTTTTTCAATTACCCTTGTCGGATCAGAGACGCCGATTTTTCCTAACCCCTAAGCTCGACCTCTGATCGAACGGCGCGCTATTTTCTTTACTACATACTTGGTATATAAATTGATTTCAAGTTAAATTAAATATATCTAGTTTTCTCGGTCGGCTATCAAACTGACGAGCGTCGTTTGTTATTTTAACACGCACTCTATATCTAGTTTCGATCCTTCAAAAATCGAGGCCCTCTTTATACTAACTTTAAAGGGAGAATGCAACGTAAAAATCTATTTTTATTTATCGATTCCTTATCGTTTAAATAGGCCGAATCCAACAGTAAAAAAAAATTACAAACAAAACTAGAAATAAATTTCAAACTTACCATCAAAATAGGCTTAGCTGGATTCATGCAGATCACCTGAACTCCCCGTATAAGGACTAAAGACCAATGACATTGATCGATGGATCTTATATGGGGAATGCAGGATCACCATGATCAATGTCATTGGTCGCTAGTGCCTTATACGTGGAGTTCAGGATATCTCCATGAATACAGCTAAGCCTATTTTGATGGTACGTTTTATTTCTAGTTTCATATTCGTTTGTAATGTTTTTTACTTTTGGATTGAGCCAGAAGCCGATGAAACCCTCCTTTGAAGTCTATTACTCCCGGGTCTTGTCTACCCCTCTCTGTATGGGTTATTCTCAAAAGGCGCGATCCGTACGCCTCCTAACGGTAGATATTTTCGGAGCGGGAGCTCGTCGAGCGAATATCTCTAGCAGCCTCGGAGTTCGTCCAAAAAACGTCGTCGTTTGTGGAGAGAGAGAATTTAAAATTTTCCGTAGACAGGGGGGATGAAGTAGGACCCTTTCTAACTCGTAAAATTGGGAATTTTACCCATACAGAGAGGAGCGCTATATGGAACATTGGAGTAGTAGACTTCAAAGGAGGGTTTCATCGGCTTCTGATTGAGCCTAATTAATCACTTGTTGTTAGGTTGCATTCTCCCTTTTTAAGTCTCTCTCGTTGTCAAATATGTATTTGCCGAAATTAAAATGACACGTTACAGAACATATTCCTTTTTTTTTATTTTTATTTTTTTTTTTTCTCTCTCCGCGCTCGAAGCGCTATAGCTTTTGATTTGTAACATTTCTTATCGAACCCAAAGGGCAGTAAGGAAAATAACGTGGGTTATTTAATTTAATATTTTTTTCTTATTTCTTCTAATGCGTTTTTCACGCGAAACTTGAAACAAATCATCGAGTGATTTGTTTGATAGGAAATTTATAGCCCAAGGGGTAAAACCCTCAAAAGGGAGGTTTTTTTTCCTAAGCTGTTATTCAATTAAATAGAAAATGGGATAAAAATTGATTAGGATTAAGTATTTTTTTATACCATTCGGAGTTTGCTTAAAACTGCACTGTATATTTGTCACCGTGTAGTAGAGCCTAAAAACCTCTAGATTTTCGATATTATCGTAGTGTTAGTTTATAAATTATCTAATTATCTTTTAAATTAACTCCGAATTGCATTTAATTTAATTGAATTTTATTTCACTTTTATTTGTTAGCATTGGTTTAAAGATAAGTAGCATATATTTTTAATTAAATACCAATCGTAACTTTCTACGTGCTGCCAAATTAAGATTGAGTAGACCTTGATGATAAGATTAATGATGAAAAATTCAATAGAATAATAAATTAATCCAAATATTATGGTATACAGACTCAGTTTCTTAATTGACCAAGTGACTATTGGGTACCGTATATACCATCAGTTTTTCCCACAGATCAGGGAATTTGAAATCTATTCTAAAAGGACAAAGAATAGTGTCGTACTCGGTCGTACCAAATTATGTTATAAAAAAGATATAAATATATAGTAATAGTTGTATTCTCTTGTTGGGTGCCACATCTTGTTCGAATGTTGCTAACTACGTCACGAAATCACATGGCGTTAAGGTTATACGGGGCAGTTATTTCCGTTTTCATAAAACACTTGGGATCAGACGTCTCGGGAGAGACTCGACCTTGAGAGCTGACACGGTTGTAGAAAAAATAAATATGCTCGGTGCTCACGAGCGCTATGAGCTTTCAAGCTATGACGTACTGATGACGTCGACGGCAACATTCCCTAAGTAAGCTCCTCCTCTTTTATGATAGCAACCTGGTCATTGGTCAGGTAAAACCTGGCAAGACATATCGAATTCAAAATACCAAGTTTTGTGGTAAGCCTATAGTTTATCTCAAATTCATCTAATTAAGTTTTCTCACGGAGCGAAGGTATAAATTCCGTCTGTTCTTGGAATGATTAGTTGACGGGGTTACCCCCTTTTTTTTTAAAGTTCGATAATATTCGGAATTAAGTAGCGGGGCCGGCGGCCCCGATGCGTCACGTGAGTGTTTAATATATAACCTTTTTTTCGAGATTTCTAGCGATTTGATTATGATATGCACGTTTGGTTAGTTTTTGGGGGGAATAAAGCTTAAAAAGCTTTTAGCGATTCATTTATATAATTATAATCTCCGGGGTGTGGTCTTCTATATAGCCAGCTTCTCGATAAAGAGAGATTTATTTTTTATTTTTTGGGGTTTGATATTACTCTCTGAAATTGCTATTATTCGATCACGGACGCGTTTATGTACTTACACAAAATCGGCGTAATTATTCGACCCTTCTATTCTATCCCTCTATTAAAATGATTCAAAGAGGGTGTGGAAATAATTAAATTTTATTGGATTTTCTTGTATTCGATAGAAATGTATGATTCAATTATCCCAAATATACAATATACAAATTTACATATCACCAAAAATATTTTTCTAGTTTTAACTAATGTTGTTTTAAGGAGTATGAGGATATTTTAAATTTTTTTGAATATAATTTAAAAAGGAAAATGTTAAAATTGGGTTAAAATGAGCAAATCTTTACATCATTATTTCCACTAATACTTTTGCAATTTGCCTAAGATGCCAAGGGGGAGCTCAAATGGTCTCCAAACGTCAAGGGGAATGGGGAATCAAACATATTAAGAATTTACACCTCAAACGTCCTTGAAATTTGAATTGTTTCTAAAACCACACGTACAAGTACTAGTTTGCTAACTTATAAAAGAGTCGTCGGCGGTCTTTTCAAGTATTTTCAATTAAACGACCCACCTCCTATAAATTTAAAATTAACGTTCATTGATTCGCCAACATCCTGGTGGTAATTTAGCTCTTGGAAAAAGTCTAAAACCATCATTTGGCTCGATTCTGACGCGTATTTGCCAAATATGGGATAATTTTCTTTTTTTTTTCTATCTGAAATATTGTAACTTAGTCTTTCGTTCGGCTCTTAATATCTTTCGCGAATATTTACTTTAGGTAGAAATGTTTTTCCACTCTCTTTTTCGGATACCTTTAATAGCCGATCGTAGATCAGGTCGCCATTGGAAGATCATGCGCGGAGAGCTATATAAAATAACCAGTTTTTTTCTCTCTCTCTCTCTTAGTCCCGCGCCTAAACTTTAAATATCTCGAAAGTATCGCAAACAGACCGACATTATATATATGAAAATTTCCTATATTATTCCCGACTAACACCCCGATGTTTGCTTTTCCCATGCAACGTTCTCTGAGAAAAACGTTTTCAAATTATGGATATATCGGGGCTGATTTCTCCTTAAGACTTCCCTTACTATTTTGCACACTCTTATAACCCTTTTTTCCCTAAAATTCCTAACCTCCCCTAGTGCCCGAGAAATATATACTACCCCAAAAAAATTCCAGACGTAGATATTTCTATCACATAGTTTAGAAATAAATTCTTTCAAATATTTCCTCCACCCCTCCTTAATGTTATCTTCGTTTCATTTAATTGCAACGTTAGAAGAGGTCTTTTAATCTCGTAGGTAATACCAATATACACTCTTTTTAAGATCGCGATTGATGTACAAATTTCATGTAAGTAATTCGTGCCTCTTCATAAAAAATATTTTAGCAAAATTATTGTGACGACTAGATGTTATCATGTTTTTGTTGAGAAATAGTTTTGAAAACCGTGATTTTCACTCTGTACTTGGAACGAGTTATACCGGACTGTTACTTCTTAATGGATAATTCATTATTTGTTTAGATTAAGTTTGTTTAAGACGAGTTTCGTATAGCAAACTTAAGCCTTATGTTATTTAATTCACATTTTGAAAATCTCTCGAAAGATATAATTTTGATATCGGATTTTTTTTTTTTTTTTTTTCGTATTTTATATAAGAGGGAATTTCACATAGTTTGTTTGTTTTTCGGGGGAAACTTGGAGATTAAACCCGTTTACGCGGATTGAACCCTAACTCACGGGGTCGTGTGAAAAATTAGCATTTTTTTGATACCGTATTATCAAAATTTAAAAAATTCTAGTCTCGACTGGCGAGGTTTCATATAAAAACAATAAATCTTTGAATTTGAACTATCAGGGTAATTAAACAAAATTAAAAATCGTGTTTTATACACAATATATTATATAAGAGATTATCCTTAAGATAATTGTAATACCCAGTGGTACCATAACAAATCTGCCCCAAATTTTAATTTTGTTTTCTGTATTCATATTTGAACTTTTTCCAGGAGACATTATTTATTTTTATTTGTCGGTGAGGAAATATTTTGAGAAGGTCTCATTTATTTTTGTCAATGAGTTCTCCGTGAGATAAATGACTTGATATATTTGCTTTTTTTCTTAAATATTCGCGCGTTTATCTCTTCTGGTGGTGTTTTTTTTTTTTTTTTTTTTTTTTTTGAAAAGTCTGATGAAGAGGCGCCGATGCAGCTCCTGGATTTTTCTCCGGGTTTCGGGGAATTTAAGAGGGAGCGTAAAGTATGCGGTTTAAAAAAAAAGTCTGAATTAATACCGTTAGGTGGCGCCTCTTAAGCTTTTAAGGCCTTAAAAAATTCGTATCTTTTAATATAGAGCTGGCAAAACTAAATGGGCCGTGCGAGACGGAGTTTCTCATTTGATTCCCGCCAAAAATTCTCCCCCCTCATCTCATCTCATCTCATCCTACTCTTCAAACTTTCCTTCTCTTTTAGATCTATGTCTATCCGTCTTTCTATGTTTATAGTTTTGAAAGCCATGTTGCTTGAGTTTCTCTAAGACCCCGGTTTTAGTTAATATCCATCTCTTCTCTAACACAACACCATTCGGCTTTCTTTCACGAACTGGTAACCAAAAAATCCTAACTTGAGTCAGAGACTCTCTATAGCTGAATCTGGAATACACTATCTTTTTTCTCAAAGTCATCCCGCGCGAGAAAGCCGCGAATATTCATCTCAAATGAAAAAAACCAAAAAAAGTTGGATATTTCTCGTATTTTACACATTTGTGGTATACTTCATTCGTTGATCACCTGTTAAAGTTAACTATGATTTAAAAGCCTGAC
Organism: Odiellus spinosus; assembly: GCA_963920705.1. Taxonomy (NCBI): domain Eukaryota; kingdom Metazoa; phylum Arthropoda; class Arachnida; order Opiliones; family Phalangiidae; genus Odiellus; species Odiellus spinosus. The sequence continues at coordinate 17,532,866 of OY987228.1, read as the reverse complement.
ATTGCCTTTATCTTTAGTATCTTTTGAAGAGACCTAGTAGTAGATTTTCGGATTTTTTATTTAATGGCTGACAAACGCGGTGTCCTTTTTACGCGATTTTTTTTCTCATTCCTTAATTTTGATAGAAAGTTGAAACTGATACTAAGAGCGGCGCAAGGTTTGATTTTTTTGGTTCCTAAGCGATTTATATCTTTATCCACAATGATTTGACTGTTTTAAGTTATGTTTATGAAATTTAGGGTATCTTCAGGGACCAATGAGCTTCTCCGTAATATTTTATAATTAACTAAGAGAATTTTTACAGTTGAATAAATGGGAAAGGTCACCATGATGTGGGGTTTAACCATTTAAAATCACGTGTACATTAATTACGCGATTACGTAATTGACAACAGCCTTTATTAATTCTAAATACGTGCTCGGTTACTAATTAATTTAGTACAATCAAAACTAGATAATCAGCCTATTATTTAAATCATATTTTTGAATTTCATAACTTGTGCCGTGAAGCAGTTGCTGATTTTTTGCAAATGAAGTGAAATCAAACGAAGAAACGCGTACTTATGTTCTACAATGCATTGATGACGCGACAAGATTTCTTTTGTTAAAGGTTAACTATTAGTATATGCAGAAGCCGATGAAACCCTCCTTTGAAGTCTACTACTCTAATGTTCCATATAGCGCGCCTCTCTGTATGGGTAAAATTCATGATTTTACGAGATCGGAGGGGTCCTACTTCATGCCCCCTGTCTACGGAAAATTGGAAATTCTCTCTCTCCACAAACGACGACGTTTTCTTGACGAACTCCAAGGCTGCTAGAGATATTCGCTCGACGAACTGCCGCTCCGAAAATATCTACCGTTAGGAGGCGTACGAATCGCGCTTTTTGAAACTAACCCATACAGAGAGGGGTAGACAAGACCCGGGAGTAATAGACTTCAAAGGAGGGTTTCATCGGCTTCTGGTATATGTGTTTAAGGCGCCAAAAAAACGATAACAAATATTTGAGTTTCCATTAGAATTACGTTTATTAAGATAATCTAGTATATTTTCCTTACAATACAATATAAGCGTTAAAAGTCGCGTATATTTGTATTATCGTATTGAAGCAATCTTGTAACTCCCATGGAAGGAATCATTAGTATACTTTAATAGTACGTTTTGGGTTCAATACCACCACTACATCGGATATCAGCTTTTTTTTCCCATTCTCCCCCAATCTATTCATCGGGGAATGCAAAAAAATTATATATCGTACAATGCGAATTTTGTATTACTTGTCTATCATAAAATCCGTCAAGCGTATTTAAAAGGAGGTACCCGGGCGCTCCAGCCGATTCTTTCTTAAAATTACGACTTGTATACGACTTCCGGTGGACCAAATGTATATTTCTCCAATTCAATGACGTTTTTGTTTACCTCGCGCAACGCGTCCAAGATTCCGGTCAACTTGACACAGACGATAGTCAAAAAAAAAATATTTCTTCGAATTCTCTTGTTTAAACTATATAAAAACTTTATTTAAATTTTTTTTAAACCTCTCTCTATCTATCTATCTATCTCTAACACTCGAGGGCCAATTCAAACGTTAGTAATGATATGTTTTAATGTTGTATATAAAAACGCCTAAACTTTTCTCATTTTGTAATCTCCTCTTGAACACATAGTCATGTTCAAACGTAGTTAAACTGACTTTATTGTCTTAAAGTAACTTTCGAAAAAAAATCATGACAGCCTCACTTTAAAGGGAAACTTGGAGCTACAAAATTGAACATCTTTTGAATTTATTTTCGGAATCACCATGGCCATTTTAGACACGTTTTTGATGCTTAAATTTATTTTTAAAGTTTGGTAAAGTTTATTTTAACCAATCATATTATTCAGCCTTCATCAGCGCTTGTAATGTCCTAACATCGGGAGAAAAAGCTGTTCCATTTATAGCTCCAAGTATCCCTTTAAAGATTAGCGTTTTCGAGTTGACGGCTGGTTAATGATTACGTCTTTTGATAATTAGTAAATTAACACGAATTTATAAAGCAACACCCTGTATGGTGCGTTTTATTGATGTAGGGGTGTTACTGGTGTAGAAAAGAGAGAAAAAAAATGGCTATCTTGGCGTGTTGGATAAAAATTTTCCCTCCTCTTGTATCTTTGAGTTCTTGAAATTTTTTTTGGATTGGAAACTTTGTATCCGAAAATGTAAACCCAGAAAATGTTTTAAAATTACAGGTTATGTCGTTTGTTCGTTACGCTGTTATAAACTTTATTATTAACAGATGAGAGGGAGGTTTGGCCAGAAAAAAATCCAATCTGTCAATTGTCGAATTATTTTTAATTTTCAGTTGGTTTAAAGCGAGGATACACTGAAACTAAAAGGCGGGTTTAAAATGGGGCCTAAACTTTGCAAACGCTGAAAATATTATCTGTTAAAGGTTATATTTGCCGCTTCATTCGTAGCGCATATAAAATCAAGGCTAAAATATGATATAAAGAATTTAACTTTCTGGGGGTTAAAAGCAAACCTTTCTTAAAAGTTGATGGATAATATAATCTTAAACTATTTAATTATTACGCATTTATTAATTCAAAACCCTCCTAAAGTCATTATTTAAAAAAAAAAAACAAAAAAAAAACACGGGAGTAGCTTAGAAACACGAAAAAAATATTTACCGAGTTCAAAGGGAACGTGGAAAGAAAATAATTAAAATTTAAGGAATCAAATGTATTCTAAACTTATCTCTAAACCGTTGATTAACTTTAGGTTAGTTATCCTAATAAATAATCCAATTTCATTCCTTTGAAAATCTCACTAAGACATAATTTAGTTGAACCTAGAAATCAAGCCCTTAAAGGGAGAATGCAACTGATTTTTATCGATTCCTTATCGTTTAAAATCCCTAATCCATTAGTGAAATTTCATCAAATATTGAAAAGAAATCGATTTAAAACTTACCCGGAAAATAGGCTTAGCTGGCTTCCTGAATTTCTTAGCATTGAAGGGTCAAATCAAATGTTATTCGAAATCTCATGGAGATCTCGCCTTAACGACAGGCCTTTACTCATTAGTCGATGATCCATCAATGCGAAGAAATTCAGGATTTCCATGAATCCAGCTAAGCCTATTTTCCTGGTAAGTTTTTAATTTATTTCAGGATAATTAACTCAAATTTCCATATTGTATTGAATGTTCCCTTTAAAACCTCGTTAAGGTACGGTACTCTTACTGTCATTTTTTGCCGAAAAAACGTTTAATAAACCCTAATATATAATAAAAATTCGCAAATATAGTAACCCATGCAGGCTGGTAAAAAATGTATTAAAATTACTAGTAGCTGGGTGCGTGAATTTTTTTTTCTTTCTCTTTTATATTTTTTATACCAAATAGCTACCGAAACTGATGGTTTTGTGCCGTATAGTGTAGTATAAGGGTGAGGGGTTAAAGGCAAGGGCACCCCCTTGCTCCTACGCTCGAAAAATTGCGTGACGGGAAAGCATCAAAGGGGCATTTCGCGCCCGTTTCTTGCGCCAAGAAAAAGTGAAGCATAGCCTCATCCTATATGTACAGATAAGCCTAACCTTTACTCTTACGTTTAATAGAGGATAGAACAGCGCCAATGAAGAGTATAAATATATATTACGGCTGTCCAAGCAATTTGAACCAACGTGTACGAAGTTAAGAGTATGATATCTTATCTTATTTATTCCCTTACGATATTACATTGCTTCCATTGTATCAAATCAGCCCTACTTTTGTTCGAGATGAGTTTTCAATATGGCGAAAATTAACGCGGATTAATACACGATGTTAAACATTATATAGAATAAAAGTAGTTACGAAGATTTCTCTCGAAAACCATGGAATATGTATTAAGCGAATGGCAGCGATAGAAGAGGATAAAGGTGGAGGGGTTAAATCCCTGTTTTTTTTATCAAGGGGAAAGGTTTGCCCTGATAAAGTGCCGATCGTCACGACACCTATCGTTTGAAGGGCTCGCTAGTGTCTTTTAATTTCTGCAACGTTATTCATCAAGTATCCGTAAGGGACAATGAAGGGGGTACTTTGCTTCGCTTTTGTTTTTTATTATAGGAATATATATTATTTTTCACCCCCCCCCCCATACTTTGTTTGGTGTCCTAAGCCTAACCCTAACCCTTACCAGGGTCGAAAGGGGCCAAACCGTTTTTTCGAGTATCGGACTAATCAGAAATCATTACGGGGGTGATTTATGAAGCCGTCGGCAACCCCTAATTTGAAGGATTCGCCGAACTATGCCCTAATTAGAGAGACTTAAATGATTAATTTCGTTAGGGAACCGCTATAAAGATTTTTTATTTTATCCCTTCCCGCTTGCCTGACGTATAACCGCTATATAAGCATCGAACGAAGAAGGTATATTTGACGAAACCATCTGTTATGCTGCAAGGTACCTAGGAAAATTTCCCTATTAAGTATATTGCAAAAAAATATTATATAAAAATATATAAGCCTGGAACCTACAAGAGTCCGCAACGTTTTATGTTTATGGTCACTAGGAGCGTTCGAGTGTGACAAATAGTTATTGTCGGGTGATGTGAAGGGTGAAAGGCTGTGAGGAGTGTGGAGGCCCTTCCAATATTGGATTATTTTCGACCTCCCCATTTATAGAATGTGACCCTATTTTTATATATACGACAAATTAAGTTTTCTTTTTTATATACGTGGGTTTTTTTTTTGTTTGTTGGAAATTTATTGGTGTTGAGAGAAGTTTCAGTATTGCTTTCTAACACGCGATTTTGGTGGCTCAATTTTTACCTTTGCTGTATATGGTGTAACGCGAAATATGGGCTAAATATGCTTCTTACTTTCAAATTACAAATTTAGCAGTACGTATGGCATGGTTTATAAATATAAGTGGAAATCTTTGAATTTACTTTTTTTTTCTATGGTTTAATCATTTGTTATTTATTAGTTATTATGGAACTTCGAAGTTTAGAAAAACAGTTTAAGGGAGCGTGCAATTAAACTAACTCTAACAGCCAGTGATTTTTTTATCGATTTCTTATCGTTTTAACAGTCCTAATCCACCAGTAAAAAAAAAAAAGTTAACAAACAAATATTAAACTATAAATAAATTTAAAACTTACCCGGAAAGTAGGCTTAGTTGGATTCATGGAGATCATGAATTTCTTTGCATTGAAGGGTAAGCGAAAAATCTCATGGAGATCTCGCCTAATGATATGCCTTTGCTCATTGGTCGCTGACCCTTTAATGCGTGAAATTTTGGATCTCCATGAATCCAGCTAAGCCTATTTCCAGGTTTTAATTCTGCCGAATAACGTTTATTTGTTAATTGGTTTAGTAATTAAGTTTCTTTAAAACTTATTTTCAAACTATTTCGCAACCTTAATATGGCCATGACCTCTGTAGTATTACTTTCAACTAAGGTCAATTAAGAACAGAAGTAAATATTATCAAGCTTCACTAATTTAATCTTAAAATTAATCAGATCCTTGATTATATATTTAGTCTAAGATTAAATAAACTGTAAGAAAGCTTTCCCACGCGTGCAATATTCGTGTTTTGAAATTTTGCCGATTCAAAATCGATAACCCCTTAGTGGGGCTTTTGATATCGAATTTCCTTAAACCCATGATGCATCGCCTAAATGAGCCGTTATCTAAAACCAAGAAGAATAAAAAAACCTCCACGATCAAATATTTGTGGATGACGAAATAAGGAGGGTGGTTATTACATCTACGTTGTAGGGTACGAGAGCTCTCAGTATAGAATATCGCTGGTAATCTTTTTTTTTTTTTACGTAATCGTTATTATAGGACGATGAAAATTAGTCTCGTCTCATTAATTACCCCCCAAAACCCCATCCCATCACTACCCTGGGTCTAAATCTATCCACCCCTCCTTTCCCCGAAAGAAATTCATCAATAGATTCATTAACGATTAGTTAACGGGAGCTTCAACTCAATAATGAGCGCCTAGAGACTGTCCCACTATAAGTTTAAAGGAATACTTAAACTAACTTGCATGTATTTTTAATATTATACCAAATCCATTTGAAATTTTCACCAAATCATTTTACATGTATAAGTTTCGTCTTTATTTGAAAAATTGAGGCTAGGGTATATCAAAAGTCTATCACTTAAATAAAGCAAAAAAGTCATCACCCCTGTCGGGCTCGAGTGGTGTGGATTCTTCCTCGATATTTTGAGTCGGTAGAGAGGAACGGAATTAGGCGGGCCGCGCTTGGCTATATTGTCTTCCCCCAAACTCCGGTATTTCTCCAAAGATTGGCGCTTCCTATTTCTCTATTTACACCGACTGCGGGCGAAATCATATAGTTAAAGAAATTACTTAACTACAACAAACAAAGGTGAAAACTATTGGAAAATTTGAACAAAATTTGCTAGTTTCTAAGCACGTACAACTTAAAATAAAAAATAATTCATGGAGCTTTCAGTATTCCTTTAAGCTTGAAATAGCTCATGTATGTACCACCCTACTTGAGTTACTTTTAGTATAGTTTTGATATAGTTCTAATAGCGAGGGTGCTAGTGGCGTGTAGGGGGGGCCCGTAATGGGTCCCCCTCGATATAGCCCCCACCCTTCTTTTTCTTATATAAAAGAACGAAGGGACTTTCTTTGACCTTATATGACACTAAGGAGTTATATAAGGTCGCGACTTAGATCGTCTGAGGAGACTTTTTGATCTCTTTTTCTCAGTTTGATGTTAGATATTTTTCCGTATTTGCGATGTCAGGATGAATTAAGTGGAAAGTATAATTAGATGTGTAGTGTGTAGTTAGGAGTACCTCTTTCTGATCCCTTTTGATCGAATTAACTGAGTGTTCGCGAATAAACGAGTTACATTCGTACTAAAAGTATAATAAGGATGGATAAAGTGGTACGCGATTAGCCTCATGTTCACGAGGAGTTGACAGAGACTATTTTTTCTCTACTTAGTTTAATATTGTTTATCAATCCGCAATTGGATTAACCTTTTTGTGAAGTTATATTGAATCGAAGTATTATTACAACTTTGGAAGAAGTAAAGTATTGGTGACCGTGTTCTTAGACGTATCCTTGATAACATTAACGTGGTGTACGCGAAATATACATTTGTTCAACAATATTTTGCAGTATAGCGAAAGCTCGAGGCGTATTAATACACAAAGCTAAACTTCGTAGAGCCTAAAATAGTTTTGCAAACCTTTTTACGAGAAAGGTTTTAGTAAAATCAGTTGGAAATTTCCACGAGTGCAATCCAAAGCAACTAATATCAGAATTATTTGAATTTCTAGAGATAGATAGGGGTTTATAGCTTTATAAGCAATGAAAATTCAAGCTGATTGGATAGTATAAGTGAGGGAGAGAGTAAGTGAGATGGAGGGGGATGAGGAGAGAGTAAAGGGGGTCATTTCTTTAATAATAGGGTTGCAATACGTCTCATTACGCCAGGGACATTTTCGACTCTCGTTTTTATTAGCTACTGGTATACTAGCCGCGCTAGATCTTAGCTAATTTCTTTCTTCTTGATAACTGTACTTTTTTTCTTCTTCTTCTCATCCTCCCCCTCTTTCTGTACTCAGCTCCGACATGACATCCCCCTTCCATTTTCTTTTACTGCTAATATCTAAAAGATATACTTTCTTGATCCCTTATATAGTTTCCCCCCTTGTTTTTACTCGCATGGGGTATATAGGGGCTTGATTTTTTTTGGGGGGTACCCCTTGATTCCGCCCTCACATCTCTACCCAACACACACACACATCCTTTTAAAAAGGGCGCAAAAAAAAACCTAGGGTGTTAAGGAGAAGAGGTTGTTGTCTTATCGTTGTTAATGAGTTTTGCAGGCTTGTTATATTCTTTCGGGAATGATATATACAACTAGTTCGACTTGTTTTACGTAATGAAGTGATAATGGGGGTAGGAGAATTAGTCGGTAGTTGTAGTACTTTCTAATAACTTCATACGTGTTGGTTGAAATAAGATGAACGGATTGCGTATAGTTGTTTCATTATGATTTGACACCGCTTATAAAGCCAGGCCTAACTTTAAATCTATGGTTTCTTATGGTCAGTTAGTTAAGGGACCCTTACGTTTGTACGCGGTGTCAAATCAAAGTGAAATTTTACTTATGTTTTTTGATGTGTATGATGGAAAAAATTGGGCGCAAAACTTGACTGAAGTATTTTTTGTCGCGAAAATTTTAGATTTTTTGGATTTTTTGGATGAGGAGGGGGATTTAAAGTGTGGAGAGAGCAAGATATTTAAAGAAAAAAAAAAAATATCGCATTTAACCTCAGCAATAGCGTAGGAGTTTATATTATTTACTCATTTGGGTATTTTTGAAAAAATTTTTCGAGTAATGTCGTTGTAATTTTGGGAGCTGATTTGACTAGTTTTTCTTTCATTTTTTTTTTCTTCTTTTTAGATAGATTTTATACTAAAGCGTGAGTGAAAATATGCTTTTTGCGTCATTTAGGACAAAATTCCTTATATGGTGATAATTTGCTCTTAATTTCTAATTACCTTTTCTGAAGAAAACGCGTTTCTTTGGGCATATTTCCAATTAGAAAAACGAGAAAGTTAAGAGTGGAGTAGTTACATATCTTTAATCGAAATAATTATATCGCCTCTATACATAACTGTTCTGGTTCTATATGTAGAGCAGTTTGCAAAATCGAATTTACTGACTTATTAATCCTCAACATTATTAGATGCTTTCCTGTTCATATCAAGGCTTCTTATAGGGTGCTATTTTTAATTGCAACGTAAGTTTAAAGAAAATTATGGTATTACGTCATTATTAAATTAAAAAAACATCTTGTCGATTTAGATTTGTCAAAATTGTTAGATTTTCAAGAAAATTTATAAGGAACTTTTAGTTTTTAATATGAATCTGATCTTGTTATTTCATTGTGGATTAAACCATCTATATTTTAAGATCTCATATGGTTAATCTCTACCGTTAGATTAACTTTGAACTAAACCGTCACATATCTTTCATATTGATGAGTAATTACTCTTCAATTGTAATTTCTGTAACTCCAACCAAACTAGGATTTCTGATTCGTTTGTTTGAACTGGGCGGTCTTAAAATCCATTAAATTTATCATTAACTCCAATAAATTTGATATCCAGCTATAAAAATATTAGATACGTATAAATTTTGGGTTTTCTACTACAATATATATATATGAAAATATGGCCTTTATCAAGTTTATTTTATTCTTTAATTATCTCTCAGACTATCACGCGATCGAATCGAATTGGTTCATTTATTCGATATAGTTTGAACACCGTTTTTTCGTCGTCATATACCAGAAAGAATTAGGTTTCTATATAGTTTTGTACCTTGCTTTTTTTCATTTTTTATTCAAAATATAAATTATAACAGTCCAGCTGTTAATACCGAAATAAGCAAAAAAAAAAAAAAAAAAAAAAAAAACTATTTTTCGTTCATTAGTTTCCATCCCCCAATATTTTTTTGCATCACAGCCATCATGCTATCATCAATATGCTAGGTATTGTAAGCTTGTATTTAACTTTTCATGAATATTTATTAACGCTTACTGAACCTCTTTCCATCATAGACGTATACATACGGTGGTTATATTAATTATATGGTTAGAATTCAATTTTTTTTTTTGCACGGGTTCGTCATACGATTTCAATATATATATTTGAGTGAATCATTTCACTTTTTTTTTTTTTTTAATATCCCCTTTTTATTTTTCTAAATATCACAATCAATGAAGCGCCATCCGTTCTGCCTGTATAATATCAGTTATTTGGTGAGAGCCAGATCTTAGTTTTATTTTTATTTAGGGGGGGTTCCGTCCTTGCTTTTTTCCGTTTTAATTTCCGACGAAATTCAAAACGGATATCTTTTCCAAAAATGGAATTATTATTATTATTGTTTCAACGCGTGGGATTCATTTTTAATCACTTGATTTAATTTTATTTTTAATTAATAAATTATATTATTTGAAGTAGGAATTGACTGTTATATTACATATTTTATGATGTAATAATACTATTTTAAAAGATATTACCGTCAAAAATGATAAAAATTAAGTTTTATTTTAATAATTAGTTATGAGGCATAAAATCGTGAAACTATTTAAATCTATATCAGGTTCATCTTACCTTTACAATTTAAAAACTCATCTTGTGAACGGAAATCGGAGTAATTATCAAGGTTATCCGATTAACTATTCCTCCCTTATCCCCTTTTTGAAATTAAGAGAGATAATCATGAATATATTTTTGTTTTCCTTAATTGGACATCCCCGAGATGGAAATATAATGAAACAAAAAAAAAAAAAAAAAAAAACGGTAGCCGTTATTTAAAATCTTATTAATAATGGGCGGAAATTATAAAAATATATTTCTCCAAAGTACGATGCTAAAAATAATGTTTTTTTTTAACCCTAGCTTAAGGCGAAATATCGAATTTCTATTTTAAACTTAGATATAAGAATACAAAAGCGCTCGAATAATTTCATTTTTTATATTATAGTTTAAGGATTTCTTGGATAAAAAATATAGATGAATCCTGGATGACAGGAAATGGCTTTAAACACGTTTTAAAAATCAAAAAAGCGGCCCAAAAACTTTAAACGTTTTGAACAGGATAGCTCATCGGGTATCCAAGCGAAAATATCGAATAGAAGCGAGGCTAATCTCTTTGGTTCCTTTAACCTCCTTATCTTTACTTCCTCCGAGATTATTTGATTCAAAATTTCAAATAGTTTCGGTATAGACTTTAAAGAGTGAACGCATGGGAATAGTTCAGGGTGCAAATACCATTAGTATCCCCCCCCCTGTATCAAACAGTATCAAAAGAATAATGGCGATTTTTTTTTGGGGGGAATATCTCGCGACGAGAGAAAGAGAGAAAAAACATATTATCTAAAAGGGGGGGGGGGCTATTTCTCGCCTGTGAATCTAAATGGCAGCTTCGACACGGTGATTTAAAAAGATGATGTTATGTAAGAAAAGATAAAAACGATTCGAGAAAGACCGAAAACGATCAAGATCCCCTTTTTATAAGAATATTTACCTCGATGATCGCGTCTCGGTGAAAGCGTGTTTGGCCATGCTACCATTGGAGAGCGAGAGAGAAGGGAAAAAAAATGCATTATTGACAGTCAACCGCAGGAAATGACCAGATACTTTTGATGTGTCAAGAAAAAAAACTTATCTCCTCCTATCGACTGTTGTAAAGTGTTTGAGTTAACACGGTGAATGTGGTAAAAGCGTCTAAAGATGTGGGTTTTTCACCCGATTAACCTTGAATCTGTCAGTTTTTCCACAGTTTATTCGTTCATTCAGTAGTGAGACGCGGATATTATTCCCGAACACCCCATGCATGAATTTAGTTTACATTTAAAGGAATTTAATGTTACGTATTAGGCGAACTAGTGGTGATGTTAAGTTTTTGTAAGATTTGATATCTTGAAAGTTAGTTTTTTAAATAGGAAAAAAAAACCTAATGCAATCAGTTAATTGTATTTCTGATTTTCAAATCTGAAATTCGATTTTAAATCGATTATTATACTCGTGTTTCACATTAGTTTTGCGTGTAAACTATACTCGTATTATTTTAATAAAATATTTTGTCACTTTTTTGGCAATTAAAAGAATTATTTACACTTGGGAAGGTTTTAGCCTTTCTTCCATTCTGATCCTTCATCTACCATTTTGAAAAGCAGTCCGGTATGTTACTGGTTCACCCAATATGAACGTCTTTGTGACGCGAATGACGTGTTAATAATATACAGCTGAGAAATAGTTTTCCTCCTCTAGTGATATGGAAAAATTGACTTTAGTACGTTATTTCTCTCCGATTTTTAATTAATTTTTGAGATTAAGCAATTAAATTTTATTCAAAGCAAAGTTAAAGCGTTATCTCTATACTCTTTTTCTTATACCATTGAAAACGAAGTTTAGTTAAAGTCACCGCGGAGGGATACTTCAATGCTTTTGTAGCATAATTTAGTTTCTTTCCAAAGGCGTTTTTAAGAGAGTTTTGGAATAAGCAATGAACATCAATATCCTTTCCATCACTTCTTCCAAGTCCAACATTTACCACCGTTCTTTCTTCCTTCACCTATTCTTTAATTCACCGTCATCCCACGAATTGATCCGAACGTAAATAGTCGTACGAATGATATTACGATCATTTTGGCGTCATTTCTTTCTCCTCCCTCTCCCTCTCTCTTTCTCGGCCGGTTTTGATCCCTCCATGCAGCTCGAATCTCTCGAAATCACGGTGGAAAGTTTGGAATAGTGGGTGTATGTATTGCCTAATGATTCCGCGACGCGACTATAGCTTTAAGCGTTTTCTTATATAAAATTGTTGGGCCATGAAACTGGGCCCCTATCCCCCCCTGTTTTTTTTTATCACAATGCAGATACAGTTTCTTCATCCTCCATTTCTTTTCATCAAAAAGACTAGAGAATAGAAGTGAGGAAGGGGGTGGAAGGTTATACGTCATGCACCCATCACGCCCCACCTAACATAGACATTTTTTTGCTTGACGCGACGCTCAGATTTCCGACCCTTTTTTTTTTCTTCAGATTTCGTTATTTTCTTTGATCTTTTGTCGGTCGAGTTCGACGTTTTCTACTCGCTCCAATGATGAATTTTTTTTACTTCAGGGAGAAGTCTTATGGAAATTAGAGGTTAAAATTGGTCTTCACTCTCGTGTAACAATACTTTGTCAACATGTTGACAGAGTATTGTTTCTTTTTTTTTTTTTTTTTTTTTTTGGAAAAGTGCCTTCCCATAAAAGTCGTACCAAATTCTTATGAAATTGTTCATTTAGAAATATTAATAGGCGTACAGGGTAAGTCAAGGCGGATTGATACGAAATGTTAGATCTCTTAGAGGAAAAAGTAGTGCGAATCTTTCAAAAATAACAAAATTTTGAAAGCAAAATTTTTTTCAAGATGCCCAGAGCAACCTAGGTCATCATTTATCATTGCAAAAGATTTAACACTTTTCACGCTATTGACGTTGAACTGAGTGTATTATTATTTTTTATTCTTAATAATTGCTTTATTTATTATTATTATTTGTTCTTAATTGCTTTATTATTTAGTCTTATTATTTATTATGTTTTCTTTATTGCTTTATTATTATTTATTTTTATTCTAAATAATTATTTTTTATTCATTATTTATTCTAAATATTATATATTCCTTAATAATATATTTATTTATTTATTATTTATTCTAAATATTTAATATTCCTTAATAATATATTTATTTATTTATTATCCATTAATTTTTATTCTTAATAATATATTTATTTATTTATTATTCATTAATTTTTATTCTTAATAATATATTTATTTATTTATTATTCATTAATTTTTATTCTTAATAATATATTTATTTATTTATTATTCATTAATTTTTATTCTTAATAATATATTTATTTATTTATTATTCATTAATTTTTATTCTTAATAATATATTTATTTATTTATTATTCATTAATTTTTATTCTTAATAATATATTTATTTATTTATTATTCATTAATTTTTATTCTTAATAATATAATTATTAATTTTTATTATTATTTATTATTATTTATTCGAACTTTTAGTGAAGCCATAGTTTAACTCTACTTATTTTTGGATCGAATATAACGTAATCGTTACATTACATTATAATTTATTACGGAAACATATATTAAATCCATAGTAATTCCAACCAAAATACATCTTAAGACTTGTTCTTTAAGTTATCCGGGGGGGGGGGGGCTATTTTGCGCGGTTTCTCTACGCTAAGGAGTCATTTTCGGCGTAAAACTAAAGGCCGGCGGGCCTAGTCATCCCTTTAATCGACTTGATTAGTCGTTGCACGCTATTGTAACTCCGTGCCATTTACGTCGCCATTGAATAATCCTTTGTTGCATCGGTCGCTTCCTCTTTATATAGCCGCGAACATATTCTCCTATCCTTCTATTTAGTGGCATCCTTTCAATGCCATTCCCTATATATAAGAATTAGTTAGAGAGATCTATTGTGATGTTTAAACGATGCTTAAGTTTAAATTATGGCATTAGTTATACCGTTAACGATTAAGAATTAGTGTCGTATACTTTTTAAAAATTTCGATTCTTTTCTATCTCAATAAATTGTTCAACCTGATGGCTTAACATTCTTAGAATGTAAGGTATTTCTAAATGAAAATTATAAACGGTTTTTCACCAAAAAATTCCGGAAAAATTATCGAATACGTTTTGTGACATGGTGATTCCGAAAATAAATTATTTTTTGAAGTAAAAAACTCCTTGATACCCGCCATTTTACTTGAGACTTAGAAATTGAGAATGAAATAATGAAAAAAGTTTGTTTTAATTTGGAAAAAACTCTCCTACGGTACGGGTCATTAATTTACCAATTGAGCCAAAGAATCTTAATCTTGGTTATCTTTTGAAAAACATATAGTATACTTGATCAAATAAAATATGCAAGTAGCTACAGGCGCGTTCTTTTCCAAAGTCTTCCAGGACCCTTTTGTGTTACGAATAATTTATCTAAATATTTTTTTTATGAACGGAAATCGCTTATTGCGGATGTTCGTTCTATATTTTAGATTCATCGTCCGAATCTTAATTGATTTTTGCAATTTTTTTTAGAACATGGGGCGAATATAAAATTTTTAATCTTAATTGATCCGAAGGTTTAATTTTTTTTTTTTTTTTCTTCATTCCAATTCTAAAGGGGGATATAAAATAAGTTTCTCCGCCCATCAATGAGTAATTATTCTTCTAGTTATTGTCGCGAATTGTCGGATTGGCGTCAATTTTAAGGTTTGAACTTAAGCCAGAGATAATATTAAATTTTTATGAAGAGATATAAAAACTCAATATACATAAATTATATTTAAGACTCCGTACTATACCCCTACGTTTGGTCGCTATTTCAGCGCCAAACCCCCAATTTAACAATAAAACCGCTACAACAGCTCGATGATAACGTCACTACCTGGTCAACGTAGTTCTTTTGCCCAATCGTGTCTCAATTAACCCAAGTAAACGAACCTTGAAAATATAAAATTTGACAAATAGCTTTATATAGATCTTCTCCAAAATTTAAAATCATCTCTTGCGCGCGTGAATCCAATACATTTGCGTGCTTAAAGTTGTAAAATTGCTAATAACTTTTACGCTTCTACGCACGATGAAACATCTTTCCTTTTTTTTTGTTTTTTGTTTCAGACGCGGTCCCTTTAAAGGGATAATGCAACCTAATAACAAGTTATTTTTTTCTCGATTTCTTATCGTTTAAATAGGCCTAATCCACCAATAAAAGGTTTACAAAACAAATATTAAACTAGAAATAAATTTAAATCTTACCCAGAAAATAGGCTTAGCGGGATTCATGGATATCCTGAATTGCCTCCGTGTAAGCAAAGGCCCGTCGTTCACGCGACATCTCCACGAAACTTACAATCTCGTTTCATTGGTCGCTATGATTTTATACGTGAGGAAATCAGGATCCCCACTAATCCCGCTAAGCCTATTTTCTAGTTTAATATTTGTTCGTAAATGTTTTCACTAGTGGATTAGGCCTATTTAAACAATAAGGAATCGATAAAAAATCACTCGTTGTTAGGTTGCATTCTCCCTTTAAAGATACCTTCGCGTCTTTTTTTCAATATTATTCGCCTTGTATCCCATAATCATAATGATCAGCGTTGAAAAATTGTCGCGTCGCCATTTTTCGTAAATTCCTTGTCGTTAACGCGCCGCTGTTCATTAATAGTACTTCAATCGTCATTGACCCGAGACAAATTATTTTTATTTTTCTCTCTATGTTTTTTTTTTTTCTTTCTTTGATTCCATTCTTTTGTTGTAAGTTATTCGATCGAAACAAGAGGCGTCAATGTTTTATGCTAATTTTTGAGTGAATTTCCTATAGATAAAGATTGACACATCTATTACCGCTCAAATCGGTCAGAGAAATCAGCTTATTCAAAGCCAATGCTCTTAAGTTTAATCCTTGTTCGAAAACCAATTTCTCGTGATCAATTTGCGGAATTTTCCCCACTATTTTCATCTCTCTATCGCGTTTAATATTGTGTAATAATCCGCCTCTAACCTTGGTTTAATTGCAAACTCCCTCTAATATTGGTGAAGATAAGTTTAAAGTATTTTTGAATATTATTATAGATTATATTTATTTATTCAATTTTGTTTGGCAATTTACTCGAAATCTGGGGCGCATTTATACATAATGTTAATACCCAATACCAAATAAAGTAGTTTTATTAAACTTATAATGGGGAGAAGTAAAAGATTATGGGAAAGAAAAATCGCTTACCCGAGTGTAGTCTAGTATGTGAAATGTTTTTGAATTTAATTTTGTTGTGGTGTTTATTTGTTTACTATGATTGTTTAGACTCATAAACCCGTATAGTATTAAAGGAGGAGCTACTAACCTTGGTGCCTGCCCATGTATAAATATTTTCTATAATATCTAAGATTCGTATAAAATTTAAAAGGAAAAGCCATTGAGTTTTAACTCTAAAATCTTTGTAACTTCAAAGCTTTTAAAAGAAGGGTGTAACTCAAAATTTAAATTCATTTCTAGTTTAATATTTGTTTATAAATGTTTTACTGGTATAAAATTAAGGCTTAACTAAAAGCTCCCCTAAAAGTTAACGGTACTGTTAAATTACCCATTCCTATATATGTATATTTACAAAATGGTGGTAAAAAAAGCAAGAAACTTAAAAGCGGTAAACATCTTTACCCTCCCATTACAGACCTCGACATAATCATGGTTTTAGTAGGAAACGCGTTGGGGTTCATCCTGTCTGTACCGCGTCACTCCGCGAATTCTTCCCTTTAAACCTCCTATATAAATCTACCATGTTCTCTTTCTCGGTGACTGTAGAAAGATTTCTAAGGGTCTAAAGAACAATTAAATTCCGCGGGCTACAATGTTGACGGTTGCGAAGAAACCGAACAAAACTAAAAATTAAAACAACATAAAGAAGAGAGATTTTTAAGGTCTCTTTCTCGCGTGAGTCGTATCAACCTCTTTAAGGCTAGGCGGTAGTAGCGGTAATTCCGCCGTAATGAATGATAGGGCAGGGTTGGCGAGTCTTGTTATAATATAGAATATCTCTTAGAGAAGTCCTCTAGCTCGATAGTATACGTGTAACGGCTTCCTCTTATCCCTTGGCGCTCGCGAGAGAGAGACCGAAACCGAGGCCCGCAACAAGTGTTTCTTTTAAAAACCTTTTTTCTTTCTTCTCTCTTCTTCTTCCCTTTCGTTGGAAAAAGGGGCACCGCGCGCTTTCCCGCCAAACACCGGAAGCCATGTTTAGCTCGGCGCGCGCGTAATCCCCGTTCGGGGCGGGTCGCCGGCGAAACGCCACGCGCGCCTGCGTGTTTTTGGGATAAAAATCCTTTTCTCCCCCTGGATCCCCCGGACACCGTCGGCCCAAGAAAAGGAAGAGGAGAGAGGAAAACATAGAGACGTTAGCTGGCGGTCGAGCCTGTAGGGGAAACTCAAAGCCACGTTTTTTTTTCTTCTCTAAACGGACTAAAAACCCAGAGTGTCTTTTTTCTTCCCGCCAAACTTCGGCGCCCGCGTTTTCTTCTCTCTTCGATCTCTCGCATCTTTTGGGAACGCGGAGTCTCTCTCTCTTACTCTCTCCGGAGTCTTTTCCGTACGTTCGGAGAGTTTAGTTTGCGGTCCGAACGATAGGGGGACGTCCTTAAGATTTGGATCGGCGCGGACCAACCCCTTTTATCGGTTCGATAAGCGTTCGATTGGCTCGCGTCATCGTATCATCGACGAATCAAAAAATAACGCGCAATTGTACGCGTATTTCTTAACCTAAGGATGCGCCGTTACAAATATTTCGATTTAACTAAATCCGAATCTTTTCTTCTCCAAATATGGTAAGCCTTTTTTCTCGTCCTTCAATTCTTAATTTTAACTTATTATTACCGGTACTTATTATTACCGGTACTAATGTATATAAATTAAATATTCGTAGTAATCATTATTTTACTATTAAACCTCCTTCCAAATCTTGAAAATTTTAACTCTTGTAGAAAAAAAAAATCATAAATTTAAACACACGCCAAGATTATTTAAAAAAAAGAGCCTCACGCAAGATTAATGATATCCCTGAACCACCCTAGGCGCTCGTAGCATCTGCTTCGATTAAATTTCATTTTATAAATCATATTTTCATTTAGAAATGAAAATAAAAAGTGTTCAAAAAACATTGAATCGAATAGTCCATAAATAATTTCCCCCCTTTGTGATATATACATAGTATTCAATATATATTTATAAAATATAGAAAGTTTTTTTTAAGTACAAAGAGTTTGAAATATTTGTAGCTAAAGCGTATGGGGTTTTAGCGCGACTAGGGAGATGAAAGTCTACATATTCCAAGCTTCTATTGGATGTGGATCTCCGCTGAGATTCTATTGTTTATGATCCGCGAAATCGTGCTTTCCGTTTATGCACGGTTCCCGCGCAAATTTCTATTCCCCCCTTATAGATACCACGTGGTTTTATATAAAAGTATTTCCCCCTGCGAAATTGCAGCTCGTGCGAAGCTAGTCTCCATTATATCTTTTATATATAATAAGTACTATTAAATAAGGTTTTACGTACTGAAACTTCAAAATGAAATGGGGTTATGATTTTGTTACAGTTTACTTTTGTAGCGATGGTGAATACTGACGCGGATAAATACGTAATTTAAAATTTCAAAGGGTGTAAAAGTAGATTTACAAACGACTGTTGAATAACTTGAATTATTAGTAGCATCTACATTTATATTACCCCGTCTAGAAGTTACAATAGGCACCCACGTCGCTTTCAAGGTCCCTCTAGTACTAGCTAGACTCGAGTTTTACGACCATATAGGCATGTAACTAAACTGATGGCTACCTCATTTAAGAAAGAAAAAAAAATACTTGTTTTTGTACTTAAACTCGTTTTTATCCCCTCTTTGTGGGACGATAGGATGATTTTTTAATTATTTTTCTGTAATTTATATATACACGAGTTATGTAATAGAAAACCCGTTAACATTATATTTAAAGTGTGGCTGCCACAGATATTTTTATAAGGTCCAAATCATGGAATTTTCGAGGGGCTAATCACTCTAGGATTCCACGTACACCGTGACAGGCCCCTCGGAAAGATAGTTAAAAAAAAATTATGACAGCCTCACTTCAATTCTTTTTTTTTTTTTATGTTTGCTTGAAAATACCAACCGGTATCATCTCTAAGTTTAATTATCATTTTATTATTATTTGCGTAATTTTTATTTATGAACTTATAATATGGGATAGTTTCGTAGTTAATTATTCATTGTTTATTGTAATTATTAGTTGTTTCATTTTTGAATCGTATTGGATTGTGTCTTATTTTAAATGGGGGTATACGCCTGTAGAAGTGTTCCAATTGGGCTACATTGGTGCTCCGGGCAAAGATGTCTTGCAGGGAATATTTTCTTGAGTTCAATCTGAAAGGGTCAAACTATATTTAACCCACAGTGTAGCGAAAGGTAACACTGTAAGTCTGTATTAGGGATTAAAGCGACTGTTTTCAATCTTAATTGAGCAAAATTATATATTACAGTTTTTCTGAGCTTTGCTATCTCACGTAAGGTTGACCCTAGTGTGAATAAAAGTTAATTTAATTTCAGTATAGTGTGGTCAGTGAGGGTATGATTGTGAAAATTCGTTACCCAAACATTTTTTAAATGTGGGCCATATAGGCGTAAAATAAAAAGCATACTCTTCACCTTTGATTGTACTAAAGTCGACGTAACAGAGTAAGTACTTAGCATTACGAAAGGCTGCAATCAGTTACGTAATACGATGTACAGATTTTACGGAAGTGGTTAAACCCTGGTCTCTTACACTACAGTATATAAATTTATGATTTAAAATGATTAAATTTGCCTTTATATTTCAAATAATAACCTTTTTACGAAATTATCTAACTCAGAATGTTACGTAATAGTGTTAAATTGCACTAGGATGGTCAAATTTAACACAAATGCTTATTTGAGGGACAATAGGAACCTCCAAAAATAATTTGCTCTGTAAAAACACAAATAATTTGGAGTTTGAACTAACAGACTTAAGTATCAAAAATAATCAATTTCTAAAATTCCAATAAAAACAATAAATAGACATATTTCTCAGATTTGAATTTAATTTTAATACAACCAAGATATATAGTAAACTTAATTTATATGAAGTCTAGTTATTCTATAGTAAAAGCCTGACATCAAAATTATGATAGTAATTTTACAAACCTGTTAGTTTATCCTGTACATATTCATTTGTAGAGTATATACATTCATTTAGCATTTATCTTACTCAAAGCAAAAGATAAATTACTCACTCCTTAGTTTTAATTATTTTCATATCCCGGAAGAAGCCTTTTTTTCGGAGATGTAACGAAAATCTGTATTTCGATGACATCTAACCAATTTATTAGAAAAAATTCTAATTAACTTTTTTATTTATATTTTTCCCTCTTATACCGTTATAAAGTTTTTTGAATTTTGTTCGCCAAAACAATGAGAAATTATCCTAATGCAGTTGGCGAGGAATGGGTAGGTTTAATTATATACATTGAGATGAGATGATATTGTTTACGAGTTTTGACTATCGAACCTACTTCGTATAATAATACAATACATCACCAAGGCGCACCTGCTTTTTAGAAACAACATAATATGTTGAACTCTTAAGGGAAACAAAGCAATTTGATTGGTCGAATAATATCGCCAGATACCCATCATTATAAATCATCTACATCGATGTTTGCGCGCCATACAATCAAAAATATTTTCATTTTAAAGGGGTAGCGAATTAAATATAATTTAATAGTCCTGGTCGATTTGCCGGAAATGGGCGCTTGTCTCATAGCCGCGCCGCCATCTTTTTGTAGTAACAGGCTTGTAACGTACTTAGCATCTAATTTCTCCTTGATTATTTACTTCTGTTAAATAGAAGAAACATTTCCAACGTTCTTATTTTGTCGAATTGTATTGTTATTGAACTGGCTGGCAAATACCACCTGGCTGGTCAAAAACCCACGCGGGGGGGGGGAAATCATTGAAAAGATGATTGACAGGAAACATTTTGTCAAGAGAAAAAGGGAAAAACTGGTTTCCAATAAGATCACGCGAGCAATCTCGCGCCCTCAAAAAAACTCGCTCTGAGGCTCGGACCAAAAAAAGGTCAGCCACGTGTTCTCGCGGATGCATGATGTTCATGTACGTGGTAATTAAAAAAATATATAGTGGTCGCGGGCAATAACGTTAAGAACTTAAGAAGATGAATACGCGCCACGTGTAATTAATTAAGTCCGGACGAGTTAAAAAGAACCTAAGTTCTAAATGAGTAACCGGATAAGCACGGCTGTGGTAAATTATCCCGCGATTCGCGATCGAAACTCCTGGAGCCGGTAAGCCTCGCCACGAGGACCGCAACCATCTATCGTGCCATGATGATAAGAACTCCAAATCTACAACAGGCCTCGTTACCCCACTTCAACCGCACTACGCGTTAAAACCGTGAGTCAAAATTAAGGGTATAATGACCAGCCAGTCAAATTAAGTGTTCGATTGTTTTAATTTGTTTTAATTACTAGCATTAATTTTATTATTATCATTAAACCTTTTATTTATAACTTTAGTTCGAATTGTGTCATATTAATTAGTTACTAATGAGATAGCTTTCCAATTACTATTATATTTATCCCCTAGACAACGTACCTATTATCTATTAACTTTATATTTAACTTAACTATGAAAGTCTCGTCTCATTTTGGGGGCCCTTCCGGGATCACTCTTCCAGAACTAAAGTAATCGAATCTAAATTATGAAATAATTAATGTCCCATTGCTCATTGTAGTTAGTTTTTAAGGTTACAAGTGTAACCAACTATTTTAAATGATAAGTTAACTGTAGAAACAAGTTTGCTCGCGATTAACTATTATACCTAGAATTTATGAGATTACGTATTTCCTTTGGGTAAGGGTACGGAGGTAAAATCAGCTTAATCGTAGAGTTAGTTTTTTTTTATTAGTTTTGATATCCATAGTGATATCAGTTTTATAATTTTGAGGGTCAAAATTTATAATTTTTTATTAGAAGTTTTGATATCCATAGTGATATCAGTTTTATAATTTTGAGGGTCAAAATTTATAATTTTTATTAGAAGTTTTGATATCCATAGTGATATCAAGTTTAAAATTTTGAGGATCAAAATTTAAGGTTTTTTTTTGTTGTTTTTTTGTGTGTATATTATTGCAATCTATTTTGTAGCCATTTTTGTTAAGCCTATGCCTTTTAAGCCTACGCACGACACGTGTTTTCCTAGTATTTCTCGACCTTTAAGTTGCGAAACCTGTTATAGAGATTTTAAAAATTTTGAGAGGAAAGAGCGAGTAGAGCGACGTAGCAGTCTCCCCCCTCTTCCCCCTCCTGTTAAACGTAGCG
Source organism: Odiellus spinosus (assembly GCA_963920705.1). Lineage (NCBI taxonomy): Eukaryota > Metazoa > Arthropoda > Arachnida > Opiliones > Phalangiidae > Odiellus > Odiellus spinosus. The sequence continues at coordinate 17,510,346 of OY987228.1, read as the reverse complement.
TTCATCTCAGGGCAGTAAAGAAAACCCCGAGACGTAAAATGGCGACCGATACCGGTTTTCCCGCCACTAGTGGTAGCTCAAATGCGACGTCACCGGTTATCACACCCCCGTCCATTACTACCCCCCTCAGTATTGGTTTAAACCCTAGTTCTAATATTAGCACTCCCCCTAATACTACGGTAGCTCCCACCCCTTCGCAAACGTTAGTTCCCAATACTTTGGTAAACGTAACTAGTTCTCTAGCTTCCACCATTCCTAGTGTAGTACCAGTGGGGATGCCTTTTAATAATAGCACAGTTTTAACACCACCCATTGCTAGTACACCTACGGTTACTGATGTCATGGCTGCCATGCAACTTCAGATGCAAACTATGATGCAACAGATAGCCCTTTTAACCAGTCAATTAGCGGCATCGCAACAAGCTAGTCAAGTGCAGAGTCAGATTAATGTAGTTTCTGCGCCTACTGTCCCCACAGTATCAAGCACCCCGGCTTATGTTAGCGCTCCTACTACACTGCCAACTAACATTGTCACACAGAGTAATGCTCTCCCAGTCTCTAGCACCCCAGCGATAGTGTCGCCCCCTAGTAGTCTCCCTGTTAATGGTATTACAGTTAATAACGCTACTCCAGTATATAGCCCTACAATGGTTACTCACTCTCCTACATTGGCACCTCTTTTATCTCACAGTATACCTAACGTTAGTGTGACGTCAGCGAATCCTAGTATTCTTCAACCTCAAGTACCCAATGCTAATTTAGTTATTTCATCAGCTCAAAGTAGCCCTAGTATTCAAGCTAGTCAAGGTGCGCATAGTACAGCAGGTTATATTCAAACCCCCGACCCTTCTATTTTAGGTCAAAACACCAATCCTACTAGCGCGTCCCAGCAGTACCGCACCCATGCCGGACTTCCAAATTCTTGGGTCCCCGCAGTTTCACCCCCTAGTTTTTCTGGTACCACAACCAGTTTAGGCGTTAAAGATTTTCTTACTAAGGCCCGCCAAATTCTAGTTAGTCGGGATTGTCCAGAAAATATATTTACGAAACACTGGGTGCCCAATATGTTAACGGGCTCCGCGTTTGAATGGTTCGAAACTCAGCCCCCTTTTGAAAGTTTCTCCGATTTTTCCGTAGCCCTTAAGGCTGAGTTCCAACAGGATACAGACGATGATTTTATATTTGAACAAATTGATAGACGTTCTCAGAAGTCCAATGAGAATCCCGCCACTTATGGCGAAGCAGTTTTAGCTTTGATGAGAAAATTATCAGAACCTTTGTCTGATCGAGACCAAGTACGCTTGATCCGTCGAAATTTAGATCCGGAAATTAAAAAACTATTGGCGACGAAGTCTTATACTCGTGCCCGAGAATTAATTGCAGACGCTGTTAAAGTAGCCCACGCGTCACATGACCCTAGGCTCAGTTCGTCTTCCGACCCTACCAACAGTAATGCTTCCCGCCCTAAAAAGCCCGATGTAATTTGCATGAATTGCGGCCAGAGAGGCCATTACCAGTTTCACTGTAAGGAACCCGTTAAAAATAGTTCTAATTTCCGCAACAATTCTTCTGCCACCACCACCCCACGATCTTTAAACCCTCAGGCGAAGCCCTTTGTCCCTGTATGCCATGGATGTGGTGAGAGTGGCCACATTAGACCGAAATGTCCCAAGAATAAACGTCACAACCAGGGAAACTCCACCCCCGGAAGGAACGGCACGGGCGGTCCAACCGGAACAAGATAATAAACCCCGTAGTAAATCAGGTGCAGGGTGAGGCAAAAGCTCTCCCCCAACTCGCTTGGATTTCCCTTTCCATTGGTGACGTAGATTGTACCGCTCTAGTTGATCCAGGTTCAACTTGTACCCTAATAGACGACAGCTTTAGGGACAAACTTCCGCCAATTTCTAATACCAGGCGACGTCATCGCCTTGGAATTAAGCTAGCAAACAAGACGCGTGTCACGTCTACTGGTTCAACTATAGCCGAATTCTCGTTACCGGGCAAGGTGAAATCTATCCGAGTCCATTTTGTTAAAGATTTGATATATCCCGTAATATTAGGTATGGACTTAATCCAACAGTGTGGCATGGTAGTGAATTATTATCAAATGAAATATTGGTGGAGTACTGAACCAGACAAAATTTATAACTTTAATTCGAAGTCTGGAGTTCAGGTGTCTAGTGATTCCACCCTTTGTAACGTCGAAATTGACGAAGAGGACTTGAAGAAAGCCCTAGCTGTAGCCAAAGTTTCCACAGAGGAACGTTTTCAATTAGAAACCCTTGTTTACAACTACAAAAGTATTTTTGCTAAAATCCCTGGTCGTACACACTCTACCATCCACTATATAGATACAGGAGAAGCGAAGCCAGTAAGCAAGGCCCCTTATAGATACTCTCCGTGGAAAAAGAGTAAAATAGACGAAATTGTTTTTGAAATGATAGCCCAAGATTTAGTAGAGCCGTGTAACAGCCCCTGGGGTTCCCCTGCTATACTCATTGACAAAAAAGCCGACCCTCAGGATGAAATAGTGGAAGGAGAAATACCGTCAGAAGTGAAGCCAAATTACCGTTTATGTTTAGATTATAGGGAACTCAATGGCGTAACGATTAAAGACTCTTACCCCCTTCCACGTGTAGATGATATTCTAGAATCTATTAGAAAGCCCCATTACATAACCACTTTAGATTTAAAATCCGGTTACTGGCAGGTATCATTAGATCCTGGTAGCAGAGACAAAGCTGCCTTTGTAACACACCGCGGACTGTACCGTCCAAAGGTGTTAATGTTTGGTCTGTGCAATGCACCGGGAACCTTTCAAAGGATGATCGATAGGTTATTTGGCCCCTTACTTAGTGAAGGCGTAATGGCTTATTTAGATGACATTGTCATAATTTCAGATACCTTTGAACGCCACTTGGAAACTTTAGAAAAAGTATTTAAAATTCTTTTAGATTCAGGTTTAACAGTCAAGGCCCGTAAAACTAAATTCTGTGTCCCTGAGACAAAGCTTTTAGGCCATGTTGTGGGAAAAGATGGGATTAAAGTTGACCCCGATAAAACTAATGCAATTAGCAAGTTACCACCCCCCAAAACTGTTAAAGCCCTTCGCTCGTTCCTTGGCATGGCTGGATACTACAGAAGATTCATCAAAGGTTTCTCAGCCCTAGCATTACCCTTAACTGCCCTCCTTCACAAAGACGTCCCATGGACTTGGTCCGAGGCGCATAATTACGCATTTGACACACTAAAAACCGCCTTAGTTTCCGCCCCAATTTTGGCTGCCCCAGATTTCACCGAACCTTTCATTGTAGAGTGTGATGCGTCTAGTACTGGTATTGGAGCCGTACTATTGCAAAAGCGCGATGGGAAACGCCTGGTTATTCAATATTTTAGTCACACTTTGTCCGATACGGAAAAGAAGTATTGCACTACGGAGAGAGAGGCTATGGCAGTTAAATACGCTTTAGATAAATTCCGCCCATATTTAGAAGGTCGTCATTTCGATTTATACACTGACCATTCTGCTTTACTATGGTTATTGAAAACACCTGACCCCACCGGGAAATATGCCCGGTGGTATGCACAAATTCAGGCATTTGACTTCACGGTGCATCACATACCCGGAGATAAAAACGTGTTAGCCGATGCGCTATCCCGTTTTCCTTCGACACCGGACGATGATTCGCTGGCGAATCTGACCCCCGGTGACGGAGGAATTCTAGCCGTGGCAATGGCGATGCCCCCTGAAACCTTAGCCTTTTCTACAGAAATTATCGTTAATGAGCAAGCAAAGGACGTACGCCTTGGCCCTCTGACGCGATTTCTGGCAGATAATACCCCTTTGTCAGGCACTTCTAAAGGCGATGAACCTCTTTTAGCTAAATGTAAACTTATTAATGGCATATTATATCGTTTACCCAACCAGTTGGCCCCCATAGCTGAAAATTACAAAATCTGGGTGCCCAAATCTTTATATTCCACCGCCTTACAATTAAACCATGATATTCGAGCCGCCGGCCATTTAGGTCAATTGAAAACCCTACGGCGAATGCGTGAACGCTATATTTGGGACGGGATGACCCGTGACATTCGTGAATACGTATTATCTTGTGAGGCTTGTCAAAAGCACAAGCCTATGCAACAAGCTCCTATAGGTCTTATGAAATCAGCGGCTATTACAGACGCCTGGACCGTTATATCCATAGACCTTAAAGGCCCATATACCCCGAGTAGGCGTGGATTTACGCAACTTTTAGTCGTAACCGATATGATGACAAAGTGGGTGGAAATATTTCCCCTACGCCGAGCAACCACTAAGGCTATTGTAAACATACTGGTGGACCACGTCTTTACCAGATTTGGTCTCCCGTTAACCGTTGTTAGCGACAATGGACGACAGTTTGTGTCCAAGATTATGAAGGACACTTTCAAATTATTGGGAGTACGTAATCGTTATACGTCGTTTTATTCGCCTCAGTCGAATCAGACTGAGCGAATAAATCGTACTTTGTCAACCATGATCGCAACTTACGTTAGTGATAATCACAAGGATTGGGATATTGGGATACATCATTATGCAATGGCTTTGAGAACAGCAGTTCACGAGTCAACAGGATACACCCCAGCTTTCCTAAATTTTGGGAGAGAAATCCGTTCCCCAGCCGATGTTGGCAGCCCTGTTGACCCTAACAACGCGTTTGACCCCGATAAGCTTAACTCGCACGCTCTTTCTATTAAAAAAGTAATTGAAGACGCTCAATCTCAAGCTCAAGAGCATATTGAAGCGCAGCAAACTCGTCAAGCCCAATACTATAATAAGCGTCACCGTGACGTAGAATTCGAGGTAGGACAGTTAGTGTTAAAGCGAACTCATTTTTTGTCTAAAGCTGGCGCTAACTTTTCTAAAAAGTTGGCACCACGTAGTGAAGGTCCTTATATAATTGCGGAAAAACTCTCCCCTTTAACTTATAGACTTAAAGGTGTGAAATCAAATAGGATATTTAAGGGTACATTCCACATACACGACCTTAAACTTTTTGTCGAGCGTATTGCCGATCATAATTCTCAGGTACAGCCTCTCGATTCAGAAACCGAGACTGACCATGAAACGGTGATACCACCGCCTGTCGCGCGTCATGCCGACATAGTTAGGCCTGATAGTGAGTCAAACGTTGATAGTTCAGAGTTATCTGATACAGATGATGACCATAATGAGCAATTGGCCACTAATAAACGTTGCCTTCGGCCTCGTGACCCTAATACCGGTAGGGTCATTTATTAATTAAAAATATTTCTGGGAGAGGATCTCTCAGCGGACCCTTAGTGTTTTAATTTTTTGTTTTTGTTTTGTCGCGCGCGCATTATTGTTAATCGACTTGTTATTTAAAATTTGTGTTTGATTTGTTTTTTTTTTGTTTTTTCATTATTGTCTCAATTACGTTATGGTCTAGCTAGCCTAAGTGTAGAACATTTATTTTTCGTTCAGTGTATAATTTCTCTTTGACATGTCTCGCATATATTAGATACCTCCTTGTACAGTTTTTAACTTTTTGATTTAATTTGGTTATGTGTCTAAGTAATGTTGAGCGAGGACGCTCAAAGCTAAGTCGGGAGGAGTGTAACGTACTTAGCATCTAATTTCTCCTTGATTATTTACTTCTGTTAAATAGAAGAAACATTTCCAACGTTCTTATTTTGTCGAATTGTATTGTTATTGAACTGGCTGGCAAATACCACCTGGCTGGTCAAAAACCCACGCGGGGGGGGGAAATCATTGAAAAGATGATTGACAGGAAACATTTTGTCAAGAGAAAAAGGGAAAAACTGGTTTCCAATAAGATCACGCGAGCAATCTCGCGCCCTAAAAAAAACTCGCTCTGAGGCTCGGACCAAAAAAAGGTCAGCCACGTGTTCTCGCGGATGCATGATGTTCATGTACGTGGTAATTAAAAAAATATATAGTGGTCGCGGGCAATAACGTTAAGAACTTAAGAAGATGAATACGCGCCACGTGTAATTAATTAAGTCCGGACGAGTTAAAAAGAACCTAAGTTCTAAATGAGTAACCGGAAAAGCACGGCTGTGGTAAATTATCCCGCGATTCGCGATCGAAACTCCTGGAGCCGGTAAGCCTCGCCACGAGGACCGCAACCATCTATCGTGCCATGATGATAAGAACTCCAAATCTACAACAGGCCTCGTTACCCCACTTCAACCGCACTACGCGTTAAAACCGTGAGTCAAAATTAAGGGTATAATGACCAGCCAGTCAAATTAAGTGTTCGATTGTTTTAATTTGTTTTAATTACTAGCATTAATTTTATTATTATCATTAAACCTTTTATTTATAACTTTAGTTCGAATTGTGTCATATTAATTAGTTACTAATGAGATAGCTTTCCAATTACTATTATATTTATCCCCTAGACAACGTACCTATTATCTATTAACTTTATATTTAACTTAACTATGAAAGTCTCGTCTCAGGCTGCCAGACTATTTTTAATTTTATTTCCCACAAACCAAATTCAAGTTGTTAGTCTGTCCTTCTCCACTAGAACAGATCACTAGAGAAGACGAAAATTTCACACTACAAAAAGATGGCGGACGATCACGTGACAAAAGTTTTCCCCGCCAAAATTTTCGCGAGGGTCTCTAGACTTCCGGTTTTGGAAACCGACCAGGACTATTGTATACGCTTTTCCCTGGTGAATTGTTCCGAATTCGTGGAGAGTTTTAGATTACTTAATTTCATAATCAGACTCATTTAGTCGTTTAAGAAGCCATTTACTCTAGTGAAACTCATTTTATTTTCCTTCACATCTTCCCTTTATCAATATAATTTTATCAAACCTATCATTAGAGAGTTTCTCGTGGGTTGCGTATACGGGCCGTCGTCTAAACCTCTGTAGAGTTGAAAATTTTAATAACAAGACTATATATACCCTTACCCTTTCAATATCTAACGGCTTTACGTAATGTACACTATATACGTATATAATCCTCCCAGGGCTAAATAACTTCTAAAGGCAAATTTGATTTGAATCCCCCTTTTCCCGGGGATTGGGCTAATAGCGATTAATTGGGTCTATCTGAACAAATTTCTGGACCGACCGAGTGGGACCCCACGCATTCCACGAAAATTCGTTTTGGAAATAGACTCTCTCTTCGTTCTATCGAATTATTAGACTCGCTGAATCTAATACGCTTGTATCATCAGTTATACGAATGCGAAAAAGATCTAACTTACAAAATTCGGGTTTAAATTTCAAATGCTATTTAGATTCGACAACTTAATTGAATAATTCTTATATATATAAGAAAACTACATAGTATACTTGAAAAACTATAAAATGGCCTTTATATTTAACACATTAAATATTTTTAACATATTAATTAAAATACAGACATCTGTGGTTCATGACCACAAACCCTAAAACTAAATAGGCTCTTATAAACTTATAGATTAGAATTAAATTTCTATTTCAATATTTTACAAATTTGTATTACAATATTTTTCAAATTTCCATTTCAATATTTTTCAAATTTCCATTTCAATATTTTACAAAATTCTATTGCGATATTTACAAAATTCTATAGCGATATTTTACAAAATTCTATAGCGATATTTTACAAAATTCTATAGCGATATTTTACAAAATTCTATTGCAATATTTAAAAAAATCTATTGCAATATTTAAAAAAAAATCTATTGCAATATTTAAAAAAAAATCTATTGCAGTATTTAAAAAAAAATCTATTGCAATATTTAAAAAAAAATCTATTGCAATATTTTAAAAAAAATCTATTGCAATATTTAAAAAAAATCTATTGCAATATTTAAAAAAAATCTATTGCAATATTTAAAAAAAAATCTATTGCAATATTTAAAAAAAATGTATTGCAATATTTAAAAAAAAATGTATTGCAATATTTAAAAAAAAATGTATTGCAATATTTAAAAAAAAATCTATTGCAATATTTAAAAAAAAATCTATTGCAATATTTTCTATCTTCAATTACTATATTGAAAATTTCACATCTAATAAAATTTTATAAATAAAATTTAAACCCAGTTTATAACAATACATATTTATAATTAATAATTATTTAATTATAAATTCTTTTAAAAAGTATCTTACGGTATTTTTGCATTCGAAATTTCACATATGGTCCAGCCTTTGGTGTTTTGTTTTGGGATAATATAGTTTAAGTGGGGTGGGCGATTATCGCTTTCGGTTATAAACACCCCCTTTACTTACCCCCATTGACGGTAGTAGGAGTCTTCCCGATCTACAATTTTAGAATTTGCATATTTGGATACTTTCATATATATAGCCGAAAATCAGTTAACTCTGGCAAGTTCGGTTCCAATTATTTGAGCCCGGCGCGTATTTTCATTAGCGAACCCGCGGAGAAACGATTGTCTGTATGAGAAAGAGGGGCAAACCCCCCCCCCCCATACTTTATTCGCCACCCCTCTCCCGACGTTTCGATATTAAAGAGCAACAATTTCTATATTAAAATTTGTACTTGAAACGACAATTAATGAAGGTATGTTCTCGGATAAATGAGGTATGATAGAATATTCCTTCCCCCCGTCTTAGTTTAAACTCTATTCACCTTTTAAAAGCAAACGCGAACGTATAATTCGGCGAATCGTTTCTAGAAATGAGGGGGGGGGGGGGGGGATTTTGAAACCCGTAATATTCCTATATCTCTTAAAATGACCGAATTATCTAAATTATATTTCTAAATTGCTTTTAAATTTTTAATTTCTTTTTAAAATATTTATATATATATATTTTTTTATAAAACTTTGCGTTGCGAGTATTCATATATCGTAAAAGTGAGAATCAATTAGCTGTTTTTAAATAGTTTTAATATATAAAGACTTTAATTATTGATTTTTATTAGCATTTAAAACATCAATTAAAAATTATAAATAATAATGTCTATAAAAATTCATTCTTAAAGGGAGAATGTAACCTAACCACGAGTTATTTTTTATCAATTCCTTGTCGGTTAAATAGGCCTAATCCACCAGTAAAAGAAAAATACAAACAATTAATAAACTAGAAATAAATTTAAAACTTACCTGGGAAAATAGGCTTAGCTGGGAAAATAGAGATATCCTGAATTTCTTCGTATTAAAAGGTCAGCGACCAATGAGCATATACCTGTTATTAAGAAGCTTCCAATAACATTATATTTGTCTCTGAATCCTGATTTAATTAACTATATTTATATATTTATTAATTTAATTAATATATTCCCTTCTCTCTACAGTATATAGTTAAAAGCAAAAATTAATTACTATAGTTAATATTTAATTTATTTTAATTAACACGGTGTTAATATCAGTCTCATTAATTAAAAACAATGGTTAATAAATTTAATATAAATGAAGTTAACTTTTTTATGTTAAAAAGAGGAGACAGGTGATTTAATTTTAAACACTTTATTGGTAACTATAAAAAAAGAAGAAAATCTTGTTAAGTGGATGTCTGAATTATTCATCTCTATATATGATTACTTTATTTTGAGATCAAATTATAAATTTCCAGAGTAAAAATTGTAGATTTCATTCAATGTTTTCCTTTCTCGCGATCAGACATTCGAGTCTCGTACGATTCCAGATGTTATCCGCGGGCTACGAGAATTTTGATATTTTTTTTTCGGTTATTTTTTATGTATTTAATAGACAATTTGACAGGTGACAAGGTATACATACATAAACGTGATACGAAATTGGCGGTTTGAAAATCAGACACGCTCGATTCCAAATAATCGAACTATAGCAGACGGATTTTCTATTTAGGCCTAACACCATTATTTTGACCATACTTCATCCCCTCAAAATCTTTATCTATTGTACTGCTTGACATATTATAGACGTTTTGACGCGTTAGGAAACGTGAGAACCCTGGCGATAGTTGAAATTTAAACGACGGTTAAACGATATATCACGGGTCGTTACAACTTTCATATATTAATATATATTTAAATAAGAAATATATTAGTGATAACAGAAGTAGATGAAACCCTCCTTTGAAGTCTACTACTCTAATGTTCGATATAGCGCTCCTCTCTGTATGGGTAAAATTCCCAATTTTACGAGATCGGAGGGGTCCTACTTCATGCCCCCTGTCTACGGAAAATTGGAAATTCTCTCTCTCCACAAACGACGACGTTTTTTTTTTTTTGAGGAACTCCAAGGCTGCTAGAGATATTCGCTCGACGAACTCCCGCTCCGAAAATATCTACCGTTAGGAGGCGTACGAATCGCGCTTTTTGAAACTAACCCATACAGAGAGGGGTAGACAAGACCTGGGAGTAATAGACTTCAAAGGAGGGTTTCATCGGCTTCTGATGATAATATTGAAATAATGATATATTCTAGAAATAAGTATAGAAAAATAAATAGTGAACGCTGCGGACTTGAAACTTCATGTTGTTTTATATAAACGGTCATTTTTACCGGTGCATGGTATCATATTGCGCTGGCTTAATTTATTCAACAACATTATTTAGACTATAAACATTTCATTGGGGAGCGTGATAAGAATCCATTATTTTGTTTTAATAATTATTACATCTATATATGTAACTAGAACTCAGTCTTGGTATATGTTTAAAAAAAGGCAATGTTGATATTAAAGCATTTTTCATATCAAAAGTGGGATAAGTTAGCTGTGGAATCAATATCGGTACAATTACACTCAACCCTCAAACTAGATACACAAATCTTTAATGACATGTGGCTTTGATGTATAAATAGATACATTTCCATGACTAGTTGAGAAATAATATCATGACTTCGAATTTTTTCGGTTCTTTTCGTTATAAATAAATTTATGGATATTTTTAACAACTTTATGGATATAATTTTAAATATCCCCATGACTTTTAACTATTTGAAAAAAAAATATATAATAAAAATAATACTCAGTTTTAGCGCGATTTCAATCAATTTTCGTAATTTCCCGTATCTTTGTAATTTTTCCGTGAGTTTTCGTGACTCTGCCACGTGTTTTTGAGCCTTACCAATTTTCCTCATATTTACTATTTTCATAAATATGAAATCCGTACAGTCATCATATATTTTGACCACATTCCCGCGTATTTCTTTAACTTTCCCGCGTATTTCTTTAACTTTCCCGCGTATTTCTTTAACTTTCCCGCGTATTTCTTTAACTTTCCCGCGTATTTCTTTAACTTTCCCGCGTATTTCTTTAACTTTCCCGCGTATTTCTTTAACTTTCCCGCGTATTTCTTTAACTTTCCCGCGTATTTCTTTAACTTTCCCGCGTATTTCTTTAACTTTCCCGCGTATTTCTTTAACTTTCCCGCGTATTTCTTTAACTTTCCCGCGTATTTCTTTAACTTTCCCGCGTATTTCTTTAACTTTCCCGCGTATTTCTTTAACTTTCCCGCGTATTTCTTTAACTTTCCCGCGTATTTCTTTAACTTTCCCGCGTATTTCTTTAACTTTCCCGCGTATTTCTTTAACTTTCCCGCGTATTTCTTTAACTTTCCCGCGTATTTCTTTAACTTTCCCGCGTATTTCTTTAACTTTCCCGCGTATTTCTTTAACTTTCCCGCGTATTTCTTTAACTTTCCCGCGTATTTCTTTAACTTTCCCGCGTATTTCTTTAACTTTCCCGCGTATTTCTTTAACTTTCCCGCGTATTTCTTTAACTTTCCCGCGTATTTCTTTAACTTTCCCGCGTATTTCTTTAACTTTCCCGCGTATTTCTTTAACTTTCCCGCGTATTTCTTTAACTTTCCCGCGTATTTCTTTAACTTTCCCGCGCATTTCTTTAACTTTCCCGCGCATTTCTTTAACTTTCCCGCGCATTTCTTTAACTTTCCCGCGCATTTCTTTAACTTTCCCGCGCATTTCTTTAACTTTCCCGCGCATTTCTTTAACTTTCCCGCGCATTTCTTTAACTTTCCCGCGCATTTCTTTAACTTTCCCGCGCATTTCTTTAACTTTCCCGCGTATTTCTTTAACTTTCCCGCGTATTTCTTTAACTTTCCCGCGTATTTCTTTAACTTTCCCGCGTATTTCTTTAACTTTCCCGCGTATTTCTTTAACTTTCCCGCGTATTTCTTTAACTTTCCCGCGTATTTCTTTAACTTTCCCGCGTATTTCTTTAACTTTCCCGCGTATTTCTTTAACTTTCCCGCGTATTTCTTTAACTTTCCCGCGTATTTCTTTAACTTTCCCGCGTATTTCTTTAACTTTCCCGCGTATTTCTTTAACTTTCCCGCGTATTTATTGACTTTCCCATATATTCCTTTAATTGTAAATATTCCCAAAAAGTTTCTTATTATCAGAGATAGATGAAAAACCCAAAATTTTGACGATTCTTAGCCGGTGGCGATTGTTATTAAAAACCTGTCACCATTTTGCCTTGAACCGAGAAATAACATGGTGCTGAACGCGTACATATATAAGCGAAGAAAGTTTTGATAAGCTGACAAAAATAATCTTTTTGGTTATTATTTACTAGTATTATATAGGAAAATATCTTTGAACGAAGATAACTAACGGGGATAGAAAATAGTTGCAAAGTTTTCTCTCCTAGATTGCCTTCCCACGCACTCACCCCTTTTATTTTAAGAAGACACGCGTCACAGTTCTAACCATATTCATTGTGTTTCCAACGCTCTTTAAAACTAGATAACCCTTTCCCCACTAGAAATAAAATCCTCAAGATAATTAGAGACCCTAGTTTCGTACACTCTGTAAACGTGGTGATTTTGCCCGTAGTTTCGTTCAAGAAGAGTTTTCATCGAAGGGAATGTTTGACGCGTAGTAATACAAAATGTTAAATCGTATAGGAATAAAAGTAGTTAATGTTGGTGACCATGAAAATATATAGAAGTTGATGAGCCTCCCAATTATTACTTTTATAAAGAGGCGAGCCCCAACGCGATGACATATTTCTTTGCCTTTTATTGTTTCACGACAATCCGTATACGAGAATAAGGGATAAGGGGAAGGGTACATGGGTGGGCATAGGCACCCTATTTTACCGCTCTTTCTTGTAAATAGAACTACAGTGGAGAAAAATGGATAGTATAGGGTGACGCCAGTCAAAAGCCAGGGAAGCAGATGGCGCTTCCATGGTGGTTAGATTATTTTTAAAACTGTATCTATATACTTAATTATGATATAAAGTTGCAAAAACTACTTTTACATCTCATAATAATTAACATTGTGTATTATTCCGCGTAAACCTTTCGTTAATGTGCAAAATTATCTTCAATGAAGTATAACGCTTATACCTAGTTAAATCAGGGTATACTTTGTACCCTGTTTTTTACCTTCCCCTAACGTAACTTAATTGGTTCCAATTTGTTGAACGGTTGTATTATATACCACTACTTCTTCTCCTCCCCCATTTTTCCTATAATAATAAGTAATAATTCAAGCCCAGTAAAGAGTAATTAGTTATGTGTGTCAGCAAAGGCCCCCTAAAGCTACGGTTAATATCAGTCACGGGAAACATCGCGGCAATGTTAGGTTTCGTTCTATATTTGTAACAAATTGTATCAAAGATGCAATGGAGTCGTTAGCTTTGTTTTTACTGCAACTTTGAATTGATTCTGATGGTATACGACTTGATGAGAGAGAGACATTGGAGAAATAAAATGGGGTAAGGGAATTTAGCGTGGGAGATTTTTGGATTCTCATTTTATGTTAAGAGGGGAATAGCGAAAATGTTATAAGAGGTACATGGTATAAATTTTGATAAGCCTTTTTTTCAATGGAATTTAAACTGAATCTTTACCATCTTGTTTAACCCTAACCCTGAAGTTTCGTGATATTGCGATGAAAAATTACGTCTAAGTATATGAGTTTTTAGTTGGAATTAAGGCAGTCATTAAGGAATATTTTTTAATAGCGTATTCTTTTGTGCTTAGTTTTTCTATATGCATATTTGCCCTATCTCTCTTTTTTTCCTTTCATTATGTAGTTATTATACAATGGACGTGTTGTGTTTTATAGATGCTATAATATGATTCACAGATAGTTCCATTCGTGCTTTTATGTAGAAAGCTATATCGTAGTTAATTTTAAAGGGTTAGCATCAAACTTTGAATTAGGACGACTATGATAGAGTAATGAAGAACAATATATTGTTCGCCGGATATTTGCATACTTTCCCACACTGCTATGACATCATCAGATAGGTAAAATTCTGCAATTTGAATATCAATTTTTGTATGTGGAATAACCACAACACGTAGCCGTCAGACACGTGCATATTTCGAAATTTAAAGATTTCAAAACTAATTTCAAGGGATTTGAAATTTCTTTGTTAATTTTCCTAAGAGATTTGGGTATTTCAATGTTAGTTTTCCTTAGATATTTTAGGGTTTTCTATGATAATTAAAAATTTTGGGGATTTTATGATAATTTCTCGTAGAAAGTTTGAGGCTTTCTATTATAATTCCCGTAGAAATTTTGAGGGTTTTATGTTCATTTCCCATAGAATTTTAAGGGTTTTATGTTCATTTCCCGTAGAATTTTAAGGGTTTTATGTTCATTTACCATAGAATTTCGAGAGTTTCTGATAATTTCCCGTAGAAATTTTGAGGGTTTTATGTTCTTTTCCCATAGAATTTTGAGGGTTTTACATTCTTTTCCCATAGAATGTTGAGGGTTTTTATGGCAATTTCCAGTAGATTTTGGATTTCGGCCGAAGTGTACGGTATTTTTTATTTAATTTAATGTGATACTAACCCTTTAAATGAGTATATTGAACTTGAGAGTGAGAGAGCTAAAATAATTTTTATATTTTTTAGTCAAGAAATGTTCAATTTAATCTTTAAAATTCATCTTTTTTTATTATTATTACTATTACGGGTTAATGAGGACGCGGTTCAGTTAATGTTTAATTTTTTATGTACCATTTTAATTTGATCATTGTTTAGTTAATATAAATGGTAAAAAAATTCATATATTATTATTAAATATCAAATTACAGTACTGTAATAAAAATGAGTTAGGTATATCAAATATTTTTTAATCTTTCTTAATCACCACTTTGATGATGATTCTTACTTTAAAAATGCGAAATTTGTCGTCAAACCGACCAACGGAAATGGACGCCTCTTTTAGTCTTGGAATAAAAAAGAAACAAAAAAGAATCTTTCTAATTAGAAATTAATGAGCGTTCAAAGAAGAAACATTATATTAGGGAGTATATATAATTCGATAGAAATTTCCGCCTTTGAAATAAATATATACTTTTTTTTTTTTCGAGAAAATGATACTGGATTTTATTGTTTTTATCTTTTAAGAAAAGAGAAGCCATGTTTTCCAAGAACATTTTTTTCCTACCGAATTTTGTAGGTCTATAGATAGTGGAATTGAATAGCCATATTTTTATGATCGAATGCTTTGTGATAAAAACCGGTAATTCGTTGTGAACTATTAAAAGTATCAAATATTTTAACCTATAGTATAACCAGAAGCCGATGAAACCCTCCTTTGAAGTCTATTACTCTCGGGTCTTGTCTGCCCCTCTCTGTATGGGTTAGTCTCAAAAATCACGATTCGTACGCCTCCTAACGGTAGATATTTTCGGAGCGGGAGTTCGTCCAACGAATATCTCTAACAATCTTGGAGTTCGTCAACCAAATGAGAATTTCCAATTTTCCGTAGACAGGGGGGTATGAAGTAGGACCCCTCAGATCTCGTAAAATTGGGAATTTTACCCATACAGAGAGGAGAGCTATATGGAACATTGGAGTAGTAGACTTCAAAGGAGGATTTCATCGGCTTCCGGTATAACCGAAAGATTATATCTTGTTGGTTTCATAAGTTAAACATCTTTTGTTTAGCATTCTCATGAAAAATTGCCTGAGAAACAATAACGTTGCTTTATATACTTCTTATACTCTAGTATCACACTTATGCAATTAAAGTTATGGATTTAAGATAATAAATTTAATCATTTTATATGAATCTTGGAATAATAATCTATATAGACTTAAGAAAAACAATTTTTCCTATTCAGTTTTTGCTTTACTTCGAACTATTTTGTGTTCTATATGGTGTTCTGTTTGCGTTATTAATGGCATTTGTGCCTTTGACGGCGATTTTCGCGAATGCTTCAATGAACGTTAATGACCCACAATTTTTTATCACTAGCTCTTTTTACTTTTTTTATAATATTTACTGTTAACGTATTACCATAAATTTATATTTTTTCGTGATATAAGTATATTATTCACGAGGTTGTTATTCATTACTGTAGAATTCCATCAGCCAGTTTATGATTTTACGTCATAACTAGCTAAGCTTGAACTGACACTACAGGAAAGAATTAGAAACCTTCCAATTACACTTCAGCAGGGTGACCATGCACTGAGGGGACATTACTTTTAGATTTCTATACCCCACGCACCGTCATGCAATGAGGGGGTCGGACACTTGCCAAAAATCTCTGAATATTCATGAAACAATTACGTTTGCTTGAATTGACGCCGATTTTTTATGGGAAATGTGGCGCCACCTTTTGGGGGCTTGCCGCTTGTATTTATAATATTGGAATATATAATTACCTAAAAAGACGAGATTTGATTGGCAATTTACCACTTTTTAGATACATTTTTTGTACTAAATGACATATTTATTCCTTATTACACACGATTACCTTCAGGCTAGTGGACGTTAATCACTTTTCTGCAATAAGTTTTGACTGAATTTAAAAATCTGTACTGATTTCACATAAATTTTAGAATACTTTTCTCGCCAAGATAAATATTAACTTTTGGTAAACCGTGTTAAAGAATGTGATTCAGTCATATTTTTTTGTAGAACCACGCGGTAAATATAACGATTTAAAGCTTATCGTCGTCGGCGTTCGATAGCGGCGCGTAATTTCATATTTTTTTTACCCAGACCCTGTCTCCATATTTAGGAATGCCTATATACTGCGTAGTCGCTTTTGTCTACCAAAAATTTTATGATACGTTTGTCGTCAAAGATGACGAAGTTGTCTGGGAAGTTAAGCTAAATTTACTACGTTCGGTAGCATTTATTTCTTAATGTTTTACGCGGTATATACAGGCGTGTTTTTGTCTTTACGTAATCGCCCGTTAAGTCATTAAACGTCAACCATTCAACCCTAATTTTATAAATATTTTTAAAAAATGGAGAGAGGGAGAAGTGAAAATATGGTTTCGATATAAAACAATATATATGCCGAAGTATCGTTGAACCTTTAAAAGCCAACAGATGCGTGTGATAAGGGAAAATTCTACTACATTTTGATTTAAATAATCAGACAGCTTATTTTTGGTTTTATTATGGAAGTATTTAAATTTATGTAGAATGGGCTAAATTTAAAGTAATGCTGTCACGGAATTTCATGGGTTCCAAATGAAATTTCAGTAACATTTGCGGAAAAATCGTTAAAATTCGATTCAAAATATATATACATATGCCACAGAAAAAATTACAGCGACAGAAAAAATTCGTGTCGGAACGCCCGAGTTGGGCTTTTAAGAATAATGAAATTTGTATACTTTTAGACTCTGACGAATGTAATTTGCTATACCTATAGTTACTGTAATTAATATAACATTTTGGAGCATTAGTAATTGACACTATAGTACTTAATTATCATGACTTCAGTCTACTTAGATATTAATTATAGTAACTATAATGAAAAGTCGTGAAATTGTTCGTGTTTTGAGTCTGAACTACTTTCGTGATTCTCTGGAGTTGATAAGTATAGCGTAATGATGTGAATCGTAGATAAGCGAAGATAGAAACGTCTATTTTTCCAAATGGTTTCTTTTGGTTTTTGCTCCATCCAACTCATCAATCGGCTTATCTGATGGTTAGAGACGTAATGACGAATGCTCTGGCGAGTAGGGCCAAATAGCATCCTGCGCATTTATAGAAAGAGCGTATCCCCGTAATTTCGGGGTCCTCTTTCACCCCCCCCCCCCCACTCCCTCCAGCTCCTCTTCTCCTTAGAAGATTTTATATGGTCTGGTACTATAGGAACAAGGGGGAAGATTGTTACGCGAAGACGAGAACCCCTATGCCTTTAATATTACGATATTATTAGGAGCCGTTTATATGCCACCCCTCACTCCTCGATGCGCGCTATAAGGACCATATACATCCACAGTCATGTACACGCGAGTACAAAGATAGCTGCAATGAAATCCTAACGTATTACGTATACTTCTAATCCGAATTTTAATAGCGATAATCTTCTCACGTGACTACAATAAGAATCAGGTTGAAATTTCAGCGCATCCAAAGATGGTCTCGCTCTTACACCTCTTTGAAACCGAATTGTATTAGGTTTTTAGATGGAGTCTATTGCTTTGTACCGTACGAGCTTAAATTCTAGATGATTCTTTCTAGACGTATACGTTTTATAGAAGAATTTTGAAAGTTCTCTATTTCAGTATTTCCTCTTTTTTAAATGTTATCAAAATCTTATATTTTTAATCTGCGTGGGCTTTAGTTCCCCGGGCTTTTTTTTTTTTTTTTTGTTTTCTTTCAAGCCAAGCCATTTCGGTCGGTTTTTCAGAGTTAAGAAAACCCTAGGCACATGCCACGTGAAGTCTTAAACCCGAATAATGGTTTATAGGTACATTCAGGGGTAAAAATAATTTAGTTGCCCAATCAGAAGCCCAAAATTCTGATCTTGACATGACTTAAAAACCTTTAATAATATGTAGTGAACTATATTTTCTATGATGATAGTACCAATTATGCCCAACCACACTTCGTTCTATCAGAAACTTTAAAGATAAATAGATGGTATACTCTGTTCCTTAACTCTCTTTATACTGTATTATACTTCGACTTTGGGGGAAAGCAAAATCGCTTTTGTCCTCCATCACTCGCTCGTTTCGAGCAATTAAAAGAAAGTTAATGTTTTTCAGTATTAAGAATTGTAATATATATATAAATTTTTTTCTGGTCGAAGCACCCCTCTCGTTTTCCCTCTTAAGAGTCGACATCTCATTGCCAGGCGAATCGGGATAACAGCTAATGAAGGGGCCTATAACTCGGGGGATAGAGGGACTAAGCAATATTATTTCAGTTCAATTAGGTCAAGTGGGTTATATAGTCGGCGTAGGGAGGCGTGCGTCGATTCGGAACGACTTTTACACCATTCGGTACTTGTGGAATTGGTCACGCGATTTCTATGGCGCCACTGATGGAAACAATTCACCCCCACCGTTAATTCTTTCCAGAATTAACTCCCCTAGTCCCGCCACCCTCGTCCATTCATGTACCTCTACTTGTCTTCTTTTTTTTTGACAAAATTATTATTATTACATTTTATTAAGCATTAGTCTGTAGCCCTAATCAATTTTGAACGTCAGGAATTTCCTGCCTTTGAGCAGAAACTTCTAGTAAACCAGAAATATTCGAGAGAATCGCTCCTTAACTTAACGAATGACAAATAGATCAAGTGGGGAAAAGAACTAGTATATATTTCACCTGATTTTCACCAGATGGATTAGATGCTTACCTCTGTTAAGCCACGTAAACATAGGCGTGTAGCCCCATCTTTTGTTTATTTCGAGGAACATTCTATTTGGTGTGACGTGACAACCAAGTGATTTATCTTACCGGGTGTAAGTTTCACTTTGATCGAAGGCGTCACAAGTGGTTTGCTAAACGTATAACTGCGCAATCAGTTCTTTGACAAGAAATCACAAAACTCCCTCTCGTGACTTATTTCTTGTTTACTATTTGTTTCGTCTAATTCATCGTATTCTACAGTACATTACGATAGTTTGCGAAGTAAATCTCTGTTTGAACTATAAATGTTGGTTAAAATAACATTCAGTATGAAATGACAGTATATGAATAACGCAAAAAGGAATTTTGACATCATATATAATAGAATTTCATCTAAAGTTAATTCGATCTGTCTCCCTCTATCTATAAGTCAATAAATCGTAGATGTAACGGGATGCATAGCTTCGCGTGTTCTGTCAATTCGAGGTGGAACTAATAATACGTTATCTAACCTGGAAAATTTTTACTTATATTTTTTTTAATTATAGTTATAGATTGACCTATTTTTTTAACAAACTGTAGAGGAATAATGAGAGGAGGATATTCCTATACCAAATTGTCAAGGAAATAACTGACATATCAAAATCGAACATTATTACCCTTATCAATAGATGTCGCTTCGTTCGAGCCACACGGCGGTGGTGCTGGTAACATTCAGTTGGCAATTGGCATTTTATAATCTGTTAGTTTTTGGCCATGTTTTCATTGTATACATGGACAATGGATGCTAAATGCCCGCCACCTAGATCGAAGCCGCGTCATCTTTCCACAATTTGCCGATTATATCACGCATTAGACATGTGGTCAATCATCATTTCCCACTAATATACCCATAAATCAAGTTGAAACATTAATTAATTAGTAGCTTCCTGCCAGGAATGGCGTTACCATGTTTTCTCGCTCTCTGATTTATTTATTTACCGTTATCTTTACTAATTTAACAGCTTATTATTACATTACATATTTTTAACGTTATCGCATAATCCTGGCTATGTATACGTATACAAATATGTATGTATTGGTGGAGACAAGAACTAATTTATGAAACCCAGAACGTAGTAATACGGTTGTTTTCGTGCCCTCTTCTTCGTTTAAGCCAGAAATTCCTACCATTCGTATGAAAAAAATTATTCCAGAAATAAACTACGTCATCAATTGGAAAAACATTAATGTATTTCTTGCGAACGCGTCAACACAGATCTTTAAATTTTTGAATATTAATTACAATATTATTTTGATTATCATTCAATACTAGTCGTTTTTGCCAATTTGTTTTCCTTGATTAAGTCTAGACTCTAGAAGGTAAAGGTACTCATTTTCTTAAAGGTGGATGCACATATAGCGGCTGTGGATTGAAATATAGAGCAATAACTACATGAGATTTGTGGGTTCTAAACCACAATCTTGAACAATGTGCCTCTAGATTTCTCCTATAGTTTTTTCTTCATTTTTCGTTCCGTACATTGCATCTTCTTTTAGACTTCATCGCGATCTTCATGGAAATATATAGGTTCTCGGGTTCCCTAAATTAGTTCTTGGTGAAGAAAGATGAATTATATACATAGTTGAGTCCATATTTAATTGCCAACACGTTGGAAGTTAAACTAGGCTTCCTAGGCTGTTCTCTATATAAATGAATCATATTGTCAAGGGGTTTAAATAGCCTAGATTTGTATGCTCTTTCAATTCGAGATGGAATAGTGTAAGCCCGCGCGCCTGCCTCATCTCATAACTAGTAGTATAGAGTAAGGTGGTTCGTGTTTGTACGTGACTCTGTTTTCTGATGAATTTTGTACATCTAGTACCGTACGCGCGTATCGCGTTAAAATGCTATCAAACATCACTAGCCCCTGTTCAGTACCAATCCCCCTTCCTTTTTCAATGTTGCAGACGTTTATCAAATTTTCTAAAACATCTGTCAATGGATGTCATATTGTTTTATTTTCTCTATTATTATTCCGCGAACAAAAATCAGAAGAAAAAAAAAATCATAATCAAAATTTTTTGACATTTTAACCCCGTTGAACTCGTGTAAAAAGGTTATTACACATTCGGGTTTTTATCTCAAATAGTAGATACTATATCGATGCCCAATTAATGTATTTCGAATGTTTAACGCCACCTGGTGCGTTAAGGTTAAATTTAGTTTATTATTTGATTGCGCTCATATATCGCGTACGTGCTCTGTCGTCTGGCATTTAGGAACGCTGTTCGATGTAGTGATCTAGCCGAGGCTTAAGTATAGGACTACCCGAGAGCCTCGTTAACGCGTGTGATACGAGGTTTGTGGTTAATAAATTGAGTTCAATGATTATTTATTGCTTTACAGATATACGTATCAAACTTTTAGCGCGTCATGGCACTGTCGTAAAAATTGATCTTATAAGTAATAAAGTATATCAAATAGACAAAATAGCCTTGTTATCTTGTAAATGTTCTTTTTATCGTTTACGCTTTTGAACTTGTAAGGAGGGAATCCACTTCTAAAATTGCTTAAATTGTTTTTAAAATCAATTACATTTAACGCGTAACTAATAATTGTTCTTATTTTCTTTTCGTTTTAGGTAAGTCTCGAATTTTGTTGCAATGTCTCTTAAAAAATCAAACCCGATTTGTCTCTCGATGTCTGAACGGTCTTGGTTTCTATTAAGGTAAGGGCTGTAACGCACCTTGATTTATTTATTTGGTTTTTAGTAAATTTGTTCATGTTCAACTCAATGTAGAACACGCAATCTTTATTAACTATACTTCACACCTAACCAGTATAATAATCCATTAGGATTCACCATAAAGTTACAATATATGTACTGCATTTACCACAAGTAATTTTCCACCTTATATTTATCACAAGTAATTGCGGTCGAAAATTAAGTTATTAAATCTTTAATAACCATCTTAAATTTAAATTGGGTAAACGTAAGCCATAATAGTCTAGCATATCCCTTATAGGGTCTTGAAATAAACACGCATATTTTCTAATTTGCTTCAAATTGCTCAGTCTTTCCTTTTCTGAACCATTTTAAATCCCCAATGACTGCAATTAAATCAAGTTTGAATGTGCTGGTTTAAACAACTAAATAATTCGGTTCGGGTTGGATGCCAAGTGTTTTTAACGAGTAATTATGAGACATGCATGGCCCCCAATTTAATATATTTTCGCGCACCCTCCACTTGTTCAATTTCGATGGGTCGCGGTTTTTTTTGGAATAGTGAGTGACCCATAACCTCAAACGGAGTCTCTCGACCCTAAAGCGGACGTTACACTCTCGCGGTTATGTTTTAAGCTTTCGAAGTCGAGAGACGGCGTGTTTATGGAGATCTTTGTTCGAATGCTTGGCTAAGTGGCCTCAGATGGCTGCTTCCGCCCCTCAGAAAGCGGCGGTCCGGCCTCTACGCCATTTTTCTCTTTTTTAACTTCTCATTGCGCGTGCTGTAGTTTGTCCACCGTCTTTCGAGTGAGAGAGTGAAAGGTTGTGAGAATGAAAAGACGCTAAGAGTTTATCTCATTCGTCTTGCCTTTCATTCTATTGCCTCCAAGTGTGTGGACCTTTAAATGTGTATAATATGTATGTACGTAAAATCCTTCCTCGATAAGTGGTGCCGGCGACGCCGCCAACATCTTCACACCGTGTATTTTTTAAACGCCTTTTTAAAGGGGTTAAGTAACGGAAGTTTGTTTCTACAAGGGGGTAATGTTTTTTTTTTTTTTTTTCTTTCTCTTCTTCTTAACTCTTCAATTCTCTCACCCTGCGCCCGCAGACTCCCTCTCATTCTCGAGCTTTTCTGTCGTTTATAAACGGCGATTTAGTCAGTGACGGGAAACGTATTCTCGCGAATTAGCCAATTTATATAGGCCTAGACATGGAAAGAATCTAACCGCCACGCGACTGGCGCTCTTGTAAATATATATACTCGTTTATTGACGCCCTCGCGTCGTTCTCCCATTTTAAGACGTAAACAGACCATGCCTCAAAATGGCGGCAATCCATTTCCAGTCTGCTTCACGAATATCTTAATTCTTAAGGGTTATTTTCCATAAATACTAATTACGATGATGAAGTCGAAATATTTCACTTCATCAATATAGCACGCTAGGATCCCTTTATTTCTAAGCAAAGAAATCAAAGATATATCAATAGCGTAGTTTTACTCGCTGCCAATTGGTCACGTGTCCGAAAATCGCTGCCTTAGCTAGATTTGAAAACTATTCCTATATAGGATTGTGGCGCCTTTCTAGTCGTGTTAACACTATAGACTTTAAAATCGTTTTTAACCGTTTCGGAAATGGGAAATTTTGAGGTCAACCGTAGAGGTCCTTTGTTCAAAAGTTTTTTGCTTGAAAAGTGGATTTAAAGCATTCGAAACTGTTTGAAAACGGTAACAAAACCAGATATTATCAACTTTATGCAGTGCAGGTGCATCATGCAACGATCCATTCTTTTGATGGGGATTTTCCAGACCCGCTTTAATTGGACAAGTAACCTAAGGTGTTATAAACTGTAACAGTGAATATACTTTTGTTAACCAAATTTTAATTTAATTTTCGTAGTAACTTTAATATAGTCACACCTATATTATTTCAGAAACATTTGTGCTAATCAACTTATCGATGAAATAATGATACATTCACTGTGCACAGTAAATAGCAAGCGGTTCCTCTACGATCGGTTTTTTTTATATTATCAAGTGATTAATTGGAATAGGTTTTCAGGTGTTAACTATGACTTTGCTTATTGGTAGATAGACTGATACGTGGAATTGACTTTTTCTCTTTTATTACGTACCTTTATGGCTAGGGGGTTAACAAAAAGAAACTCAATTGTAGTACGTAATAGAAAACCAATTACATCACGGAGGTGGTACCGGCTGCGGGGATATATATTGGTTTCTCCCCATACACATCGTTTTTTGTTTTGTTTTCAAAGTAACTCGATTTTGTAAAATTAGTTTTTGGTGCCTCCTCGATGGTATAGATAAGAGAAAGGCATCTCAACGTGTTTTGAATCATTGATTCATCCAAGAGCGCGCGGGGTGTATAGAAAAGGAGGAATTGGTCGTTCTTTTATATTGGCTGCCGAAATGGTTGCTGGGTGATGTTTCGTACGGCCGAAACAACTCTTTTTCTATCGCGCGCGGGGAGTTAGATGTATACGTGGATTTTTTATGCCCACGCTGGCTATCCAGCAACCATGGCCTTCTCAATTATTCTTTGGCTGTTCGTCTTTTAATGCTCTTTTCCCCCTGGCCCGTAGTATATACTATCGAGAAAGCGAATGTTTCTTTCCCATTGTTTTTCCCCCCTCTCCCTATACACTCTATCCGTGGCTATAGTTTTCGATTTTCGCCACTCGAGTAAAAACCTCTCTGGAATCCTATGGAGTGTACTGACTCGAGTTTTCTTCTTTTTATTCCCCAATCCTTTCGATATTGTTTCCCTCGGAGTCGTTACGTTGTTTTTCTCGCTCTATCCCTTTTCTTCGCCTCTCGTGGCAATGAGTCTACGTATCAGTCTGTTTCCAATATTTGAAACAACGGATATTCCGAGCTAAAGAGGGTGGGTTTCGTAAGCGCCATCTTACGATGGCTAGAAACCATCCTTTAGTTGTTTCAACCGAGTCGAACGAACAATAAGAGTATATTGTAACTTTCTTCAGACTTCGGGCGAACGCATTGACGGAAATAACCCGGGGAATTCGAAATAGAGTGGATTCCTATAGCCCCGGTGCGCCGCGCGCGATATCGTAAAAAAAGGTATTCCTTTTATTTTCCCTCGGCTCTCAACGCTCTATCCACCACTATCCCCCTATAGCGAAGAGCTTATTGTCTCTCTCTTTCTCTTATACGGTCCCTAGCGAAAAACACTTGACCCGGAAGGTCGCCGACTGTATTTCACTCTCATTCTCTCTCTATCTCGCTTTCGCGAACTAAAACATTACCGAAGCGTTCGGAGATGGTTCGATTTAGTCTGGACGATTGTACCGTTTTATGGGTTCCGGGAGAATCGAGTCCAGCCCGCGCGAAAGAAATGGAAAAAGAAAAAGGCGGAAAACTCTGGGGGGAAAAGATCGAATTCTCTCTTTATACGACCCTAATCTTGGCACCCACCGTATTCATATAACCTTATAGTATATCCGTGTCCTCTTTTTAATTCAGTCGCTTCGGCGTTGGCGGGCGCGCTCCATAAGCTTTCTAAGAGAAGTCTATGATCTCGAGCCTCCCATGTGTCGAGACGTGCTTGGCCCCGTTGAAGGGTTAATTGGGCGGACAGCTCAGAGTCGGGGGCACACACTGCGCTGCAACGTCTAGCTCTCTCTCTCAAACAGTCTCTTCTCTATACATTTCTTCACACGCTCCCCGATTCCACGACTCTTTTCCTCATATACGTAGTCTATTGGCTTTTCTGCCTTGATTCTGTTTCGCCTAGTGATATAGGAATTTGCCCAGGGAACGCCCCTAAAAGACCGTTAGATAGTAACGGTCAAGCGCCTGTTCTCGTTCGTTGCAAAACTTTGACTTAAGGAACGAACCCGCGGACAAAATAGTTCAGAGATTGCAGAGGGTGCAAAACCCAGGTCTCCATATCTACAAAAGGTGAAATCATAGAAATGGGGAGGCCACCATATTTTTACGCGTAGCAATCTCCGACTGTTCTGGATATAATTTATAAGAGATTCGCTATCAATATATATATACACATGGTCGGTATAGAGATTAGAAAAGTTCCTTTCTACGCCGTTCCGTTCTGATAGTAAAAGCTGGAATAGTGCAGTTGCTATAGTGGGCTATATTTCCTCGGAATACCGGTAATCTCGAGTCGAACCATGCAGTTCAGTACGTACTCCATACGCGTCGTTTCTCGATATGGCTTTGGCGCTGCGTGGTCGTAAGTCAGGAAAGAGGCGGTTGAGGGAGAGGTACGATCGTACGTAACCTTTTGTTCTGGTCATTCTATATACAGGCAGCCGTATTTGGCAATGACCAGCTAACGTCTTTCGTATACCGCTAAGATATAGCTCGATACACTCTTTGCCCCTCGAAGGACTCCTATTTTTTCTGATCCTCGTAAAGTGTTAGATCTTCCCCCCCTTCTCTCTCTCTCTCTCTCTTGCTCAACAGTATCAGCTAGTCCATTTCGCCAAATGCTTCTCTTCGCCTTTCTTCGAGTGTGTTTGGTGCGGTAGAACTTAGCCGTTACTGGTCTTGTTGAAAAGCAATGGCGAAAACGGAGGACACAGAAACGGGCGGTTATTATGTTACGTTTGGGATTTGAAAACGATAGCGACCGACCGAGTTTGGGGATCATCTCTTCCGAGTGACTTCGATGACAAATGCAAAGGCCCTTTTTTGGCCACGGCGAAACGCATACCTTAGTCCCTTAGATGGTGTTATTTTTTCATGCGATCTAATATTGTCGAAAATGGAGCCCCACCATTACTCTATTGGTTTTTTTTATTTTATTCAGTTTCTTTAAAGTTCTAACTATGCGCGGATTTCTTTTAGAAAATGTAAGACTCTTTTTAGCAATCTTTTTAAGTCCTCTCTCATACTTTTGCAATATTTTCCATTACTTAATGTTGCGGGATCTTAGATTTTTTAGGGTCTGTATAACTATATATGGTAGGTCTGGTTGCTTCCCGATATCTGGTCTCTGGGGCCAGTACCTATTAAACGCTCCGAGACTTGGGTGTCTGTCCGTGTTGCGATATTTACTGAAGATGGTTGCTGTAGGATTGAATTTCTATAGACCACATCTTACTATAGCTATTTCTTCATTCCCTAATATCGTTTCGTACGACTTCGTTTCGCGGACGTACGCGGTAACGAAAGAGAGTGGTTTGATTGATCAACAAGCTGGTTAACCAGATGGCCCCCTTTCGAAAAACGTCTTTTCCACGCGAACCCAGAGTATAGGTGCTTCTTCTATTATCACTGGCTATACGTTTTTTTCGCCAGAATTTTCTGGTAAATATAGAGAACCCGCGCGAGAAAGTGTACAAGAGCGTCAAATAGCTTTAGATCTGCTACGGGAAGGGGGAAAACTCCAAGGGTGCCCTCACAAGCAACCGATAATTGTCAAAAACTCAAATTCGATTGATTTCTCATTACCGCGGTTTCATGTGGTATAATTCGTATCGACCTAATAATTGGCGTGATTTGGTATACTCATAGGTACGGATCAGGAGCGCGCTAAACTTAGAGACACCTAATTTGGCCCTCCGTGGACTGATAAAGACAGAAACTTGACTACGTTTAGTTTTCTTCAAATTAAGTGCATTTTGAATAATTTTGATAGTAGATATCATTCGCTTCTCTCTGTCATTTGTAAAGGCTCCTTAACGCGTCTGACCCGAATTTTTATGGGTTCCGTATAGCTCCCTCATATATTTCATTCCCGAATCTCTCACGGTTATGTCCGTAGCATCGCGTGGTCGTTTTTCAACCCCCTAGCCAAACCTCCACCCCCTCACCGTACTTAATGTCTATAACTAACGGGAAGAGCGTGTAACTTTGATAGTTATAAAGGTTTCATTCGCACCGTTTTATCTATATCCCAAAATCATTTCAAGTTTGTTTTTACTTATATTCTCATGGAAAAGTTAATTTTGTACATTTGATTCTGCCTTAGTAGCGGAAGACAAATTAGCCGAAATACAAATTAAATTATTTCATTAATTTGATCGTTTTGATGAAATCGATTGAAATTATAAACCAAAATCGATCTCAAATACTCTTCCCTCGTTTTAATTTTACATTTGCCGCATTATGGGGATGAATTATGACAAATATCTGTACTTTGCCATCTTTAATTTTTGGAGTAGCAAAATGTTTTGCAATTTGCCAAACATTTTGCCAATGACAAATTTTGAAAGTTTTCTGATTATATTATTTGACTCGTAAAGACAGAGTCTGCAAAGATACTTACTAGACTTTAAAAGGAGAGTTCGTTTATATATTAAGATTAGTCTCCATTGTTAATAGTCCTAGATCAAATTTAGGGAGGGGGGTTGAAATAAGTGGTTTTCAAAAAACTTCCCCGTAAGAAAATGAGCATGGCTGATTTATTCCTCACAAATATTTTTTGAATATTGTTTTAAGCCTGATTCAAACGGGTGCGAAAATGAAGTAATAACTACTGTAAATCTACAGGTGCTCAAATTGTTCAATATTATTGTTCTTCTCTATTGTCGCGCAGTCTGAATCAGACTTAAATTTATACGCACAATTTAACATTAACTTTAATCGAAAATTTATTCATATTTTTTTTTTTTATGAATAGATTAAATATGAAAACGGGCGATGAAATTCGAATATAAATTATTCGATTCTTCTATTCATTCTTTTGATAGATTTTATTTTTTTATTTTTTATTAGGCTATTACCTCGGAAATAGCAATATTATTGAATACATTATAATTTCGCGTCATGTGTAACCATTTCTATTATTCAAAAACCTTCCCCCTTCATCAAATTATAACCTCAAACCATTCGAAATAAATCGAAGTAAGTGTGTGAAATTTCATCACGAACAAAGTTAGATTTACAGGGATTCTCTCTAATAAATAGAGTTTATTAGAGAGTTTAACGATAAAGAATTGTTAAGTGCTGAAAACTCTGATATGTTGGTAATCTTACACGCACGTGAATATAAAAATATAATATCATAATTTTACGAAACATTTTCAATCGTAATTATATCCGAACACGTCCGTCACGTATTTTGATGGTCCTGTTGTCGGATCTGGTTGCCCATTCCTTTTCAGTCTATCCCATCTTTTTCCACGATGCCATCAATGAGTCTATCGGGGGTGTTTACAATACGAATTATATAAAGTAAGGCTGTCTTTCTTACGAAAAACTTGTCACGGTAACAAGTTTGGTGCGTGCTGAAAACTCTAAATGGTACGACACTATTGAAGGCTGTGAGATAAAAAAAAATACAAAAAAAAAGTTAGTGATGCGGCTCAAATTTCGCGATCTGCTTTATTGCAGCCAGATCAGCGGCCATCGCGGAGAAAAACTGCTTCGTCTTGACTCCCGTGAATAACGTTTTTTAAAGTTCATACGCGAAACTTGATTGAATACGTTAGACGAAGAAAATAAAGTTGTTATTCCTACTTTCGGTTAGAAATCCACCATTTCGAGCCTATCACTGTATTAATTCTTCGGACACGTTTCAATGTATTCTTCAATTTTTTCCCATCATTTTTAAGGCAGCCCTTCATAATTTCCCCGATCCTGGGCAATCTTACCCCTGAGGGATCAGACCCTCAATAATATTCACTTTGTATCTTTCGAAACTAAATTTGCCGTTTCTTAAGGCGTACCTTAAGGTCTGACCCCCTGGTCCGTGAATGGTGTGATGGGTATTTTAAGCTATACGGTGTCTGCTCCCTCGCTTTTTCTATCGTTCAACTTACTTCGAGTCAATTCCCGCGAAGCTGAGAGAGGTTGAAATCTCACTAAGCTCGCGTCTTTGCACTTTCTCTTACCCCAAACATCGTGTAGTATATAGACATTGATTCCGGTAAGGTTGACGGTCTTTATCGTCTTTTCTAGCTACCCTCACTGGCGCTATGGAGTAGCACCCAAGGCGCCGATCTCCCCCGTCTTTTTATTTGACCATAAGTGATCTTCTTTTCACCCACGCCGCGCGCTTCTCCGTACCCCGCTCGAGGAATATTTGCCCCCAAACAGCTGGCAGCAAATATTGCCGTTGTCTGTCATGAATGTAATGTCCCGTATGCCTCTAGTCTCTCCATTGATTGGGTGGATTGGGGTGGGGAAAGGTCGATTGGAACACGGGAGAGAGTAATCTCTGGAAAAGCTCTCACCTCATCTACTGTTTAGATGGACTCTCTCAATGGCATTAGGTTACCAAAGATTGAATAGTCTGAAGTTTTACGTAATGTGTGGGCTTTCTCGCTACGAATGTGATAAAGAGATGGATCCATTGTCACAATATTGGAACCAGCGAATTCAAAGCCTTAATCGTATATTATTAAACATTTAAACCATATTTATGGTACTTGAGTGTGACAACAGGGCCAAAAAAGTAAATTTGTTTTCAATTAGGTTTATTATTGACTCTGATTTAAAAAGCTAATCATGTGTAACATAATTTTATCAATGATTTTAATCTTTGATAAAAGTACGATGTCTAAAAAAATCTGCTTGAAAAAAAAGTGCTTGAAAGTTTTAGGAAAGTCTTTGGAAGGGTCTGGAAATATTCCGCAGATTTATTTATCATTCTGAGAATTTTTTAGTCTATTACGAAAAAAATAGGTCTAAAACGTCCTTGGTATTTATTATTATATTCTATTATTAAGAATTTACCCCTAAAACCACCATAATTATAATACTGAAATTATTAAGTTTAAACCTAAATCATTTCTTCACGAACCCTGAAACGGTATTCCATGTAGTATTAAAAATTCTATGATAATTATGCGCAAAATTCAGTAAGGAGTTGGAATTAGTAGGTAACTGGGCCCATACAGCGTTTTTTTTTATTAACCGTGCAGTCCTCCCACCTACCTCCCCCTTCTTTCCCGTTTGAAGAAGTTCCGCGTCGGCGTCGCGCTAACTCCGCGAGTGTCATGGCGTGTGCTACCAAATTAAATCGCGTTTAATCGTGATCGCTAATGTCTAAATTATCTCGGATTATGATACTGTAAAATTAGCGCCTCACATAATAAGTAAATACGCTTAAAAAAATTGCCCTGAACGTCGGCTTATCAAACATCAAGGTATTCAATTTCGAAGACTTCGGAACTAAGCGCGACTTTAAAAATCAAGCCGTAGACAGCTTCGGGCCCAGCCGCCTTTCGACTCGGCGCCGCCGGCGGAACGCCACGTTACTGAAAAATGAATTGACGCCAAATCGGATTTTAAATTTTAAATCGACTGTTAATTTTATCGTGAAAATGTGCTCAACTATCCGGCCAAACATTACAGAAACATGCGGGTCCCAATTTTGGGTGAGTTTTAATTGAAATTGTTTTTATAGGGCCTAGTTGCCCGACGATGTTAGTCTTAGCGAAACAGCGCTCTTAGGTTTTCGCGCCATTTTTTTCCCGCTTATGTACACGATAGCGGGGCGGAATGGGGGGATAGACCTTTGATAGTTTTTTATTTTATCGTCTGTGTATTAGACCCAGTATGTTTTTTTTTTTTTAATTTATTCCTGTTCAAAAGCAGTTAGCCCTCACAACTGAATTTTAATATTTTATTTCCCGCGTTACCAAGAGCCCAGACTTTCCTACATCCATATGGTTTGGGTTTCGCAATATTTAATAATATTATGATAATTGTAGTACATGTGTGATCTGACAGAATATTTCTGAGCGTATTTAGGTTACTTCAATTTTACCTTTACATCTAAAACCTTTGGCTCAATAGGTAAACCACGGTAGGCATATAAATTCGAGGTTTTCTTGATACAAATACCCTTTAAATATTTCTGAAGTATAAACTTTTCAAACTTATAAGCATATAGACACGAAATGGTAACATCGTGTTCTTTTGTTTCTGTTATCAGAAGCTCCGCAATTAGGTCGTAACTCATGATATTCAAGGGCCAATTTTAGGAAGATTTTTTTTTAATATATTTACGCCTAGAAAATTTATTCACCTTTTGTTAGTCTAAAAATGTGAAACCACCGGGAAAAAAATGAGACTAATAATAATACCCAATGATGGAAGCGTGAAAAAATCCCTACCATCGAGTAGTAGCAGAAGTCGATGAATTACTTGAAGTAATCAACCTGATAAGGCCCGTAGATTGCACTTTTAATAGTGCGTAGAAATTCTTGCCAGATTTTTTAGAATAAAGTTTAATTAAAAACACAATGATACAACTTCTATTAACATCTAAAAATTGATCTTAATTGATGATTTTAAGGACCTGATTATAAGCCACTTGATTCGCCTTCTCAAATTATCAAAGCATACATAAAATAATGATGTAGTGTACTTCAAGTATTTTATCTACTTGTGGTATTGCATTTTTTTTATCATCGTGGCTATCAGTACCCGTTTCCCGTCGAAGTGTAGACCTTGCTGAAATTTTTTTCCTGCTCCTGATGTACAAGAAGAATCTTATACTGAGAGCTAAAGTAATGGCGGGTTACAAAATTAATGACTCTCATAACTCACGAAGTGGGTTTTGATTAGAAATAGGCTTTTTTTTTCTGTCTCTATAACTCCTTCCCCCCTTAACCTTTCGAATCTTTTCTCTTTCGAAATGTTTCCCTTCCCCCCTACTTCCCAGTTATGCAGCTGAAGATCTTTAATATTGTATAACCACATGCAACGTAATATA
The DNA here is from genome assembly GCA_963920705.1 of Odiellus spinosus. NCBI lineage: Eukaryota > Metazoa > Arthropoda > Arachnida > Opiliones > Phalangiidae > Odiellus > Odiellus spinosus. The sequence continues at coordinate 17,477,437 of OY987228.1, read as the reverse complement.
CAACCCGAAAACCCCTAATTTTAATACATTTTTATAATATCTTCTACAATTTCAAAATACCGCCTACCAAGCTTCAACCCATCTTTTGCTATACATTTAAAACCTATGGAAAGCGTAAGAAATTGCTAGTCTCGTAGGGAATGTGTAGATATATGGGGGATGGGGGAGGAGAGAAAAAAAAATCTAGATATTGAGTTTAATTTAACTAGTTTGAGGATTTAGTACGCTTTTGAAATTCGGCATAGTCTGTAAAAGAAGGGGGTTCGAACCATTTTTTTCATTCGTGGTTAATGATGTCTGATAGTTCAGTTCCTTTTCTATATAGCCTACATATATTTTTTGTTATTTTTTTGTTATTCATGTCCAAGAATTTTCGTTTTTATAACGACCCCCGCCGAAGACTTTACTTTATACGAGTAATAGAAATGCTTTTGTGTTACGTATTTTAATGTTAAAAGCATTGCCGCGAGCCCGATCAAATGGGGGTAGTAATATTTTTTCTGATCTTACCGACGTGGGAAAAAAAAATATTTTTTCGGCCATATTATTTCGATATGTGCATATATACAACTTATAAGTAAATGGGTTCTTGAACTCCTTGCTTTCTATATAGTGATATGGTTTAAATTCCAGGGGGTAGAGTGTTGTAATAGAATAATTCTTCAGTGAGGTCTCTGGTTATTAATTATTCATTAAATTGGGAATACAATTACCCCTTGGACGCGACTTTAACAAACTCTCATCTCTTTCAAGCAGACGACTATATAAATTCGATAGTAACGTAATGTAGAGAACAGTTCCCTGAAAGAAATTATAGCTAAGGGATGGAAACTGTCAGTAAAAATATCTCTGGGTTTATTTGGCCTAAAAACCTTCGATGAGACTCTGTGTTTGTTATTTGGAAATTAAACCGGTTTTGGCTCTTGGCGGGATCAAATGTTTGATATAATCATTCGTAATGATACTATTAGTTACTTTATTTTTTATTTTAAAATGGAAACAAATTATCAATACAGCAATATAGGCATAGTAAAAAATTCCATCTAAAATCGAATTCCAATAATCGACCTTAATCCTAATACCGCTTAATCGAAGGATAAGAGACGAATCTTTGGAACCAATAGTAATTACGTTGTGTTACATTTGAAACAGCCAATCGAAAGATGCTGGAAGTCGGTAAACAAATCCTTGACGAGAGAGTTTCCATTCCTTATAAAAATATTTTCTTTGGTTTCCTGTTTTTCGGAAAGTCAAAACTACGTCTCGTTGCTTTAGTCTTCCGAAGCTCGAGAAACATAATTACCTCATATTTGTAAAATTAATAGATTTCTTCTACATATTCCTCCTTGGTATTATTATAACAACCTCTCATTTTAATCGATTCTGGATTTAAATTTGGTTGTTTGGTTGCTAGGACAAAATAACCCTACATATCCTATACGTAATACTGTAACGGGTCATAAATACCAATCAGTCTTTCTCTATGGTTATACACGGATGTATACGCGCGTAGATCCCGCGTAGATCCCGCGTGACCTTCTATAAGCTATACATTTTTATTATCCTTTTCGTATAGTTTCTGGTCATCTGGGAGTAAAACCTCGATTCGGTCGCCATTAAATTTGGCGCGAGACCTTAGCTATAGAGTTCCAACCATCTTTCGCGTTTAACCTTTTTAGCCTCGGCTAGGTTACGTTAAATCAACCCGTATAGAACTAGCGTGGAATGGTTTGAGGCTCCGTAACCGATAGAGTAAGTTGAATATCGGCTAACGTAAAAGGTTCTGACGTTAAACGACCCGTCAGGGACCTATAGAGCCAGTTTTTCGCGATACCCGCCAAGTAATAAAAGCCGAAGTAAGACGAACGGACCCAAAACCTCGCCCCCCTTCCCCCCGAAGAGGTCAGGCTAGAAGTATAGACGGGACGAAGAGAAATCAGCGGTGTACTATTATGATAGTTATATACGCCCACTTCGGTTGCGGGCCTCGTACGTACGCGTATATACGGTGTTCGAACAGTCCGTCCATTGTTCTAGCTAGTCAGTTTCATGGGCCATAGAAAATTTAGTAGACCCCGAGTTTACATTATTACTCCGACTCGTTCCATTTCTCGGAAGGCTCCTTCCGAAGCTTTGGGGGCCTCCGATGGCTAATAAATGAACGGCCCGATGTTGGCTTTTCTTCTATAACACCCTGGAGAATTAACGCGCCAAATTTTCTATCGTGAACTTTCCCTTCACGTTGAACCTAAAGATTTTCTATACCACGCGATACGCGCAACTTTCTCTTTGCTTAATACTCGCACCTTCTCGTGTAACTTGTACGTTAAAATTGTAAATTTTTAAACTGATAAAAGGTCAGGAATTGATATTAAATCGGTAACTATTTAGTTTTGGACAAATTCCTTCGTAATCGAGTAATTTTGTTTTACTTTTAACACATTTTTGAGAATCATTCAAAAATGTCTTTTTAGACGCGTTCCTCACTTGAGTTTTAAGAGTAAATTGGCCAGTGTGATTAAAAGCAACCTAACGGTTAGGCCCAGATTAAGAGGGGACCTTAGAGTTACAAGCTCACGGACCTAACCAAACGGGGCTAGGCCAAATTATATAGGGCTCAGTTATCCCAAGTCCGACGCTCGAAGGGGCTTGAGCCCACCTTGCCGACGCCTTATTATTGAACCATTCCCCTGGATTTCCAGTTTTGACCCTATTATAGAGCCTTACCCCATAAGTTATAACCAAACACTAAAAATTAATTAGGGCGCCCATGTTACTAATGCTGTGCCTATACCCCCACAAACTGTTCTTAATCTGGCCATTCAAATGTTTTATCATTCCATAAAATGAACTTTCAATTATATTATTTAGATCTATTTAATTTTAAATACATTTCCAAAGTTAGGCCTAATAGGGAGATATTTTATTTTGACGTACTAGTGTTATGTCTCGTACTCGCGTGATATTTTCTCTGAACAAAATATATATCATTTTAAACCTAAAGACTTCGCTAAAGATAAACCGCTCAGTTGGGTTTTTAAAAACGCCTCCTTTTTAATTTATGGCTATTTTTCTGGGTTTTTGCCAAATTTTAATGATCGGTTTTTGTCAAGTTCGAAATTAAATTCCGTGGTATTTTTTTTTTTTTTTCCAAGAACTAATCTAATTATATTTAATAAAAGAGCATTTTTTTCTGAAATTGTAAACCGAATATCGGTGGTTATAATTAATTAGAAAACTCCTTTTAATTTTTCCGATTTTTTGGGGAGGAAAATCGTTCGAGTAAATCTGAATTCAATCTGTCTGTAATCCTTAAATTAACGAGTACCGAGTTGAATAGGGGATGAAATATCTCTCCGGTTTTTCTCGTTCCCCCGTGATTTCTTCGTTAACTGGTATTAGTTGAATATTGTTGAGAAAGTGAAAGGGGAAAGAGTGAGAGAGAGAAAGATAGAGTTAAATAATTATCGGCCGTCATCCGTTTCGAGGTAATGGAGTGTTTCCCTCTTTTCGAAGCCGCGGTGTATATATGAGAAATCTATAGAGGTGCAGCTCCTAGGCGATATTTTTAAATGTGAAGGGAACTTAAGGGATCGAAGTCTCTTTTGGCAGACACCCTTGATTAAGTTTCTAACGCTAGAAAGCCGCAATCTTCCAAAGACGTTGACAAAATTTGTCACGCCGCTCTCTCGATCTTTCACTCTCTCTAGAATATCTTTCAGCTCCCTCTCTCAACCTTAAATCCCTCAGAATCTTATGAAATTGAGTTAAACTTAGTTGATGGTTTTAAATTTATCTCTAGGTGAGCTTAAAACTCGTTCTTGTCCCGAGGATTAGCGGCTCATATTGTTAAGAATATTCTGAATTGTCTTTGAAATATATAACTCTTAGTTTAATAATTATACGACTTTATGGGAATTTATATTTGCTAGTGACATTTTCTAAAATCTTGCAAAGACGTTAATTGACTTAATACTAAGGAAGTATGTTTGTACAATGTGATATAAGAATTGCCAACTTGTAGTTAAAGCTGACGTGGATTAACAGATAATTTCATAATAGTCTTTCCAATTAACGATTTGTTTTAATATTTTTATTTTAAAATTTTCTTTTAGCTATTGTTGTAGTTTAAGTTGAACATAGGTCATGAATTAAAATCGGCCCAAACAGAAATTGCGTAACAATCAAATTCATCGTTTTTTAGCGGATATCATAATTGACTTTTAAACCATCTTGTTTATCTCCGCATCCTCCCCGATCTTTGGTCCTCAGTCTCTCAGCATCCTTTTCATCCGTTTCTAAAGCGTCCTCTCTCTTCTCTCTCTCTCTTCTCCTCTTCTTCTTTTTGCTCTTTTACGTTATTTATCCAACTCTCGGCTTTATTTTTAGATTCGTTTAAGCGTTGCCCGTTTCTTTTTCTCCTATTCGCGCCCCTTTCCTTTGGTTCTCTATTCGTTTTAACGTTGTACTCGATAGTGTTATAGACGCGGTGGCGGGCGCGTTTTGGGGAAGAGCTGGTTCTGTTCTTTAAACTAAAGTCATTAACTGAAAATATTTGAAACTTCATACCGTGTTTACACTGCTAGTTTCGGAACCCACACCCTCACCCCATCTTCGTGTATACTCCAAATCGTATACTTGTTCGGCCGCGAGCAAATTACGTTTTAGAAGTTTTTAAATCTCGCATCTCCTCATCCATACTCCCTCCATCTCTACACTAACATCCCCTCTGTTTAAAAGATGAAGTTACCCTTAATGGTGTTTTTAAAAATAATAACTTCTCTGATAGGCTTAAACGATCCTCACAGTTAATGTTTTTTGTTTTTTTTTTATTTCTGAAACGCGGTCTATTGTTTATTATTGACATAAGGTTTTAAAGGTAGAATGCAACCTAAGAACGAGTGATTTTTTTTATCGATTACTTATCGTTTAAATAGGACTAATCCACAATTAAAAAAAAAAAAAGAAATTGCAAACAAATATTAAACTAGAAATAAATTTAAAACCTATCATCAAAATAGGCTTAGCTGAATTCATGGATATCTTCAACTCCCCATATAAGGACTCGCAACCAATGACATTGGTCGCTAGTTCTTAATTTAAAAAAAATATATATTGAAATTTAATTTTTAATTGGTGTTGGTTCAAATTTGGGCCAATTTTTTTTTGGATTAAGATAGGTTTTGGGCCAATTGTTTTCACTGTTAGTCTAACAAAAGTGTAACGACGGTATGAAGTAACAGACTGGTCTATTTCCTAAATTTGTTTAAATATAAATGGTATTTCTTTACCAGTCTAAATCTTAAGTGTTTAATTTAAAATACAAATATGTTAGTATAGCCATGTCTATATGGAAATATGTTTTAACGTATGATAAAACCAACCAAATAGTTTTAAATAATTGAACATTAAACCCTATAATTAAATTTGATAATGCCAGGCTAATATCATAAACTGAATATGTATCTTTATTCTATAGGGGCATTTTAGACACTCTTTTCATTCTCTTTGCCAATCTCCTTCTTCTATTCTTTTTTTTTTTTCTTTCTTGAGGTTTTTAAAAATTTCCCCCTTCTCCCTCCATTTGGTTTTTTTTATACACTTTGATCGAAGTTACCGTTTAGGAATACTTTTTTTCTATCTATCTATAAGCAGCGTGGCTGTGGTGGCGGCGGCATCGGCTATTAAGTCTCTATAGGGCGCGGGGATTGATGCGTGTGGAATCCATTTGGCGGCCTCTCCGCCCATAAACTGACTGTTGAGCGCTATTGATCGGCCGACTTATCAGATTTAAAGAGCGCTCAGTTCCGGGATCGGAACTCCGTTCGTCTTCTCGCCGTACCTATACCAATCTATCGCGAAAGATAGAGAACTACTTTTTCTCATATTAGGTTTGAACAACGCGTGTTACTCCAGCGTAACTTTTTGCCCTAATATATTTTTCGAATGGTAAAGGGTATATGCCCTCTCTCTCTGCTCTCGCGATCTCCACCCTCTCATCCCCACGATCTTTCTCTCGCTTTCTTCTTGGAAGATCGAAGCGTTATTTTCTTATTTTTTACATGCCCCTTTTACTCTTAAGAAAGGCGCTGATGTCTATACATCGAAGGGTGGAGTGGTTTGCGTAGGGGAATCTAAGCTAATCGCTTCACTCTCTCCTCTCTCTCTCTCGCGCTCTGAAGAGAATGATGTAACCAGCTAGAAAACTGAGTATCTATGGTTGTGTACTTTATTGAAAGGGATATGATATAAAGATTTTTATATGTTATGGTAATTTTTTAAAAGTATATATCAGAGTGAAATATATTAGACAGACTTAGGAATAGAGGCACGTAATCGAATCATGTGACGACTGCCTATTTTAGTTATGCTGTTTCTAACAAGGTAGATTGAATGCTTAGCCCCTTAAACCCAGACGTTTCAACTTCTTCTGTGGTAAAATTAAAGCTAGTGTGACGTCACATGACTCGGTAAATGCTTGGTACGAGGCGACTCTGATGTTTCATTACACCCCAAGATGTTGTCTCAATAATGCGTTTTTTTTTAAATATTTTTAAGTCTTTTAAAAACAGTCTTTATAAATTTTCCCCAGACTTTGACGATATGGTCGCGTGGTTTGTGTCGTCCATGCGTTGTGCGTTCACTCGGTCTATTATCATTTCTGGCCTATCTCCTTTTTCTTCTCTTCTCTCGTCGGATGGCGAGAAGGCCCCTCCGAATTGACCGATATGTAATTATCTGATAAGAAACGTTTCTAGACTGTAGAGATATCCAGCTTTACCCTGACCCTTTATTCGCGAATTATATAACTTATACCATTCTTATTTATCAATCCTTCGATTCGATACACACGCTCGGAGTTAGTTTGAAATTATAACATACGCAAAAACTAAAACCCTTGTTTGCATCGTGAGGGGAACATTGGGTATTTGTACGTTTTGAAACCTAAACATATACACTGTGGGCTGGCCAATTTTTAGTTACGAAACAGCCGTCAAATATTTTGAAGAACGAATTATTTGAGCAAGATTTATCGCTCAATGTCGATGAAGTATCCCGATAAATTCGCGTTAGTCAAAATAAGTTTTTTAATATACCACCCCTTTAGCGCGAAAGATATATAGACTACTTTTTTCTGTATTAGGTTTAACGTTTCGTATTAGTCTCTCTCAGTTTTTTAGGTAATACCAACTCTTGTTGAATATGGAGAAAATAATACTGAGGGCGTGCTAGACGTGAGAAAAGGGGTGATTTGGAACCGGCAAACAATTCCGACCCCCTTTATTTTTTACCTTTGCCTCCGACGAGGTAGTAACTTTAAACAGACCAAGGCCTGATTAAGACCAGTTTCGTGCGGGCACAGTTTTAGTGGGTGCCTCAAAATTGTGGTATTTGGTTATAGCACATGTTCAAAACTGAGGGGCTCTCATTTTGGAGGACGCCCGGGTGTCCCATGATCCAACACTTATTGCCAAATTTATTTATAGAAGTACAAAGCATGTATGAAGAAACCTGAAATTATATTTAGAAACGAAACATGGGAAATTTCATACAAAGTTACAACGGTTTCGCTGTAAATTAAATATTATTTTCTGTCATACACGCGGTTCCATTTGAAGATTTATTTTGAGGTACAGAATTTTTAAAACTTTAAAAAACCATAATTTTAAAAATGGATTTTTTTTTTCTCCCTCAAAAACCTATTTCGGAGATTTAAACGTAATTACTTAAATGAGCTTCTGCAAGACGCCATTTCTTTTGTTTTGATTCTTCATAAATCGTCAGAATCTCTGAAATTTAATGAAGGGGTTTTAAATGAAATAAATGTCGAAAGAAAGATTTCAAATAACTTAGTTATTTTTCTTCCAAAAGACTGTGGGTAAAAATGTAAGAGACTCTTCTTTTTCTCTCATCCCAAAAGCTGCATGTGATGTTTCTCTTAAGTCCTTATCGAAGTCCTCTTTGGATAAGTTCCAAGGTGTCTGTCGCAATTTCATTAATTCGAAATATTGGCTTTTGCCACTCCACTGTCGCCAATATTATTCTCACTAGAGATACACAGCTTCGTCATTCTATCATTTCAAATCAGGTTCTCAGTATATTCAGTCGGAAGTCTTTCAACCTCAAACCGCGTACACTTAGTAGAGTAGAGTGTGGGATGAGATGGACTGTACAAAGGCTCTTTCACTCACTTTAACTACCTAGCTTGGAGCTTCCTAGTTTGCTACTTAAGGATAATAAAATATATTTTCTTGCGAGCCAAGTTCCAATGAGGAACCTGCCTTTTTTGCGTTGTAGGCTTAATCAGTTTTGTTGAGAACAATCGAACTCTTAAATTCGTTGTACACCTTCGATCTGTTATTAGTTTAACTTTGGTATTGAAAGGAAGAGTTAAAATGTATGTGTATCCAAGTAATCAACTTTGAATTGATATTCAAAACCTAATCTTAATTGCATGGCTAAGCCATTGTCGATCATTTGAAAGTCGAACAGTTGGGAAAACTCGTTTTCGATCACTGATTGTCAAACTAAGTATACGTATTTAGAATTACCCAAGGCTGTAATCAGTTAAGTAATCACGTAATTGGTGTACAGATTTTAAACAAGTGGGTAACCCTCGACATACGTGTGTGAAAGTGTCTTGCCTTATTTCGTTACGACTTTATTTTCGACTTTTTCGGGCCAATCGACCCCAGAAATAGAATGAAATATATCTTCTTCTTTTTTATACGCCGAGCTCCAAACTTTTTTTTTTCTGATGGGGGAAATGTCGCCAGAGCACGAGGAGACGCCAATAATTTGGTTCGAGGGGGAAAATGTAGAACAATCGACCATTGTCGGGCGGGTGGCGGTCCCGACTGTCGTTTCTAATGGCGCGACTATGTATTAAAAGGGGGAAACTCTAGCTAGGGCTATACGAGAGAGAGGAAATTAGATGATCTGGCTTAAACGATGAACGGATGAAGGCCTGAAATATTTTTTTTATTAGTTAAAGCGGATGCGGGACTGATCACCGAAACCACTCAACGAATTCCTGCAAATTTAGGTACTTCCTATAACGTTGTTATTTGGTGGTAGATAAAGCGTAGGAGATTTTGGGTTCCAACAATGTATAGCTGAAAAAAATTAATTCTCATTTAAACTATATAGGAATAGTCCCAAAATATCTTTGCTAGGATATCAAAATAATACAAATGGTTCTTAATTGACGTAACCCTCAAACTTTAATTATAACACGAGATTAAAAATTCCATTTAAACTTTATACAATAAGGCAATATTATTTTTTGTGCACTTTCTTTAAAGCAATGAAGTGGAAGGCTGGGAACAAAGAGTTACAAAGAGTCCAAATCATTCGAACTAGACAGGGGCGCGGTATTTACTTTTATGAAATAAAGTGATTGGCTTATGATATTATATGATATATAATAAACACGCTAGGTTGAAAGTGTTAATTATCAAAACACCATAATTTAAATTCTTGGAAAAGGCTATAAAACTTAAAATTACGTATAATTACTCTTAAGATTATATCATTTTTTTGCAGAAAACGTTACGTATAAGTATATGAATCGTATATAAATTCCGATTGATAATCGAAAATGTTCTTTTGTGTAACGAAAGAATGTAAGAAACAAAATTATTTTATAGTTCTCCGAAAAAAAAACCTCAATTATAAATTGTCCGTCCCCCAATTTGTGAGAGGTCCCCCTCTCGATCACCACCATTAACGAAGCGTCTGGAATGATAAGAAATGTTCAAAATATGCAGATGATTTCGACGGAAAAAGGGGTGGTGGCGGACTGAATAAGAGGAGAATGATGTTCAGCAATTACTTGAACCTCGAACCAGATTTGGGAGCTTCTCTCTATCTCTCTTTCTCTCTCTGTCTCCCATTTATAACGATCCATTGTTTCTCGATCGAGTTTGGTCGCCGTTTCCTTTTTTTGATAGATACAGATGTCCCCCGCTTGCCTGCCTCTTTGATTTTTAGCCCCCCCTTTTTTAGTCACACCCTCGGTATATCTTTTGAAAAATGAAAATACTTATCTTCTCGTAGATGTTAAATGTTTTGAGTTTAATTTTCTATTTAAAATTTAATGGTGTAATCGTGTGCAGGACTAGGAACACTTCTACTGCGTGTAGGTAAAATTAAAATTTAATTAATTGACTATTATTTCAAGTTAATTTCGATCTTTGAGGAGTTAAACACCGACCTCGTCGAACACTTCCTCCAATTCCCCATAGTCTTTGGTCAAAATTTCAGTAACAGACCTCTATTGGAATAAGTTTTGTCTTATATAGCCGGTTATATACACTTGGTATAAGCAAGAAGGGTAAGATAAGGAGAGGAAAAGTGGGGACGGCGCGGTTCCTACTGCGTCGGCCTAAACTCCCACTCTGGGAGAACGGGGGTAGAGACGTTTCGTGGTAAAATGTTGTCACGTGGGTAAAACGGATCCTTTATCAGCTTCATAGTAGCCAACGACGCTAGTGACCACGTGACAACAGTTTACCTCGGGAATTTCCTATCCCCCCTTTCCACCCGAGTGGGAGGTTGGCTCTTCTCTCTCTAACTCAACGCAGCCCCACTTTTCCTCTCCTTATCTGATCCTTCTTGGTATAAGATTTGTGTTATGTTGATTTCTGGAGTGTGGTAATTTGTTTGATGCTTCGATCATCTTGTTTTTACTCTTGACAAAAAAAACCTAACCGTTTTTTTGCAATTGAACCACCTTTCTCTTTGGTATTTTGAAATAAGAGACGAAAAAGGAAAGATTAATAAAAAAAATTCATCTCCGACAGTTCGTTTCATGCATGTCCAATGACTTTCCAATTGACGTTCTGCCAGTAGTATTTTTTTATTTCATTTTCTGTATGACTGATGGTTATATTCCTTCGATTGTTACGCTGCTCAGACATCCCCCTTAATTGGTAGTACGATTTATGAATAATAGATCTTTCTCATAGATAAAATGTGAAACCGCCTGCCACCCACCCCAACTATACTGCGAATCTATACTAAGTTCTTATTGGCAATCGTTCGTTCGTGAAAAACTGAAAATATATCTAAAACTCTTTTTAACAGGATTCGATTTTTTATTAGATTTTTTTATTTGGTATATCTCTTCACGCCTGGATGGATCCTTTTATTGGGAAATTGTAAAAAAATATATAATTGGATTTATTAATCTTATTGTTTCGACATCACGAACGGGACTCCGATACTAACTAGCTATGGGTAATTTTTCCGGATGGATAGAGACAGTCGCCAGCGGTGAAAATGAATGATTGTTATTGATATTAGATTAAAATATCGATGTTTTCCAATTACTAACAGGAAAAGTAGCTTGATATTGAAAAACTCTATGCCTATTCGCAGTTTTCTATTGGAAAATTTCAGGGAATTTAAATTTGAAAAAACTGTGGCAACCATGTAAGCATTATTAGACTTATTTAGATTTTTTTCAAAGTATCTAAGAAAACAGAGTTTTCGTTTAGGCTTCAATATAAGAATAATAATAGCAGAAACTAATAATAAACTGAATATATTACTTTGTAAAAGCCGCGAAAACGAAAACCTACGTTCACACTAGCGTATTCCAATCGATTTTAATCGATAAAATCAAACCGATATTTTTTATCAATCGTTTTTAGCGATCTTTTCGAAAATGCTACGGTCAATTTGAAGTTCATGAAAAATCCGTTGCAGCATTACTCTAAGTGAATCTTCTTAAATTGGCGTCTTATATTCAACTAGGGAAGATATTATAAACTGACAGGCGTGTGTATATTTTGAGGACAGAACCTTTTCCTTTTCCAAGAATTTTGCCAAATTAGGTTGGAGAGAAGATTATGATAAATAAGACCGTTATATTTTCTCTTGGTTTTGCAAAAATAAAGTTTTCGAATGTTAAGTAGTACGACGAAAGGGGGGTTATTTAAAGGGTTGAAGTTTGAGAACTGGGAGAAAGAGTGTCGGTGGAAGGTGGTACGAAATTATCTTCATCGGAGGATGGAGAAGACGACGTTAAGTTTGAAATTATACAAATTACTTTTAATTCGCGAGCCTAACAAACTTTAACCCGTCGCGGCTGGCAAAAGGAATAAGCGAATTTATTATAACTGTATTCTTCTTTTAGCGGGGTGTATGTATACGTATTAGATAATACCAACGAGGGACCGTAAACGTCGTAGCGAATATATTGTCCTCTTAGAGACTATACGGTTTCTCTTGGTATTACAATTTTGCTAACTAGGCGAGACTAAGGCGGAATAATTCGTTACGTTGCTCCTGATAAGGGGTAAAGTAGTGTTACAAACATTTAGAGTATATAGATATTAAGGAGGATTGGAGGAGTGACTATCCCAGGAGACGGGGGATGAAAATATGCCCCGGGTTTGGGGTATACTCTTTTCAATTAGCGCCCGGGCGTTCGCGACATCCGTATACCAATTTACCCTAACTGTCATTTGGCATTAAGGAGTGCGACCGTCGGCTAAGAGAGAGTGAGTGAGAGAGAGAGAGAAAGTAAAGCCATTTTTGCCGCAACTTTACATTAATCGTTAGGCGGTTTTGGGCCTCCTTCTTTTCCCCCCAACTTTATCCACAAACCATTTTATTATTAACGTATATATTTCTCTGGAGGGGCACGCTTATGGAAAAGTGGTCGTCACACGAGCACCCCTCATGGTCGTTTATTCGTTAATCGTCGCGGTGACCGAGGGGGGTCAATCTAATATACACAAGGAACTGGAATAACCTTTTTCGGGTTTTTTAAAAAAGATGATATAACCATCCCCATCATAATATCTAGATGATGATCAGTTTCAGTTTTGAGCATCTACCAAACTAGAGTCCCGTTATCTCTATGATATCATTTCTTATTAAGATATGGGGGAACAAACTTCGTGCGTGCTAAACTCTACTGACTGCGTGTACATCTCGTTTCTTCATTACACCGTTGGTTGGGGTATCATACGAGTTCGTTTTGTATATAGAAAATTATAAGTACGTAACCATTCTCCGGGAGAGACGTATTTAACTGGAACCTACTGGATATAGGGTTTGAATGATACCCGGTTAGCTGGTTTGTTGCGCGAATAAATATACTTGAACTCCTCTTTCTCTCTTCCCTCTTCCCTTCTTTCGCTATCACGGATAAATTCTCTATCCTCCCGTTATCACCCACTTTTCCTAAATTACTCTAGAGTCCCTCGCGTCAAGCTTCCAGTATACGGGTCTTAATATTAATTCACCCTGGATGCAGTTGTCCAAGTTGGTGTAGGATACGAGTTTTGTCGTTTGTACCTTGTAGATTGCACGCAGGTGGGTGTTCTCTTCGAATTGTCTTTTCCACCCCCTTATTCCCTCTCCACCCTCTCTCCCTGGCATCCGCGACTGATGTATTCGTTAACGCGACTAACCTCGCCATTAATATCCTTTAAAATTTAGTTGGGTAATTACGGAAAAGGTCAACCCACCCCTAATTCGCCTAGCAGCTTCGTGTAATTCAAACTAATATATATTTTTTTCCTTGATGATTATTAACTCGTGTTTTCGTAAATACACGTGTATTAAAGACGAAATACGAGATATAGTGGTAATATGACTTTTTTTTCAAGGGTGGGATCCGTTTTTATAATTAAATATAAATTATTTATATTTTTCTCGTATCAAAAGTATGCAGGGGTTATATACGGAATTTAATTTTTATAGACGGCTTTATACTAAAATAATTTTATTCATTTTAAATAGATTTTATTTGCGCAATATATTATTAAACCATATAGATTTAATCATTTGTAATATTCAACTTTTAGGCACGAGTGTTAAAATTGCCTTTGTGGTTTCTCGCCATTTGCAAACTTATTTTTAACCATTTGCAAACTTATTTTTAACCATTTGCAAACTTATTTTTAACCATTTGCAAACTTATTTTTAACCATTTGCAAACTTATTTTTAACCATTTGCAAACTTATTTTTAACCATTTGCAAACTTATTTTTAACCATTTGCAAACTTATTTTTAACCATTTGCAAACTTATTTTTAACCATTTGCAAACTTATTTTTAACCATTTGCAAACTTATTTTTAACCATTTGCAAACTTATTTTTAACCATTTGCAAACTTATTTTTAACCATTTGCAAACTTATTTTTAACCATTTGCAAACTTATTTTTAACCATTTGCAAACTTATTTTTAACCATTTGCAAACTTATTTTTAACCATTTGCAAACTTATTTTTAACCATTTGCAAACTTATTTTTAACCATTTGCAAACTTATTTTTTAACCATTTGCAAACTTATTTTTAACCATTTGCAAACTTATTTTTAACCATTTGCAAACTTATTTTTAACCATTTGCAAACTTATTTTTAACCATTTGCAAACTTATTTTTAACCATTTGCAAACTTATTTTTAACCATTTGCAAACTTATTTTTAACCATTTGCAAACTTATTTTTAACCATTTGCAAACTTATTTTTAACCATTTGCAAACTTATTTTTAACCATTTGCAAACTTATTTTTAACCATTTGCAAACTTATTTTTAACCATTTGCAAACTTATTTTTAACCATTTGCAAACTTATTTTTAACCATTTGCAAACTTATTTTTAACCATTTGCAAACTTATTTTTAACCATTTGCAAACTTATTTTTAACCATTTGCAAACTTATTTTTAACCATTTGCAAACTTATTTTTAACCATTTGCAAACTTATTTTTAACCATTTGCAAACTTATTTTTAACCATTTGCAAACTTATTTTTAACCATTTGCAAACTTATTTTTAACCATTTGCAAACTTATTTTTAACCATTTGCAAACTTATTTTTAACCATTTGCAAACTTATTTTTAACCATTTGCAAACTTATTTTTAACCATTTGCAAACTTATTTTTAACCATTTGCAAACTTATTTTTAACCATTTGCAAACTTATTTTTAACCATTTGCAAACTTATTTTTAACCATTTGCAAACTTATTTTTAACCATTTGCAAACTTATTTTTAACCATTTGCAAACTTATTTTTATCCATTTGCAAACTTATTTTTATCCATTTGCAAACTTATTTTTATCCATTTGCAAACTTATTTTTATCCATTTGCAAACTTATTTTTATCCATTTGCAAACTTATTTTTATCCATTTGCAAACTTATTTTTATCCATTTGCAAACTTATTTTTATCCATTTGCAAACTTATTTTTAACCATTTGCAAACTTATTTTTAACCATTTGCAAACTTATTTTTAACCATTTGCAAACTTATTTTTAACCATTTGCAAACTTATTTTTATCCATTTGCAAACTTATTTTTATCCATTTGCAAACTTATTTTTAACCATTTGCAAACTTATTTTTATCCATTTGCAAACTTATTTTTATCCATTTGCAAACTTATTTTTATCCATTTGCAAACTTATTTTTAACCATTTGCAAATTTTTTTTAACAATCAGTCTTAAAATGTCTTTGAAAATCAAAATTTATATCTGAGATTTTGAATACTTTGCAAATATATTTTTAGCCATTGTTGCTGTTTAAATTTACAGTTTAACTAGCATGCACATCAACTAATTCATATTTAGGATTTTTGAGACAAATTTTGTAATGAATATTTTAGGATTTTCGATTTTTACATATCCCACATTTATTCCCTATACTTAAATTAACCTCACTACTTCTATGCAAATGAGCATAATCACCTAGTATTTTCAAACTAAAATCTACAACCTATCCGTATATATACAATATAATTATATATAGATTTCGGGCCCTTCAAATTCCGGGGGCGACAACGGGACTGTAATATAACTGCTAGAAAAATTTCGACTTAAAACGGGAAAATGTCCGCCGCGCAGTACATATCTTGGAACGGTTTCAACGTAGACGTTATTGGGAGGCGGGAATGAATTGCCTGGATGGAAAAAGATGATTAAAGGGGAAAGACGAACGGGCGGAAGATAGAGAAGGATATGTTTGGGGGAGGGGGAGGGGGAGGGGTGATGTTTGTCGAAGGCGACTATCCTAGCTCTAGACCAATCCCACGCAGTCCGAAGAAGGGGATGTGATGGGGACAAGGATGGAGAGAGACGGCGGACTTGGGGTTCCTACACTCTTCTAGTCGTTAACGTTAAAGATGCCAACAATTAATAACGCTGAGCAGTCGGTGATTGCCAATTAGGGTTGCATCGTCGCCATCGTGTCTAGGTCCCGTGGTTACGCCATCTAGCGGCGAATACTATATAGTTATGGCTTCTCTTTCCTTCCATATTATACTCACGCGCGATACGAAATCATTTTTCAAAACTATTTTCATTCCCTATGGGTATTATCATTATGTATACTTCCGCCGCAGTACTTTCCAGTTTTGCAAACGGTTCTTGAATAAAAAGTATAGTTATATCTCATTCTTAGAAGAGACAAATGAGGTTTTATTAAAAAATAATTGTCGTTTTATTGAAGTCCTTTGTACATGTTTAAATTTCATGTTATATATGATCTAAAATGTTGCATCTTCAGTTGTAAAATATTCCGTTTTTAATTTCACTTTAATTACCAAAGTAAATAGTTTAATATTAGTTGCAGCTGCTTTGGAAAAGGCAGTCAACTCTTCGACTGCAAAACTGACTAAGCTATTGGCACATGCCTTAAGATTTTTTAGTTTTGGGATATAGGAGCAGTGTATGGTCATTATTCCTTGCATGAATTGTTCACAAACGAAAGGCTAACTACTTCCCTAAAATACGTACACCGATTACGCGATTGCGGAAATTATTACAACCTTTGGTAGTACTAAATGCGTAGTCCGTTACGTAATCACTTTAGTACTGTCAAAGCTACCGGCGTGTACACCGTTTACATTTGTGACCGAGGGGGTCGGTTATGTGAGAGCCCGTGTTGAATTGCGATGGTTTTTACGGTACCATTTGAGACTGTTAAGTTTCTATACCGTCTCTTCTCCCCTTCGTCATTTTCTTCATCTTCTCAGAATCTATAGAGCGTAATTCGTGGAAGTCCCGCGGTGGTCAAATTTATAGTTGATCGCTTTTCTCTCTCTCTCTCTCTCTCCTTTTTTTTTTCTGCTCCCGTATATATATCTATCCTGTACAAGTTCCAACCGCTATGCACCACCCGATGGTACAGAGAATTACTTGTCTCCTCCGTGCTCTGGTGTAAAACGGGAGTCTATATTTTACCAACAAAATATCCCTCAAATTCCCTCTCGTCAACTTTCGTATATCCCTGAAACTTCTTGGTGTTAAAATATGGTAACTCGACTCTATTCTTGAAGTTAGATATTTAGAAAATATGGGAGTTCAATTCGTTGAAGGACATTTCTTTAAAGAATTCGCCTAAAATTTAGGGTATGAATTTTACAATATATAAATTTAGAGGAAATGTGGCCTTGCACACATGCAAATATATATAGATTTTTGAAGAATTGTCTGGGAATTGTTAGTTGCAAATGACATCCCTGTGGATATAAAAGACGAAAGAAAAGTTTAGAAAACCTAATTTCATTTCCTATTGAACTTAAAACTGTTTAGTTAAATTTTTTTAGCAAGTGATAATCGCAAAACTTGCAAAAAGTAGGTTTTGTAAATCCAACTGCATCAGATTTGGTTAGTACAAATATTTTTACAAACTATATATGGGTTGTTAAAGGTTGGGTAAGGTTTGCAGATTTGGTTTGCAAAAATAATTTAAAGTTAGGTAAAGTTTTGCTGATTTGTTTTGCAAAAAATAATTAAAGTAGGGTAAAAGTTAAGGATTTTGCAATAGGGAGTCAGCAAGGGAGACATTGATACGTCAGAGGTTTCTATCTCTAACCTCGGTGTTATCCCGTTAGCGAGGGAGTTACAGTATTAGCCATTACAAACGCTCTCCCAATAAGGGGGTTCCATGACGTCAGGCTTTCAATTCCCCTTGGCTCTTTGCTGTCTCCCTATTGAAATCCTGAAAATGGTTTTTGCGACATAGGACATTTTTGCAATCGCGTGTAGTGATACGCGTTTACTTTGAATAGTTTGGAAGAAACTATTACTGTGAATCATTATGAAACGATACCCTCCTAGTTTATCGGGAATTAAAAGAGATATATACTTGAGAAAACGATGGAGATATTTCTTCGCTCCTTCCCCCCTCTCACTAACCCCCTTTTATTCCGACTAATTATTTCGGGTTCCTTTTTCGTCGATAAATTTTTCCCGCAGTTTTCGAATTCCTCCTTCTTTTTTCTAATAAACTCGATCCGCGGTTTTTCCCCAAATATTCTTTCTCTCTCTCTCTCCTTCGTCTCTCTTTCGCCTTCTGCTCTTATCGTTTATGCATTATTTCGTTTTGAATATATTTTGTCCAGAGCCGCCAGCCATTAGTAATTATTAGTTTGGTGAAAAATCTATAATCAGTGGAACCTTTAAGATAATTGAAGCGCCTTTTCTCTTTCTCAGACTCCAAGGAGACTCGTTTTAGCATTAATTATTTGGGACAGTGATTGTTTGGAATTATGTCTGTCTATTTCTTTGTCTGATTTGAAGTTTTTTTTCTCCTAAATCGAGCTAAAACCGCGGAAGACTGTGAGAATGAGTTGCTTTAATGTTCTTAAACCTTCGAATATATGTTTAAAATCAAGTTTGTCAAAACCCTGCTTTTATTTTTGAATTACAAGTTAAAAGGAGCGTGGTTCTCTTATAAACTTACCAAAATGGTAATTGATAAAACTAAAAATAAAATCTATAAACATTCAACCAAGAAGGATCAGATAAGGAGAGGAAAAGTGGGGACGGCGCGGTTCCTACTGCGTCGGCCTAAACTCCCACTCTGGGAGAACGGGGGTAGAGACGTTTCATGGTAAAATGTTGTCACGTGGGTAAAACGGATCCTTTATCAGCTTCATAGTAGCCAACGACGCTAGTGACCACGTGACAACAGTTTACCTCGAGAATTTCCTATCCCCCCTTTCCACCCGAGTGGGAGGTTGGCTCTTCTCTCTCTAACTCAACGCAGCCCCACATTTCCTCTCCTTATCTGATCCTTCTTGATTCAACAAACCATTGTGAGTGCCTCACACTAAGCCTAAATTTTAATATATTTCATTGACTTTCGCGTGAAATTGACAACTTTTTCATTTATCATTCACTATAAAATCGAAGATACTTTCATTACTTCATCCTCCCTTTAACATTTATGGCGTAAATTACAATAATTGTACTTTTCTAAATTTTGTTAAATGAATACCATACATCTTTTACGCACCGACTTGTTACTTGGTATTATTTTCAAGAAAACTCCAAATCAATTGCCGTTGCCTCAAGTGGTATATCCGCGAACTTAATTGAAGCGTGCTTTTTTTTTTAAACGTAAAACAAAAACCTGTAGTAATTAGAATGTCGATATAGTCTTAATAACAATGGGATTAACTGGTACAAACCACTATCAAGTTTTCGAGTTTTAGGGCGCTTTTTTTTTTTCTTCTACAAGCTTATCCCCCCTCTCCGCTTTATCGCATTTAATTCCACGGAAAATATGTTTAATCCAATCTTATGCCCTCGATTTAAAATCATTAAGAGTTTCATCTAGAGATATACTCGAAGTAAAGTTAAAACTCCCTCGTAGTAACGTTCCCAAACAATTTGCGTTTTGTTGCTCCAATTAGAAGGACGACGCTTAAGACGCCAACCACTTAAAACTTAATTTTATTTTTTTTTTTTCATTTTGATATTGTTTCGTATTATCGTACACTTATATTCGACCCCAAACCCGTTTAGAGGGGGCCCTTTTACACACTATTATTAATAAGCTATTGTACTTTATCGTAATTATTTTTTTCATACAAAGGGTTAAATAGATTTAAGATATAAGTTCATAAAAATAAAAAAATTAAAAGATTAATTCGAGACTTGAGATTTTATAATTTATAAGATTTATTATACGAAATTTAATCAGAATACGGATAAGGTTCACATGGAATTTTTTTACAGTAAAGTTTTATGGAGTTCATATTTATAAATTAATTTCTAGCCTTTTATATCAATTATTACGTCAAACTAAATTGTTATTTCCAAATTTCAATGTCCACCCTTTAGTTCAGTTTCAAATTCCACTGACCTTTTAAATAGTTTTTAAAATTCTCTGAACCTTTTGGTTAGTTTTTAAAATTTTCTGAACCTTTTGCTTAGGTTTGAAATTCTCTGACCTTTCGGTTATTTTTTATGTTATGACCTTTTGGTTAGTTTTTCAAATTTTCTGACGTTTTGTTTTAGCGGCGGGTCGCTCCAATAATTCAATATACGTTGATTATTTGATTAAATCATGATTTAATTGGTTTAGAATAATTAGCATACTTTTCTTAGCAGTATATTTAATTTTCCAAGCAATTTTCTATTCAATTTCCAAATTCTACCGAAATCCCTGAATAAAGCTTAAACTTAATAGACCTACCTACGCGATTTTTAAATTAAAGATTTTTTTAGAGACGATAAAATATATTAATTATAATTATTACTTTCTTAATTTAAAATCTTTCCGATTTGTAATTAAGGCGGTATAACTGTGGGAATATTTATGTTAGGTCAGTAGGTCACAAGTCATTTATGAATAATAATGCGCTGAGTTGTTTAATTTACACAAAACCCTACTTTAAATTCTGATTTTTCTTTAGGAAACAGCGACAATTTTTTTTTTTTTTTTCTTTCTTTTATGGAAAATTTAAAAAATCGACATGTAATTATTTCTTTATGTCGAAATATTTTTTTTTTTATTCGATTTTGAAGGTCGAATCGAGCGGCTAACCGTAACAATCGTGTAGGAAACTCTTTAATGATTCTTTGGCGGCAAATCTCTATATCCCTCGAAATAAAGGATCGAAGCAAGGCCATTCGATCTGTTTAAAACTGGGGGGGGGGGGGGGAGTTTCCTATCCTGGGGGAGCACCTCAATATATTTCTTACTTATTGTTCAATATGGGAGGAGTTCAAATCGTAAAATTCTACTCTACCTTCCTTACCTATACTATTTTCTATTTTTTTTTTTCGTGTAATAAGATGCTTAAGAAAATGCAATTTATAATTGGTTTATATTCGAGTTTCGTTTGTATTAAAAGAAGGCTTATGATGTTTAGTATAGTGGATGTCTTTTGAAATTTAAAGTTTTAAAGTGAGGCTATTACCAAATGGGAATTGAGTAGCATTTTCGGAAAGATATAAGCTACGTTCACACTTGCCACTTTGAAACCGTTTTCAAACCTATTCGAATGTTCAAATCGACTTATTAATCGAGATATTAATGATTAATTCTTGATCAAAGATCTACATGTGTGACCCCAATATTTTATAATTTGACCTTTCCAAAACTGGTGAAAACCGTTTCAAGGTCTCTAGTGTTTTTAAAATAAAAGTAACCCGCAATTGCTATACGTCATCAATATGGTCATGTGGCTATTATAGAGCCTATACAGTTGATAAGATTAGTTTTGCGATGTCTCTTTCGTAAAAGTACTTAGTCCAGAAAATCCTCCCTTTCTAGGTTTTCTTTCCTCCTACTTTTTTCATTGTTTGCTATTAGAGGATGCTTATGAACACCCTATTTTGTAATTCGTCATTATCTATTAAGACAGGTGTCCATTATTAATTGCCCTAGTCTCTACCGAGTACCGACTCTAAAATGCGTCGACATGTATATACGCGAAGACTTGTTTTCATGGGCGATACATTTTTCTCGACTGATTTCGCCCGAAGCGGTACATACTCATCTTTGAGTCAGGGAATAAAAAAAGCTTTTTTTTTCATCGTAAAACGATTTCGACTAGCGATCCCTATTGAAAATTTTTCAAGGGGAGGCGATAGGCGAAGATGAAACCCTGAAAATTTGTGGAAAAGTTTATTGGAATTTCGTGATCGCATCCTATGCTGGATCTACGTCCATTTCTATTGTCCTCTATAGCTGATATACATTATATAAAATGCACCCTCCCTGGATAGTTCGTCTTCCCCTCCCTCCCCCCACTCATTTCAAGGCGGCCCGGCGTTTTTGGAATATGTATTTCCTTTTTAAGTCCGGGGTCTAAGTGGGTGGACCTCTTTCTGAAGATATATATATGCCGCGCGACTTTTCCCAATAATGTTGAGCTTTCCTTTATAGCTTTTTAATGTCTTTTTAAGAAATATGAAATCGTATATTAGAATTTCAACACGTTGCGGGTGACGTCACGAAACGGATCTCTCGAATCTTTTTATCTCTCAGAAATCGATCGTTAGCGATTTTTTTATGATATTAAAACTTTCTCCGCCCAAGTTTGGATATTTGCCATTTTTCTATATAGGCTATTATATAGGAGTTTGAGATTTGAAATTTCATTTTCAGAGGAATGTTTAGGGTTCTATTGGTGGTTTGTCACGCTCAATTTCAGATTTCAAATGTCCAAATCCCTCTTAAAACCAAGAAGGATCAGATAAGGAGAGGAAAAGTGGGAACGGCGCGGCTCCTACTGCGTCGGCCTAAACTCCCACTCTGGGAGAACGGGGGACAGACGGGGGTAGAGATGCTTCGTGGTAAATTGTTGTCACGTGGGTAAAACGAATGCTTTATGAGACGCTCTAGCTAGCGACCACGTGACAACAGTTTACCTCGAGAATTTCCTTTCCCCCCTTTCGACCCGAGTGGGAGGTTGGCTCTTCTCTCTCTAACTCAACGCAGCCCCACTTTTCCTCTCCTTATCTGATCCTTCTTGTTAAAACTAGATTTCAAGGAATTTTTGATATTTTTATTGGTAAAAAGTAATCTTGTCGTTTTGAATAGATTTTTTTTTTTCGAAAAATCCAAGCGGGATTTATTGATTTTAATTGATAATTTGTTCATAGACACTTAGAGAATATAATGATATTGTTAATCATAGCTATTTGTTTTATAACCTTTTTTTCCCAAGTGATTATGAATTTTACAAGTGTTCGACTCGGTCTAACCTCTCGCCTAAAAGGAAAATGCAACCGAACAGTATAAGTGATATTTAGGCCAAATCCAACAGAAAAAAATTAACAAACGAATATTAAACTAGAAATAAATTTAAAACTTGCCATCAAAATAGGCTTAGCTGGATTCATGGAGATATCCTGAACTCCGCGTACAAGGACAAGTGACCAATGACACTGATCATGGAGATCCTGTTTTCCCCATATACGAGCCATCGATCAATGTCATTGGTCGCTAGTTCTTATACACGGAGTTCATGTGATCTCCATGATTCCAGCTAAGCCTATTTTGAATGCAAGTTTTAAATTTATTTCTAGTTTAATATTTGTTTGTAATTTTTTTACTGTTGGATTAGGCCTATTTAAACGATTAGTAATCGATTTTGGTTGCTAAACTTTTAAATCTTTAGTTTGCCATGTCACGTTGTTTCCTTTTAAACATTTTATCGTAAATTTTTGTTTTTAAAATCGAGGTGCAATATGCTTTTTATTTTTATTTTGGTGTGGCAACGTCAAATCAAGAAGCAATAAAGCTAAGCTATCTCAATGCCAGGAGAAAAGTCTATTATTATTCGCGAAACAAAAAGCCGGAAATTCGTGACGCTTTCACCCCATGCGCTAAAACACCCCACGTTATTCACGATTCACGCTGATTTTTTGGTTGCGCGGGAAGAAGGCAAACAAAAAATAAAACAAAATATCTCTTTTTTTTATGTGTTGATCAAAATCCATTATCGTGATTTTATACGAAAGTTAACTCGTAACATTAAGGCTTTAAATTTATTGTTCACTATAAGAGGCGATATCTCTCCTTTTAATAATGGTTAAGCAATTTAGTTTAGACGTTCGAATAAATCTGAATTACATATAAGAGCGCATTTTCCCATGACTCGTCAGACGTTTAAAAACGAAATCCGCCACATTTTCTCACGAAAATCTTGACTTTATTAGGTTAGCGAAACCAAAAATTTAAAGAAGTCATTTTTCACTAGATTTTTTTTGATGTTATTCAACTTGTTAAATACCGATACGTGTTAGATACCACCGTGACCCAGTGAAAGAAGTTTTCCGTTAGTAATTTTGTTCCACCTTGAATTGGCAGCGTGTGCAAAGCTACCTGGTCCCTCATCCCTCTACACATTACATAGGGATATCAGGATTGCTAACCATATGTAGTCTAGAGTGCGCTCACTCATACATTGTTACGCTTTATGACAAGGTTTCACCTTTAAAATAGTTTCCCATATTTGATTCTACGAAAATATCCAAGCAAACGTCAAGTGTATTGTTTCGTTTTATCTTATGTTTAAATTTATGGTACTGTCGGAGCTTTTGCTATTGAACTTTTTGAACTGTTATTTTTGGAAACCCTCTGCACCCTCTTGATATAACAGTTTAGGACGTTTTACGACGCCGCTCGATATGAAATTCGATCTATTCTCGAAAATATTTGGTAAAATCGTAGTTGACGTTGAAACACCGTAACCCGAGGGCATACAGCTGCCTGGGTTATGTCAGAGGTCAAAGGGTACCGTAATAGGATGGCTCGTTCGAATCCAACGTAGCGCCCTGATACCCGACAAACTAACTTCTCTAAAATCTAAAAAATTGCTTTTTTTCGGAACCCTTTTACAATCAAATAACATTTAGGACAATCTAAAACATAAAGGGAAGACCCGGTGTGGTAAAAAACAGAAGCAATTTTCACTATATTTTATTTTAAATAAGGAGACTGATATTTCATGAGACTGACTCACTCCATGAAGTAGCAGTCAATATAATTTTTAATTGATGTTGGCATAAACCGAAACAAATTTCCTTTTTAAAATTAAGTCATTAAATTGGAAGTATTTCTTAATATAAATGAACCCCATATTATAATATACTGTAACGCGTTTCTTGGAACTTCTTTGATTTGTTGATTCAAGTTTAAATTTGCTTGTATAGTGGTAGACAATATTGTCGGGCACGTAGGCACGTACGAATATAATTCCTCGAATTTATTAATCATTAAATCCGAAAAAAATTGAGTAATAAAATCAACGCCGATTATAATTTCGTATTCCGTAATACTTTTTAGTAATTATAATTAAAAAAAGCCTAAAATTTGTACTTAATTACGAGTTGATTAAGCGGGTTTATATTTGCGGGGAAAATTTATTGTCGGGAAACCGAGAAGGAACCTTGAAAAATAGCTTCTGATATATTGAAATAGGGAGGGCAAATTTATTCCCAAGGGGAAATAATAATATAAATTCAAAATAAATTGTTAAGGACTACTTTTTTATTATGAGGTTTCAAATTGCGAAGCGATGCTTCTCAAATTTTGGTATTTTGTAAACTTTATATCGAAGAGAAGTATATACACAGGTAAATCATGCTTCAAGTTTACAACAACCATTGGTATGTGGTTCTGAAAGTTTTGTCGTCAGAGCTTTCCCGAGGAGAGAGGAAAAAATCTTAACGGTCGAGGTACGGAATTCGAAATTGCTCTCTCTAGCGGTTGAGATTGGAACTAAGTAGGCGGTGCTAATATTGCGCCGAATTGTCTAGACGTTTACGGGGGTGACAACTCTCCCCTCTCTCTCGCGAAACGAAGGAGCTTGTCTCGCCCGGCCGTCGCGATTTCGAGTCTGATTTTAATCTAGAAATAATATACTAGCCCAGGTCGCCTTTCTGTACAAATTTTGGAATACTTAGGGTGAAAAAATCGGGCTCACTTGTCACCCGCAGTATGTCGTCTTATAAACTTGAAGGATGATTTACTTGTGATAAAACGTAAGGAAGTGATTCGGGGGGTAGGTAGGTCGTCAGTGACGGCGATTTTTCTGATTTTTCCTTTTTTTATTTCGTTAAAAAACGGTTTGATTGTTCGGCTCTGACGATCACCGCACGGCTATCATCCAAAAATGCGTGCCGCCCAGCTCTATTAGCCCCTTGTGAAATATATGGCGTATAGAGAACTAAGGTTTGCCACGCAGGCTTACGAGCTAGCCATGACTTATAGCCCTTCTCCGCCTCACCACCCCGTCAAACGATAGAGATCAGGCTTGATTCTCTGACTCGACGCTTAATGCCTATTGATGGATCCGCTTGATCAAGGCCGATGGAATTACCTCTCGAGGAAAAAAAAATATCTCGAAAATATCTTAACAGGGGGAGATGAAAATATTCGATGTAAGGAGGGGAAAAACACAGTTGATGGCAAGGGGGGAGGGATAAATCGGTCATTATGGGTTTTTTCAAGTCAGATTTCCATTACAAGGACACGATACCGACACGCCTTTATCGTTTTTCCAGCAGACGGAATATAAAAATGGCGCGAAAATATTAAGAGATTTCCATATAATTCATGATTATCTTTAGCTTTTCGCTTTATGATGAACATTAACGAAGTTATTTTTGTTATTATTCGTTAAGATTAAGGTTTGATTTTAAATGATTAGAAAGCCCACACTACTAACATGGTAAACAGGGAAAACCTGTAAAATTATTTTTCAGTCCAAAAACTGAATTGAAATATTAGTAAAAATCATAATTATTTGCAAAAAATCAGGAACACCCAACACCTGGAAACCACTCTCCAGTTTTTTTCAGTCTATTTTCCTGTTATTTAACTTATGTTAATTATTTAATAATTAGTTATATAAGTTTAAAAAGCTGTTTTACGTGTTTTTAAATGATCAATTTCTTTTGTAAACTGCCTTTAACCAGAGGTATATAATAACCCCCTTCGGGGGGAAGTATGAAAGGTAGGCAAAATCGACGAACAACAAGTGCCCGGCGTAAATCGCGGCGGATCGACACACCGCTTTACTCCCAAAAAATAGTTACACCATTTTGAACCTCACAAAATTTTCCCTACGCACACTTCCGGAACTTGCGAGCTGAAGTCAACCTTCGACTCCATTTTAACAGACAGCCTGACTCCTGAGACAGGAAGTTCTAAACACAAATCGAGCCGTCTTGTTCATACAAAGACCATTTACTAGAGAGAAGTCCAGCGCGAGCTAGTGGATTAGATAGTAAGCAGCGGGCTCTTGTTCGTAATTTTTAGCATTGGTAGCATAGGGGCTTTCATACTTCCCCCCGAAGGGGGTTATTATATACCTCTGCTTTAACTTATATACTAGATGATTCCTAAAATTATTCATAGATGCTTTTATAAAATTTAAATTTATTTTTCGGTAATCAAATCAAAAAGCTCGATTGCATCAAATATTTTGATTATTTTCCCTCGCAAGTTATGTAGTATAAAGTCTCGCGTTAAATTCAATCCTTTGATCCTCTTCCAATACCTCGAATTCATCCTTTAATCGGATTAGATTAAACGAACAATCGTTGCAATGCCGATTTAAGAATCTTAAAGATTTTACTGCGGGTGGGGGACTTAAAACGAAGGGGGATTAAAGTCGGGTTTTCATAGATATGGAAGAGGACGGTGCTAAAACATGCCCTTTTTTTTTGGGATACATAATAGAGAAGCTGTTCATCTCTACAAAAGAATTTTCTTTACTTCTTTTTTATTATTTAATGTTTAAGACCCTACTATATTGGGGCTGTAAAAAAATTGTTTGAGCGGCAATCTATTGGCCAGGGGTATTGAAGTTATTGCTCTTTTATTTCTCGCTGTCCTCTTCTTTGATCTTTCCGCTTAGGTTTTGCCTAGAGAGCTATTTCAGCCCTCCATGGAGTAGAAAGTTATGACCAGATTTGAGCCTTATTTTTTTATAATCCCCTTATATTGAATCCTAAAGAGAAAACGAAAAAACGCTTTTTTAAAAAGACCAATAAAAATTAGGCATCCTGCATGATGAATCTTAATAATAAAAGTGAAGCTTTCTTGTAAAATCCCGTCCGATAACTGTGGGAAAAAACTGTTATGAGAATTTAAGACTATTTTCTTAACTTGAAATAATACAGAGAATGAGGGGATATTGAGGCAGTTGATCAACTATCTTGCGTTTTTCGTATTCTTTACTCGCTTTAGTTTGTTGCAGGAACTAAAAGTAAGGCCCGTGTCACACGATTCAATTTATTAGCTAACTTTTTAGTTATAACTTTAATATATAAGGGCTGTGTGAAAACTATAACCGAAACTAAACGTCAATATGGATAACATTAAAGTAGATGTGCAGCCTGATTCGGGCCTTGTCAAATTCATCTCGCGCCAAACTCGCCAATCTAATTTTTAGAAATTGATGAAATTCCCGACACTGTTTTTAAGTTGGTTTTACTATTCATTTCAAATTGATCGCATAGAATGTCGACTGGGGGCCGCTATTATCTCCAAACCAATGGGATAAAGGTCACTTCCTTGACGTTTCTTACCTTCCTAACTCTACGCCATGTAGTGAATTTTTTCTTCATCGTGCGAATAGGGCTTAAGATCCTTACCATCCGTTTAACCAAATCATGGACGAATATTTTCTCAGCTTCCTGTTTATGGACACGTAGTTTTCCCTCTGGACTTTTTGTTTCAATTTTTACGGCTGGGAAGACTTTTTTTATATTCGTAAATCGTAATTCGGTGGAATTCTGGGACTAGAGAGTAGAGTATACAGTACGCGGGAGAAGAGAAAGTGTAGGAGGAGCGGGAGGATCGTAAAAAGAGTCTCGCCCTGGGAGCGTCGTTGTCGGCATCCTCAAGAGAAAGGGTCCATCAAAGACGGATCGCTTCCACCTGTCTTTGGGCGTCCCATAGCTGGATCCGAATATCCAGGCACCGAAAGAACCCCCTGTCCTTCTCCCCATTTATAAGCCATAAATACGCGGGACTGTGTTTTATATTATTGCGCCGGAGGGCACGCTAGGGACTGCACCCCCGTGCCCCGTTACAGTTCCAAGTTTATAGTAACACTTTTTTATTTTACTTTATTCTATACTTCTGCGTTCAAGACGCCGCTCTGCCATCAAAGCGAATCTTAAAATATATAAAGATTTTGATGAGTAGCTGCCCCCGGATTCTTTTAAAGGTGCCCCGAGGTGTTGAAAGTTAAAACGAACCTTTTTAGCTTCTTAATTCTGGTATGATAATGGTTTACAGTAATATCCATGTCTGCGTTATCTGTTTCTATGTTGTAAGGGTTCTACCTAACTTAGTTTTGCACTGAAATTTTAAATTTATATCTAGTTTTGACTGTAATTTAGTTTTTATCTTAAAAGAGGGGACTTAGTTTTGTATGCTCTGAAATTTACACCTGTTATTAAATTAAACTCGAACCGCGCGAATTTGAATTTCAAATTGATTTATTTAGGCGTAATTATTTAGGCCTAATGATGTAGCAGTTTTTTGCAATGTTTAACAATCGTTTTAAGTTAAATATGTTTAGTTTCGTGAATTAAATTATCATTAAGTGAAGGAAAATATCGTGGTCGCTATCAAAACTAATTTGGTAAATAACTCAAACGAAGTGCCACACGAATTATGCCACACAATTTACACCAAAAGATTACGGGATTTGTTATAATTCTTAAAGCATAATGTTTGACGTGTAATAACTACTTAGTAATAATCTGACATGTGTGAAGGCATCTTTACACAGTAGACTACAGTTCTATAATAAGATGTTTGCGAACTACATAGGCTCCCTCTTAATCGTTGAAAACTAAGCCATAGATTGGGGGATATCCTAGTTATAAACATTCTGAAAATTTCGCTTGAATTTCGAGAGTCAAAACTTTTTTTCTCTACGCGGCCGACGAAAGCGAATGTTTGTAATAGTCGCAGCTATTAACCAGATCAACTCAACCGAATCCACGCGCTCGGGTTTTCTGTTTTCCCAAAAGGCAAGAGTAATATATACCGCAAACGCCGCTATACAAGTAATTTTTTTTTTACCTTTTTAATTTCGATTGCGAAAAAACGTACGTCACTTAACTCACTCTCGTTTTCCAAACAAGTTTTATTGAATAAGACTTAACAGGAAATATGTTTTTTGATTGAATAATATACCTCCACATCTCCTCTTCATCTCGAAAAAACTATAAATCGGATATTCCTATTATATTATGATATGCAAAAGGGAGAGATAATTTTGTATCAACCTGGTGGTTGTTGTTATTAACGATTTTTCGGGATATTCTATTGTCTATTGTTTCAACCACCGTTTTTGAAAAATCAAACCAATATTTTTTATTTTTCATTTTAAATAGTCGACATCCTGACCTACTGGTTTATAGTTTTTGTGGCCCATTCTCACTACAAGCTATACCAAACTCATAATATACGTGGGAAAGTAACTTGAAAATTACTTTAAGAGGGTACGAAATTTCTAATTCAAGTAAAACCCTTTTGTCAATGGTCTAAGAGATTACCAGTGGGAAAGTTTGAAAACATTTAAAAAAAACCTTGAAAACTATTTCTATTTCTTCAATTCTAATTCCCATGATGATCCTTAGGATGTTTCAAAATTAGGCGATAGATGGCACGGTTGTTTAGGGTACCCATGAACGAAATTCCAAGCTGATCATGAAATATCTTTTGTCCCAACCACTTGTCAATTACACCTGTTGTTGGCAGCATGCGCAAAGTTATATTCTATCCATCTCTAAGTCAACAAATAATAGAGATAACGTATTACCTAATTTTTCGCGTGTTGTCAACTCTGGGGAAAAAAATAAATAGGCCCAAGTATATTTGTTATAACAGAAGCCGATGAAACCCTCCTTTGAAGTCTATTACTCCCTTGTCTTGTCTACCCCTCTCTGTATGGGTTATTCTCAAAAGGCGCGATTCGTACGCCTCCGAACGGTAGATGTTTTCGGAGCGGGAGCTCGTCCAGCGAATATCTCTAGCAGCCTTGGAGTTCGTCCAAAAAACGTCGTCGTTTGTGGAGAGAGAGAATTTCCAATTTTCCGTAGACAGGGGGATGAAGTAGGACCCTTTCTAACTCGTAAAATTGGGAATTTTACCCATACAGAGAGGAGCGCTATATGGAACATTGGAGTAGTAGACTTCAAAGGAGGGTTTCATCGGCTTCTGGTTATAATTATGGATATTTCATTAATTTTACGACAATAAATTCTCATTTTTTATTACTCAAAATAAATTTCAAAGAAATATCTAGGAAATTCCTCTTCATCATTTGTTTATCGATACTTAAAAACGTTTTGAGTTAAGTTTAATATCATTTAGATAAACGCCCCTGGACACATTAAATTTAAACAATAATGCGAACGTAAACCGAAAAACAAAATTACAATATTTGATAAAATAAAACGGTTAATTTTTGACTTTGGTATATATTGTTTGGTTCACCGAGTTACCAACCCAATTAATGATTACCTATATTTCTAAAATTAAAATCGATCTATTGTAAAAGTTAAAACTTTCTAAACCCCCCTCTCTCTTCCTCTAACATTTGGAACCCACAGTCGACTCTGGGGGGAATTTTTAGTTTAGCGGGAGGCAATATTTCGAACCTTTAATGGAATAAACTCATCCCGAACATTTTAATTGGGCTAATTCCGGTTCACTAATTTTTGGGCGTTAGCGAAAGTCAGTCGCGGGGGTCCCCTTTCTGTTGTTGCTTATTATTAACTCGATTCGTATTGAAAAGGGGTACCTTTCGTTCGTTGAGAAGTCTCCCTCCTGTTGGGGAGGAAGGGGGTGATTGCGAAGGGAATATAAATATGATAGAAATATATATAATATAGAATATAGGAAATTCAGACCCGTCTATATCTAAATAATAACAGCGAACGCTCTCTTTGCGGTCTATATTATCGACTATACAGGGTGTAATATTCGGTCTGTTAAGTTAGCTTGGTTCAATGCTCACCACTACAACTGAGACAGATTCGTATTAATAGAAGGAAATTAAAGGAGAAGATAGACACTAATATAAAGTTTCATTTGTGTAACTCCAGATCACGTAAAAATATTACCTAATCGCGTCGTTAATTTTCTTGAGTTTTGTTGCACTGTTCAGGAACTATGTAAACGATAGGGAAAAAAAGCGCGGGAAATTTAATTTGACCTTCACAATAAACCAACGCCATCTAGAATCTGCCCTATGAAGTATATTTTTCGCGCCAAATTTTACGTCTGAACAGTATGCGAACACGAATTTAAAGAAGAAACCCATCGATTAGGTAATATTTTCGTAAGTCTTAAAGTTAACTATATCTACATAAGAAAAGCTAAAGAATACTTCTGATTGGCTTCTGATTGACTAGAGTTAGGGTTAACACCATCAACTTCAAAACTTTAAAACAAGATTTCAAATTATAACGGTAAACGTTTTTCTTATTTTCTAATGGTTTTGTCCATTATCAATCTAAATTGATTTAAAAAATGATTGTTTGATCATTTAATTACCTCTTTAAATCATCAGATGGTTTTGGTGATCATAAAGGAGATTGTCACTGATAATAGGCTGAGAATAACACCCGGTATAAGAGAGACTGTGAGCTTGAAGTTCAATCCCAACGTCCTATACCCCTTTATTACTCTATAAATCCATTTCTAATTCATATTCATGTATACGCCGAAAGGTAATTTATATAGTTTCCAATTCCGGCTTCTAATTTTAATTGAACAGCCCCCTTAGCCCGCTTCTTCCCCTCTTTCTCTCTAATTTTAGTCCCCTGGTCCCCCCTCCCATTTATTCAAATATGCGAGACCCCCTTCTCCTACCCTATCCCAATCCGCCGCCGTTTTCGTCTGAGTTTATATAGGTGGCTTATTATTGACTATTATTATAAAAGCAAAGTTCTCAAGATACAGACACATCCCTCGTCGTGTTAACTTTTCCGATATCTGAGG
Organism: Odiellus spinosus; assembly: GCA_963920705.1. Taxonomy (NCBI): domain Eukaryota; kingdom Metazoa; phylum Arthropoda; class Arachnida; order Opiliones; family Phalangiidae; genus Odiellus; species Odiellus spinosus. The sequence continues at coordinate 17,444,689 of OY987228.1, read as the reverse complement.
TTAAAAATGACGTAACTTTAAAAAATGATATTTTAGGAAAAAGTATATTGCGTTTCAGTTAAAGATACATCAAGATCAATTTGATAAGCTTCAAGTTTTGAAGCAAAATAAATAGAAAATAAATTTTAATATATTATAATTAATTTTTAATTTTAGTATTAGTGAGTTTTAATTAAATTAGTGACAGAATTTATAAAATTTTATTAACTGAAGAAACGCTTCTTTTTAGTTAAAGTGAAGCTGTCACAAATAGTTTTTCAAATGCATATGGATTAAATTTCTAGTTTAATCATATTATTAAAACGTCACATTTAAAATTTAATACCTCTGGGTTAAGGTGAAAATATCAATATGTAATTTTTTTTCTGAAATATAACGTATTTCTGGAACGTTGAGAGACTAGGCCTATAGTGTCTTCTGATTCTGATAATCCAAATATATTTTAATAAAAGATTACGTAGTTACGATATTTCTATCCTTAGATCATCTTTTAGAAAAGGGCACGTCGAAAATGATGTTTGGTATAATTTTCAAATTTGGGAGAAAATCTATGGGAAAGTGGATTCGGCACTTCATCCCCTTTCTCCTCCTGATCCCTATTCTCTCCTCTCATTGTTTGAAATGATCAATCCGGCGTGTAAACATCTCCTCTCGAATGATGTTGATCGAACTCCCCCATTCCATAACCCTCACCCCATCCTCATAAGAGAGATCCTATTTTAATTTACATTATACACTTTAACGGAGTTCATCCTTCGCCTCTTCTCCTTCAGGGTCGTCACGCGGCTCTTGTTTGCGCCGTATTTGATTCGAGAAAATTTTGGGGACTGTGAGGTAATTATTAATTAGTCGCGAATTAGAAATTTTCGCTTTCCGGACCGATGCTGAATTATTCTTAGGGTATATAGGTATACGAGGATGGGGTTTACCTTTTCGGACTCTGGCTGCCAGCTATATAGTATACGTGTTCTAGTTATTAAATACAACGCGCGCGAAGATAGGAGAAGATGGAATTTCTCGTGGTATTTTTCTCATTCCAACGTATAATTTTCGTTCCTTCAAATAAACCGAACGGAGATGCTGCGTATGGTATAGTTTCTCTCTGTCTATAAACCCTTCTTGATCCCTAGAACTCTTATATTAACAATGTGTCGCCCCTCACCCCGTTACTATACCCCAATCTTTCCGTAATTCGTTCACTCTTTTAGAGACATTAATGTAGAAGGCGGTAGGAAAGAGATAAACGTCGTGACGTCATTTAATCGCTTTTCTTTCTCCCCTGACTTTAATTCTATTGTTTCTAATCAATTGGATGAACAATAACTCATTCCTTTTCGGGTTTCTAATATCAATACTCCTTCCCTCAACTTAAACTACTCGATGGATATATAACTAACACTCTCTCTATATATACGTAAAGTCGAAATGAGTTAGCAACGACTACTTTATTCTTATACGACGCTTAACATTAAGTATCCATCCGCATCTACTTTGACTATTTTGCAAACTGTGACGCGGGAAAATTGTAGCAAATTTCATTTTCAGTAAATTCTGCCTTTTCCTTGAAAATTTTCGATTTGCAAAAGCTTTAATTTATTGGTTGGCTTCGAGTGTGGAAAGTATGGATGGGGTTGAGGCTGGGGTGAAAGATACGGTACAACTGGCGAATATGTTTGGATTTAACGGTTTGCTGTAAATTTAAATTTCTGTTTGATTTGTACCGGGCGATAAAATCCCTTTTTAATTATTAAGGAATCGCTTCGGAAGTCGGTGTAAACGAGTGTTTCGAGAATTTCGAAAGGAATTGAGGGAAATGGAGGGGGCAGCTAAGTTGGGTTCGGGATGAAGTTTAGTAATCCGGCAGTAATTCGATTGAAAATATCAAAGGTGTATATATTTTTGTAAAACGATTTTGCGCGTTCTAGAATACAAACGGAGTTTGCGTAGAAGGTTATTATTTTACGAATAACATTATTGTAGAGAAAATATTTGAATAAATTATACCCGGGAATTTAAACAATGTATTGAGTTCTGTTAAGCCTAATTTGAAATTTATGAATTATCGAAAAGAAATATTTAAAATAAGGCTGTCACCATTGGATTATGTTTTTAGTTTTATCATACTATTAAAACGCCATAATCAAAATTTTAGAAAACTGGGTTAAGACGTTCTTAAAGGGAGAATGCAACCTAACTACAAGTGATTTTTTATCGATTCCTTAGTGTTTAAATAAGTCTAATCCATCCGTAAAAAAATACAAACCAATATTGAAGTAGAAATAAATTTAAATCTTACCCGGAAAATAGGCTTAGCGTGATTCATGGAGATATACTGATTTCCTAGCGTACAAGGTCTAGCGACCAATCGAACGCGATTGTAAGTCACGTGCATATCTCGTGTGAACGACGGGCCTTTGTTCATTGGCCGCTATAACTTACACGGAGGCAATTCAAGGTCTCCATGAATCCCGCTAAGCCTAATTTCCGGATTAGTTTTAATTAGTTATATTTAAGTAAATAATTTAACCCCTTTATATAGAGACCGTAAAATCAAATCAAATTAGGGCTTTTTTTATAACATTTCCACATTTAAAGCCAGCCGGGATTTTAAAAATCAATGCGTATATTTATCATATACATATAATTCATTAATTAACAGGCAATTAAACCTTGTATTATCTTGGTCAAGTTTTTGTTTTTTTCGAGGTAATAACTGAATAAGTTCTTGGATAGTAATTTTGAATTATATATGGTTAATTATCTGGTTAAATTACGGCATTGGTTACTATAGTTAAAAAATTAAAAAATTAAAAACCCTCAAAAAAAATTATTTCCCGCAATTTGATTATTTCAATGTCCTTGTGCAAATCGTATTGTGAAATTTCTTTAATTGTATACGATTATACTACCCTTGAAAAATCGTGTAAATATCATAAGAATACATTATATCTTGTCCCCCCCCCCCTCTACAAGTCGTTAATTATCGATAATATCCGTGTTTTTACGTTTTGTAATAAATCTGGACATATATTTTTTTTAACTTTTCCTCAAAAGTTTTATAATACCCTTTTCCAAACAATAGACAATGGCGTAAAATATGTATTTTTATATATTATATATAAGGTATGTCAATTTGCCTATTATTTTATAATTATCTACTGATGTATCCAACTATTTCAGTATTTGTATTATTCATTTTATTATAATTCCATTTCCCTTCGTATAAATTATAAAATGACCAGTATAATAGGCAATCATTTTTTTTATTTAATAATTTGTCTAGCGTGGAAAATCTACGGGGCGAAACTAATCTTATCTACACGTATAAATAACGATTCCTTTTTAACCAATAATTGAACGATTAATCATAATTTTTGATCGCTGGTCGACAATTCAAAAGTAATTATACTTGAGTTGATATTGTTTAATCTCACATCGTGTTTAATCTACAGCAACTCGCTATCTCTATAAGATTTGTTTACTTGTATTAAAAGGAAGCCAAGCTTCGCTTCTCGCTGCCAATTTAAGTTGAAATAAATATGTCAGAAGTTATTTGCAAAACTAACTTAATGTTAAATTAAATCTCTCACGGATTTTTCATGAACTCCAATTAGAAATTGAGTATCATTTTCAGAAAGATCGTTAAAAACCGATTCAAAATATATATAAATATGTCACGAAAAAAATTTATGCACTTTTATAATCGCCATCTTTGAAATTTTAAAACAACAAAAAAAATTTTCCCGCAATACTACGTCATCACTATGATCGCGTGGATATTGTAGAGCCTACAGTTGATTCTCGCGCGTTCTGGCACGTGATAAGGTAGCTTTCGCGCAGTCTTTTTTGTAAAAATACTTAATCCAGAAAGTCCTATCTTTCGTATGAAAATTATTTTTAATTACTTTCCAGAAATAATCTACGTCATATATCGAAAAACAATTAACATTTTCATTCAATTTTGAATATGGCGTTTTACTATGTTAAAATTAAAAATATGTTCCATAGGAACTCTAAAAAATTAGTGACAGCTTCACTTTAAACATTAGGGGATGAAAGTAGTATTTTTAAATTAGTCTTGAAACCTTTTTTATTTAAATTCCAATTCCGGTCCTCACAAGTGTGGACGACAGTCTGTTTACCGGTCAGTCGTCGCGTGGGAGTTAAGGGGAGCTAGTATCTCTGTCTTTCATAATATTATATGATTATGGCAATGACGATTTACCAAGGGCGGGTAACCTTGAGACCCTACGCTTGAGTTTCGACGCCGCGGAACCGCGAAAAAAATCAAAAGTCAAGCATGACTGAATCGAATTATTGCCAAAAAAAATTATATCCCCGTTTCGGACATTAATATTTCTTTTTATCCAATTTCATTCATATACGTATATATAATGACCGTTTCTTCCGACTGAATTTGGTCACCCAAACTACTATAGATAAGGACCTAATTTGATACGGAATCAGCCGGGGGTTGACGATTAGACGTTTTTGTGTAGTTAAACTAAATTGGTATTTTTTTTTTTTTTTTTTTTTTCGATTTCTTTTTAATTTGTTTGTTCACGTTATTTCGATTCCGAATTAATTCTGTCTATTCTGTCATCATCGATAATTGTTTTCCTGTAAGCTGTCAACCATTTAATTTCAAAGGAGAGATGAAAGTACTAGTTGAAATTAAACTTTATAGAGAAAATGGCATGCTATAACAGCCAAGATCTAATTTTAAATTAAGGTAACACTAATGATCTACCAAAGGGCCTCTGCTTGAAACCTCTCGTAACTAAAAAAAGTTTGATTTGAACTATATCTTCGCCATGGTAAATAATAATTTTAATATTATTTAATATTGTTTCTATACAAAATAATTTATGATTTTATCCACCTTCCACGTCTCTAAGATCATTTTAATCAATGAAATTCTCTAAATATTACCCAAAAACTAATTGTTCATATATTCTTAAAGGGATATTCTAAAATTTAGGCTTTATAGTTTTGAAAAAGCTTTTCAATTGTATTAAAAAATTAACAAAAAGTGGGGATAATTTTTATCATGTAGATTACAATACAATCATAATTGTAAGACGTGATATTAACAAGTAATTTTAATCTAATTTAAACAAAAATAAATTATACAATTTAACACCGGAAATATATTTAAAATATGAAAGTCAATTTAGCAAAAAATATATCGTCGATTAATTGCATTTTCGTGAAGGAGATTATAGATATATGTTATGGATTACATACTTAAGATTACATATTTTAAATTAACTAACCAGATGTTTCTTGGCGATCGTTATTTGATTTTTTTTAAACTATGTTTAAAAAAATTGACGTTTTATTTTCCCTTTGAGATGTTAATTTCGTCCTTGAATCTCAATTCGAAGGTATAATTATTTGATTCCGTGTCGAACGCTGCCCGCGAACGGTAGGAATAGACAAACGTTTTGGTAATAATAATACGTCTTCTTTTTTTATTATTATAAATTACGTTTTTCCTTTGTGTTCAATAGAAAAAACACATTTTTTTTCCACGAAGGATGTAACGTTACCGTAGAAAATTTCTCGATATAGCAAACTCGCGTGTTCACCGGACATATTTCTGACAACGGTTTGACAGTCTAGAGAAAAACGAAATAGTTTTGAAAAATATCATCTTTCGATTGAATGATTTTTGACTTACCTCACTCTGTCTCCCCATCAGTTTATAAATGCGGTTGCACACTATTTGTTCGTGGGTTTAATCTCGTGTGCATATGGACCCACTAAATATATGGTCAGTGTGCATCCGGCTTTATATGTGCAGTTTGTAATATAGTTAATAATGAAGCGTATTACTACATAATATTTAACCTCATATTAGATATAACTTTTTTTTTTAATCATGAAGGTTTTTTCGACCCTTATATTATCGAGTCTCTCTTGGCAAATTTGATATTTCCTGTTCTCGGCAGACGGGGATGGGATGGCATTTCGGTTTGTCTTTAAAAACGCGAACTTCTACTCCGGCTGGCCCTTTTTCGATTGATTACGACTTACGAAATTATGGTTTTTAAGTCCAACAATTTATTCACGTGAAACTTTGATTTTTTTTATCGTTTATTATTTTTGTTTTTATAATTGGAAAACCGAAGATTGATCACGATAGAAATCGATCAAATCCACCCTCTTGTAACACGCGATTCCTCTAAAATTCCTCGGAATTCGAAAGGTTTTTTTCTATATAAGTCTCTTATAATGACTTCATTTTGTTATAGACACGGTTCATTTTTGTAGTTGGCTTAGTGAGAATAACAGAATTTAGTTAATTTGTAATTAAAAACAATAATTATAAATGGCAAGAAGTGATTTTCGCTCTTCGTCTAGCAATATAAGAGGGTAAACGAAAACGTAATTCTCTCCTCACGTGATGTGGGGCTCCTTCTGTTAATAGTTGATATTATAAAAGATCTTGTGGGTGCGACATCTTGTTCGAATGTTGCTAACTACGTCACGAAATCACGTGGCGTTATGGTTATACAGGCAATTATTTCCGTTTTCATAAAACGCTAGGAGCCTGACGACTCGGAAGTCACTCGGGAGACACCCGACCTTGCGAGCTGACACGGATATATAAAAAAATTAGCTTAAGAAATGATCGGTGCACAGGAGCGCTATTCGTAGCTTATGACGTCGACGGCAACATTCCCTAAGCTCCAACTCTTTTATGATAGCAACTATTCAATCCCTATCCATTTTTTCGAAATATTTTTCAATTTCAAATATGACATATAGCCTAGTTCTGTGAAAAATTTAATTAAATCTTCAAATCCGTATAGAAAAACAACTCAATTAATTTTGACAGAGTACTTATTTGATCAAAAGCCTATTGTTTTTCTATCAAATGCAGGTTAATTTTTCTAAACGAAGTAAGGTACAGCCGAGGGTTGATTACGTAGGATTGTGAAAGGCTGACATAGTCAGCTACAGATTTTAGGATTAACCTATCCGGTGTAATATAATATTTGTTAACCAGTTTTTAATTCGCATATACATTTATAATTATAGTGCGTAAACTAAATATATTTTATACTTTATGAAATCTTGATTTTTATCTTAATTTAATGACAAAGAAATGAACATTTACCGAATTAAGGGTGATTAAATTCATTTAAATTAATTGATACCCAATTTAGAATTAATCAAAAAACCCTGAATTAAGATTTTAAAAGTGGTCTATTTCACCACGAATTATCAGCATGGACAAAGCTATCTTACTGGTATAGATAAGTGTGTTTAAGAGTTATGGGGTATTTATCCTATAGGTTTTTCCGTGCTGCAAATTGGGGGTGAAATGAACTAATACGTTTATGTAAGCCAAAAGCCCATTGTACCACTCATTACGGATTGCGATATAATTTTTAGCCTTATTGTAGGGTTAACGGACTGGGCGGAGTTTTGCACGCCATATAGCCTCTGTACATGCAGCGACGTGCTCACGATGTATTCGAGCTTTCTTCCCTTTTTCTCAACCCCCCTCCCCTCCGCATTCTCTGTATTTAACAACTCTGCCCTATCCTTTCAACTAACTATTACCGCTTTAGCCAAGTGAGAGAAAAAAGAGGAGTTAGATTGTTAGAAAGAGAAAAAGAGAGCCGTTAAACGTTTGACCTCTAAACCCAAAATGTCATCGAAACGCCGTTTTATCCTCCCATTACCGCTAAAAACGAACGAATTAATGGGCGTTCGCTGACACCTCGTGGCGAAAAAATAGAGAAATATACTTATGCACGTAGAGAATTTACCTCCCATAACCCACGAAAAGGGTGCCCCCCCCCCACGTGACCTCATAATCTATGGGTTAAATTACAAAACGTACGTACTTAGTAATTAGTTTTTTTAAGTAACTTTCGAAATTAATTATATAAATATTTGTATTTTAATATTTAAAGGGATTGTAAAATTTCCGGTGGAAACCCCCTAATATATATTTAAAAAAAATCACGTATAATTGTTATTGACGTCAAACAGTCCCTTTAAAGACTATTCTTCAACAAATAATATATGTTTGCGTAGTAAAACAATCAGGAAGTGTCTCTTGAATTGTACGAAAAACCAGAAGCCATCAGATTTTGGTATTCATTTAAAAGTACCTCCGACAAATCAAAAGACGCCCCACCTTTAGCTTTGTAAAACCCCCGCGACACATGCTTCGGCACACTGTTTGAACCGCGCTAAATTTTGGTATTTTATTAAGCCAATTAGATTAGGAGCCTTTTTATCGAATGACCAAATTTGAATCTTCCGATTTCCTTAATGTTTTATAATACGAGAGTCTTATTTTTAAGAGAAGAATTGATAAATTATATTAATTATAAATATTTTGAAATTTAAGTTCGGTTTGCGCTTATTTATTGTATAATATTAGTCCAAAACAAATTGTTTATATTTATCCATTTTTTTTTCTAAATCAAATTTGGTTGTACGTAGGTTTTATGATAATTTATCGATTTATAACAAAAAGAGCCACGCGCTTCTTAATTCAATAATATTACTACAACAATTTGATATATATTATTATTATTATATATTTAAATTTAAATTTGGTTTATACTATACTTTAGAATATTAATTTCTCAATTTATTACGAAAAGAAGAGCCTAAAATTTGTCGAAACTTATACTTGTTTCTTGATTTAATAATATTGCCAAGAAGGCAAAAATAAAAGGATTTTCTTATACGACGATAAGAAAATTTACATGATAAATTGGGAAGGAATTTTTGAAAACGATATAAAAATTTGGCTAACTTTTTTTTTTTCTTTAAATTTTTTTATCCATTTTCTGTTTTTGGTTAAAGGATTATTCGCGTTGCATCTATTAATGATAGAAAAGGTATAATAATGCTTTATTTTACAATAGATTCTTCCCTCTTTCGTTTAGCTTCGGCTCAATACCTCTTTAGTTGTCGTACAAAATATAAATCCTTTCTAATAACATTGTTTTTGCTCCCTAATTTTTTTTATTTTTTTACCCCGCTTCAAAATTTCAAAATTCCGCTCGAAAAGTATATTTTCGACAGCTAAATCCATTCCCTACTCTTCCTGTCTACCTTATTTTAATATAACCCAGGCTTTAGAAGAAAAAAAAATGGAAGGAAAAAAAGTTACAAAAAAGTACAAATTATATTACCGATTGATGCTCGGTTTTCGCCACCGCTGGGGGAATTTTTTTCGTAAAAAAAAATGAACATCAGGTAGAAACGCCTTATGGATATCAAGCACCGCCTGTATATAAACGACTTAGGTTCATATAAAATCCCCTTCAAAAAAAAAAATTCGGCACCAAGACGCGTTTTTTTTTTTTGCATAAACCAAAACTCTTTTTTTTTCCCCTTCCAAAATTCCATGGCTTTAATACAAAATCTATAATCAACCACAATATGGTTACACGCTGAAATGTACCGTACTATTTTCTATCTATGGAGCTAAACATAATATATAAATCCGCTATATAATCAAGAATTATATTATTTCCCGCTGATATCAAATATATTTTGGAAGAAAGTGTAGATACCCCTTTTCGAAGCTCTCGGGAATGAATCTCATTCCAAAAATTCAGCGTGTATCAAGGTACAATCGTCACTATATTCATCGCATAGAGGGAAGAACAGTATTATATGATATCTCGGCGTCTTAAATTAATACACCAGTTTTGAGATGAGATGAATTTACATCCACACGGAGAGAAATAGAAAAAAAAAAAAAAAAAAATTTCATCCCGCGCCTTCCTCGCTTTCTCCGTAATCTTGTTAACAATCGGACGAGATCAAACTTTTGAGCCTTAGGAAAAGCCTCCTTACGTATTACTCTAAATCTAAGACCATAACCGCTAGCTTTTCTCTATCATTTTTCACTGTAACCAAAGTTTCTCCAGCGCCACTCACCGTCAACAAAATTATCTTCGAAGATATTCAAAATGATGCCCAAAATATATATTATGTGTACGGGTATAAAACCCAAGCTAATATTTGTGTTAGAGAACCATATGCGAGAGTATAGACGGAAGTCATTATGGACAAAAAATAGACTAGTTTTGAAACTAAGAAAAATCCGGATAAATATAGATCTACTTTAATTTTAAAATCTTAACAAATTTACATATTTTTAGAATAACCAGAGGTATATAATAACCCCCTTCGGGGGGAAGTATGAAAGGTAGGCAAAATCGACGAACAACAAGTGCCCGGCGTAAATCTTGGCGGATCGACACACCGCTTTACTCCCAAAAAATAGTTACACCATTTTGAACCTCACTAAATTTTCCCTACGCACACTTCCGGAACTTGCGAGCTGAAGTCAACCTTCGACTCCATTTTAACAGACAGCCTGACTCCTGAGACAGGAAGCTCTAAACACAAATCGAGCCGTCTTGGTTATACAAAGACCATTTACTAGAGTAGCGACATTGAGAAGTCCAGCGCGAGCTAGTGGCCTAGATAGTCAGCAGCGGGCTCTTGTTGTTCGTGATTTTTAGCATTGGTAGTATAGGGGGCTTTCATACTTCCCCCCGAAGGGGGTTATTATATACCTCTGGTATAACCCTTTTGGTATAAGTAGTATTTTCTAAATTAAAATTGACGGCTTCCAAATTTCAGTTATTTTTTTCGAACGAAAACTGATTATACACATGCTTGGATTTTTAATTATTTTTAGTAATAATATTGATAATTAAAAATATATAATAAATATTGGAAAAACATGAGATTTAACCAATCTAAACCAGGGATTATAATTTCTTTATACTTTCTTGGACTTAGAAATGAAATAATCTATTTTTTGTTGCAATGGGGTTCCAAGGAAAGTAAAAGATGAATATGCTTATAAAAATAATTGACGTTTTATAAGCCAAACGACGTTAATTATACAAGGTTGATGTGTTCATTGATGTAAGACTTTTCACTACCGATTTGAAATCAGTGTGTCTTTTCAACGGGTACTAAAGTTTGAACGTCTTAAATTTCAATAAGATAAAATGGCCATGCAGTTTCTAATATGAACTGAATTTTCCCATTGATTCTGACACTACCCCGGAAAGTTGGGTGAAAAATTTGCCTAATTTAACGTAACTTATGTTTTTTTTTTACCGTACTTAATAAATGTTAAACATTTTAAAAAACGGAATGGGGGTGCCTTTTAGTTCTGCATGAATTAATTAGGCCAAGGGTGTAATATTTATAGAATAAAAAAAAAAAGCTTATTAGGACTTTTATTGGTAATAATTTTCGTGAGCGACTAATTCAATAAAATAATGGTTATTAAACTACCGTTCAGACATTGAGGTAGAGGTACAATTTGGTTAAAAAATCTTCATTTAGTAGTATACGGAAAAACATTAAAACTTATTAGAATACCCCCCTTTTTATCAAATCTTGAGGGGGGTATTTTTATGGGTTTTAATGTTTTTTTTTCTTTCTTCTGTGGTACACAGACTTAAAGTGAATCATTATAACGAGTTAGTTTTTAATTCGAAGCGTATTGTCTTTGTTATTTTTTTTTTAGATCCGTTGCCATTTTTGGAAACTTGCCATGTGGCCCTACAAAAAGCTGCTCGGGCCCAAGACCTCGAAATTGAAAACAAGCAATTACGGGAAACGTTGAACGAATACAACGAGGAGTTTAAGGAAGTCAGGAATCAAGGTAGGAAGTTTTTACCTCCCCGACTGAACTTTAGTTCAGGGGGAGGTATTACACTGGTCGTGTCTGTGTGTCTGTCTGTGTGTCTGTCTGTGTGTCTGTCTGTGTGTGTAAGCGGATATCCTGTGTAAACGGAAGTCACGTGACCTAGCTCGTGGAGCCAAAAGTCTAGAGACGTAATCATACCAGCTTATCGTTCAATTCCGGGGAATTACCTCCTTTAAGCGTGGCTGCCACATTGAGTTTCAAGTGTCGTGCAAAGACATACAACAGGACGTCTCCCATTGCACATCATCGCATTCCACCATCCACTTTACGGTCGAACCTCGACGCTGAACAGCCGAAGGCGATTACAAGCAATGGGACGTCTCCCACTGTCATAATCACCTCCGACCATCCCCGCACCAAGGTCCAAACCTCCAGTTTCCGATCTCAGCGTTCCATACTAGCGAGGCGTCCCCCACTAGTACAGTTCACATCAACCTTCCACTGACTCCAAACATCGCCCCACCAATGGGTAAATTGCGTCGCCAAGCGCCTAGAGATCAAGAATCAGCAAGACATTGAAAGGGGGGGGTTTTCCCCCTAACTTCATGGCCATCACGCACGGTTACTTCGATTAATATAGCCCTTCGAAAGGTTTATATAGTATCTTTTTGGAACGTATGCAAATTAGCCTCATGGGGTGATTTTGTTTGATATTGTTTAGGGAAATGAAACGCAATATTAATTTATATTATAATTAAAAATATTAAAATGGTTCATCTTAATCTAATTAATTAGAAAGTCGAAAAATTAATTTAAAGAAATTTGACCGATTAATGGCAGTTTTAGTTGGCAGCATGCGCCTAAGCTATTTTCCATATATATCATTTACTCGAAAAAGCAAAGGTATAACGGGCAGTATAGGCTTATCTCTGGTGCAAACTTGGGGTGGATTGAAGAACTTAAATAAAGGTGCGTTTACACGGGTATGGAAGATTGAAACAACATAATTTAGATAAGAGATAAGACAATAATAACTTCGATTATACTCGGTGAATTTTTAACCAGTTCAAGGGGAATTGGTGTATAAGATTTGAAGCTGAGGCGGATTTATGCATAATGTTAAACCACTTAAGAAAAATGATAGTCGTGAAAACTCTCCTCGAACAGAAGTAGAGTAGGTTTCCAGTGTATTTGTGACACGTGTAAAATCGAGTTCGCCAGCACGCGAGTATGTGTAGACCACTAAATTTGAAGTCGGAAACCTCTTTACGCATGGAAAATATCAATGTGATTTTTTTTGATATTCTTGGGAGAATCAGCTTCATGTATGGGGAAATATCGTAATCTTCTGGCAAACTTGCAAACAGTGGCGTATTTGGTTTTAATTACTGGCACGGATTTTCAAATTATTTTTTTTATAATTTTCGCGCGTTTCGCAAATGTATTTCGTGCGAAATTGTGTACATGCGCAGAGCGAACCAGGTTAACGCGGATACACACAGACCTGTTTTTACGCGTTTCACGCTCGTGAACTCATAGAAGTACCATTAGCACGCGCGAGCGAGGTGCAAACCACTCTAGAAAAATTTTATACACCTGATTCCAGATTCATTTGATTGTCAGTGATTCCGAATCAATTCGCGTGATTCCGAATTGATTCGTGATTCCGAATTGATTCGTGATTCCGAATCGATTCTCGTGATTCCGAATCGATTCGCGTGATTCCGAATCGATTCTCGTGATTCCGTATCGATTCGCGTGATTCCGTATCGATTCTCGTGATTCCGAATCGATTCGCGTGATTCCGAATCGATTCGCGTGATTCCGTATCGATTCTCCTGATTCCGAATCGATTCGCGTGATTCCGAATCGATTCGCGTGATTCCGTATCGATTCTCCTGATTCCGAATCGATTCGCGTGATTCCATTTAGTTTGTACACCTGATTCCAAGAGTGGTTTGCCCATTGCCCCTCGCGCGTGACCGTGAAAAGCGTGAAAATAGGTCTGTGTGAATCCGGCTTTAGTCATGCCACAATTAACAATTGACGAACTTTCTTAAACCGGATTGACATTGAAATTTCTCGTGTTTTAATAGTCATGTATGATATGGTTGACCCAAGAGTGAAATGTAGACAGAGTGAGGAAAAGAATCACGTGATTGGATCTCGTGATGACTGCTAGTTTTAGTTTCACACTTTTTCATACATGAATTTAATGTTAATCCCAATTAAGTATAATAGAATCAGGCTTTTAATGCCTACTGTCGTGTATTTCCGGTAACATTTTAGCTAGTGTGGAGTCACGTAAAATGACGTTTGTTTCACAACTTGGTATATTTTTACTCAGGCCTGCCCTGTCAGAAAAAAAATATATAAAAAATTTATGGTAGGGCCAAAAGAGAAACATCTATTCTTTACTCACAGCATTATCACCAAAAAACGTGTTTTTAGACGTAGGCTTATAAGGTATCTGTAGGTCGTGTAGCACCAAAAAGCGAAATTGTACGTCACAGTTCGTAGTTTAGCGTGTTATGCGGAAAGCTTATTCGTTAATTGTTTATTGAATATGTTTATTTACGGTTATATGACGATACCGAGGTCATAACTTGATTTTGATGAAATATTTTGCCTAATGACGTTACTTGGTCTACAAATACTCTAGTTTTCTTAACGCCGATATTATTTTACTGAGGGACCTTGACCTTGCTTATCTAAATTTTAATTTATTGAACGTAAAATCGTTTCATTTCTTTTGAAATCTTCGACGAAGTTTGTTCTCTAGAGATTTGACTCGTTGAAATTTTAAATTAAGTTTCATTCGTTTGAATACAATTTATTGGTAAGGAAGTAATTTTGAATTTGAATCATTTATTTGATGCGTTTATTATTTGTTTGGACATTTTTGGTATATTTTCATTGACCTGAACTCTAATTTTTATTACTGAGTTGTGACTGAAATATTAGTTTGGAAATCAAAAGGTTTTTTTTTTCTGACTCATTTTTCTCTGTAGTAATTTTTTGTTTTCGTAAAAGAGTTATTAATGCCTACTGTCGTTTATTTTCGGTGATGTTTTAGCTAGTGTGTAGTCACGTAAAATAACGTTTGTTTCACAACTTGTGTTGTATACTGAAGCCATGTATAGGTTCAATTTGATATAACATTTAGCCTTTTCACGTTACTTGGTCTACAAATACTCTACAACCGTCAAAATTCTGATATGGTTTTAAAAGAAGAACCTTGACCTTGTGTATTTAATCTCATATCGAGATTAAATGTTTTTCGCATCTAATTTTAATTGGTTTATCAATATGTTATTTGTATAGATATTTTTTTTAAGATTTTATATTTTTTAGATTAAAATAAATTTATTATTCCAGAAGATTTTGTAGAATCTAGTTCTCAGGATTACCGGTGTTGAAAATTTATTTTGCTAATGTTATCTTGATGTCTGTGTTTTCTGCCCGCTATTTGGTAGTGGTAAGATTAATATTTTTAATTTTAATTGACTTATTTGGCGTTTATTTGATAATTTGCTTTACTTAAATTGTTCGTGTAAGGGCTATTTTACATATTACCAAAGATTGCTAATTTCAGTTGTCTTAATTCTGATTTTTTTGTTTTAATACTGAATTATGGACTGGATTATTTATCTTGAAATCTATGTGGTTATATCTTATTTATTTTCCTTTTTTTCTCTAGTTAGGTTTGGTTTTAAGTAGAGAATTATTTAGGGTTGTGTTGGTATACTGAAGAAATGCATATAGGTTCAATGTGATATAATATTTTGCCTATTTCGCTGTTTCTTCTACTCATCCAATACTCTACATTTCTTTTCATCTTTTATTTTAGGTAGGGTTAGGTTAGGTTAGATTACCTTAACGTCGGGGTCGGGGAGGTTATATTTTGGTTTCCCAACTTGTTAAATGTTATACATTTTTGTGGTAATGTCTTTTGTATTTGGAGTTGATATTTTGACACATGTATTTATGTTAAGGTTCAAGGTTAATTAGCATCAATATTTAGATAAATTGAAGTGTATAGGTCAAATGTTTTCACCTAAACTACTTGGAACTTTTGTTTGTAAAATAGTACCATTCATATTCAACTTAAACGCGAATAGCATTTAAGTACACGATTATTTATAATTTCGCAATAAAACGTTGGTGGAATAGTTTCGTTTTAGAATTGTAAAATTTAGTTTTTTGATTGTGTTCTTCTGACGCGAGCTTTTAAAAGTTGTCGAGCGTAAGGTAGGTGACTTTTAACGTCGAAATAATACATGACACGCGATTGAGATGTAAGATCGCGCACGAAACGGTTCATCCCCACGTGGGTATCATTTAATGAGATTCGAATCCATCCTTGAACGTCATACGCTATATAGACGTACTACAATAATAATCGAAATGGCATAAAACAATGTCAACGCGACAATAGCAGGGCCCTGTCATTCGAAATTAAATAATAATATAGTTTATATAATTGCGTACGCGAAGGAAACTTCGAGTATGAGTCAATATATTCGCAAGTAAGCCATTAAATTTATTTTAATTCTATAAATATTTTTTTCCCCAACATATACATTGTTATATAATTTGAACCAAATAATGAATTTCATTGCCTTCAGTTGCTGGCACTTTTTCCGCGTAGACCGGATTACCGTCCCAGATTGATTAGTAATAGATTATAGGTCTTGGCGTAAAAAAAAACAAAAAAATACAAGAGTGAAAACTCGAAGAAAATTACTAACATGTACAGTTTTTCCTAGAATTTATATTTAAGCGGAAGGATAGTCAGTTTTTTTTAATTCTGTTTCGTCGATAGCTGATGTCTCTAATCTATAAATTTGCGTAATGGCGGATACGCGATAAATGTTAAAAAAAATGGGCGCCATACAGAATACATAAAAGGGAATACCAATTATAAATACATTGAGTATAAGGCAATCTATAAGGGATCATACATTCAGTTAAAATTGTAAAGGCAATCGTCATCAAAAGGCACTGATACTTTTCTACTGGCAACCATGCGGGAAAGGGACAATTTAATTTGGAAACGATTACACCTAACTTATTCCATATATTTATTTAGTTGTTGAAGGAATATTTTTAATTGAACATATAGCTGATTGTAATGTATGGAATCATAGTAGTAGGGAGAATATAATTCCAGGCAAATTTTATTTGAGGATTAGGTTGGGGTGTACTTAACTGGTAAGCCATGAGCAAAGTGCGTAAAATTGTTCATTTTTGGAGACAAGTTTTAAGTTAGAGGAGCGACAGTTATGAACGCCAGAAACAAAGGTCGAAATCCGGGTCTGTTTATTCCGGTTGGGATATGACAAAGATTTTTGGTAATAGACCCTCTTCTTAATTAGAACCAAATCAATGTAATTACCACTACAACAGCGCCAAAACTGAAGAGAAAATGGTCCATTTTTGATAGGTGGTGACGTTAAATCCACCATTGCATCGCTGTTGTAGCTATGCATGGTAATCTAGTGGTAAATTTATCAATTGGGATATTTTCGAAGCTCGCCCTCTTGTTTCAAATCGATTTCATGACTTTGACCTTTGTTTTGGCTTACCTGGGAGGCAGACCCGATACAGATAAGCTAATCAAGAAGCTGGCAAGATTCTCGTTACACAATTAAGGCATTATAGGTATAAATAAATGGCACCATTCTCATATATATTTTTCTGGTGAAGGGTGGTATCTCTTCCATCCCATCGCTTCTTCAGTTACCTTTAAGTATGTGGAAACCTTTTTGCACTGTCACGTATAGTGTACCGTAACAATAAGTATATGAACCCCCTGGTTAACACTTTGTTAACTTTGATAAGGAATATAGGCGGGAAGATAAAGAGCAATGTTATTTTTTTTATTGTTGTTGATTGGCATCGAGGCGGAACAGAACTTGAGAGACCTTGACACTTTTTTCTGGTCGCCAATGTTTTCCTGTCTCGTTCTCCCCGTTCAGTTTGTCGTGGTCTCGCGAATGTTTGCATTAGATACTTTTTATATATTTTATAATTTAACCAAAAAAAAAAAAATTGTAATTTTGAAGGAGGGTTTTTTTTTATTTTCCATATTAGTTGTATAATGAGTTATATTTCATAACTGAGCTATAAACTATTGAAAACTATATACATTGTGGAAACGATCACACCAACCTTATTTTATTGACAACACCCGTGACACAGTTCTGCACGCAATAAGTATTCAGTATTGGAGGTTTTTCGTGAAATAAGTGTTTATAATCCAAGCTTTGTTACTAATATTTAAACGTGATTTTGACTATATGATAGTGGGATCGAATAAGAGTTTAGTCCCACCATATTGTAATTATAACAACTTGTAATTAGTTTACATAATATTTTTTCTTGAGCTTTGAATATATTTTAAACTACGTCTTGAGTATTTCTTAATTAAGTTAATTATCCATTTATAACGGATAAAAGCTATAACATCTTTAATTGACTCTCTTAAATTGAGAATGCAACCTAACAAGTGCATTTTTTATCAATTCCTAATTGTTTAAATAGGCCAATTCCCCTATAATATTAAACTAGAAATAAATTTCTAACTTACCCGGAAAATAGGCTTAGCGGGATTCATGGAGATCATGATTTCCTCTCGTATAAGGTATAGCGGCCAATCGAATGTCTGGTGGATAAATAACTCCGTGTTATATTAAATATTATCTTAAGTCTAGACAACTTCAATCTCCCTTTAAGCGATACGGTTCAATTTTCGTGTCACTTTTTATTTATGGATGTGACGAAACATCTGTAGTGTCAATATGTAACTCGTCAAGCTCCGATCTTTTATTTTTATAATTTTTTTGTTTGTAAGCTTGGGTGTCCCTATAGTTTTACCCCGGATCTATCGGAGGATATTGAAATTCGTTCCTCTTTTAAAAGTGACCTTATCACGTTAAACACGTATCTTAAATACTAATATAAGCCGCTAGATACGATGTATTGCCACTTTCCTTGATTGATTCGAAGGTCGTGATATGTATTTTAAACCCACGTTATGTTCAATTTATTTTTCTTATTAAATATTATTTGAACTCAAGTCCTCACGCGATATATATTGGGGATATTTTCTTATTACTCTTGTTCAAGACATTGGGAATGAACTACTTTTTAACCTTTAGCATAATGAATTCATCCGCCCTAAGTTCCCCTTTATACAAATCTTCGTAAACCGAACTTAAGACAAACTTGAAAATGCTTTATCCACTTCCCTAACTTCAGTACACCGATTACGCGTTTACCAAATTGATTACAAGCTTTGTTAATGATAAATACGTACTCAGTTACGTAATCTCTTTAGGAGAGTCAAAGCTACAAGCTTTTGTACTAATTACTTCCATCAGCTATAGTTTTCGTAGTTGATTTCAACATAGTAAACGTTTAGAAAATGTTTTTAAAATCAATCTCTAGTGCGAATTTAGCTAGATTAACAAAAACAATCTTTTAATTCAAGATATCATTTGTATTCCAAATAAAAACCTTGACTCTCTTATGGAACTTGTGTAAGAAACAATCGTACCAGTTAATCCCAAGGAAGTTTATTTAATTTCTATAACCAATAACTAATAGCTAGCGGGTTTAAAATTTTATTTTAAAATATTAAAAAAAAATCCTAATTTCTCTTCGAGGCGTGAAAATTTGATAGTAATTGGATTAATTGGCTTATTATTCCAAGATTATAATTTAAACATAGGCTTCCCTGCTAATATCTTGTACGGTTTATCCCGTCAGCCATATAGAGTCGTATTTGTATGCCAGGCATATCGGCAGTTAATTTAAAAATAATTTTTGTCACCCCGCGGGCTAATATATATATTTTTTTCTCATTATTAACGCGCGGCTCGGTGTGAGTAGGGGAGACCGCAAAAACCGCCTCTGTTACACGTTTGATAATTTCCAAAACGGAATAACTTATTGTATAATTTCTTCTGAAAATGTGCATGGTTCGATTTATTTTTTAGTTGAAATTTTTTTTTCTTTCTTTCGATTTTGTTAGAATCTTGCCCTTATTATTTTTACATAAGCTGGATTGAGTTGCTAATGACGCAGGATATGGCCAATGGTATTTCCGTTATCGATTGAATAATTTTGTTAGAAAATTTCGTACGAAATGTAAATGATCACGATTCATTTCCAAGAATTTTTCTAGGTTAGGTTCGGACTATATGAGCATATATTCATTTCGTACGAAAACGAAAATTTATTTGATGTTTTTCATACCACGATTCTTTCATTTAAAATAGAAAATAGACCATATTACATGCCTAATTATTAGAAACAAAAAAGAAATTCAAACCATAGCTAGAGGGAATAAGGATTAAACTAAATTTCACTACTATATGGGATATATCAAACAAACCTAATGAAAATTTCAAATTTTGTACTTAAGGAGGTATAATATTTTGGTTTTCCCAACTTTTTTAAACATACATAATTAACGTACTCATATCACTAATGAAGCTTTAAATTTTCACGATAATAACATTCGTAACTCTTTAATATTTAACAAAATAGTTTTGAAAAACGAATCAATAGGAAAATCGCGTAAAAGTTTCTCCCAAAAATCCAATTTCGTTAATGTTTTCATATCTATCCGAGTTAATATCTTTTAAACACTGACTCAATCCGTCCGGATAGAGTGGAATTAAGTTTCCCACGTCTCATTTATGTAAACTGTCTTCCAATCAATACCATTTTTATAAACAAACTTCTGTACGTGGTTGGTCCAGGCTTTCTTTTTTTTTTCTTTGGCAAGCAAGGTTTGCCGTTAAGTTGGATTCTCTTAATCATTATTTAGCGATTATATCTGTGGAAAGGGTAATATTTCCCCTGGACCGGCTTTAATTACGAAAAGGCGCTCGCGAAACAAAAACTAAAAATAGCACGAATGGATAAATAGGAGAAAGGGGGAGTGAAATTACTCCCTTTACTCAAATAATTGGATTTTTCTGTAGTTTATCCCCCCCACCAAACATTAAATAGAAGTAAAAAGGTGATTTTTAGTCTTTGATCAAATACTGAAAATGTTTTGAGGGGGAGGGAGGGGAATTTATGGGAAAAGTTTTACCAATCCGCCCTTTCCGAACTCATTTCTAATGCGAAATTGTTCATTACCTACATATGTTTTTTTTTTTTATTTTTTTACTTGGTAAATCGCAATGGATTGTCTTTTGCAATTTAGAAAAGGTTTAGAAATTTCTTTAGAAAAGGATATATAAATAGCGAGAAATTGTATGATTTTAAGAGTGAATCTACGTACCCTAACCATTCATACTGAGAATTCAATACGTAACGGTGTTGTAAACCTTTGTTATACCATAGACTATATACTGCATACTTGGTTTGTATAAGCATACCCGATGAGAAAGAACGATAGAGCGATGTCCTTTGGTGGCGACAAACTCGCGGGCACGATGACGTGTTTAGAGACCATTAACGGCTGTGGCGCGTACGCTGGGTCTTTCTAATATTAAACCTTAAGGGGGTCCAATGCTTGCTCGCTTCCTATAACTAAAAAGAATCCCCCCCTCTTCCCTTTACTTTTTTCTTGTATATATATCAACGCCCGACCCGTATTTATAAGCTATCGATCCTATTTTAATAATAGTCAAACGCTGCCCAGTAAGCAAGCACTAAGTACTTAAAGTTTGCGCCAAATCGAACGCGCCAATGTATACGGTTTTCTAACAAGAAATTAGGATATAGACTTGCTATACTAAAAGGCGAGGTGAAAATCAAAATTAACGTCAGATTTTTTTGAAGTGAGCCTGTCAATATTTAAAAAATATTGCCTTTGAATTTTTGAAAACCAAATCTCCCCGCAATTCTTTGTCATCACAATGGTCGCGTGGCTATTGTAGAGCTTACAGTTGGTTCTGGCACGTGATAAAGTAACTTTCGTTCCATCTTTTTGGTGAAAGTACTTAATCCTGAAGGTCCTACCTTTCGTATGGAAATTATCGTTAATTAGATTACAGAACAAAACGTATGTTAGTTCCTAACTAACAGAGGTGTAAATATTTTTGGGCTCTATCTAACGTAATTTTGAACTTAATCGGATTCAAAAGAATGTCCTTATTTCTTTATATAAAACCAATAAAAACTAAATTTATTTTTTACGTTCCCTTTAACCTCGCTTTGCAAGTAAAGTGAATTGACCCTGGCAGCGGTTTTCGCACGCAGACAACATCCAAAAGGGGTTGTCCGATCGAATCGTGAGTGGATGGATATACTCCGCGCGAGTCAAGTATCGTCAAAGTCAATTCCCGCCACCTCTCTTTAGTCCTTAGGGGTACTTGACGACACTCGCTCGGGTCACCTCGGTTGGGTATAAATTCCTGCCGGATCAGCGCCTCTTTTCAGCTCGATTTTATAGATATATATTTTCACGACATACACTCCTTCGCCTTTCCTCCTTCGGTCATCACCTTCCTATATCCAATACTCTTCAAACCGCTCTTGACTGACTGGAATTCAATAATCCGGCAGCTTGTCCTTCTATTAAATATTTCTGGGCCATTCGGCATCTCGATCTTTCTCTCTCTCCGAGGGTATTTTCTATAGAACTTACTAGGTCTCTTAACTCTTCATCGTGCGAACCTATACGGGTTACGAATCGGGAAGGTGAAAGGTGGGGAATTTTGCCGGGGGGGCTCTGGACTGGCTCCTTCTCTTACCACTCGTAATTAATTCACAATAAAAGTTCAAAGAGAAAATATTCGTCCCCTTTAGCACGCTGTTGGGAAAAGACGAGGGGGGTTTCGGTTGGGTATCGTTTGAATTTTCGCCGTGCATGCCAAATCGATCTCTCTTCCGAGTATTTGGTCGTCCCCGAAATCTTTGAAAATTGTATAAATTTCATCCGCCAACCCACACTTCTAAATATATATAGGCGCTCTTTCTGGCTCCCTAGTCTTCCGAAAATTTGTAAAGGCATCCGTTTCCGTTCCACCCCCGTCTTGGCGTCCCCGCCGGAGCTTTCTAAGCTGTTCGTTGGACCAAAATAAGACTCCTTTTATAACTCGATTAATATTAACAAACTTCAACCCCCTTCTCGATTTCTCTCCCTCTTTTTGGCATTTTAAAACTATTCCCTCATCACCCCTTATGTTCGGCCCTCGACGCCAGCCACCATCGTTCTTAAGAAAACTCGATGGCTCGCGCGCGCGATTTTAAAAGGGCGCCAAACTTTTTGAAATATTATCGGATGATATTATTTTTAACGCATTAATCACGGCCTTAAATATCGAGATTTTGGTTGAGCGCGACGCGGGGGTTTGTACCCCCTTTTCCCCTCGTCTCTTTATACAGTTTTATAAAAATTTTAATCCGAAATGGTGAGAGTGTGTATTTAGTATAGGGAAAAAGATTAAGCACCCGGTCGGCATCCAGCGAAAACTTTTCCTCGAATTCAAATTTTACTTCGTACGCCGCGAACATTTTTCGAATAGTGAAAAGTTGGATATAAATATAGCTTGAAAGATTATTTTCTATATAACTCGAGATTTAACCCTTTGACACCCGAGGTCGGGTCATTTTAAACACGGTGGAAACTCACCCCTTTAAGTTATCAGTTACAATAAGCGGGTTAAAATTTCTTAATTTTTTTTTCCACCCTTTAAAAATGTTTTTTCTTTTATATATTCCTTGGCGTAAATCTTTTAAAACGCTAACGTACGACGGTTTTAAACTTTAAAATAAAAAAATACCTGTATTTCTTAAATATTCGTAACTCTACGCGGCAATCCCTCTTTTTTCTTTTTAAATAAAACGTATAAATTCGTGACACGTCTCCGAGCTCGCTTTATAAGACGATCATTTGGGTTTGTTTTACGTTAAATGGCCAAAGAAAGGATTGGGGGAGGGTGTAAATAGGGGGATATAATAAAAGGACCTCCTTGGTAGAAACTGCAACCGTATAAAAGGGGGGGAAAAATAATAAAAAAAAAGGCTATAGCTTGTTCGCGGTATATGATAGCCCTCTTTCGTTTGACAGTCGAGATGGGGAAATTATTATGGATTATGAAGGAAAAAAAAAATCTGCGAGGAAAATTTGTCTCCGACCAGATTCTACGGTGTATATATACCATGCTCGGGTCGTTTCGATTCATTCCGAACGACTAATTCCCCAAATCGACGGTAATGCGGACGACGACAAGAGAAAAGGAGAAGAGGGAGGAAAGAGGGGTTAGAAAGGATGCGTCGGGGGTGGAGGGGGGTCTGAAAGGGAAGACTCGTTTTGGGCGAAAGTAAAGATTAATAATGAGCAGATATTGAACAATGAGCCTCGGTCACGGAGCTTCGGCTTTCTAATATTATATAAGCGATATTCGGGGGTCCGATCAGCCGTAACGAGCTCTCGTTATTCGCTCATCTTCTCTCTCTCCCCCTTATTAGCGAACTGTCCGCGTTGCCGCTAGAAACCAATTATTCTTCTATCTGAGACTCGATAACCGTCATTTACTCTTTCGGCGAACGCGGTCGACGCTTCGCCCAGCTTTTAATATAAAAGAGATCCCTCGTCCAGCGACCCCCGATTGTTTCCGGATGCTTTTATTAGCCTTTTCCATTGAATCGTGTGGGATCCTGATTCGCCATTAATGCCATTTTGTCGATGGTTAATGCTTAGTGGTTTTCCTCCTTTATCTTATAAAGTAGCGACGTTTCGGCTTGTCTCGGTGCAGGACGATTCGTTAGATCTTTCGTAAGACAACTGATTACAGTAAGTCGGTAATATGTATTCCAATAAACAGGTCTGTACGACTCGCGGTATTATTCGGATATTCGAGCTATACCATAGCGTATTCCATAATCCATCAAACTTTCTGCGCTTTCCGCGCGCGCGTCTCTCTCTAACCTGTCAATTCGTTTTCCATTAGTATTTCCGTCATTTAACCACTGTTGGAATAGCTTTAAATTCATTCTAGAATCCTTCCTTCATAGTTCGTCATATTTACGAGGCAATACGTCTAGTACGAAACAGTCTTCATATCGTACGAAGCTGTTGGCTCTCCTAACGTGTCTCTAATTGGAAACCAGGTCTGTAGCGACGTAACCAGATTCTAAAAACCTGTTACAATCTTCAACCGCGTTTGAAATTCGACAACCTTTAACATTTTGAGAATTCTGTCTGGGCGTTGACGATTGGGTGGTTCAAAAATCATTACTTTTTCTTCTTCAAGGCATTTTTTTCCTCTCTCTCTCTTTCTCAGTCGTATTTTAGTTTCGAATAAAAAAACAACGGAAGTTTGCACGGGGTGCGAGTAATTTCTTTAGAAGGGATATCGTTTTTCTCAAGACGTTATAAGGTCCGCTCGCTGCGTGTATGAATCGGACGACCCTCCGAGGTATCAAGTTGAGAATGACGAGGTGAAAAGGACCGGTGAATCCGTTTAATAGAGGGTGCGGTTGCGTGTCTGTAAGCTCGAATTCGGTTACTTCTAAAAGCCCGATGGGAGACCCGGTGAGAAATGGATGGATACGTCTCTAGTCTGGTAAGAGAGGGAGAGAAAAGAGAGTTTGCAAAAGTAGTGTCTGGATCCACCGCGGTTGGGGTTTTGGGGGACTCCCGCGGGGAGCGGAGGCGGTGAGATCCTCTCCCGTTGAGATACCTTATTCAAAGGAGGGAGGGTGACCCCCCCTTAAACCATTTCTCCCCGTTAACGTTACCAGTCGAGTTTGTTGCGTGGTTTCTTCGATTTTGTAACACCGCGTGTAAGTTGTTATACGTAGGGAACTAACGAT
Organism: Odiellus spinosus; assembly: GCA_963920705.1. NCBI lineage: Eukaryota > Metazoa > Arthropoda > Arachnida > Opiliones > Phalangiidae > Odiellus > Odiellus spinosus. The sequence goes on along the minus strand of OY987228.1, from coordinate 17,419,242 downwards.
TTTTAAACGGGCCGCCTTTGTGTACTTTTCCTTTTCTGTCGGTGTATTCTTTCAAAACATTGACTTTCTCGTTACTTCGGAAGTAAATGCGGCAGCAGCAGCCTCGTGCCGACAGAAATCCGACGCGCGAAAGAGAAGAGAACGAAAAGGGTCGGAAACCCTTATACCTAAGTTAAGGTATATAGTTGACATTGCGTTAGCGAGTGGGGATTTAGGATTGTATATTTGAGGCGCAGACTATATATATAGTTCGTGGCCTTGAGGGAATTTAGCGAGACCCGTTGTAGGGCGAAGGAACGTTTGACCTTGAGTTTTATCTTTTGTTTTCGGAGCTACGGCCTTGAAAGGCGACGTTTACTCACGTTGCCCTTCAAAATATCGAAGGTCTGCGAGTATTTGTATATATTGGTCGAATAAAGATTGATAAACTGTGTTAAAAACTTGCTTGATAAGTACATAAAACTGTCAATGGGCTCTTCTTCAGTCTGTTCAACTTGGAGAAGATATATATTGCTGACTGACGGATCACCCTACTACGTTATCACGTTTTCCCAATTATGTGTAAGTTGAATGGACTGAAGAACGCATTGATTTGTTGGATAAACCTTTGAAAATGGGGGAAAAAAAACTTCCGTGGTGATATTCATAATTCTAGTTAATATTTTGATCGAACCTTCTCCACGGTTGGTTGACTAAATTGAGTCGACGAAGTAAATCCGCGACTAAAGCCATTGTCAAAAGTCGAGCTGCCTTGTTTGTTCTCGCTCGACACGAGCCACTGTTCCTCCCGACTTCTCCCGCGACCCTTCGACATTACCAGCTTCTCTGGGAGACTCTTCGCTTGATTGCGCCACTCCCGAATGTTTTTTTTTTTTTTCTTCTTCTTCTTTCGTTCGATTGACCCCGGGTTCGGTCAGGCGCTAAGAGCTTTACTTTCAAAGCCTAGTCTGGCTTTCAGTCGCCCACTCCCGCCGGGTCGTAGCATTGGTCATGCACTCGCCTCGTTAGATTCCCTCCCCCTCTTTATCTTTTCTCTTTCTCTCTTCTTATATATATAGGAATGACGGAATTCGCCTCTCCTTCATCGATATATTGATTTTTTTTGGGCTTTTAATACCGGAGCTTGCTCTCGGAAGTGGTTACGGTATACCCCCTTGTCACCCCTCAGTATATCGCGACATACGTTCAATTTTAATGGAGATCGAGTCGTCAAAGGTTGGGCGTTTGCCCCAGTTCCGCCCACCCCGTTCGACTCTCGGGTTTCTATACTTTTTTTTTTTTATTTCGTTGTTAAGCGCGTGACCCCTCGTAATTCAACAGGAAAAAAACTCAGTTTTTTTAACACTATCTTTAAACGACGCGTAATCGAGGTCGACAACGTATATAACCTAACTTGGGAGTTTATTCTAGGTGGCGAAGGGGTGTAATTCCCTGGATAGGCGTCTATAATTTTAATTTCCGGAGAAATTTATTCCTTACTTTACTTTCTTTTAGTAAAAATTTCGTATTTAGAGGCACGCGTTAATTTTCTATTTTGTTTTCTCTTATTATTAATAGTAAAACTATATAAATTGTTCCTTCCCGCCTCTCTCTCCGCTTTTAGGGAAAGCTCGGAGATGGTAAATTCGATTTTCGTGTTGGTGTCGCGTCGACTGCGTAATAATATTTCGCGCCTTCAGCCTTGACTAAAAGTTTAGCTAATACGAAAAATGAGTTGGAAATTCATTTTTCATTTACTTTTATTCTTTCTTTCGCGCTCCTGATTTTTGGTTCGAGGTTTTTCCCATTTTCACCCTTATACGATATATATACGAAACGGCGCAGACGATTTAGTATGCACAGTGGACTGTGTTTTTATTGGAGAGCGCGCGTGACGACTGCGTAATTCTCTCGGGTCGCGTTAAGCCGCTAGAAGGGGGGTGTCGATTCGCTCCTTATAAGTTCAAGTATATATATAAATATAACGTAAGAGAAGTGGAAGGAACGGCGACTGCTATAGCAGTATTGTCTTTCTCTACGTGACCCTATCGCGTATTAACGATCTCTTTTAGCGGATAGATGGCATAGACGCGCGCGGATCAAGCTATACCGAACCCTCCCTCCCCTTTCGTATCTAACCCCTAATCATTACACCCTTCTATAACCAGGGAAATACCCCCTCTTTTTCCTATAAAAAGGGAACTTGAAAATGGCAAAGTTTTTACTGATTTAAAATTAAACCATTATTTTCGACAAACTTGTATATAATTGCAACCTCCAGAAATTATTTTCTCGCAAACAATTTAACAATTAAAGGGCCATAGCTAGAACATTTTGAGTGAGGGTGTATTAGCTTTCTGTAAGGAGACAGATTTGGGAACTAAAGTGTATTGGAACCAATTATTTTAGGGGATATTATTTTTGAGGGGGCTTTAATTGTTCTCTGGTGACCCCATCCCCGTAGCAACGCATTCTTTACTAAGACGAGAGTAGACTTTACTCCGTTCCACATCCTTAGATCTCAAATTTTACACCCCATAGCTATGATTCGACCACTCATTCAGCCACCATTATAGTAAATAAGTTTTCTGACCACCATTTCACCCCATTTCAAACCATTAAATTTTTTTTCATTTATTGAAATTCTATTTACACGTTTACCCTCTCTTTAAACGGAAAAGAGCTCTATCTGTAGTAGTATTACTACTATATAGTATACGTATAAATAGGGTGGGGGCGTAATAAGAGTAGAATACCCCCGCTATTATATTTATTAGAGCCGTTAAACTTGTCGAGTGGCCTGGGTGCCGCTGGCCGGATATAGATCGGAGAGTCGGCTGTATAATGAACGCTTTTCGATCTAAAGAAGGAAAAGGGGGGTGTTATTGTATAAGGGGGTGGGTGTATAGTTTTGTATAAGGGGGTATAACTCTTATAACAACGTATAATTCCCAAATGTATCGTATGGGGGCGCGAAACTTTCCTATAAAACGGATAAACCGGGCTATATAGGTTCGTTCGTCCTATACGCTGGGGGCACGCGCCGACGATATCTGATAACGTGAGCCGAAACACAATATGACGACACTAATAACGTAATCGCATCGACTAGTTTAGCATTTCTAATTTTCTCGACTCCCAGAGACCGACGTTCGAGCGTATATTCCATAAGTATCGCCGTATATCCTAAGTCTTCCCTATAACCATTTCTGATTGCGAAAACCCCTCTCGCGTACATTATACCCCTAAGTTCGAAACTTCTCCTCGTAGCTCTACGGAGCTATATAGGGCCTAAATAGACTGAGAAATAAATATAAAGGACGTTTCGACTATATAGGTCCGGTTTTAATCATTATACTCGGACCGTATATATATAAGGGTGCAGTCGTCTTGCTTAGAAAGTTTTCCCAAAATCGTTTGCCGGCCTTTATCCCGGGGTCTCGTGACGTATAAATTGGTTGCCATAGAGATAAAGGCTATTCCGCGCCTTTCGGAAAAGTATTCTTTCCCGTCTACGTACCCCTTTACCCGTTCCGCGATTTATATATCCTCCCGCAGCCGTATTCCTAATCATTTACTAGCCCCCTCCCCCTCTCTCAATCCCCTCCGTTCCGTATATAACTCTTTTATTTTCTCCTTTCGAAAGCTTTCTCTCCTCTTCCGCCCCTTTTCTACGCTCGGTATACTCGTTTACCAAAACACATAAACATGCCTTCAACTGATTAGCGATGGTACGCGTTTTGAGCCCTAGCGATTGGCACGTTTCGACCGATAGTGGCGCTGAGTCCGAGTTACTATATACTGACGTATATATACCGACTTTATATAGCGCTATTCGTTTTCTATACTTTTCGCGGAGTTTAGATCGCTTTTGGGGGGTGGCGAAGGGATCCGGAGAATTAACGGGGTGAAGAAGGAAGCGGGCGCGTCGGGTTCGGGAGGGTGGACGTCGTCATTAGGCTTAGCGACGGGTATATAAACCCGGCGTTTACGTAAAAGGGCACGAAATCCGACGCATTCGGTAATTTAGAACAATATTGCGGGCTCGATTTTTCAGCTAAATAGAGCGCGAGGGGAGGGGATTGGGAATTTCGGGATTATATTAAATAGTTCAGCTTCGAAACTCTCTCTCTCTCTCCGGTTTACAAGCTGAATTACGAGCTAGCTCCGACGAAACTCCTCCCCCTCCCTTCTTCCTCGTTCGAAACCCACCCTTCACCCACCCAAACCCGGGCTTTTATTCGGAGGGATAACCCCTCGGTATTGTTTCGGCAGAGTGGCGCGCGCGAGAGTTAGGGCGAGAGCGACTCCAAAAGTGATACACGTTCCGAACACAATGTTAAGGATCGCGAGGAAGAGAGGGTGAAATCGATAAGTGGACATCATTCTAATGAGCGGGATCTAACCCTCTCCCCTTTCCTCCCTTTTTCCCATCCCGTCTGAATCCCCATTCTCTTCTCTCTCTCCTTTTAGCCGAGTCGCGGCTTCTATATAGCGCGGGGCTCTCGCTTTTATAAACGGGTAGGAAGGGGTTGAAGCGCTATTAAAGACGAGGTCCCCTTTAATAGGCCCCCTCTGTATACAAACGGCTTGTTCGACGCTCGTAACAACGTTAAAACGTACAAACGACTAGGTCACCTTAATAATGTTAAAACGGCCATGTAGTATACCGATGAATAGCGCCGGCCACCGTCGTATACCACTCGCGCGCCCACGGTCAGAAACTATAAAGCTATACCAAGTAGATATACTTACGCGAGTGATCAGACAACAGTTAGTTTACGAGTCGGCGAGCCCTTTTACTCGCCCTCCTTCCCCTCTTCCCCGCGACACTCGTTTGGTCGCGACTCGCCTTTCGCTCCCTTTTAAACCTAGAATATTGCTGAGAGCTCTGCCTCTTTATAATAGCCGCGCTCGGCGGCCGAATTATTGTCGTTCGTATATAGCTCTAGAGAAGCCATTGTAAAATCTAGCGACAAGATCTCCCAACTCGAATAACGATTAACGCCCGGGACCAACACCTTTTACTCCCGACCGTATAAATCGTTTCGAAAGCGTCCCTTTTCCTTTCTTACTAAATATACCGACGTTATGCCCTTTTATAATGCCCGCGCCAATTATATCATTTACAACTCGTCGCGCCAACTTGTACCGCCGCGACGCCATCAGTCGCTCGCGTTTTAATATTTTTCTTCGAGTTGATATGTTTATCAAGTTGGTAATTAGACTCTGGAAAAGTAGCTTTATTCGTACTTGCTAGAAAATCCGGTAAATTCGGGATATTTCAAATTGGACAAACATCAAGGAAATGTCAAGGAAAAATAATTGAAAAACCTGGAAATATTAGGGAAACTGGTGTTTTACAAATGTTATAGAAACTCTGTTAGCTGTAAAACTTCTCAATTTGCCCCTGTAGAAATATTCCCTCAGTCGTACATCGAAGTCCAGGGGAAAGCCCAACTTTAAGGGTGAGATTTATAAATTATGTTTGCAAATGTTCTTGGATTCCTTAGCGTTTTGACACTGAACTTTTGTTAATGAACAGTTCTTCAAATAAAAAATAAAATCGATACTAATTGGAAATTCTCCCTCTTATTTGAGGCTCTTATAAAGTTTATATACAATTAATCGCACGTAAGGAATAAAAATATACGTGATATATTGGGATAAATAAGAACATTATCGCTATATTGTTTCGGTATATAAGAGTTAATTTATTAATTCTTAATACCAGATTGACCGTTTCATCTTTGATATTTTTTTTACAAAAGGAGAGAGGGAAAAAGATAATGCTATTCATTATTAAACTCGGCCCGCGAGAATGAATATATAAGTCTGCATGAGTATCTAATAATCCCTATATCGTTAATCGTTATTTTTTACATTATATATAAAGGGTTGTCGCCACCGCTGCCGCCGCTCGGGCAGGTGGTTCATTTGCAAATGGGTTTTTTTAATAGTTTTTTTAATACCTATCTCACCCTTGTCTTTCCCTTAAATCATAGATATATAGAATATTTGCGAATTTATCCGGTGAATAAAGTGCAGTTAGTTTTAAAACTTTTCATTCGTTATCTACGAGTATCTCAACTGACCCCATGTTCCCCGTTTCTCCTTCATTCATTAATAGGTTAAGTACAGGTAACATCGATACGATTACATGATTTTTTTTATTCATTCTACGAATAAAAAAAGACTTGTTCAAAATTGACTTTGTAATTTTATCATCTTTGACGCGAGACTTTTTCTTTATAAAAAAATCCAACAATCCTGTTTCCGTGACATAAACCCTTTGGGTATATACATAGGTTGTTTATGAGTGTATGCCGGTTGATGGTGGACATATGGAAATAAACTTATTTATAAAAATACTGTCGATACTCACCGCCCATTTCTCGTAACGGAACGAGCTTATACCATACCCTACCCAATTACCCCAACTCTCTCTCTCACTCTCTCTCTTTGGTTCTCTTTCGGAAGTTAACAACGCCATCGTCTATGAAAATCATTTTCGATAGGCTTAATGATTACCAGACACTGTTAGTACAAGGCTATACAAGCTTCAATTCGTTTATCCCGCGTATTATAAATATATATTCGAGTTTTCCCCCCAGCGACTTAAAGGGGGATTTTGGTGGAAATATTCACCCCTTATTCGTGTAGCTTTGATTAACGAATGATAAGGTATACCGTGAGGGTTCAAATATTTGATATATACCCGTGTTACCGTATCTTTCTCTTCTTTCCCTCGGCATTCCTTCGTTAATGATTCTCACCACGAACACCGATATATACTTTAAATGAATGTAAACTATATAGGGACTTTTCTAAACCCCCCCCCCCCTTACTTGGCGCGCGACACCCCCAATAATTGGTCACGTGGTACCGAAATTGCTGTATATACGAATACTTACTTGTCCGTGGGGAAATATCGATTCCATTGTATATATACTTACGTATAAATATAACTAGCGAACTTTTCAGTTAGATTATTCGATTATTTTTCGTATTACAACTGTTTCCCGAAACACAATGGTTCGACGCTCGATATACGTATACTTCTATATACGAATTCATCGATTAAATCTTTAATTATTCATAGAGTTAACGGATCATATATCGTTACGAAATTTGCTTTAAATGGATATGTGTATTTTTATTTTTGTCAATTTCATCAACTTTTGTTTGCATATTTTAGTAATAAGAAGCGTTCGCACTTAATATAGACTTTGAACGAACGTATTCAACTGAATATCATGTTTAAACAATCGTATTTATGAGGTCGAAAGTACTATCTATATATAGGCAATGAATACATATTATTTTAAATCTTTTGTTAATTGCGATAATTTTTTAATTTTTGCGTTTTAATTTTTAATATCTGTAAATTAAGTCCCACACTTTTTTCCAATTTTTTTGGACAGAGAGATAAAGAAAACGCTTGTTACAAACTCACGATATAATTAATTTTAAAATAATGAGAAAATTATTCAAATTAAGCTCTCTGTGTATATATTAGCCTGTTTAGATGCCTCGCGTAACCTGAGAGTTGATCAGAATCCATATGCTTATCAATAAAGTCAATATCGAACGTCACGCGCTAAAACGATTGGACGCATGCACGCGACACAACCATGACGCAATTGTTAATTTTCAATTGGTTGCCCATTCAAAGGGAAATTTTCTATTGGATGACGGTTATTTTCGATTTCAACCTGTGTCATTAGTCCCACGAAATAGCTTGTTCGAAATATAACACTTACTAGTGTAGTTTAATCAATAATTAGGCATATTTTTATGTTCATTCAATATAGCAACATAGCGTTTAGAATATGACTAAATATTTAGCCTAATATTAAATTTAAGTAATAAATAATTCATTCATTGATATCCCAATAGCGTCAAGATATTAACTAAATTTTTCACAGGCCTGATGTCCTTGAGGTAGTTAAGTCTGGAACTGGGTATATATAGCTATAGTTGTTTAGACGTTAACAAGGCTTAATCATTTCGTCAATATATTCGCAAGCGTTGAATGCACGAAACCATTCTTAAATATTGCTTATATTGTTTGCAATGTGAACAAGCGGACATTCCTATCGAACGTTAAGTCGATATATTTTTTTATATCGTTTTATATTATTTTTTGGCTTAAAAATTTAATGCTGTTATTGTTATAATTATATCTATATTCTATAGAAATATTGGAAACGAGGACGCGGTACGATCAGTCGCGAATTGCGAGGTTCAAAATCGTGTATCTTGGATTTATTTCAGTATTTTCAGCTAAAAAATAGATTCCACGTAATATTTTTAAAGGAAAGGTGAAAAAAAAAAAAAAAAAAAAAAAAAAACAAAGGTTTATTATATATACTTTTTAATGTTTTGGTGAATTATAGGAAAATCAAAATGCGTCACTGAGAGTTATAAGCTTAGCGTAGTTTAAAATTATAAAATATCTGGCAGCGGGGAAAGGTTAAGAATGCTTTCTTGAAGACCTGGGAAAGATTGAGAAAGTTTACTTGAAGACCTGGGAAAGATTGAGAAAGTTTACTTGAAGACCTGGGAAAGATTGAGAAAGTTTACTTGAAGACCTGGGAAAGATTGAGAAAGTTTACTTGAAGACCTGGGAAAGATTGAGAAAGTTTACTTGAAGACCTGGGAAAGATTGAGAAAGTTTACTTGAAGACCTGGGAAAGATTGAGAAAGTTTACTTGAAGACCTGGGAAAGATTGAGAAAGTTTACTTGAAGACCTGGGAAAGATTGAGAAAGTTTACTTGAAGACCTGGGAAAGATTGAGAAAGTTTACTTGAAGACCTGGGAAAGATTGAGAAAGTTTACTTGAAGACCTGGGAAAGATTGAGAAAGTTTACTTGAAGACCTGGGAAAGATTGAGAAAGTTTACTTGAAGACCTGGGAAAGATTGAGAAAGTTTACTTGAAGACCTGGGAAAGATTGAGAAAGTTTACTTGAAGACCTGGGAAAGATTGAGAAAGTTTACTTGAAGACCTGGGAAAGATTGAGAAAGTTTACTTGAAGACCTGGGAAAGATTGAGAAAGTTTACTTGAAGACCTGGGAAAGATCGAGAAAGTTTACTTGTAAACCAAAAAAAAATAAACTTTCTTGAAAACTTTAAAATATAAAAAAAAAAAAAAATTGTTGAAAACTTGCAAAATATTTGTAAACTTTTCACACTCTCTTAAATAATATTATTTAAGCGGTTGCCCCTTTTGCACTCAAGGCATTTTTGGGATCACAGTTGCTTTTGGGGCTATTTCCTGTCTCTTCTATATAGTGAAAGGAATTTTTATGTCGTTTTAAATATTGCGCCTCTAATGACGAAATGTGATTCTATATAGCTCTTATATAGAGTCAAATCGACAATCGTGGCGCTTAATCTCGCTTCCACGCTTACAGCGTGAATCTGGTCGGAATTTGACGTAAAACATAACTTTACCGTAGCGGGTCTATCTAGAAAGATACCAGAGAGAGAGAAAAAAAATTGTATTTTTTTTTTTGGGTGAACTATATACACTCGACACATACACACATATTTATATCCAGCACGCATATTTAGTGTGGTGGGCCTCTTTCCTGTGGCGCGCGAGCTCGTAAGAAGACATGACTGCTTCTCGTCTGGCATATGTTTTCTTAAGGCTAATTGCGCGGCGCCTTTGGGTCATGGGGTTACTGGAGTATACCGTCTCTGGAGAAAACGTTTGTCCAACGGATATTCTATGGGGCCCCAATTTAAGGATACGCCTTATATTATTTCGTCCCCGAAGAAGAAAAAAAAAAAATATATCCAACGCTTCTCTATTTAAGAACGGGGTGTATTTTAGGGTTTAGTTTTTTTCCCCAGGACATTTTGCTTTCCATTTCTATAGTTTTAAAGGAACGCTACAAGCCGAAAAATCTATAAATAGTAGCGATTGGACAGGGTCCTTACAAACCTGGAATATCTGGAAATATGAAGGAATTTAATGTTGACAAAAATTACTATTAAAAGCTAGTTACTTTTTTATGTCAAATTTTACCAAACTTTAGGAATTATTTTGAACACGAAAAACGTGTCTAAAAATTCCGAAAAATTTTCGAATAATTTTTTGGCATGATTCCGAAAATTAATTCAAAAGCTGTTCCATTTTTAGCTCTAAGTTTCCCTTTAAACCTAAGATTCCCCGGTCTCTTGGTGTCCATTGCTGTACCACAATGTTTCTACATACTCTATATTATTTATCTTAGAAATTTGTATAATTTTTTTACACTCCATATATATAATTAAAATATTATTAGGATGTAGTTTTCCTTTACATTTAAAAGTGAAAAATGTTTTCCACAGACGTTGAAACCGTTAATTATTGAGAAATTGAAAGGGCGCTCTTGTATAATGCAATTTAATTCTTTTCCCATCCTTTCGGCTACCCTTTTGGGTTTTTTTTTTTACACGCGTACTTGCGGTGTATAGCTAGTCGTGGAATTCGCGTTAAAAATTGGCGGAGAAGAAATATTACAAATTTTCCCGAATAAAATTTTTTTACGACCAAGCCGAGCTCAAGGGGGTTATGGCGAAACGGTGGTGATGGGCTGGTGGGCTTCCTTAACGCTTTTTGACGCGCGTTTTCGCCAAAAGACGATCCTCTAATTAAGACAGAGAGAGAGAAAGAGACGGCAAAAATTTTGGATGTGAGAGCCTGCTGGCGTTGGTTTGGTAAAAGCGTGAAGAGGGGGTTGAGAAAAATGTAAGCTAGCGCGTAAAGCTAAGGCTTCCGCCGACGAAAACCCCCTCTGGGGTAATTCGATTATTGCGGCTTTTCTAATCTTAAAAAGCGTCACTGACGTAGTCGATACATTAGCCAATGACGGCCTTAGGAGAGCCACCCCGTGCCGTCATTAGGGACTAATAAATTCTAATTACTAAGTTCGGAACATTTTTTTTGGCGGCTGGTAGCCGCGTCATTCTCTCTTTTCTAATACGACTCCCGCGAAATTTGCCTCAATTATCTAGACCAAAAAGCGTCAGGCGGGATCCGTGCGTGCCCATAAGCGTGTTGCTCGCTGCTCAACCAAGATAGTTAAGGGACTTACCCATATTTCTCGATTTCCAAAATTTTTCCCCATCTTTCGTAAAATATTTTTCTACCAATTTGCATCTTTTTTTAGGATACATTACTTCCTTATTAAAAGTAAAAGATAGTCGTAATTTTACGAATTCGTTGCACGCTAGAAATAACGATTTTAACCAAAAAAATTAAAATTATAATTTATTAATAATTATTATTTTTATTAGTTTTCACTTTGAATATTTATATATTATAATAATGTTAAATTTTCTTTCCTCAATCAAAAAGTAACATTTCGTTGACCATTACAGGTCCTTTTAAACTTTTTATATACATTAATCCAACTACTTTTTCTGTTTATACATCATATGAAACCGTAAAAGTGCCAGTAAATTTTCAAGATGGGGGCCCGTTTTCAGGAAATTAACATATTAGTATTTATTATTTATTTAAATTGTAGAATTAAATAAATATTAGTATTAAAATTTTAATATTTAAAACCTTTAGAAATATTCCAAAAATCTAGCTCAACCCAATATAAATCCTGAAGAAAACAATTTTCATTTTTATCCCCCCTATCTAATAGAGATTAGCATCTTTTAATTTCCTAAGTCCATTTTCATTCTCACCCCCTGCACGGATATTTCAGTTTTAAATCTATATTTTTTTAATCGCCTTCCAAGTAAAAAAATGCTCATATATGGAGAGTAAAGAAAGAAGGGGGGGGGTGGGGAGGTTAAGTAGTTTCGATAATATATAGGCTAATAAATAAAGCAACACAATATGTCTGCAGCAGGAGGATGGCATAGGGAATGGGGAAGCTTCCATATTTCTTCCACGAATCAAAAACGATTAAAGAAACGCGCTCGATCCAGAGACATAAAGAGTCAAATTTCCCTTAGAAATTCACCCATCTTTCGCTATACTTAGAATTCAGAGTAGCCTGGTGGACGGAAAAACATGAGCTCTCCCGCGAACTGTCAGCATCCCAGATCGTTCCAAGAGGAGACGAGAGAGAGAGAGATGGAAAAAAAAATCCACCCTCTTATAGACCCCCATCGGAAGCAATAAAAAAAAATTATACCTTCGAACTATAGTCAAAATCATTTATAATTTACAACGCGTATGGAACAATTTCGCGGAGGGATATGTATATAAAATTACCTTAGAGAAAAAGTAGTTTATGAAAAACCAAAATGAGTTTTTAAGTATTTTAGTTTGGGCAGCTTCGCTGTCGGGTGTTGAATTTCGGACTAGTGAGAGAGAGAAAGAGAAAGAGAGAGAGAACTGCAGATCGAATGGTCGTTATTGCCTTCTATATAATAGTCTTTACGTATAAAAAGCCATAACTTTTTGCACGTGCAAAGTTCGCCTGGTTCCGTCACACATTCTCTATATCTCTTATTTTTTTTTGGATATATATAATATCGTTTTTTTTTTTTTTAACTGCCGCTCTATAAAAACTGCTTAATGTTTCATTACCGCAAGATGACGACGCTATGGTTTTTATTGGTAACTCCCTAGCGATCATCCGCTTCCGCTTTGCTTCGAGCGCGCGCCACTCTTCCAGCATCTATAGCCTATTTTTTCTCCCCCGCATATTTTTCCCCATCATTTTCCAATAGGACATTCGAGCTTACCATCAATGCTCCCAATTTTTTTTTTTTAAATATTATATTTTAGTTCGTGGTATTTATACGGGGTTCGTTGATTAAGTATCGCGGTTAATTTCTTATATAATTTTACTACAGTACTTTGCAAGTTTAACATCTAAGAACACCACTTTTATGTTCTGCAATTCTAATGTGCAATTTCAATTTTAAAATTATTTTTTTTAAATAGATTTTTTTCTCAAATCTGAAAAATTAATAACTCAACAACTAATTAATATTAATTGTATTAAATTTTTGGTTAATTTTTAGCGATTCCTTTTCGTTTAAATAGGCCTTATCAACCAGTAAAAAAAAAATGCAAACAAACTAGAAATAAATTTAAAACTTACCATGAAAATAGGCTTATGGGTTCCATGGAGATTTTGTTGGGTCAGCGTCCAATGAGCAAAGACCCATCGATAAGATGAGATCTCCATGAGACTTCAATTAACATTCGATTTGACTCTTCAATACAAAGAGAAATTCAGGATCTCCATGAATCCAGTTAAGCCTATTTTTCGTTTAATATTTGTTTGTAAAACATTTTCCTTTTGAATTAGGTCTCGGCATAAGACTTTCAAAGGAATGAAATTGGGTTATTTAATGGGGTAACTAACCTAAAGTTCATTAACGGTTTAGAGTGAAGTTCAGAATACATTTGAATCTTTTAAATTTTAATTATTTTCTTTCCACGTTCCCTTTGAACTCAGTAAATATTTTTTCATGTTTATGCGCTACTCCCGGTTATTTTAAATAAAAACCTACGCTTTAAAAATAATGGCTTTAGTAGTGTTTAGAATTATTTAATGCATAATAATTAAATATTTTAAGATTATCCAATTTATTTCTAGTTTAATATTAGTTTGTAAAACGTTTTACCAGCAAATCAGAATTGTTCTCTTCCTAAATTTCTCAGTGAAAATTAGTTAGAAATCAAATAATATTGATTTTTAAAAATTTTAAATTCATTTTATCCACCTAAAACAATCATAATAGTGTCTTTTAAATCTTTATAAACGACCCCCTGGTTATGGGGTCTGCTTGTAAAACATCTTGGCAGCAAGATTTTATGGAGCGTTATCCCTGATAAATATTTTTTTAACCATCATCACGGTCCCATCCCCAGGCCTGAATAACTTTTTTTTAAACTACCCGAAATAAAAAAAAGGTGTATCCTAGTGGCATCGTCGTCCGGGCATTAAGGAATATCGATAATTGAAGGGTGGTGTAAAAATTTCATTCTTGAAATGATTCCAAATATTCCATTTAGAACCGATTATTCTAATGATAAGTTAGAATGCTTTTAAGATTGCGTTTAAATATACGATATTACTAGCAAAAGTGTATATTTATATACGCTTGCCAGGACACCCCAGCCGCCAAAGTTTTATGTCATGGGATGGCGGAAATTCTATATTGGTTTCAGAGCTATAGCGATGGGAAAATGAGCTGCGTTTAATGTCAGACTGATGTTTGCAGCGCCTAGAAACTTATTCTACCTTCTTATATCGTAGGGATTACGCGAATTATAGCTTCGTGACTGCTGCATTTTCAAAGAGGACAAAAAGTAGCGAGGTAGGAAGGGTGGGAAAGAGATGGACCTTTATAGCGCCTATTTTCGAAGCGATAACATTACGATTTTTCGGGGGTTTTAGTATTTGCTGAGCGCGACATAAGCCTTATTTCTCGCTATTCGCTAAAAGTGGGGGTACGTTCTAGATCGTCTCGTGATCTGTCGAAAAAAAAAAGAAAAGTACTACTTTTATCTATATTGAAATTAGTATTGGGTATCAACGCGCCGTATTGTTATCAGTTATGGGTTTTTAAATTGATGTTGTAAGTCCAGCTTCGCTTTGGTCCGTACTACACCGTACGGGTTTTCTGCCTAAAGAAGCGTCAATATTTATGACTTCCGTTTTATGAGTCTGAGTCACGATGGTCCCCTGTTTTATGGCCGATCGGCCCCGCGGCCACCGTTTTCCATCGCCCATTGCCCATGGCTTTAGCCGGTGGATTATAGCCCGACAAAATTACTGCCCCCCTCTCCTGCCTGTTCCCCTCCCACCAAGAATTATCATCGGACGTCAGTAAAAATAATAAAAAAAAAAAAAAAACTGTCGTTTAGGAAAAGTTATACTGTTTTTCGCTAAAAGTTGATAGAACTTTTAATTTTTATACCCTAACAGGGTACACTCACTGGCAATTTTATTTTATCGAACTATATACACTCTTTTTTTTTAACCCTCGTTCGTCGTGTTTACTAGCTATAAATTTTTACGGCGCCTGGTGACCCTTTTTCATGTCAATATTCGGAAACAAAATGTTTTCTGTCTAAAGGGAAAGTGACCAGGAATAATTTAAATATTTACTTTTTAAACTATATAATTTTATTATTATTTCGATAAATAATGGAAACAAATTATCATTATAATTATTTTACCCTTTGATGGTATTTGAGCACCCAATCATCTCTACAAACATTTCTGTAAATAAATTGATATAAGCCTCTTCTCCGTGAACTTCAATATTCAAGAACGGTTATGGTAGGGCTGGGAAGAATAAAATTGATAGTTTTTGGTTTATAAACCATGCAGATTGAGATGCCTAAATTCCTGGTACATAAAAAAATAAAAAACATTTCCGTAAGGGATAACCCTAGCTCTCCATCTTCCACCCACGTTTTTAATCCAATTGTTATTCCGACAATTTGGTGGCATTCTTTCTATATTTTTCTTTTCTTTTTCCGAGTCTTTGCGCGTTTATTCAAAAGATGCTTATTGATTCAAGATCTTTTTTTCTTTTATTTCAAATAAAAAAGAGCGGATGTATTCGTATGAATAATAATCATATCATCGGAAACAGGCGCAATCCGCGGGCCCAGGGCTCTTCCTCGAGTCTCCCAAACTATTTTCTTTCTTTTTCCCCCCCCCCCCTTCTTTCTCCGTTCCCTACGGTCCATTCAACGCGTTAAAGTCAATAAAGTAACGTTGAGGGAAGGAGAGAAAGCCAATAGCGGGTGCTGCTTTGAAAAATCCACCCTTCCAAGGTTCCAACGCGTTAACTAGAGCGAGTCGAACGCTCGCTAGGTTTCGTGCCGGGCGGCCAAGACCGACTCGAAGGGGAGAAGTCAATACTAGAAGCGCGGGTTAGAGGGGTCTCGCTCTGGAGTATGAAAGTTTATCGGGGGACGGGATGGAAAGATACGGGGGACCATCTTTTAATTACAAATGTCAACCATGAAACTCATTTGGTATGCGACTTTCAAGGAGTCTTTTTACCAGAAGAAAAAAGGGGGCCTGCAACCTACTATCCTCTCTTATAGTAGACTGAAAATTTTTCCGTTTTCCCCCGCCGCGAAAGAAGTTTTCCTATAATAAGTTTTGATCCAGCACCCGAATGAAAGAAAAGAAATACGTCTTTCGGTATCCACCGCGCTCTCACTATCTTTCTTTCTTTTCTTCATCTTCCCCGGGATATTTTGTTTATTCATTGACTGTCTGTTTTAATCCAAGGGCTCCTCTCTCTCTCCCCCCTCTTTCGCGAATAACTCTTATAAAGAAGCGCGCTCCCCAAAACTGGGCTTCCCCGCCTCTCCTTCGTTTTTCCCGGATCATCCGTTGTGGAGGGAGAGAAGGAGAAAGGGTTGTATTAAAAAGAAAGCTAGGAAAGTCTAAAAATACAGTTTCGTAATCAAGGGTGGAGGGAAAAATAGAAATGATATCGAGGAAAAGGCCGGGAGGATAATAATCGTATAGTTTCATCGCCCGGCGACCGTCTCCTCGGCGAAGAGAGAAAGTCGGAGCGGCGCTCTCGAAGATTCCGAAATTTTTCCTTCAATTTGAGTCTCGTTCGCTTTCTCCGGTTCTCTTCGGAGTCGTCTCCCCCCTTTTTCAAGTTGTATAAAATTCATCCCCCTATCTCGGGCCGTAAATATAAATCTATCTAATATATCCGCGAGCGAGCGCCCGCCCCCTTAGAACCCCCATTCGGCTGCCCCCTACTCGATGTCGGCCGAAACTCGATTGATGAACGCGCGCCGTTAAGCCGCGATTGGTTACCATAGAAACGGGGCGTAAAGGGCTTGACAGTCGTAGCGGGGAAAAGAACGGCGCGAGTCTGAAGAGGGGAGGAAATCGTCGCGGGGGCTGGAAGTTGATGGTGGCGGAGTTTCTGGGGGGTACGCCGGATTTCGGGGGCGAAAACGAAGAGACCGAGGCTCCGGAGTAATGAGGGGAGAATTTCTGGGGCTGAAGCCGCCTCCGATCATCGGCAGTAATGCGGCTGCCTTCGTCGCGCGTGTTACGTTTCGATTTACCGACCGGTTGCCTACGTCGCAACTGCCGCCGCTACGGCGGTAGCCACGCTACGCCGAATCCACATGGCCCATGGCCCCGAGAGGTAAGAGTTTCTCTTTAACCCCTTTTCGTCGTCCCTTTCTCCAGTGTCCGGGACCCCCTTTTGTCGTCCCTTAGACGCGCGCGTCGACTCCACCTCGGGCTCCGCCGACGCCCGCGTCCGTCGCGGGGGCGATCTTCGCGCTCATTGAGTCGAACTAGCGCGCTATTCGAGAAAACCTCTCAATCGAGAGCGCGAACCAAAGGCGCGCTTTTTACAATCTCTCCGTCGGATGGATGGTGAGCGGATCGAAACGCGCACGCGTTCTCGGCTTCGGTTCTCGATACGACTTCGCTCTCCGTCAATAGTCAATAAGTAAACACCCCCGATCAGCGTCCGCGCAGATCCGTTCTCTCGCCTCTCGAGAAAATCCTTTTTAAGAGTCTGATCCGAGTGAAGTACCCCTTTCTTTCGCCGGCGACGGTTCCTTTACTACTACGAGATATAATAAGCTCTTCATAATTAAACAAACTTAATACAAATTAACCGAGTGAGTGGCGCTTATCAGTATTTATTCTCGGATGCTAACGGAAGGCGAACAATGGACGTAAGATTCATTTTCTTTTATTTTTTCTTTTTTTTGGTCATTTTCCTTTTGTTTTGATTTGTTTTGGGTCCTTCGACTCCCGAAAATTGCCGCTGAAATGGGAAAGGAATTAGGCAATGGGGAGAGAAAAAGGGCGAGCGAAGAGGAGCTACCGGGGAGTGGAGAGGAGCTCTCCGGCGTTACCACTTCCGGCAATTACCCTTCGCCCCCTCGTATCCCTCCACGACCGTCTCCGGCCCTTTTTCTCCCTTCTTCGGGCGATGTTGGGGTCCGCGCGACACACTCTTATCGCCCCCGTTTTGAACTCGTCCCGGCCTGGTCCCCTTTTACGGTAGTTCCCAGTTATCCTTCCCGAAAAGCGGCGGGCTAATTCGATAAAAGCCTCTTACATAAGCAGAAATTTCCACGTGTCCCCTTATTTTTTTTTTGAGCGCGCGAGAACCACACGGTGGAGCCACTTTACGCCAACGCGAGTGGCGCTAAACCCCTCGTCTCGCTCTTCAAATAATGCGCGCGTAAAACCCCTGGTAGAACCCTCCATTCCCGATTGTGTAATTCACCGTTTTCGAGGTATCCGAAACTCTCGACAGTCGTAGTCCTCGATCGTCTTGTACTATAATATACCACTGTAGCATCCATCCATCAGCTGGCAGAAGTAACCCAATACCTTAGCCAGGGGACAAAATGCTAAGAATTATAGGGTTGGCAATCTTCCCGGTTGTCGTTTAAGGCCACCAGGATATTTCAGTCTAAACTTATATAGGTTTTTCCCTCAAATTTAAATTCGACAATCGCCTGATATTATTTTATTTTCGAAAAGCGGCAATCTTAAAAAAAAAAAAAAAACGATATAAATAATTAATTAATTCCGGTTTTTATTTTTCGCGAAATTAAATTTGGCGGTTAAGGTCACGCGTAACCGAACCAAAATTTGATAGAACTTTTATTTCCTCTTCAAAATTTAAATAACGTTGGGAGAAAAAAGGGAGAGATAGAAGCTTTTTCTTTAAAATATGTTAATTCAATTTATGCATCGGTGAATAATTTTTTTTAAGAGAGTAAATACGTAAATTAATTGCTTCAGTATCTATGGGAAATAATAAAAATGAAATTTCTCTTTCTCTATTTCATCTTTTTGAAATAATAGATTTCGTGTTTGGTGTTATAATCTCTATTTCTATATGTATATATCCAATAAGATTAGACGAAGGGAAAGAAATATTTTTTCAGGGTAAAATAATTCACTATATACCATGAACAATAACATTTAATTATTAGTCTTCAGAGATCGGCTACTTTTTTTAAATATTTTTTTCGTAAAAGTCATTATTTTGAACGTCCTTGATTTAATATAAATATATTTTTCGTTCCCATACCACGAATCTAGTCTTTAAAACATTCCTATTATATTAATCGCTAAGAAAGTTGTCCATAATCTATCGGTTACACGGGGAGTAGTAATAATGAAAGCCCTATTAACCTCGCGGCCATATATATATTGCTAATTTGATATTGATAATATTCTCTTTATCAAGTTACCATATTCTAAAACTTTTAGCAAGACTAAGGAAAACCGTAGCGGAATGATACTTAATGTTAAATCTTAATTAAGTGTTGCAAATTGCCATTGGATAAGTGTTCATTAGAAGCTAGATGAAAAATTTTCCCATAATGTATAATCGAATAATTAAGGTATTAGTTCTCAAAACCCATTTGGTCTATACCGTAATTATACGTTTCTCGGTCTTGTGTAAAAAAAAAAAATTCCCTTAGGCTTTGTACAACGCCTATTTCTTTCGTTATATCATATTTATATCGGGGATACCTGCGACATTCGCCATTATATTCATCTTATAATTTCGTTTTATTGGGAAAGAGAGATATCACTTGGTTTTTATTTTATTAGTGATTCGTTTTGTATTATATCTTAAACCATAAAATACTATCAATTGATAGTTCTGTTTCTCTTGAAAAACATAATTTTGCAATATTTATATTACTATTTCGAATCCCCCTTGTGTATTATTAGTCCCTTCTTAGCTTTAGATATATTTAGTTGTAAAGCCAAGGCCCGAAAAGACGTTAAAAACGGATCATGATGTGTGGTCAAATGTTTGCCATCAGACTTTATCGTATAAATATATTAGGCTTAGCGAATCTAGAGACATCAGGATTGGGAGACGCGGAGAGAGCTGCAAGGGAGTGAAAAAACCAAATCACTATTGTATATAATACGCGATTTAACGACTATATTGATAGGGCTATCTATAGTTAAACAAAAGCTCTAAGCGATAAAGTATAGTAGCTCTTGACCCTATAAAAATCGTTTATTCGAGAGGGCGCGACGCTAAAGGGAGAATGAAAAAGAATACGCAGAAACTTAGATTTTAATTTAAGCCCGGACGTGTTACTTTAATTCACCTTACTCCGAAATCATTGCAAAGGCTTAACAATCGAATATATAGCTTTCAAATCAATTGGAGGTATAAGATAGAGGACGAAACAATGCGTGGTTTGGTGCTAAATATACGTTCAGATATTTCATGTCGCTAAGCCTTGGCATCGTGAAAAAATTGGGTTATAATTAAAAATACAGGATATGCTATAGCCGCGAATGTGATTGAAATATTGTAAGAATTTGCTGACCATTTATAAGCCCAGAATTTATTGCTTAATTCTCAAACTCAGCTAAGCCTAACTCGAAATCTTTTAGATTTTTACGTTTCCGTTCGGGACTAATTTCGCGTTAAATTGTTCTTTTTCAACCTCACTTTAATCGGTCGTGGTTTTTGTGTAGAATGAAGGCATCGATATTTTATGAACGTGCATTTCTAGGCTCGTTTTGGGATTAAGAACTATACAGCGCGCCCTAAATCGCCGTCCATTTTTCGTCGATAAGGGTTAGCTTATATCCACGTTGTTAACCCTAAATCACCGCGCGGCAAATGATAGGTTTAACCGTTTACCAACCTCAAACATTGCGCCTAAATGATTTTCATATAAAATAAACTTTTACAATATTTTTGAAATTAATTCGGGTCAAGGGAATTGATTACTTGGCGTATAGCTTTGAATTATCTATTACATTTATAGAGTAATCGACAGTTCAATTATTATTGTGACGTTACGAATATAGAGGTTTTAGTTTTCAGGTTAATCGGAGCTTAAAGTTCTGGATTATGTTTCAAAATTTCGCTAGAAAAAATTGCTTATTGGCCTAAATTTTAAGGGACGTTTATTTGAAATTATATAATTTTGGGTTTAGTTGCCAAGAAAAAATACCATTTTGTTTAAAGGCATGTATTACACTATTTACAAACACATCTGGATAAAATCTGAAGAGGGAATCTTCATAAACATTGCGTAAAAATGTCTGAAACGAAATTTTAACAAAAAATTCGTTTTATCAAATGTGAATTTGATATTAACATTTTATTTCACTTAATTTTAATTTATGCAGTGTTAACCGTAAAAACTATTACATAAAAGTAATTTATTACGCTTAATTAATGACAAAATTCCCTTACAAGAATAATTTTTACCTCATTTGTAAAATGGAAAAAAATAATTTTGCATCAGTTTCGCCATCTAGTAGTAAATTTTCAAACTACAATTTTTTTTTATTATTAATTAACTTGTAGTTTAAACGATGAGTTTATAGTTTATTATAAATTATTGAAATCTTTTAATTAATTTTGGTTTATCCTTACCAAAAATTAAATTCGATACAATTATCCATATCAGTTTTAATCGTCGGTAATCGAGTTAGGATTAATTTCCTCTTCCCTAACAGTTCATCTAAATGAACTATATAATTATAGTAATTATTTCCAACATTTGAACAAATATAGTTTAGATATCAATATTTGGTTAAATATGTCTGTTATTGTGCTGTTAAAATTCCCAATATCTGGTCATATACCAGTACTTTGTTAATCTAGTTAATTTCAGTAGCTTAGGCAACTCTTTATCATCGAAATTATTTCGTTTTTCTCCCTATATCCACCCCAAAAATGAAATGATCTTCGGAAATGGGGGCTTTTATTCCATTTTGGCCAAGCGTTCTCTTCTCTCCCCGTCCGCCTTTTTCTAGCCTCAATCCTTATTATCTCTCTCTCGGAGAGTTTGTTCCTATAGTTCAGTAATTCCGAACCTTGGAAATACACCACCTGGAAAATTGAAAAAAAGTTTTTTTTTCATACCTATGCTCTCTCTCTCTCTCTCTCTCTAGCTCTTCATACTAGTTCGTAGTATTGTCGAATTTTCGGAATTAGCTGCTCGGCGTTTTGCGAAGCGCCTAATAAATACGGCGATTGTTCGTTCGTGTGTAGAATTTAGGATGGAGAGAGAAAACTGAGGAAGAGGAGAGTAGGAAGAGGAAAAAGTAAAAAAAAAGGGCCTGGCAATTCGGTTGATAAGCCGTTTTTATTAAAACAAACAACCAAGAAAAAAAAACCTTTGCCCGAAGGCACCACCCTCACCCAAGTAACCTTTTTTTATTTTTTTCAATTTGTTTTTAACACGCCAAACGGTAATGTAGTTCCTACTATCGTTTCTTCATCTTATTTTATTCGTTTTCTTGGCGAGCGGTATATGTTTGTAGGTTAGTTTCTTCTGTAGGTATTTTTCTATTATAGTTAACCTCACGCTCCAAGCTCATTTTCGATTATCATTGTGAAGCGAGAGAGAGAGAGAGAGAGGAAAAGAAACTCTTTCGTTTTCTATTTTTCACTTTAGTTCTTGTAAATGTTTTGCGCGCGTCTTTAAAAGCGTCATAAGATGTTGCCAGAGAAGAAAAGTGTTTGAAAAGAGAAGATTTCTAGGGTATGAGAATGAGGGGGGGTATAAACCTGTTAAATTGTACATTTCGTGTAAAATATGGATATAGGAATAAGGTAGATTTTATATACCCTAGTTGCACGCTCTTCGGTTTTTAATTTAACTAGATCTTTTCGATGGCGTTTTTAAGTTTCTAAAATATAATCTAAAAGATGAACTATTATGATGAGAAACGTTTGTAGAAGTAGGCCTAGTATATTCTCTTTTTTAGATAGAAATCGCATTTAATTTCTGTATTTGAACAAAACTACGACAAGGGATGTTAATTAGGACTTGTTTATGCCAACTCTTCTCGAACAGACGTATACGGTATATACCCTACGTGTAATTTCACTCCAAATAGGCAAAATTATTGAACTGATCTACTTAACTCAATTAAACCTGCCATTAACTTAATGAAATAGCTCTATATATCAACTTAGAAGTAGCTAATCATGTCACACAATATTAAGTCGCTTCTATTAAAGCAAGAATCCATTTAGGTTCCATAAGAATATGGGAGGGCCGCGATTCAATAACCATCCTCCCAAACTTTGTAGCAAACGTTCGTCTGCTTCGAATCGATTTTTCAAGTAAATCGCTCCTGACATTATATTATTAACCCGCAAAACTAACGACCTTGACATAATATTTTGGGTAATAAAAATGGAGCCGACCGAAAAAAGATCTAAGCGTACAAATGTTGCGAAAATTTCAGACGAACTTTTGTTACAAAGTTTGGGAGGATAGTACCAGAGGCTAAAGCTATGCTCCCATATTCTTATGGAACCTAAATGGATTCTTGATTGAAGTTCTTGACCATATATCGTTCAAATGTTTAACGAATTCAACAAAGTATTAAATATCGTGAAACCAATTGATGCATAAATACGTTATTGGAGAAATAATAGGATCTCGTCTATATCTTATGGCGTTTTATGGGTTACTCTGTCCGCGCACGGAGCACTCCAAAATCAATGGCGTTTTCTATAGTTCATAATAACCAAACATTTCAATTCTTCTGTATTACGTGATGACCCTCTGCATGACCATTCTTATTTCAGCACCCTACATTTTTTGCAGCTATTGTAGCTTTATGGAAGA
The DNA here is from genome assembly GCA_963920705.1 of Odiellus spinosus. Taxonomy (NCBI): domain Eukaryota; kingdom Metazoa; phylum Arthropoda; class Arachnida; order Opiliones; family Phalangiidae; genus Odiellus; species Odiellus spinosus. The sequence goes on along the minus strand of OY987228.1, from coordinate 17,395,682 downwards.
TAAAATAAATGTATTTTATCTATTAAGCGAGCGATTGAGGGATTCGGACTGAACGTCTTTTTTACCCCCATATCTCCTCCTGTTTTTTCCCCATACATTCAGTACTCTATATAGAGTAGAGGGAAGATGAAGAAGCAATGATAGAAACCGAAAGAGAGTGAGAGAGAGAGAGTGAGAGAAAATAAAAAAAAAATGCCTTTTCGTTAATGTTTAGAGTCTTCCGAAAATGGGCTTCCATCCGCCAAGCGCCCATAATCTTTGGCCTAACCTTCCCTCTCTCCCCTTCCATCTTTTCCCTTATTTCATCCTCACATACGCGCGTACACACACTCTATATTGCTCTAACGCGCATCGCGATGGGCCAATATAAATGTACCGTTATATATCGCGCTATGCGGTCTTTACTATTGCCGAGCTCTTCTCTGCCGAAGCTTTAGCTATAGCAGAAAGAAATGAAGAATGTCTCGGGTTTTATTTGACAGCTGCGGGTCTACCATCGGAACCCCCGTTATATTTGCCCCCATCGCTTGATTCCAACTTCGAAGCTCTTCCCCCTCCCTCTCCTCTCATCCTTCGACTCACCTCCCCTTAATCCATATAGCTTTGGGTATACCATTTTTGTCTAACAGAGGGAGGAGGGGGTAAACGTGGGGTCGAATGATTCCTTCCGTAGCTCATTCCCTTTGGTATAAAAGCTAGCCATAGCGAGGGCGAGAAACAACGGCGTGTGATGCCAGATAGAAATGTGCCGAATTCGTCGAAGGGGGCACCCACGCATGGAGGAAGCCTTCTTATGTAACCTCCACATACACACTCTCTCTTGGGAAGTAAATGACGAGATTTTTTATGCCATCTCCTCAAATTTCCCCCCATCACGGTACATATACTGATCTTCTTGAGAGTCGCATTGACGCTTGTCGCGAATTGGAGCCTGATTCCTTCGTATTTTTGCCCCAAGGTTCGCGTCAAATTTTCGCACCTTTTCTAATTTCTTTACATCCTGGGGGAAAAATGGCGCGAAATAAGATTTATATCTATATAGGATACATCTGGTATGCGCTGGTTTTCTTCCACTCTGATTGTAACGAATCTCTATGGGAAGTTATTTCTTCGTTTGACCCTGGTCCAAGGGTCTGAAATTAAGGCATATCTGGTAGTCTTTAAATATTTCAAATAATCTCAAATCTTGAGTGTTGAAATCATATAATCTTAAAGATTTCGAATCTTGTACGGAATTTTCCTTAGTGTCGGACCCCTCGTCCGGTCCTTTACATTCAGCCCGAGCTTCTTTTTCATACTCGAACAGACCCATGCAAGGATGGAAACAGTCATAACTCCTTTTTCGTGCCTCACACGCACGCGTGTTAGGGCCTCGCCCGAATGAGAGTGTGTGTGTAGGGGAGAGAGGGGGATATTTCTGTCCGTGATCAGGGGGTGATTGGTGATTTTTTTTCTCTTCTTTCCTTCATAACCGTTTCGGATGTTTCCTACATGTCTCACCCCTCCATCCCTTCTTCTATTCACTAGTAACATTTACTCATCCTCGTATATAGGCCTTGATGTGGCCTCCTTTCGTCTTACGCAATGTCTATCCACTTTGTCTTGCCAAAATATATACAACTAATAAATGAAATTTCCGTTGCTACTTCCAATAGGGTATAACTATATAGGAAAGGCCTAGGCCTATTTTTCAATGCGTTTTGTTTTTTTAAAACGGTTGCGCGTGCCAGCAAACCCGATTAACTCTGATGATTCTATTTCATCCTGAAAATGACGTATACTACTTTTCTCTGTGAATTTTAATATCGCGTATTACTACGCCATTTAAACTCCGGTAGATCATTTTCGTTACGAAACCGAGTTAACCCTTTTTCCTTTCTTCTAATCATACGTAGCCTCCCTTCTCCCGTCGAAACTTCTTTTTGTTTGCAAATGTCGTCGAAACCCACGCGGCCGTATTATTACCCCTTATTACGTCTCCTGTTATTGCGACTGCTCAGAATTCCTTTTTTTTTTCTTTCTCTATTTCTTTTTAATAGACGTTTGCCATGCGAACAAACCTCTCCGAGTCTTTGACGCGCTTTAATGAGCGCCACGGTTTCTCTCTATTATAGCTTCGAGTAATATTTATTATATACACGGGCTTATGTAATAAGGCTAGAGTGCTGTCATCTCGCGGCGTGTATTGTAAGATATCTAGTATTTTGCGACCTAACAGATACAATTATAATAATTAAGTTTAAAATTAGTTTTAATACCATTTCGGTTTAACATTGAGGGATTTATGAACAAAGTTCTTAGTTATTGTAATTTCTAATTAACGTAATTAATTTTGTAGGGGTTTCATTTAATTAAAGAATACCTAGAATAATTTTAATATTGACGTTTGTATCAGTCATATCGTGAAATTTAAAAATTTACCCTAGAATTTTTATTTTTAACTTTAGTATTTATTTTGGGGATTTATAGGGGGACGTTTGTGTTTCTCTGTAAGGCAACCGTGCCGAGCGGTTGGAACATTTCTACAGGCATTGGTCCAAATGAAAATATGCGATTTTTTTTTATATTTCAGTTAATTTTTATAGTAAATTAATAAATTATACTAATTACTTTTATTTAATTGAAGTTCCGGACGTTAATTAGTTTATTAAATTAAATATAACTAAATATCTTTCGGCTAAGAATACTTCTTTGCATTGAGTTTACCGCGTATGTTAGAATTTTGAAGTTAATAGTTAAATTCCTAGAATTTTAAAATATATGATAAATGGATTTATATCCGAACCGTCTTGACTTTTCTCTTTTTAAAACGGAAGAGAAGCGAAAGACAGAAGAAAACTAAAACGCGACGGTATCCTTTGGGTCGGCGAATTCGGATATCCAATTGCCTATAGATTTGGAAATGGTTGGAAAAGGCTAAGATGACAGAATGATACATAATTTTGCTTTTTTCTTTCACTCCCCCGCGTATATGGCGAGACTCTAGGAGCTGCAATTTCGGCCCATCGCGCCATCTATCTATAAATATATCGTCCTTTGACGCGTTTTCCACCAACATCCAAAGTACGGGCTCGGTTTTCTTAAAAAAAATCATTCTTTCACCCTCCTAGGTCGTTTTTATCTTTCGCCGCCCACCCCGCGCGCCCCGGCGTTCGCCCACCCTTTCCCCCATTCCTACGGCGCTAACCCTCGGCCGTCCGCCCCGGTGCCAAATGGCCATCCTTTACCTCCTTCTCCTCGCACCCTCCTAACTTTCCATGCCGAAGATTACGATCTTTTCAACCAATGAGTATGGCGGATTGATTTATTGTGTTTACTGTAGCTTAGAATTACGAGAGTTGGCCCGATCCTTCTCCATTTTTTTTTCTGCTATGGCTGTATTTTTTCTCTCTCTCTTCCCACCTCACCACACTCTCCTCTCTATATTTCTCTATCCCCGCGGTATCCCATCGGATCTTTCGGCTATCTATACTTGACCCCGCTCGCGATGAAGCTGCCATCACAAGTGTCAAACTTCAAAAAGTGTATCTTGTCAGTTAGTGCTTGTATAAAGAATACAAATACAAATTGAAGATTTTCTTTTAAAGGTTTTTCTTTTTCAAATGGTCGTATTCGATACTAAATGAGAAAACCTTTATTCATTTCCACTAGTCCTTAGAGATATTTTAATTTCTTAATTTGCAATTAATTTTGTTATGACTATAGCTATCAAATGATAGGTTTTAAATGGTTAGGGAGATGGATTTCAAAATCCCGTACATATCTTTGCATGTGTCCGACCCCTCGTATAACTACTGGCTTGTGTTATAGGTATGGCATCCTTAACCCAGATTACCTCTATCTTCCAAGTATACACCCAAACATTTGTATACCGTATAGCGCAATTTGATTTTGAACCACGACGATATCTAAGTATTATCGAATTTTAAGAACTCTCGATTCGTTTTCCGGTTTTCGGTCGTTTTGTTAAGGTACCTTTAAAAGTATACCGCCGGGCGATATTCGATGGGCTATACATATTGAGAGGAGGAGGGGGTGTTATTTTTTTGCTCCAGGGGTTGAGAAGATCGGCCCCCTCTTTAAGTGAGGGGTTCACTCTAGTCAGGATGGATCGCGACGCCCGATTCGCTTGATACGTTATATTCCTATATCCTTTTCATTCATCTTATTTCAGTCGGTACGCCCGAAACTATAGCGGGGGTGGATTTTTACTAAAAGCCTTTTACCAATATTTTCTCGTCTCCCCTAAGATTACTCTATTAACTATTAAGTTACGAACGGATTGTAGATATTTCCTCGAGGAGGTGATGGGAGCCAAAATAAGGAAATATATTATCACTACGTGTGAATGTATGGAAGACCAAATGGAACGCGAACTTAGGCCGTATAAGATATCGCCCGTTTCGCGAAAGAAACGCTCTTAACCTTTTTTTTCCCCTATAGCTCTTCTCTCTCTCTCTCTCTCTCTTTCTCGGCGTTTCTTCTTTTGATTTATAACTTTCTCGTCTGTCATAATGAGGTATATATATATTTTCTTTCGACCATAAAAATCAATAATCGGTAAATGGTTTCATTAATCGCTTCTCGGATCATCGCTTCCAACTCTCTCGCGTAATATGAGAAACTGAAAAACTTTCACCTCGAAGGTTTTCTCTGCCCTTTTTATAAAATACGGTTAAAACTGTTTTGTAGAAAATGATGCCCTATACTAAAGCACAGACAGACAGAGAGAAAAATGGCACCCTCGTTCACCATGAACCGTCTCGAAAATCCATTTGATTTCTTTCTTTAAAAGTGGGAAGCATTTTTTATAGATATATTTATTTATTCGCTTTGTTGAAGTTTTCCAAAAAAATATATATTTTCTTTATTTCTATATATCTTCCCAATTTCGATATATCATCGATAAACTAAAAAGTATTCGATAAAGTGGCCTCTTTGATTAAGAGAAAATTAATGATTAATTATCATTTTTTACCCTAAAACATTGAAATCGTTCCGTCGAAGGGAGAAATAAATACAAACATTAACTCCTGAGTTAGGCTTAGCTAGCTTAGTTTAAAATGATAAACTCCGCTCTAATTGCACCAATTATAAATTTTGAAAGTGGTGATATTGTACGCCATAGGGATATTTCTCAAACTTTATTTCGGGTCTCGAACAGTCCAAACCCTATTGATAAAGATACAAGACATTAACTTCTGAGCTAGTCCTCGAGTTAGGCTTAGCTATCTGACTTAAAAATGATAAAACCTCGCTCTAATTGCTCCAAGATTCTTAATTATATTTTTTGAAAGTGGGGATATTGTACACCGTAGGAAAATTTCTCGAGTTTTATGTCGGATCTCAAACAGTCAATCCTTTTGGTAATTGTATAAGTTCAAGCCGTTTGAAACCCCACGTTATTGCTTAGATCGAAAAAACCTTTTTGGAAAGATGATACCTTGAGACAGAAGAGAGAAAAATGGGACCCGGTAAAAAAAACCATTTGATTTCTTTCCTTAAAAGTGGAGGGATTTTTTTTATATATCTATATATATTATTATAGATATATATATTTATACGGTTTGTTGAAGCTTTAGAAGAGATATTTTCTTTCTTTTCCATTGAGCCTGGCCGAGCCCTCTCGATATATCGCCGATTATTGTAACGATATTTTTGAGGCGTCATTTTTAACGGTCTTTTCTTTCTTCTTGGGTCGAAGTTTCCTCTCTCTCTCTTTCTCTCTCTCTTCTTTTTCGTCGTCCTCCTCTTCGGGAATATTTCCTCGATTGACGTTGGCCTCCCTAGATGCGTCTTAGAGTTCGGTGGTGTCGAAATTCGAACCCATAGTCATTCGATTCGGCCGTTTTTTACGCAACCTTCCTATATATGTTAAAATATTTACCGCGTGATGGCATCTTTTTTAGTCTCACCCAAAATTATTTGGCGGGATGGCTATAAAAACTGACCTTAGCTATGGCTGTGACGATGATATCTGTTGGGCAGAATATGACAAGCCACAAACCTTTGTCAATTATTTACAGAATTCTTTTGATTTTAAATTTAACGTTTTGTCGAGGGGCAGAAATTTTCGAACTAGGGATCTACAGCTTTTTGTTATCAAAGCTGAATTCAATCTCAATGAGCTGTAAAAGCTGAACTTGGAGAACTTAGATATACAAGAATTACAAACGTATAGTTTTTGACAAATTAACGGCTGTTAAATGGCATAGATAATTAGAGTAATATATAACGGTGTAATTTAAATGAAGGAGCAACATTTGGTATGTTTGTAATGTTTTGTGCATTTGTCTTATGGATTTAACCATCTTGTTCTCATCTTCTCCGAAGTTGAGAAATTATCCGGCAATGTGGAGATCAGACCCCACCCCCTCGAGGAGAAAGAAAAAAAAAAAAAAGGTCGTTAGGACTTTTTTCCTCTAGTTTTCGTTAAAAATTGGGCGTCTAGATAAAAACAGTAAAGATTTAGATATACTTCTAAGATGTAAAAAAAAAAAAAAAAAAAAAAAAAAAAATCTAGAAACGACACATGTGTGAATTTCTCAAATTCTTGCGCCGTTATAACGACTGACTGCCTGTATTTTAACGATCCAGGTTTTCAATTACTCCGTACAAATATACGTACACTGTGTATACCCAACTGTTATTGATTTAAAAATGTCGTGGGAGAAAATTCGTTTAGATTAGTTCATTTTTTAGGGTAGACAAATTCCGTTTACATTCAGACACCCGGCCGAATCTTAAATTTCCAAAATATTTCGAGGTAATTTAAAGAAATCGTGGGAAAAAAACCTCTGATGCGATTTCGAAACGTAATAATCTTTAAAAAGCACAAGCAAAATTTTTAACGGTTGTATTACAATCGACGCCGGAAATATTAGCATTTCACCCTCGATAAACTTTTTTCAAATATCATATATATTTTATTTTTTCTCATATCTTTAAGTATAAGGGAAAGCTATCATTTATTTCTCTTTTTGAAAGGGAATTCGGGTAATTACACGCTAGACGTCACCCTTAATTTGACCTTTTATACTCGAACAGGGCGGCTCGATCGACCTTTCAACTTCCGGTCTTTATCCACGCCGCGTCCCTCCCTTAAACTTCACCTAAACCGATGGGTTTGACCGCGCCACCGTTTTAAATCGGAGCTCCGCGTAGAAAACCCCTCATCTTGAAACTATATTACCTTTACTACCGGTATAGAAAAACCTTTTTTATATAGATATATATATTCCCTCCAAGGGGAATTTAGGAAACCGCGGTCTTCATCCTTCCGACTCTAGTTTAAGTCTTATATAGAACTCCTTCTCTCCATTGACTTCTTTCTGTAGCGGCGCCCAATACCGCGTTGTATTTATAGTATTTTACAGTCAGGGGGTCTGCTTCTATCTAGTGTTTTAAGGGGCTATAGCGTCTTACGTGTATAAGTGCCCTTTGCCCTCTAGAGTTCTGGTAGATTCTATATAGAATCGTTTCCTATATGACCATGTTAAAGCCATTGGAGCCAGACCATATGTCTTTCCCGTCTTTAAAATTTCGGTATCGGTCGGTGCTGCTAGGGACTATTGCCCGCTATTGCTAGCTATTGCGGCATTTTCCTTTCTACCCCTCAAAAAAATCCTAAGTTTGTTTAACGTATTTGAACCAAACTACTGGAAGGTGTATTCGTTAAGCACCCACTTAACCCGTCTTTTCTCCTTCCCCAAACATAGCCGCGTTAACTCTGATAAACTCAACGACGCGTGGTCTGAACGTATTGGAAATTTCAACGTATAGTTTAAGTAAGGTTCACTGATATCTATGATTTAATTACTTGTAGAGATTGAGACGCGATTAACTTTCCGCGAGGTGCAAACTCCGTGTGGAAAATACTCTCGTTTCCCCACACCAACGACCCTCTGGTTTCTTACACTCAGTTAGGCTCGGCACCCCTTAAAACTCTCCTTATACCCCAGCAAAGACTCCCCCTCTATCGTTGCGCGGTATTACGTAAGAAGTAGTGTAAAAAAAAACGTTTCCCCTCCTAGTACTTTTTTTCTCCCGCTATTGCCGTTTTTGGCCCAATAAATCTGTCAGTGTTTTTGCAGCTGTTTAATTGGCAGGAAAGCGCACGATTGTTCGGAGGTTCGAGACGAAACTACTATATGCCTATACGGTTCAGCGGGCGCGATAGCCGTTTCCGCTCTTTTCCCGCGTGCGGCAGAGACGCTACACGCTTTCTCCTCTTCTGGACCATTCGCGATTTCTTCTCCCCTCACCCCTTACCCTATTCGCCCCACCACCCATTGGACAAATCTTATTCCCCAAGAGCTATAGAGGTTATGCCCCCCACCATCTTGTCTCCGCTTATTGTTCATTTCAGTCTAAATTTCAATTCATACGACCCTAAGCTTAGCGCCATCATTAAGAGAAAGTGCCAAACATTCCCACTGAAATCTACTTGAGATTCCATTTCATGAAACGAATACAACGCAACCAATCTAAACTAAGTATTGTATCCACCGTGTAATATCTTAAATATCAACGCAATCTCAGCTTAAGACGTATTACCAATACCGGTTGGTCATGAATTCGGTAGTACAAATTTCAAATATATATTTTTTGCAATGCCAAAAAAAAAAATCTCACCCACTTAAGTTTGATGCGGGCTCATCCACCCTACACTCCGACCCCTGTACAGATGCGACGATATATTTTATACGTATCATTATAGTAGGTTAAGAATCGACCATAGTCGTAGGCTGGAAATGTGGCTTTTCACATACACGGTCATTAACTTCCACCATAGTCGACATTGATCTGAAAAAATAAGTTAGGCCCAGTACGCTACGCTAAATCGAACACACCCAATCCTCGATGTTGGGCGAAGCTTTAATATCTCCTCATATTCCTAAGCATTTTTTGAACAGTCGGAAAATGAAAAAAATAAACCCTAATTCGCACCATTTAATTCCTATGGTGATTTTTTTTCACTTCAAGCATAGACAAATAAGAGAATGCAGTGTGTATTTAGAATCTGAAGTCTTTATGGCTCTGTTTTCCCCTGGAAGTAATCTTCCTATAGATGATACAAAAAGGTTAAAATGTATGTCTCACTGTTTCCACTGGCTACTTCGAGCTTCATACATTCAAAACAATTCTCGACAATTGGGATAATATTCAGCGGATCAAAATAGATATGTTCCGTTTCCGGTGCACATTGAATGACTGGATAGTTTACATGTGACGTTTGAAATTACTGTATTGCCGTTTGAACCAATCATTGTCACTGGATCCCTATAGTTTCAGCAGCGGGGTAGATCGAGTTATGCCTTGCACATTAATTAAGGACATAATGATATGCTGACCATTTGTAATTTTTTAACATAAATTATCAATTTTGGTAATTTTACTAGAGCAAACCGTAAATTACCTTGATAATTATCGCCGTAAATTACCGATTTACAACTCTTGTCCTATGAAATTTTAGACATACGAATTCTTCTGGGGGATAATTTGTCTAAGAGTACCTGGAGTATCGGATCGTTAATTCCTATTGATAAAGGGGGGGGGGCAGCTGGGGGTACCTTATTACGTATAGTGTGATGGTATTTAAGCTTTGTGTTAAGAATTACGCACCCATACCAAAGGAATATCGTGAGATACCTATGAAAAGGACTTATGAAAAGAAAATGTAAAATTATTTTGCCTGATCGGTCTTGCGGAACTTATTCCAATGGTTCAATAAATTGTTTTTCTTCTTTTTCTTTCTTACTATTAAGAGTTATTATTCTACGAATTAATGGTAATTATTTTAGATTATTTCTTATAGGAAAGAAATTACGAGGTCTTTCATTTTATATTGTGTTTTGAATTTATAGACAAAACGACGGTTTTATGTTCATCGATTTTCATCACGTACAGAATCTCGTGTGTCGTAATTGAATCATGTACAAGTTGAGGATTACGATCTAGTAACTGAATCGCGTCCCATTGTGAGGTTTCTATCCGGGTTTAAGCTAGACGGCACATGTTTTCATTTTTTTAAGCTTTAACAATCACGCACGCGATATTATGAAAATTTCCATTCTTTTTTTTTTTTTTTTTTGTTATCAAGGAAGTATGGAATACCCCGTAGAATACTGAATACCGAACGTATGTTAAACTTTAAAAAACAATTAATCTTGCTGACAGGGTTAGCTTTTGTGGTTACGTATAGGTGCTTGCTTGATAATGCGTACAATGCTTTTGAAATTCTTGGACCAATGTGAAGAGTCGTCATACTTTTAGATGAGCTTTTATTCAAATGCTTTTACGGTTTGATAATCTAATCTATAAAAGCAATGAAATTTGTTCTTATTATTTATAATTCGACCCGTAGACAGCGTTGTAATGATATTGTTGTCCTTGTATTCTCGGAGTGGACACTTTAATGTTTTCTTGGATAGCTAGTGACAGGTAGACTTGTAGACCACCTTGTTGTCTTGCCTAAAGTGAGGCTGTCACAGTATTTTTTAATGCCTTTTCAGTTTTATTATCTTTTTAAAACGCCATAATCCATATTTCATATCTCTGGGTTGACGCAAAAAATATATAGGTAATTTTTTTCCGATATATGACAGTTTCTGGAACGTAATTAACGATAAATTTAATACGAAAGGTAGATCTTTCTGGATTAAGTACTTATACGAAAAAGACCGCGCGAAAGCCACCTTATCACGTGACAGAACGCGCGAGTCTCTAAAATAGCCACGCGATCATAGTGAAGACGTGGTATTGCTGGAAATTTTTTTAAATTCTTTTCGAAAATGGCGATTATAAAATATATATTTTTACTGTCGCTGTAATTCTTTCTATGACATGTCTCTATCGTTTTTTAACGATCTTTGCAAAAATGCTGCTCAATTTTCATTTGGAGTTCATGAAAAGGGGTAATTAAGAACCCATCCATGTTCTGGTAAATGAGCAGTTTAATCATATTGACTGAGTTGCTAATTACACGCAAACTGAATTCTATATGTGGTTCTTTTGTGAACTCCAAAATCGGGTCCATCCGGCTGAAAAACGTTTTATTGTCGTTACGTGATCGCCAGGCACCCTTCTCTTAGGATATTACGTGTCATTAGTTTCCTTTCGCGGTATATTTTATTTCATTCATGGATACTGAAATCATCCTTCGTAAAAAAAAAGAAGTGATATACCTATTTAAAACGTCGAATTTATAATAAAGAAGGGCATCTTATAATCCATACTTTTCCTCATTACTTCTCCCACGGGCGTTCGATATTTTATAATCTCCCCACGTAATTTAATAAATATTCGTAGTAATTTTATCCGTAAAAATAACAAAAAAAGTGGTAAAATGGAAAGGGATTATGAACTTCTAGCTTAACCGCCTTCTATAGCTTTTTCTTATTGTTTGTTTCCTCGCGAATGATAGTTAAGTATATAAAGACAACTCATGAATATACGCCGCCCGCCTTAGAGGTAATTCATCCCGTGACGTTAAAAAAGAGTAAGCGTAAAAGCCGTAAAGAAATAAAATGCTTCAGCGATTTTTAGACCCCTTTTATGAATTGATTTTTATCATATAAACTTAATTTTCATAAAAACCCATGTCGCGGTTTTTATTCCGACGGATAAACTAAAAATCCAATTATATTGCCCTTACTTTTCCTCAATGTTATCTACCATGATGGATAATTTCAACCGTCTATTTTCGGAGAAAGGTGTAAGAGGAAGGGTTTAGATGTCTTTGTCCTTGAGTTGTAACCAATGAATTGAAAAGGCAGTGATTTGGTGAATAGGCCTAAATCTTAAAGGGATAAGCACACGCAATAATATAGGTAAACAGCGCCACCAATGCTTCATGTTGAACACTAAACCATCTAAACAATTCGTATACACTATATTCTCCCACGTTGCGTAACCTTTTTATCAAGATGCATTTCATCTTTTGGCTTTTCTAGCTGGTGTAAGAATCGATAAAGACAGAACGGGGGAAAGAACAACGTGATATGGTCATGTGATCATTTCCGGTCGTTTAACCTCTTCTGTCGATGATTACAAGAAACTTCTATGATGTCACGTCACGTGTTCTTTCCCACGCGACCCATACCTTCTGTCTGGTGTTTCAACTCTATGCAACTAGGGCTTGAGTTTCGGACAATGAAAGCGTGATGAGAACTGATTAGAAGGGTGGGGAAATCTTGGCCACGGATATGTTCAGTTTTCGGTGCTCGCTGATTAGCTGTAAACCTCTGACGTCACTTTGGAGCCAATCATCGTCATCGGATCCTGAACATATCCAGTTTTAGCCGCGATATAGATCATAGCATTTCAAAGGAAACACCTTTAAAAACCGTGACAAATACTTAAGGAAAATGGTTTAGATAGTCCTGATCAGTTCATGGTTTTTGTTAATCGATCTTATACGTAGTCTAATATAGATAAGTTGAATTAGTTGATCTATTCCTACTTAACCATTATATTTTTGCAATTCATTACCGAAACCATTAATGTCAAGGAACAATCGACATCAAAAACCAAGTTATTGTTGAATGAACACTTTTATTTAATTTTACAATGCCAATTACTTCTCGGTTACGTCATTACTCTTCCGTCGTGTTACTGTTTGAAGTTTTGGATGGAAAATATGATTGGCAATGTCAGGGTTTTTTACCATCTCTATTATTATTATTATTATTGTTATTATTTTTATGATTGTTATTATTATTTGAGACTTCAAAGAAATAAAGGGGTTCCCAATTCATTGACGACGTGATATGGCCGAGCGATTTCTCTATAAGACTACACGCTGCATGGGAGATTTATCAAACCAAGCGCGGTGAGAAAAATAATGTAAGCGTGAAAAGTGCACCTCGATTATAATTTAAAGGTCCTTTTTTTATATTTTATATATTCTTATAGAAAGTTTTCTTTCCACCCCCATTTCATTTCGCCCAGTCATTGTGAATAATTAAATGTTTTTAGTCTGAGATTGGTGAGCTTATTAGTATAAGGGTCAGAGATGTGTAACGATACTGGTATTGTTTTGAAACAAAATTCAAGGTTAATTGACTTAATTACGTATTGGTTAAACACGTTTTTATCTTTATTTCTTAATAGCTTAGTATATACCTGGAATATTAATAAGATTATTAGTTTAAGCGAAAATAGGGTTTAAAATCTGACCTTTAATGATCCAAAATTAAGCGTATACCAAGATGTGACAATGTAGACCTTGAGTTTATTCGAGCCAGACTCACATACGAGCTTTTTATGAAATTGCCATTATCGGCATGAAAACGTAAGTTATGACTTGAACAAAAATTGAACTAGAAATAAATGTAAAACTTTCCCGTAAAATAGGCTTAGCTGAATTTCTTCGCATTGATGGGTCAGCTACCAATGAGTAAAGACTCGTCGTTAATCTATTTTTTAACGATCTTTTCGAGAATGTTCTCAAATTACATTTGCGTCTACGCCTTTTATAAAATAAAGAAATTGCCACGTAAGCAATCTTTAACGAAATATAATATTATTGAGGGTTGAATCGTCTCTTTCAAGCCAGTGTTTTGGGTATACCAAGCATCAAGTGTTATAAATTCCAGAGATGTACCTAAATATCTTCGTTCAACGTTTTTGGCATGCAGTATAGGGTTATAGAAACCTTTTCGAAGTACAACCCTATATTTTATTTATGTTGAAAGTTAAAGGAGTGTACCTTAAAAATAACTCATCGAGATTATTTTCCAAACGCTAGAAAAATAAAACTTTCCTAAGCTCAGTCATAAATTTGTGGTTATTTGAAGCTCGGTTTAAATAACCTTTATAGATAAAAAACCAGGGAGTACCACGTAGGGTCTGCAATGATATAACATCGTTTTTATATTGGATAAAAAATGAATATCCGAAACGATTCGTGGCGGTGTTTTTACGAACGTACAAAAACTATATAAGTTTTTATTATTTCCTTTCCCCTTCTAAAACACGTTTCAAACGTAATTTTCACTATACCAAAGATATTTTTCGTAGAATATTAGAATTACCTGATATTTAGCTTTCCTCGTACTGAAGCCTTAGATTGTATTAAACCTTAATAAAAATCTATCGGAGATTGCGACAATAAAAAAGCTATCCAACATATATCTTTATGATTTTGATATTTAGAGATACAAGGGGGTCAAGTTTCGCGCCTACTGAAGACTTACATTGTTAGATATTTCAGTAAATGCAATCGGAAATTTCAACACCAATATTCCTTCTCTATAGTTCCTATCTTTAGAGATACTTCAGAGTTTCGTTGTATACACGTGATGAAATATATATTCGGATTTCAATCGTATATAGGGGCTCTCTTTCACCGTCGAGGTTCGGAAGACATTTTAGCGCAATTGCCTTTTATTTATCGCGGGGATTACGAAACAACGCGGCGGTTCTTTTCAAAAAGGGTCAGAAATAAAAAATATCTCTTCTCTCTCTCTCTTTTCCCCTGCTATCTTTTTATATAAAGTATCGTATCGAGATGATAGAAATCGAAGAGCCCCCGGGCTTCAGGCGTGAGCTGGGTTTTTAAAATATAATAAAACAAAAATAAAAAAAAAGAAATACATTCCTGGCTTTTCAATAGATTTTTCTCTTTCTTCCTAATAGTACAACGGTTACAATCTCCGCCTTTTTTTTCTCCTCGACGTTTTGGGATGAAATATATCGCTTTTAAGTTAACCTTTTCTCTCTCTCTAACTCCCCATTTTTATCCGCTTTTACGATATAGTCCCATTGGTGTTTGTTTGATAGTTGTTTTCGATTCTTTTGCGGAACATTGTTTAGTTTAGTGGTTTTATATCAGTTTTGCTCTCCACTTTTTCGTGGTAATACATCGATTGTAATACATACTCGATGTTCTGGGCGTATATCCTCCGGAGAAATCGAAATTATGTGAATCGTGTGTAAGTTTATAGGCCAATGTTGTTACAACTTCGCAACAGGGGTATATAGGAAATTTTGACACCGGTCCCTGTGCCTTTCATGTAATTCCCCACGAACTATTTTTATATTTATGTATGAGAAAATCTGGCTAATAATGTCGATAAACAAATTTATGCAAACCGTCTGCTTAATCCAAGAAACAATAGTACCCTTTTACTAATTTTTGGTAAATTTGAAACCGAATATGATCGTTAAATTCTGCCAAACAATGCAACGTAGAAAAACTAAATTGCATTCCTTACGTGTTATAAGCTCTAATATCTTACATTTAAAGTATCATTAAAACTATGAAATCTTTTCTGATGACGCGCCAAATCCGGCATACATAATTCTCCAACCCTTTTTTCTTTTCAAAACTATATAACCATTAGACGTTAGATTTATTTATTGGTTAAACAGGCGAAATTCCCACGCATGCAGCGTCTAAAAGCCCAGAAACAGGAACCAATCAGGAACTTCAATTCCGAATTAAATACAAAGAAAAAGATATACGGTTTTAATATCAATCTTCGACCCCGATTCGGAGTTTCTACCCACGCTGGGGTTAACTAACAACGAATAACCAATCAAACTTTATACTCTTCTATAGCCCTCTTCCTTTCTTTCTCTTAGAACTTCTTATATACAATTCGTGATGTTTTTTTGAAAAAAATCAAAACCGAATTAAATCAAATTTATCTTGTTTTTTTTTTCTTTTATTTTCCAGACGTGACAATCAAGCAGCTCCGAGACAAGTTAAGAGAATACGGAGATAAAATAGACAACACCGCAAAGGTAAAGAAAGCTATTTATAATTATATACACTTTCTTTTATGGGCTTGTATCCGATTGTGATGGGTTTTCATTCGTTTAAGTTCGGTGCGTGTGGGGCCTCCGCCTTTTTCTACAGTTTATTGTTGAGTTTTAAATAAAACCGAAGGTTTATATTAGGGCGAAAGGATAGGTTATGTAAAATCCCATTAGGGAAAAAGTAGCCCGTCGGAAACTTTGAGACTGAAATAAATTGTCCCTAAGCCTCGTTTGCCCCTTTTTTCAATCCCAAGTCGGTTAACATAAAGCCAAGTTAACTGGAAACGAGTCATTTTTATCGAATCTTTTCAATTCTTTATATACTTGTCGGATAAAAGTTAATTTAAATTTCAGACAGCGTAATTGACTCGTAAAAAAATTTATCTTTAATATTTTATTTTGGCATAAACTAGTTATTTATTGAGAAAAAACCGTTTCTCGTTTTAAAATTTAAACAACATCGAAATGGGTAATAATTTACACCATATAAGCTTTTGAAAGAACGAAACAGAATCAAATTTATGCGATATTATATTCAATTTCAATCAAAATAATATTTCTTTTGACTCTAAATATATGTAGAAGATTTTAATATATTAATTTAGCAAAAGATTTGCTTGACAATAAAATCTTTTCAAGATTTATTCAATCTCGTAATGAAATCAGTTGTAAGAATTCAGTACTTGGCAGTGCCTTTGAGATCCCAAATCATACAGATAAAAGGCGGTCTATATCTTTAAACGTGCTGTAATCTCGGCGTAATTCAAACTGCATGATAAGAAAACAAAAATAATTTTCTATACAATATAATTTATATAATTTATAATAAGTTAGGATTATTTTATATTAAGTCCTGTAAACTCTTTGTAAGTCTAGTTAGAAAAAAAAGTATAGTTTCAAAACTTCAAATAACGACTTATAAATCACGGTTCAATTAAAATCCTGTCTAAGCTGGTTTTTGTCCTAATTTGAGTTATCGAATAACTCTGGTCCTTTGTTAATAATAATATAAATATATTGTCCCCGAAAAAAGGCTAATACCGGTCTATACACGAAAAAAGAAAAGGTAAAAAAAAAAAGAGTGGAAGAAATCAAAAAATTCAAAGTTAAATTTCACAATTTCAGAATTTTAAATTTGCCCATTAATATTAATAGGTTTATTTAGTGTCTTTAACAAGGTGTTTTCGATGGGTCAGTTCCTATGCTTTTAGTTATTTAATTTTTGATTTAAATTTAATTTAGATTTTCCAAAAATTCTAATTTTAAATATTTATTCGATTAAAATTATCAGGTCTCGAATTTTATATGCTTATAAACCAAGTTAACTGTAGTGGGCCTAAATGTGCGGCCCATAGATTGGCGGATCCAATATAAGATCGCGTAGTCTAACTCTATTCATTCTAAAATTGAAACCAAGAACGACCTAATTGGGCAAGAGTATCTGTTGAGATATGGATAATAATTAAACCCAAATTAAATGGAATCTGAACTTAGGACATTTTGCTGAATTAGGGGGAACATTTTTCTACGAAGTAAAATATATATAAAATAAATATAGAACCAATTGGTTTTTATGATTTCTTCCACGCTGTACAAATGTACAATAAAAATGACGTTATTTCGACATCTATTATTACAGTAGGAACCATTGTCTCCCCCTTTCTCATTTTCCCCCGTGACATTTTTATAATATCGTTTCGAAATCGGATAATAATTCCAATTCGATTACTAAGGGCGACTAAAGGCGAATCCGGTTTTGAGCAATCATCGAATTTTTTTATTACTTTTATTTTTTATATATATATATTTATTCCTTTGTCCCGTAGAGACGAGAGTGATAGAGATAGGGAAAGCCAAGGTTTTTTTTACAAAGGACGAATTATCCCCAATAGATAGAAATCGACAATTTGATATACCTAGAATCGAAAAAAAGAATGTAGAGAAAAAAGACCCTGTTGTATTCCTTAATGTGCAAATCCGGTTCTAGCGGTATTCGTAATTGATATAAGCGATTTCCAAGTATACCGTGAACATGTGTGGTATTTCGACGAGTAAAGTGATGGGGAAAGAAAGCTTCTCGCGTAATGATCGTGCGTGTCTCACGAGGAGGGTGCAGTAAATGTGTGTCAAAAAAATTCTTATCGCGACACCGATTTTTATTTGAATCTTATGGAATTTTGATAGCGTGTTAGGAGAACTTAATTACCAACGATATTTCTTAACTGATTTTATTATATTTACTTATTTTTTTTTAGTTAAGTTAATGACATTGTGTTAAGTGATTTCCGTGACTATTATAATTAAATTGGTAATTTTATTTCGAATGTGGTGACAACTATTGAAGGTTTAGTAGTCATGTTTATGATTGATACGAATTTAATTATATTCTAAAGGAAGCGAGTCACGGTAGAAAGTAATCATATTAGGAAATGATTAATTTAATACTCGATGACGGATTAGTATTTGTCAGATGTATTGTTTTCACGTGACATTTCTTTTTAATATTAAATTCGATTTTATTAAATTAGTTGGGTGAAACCAGGAAAAGTTGGACCGTGCCCAAATGGTAGATTATCAAATTCAAAAGTTCTTTTAGGTCTTGATTTTGGTAAAATTGGTCTGTTTCAATTACAAGTAATGAATTCTTTTGCTTCTGCAGAAATTTGAGAATGAGATAAACTATGAAGTACATCCCAAGTACAATTTTCAATTATAGCGATACACGCATTTCACGTCATTACTAATATGTTTTGATACTTTCCCCGAAACGTTCTTTAAATTGCACGTTCACATTGATATATAATCGCGTATTACCGAGGATATTGGTGTATTTGGCCGCGATTGTCTTGTCGTGACCACAAATCGTTAAACATCGGGGCGATTCAGTCACGTGTCTGACGCGATATTTTCCTCTTTTCATTCTTTTCATATATTTTTTTTTTTTTTTTTTTTTGTGGGGGCAATCCTGGCCGGTCTACGTCATTAAGCTTTTCGATGCTGGGACGGCAAAAACCGTCAGAGAAATTGCTCTAATCGGAATCAGTTTAAGTTTTCAACAAAGTAAACCACTGATTCTTAGAGATACGATATAAGGGTATGGTTTCGTAATGTTGTAAACTTAAGTTGTTCGTAACTATTAGATCATTCGCGACTCAGATGGAATGAAGAGATGTTATAGAAGACTATAGGTTAGATACCAAACGAAACGGGACTCTTATACTAGCTTTATTTAGGGTTACTTCTCACTTGGTGAATGTACAGATTGTGTACTAGGGCGGGCGACGAAACGAGCGTTTGAACGTTAACGTTTTATTTCTTTGTGTGATGGCTGATGCGCTGTAGTGGCGAAGACATTGCGCGTTTCATCCCGCCCCCTCAAACCCGAAAACCACAGAAACATCAAAGGGTTATTAATGACGCCTTAGTCCTCCCTTTCCCCTTTCTATCTCTATTTTTCAACCCCCAACCAAGTACTTCTTTTTATTTTTCTAAGAAAAATACCTGGTATTAAGGGTTCTCAATCAATTCCTTCGTGGAAATATTTTCATTACTGTTCGGGTTCACTGCTAATGCGTCAATTTATTCTCTCGCGAATTGATTATATTAAATCCTAAATCTCGTATCTATGCAGGCTATAAGAATAGTATATTCTTTCAGACGTGTTTTATTTTCCCGCGTATATCCGACGTCTTTCATCATTAGGTTTAATCACCCGTGCTTATCACGCTCCTGTCAATTTGCCTAGAAAATCATGTTAAAATTTGAATATTTTCTACATTAGGATTTATTTTTGCACAATTTCTCGCGGCCCATGGTATATAGAGGTGTCCTTAGCCTCGATCGACGTCCGGAAGTAGAGAGGGTGACGGCGGGGGTGGAGAGACTATGAATTATGTAACTTGAAAAGTCTTAAATCACGTTACTCACGTAACTACAAATATATAAAGGCGAGCCTGTGGCAGAGTTAAGAATATAATGATGTGGTTTTTGTCTGCTTTTTGTATCGTGTTTAATCTAATTTCTAAAACTTTTCGTTTTCGATTTTTCCGCCCCAAAAACAGAACCCTTTAACTAAATGTCCCTTGACGTTTAAACCTGGTCAAGGGCTAAATATTTCAACAAATTTTAAATCTTCTTGGTAAATTAGAAGTTATTATATTTTTTAAATTTTAGTTTATCTACAACGATAATCTTATCTGATTAATCAGGTAAAAATACTCGTATATCGGAAGAGAACAGGTTAAACATTAAATATAGTCGTTGCTGAACAAACATTAAATTTAATTCGTAATTGAAGAAAAAAAATTAAATATCTCGGAACTCTATTATTTTACCATAATTTAGAATAACCTCTGGCTCGCCTTTTTTTTTTTTTTTTTTTTTTTTTTTTCTTAGACAAAAAACAAAGGATTTCCAAATCTTTCGAAAAAGTGTAATGAAAAACAGATTAAATCACATACCCCTTTGAATTTTAATATCGTTTGTTAGCTCGACTAATTATTTAAAACGTTAGTTATTGGTTCCACCTAAGTGAATATAGCGATAAGAAATAATAATGGCAGGTTTTTTTTACCACTATAATGGTCTTATGTAAAACTAATATGTCTGCCAATGGTATAGTGGGCACGTCGTCCGAATACACGTATGTGTTTATATATACATTGTTTCAAAGAGTATTTCTTAAATCAATGATTTCCTACGAACCGTTTTATTCGCTGCGACAGACCATCAGCCATTTCGATACTTTTAGAGAATATTCTTTCCCACCACTTTAGGGTTTGTCCCTTAAAGCCACTTTACGACGTTGCTAGCGCCGTTTCTGAGGAAACGCTACTTTAGGTAATTTCCCCGGCTCGCTTTTTGGTTGCGTCTGTTTCGATAAAAGCGATATCTCGCGCCAATTTCCAAATAAAAGCATGCGCGTGACCGATCGCCTTTTCGGGCTTTATTCTAATGGACGAGTCTCACAATGCTTCCCTAAAACTGGGCTATAAAACTAGCCGTATCGAGGAGATGAGAGAGCCATTTACGTATGATTTGCGCTTGACGGAAAAAAATACTTTTCCGCGCGGCAAATTACGCGGAAATTTTAAAGGCGCGGTGAAAGAAGTGTAACATTTTTAACTTAATCAATATCACACCAAAAATTCCAAAAATCTAACCAAAGTTAAAGATGCTGCCTAAAAATTGCTGAAAATATCGAAAATATTCGTAATTTTAGGTGCAGCTAGATTATGAAAATAAATTCCGAGCGGGCAAACTTTCTTAAATTAGCTGTACACAGCTTTGTGAGTACATTGAGTTCAAACTTTTAAAAACTCTAGTTCAGGTTCATCTTTTTTTTTTATTCGTTTTATTCTTTTTTCCGCCACGCGGTAAAATTCTTCCATTTTTTTTCCGTCAAGTGTAAACGAGGCTTAAAAGTATATATGAAAGAGGATGCTACGAATATGATAGTACTCTACCGAGGATTATATCGGTTCTATATTTACATCCCTCCCCTCGTCTAACCATAACCGAAAAGCGGTCTGTATTCTTCTCCCCGTCGAGTCTCTATTTCTATTCTGGCTATTCGTTTTCCAACCTTCATACCCTCCGACCATATAGCTAGTATACCCTTCTCCTATACCACTTTTACGTTTTTCGCCCATAGCTCATTAGCTATTCATGACCAGTTCGATTTCAGGAAGATTTCCCCGCGGACCACTATAGACGGAAATGGCAGAGTTCTTTTCCGAAAAGCGCTATTAACTCTATCGGCGTTACTGTACCCCCTAACCGACCCCTGCCTGTTTCCGACCTCTACATCCCACCCTCTTCCGTCTAACAGCCATTCCTCTCTCCCCCCTTGTATTTTAGCTTTCTAGCATAGCACCCAAAAATATACACTCAAATTCAACCTCAAAATGAACGTAAATCCCCTTAGAAAAACTAGGTTTTACAATTCAAATTTAGGCCCATTCGGAGGTGATTGGAATATAGTACACCTTTTAAGGGAACACGTCCCTATAGGAATGGTTTGGTTCAAAGCTACGCGTGGATACTATTACTGTTATACTAGTCGTATACCACTATACGTTAAGTTGTAAACTATAGAGAACTTAATAGGCGTATTAATACATAATGTTAAACCTCATATGACATAAAAGTAGTTACTAACATCTGCTTTTGAATACTATATCAACATCACTCTCTCTCTCCATTGAACCATTGTAGCGCAAAATAGTTAACCCTCTATCCCGATCCCAGAAAAAATATATATTATATAATACTTGAAATCCATCGGAGTTTGCGTTTTCGATTTAAAAGGGCGGATACAAATGGGGGTTAGGTTAGTATTTTTTTCCTGAAAATGTTTTTTTTTAGAAATAATATTCCAAATTTTCTTTTTTTTTTATTTCTTTCTGTGGTCAGTGTCTATCGAAGTTTTTAGCACGAAAAAGGCTAGAATTCTTTGTATATGCTAGATGAAGGAAAGGTACTAGCTTTGAAACGTGCCGAAAACTGTATTCGGCAAAAAGAGTCCGAAAGTATCTAAAAATTGATCGCAATTGCCTCCCCGTTTTCTTCTCATTTCTTTTCTTCCTATTCCAAATATTATATAGGGTCTAGGGGTAAGCGATCTTTTTTTATTAGGCTGTTTTTGGGGAATTGGGGAGTTATTTTTTCCCGCCGTTAAGTTTCGATTTACTGCCATTGTGTTGGGTTAGTTTTTTTTTTTGGTAGAACTTGGAAGTCCGTGGTATTTTGCCCGTAACATATTTTTACTTTATATATATATATATTTTTTTGGAATTGATATTTAATATCCATCCAGGGGATTATTTTTACGTTTCCATTACACTCGTTCGTATCTAACTCTAGGGGATCCAATATTTTTCTAAACCGCGAATGAAAAATGTATTATACACGGGTTTAACACGTAACTATAGACCGTCCTCTGAATTTGAATCAGTAGAGAGAATGGTAGTGAGTTAGTGGTAGGCGTAATAACTTCATTACACTCTTTTTAGTTTCTGTATGTCTTTATTTTTATTACTTTTTCGTGAACGTATGGAATATAGATTAAACAACCAATACATTTAAGTTTATTTAAACTCATTTTTTACCGAATTATAAATATATATATATATATAAATCAAAATCTCTAAGTAGACAAATTTGAATCAGGTCTGAACTAAACTCGACAATAAAACTTAAATTGTTCTCTGCCGTCTAGAATACCCTTCTCACAGTATACACTCCCTCTATACAAAACAGAAATCCTCTCTCCTCACGAGGTGTGGGGGTTTCCCTTAAATCTCTTGTACAAAAGCAAGCTTTCTGGTGTCCTCATACGACAGCGTTATAGTTTCACCTTTGACCACAAGAGACTAGATGCTACACTTCAGAAACCGCACCCCAAACCCAGAAACCTTCGCTCTAACTTGACCTCGGTCTTATCCCGACATTTACTGTAATGATATTTATTTTTAATAAGTACATGATTAATTTTGTTTTTGAACTATATGTTATTAACATAAAATGCGTTATGTCCACTGACTAAATAAGACCACTGTTTTCAAAACAAAAAACCCTATCGGATTTTTCACGGCCATCACGCTACTTAGACGGTTTCATATACTTTTGATACAACTTTGAACGTTTATACAAATTTCCCAAGAAATTATTAAATAACGATAAATTTTATTTTCTTAGAAAAGATTTCGATTAGTTGGTACTTCGTATTATGCTTGGGTAGGATTTATAGATTAATTCTATTCGTGCGTGGCTTGAGATCGTTATTTTCGATACATGTTGGTGATTCAACTTTATCTGAATAATCTGATTCATGGGAATTGTTTAATTTTCTTCCTTTTTTTTACGACATGCCTATAGTCTCGCGTGTTGGATGAATAGTTTTTCGCTGTCTGACTAACTAAATTGTATTTCTAGTAATCGAGTGAGTTTTTATTAGGATATTGACTTTAATTGATACGTTGAACTATAGTTACCTTAAAGTATACTTGGAAATACGGCCAATAAAGTTGGTTCGTTGGGTTTAAAAGTAATATTTTTTTTATATATTTTAAATCTGAAGACACGCGAATCTTTCGAGGAATTAAAGCGGTCAATATGTCTCGTTATTATCAGAGAGCGAAAAGCGAAGTACCACTCCGTTTGACGTCACCATCCTCTACTAGCGTTGCCTGGTGGCAAAAACTCACGAAAGTCCAAATTATTTCACTAGACAACCGCAAGAGGTTTACTATATTTCCGTTTCCGCGACAACAATAATTTTTATAACGAAAATTGAATATTCATTGTTCGATTGTTGTCTGAAGTGGACGCGGAAACTTAGCAAACTTCTAGCTGCTTTGTTGTAAAATAATTTGGTAATTCGCTACTATGGTTATGATTAAACTTAATTATGTCGTGGTTATACCAATCAGCTTAATTATTTCGATGAAATATAATTAAACACATTTTAAAACCAACTAATTTGCATAGTAATTGACATACAAACCTTTACCTCGCGCGTGTGACGTCTTCGAAGTTCAAATAATAAGTTAATGACTGTTAAATTATTTATGCTCGCACTTCGTTTTTTCATTGCTGTCTTTTTATGACAGATGCCTTTATCAGATCTAAGCTATAGTCGAGATTTTGACACACCTTTTTTTACTATAATAATTTCCATTTTGAGTTGGCAGCACGCGCAAAGCTAGCCCTTAAGCTTGTTAGTTTCCACTAGCGCTTAAAAACTTTGCATGTGTCAAAGTTGAGAGTTTTAGCCAATAGGAGCGCTAGTAGAAACCTCATATACATGAAATATGAACTTGATTGAACCACGCAATGCAAATAACACCTCCAGAATCAAATATACGAATATTAATTGCCAATACTAAATTAAACATGGTCTAACCAGTTAACCTGTAACCCAATCTTGATAATAATAATAAAACTCACGCGTAATAAAACATTTTAAATCAAATATTTCAACCCAAAGCAACCTCGGAGAATATTATATAATACACCATGCTATAATGAAGCCTTAGATAAAACTTAACCAATATAAGGTCATCGGATTAAATTCTAGATCTTGGTGGACATTGCTAAATTAGGGGTAACCGATTTTAACGCTATCTCGAACGTACAGAAAATTTCTTTCTATAGGAAAACGAAAAGGGAAATTGAACCCGAGTCAGTTCGGGATAGTATAGCTATACTTTATTACAAACTTTAAAGGAAAGATTTTAGCTCCCATTGAAATCAGTTTCCCATGATAATTAAGGTTCATCTGAAGCTTGTAACCAAACTGTAAGGGTACAGAGACTTCACTGTTAATAAAGATTTCTGGTCTCCGATATCGTTCGACTCCGATGATCATTAGTCGGGTCGGGAAGTTCCCTCCTTTTCCTTTCTCTCTCTCTCTCTCTTTCTCTCTGGCCTTGTAGCTTCTGGACCACGAACCGATATCAATCTGTTCCCCCTCTATATACGAACGTCGCGTCTCGAATTTTACCAAATTAATACCTAACGCGAATGAATTAATTTTCGAGGGAAAAATGAAGCCGACCGTCGACCGTCGTTCGAAAGGCGCTTCCAATTGTCTTAGACATTAATATCTCCCGATGCATTGGGGGGTTAAGGGTGCCAGAGGGTGTCCCTCGGCCCGGCTAATGGTCACTATCGCGAGACAAACTGGGGAGGGGGCTCCGTTAGTCGGGGTTAGGATTAGTTTCTGGACGAATGACTCCTAATATAAGCCAGTCTCGTTATTAATTGTTTCGAACGGGAAACGCTCGGGAAACGTATTCGCCTTCTCTCTATCGAGGCGTTCGTTATTTTTCCCAACCCTAACTTAAGTTCATTCCTTTCGATAATTAAAACGTACGTTTTAAGAAAAGTCATTTCGCGACAAAAGAAAACCGTCTCTTTTATTGAGAGTATAAAGCTTTATGGTATATAATATACGTTTAGTTTATACAGAGTATATATATCTCCGTAGAGAGGGAGAAAGCTATAGCGAAGAGATCCCTTTTTGCGTAATTAATGTTGTTAAACGACGTGATTTTACTTTTGGTGACCCCCCCCCCTGCCCCGTTTTCCAGCCCTGAACGATTAATGATTCCGAACAAGTCGATTTTCTCAAAACTCTAGTTCCTTATTCCCTAATTTCGTACAGAACATATTACTGCAACTTAGTAATTTGTAGAAATATCTTTTGAACTTTTTCTTCTTCTTCCACTTCGTGTTATTTTTAATTTCGCGTAAGGTTTGATTTCTCTTAATAGTCGGTTCATTTGTTATATCCGAAAAAGGGCGATTAGTTTATCCTTATAATAGTGTAATGGGTAGAGCGTAGGGGGGACGAACTTTGGAACTTGGAGGGGGTTTAATTAATTTTATGTCAAAGAATTTTCCCAAATTGGATATGTATGTATACCAGTCGAATCAATTTTAGTACGTAAAAGCAACATTTTCGCGAGACTAGAAACTCGTTTACATGGGAACTAATTACTTCGCCAAGAATTTAATTTTCCGAATGTACCCTATATATGTCTCGATTTTCCCTCTTGTATTTTTTAATTTCATTTAATTCTAAGTTTTAAGGATGAATATTAAAGAGATAATGAAACTTAAAAATTATATTAAATTTAAAATAAATAGCTCAAAATTAAATTTATGTGTTTAATATAATTCGCGCGGATTGGATAGGGTACTGAATAATATTGTTTGAAAAGTTCGCGATGTGAAATTTTAACTATAACCCAATTAAAGATATCGCGAAATCTTGTAAGCAAAAATATATTTTATATATATTTAATAATTATAAATGACGGGTGATTTTAAGTGTAAGTTTAATTAATTCAAAACTAAAGGTTCCCATCATGCCAGTGCTTTGTCAAAGGGCATATTTAGATAGGAACATAATTTCTCGGCTTTAAAGTGTTTGACACGTGGCTGAATACAAAATAACCGAGATTTCCAGAACCCTTATGTGAAGTGTCACAAAAATTTAGCCACTCCCTTTTTCTGAAAATTTAAATTTCTCTCTTGAAAAGAAAAAGGTTAAACGCGAATTTCAAATCTTTTTTGCGAAAAAACTGTAGAATACTTCGAGTGAATTTTTTCATTTAAGCTTTTTAGACCATACTACATCCATTTTATTATATTTGGACGAAATTTATTTGGTTACTTCTCGCAAAATTTAACAAAACATCATTACTACGCGATCATAAGATGTTGGATTAATTATGTTTTAATTTCGATTTCAATTTCTTTATCCCTTTAAATAGGAAGGTTGTTTATTACACGATATGTTATTATACGCTATATATTTTAATTGGGTATTTATATTTTATTATTTTAATTGATACCAATTTCTTTCTTTTTGCTTTTTCGTTTAACAGGCGAAAGCTCACGAAATAGAACGCGAGCTACAAAAGCAGTTTGACGAGAAGGAACGCCATCTAGAAGAAACTCAGGTCATCATCACTAAGAAATTCGAAGAAGCCGAGCGTAGAATTGGCGAGCTACAAAGTGGTAATTAAAATATCTTTTATATTTTATAAAACATATATATTATAAGTTATCGAAAGATAGAGAAAAAAAATGCGACCCTTTTTTCTCTATGTTCCGTGTAATTTTATATAAACTATACGTAAGTATAGGGTTTTATTTCTGTACCCAAAAACAGTCGATAAATTATAAATATAGACTTAAAAGGCGTGGATTAGAAACTTCATTCCGTCTGAAAATAAAAAAAAAGTAAAAGATATTAACCGAAATTAGCAATTATTAAATGGAAAAAAATATATAACCTCTTTGATGATGAGTACGTCGACCCTTACAGCGACGAGTTCGCTCTATTTTTGATAAATATAGACTATTATCGATAATTAAATATAACATGACACGCTCTTTAATTGCAACCTAAGATTCCGTTTAAATTATCAACACGAAGAAAGGTTTGTTCCTCGTTTTATTCGTATAAGATTGTTTATTTGAAATTAAGGGAAAACGTAGCTTATCCATCTACTGATAACTTTACACTGATATAGACAGCCACACCCGGTTTGATGGTTTAAGGTCATTTTCAACACTTTTACGTGTGTTTTATAACTTAAGAATAATTTTAATATTATTATTAATAGTAATAGCCCCCAAATATTATTTATATTTTGTAAAAAAATACAATTATTTGACTCGAATTTGTCGAAGCTTAGCGAATTTAAATTTTGCGCCATGCTATAGCGTTTTTAATTCAATTATCGAAATTAAATTTCATGGCCTTGCGATTTGGTTTTGGTGGAACCGTTAATTTTAATTGACATTGCCTTGGTTAGAAAAAAAAAAAATCTAATTGCAAAAGCTATAATTTATAGGTTAGGATTTCGTAAAATGGTGATTAGATATGACCAATTAAATCCATTAAAAATTATTAGATTTTTTTATTTTTTAAAACATTAAATTGAAACGTGGGCGATGAATCTATTTTTTAGCTTGAAATATATAGGATAATTATTCTAGTTAAGTAGTCGCATTGCTATCTGACCTCACAAATTCTGAAAGAAAACGCATAGCAACAACCAAAATTAGAATTCGACATATTTGGTCAGAGTGGGCTCCCCTAGCGTTTAACATCAATGGATTTTGGTCCAAGTGATTGACTTGCAAATCGGTCGTCGAAGTGTGTATTTGATCGACGTGCAATCGATCGACGAAGTGTGCATTTGATCGACGTCCAATCGATTTACAAACTGTGTATTTGATCGACAAGGTTGCATTTTATCGACGTGTATGTCGACAAATGATGAACCGATCAAATGCATTTCGATAAAAATGATCCCTTGTCGATCAAATGCACGTAGATTAAATAAACCCCTGGTCGATCATTTAAAAGTCGATTTATTGAACTAACACTCAAGTGATCAACTTGTGAAATAACTTCAGGTTCTCCAAATTATTTTACTTGTAAATCATATACGGTTATTATTTTCTAATTGCTACTAGATCTTATTTGTAAGGTATAAAACAATGGGATAATATTAGAAAACCAAGGGAGGAGTTTAAAAATGGAAAAACATAAAAAAAGGGAGAATTGGTCGTTAAAAAATTTAAGCCTCACACGTATTATCGTTATCCATACGTATACCATTGATGTTTTATTGTCCCTTCCGTTTTTATTTCCCTTCTATGGCACTCTGTAATTCTTATTTCTTTTAATTCCTTTATCCGGAGGATTACGAGCTCGCTTGGATAGGCCTTTCGTCGTACGAGCAATATCTTTCCCCTCAACTAAACGAATTTCCGTTTTTCTCTCCTTAACTTAACCAGAAAACTGGTAAAAATTATTGGATACCAAAAGAACACGGTGTTAAAAAAACTCACCCACTCACCCTTCTAGCAAAAAAATTAAATGTCGAAATTGCCCAAAGTCTTTGTCGGTTTTTATTTCTCCTCCTTCTATTACTTTTTTTTTTTTTTTTAATTTTCATTTGCACCATCCCCTCATTCGATAGAAGTTTTTCGAAGCGGCTCAAATGGTGCGCTTCTACGCTATAGTCAAATTAAAAATCTAAAAAAAAAAAAAGGAAAATAATAAAAATAGAAAGGAAATCTACCCTTTAGTTTCTTATCATTGGTCTTTTCGGCTCGGCAAGTCTTTTTCCATCCCCCCACCTTTCTTCGAATCCTTTTTTTATTGGAGTAAAAAGATCAGTTGCGGATCCCTTCTTTTTTCTCTACTACACGGTTGACTTGTTTTAATTGCCGCTATTGACTTTAGTGGCGTGGGCCTTTTTTTTTTTTCTGGCCCATCATGCTTCTCTTTAGAAACGAAAGAAGAAGAAAAAAAGGTTTTTATTCCTTTTAACCATCTTAATTTCTTCGGTTTCCCTTTCAAACGAACCGTTCGACTCTCAAAATCGCGCTTATTCAATTTTTTCTCTTTCTTAGCTTCTTCGCAAGGCCCATTATGCTGAAGGTTATGCGTAGAGTGATTATGAATGCGTTTGAAATCTTTATATTAGATTACTTTCCTATCTATTTTACTTCTTCCCTTCTACGCGTGCCTTAAACGATTTTAAATTTATGCGCAGAGAGATGAAGAATGGAGTGGAAGCTTTGAATTATACATACCTGGTTTTATTCTTTCCATTAGTTAGTGTATTAATCGACATAATAAGCATGATTTTATTAATTTATCTGAGAAGATAATGTTAATATAGAGGTAGGCTTAATATGAGATTCTTTTTTAATTACAGATATTACCTAGACTACTTCTTTTCCCTCTATTGAATTCATTCAGTCTCCTCGTATCAAATATTTAATTTAATTATAACCAATTTCAGTTTTCAGTTAGTCTCTATTGTATAGTTATTTTGAGAGTTAAGAGGGCGTTAGGTTTATTGGTGCTGATAACTGAAATTGATTTTTACAATACTTCGTTCGCGGATTTAAGATTAATGGAGTTTAAAGTTTGAAAAGGAAAGTTTTCTAGTATCGTTTACCTGATTTAATCCCATGTTAGTTTTTGATATTATACGTTTGTGCTGTTCTAGATAAGTTTGCATTGTAACGAAAGTTATAGGGTGGATTAATACACGATATTAAATTTCATAGGGATGAAAATAGATTTTGCAAAATCTTTAGTATAATTGGAGTTCGTTAATTCTTTCATCGCGAATGAATTTGAGCCGTGCCGCTTGAGCGGGAAAGTGGTGGATTGAAAAAAAAAAGGGCCAAATTTAACCGATTAGCTTCTTGGAAGATTTTTTTATCCATTCTGTGTTCTCTTCTCATCCCTCCGCATACCTCCCCAAGGCGTTATTTCTTTTTTTCTTTCTTATCCTTTTCTATTCTTTCCCTCGCCTTAATTCTTTTATAAAATTCTTGAAAAACATTTCGATTATATACTTTTTCTCCTGTTTTTCTAATCAGAACCCGCCTTTTTTTCCCCCAGCCGGTTTTCTGTTACTCGATAGTTCTCCTTGAAATGGAAATTTGGATGGTTTTTTTATTCTCTTTCTATATAGGATGAGTTTGAATTCGTTTTAAAGGCGTAAAAAAAATCTACTGCCCTTTCTCCCGTATTGAAGTCAGATCGAGTTCACCCTTTAATTCACTTGAATATATTTTTTTTTCTTCTTCTTATTCCCTTTGGTATTTTGAGTTTTATTAAATTTGGGGAAATTCCGGGTGATAGGTTTCTCCTGTAAGTTTATCCCTTGGTTTTTCGTGTAGATCTAATTCAGTACAGTAGTGAAAGTTTTCAAGGTATTCCGTGGGAAGAGGGGGATTGTATTTTAAAGTGAAACTGTCGCTGATTTTTCAAGAACATCAAATTTAAATTGAGTAGTACGCTCGAAAAATAAATACGTAGCGTAGAAATAATTACCGCGATTATAAATATAGTTGATTTTATAATCGCCATTTTCGAAATTTTTGGAAATAAAAAATTTCCGCTATATTACGTCATCACTATGGTCGCGTGGCTATTGGAGAAACCTACAGTTGATTTTTCGCGCGGTCTCTTTTGAAAAAGTGCTTAATCCAGAAAGTCCTATCTTTTGTATCAAAATTACGCCTCAACCCAGAGTTATAAAATTTTTAAAATAGTGACAGCTTTACTTTAAATAATTTTGTTTAAAAATATTATGGTATTCTAAATAATTCATGAGTTTCAAGCTTTTAAAATTTGTAATTAAATATGTAATATTTAGGATTAATTTAAAATTAATTGAACAATTCCAAATCAAGGTCAAAACAATCTCATTCAAAATATATATTTTGGTATTTGTTTGGTAATGAATACTCAGTAATAACCTTATACGGATACTGTAAAAAATAACGTTACTCGTTACACCCACTCTTTATAGAAAACTAAATTGACGATTTGACTTTCCAATTCCAATAATATCATTACACCAAAAAAAAAAAAAACAAAATTTCATCCACACCCTCAAAATTTGCTGGTTATATCCCAATTATATTAATATAACCAACTTGTTTTGGAAGAGTAGATATTCCACGATAGTCCTTTCTTCGGATGACTGATGTTACTTCATTGTATCGGTAATACGTACGAGCGGAACACAAAAGTAAAATTGAACGAAAAGATATCTTAAATATATTTTTTTTTGAACGCCGTCCGGTTTTGTATTATCGAAATTAGTCAGAAATAGAAAAGAATCAGTAGCCGAATGTTACTATCTTCTATTTTTTTTTTTATTATGCCAAAATTAATCCCCGACCGCGCACAACGTAATACCTCTCTCTAAACAGGCACAGGCTGCGCTCTAGGGATGGGAGGTGGTGCAGCCTGGGTTCCTTATTTCCCTTTGACTCGGCTCATTGCCGCCGCTACGATTAGGGGCGATATTTCAACGATTTCTTTCTCTGTCCATCAGTATCGGCTTCTTTCATCCTACTTTTATCGGCGGCCCCTCTGGGCTATTATCCGACGTAGCGCTAGATTTCTATTAAAAACCATTTCTATATAACCGCCAGTTTTCTTTCTTGTTTTTTTATTTTATTTAACTGACGATGTTATTTTTTTTTTTTCTTCTTCTCTTTACCATTTTCGCTTTTGTTCCGGCTGTTGTCTTTTTCGACCGTCTGGTGGCGCTTGATCTCTTATAGCCTTGGAATGTACGCAGACTGAACTGTTCGACCTGAAGGCCAAGTACGATGAAGACAGCCATGCCAAGTGAGTTTTACCCCCGTTTTTTTACTTTACTTCTGATGTAAGCTAGGACTATTAACAATGGAAAGCTATCTTAATAGATAAAATTAATAACATAATCGTGTGTTTATAAGCGTCCTCTAACGGCAAATAGTGGCAAAAGTAGTAACTAACAAAACCACGTGCGCGCCTCAAAGAAATTATAGACACGGAATGGAAACTGTCTCTAAAAATTACATATCTTTGAGTTTAGTTTGGATCGACACTTCCGTGTTTTGGCCTTGATATATTAGTTAGGCGGATATTAATAAGGGTATAATTAAAAAACTGATCTACTATAACCCTTTTTATAGTCGTTTTTTAATAAATGAAGAAGATAAAGAATTAAGAACAAGAAGAAATTCGCTTCCAAAAAGATCGTTTTTTTGAGTAATGAGAGTCGAATAATTTCTAGACTAGCGTAATAATTTGGTAATGACTTTCAATACGATTTTGATTAGAATATTTTAATTTTTTTTTTTTTCGTTCTTATACTAGTATTCGCGAGTCTGATGAAGGAAAAACGGTTTTTGGCAAAGCGATAAATAATGAATTCATTTTTTCTTCTTCTTTATTCATATTTTTATACTTCATCTCCAAGTTCTCTCAGTTAGGTTAATGATTTTAATCGGGCTCGAACGAAGAAGGGGAAAGGTTGGCTTCCCTGTAAGAAAAATAATGAGAAAATTCAACATTTCAAATCCAGATTCCATCTTCCAATTTTTTATATCTCTTCATTTTTAGTTCGCTTAATTGAAACCGTTAATAATTAATGAATTTTGACTAAAACAATTTTTTTTTTTGTAACGGAAGTATATTTTATTGATTTAAATCAAACGCGAAGATTTGAAACGAGTTTATTTTACTCTATTAATTTAAAAACAACCGTGAATTATTTGTCATTTTAATTTAACTTTATTTCCCGAAAGTAAACTTATATTTGAATAAATTTGCAAAATTTGCGATGAATTAGTCACCAAAATTAAGCCGCGTTCATACTAGGCCTTGGAATCGATTTAAACCCTTTCAAAACGTTTCACTAGAGTCTTCTGAAGCGTCTTTTCTCGAATCGATTTGATTCGATTTCTCGAAACTGCTTCGGGAACCAGTTTCGTACTGATTCGGTTTCATCAACCTATAGATGAAACTACGATAAATCGATTTATACGATTTTACCGTTTCAAACCGATTAAGAAACGCTAGTGTGACCGTAGCTTTAGCGACACTCGGTATGTAGGAAGTCCAGGGGGGAGGAGATAAGGTGTGGAATATTTTATAAGAAAATACTCAACCATGCCACGCCTGCCTACTCAAATTAGCGACTAAAATTTATAAAAATATTTCATATCGCGGAAAATCTTTTCTGGAGCCAAAATATTACGGTAAGGGTGTATAATCCCATTAATGCTTCGGAAGTTCGGTGGACGAGTAAAATAAAGGAAAATGGGGGAGTTTTGGGTGTGTGGGAGTTGAACGGTTCATCATTTCTTACGAAGAATATATACAAACGGCGGCTAGCGGTAGTGGTATATAGGAAAAGTGACTTTGCAGGGGTAGGAGGAAAAGTGTTTACGCGCTAAAAATTCTTATCATCGTCCCGGGGTTTCTCCCGAATAGTGGTACTAGTATCTAGACGGTATACTCTTTTGCCATCTAGCCGATATTTTTGCCACTAGGCGCATTAATCAGGGATAATCAGCGCTCGTAAGTTAGCCGCCGCGTCCTAATTGGGGGTGACGATTGGACGGTGACAAAGTTTGACGCGTAACGGCACCCGAATTTTCGGTAGAACGGAATCCTGCCAGCCTAACCGTATCCTAACTCGACTCGAAAAGTAACTTTCGCGTCCTCTCTCTCCTCTACCCCCTTTATACCTTCCTTACTTTACCAATAAACTGGTCGGGCTTTTAGACTCCCTAAAGAAAATAATCGAGGCTTCTCCCTTAGGTCTTCTTCATCGCCTACCGTGGGCGATAGGGGGGAGTTGAACAGGGAAAACGTCTAGCAACGGGGGTAGGAGATGGAACCCCAGGTATATCAGGCGTTGGAGAAGCGAGCCGTCCGTAATACTCGGGATTAATGATCCATTCTTTGGCTCGCTGTGATTAGGACGGTGGAATTAAAAATGATTAGCCACGCAGGACTCTTCCCTCAGTCCCCGAGCCTGGACAAACCCCGAAACCCTGGAAAAGGGGGTTTACGGAGACTCGTCGTATATAGATGGTTGTTTTTACGCGAGCCGCGAGGTATCGCCCGAAGATTTTAAGGCAATTATACTCCTCCCGCGTCTCCCTAACCGTCTCAAAAATATCTATATACTATTTTCTATAGGATTAAGCCTAGCGCTGTAGTCTCGTATAGCGTCGAGTTTAAAACTTTCACCGACGTTTTGATTAAAATTGTTTTTCAACTCGACCGTCTAAAACTATACGCGACGTTCGGCCGTTACGGGAGCGAAGGAGGTTGAAATCCCGACGGGATCGAGCCTTAATTGCGGCGCTGACTATTATTGAACCTGACTATGAAGCGTGGTCCGGGTTAATTGCGGGTATGTTCGACCAAACCCTGTTGGGTCGTATACCCCCGTGGGAACTTTGCTTTAGAAAGACACTAGTATCATTTGTCCGAACTTAAGGGAACCAGCTGTAGGGATTTCTAAAAGGTTTTTAGCTTCATCCCGCTACCCTTCACTCTCTCTTCCTTCACGGTTTTTAACTCCTTTAGGAAAAAAAATAAAATAAAAGTAATTTGCGTTTTTCCGGGAATATATCTATACACACTCAGTGTCGCGATTTTAATTCATTAGACGCGAGTGTTTATAAATTTGAAAGAAATGGCGAAGAGTCGTATATAGTCGGGGAGAATCGTTTGACTTATCTACTGAAATTCAGTTTCAATTAAAGTAGCGAATATTTCGCGAGTCTGAAAACTTTGGGTGACATTATGGGTGGCGCGAATCTTGATGGGTCTCGGCGGCGACGCCGGGGGAAGAAACTCTCGACTCTATATAGGCCAAAAGAGACGCTTCGGTCGCCAGGATGAAAATCCAAATTCTTAATTAGAAAGGAAAGTTTTTGGAGCTTTTTCCGTGTACGAACGGAAGTTTATCTCCCGTAAAAGAGGAGACGCGGAAATTTCGTTTGACGCCCCAGCTAGAGTTTTATCGGGTATTTTAAGTATGTCTTTGTCAAAAACTCTTCTAAGATACTTTGACTCGCTCGTGACCTTAAGTATATCGAGATGCCTTTACAAGATTGTGGGGAAAATCGTCAAACACCAAATTGTTGATCCTTTTATAACCGCGTTACCAAAAGGACTTTCATACAAAACGGCTTTATCACGATAAAGGGGTTAGGTTAGGAAAAGTTTGTTTTGAACAAAAAACGAGCTTTTTTTAGCAACCGCTGTTCTGACACATGCTGAAATGGGCAAAGAGCTGATTTCAAAACCGCTGGCCTATATCCAAAAATCATTTAAATCAGTAGCAGCGCTAAGGGTAGGATATGAACTGAAAAGCTTGCTATAGTTGCGAAACTTATTCATTTTAGTAGAATTTATCTATATTTATGGCACACTATTTGAAACTTACATTTTGGAAGTTTCTTTAATAGAATATTAACCCAATTATATTTTTTTGATGGGGATTTGTCGTGATTTACATTTTTCCCTG
This sequence comes from Odiellus spinosus, assembly GCA_963920705.1. NCBI lineage: Eukaryota > Metazoa > Arthropoda > Arachnida > Opiliones > Phalangiidae > Odiellus > Odiellus spinosus. The sequence goes on along the minus strand of OY987228.1, from coordinate 17,359,536 downwards.
TGCGATTTAGTATTATGTACCAATCCACTTTCTCTTTGACTATTGGGGCAACTATTAAATTAAATTATGTACGATTTGATATTAAATATGAATTATTTTCTCATTTTAGGTCCGATGAGATGGAGATCGTCCTGAACGATCTGGAAAGAGCCAACCAGGTAAGATTTTTTTTTAAACCATATTTTTCATACTTTTATATATATTTATACACGTGTATAATTTAAGCCTGACCGCGCAATCCCCACGAATCTTTCAAAAATTACTGAAATATAAGATCGGATATACTCGTTTTGAATTCGAAATTCGTAGATATGGTATCCCATTTTTTTATAGACCTTATTTCCATACTTAGAAATAGCCCTACCCTTTAAATAAAAAAATCTTTCAGCACGAAAGCTTTGGCAAAAAGCTCGAAAGCCTATAAAACTTTTTTTTTTTTTCATTATTTTTAAACCCTCGCGGTATCCTCATACACACATCGAGAAATATTCGCTACTAGATAAACTCTAGTTCAATAATAGTTTTCAAAGTAGCTAAAACCAAGGCGAATGAATACACGATGTTAAATCGCGTAGTAGATGAAAGTAATGGTTACAATGCTCTTGCGAAAACCAAAAGTCTTCAACTTTTAAGGAATTAAAATTCAGAATTTCCAACCACCAAAAAGTAAAATATAAAAGTAAAAATTTCTCCCCAACCATTCCTTTCACAGTTCACACCCCTTTTTTTTTTTTTCTTAAAAAATTCACTCCGTATTTGAAAATATTCGAACTTCATACCACAAGCGCGCGTATAAGGGGGAGGATAGAAGATGGAGACTATGGTATTAGTCGACTTTCTTCTTTCGTGGCGAGGGTTAGAGTAATTTTCAATATGCTAAAATACTAGTGACTATACGTAGTGTATCCCATCCTATCCCAACTCCTCTTTACCCCCTTTTTCATTTATAGAAAACCCTTATGCATTCCGTTATATATCTTTAGGATGCTACAACGCATTCTTATTATATTGAGTTTCTACATTTCATCCCTTTTTTTGTAAGGGGATAGAGAGAAATATATATATATATATATATATATATATATATATATATATATATATATATATATAGGGTTAGGGAAAGTTAGAAGACACCCCTACACGAAGTTTTTAACAGTCTATTCGAAATATTTGATTCAACGAGTAGTATAACCTTGTCAAGGGGTGTTTTTTTTCCTACGAGACTTTTCTATTTCCTCGAATATCGCTTCATTAATTCTAATACGTTAAACAGACTGTATATTAAACACGTTCTCGATGCAAATCAGTTGGCGAACGTTAGTACGTTACAGTCCGACTTAAAATTCAGACTCGGATCTTTCTCGAAGAGAGAGAAACCGAAGGAAGTGTGTAGACTACGTTTACTATCAGTATACGCCTCTCCTTTTTTTTGTACCATGTAGGGAAAAAAATTCTTATAAGAAATTGCGAAAATACCTTTCTTATAATATACCGGGTATCTAGAAAAATGGGAGGGGGAACTAGTTATACCACTATTACGAAATAAAAACCCCCTGGCTTATCGGGCTAGCTATATAGGTGTCGAATAGAAATATAAAATTCCATATACGCAGTGGTGTAAAATTAAATTATATTTTGAACCGTGCAGAATATTATGTAACGGTTTTATTTTTATTTTTTCTCGCGTAACGTGATATTGAATTATGACATTTAAAAATTGAATTTTTTGGACCATTGTTGTATGGTTTTAACTAATATTCATCTTGATCAGATAAATTAGACTTAGCGATTCGAACTTTTTCTTCTTTGAAAAAGTATTCTCTACGACTAATTCAAATAATGTTACTGTAAAGCGATCCATTATCAACCTGAACCAATTTTGTTGTGTTTTTATTTTTACGAAAGCCCTCGCGCAATTCGTCTGTCTCTGAATTCGCAATAGGTAACGAAGCAAATTAATTACTACACCCAATACCGTTACTCCGTGGGGGACTAATGAACTCATTGCCCCAATCCTCTTTAACCCTTTTACAACGTCAACGATGCCTAGCCTGTACGCGGTGGTTCCGAAAAACTTTTTCCCTTCGATAATAGACTTAATAGTATTCGATTTTGAACGAAGGCCCAAGCCGTCGGGCGTACAGGATAAGGGGAAAAAGAAGGTGGGCCCAACTTTTAATACTATTTTCCGTCCTAATCAGTCGAACCAGGAGGAGAAAGATGCTCATCTCCGTGTCTTTCTATCTCACTCTCACTCTCTCGCTATCTCTCCCACCTTCGTATATCCGCGTCCCGCTGTTCAAATTTTTTGAGCTAACGCTTACAAAGATGAAAATTTGCATATTGTAAGCTCCAGTCTACCAGATTTCTCACCTTTCCCCGTTTCATTTTATTATAGGGAATAAGTCGAACTGATTTACCGGTCTATTTCGCGTTGATTTGGGAGCGCGTACAAAGATGAAGTTCCCTTTATCTCTCATTTGTTTACGTTAATTTCGAAGGTATCTAAAGCTTCCCGAGTATTATCAAATCAAGGTGAAATAAGTCTTTTACACCCTTTTCCCGCCAATTTTTCCCTCCCTTTTAAAAAGCCGGTAACAGTGCATGCACGTGTGTGTGTGCCTCACGCGCGTGGTTTGTTCTTTGGCGCGAGACTCTCGATGTTCGACGAACCGGAGTGGCGTATAGAAGGGCCTCCGGATCGATCGGGTTAGTTTCTTCTTTATTTTTTTTTTACTTCATTCTTTTCCGCCTTCCCACGTATACTTTCATTTCGCCCCAAATCTATAGTATATATAGGCTCGCGTCGGGGCTCGGACTCCGCTAATTGCGCTCCGCCATTCTCCCCCGTGGCCTCTATTAGGACGATTAAGGAACTCGGGCGTCAGCTCTATTGATTGGATCATAGCAGTATAACCCTTTTCCACCGTATCATACCCTTCTTCCCTTATCCTCCTCGTCTCTAAAGTCTTATCGAGTAAAAGAAGGCGAGTGGGAAGCGGATTTGGTAGGAGGAGGGATGGATACCACTCTTGTTTAAAACAATACGTCTTTTCTTACTTTAAGCGATTACTTTCTAGCTACTAACGACAAAGTACGTTTAATTATTTACTCTTTATAAAGAAGAGAATTATTCAAAATTCGCTACACGCGTATCTCGAAATCAGGCTGGGTTTGCCGCGATTACGATTCTCGACGATAAGCGTTAAATTGTTTATACCGAGGTAAAATTCCGACTGATTTGGGATACTGGTGTTTTGGTACCCCGTTTATTTATTCCTGGGTTTTTAATAAAATTGAATTTAAAATTTCATTTAATATAAAATTTAAAAGAAAGATCAGCCCCTGTAGAAGTGTTCCTTCCTTTTCGCTTCGGTGTTCGGGGAAAAGATTATTTTTAGGGGTAGACCTATTTTTATTTGGGTTGCGTTACATTTGTACGTGGATAGATGGTGAATGCGTACGTTTATAAAGGAGAAAAACGGATATAACTTACGTTATGTATTATTTATTATTCCTCAAAATATCGCGAATATATATTTAATAAAATAAATTACAACCTTTGATACAATTTTTGAATTTTTGGGGAGGAATTTTGGATTGTATATACGATACTACGCGAAAGGGGTAAAACGTATGAATCCCAAATTATTTGACACTAGCAGTTTTACGTCCCTTATTCCCTGAAATGATTTGCATTCTACCATGGAGACACTAAACGACCCAACAAGGTATGACATCCTCCTTTTATCCCATAGACATACAAACGTACATATATTTTTATATACGCTTAGAGACAAACACGTTCTACTCGCGCAAACGCCAATATGTTTTATGTAAATTCCTTTAATAAATTGGACCGAATGACGAGAATCGTAAAAATATCCTTATCAAATTAGGGGGAGAAACGTTGTATTTGATCCCGGTAAAGTTTCTCCTTTAAAACTCTTAACAAGAATTCGTACCCTACTCCACCCTTCGTTTCTATTCCGTTTCTATTACTGGTGGTTTCCTTTTCAAAAGACGTCTTGTACGTATAATTTGTATATCAGTATATACGTATGTTAAGAGTATAAACGTCGACGCCGGTGAGACCCGAGTTAGCTAACGTCGTATATATAGGAAAGTAAATTTAAAATTCGATTTCCAAAGGTTTTAAAATGACCCCAGAGGTGTCGCTTCGATACAATAGAATAACACGATGGTATAGGAAATACGAGGGGAGGTTGGAAAAATAAACCGTATACGTTACCCCTCCCCTCCCCCCTTTATTTGCTTCCGCGACTTTCCTCGTGTCATTTCAAATAATCGGAGGTTTCAGTTAGAAACTAGTTCCTTCGTCTATAGGAATATTTATAAGAGGTTAAAGGGAATTTAAGGGTATACCTTCTGAAATTTTCGATTGGTCGTAAGTGTAGCTAGCGTTTGAACTATGGAAGATAGAGAGAGAGGAGTAAACGCGGTTAGCTCGGGCGGCTTGGCAACATATATTCTTCGGGATCTTTAAGTCCCCAAAGGTTAAAATCCCCGCCGTTTTCCCAAGAATCATTTATAGACGCCTATCTAACTATATATATATATACGATTTCTCTTTTAAGGAAAACGATATAAAGATATATAAATTTATATATTTATATATTGGGAAGATTCTTACGTATTTTCCTTAGCTCTCTTTCTCTCGCTCTTTCGACAAATTGCTGTTTCCTAATTCGAAAAGACGCATTAATATTAATAGGGAGGGTGCCACCAACCACCCCCTAGGTTATCTTAAGAGGCGTCGGCCGATCGGAAAATTACTTTGTTATATAATTTATTATAAACATTGGCGACTCATTGTCTGAGGTTTTTTTGACTTTATACAATCTCGCGGTAAATATTAATTTCAGATGAAATTTAATGTTTTAAAAATAATATTTTAATGAGAAATTACCGCGCAGTATTACAGTTATTTAAGTTATAGGGTAATTACTATCTCCCATTCATAAGCAAATTTAAAGGAAAAAGAACTATGATTGTAACAAATAACTGAAAATAATAATTAACTTGATTTTCTTAAAAAATATACCCACATTTGATCCTACTAAGTCTTTAAATAAAACCTTTTATACCTGCCAACGGAATTAAAGCGCTCAAAAGGAAGCGTAAATAATGTATAGGTAACAACAACCAATCGGTAACGTTTAAAATTTGGAATTTGAGCCTTCGCCAAGCCTCTGTATATTTTATGTCACGTTATGGCTTTTAAAACGCCTGTTTATTGAGCTCAGTTATAAATATATTAACCTTGATGTAGAAACAATGATCTATATAAGCTGCCAAGGCTTAACCTAAACGGTTTCCGTACGAGTTAACTCTGAAAGAAAAATCATTTAACCGCGACGAAACCGATTATCAGGCTTGATTTATTTATCGACCAAACCGATTGAGTTTGAACGTATTATGTTTTGGTTAAAGGCAAAGGCGATGGGAAGAAAAAAAGAAATAGGAAAAAAAAAATCTATTGGATAAAAAAAATGGGGTAGCCGCTTTGGATGTTTGCCAGCTCGAGTGTTAAGTCGTCTTTGAAAAGGGTGCTGAGGGAGGGTGGGTGAGTTGGGTTCTCTCTTCCAGAGCGTCACAGATTGATACCCAACAGGTGGGCCATTTGAAATCGATATTGGTAGAAGTCTCTCTCTTAGTTCCGCGGGGAGAGATTTAAGATAGAAGAATTTCTTCCCCTTACTATATGTCTCTCCCTTCCTTGGTTCTTCGCCTTTAGCCCCTCTTACAGCTAGTACTTGAACGTCTTTACCGTCTCCGTATTGGCATCTTCCCCTTATATCCTAGACATATAGGCCCACGCTCGCGAAGAGAGATTGAGTGGAATATATTTGCCATTTTAACAGTCGTTCAGAGGAAAAAAGAGAGGACGGGGAAAAAGAGGAAACGAGATGGTTAAGACCTCTTTTGTGGTTTCTCCCCGGAATCAATTGTTCTAGGAATATTAAAGTTTCTACAATAACTGAACAGCATTTATTCGAAATAATAATGAGCGCAATACAAATGCCCTTTAAACAGACGATATGGATTCAATGATCAAAGAAAAAAACACGTCGTCTGCTCAGAGGAAATATATAGTTATTGTGCTCTTATCGCCTGATTCTTTAATTTCCAAAAACAAAAATCTGAAGATCAGGAAAATTTGTTTAAGTAGTAATTATTTGTTGTAAATACTAGAAATTTTGGTAATTAAATTAGTAATGTACACTATGAGGTAGTAGGGGTTGGTGTAGATATTAGATTTGTTTTGCGGCGTTGGCGTCGGCGTCGTGCAAGAAGACGAGAAACCTCACGTATATGTAAAACCAGTTTAAATTGATAATGGTACGTCCTAAATACCAAATACTACTACTGTGTAAAATTGCGTATTCAACAAAAATGTTAGTTTCGCTCCAAAAATGTATGACAACTTAAGAGAGAGAGAAAAAAAAAGTAAAGGGCAGAAAGACGAAGTGTAAAACGTGCTCTCAGCCAATGTTTGCCAAATCGAAGGAGCGTATAGATTTCTTCCGAGCGACGGAACTCGAGAGGATATTGAGTTGGGTGAGGGAGTCGAAGCTTTGGATAAAAAAAGGAGATTTAAGGATATAGGATGGTTGAAGGGAAGGCGTAGATTTATGGCTAATGACTTCCACTTCTTGCCTTTGCCAGACATCGTTATTGATACCGTTATGGCCTGTATTACCCCCTTTTTTTCCACATTTGCCCCCAACCCCTCGATTTCTTTCCTTTTTTTTTATTTTTAAAGAAAAACCTTACTGGGTCCATTGAGGCTGTTAGCCCATGATCTCTATTGAATGTATTTCTTCCTTTACAAATTGCCCCAAACGTACGCCATTCTCAGCTTTTCTCGGGCCTCTGTTTAAAAGAAAAACAATGATGGTTTAAAATATATTTTTAGTGCGCTATCGATCCGTTTCTTGGCGGTAAAGGATTTTTAAAAGAAAAAAAGGATTATTGGTACCATTAGTTTAGACGCTCATCTTAAAAGTTCTTAAAACCTTAATGCACTATTTATTGATGGGAATCTATCTATTACCACTTAGAAAAGGGGTTTTTTCGCTTCGAAATTTTTATTTTTTTTAGTTTTTTTTTTTGTTTAAAAATCTTTACTAGTTTCTCTTAGTTCAATCAGCCGGGATTAAGTTAAATGGCTGTAAAAAGGATTTTGTTTTATATAAATAATAAAAAAAATCTAAGCTTCTTTCGCTAGTTTTTGGGATCAATTACTAAAAGCTTTTCAAGTAAAATTTAAAGGGAGGGTGGATCGTAATTAACAATTACTTAAATTTGGAGCTCTCGAAATATATAACCAAATTAATTTTATCAAGAATACTAATAAAGCGATTAAAATATTTTCCTTCTTTACAAGACTTATGGTCGAAATAATATTTTCCCAAGGATTTTTTCGCTATTGGTCAAATCGTTTTAAGCCTAATTTAAACTTTTAATTTTTAATTTCTAAATCAAATTCAAAGACTATAATCTTCATTATTTGAATTAAATTTCTAAACATTAAATTAATTTGGGTAAAATAATATTAAAACTATTGTAATGATATAATCTCTAAAAAAAATTATCATAACCCTTTACTCCCTTTAGGGAAATATCGAATTTTGAGAACTTTAGGTAAAAATAAACTATAATTTCGTATTGTCTATTTTCCCTTATATAATATTCACGTGTTCACGAATCAAAATGTTGGGTGATAGCAAAATGGGGAGTACTAGAGTTGAAATTAGTTTTGGAACGTATTTAAAAACGCAAATGACAATCTTTTATCAGAGAAGCACGTACGTTCTGCGAGATTAAATAGCTCGATTTAGAATATTCCAAAGCTTAATTTGCTTTTTTAATCATTTCGCTCTCGAAGTAAAATCCGAGGGGGGCCAGTCTCTAATTCGATATATCGATTTTATAACACAGTCGTTAAGACTATGAGCTATATACGAAATTCTAATTTTCTAAAAGAGCGTTTGTTTTTACGCCAAAAAAATGATTTTTTATTCCTTTCTCTCCTTCTCTCTCTCTCTTTCCCGTTTGTGCCGAATGCGTGATCTTAACGACGAATATAGGTTTTGAATACTAATGTTTCCCAAAGCCCATAATCTATAATATAAAAATATATTGCGTATTGTATATCTTTATTTTTCTACAAGATTAGTTTACCTTTAAAGCGAACGTTAATGCGGATTAAAACATTATGTTAAATTTACTAGAGATAAAAATAGTATTTTTTTATTATTATCAAAAATGGACGGAGTATAGGAATAGGTTATGTTTGATCTAATTCCCAATACAGTGTATTTTCGAAACCCCGGGGTTCTTTGCGCCTTTAATTAACGATTTACGTGTTGGCTAGTCATTAATCGGCCCGCGGACCCTTCAACCCCTTAACTGTATATTTAAGCAAAATGGTCGCGTATATACGACTATAAGAATATAAACGGGCTGGTCGTTATTTTGCTGCAAAACTTTCTCTCTCTCTCTCTCTCGTTTTCTTTCTATATAATAAGTTTGTTCGCGATTTATCAAGGTATAGAGAAAGGAAGCCGTAAAGACTGTTTTCTATTCCAAATTTTACGAATTTTCCCTCCTTCCGCCGTTTGAATTTATTTACACTCTCTCCTAGGACAATCTTATTAAATAGAGGGAGGTAAAAATCTCGATGTGAGGAGAATATAACGTTTATCGAAGTTTCTCCTTTCATGACAAGGTTGCCAGTTTGGCGGTTTTTAAACCATATTGGGCGGGTTTTAATCGTTGAGATATACGAGGTCAGTTTCAAAGGGAAATCCACTTTTAGTTAACATAAATTGCACCACGAGTTTGCAGCACACGTAAACGTATACACTACCCATTATCTCGCACGCTGGTTGATCTAGAGATATGAAAGATCGCTTTACACGTCATGCCAGCACGAGATAGAATTAACAATATATTGAGATATAGTGTTAGTTTTTTACATAAGTTTTCGGGAACTCAATACTTAAGGTATTAATTTACCAGTTGTCTTTATGAAATAAATATGATTTGGTTAACGGATTATTAAGTTTCCAATGGGCGCCTGTAGAAGTGTTTCAACCACAGCGCTTCAATGTTCAGGGTAAAGATATCATACAGGGGCAATACTATAGTATTATTTAAAATTTCCAAACATTTGGGCGGTTTCCAAATATGATTTGGCTATTTATTATATAAAGTACGTGGCAACCGTGTTGGAAAGGAGATATTTTAAATCAACTGCATGAGCGAGCTAATTAACCCCGTGAGCTCTGAGCTTTTACAAAAATCCATCTACATTCACTCTTTCTCTACCTCTCTTCCCACCCCTCGCATCTTTAAGATTAATCCAAATGGCATTACGTATGATAGATTTCCTCCCCTTCTGCCTCCGTGTTTGCTTAGATAGGGATACAGAAACGGGAGATGATGGCGGAAGGAAGGGAGAGGGGGGGTCAAAAAACTCGAATGTCGTTTGTTTATGATAGTTCATGAGAAAGGCGTTTGTTATATAATCTTTGCCGCTCTTTCTCCTTCTCGATCGGGGGCGACATTTACTCATGCAAATTAAATAGCTTTTTCCATAGACTGTATAGGAGACTAGAGCTCTACGATTTAAATAAAAGGGTGGCGAAAGCGAAGGCTAAGAATCTATATGATATAAGACAAGTAGGGGGTTAGGAAAAATCATTTTTCTTTCGACGCCCCGCGCTAAAATTTCCGCGGTTCATATTTTGTTTTAATATATACCCGCTACTCTTCTAATTAGAAAGCCCGCTTATCTATAGAGTCTCGAGTATAGACGTATAGCGCCATCATAGACCAAAAATATGGTAACGTGAAAAAATGAGCTATCATTTTGATTTATTTCCCTCGGTAGTAGAAAGGGTGTTGGAAATAAAGTGAAGTTAAATTTACCTAATAAAGTTTGGCGTATACTTTGATTGCTAGCTGTGAGACCGGGCTTCTACTAGATTTTGAAAATTAAGAGTATATTGCGTTAATCTTTCGTAACTCGCTACATCTAGCGACAACTCCGTAAATAAATTTAACTTTATTTGGTTTTGTTGAAGGAAGCGTCCATACCCAAACGATACGTACCTTTTCGATATAAGGTTTTCAAATTTATCGGTCGTTATGGCCCTTTTTAAAAAAAACCTACAACCCCTCATATCCACCCCCTGATTCCATCGGAGCCTTGATTCTTGTTTTAATTAGAAATCGACTCCTTTATAGGGTATGCGTGTACCGTATTCGTGGGGAGGAGATGTTGAAAACGCCGGTGTTTCCGATAGCGAACTATTCATTATCTGGTAAACAAAGGGAGGTTTTGAAGTGGCTATCGAGATATTGATCATCGATATTAGCCACTCTCGTGATGACGAGAGTCTGGGGAGGGGGGGGGGGTGTAGAGAACCTATAGCTGTTTGAGCAAGGAGGTGATCGTGCTCTCGATAAGGGACGCCCCGTATAATACTGTAAAAGGCAAAATCACTTTCCTCCCCTCCACACAAATAGCGTAAAGTTTACGCTCGTTTCCAGGCCGTCGAGTTAAGTGAGTGTGTATTTGCTTGTTCATTAAGAACACAAGAGCTCGGAGTGGTGTATACCAATGTCCGGGTACCAGGGCACCAAAGAGCTAGAGTGCGTTAGGCTTAGCTTTTCGTTAAGGGTTAGGAGATGGCGTTTGAGCTTTTGAAGGTTATTAAACTGTCATTACGCGATCTGGATCGACCCGATATCTCCCCCCCCCCTATTCTCTTTCGCTCTTTCTCTTTTGGTACGTATACACTACGCTCTCTCCATTTTTCCTATTTTGTCATCAATCTTGTCATTGGTTTCATACACGCCAGGAATTTTTATCGGTTTTTAGTCTGATAGCCTTTTTAACGTTCGACCCTGGTTGAGTGGCCGGGTTGCGGGGAGGGTTACGTATAGGGTGTTATAGGGTAAAGAGAAGAGGGTTGTCCCCATTAATCTACAATCTCAATGTTTTATTTGTTGTCGTAACAATAATAGATGGCGGCAAGAATGCTGGGTAGTATGGTGGAGGGGTGGTATTCGATTGAGTGTGGGTTCCTCATTTTTATTTTTAACTCCCTCAAATTTTAATGGGTTTTAAAGTATACTTCATAGGATATATTAGGAGCTTTTATGGTCCTAAATGACGAATTTTGTGTTTAACAGCCGCTGAAACCGTTTTCATATACCGTTTCGAAAATTGTAATATTTTTTAAATGAAATTGGCCAACTATTAGTAAACAGTTTTAACTTTTTTAAAATTAAAGGGATACTAGATTATTTTTAATCGATTTCTACTGTGAAATTTGCGTAAATATCGAATGAAAAGTCACCAAAGGTTTCGCGGTTATTTACAGTTCATTATCAAAGTCGCGAACTAGATTCGCTAAGCCTAATTGGGTTTCGAATAAAGTTTAGACTGAAATTCTCGAGAAAAGCGAGTTCCTGATGCCAATTTCATTTAACGTCCCATTTTAATTGACATCAACATTTAAGTCCTTTTGAAATTTCGTCTCGCCTAATTTAATATTTAACAGCGAATTACCACAAACCTTTGGCGACTTTCTGATAATATATTAAATCTAAATCGATTAAAAATAGCTAATTTCAAGAGTCTAGTATCCCTTTAAACGAAAAAGAAAGCTATTTTTCCTGAATATATATAATGTTTTTTTTTTTTTTTTTTTTAATAAATATTTATTTTACCAGTTATTGTACAGTCGTAAAAATTTCATCTTAATTTGATGATAAGAAAAATTCTAATTTAGCCCGCGGAACGTTTTAGGTTTAACAAATTTATAAACGAAATAAATTAAATTCAATTAAAAATTCTAATTTGATTGCAATTTTCGTTTCGTTAACTTCCTTAATAATTCGTCGAGCGAGCATCGTGGCGCGACTGTTTTAATTTTGGCACACACGTGCAAAGTCTCGTTAAAAGTTTAAAATTTTAATGGTCTTTCCCTCGACGATTATTATGAATTCGTATTTTTAAATGACCAAAAGTCCTCGACAAATAGCTCCTAATTAATTTGTACAAATTTTTCCTACCCTCTCTTATGCACTTTTAATATTCTCTCGGGAAAACCAAATTAGTTTTTAATTGTTTCTTGAATTCTCTCGGCAACTATACCTTTCTCAAAACGCTCCCATAACTTTCCTGATTCGTTAAAAAGCTCGCCTTAATAGCGTCTTGATTATATTTTTTTATTTCACTAATAACGATATTATATATAACTTGGGAACAATTTATCGCTTGAGCGCGTAGCGTTTCAGATGAAAGTAGAATCAATTCGTTTAGACGAATAAGTTATGGCTTACAAAGAACAAAACTTATAACCGCAGTTAAGAAATAAGAAACTAGGCTTAAAGTTAGAAGCCCGAATAAAAAGAAAAGGTTTTATTTAATTGTTATTACCATTACGATCTGTCCGGTTCTCCTAAGAAGAAAATATATATATTTTTTTTATTCTGAGGGGTAAGAAAGAAAAAGTAGGGGCTATATACATCGGGCGTAAGGGCTCGTATCCGTTCTATAATAATTTAGTCGTCGCAATTTAGGTTTTGGCAATTGTACTTAACTTTTAAGAGTTAATTATAGTCGAACGTACGCGAGACTCGTGTAGTAATTAAACGAACGGTTCTTTTAATTTTTATTTACCACGTGAGTTGTTTAACCAAAAAGGATCTAGATGTTTCTTATAGCGACGCAACGCGACTCGCGACTGGAATTAGAAAGGAAATTAGTTCATTTTCATTTTTGTTTTCTCCTGTCGTAAATGCCAATTAAACTTAATTTTTAGTTATGTAGAAAAATGAATTGGGAGGAGAATGAGTTGTAAAACTGTCATGTTTTCAATATTCATTGAGATTCGGATCCTTTTGAATTATACGTGGGTTAAATCGTATACTAGATGTGTTGTAAGAAAACCATTCAACTATTCAAGAGCGTGGTGGCAAATACATTCTAAACCTTACTTGCATATAGAATTGTGAAAATTCTTAAAAGTCAATGAGAGAAGAGTTAAACATCCGTACGTTGTTAGATACGTTGATGTCGTGTTAATGTATTATACATATTTAGTTTCCGCCAATTAAATTTCTTAATTTGAACACATTTCCTTATGTTGTATTTACGCCTGAATACGTAACTTCGCTAAACACTTCGATGCTTTTCGAGAAGTTATCTTTCAGGCGCAAAACATCTGTAACAGGCGATGAAATAGCAACGTGAACGAATTATCTATAAGGAACTATCTTCGAAGTTTTCAGAATTAAGTCAGTCGTAACTTCATCTATCTTAACCTATTTTTAAGCGAAATCTAGGCGTTTTTTTTTTATCCAATTGATTTGTTTAATACTTTTTTGAATTTTAAACAATACACATGATTTAAACCTGGTAAAATCTACTTAAATGATTCAATAAGATAATTTTGAGATAAAACCCAAATTTTAAACTTCATGAAATAACAATTGGCGCTTGTTTGAATGTTTTAGTCAGATAGAAAGTGAGCTAATATTGGCTTGTCTAAAAAGTGTCGAACTCTTTCATTTTTTTAGGGGAACAATGTATGGGTTTTTGTCGGAAATAGAATGAAAGAATGAAAGGGTGGATGTAGAAAGAGGTTTTATACGAAGGGGGGTCGCTATTTAATGTCGTTATTCGCTATTAAGCCAGTACGTGACTCCAATACGCGCTAGGCACCCCGCCTAGCATGAGTCATCTATAACTATATATCGGCTGAAATCCATAGGAGTTTTCCAATTCGGAACAGAGCTATATAGGGATCGGGAGGCTTATTTCTCCCTTGGGGTGGTTAAGGGGCGACTCTAACCTATATACCCTACACTAGTAACGCTACATTCAGTGACAGCCTAGGAATGTAGCCGATTTAGTAGTCAAAATACGGTTATAACTACGATAATTTTAGTTACATTCTTAGATTGTTACGTAGGGCCTAAAACCCTTCGGTTTCGTGATGGCAATCGATTATTTTTTGAAGTTTAGACGTAGGAACCCCTTTCGTTTGCCAAATCGATAGAGGCCCCCTTTAGATCTACTATCAACTCCCAATAGCATGGCAAGCTCGTATTAAAATATTCCATACCCTAACCCTTAATTCGCTCCCCTCCCCTCCACCTCACCTTTTTCGATGCCAGTGCACAGACACCCCTTTTACCACTCTCACTCTGTTGGTAATATCAACACGTATGAATGATACAATCCACCCTTATCTATAAGACACCGTATGATAGAAAAATAAAGGTATTTAGCTTCGAATGTATTGAACATTTTACCTGATTCTTAAAGTGCATGATAACTTCCCCCCATCGCTCTGTAAAACTTAATGTATAAATGTAAAAATACGTCGGAACTGCTGGGGAATTGAGACTACGAAGCCTCACTGACTGACTGAGAGGGATTAATGAAATATGGAAAACGCGTCGTGTCACTATGCGATGGGTGGGTCTCCGAATTACCGATAGAGAAACGAAGGGGTTGAAACGATAGTACCCTTTTCTATAAGCATTTTTTTTTAATATTAATAATTTTCATTCAATGTCCAGCACCACTAGATTCCATCAGAAATGTAATGGATTGTCCGCCTATAGTTCTTTGTCTCGTAAATATTTCTATTACACGATATATAGTGATTATTATGTTTGAATTGAACGGGTGTAACCATGCAATATCAACTTTTCTGTTTGTTTTAAAGAGGTTATGAAATTAAGGTTACTTTATTTTTTAATGAAAAACATACTAAATATCAAAGACTTTTAACTACGCTTGTGAGTGAGATTATTTATATTATTATTGTTGGAAGGTATATAGCTGCCAAATCCATCCTATAGTTTACCTAATTTTTTTAGTAAGTCAAATTTACCCAACATACTAAATTGCCTTAACCAATTAGTTTCATGAAATCACATAGTTTGCCCAACTTTCACACAAACCCAAATTATTTTTCAAAATCAAATCTGCAAACCTTACCCCAATTTCATGAAATTACCTAGTTTTTTCTTATTATTTTTGCAAAATATTATATATAAATAAAAAAATTCCCTCTAACCATTTTAGCTTCAGTTTTTTTATAGAAAATGTAACTCTAACCCACCTCTTTTTCTTTAAAGCCAAAATTTTGTAAGCTTATATAAAATCAATTTAAGTACGCCACCAGGACTATTATCTTTGCTCTATTTCCCTCGGATATAATTTTAATTAAACGAAGAAAAGTTTAAGAACCTCGTATAATAATAATAATTATAATCATATAATCTATAGATATAATCGCCCCCTACCGGTAGTTATTCTTTCAACTTCAATAACTTGTTTATGACTCCTTTTAAACGCGCACGAATCCCTGATTAATTCTGTCCCTAACTAGGAGAAATATATAACGTACCATTTCTAGCCCTTCCCCTATTGGTTCATCCCCCCCGTTCCCGAGTACTATTGGATATCCTATAAAGTGCCGTTTGTTATAGCGTGAGTAGTTACTAGCCACCTATTTTCTCCTTATACCCCCTTGTCCGTCCCGCACCAACCCTAGTTATTTCGAGGCAGTTACGATAGAAGTCAACGTGCCTCGCATGTTAAATGATTATTTGGCGCAAAACAAAGCTACCGTAACTGGCTTCTGTAGTTGTAATTCTTCTTCTTTCTTTTTTCGTTTCTCTCTCTATACATATATATACAGTTTGTAAACGATTGCGCCTAAAGGGTCGTTTTTTCCTATATTTATAGTTCGTTGGTGGCATATAACGCGTCGCGCGCGTCTAACTTTCAGCCCCCCGGGCTCTTATTCTAATCATCCTGGACTATTTTATCGCCTATATAGATTAATTCTTATTTCTATACCCGTTCCGCAGTTCATACATTTTTGTTTTATTATTTTATCGAACTTGTATCGCGTTATTAGACCGAATTTTCGCGTTAGTAAACAGTGTGCGGAGAAAATTATTCCCTTTTATTCCTTGTATTATTTCATTTTTTTTTATATTTTTTGTTTCTTTCGAAACTAGAAATGAATCGATAATATTTAAAGGGGAAATGAAACGTTAAAACACTCAATCAATTCGATTCTTCTAGAATTTCGCGCCAAAATCGCCAAATTGATAAAATTCCTTAGCCTGTTTTTACTTTTAGTGCACCATTGGTTTCACTTTTAATTTCAATATGCTCCCATAGAGTAACACAAAATGAATCTGCTTTACCCAATGGGGAAACAAAATCTTCAAATATAGGAAGATGTCATGGTTCCGCTATTGTTTGTTATATTTGGTCTAATTGGGAGCATTTTTGACCATAAAGAATAGGCAGCCTACTTTTGCTTTTGTTTGCTTTAGAGGATAGGACATATTTTGGTCAAAATTCGCGGGATTTTACGTCAGGGATTGAACCTTAAAGCCCTAAAATTCTAAGCAACTTTACATTTCAGAGATGTTTTGTCCGCGGTTTACTTTCCCTTTAAGAGTTCGAGCATGTTCGACGTACGGCGACTCTCGTTTGAACAAAGGGGGTGGAGAAAGGTGATCGAATTTTTGCGGAATAGCTAATGTCCAGCCTCGTGACAACTCGACCGGGTTTTATAGATCGCGACATGCGAGAACCTAGGGTTTGATTAGAACGACTTCTTTAGAAGCTTCTATACCTATACGCCTATATATATCTAGAGATTGTCGCGTACGGGAAAAGCGCCTATAACTTAATGTTAATAAATGAATAAGTTTTCTCTCCTCTATTCGAGAGGGAAAACTAATAGTCGTTCTATTTTATCCCCAATGTTTTTCGACCCTAATGAAATATATTGATTATTTTTTAAGCCTATATGTAGTTGACGCTTTTCTATAGATAATGTATAGATAGTGTCATTTTTACCAATGCAAGCTTTGAGATGCTCTACACCTTTAAAGGAAAACTCTAATCCATTATTCATATTTTTTAAAATTGGAAATATATTGACTTCACCTCTAGGTGACCCGATAAATTTTGTTCAAATTGATTGAGATCAATTTAGGCTGAATTTAGGTGTTCACTATAATTCGGAGAGTGTGTCCTATACGTAAATATAGAGCCAAAAATATAAGCCGTTCGAATCACCACAATAGTAGCAAAGATAATTGAAATATGAATGCCTAATACCGCGCCTCTCAAAGCCCGTTAATTGTCATCCATATGTTTTTATTCTTCACCATTAGAAGTCCTCGTGGACCAAAATAAATTTAATATTTTTTTATCTTGAGCTTTCCCTTTAATCTACCTTGTTTACAATTCTTGATGGAAAAATCAAGAGAATATTATTTTTATAGGACTAAAATAAATATCTCAGATGTCAGCAAGTATCTACTTTTCCAAACTAAAAATCTCGCGAAGACAATTATACTTATTATTATTATTATTATTATTATTATTATTATTATTATTATTATTATTATTATTATTATTATTAGAAAAAAAGAAGCTATACAATATAGTTGAAATGAAAAAGCTCCAAATTAAACCAGAAAAGATTTAGAAGCTAGTGCATCCCATTTAGAGTTAAAGAAAATCGTCTCGCTTTCATAAAGACAAGATTCATATAGGCTTTTCTAAGATTCCAATTCCAGGCTAATCCCGCCGACTGTCGAAATTTATTTTAATAAGTTACTGTACTGCCTACCCATTTTCTCACCCTTCTAGTTTCTCCAAAGTAAAAAAAACCCAATTTTTCCGGGAAATTTAAATAGAAAATGTGGGAAAAGGGGTAAAATGTTACGGCCTTTAAATCTTTGAGTCCAATATAATTTTGGGCCGAACTATACTAGAAACCTCTCCGTATTTCCCAAGGTTCCAGTTAAAAAAGGCGACACCTTACGGAATTACGCGATACTAAATACATTGTATTAGATTATATATATACGCTTTTTGCTGGCCTTTTACGCCCCCTAAGCTCTTCCCTTCTTTATTCGAGCTTCTCGGTTCTTTTTCTTCACCACTATATTATTTTAATGATAGCGAGCTGTTAGCCCAGGTTTCTCTTTTGCTCGGTTTCAGGCCTCCTTTCGATAGAAAGAAGTGTAGGAAGAGAGGGTGGTTGGTGCCTTTTTCCTCCTTCATTTTGGGCCTTCAAACTACTACCCCCCCCCCCTCTCCTTATACGACTCTTTCGGGCCATTTGACTAAATTAGGTGTCCGAATCTTAATGTATTCAGTTTTTGGTGTCTGCTCGTGGCAATAACGGCGCGACGGGTATATACACCCCCCCCCCCCGCTAAACTTTCCTCTAGGAAAATTTGTATTTCCTTGTTTCGGGTTAATACAAAGTCGGGGGCTATATTTCAGGGAACTCAAATTGTTTTTTTCCTGGAATATTCTTTTTTTTTTCTCTCTCATTCTCCGTACCTCCAAGAAGCTTCGCGAGCCTACCTACCTCCTGACTATGTCTCTCTATCTCTCTCTTTCTCTCTATATATATATATATATGTAGGGTTTCCGGAATCCCTAGTGACAGGTCGTCCTCGGCATTTCATCCTCAAGTACCTTTAACGTCCACCCTCAGGTCCGCCCTTTTTTATTGCCCATAGTTTTTGGCCGCGCGCTCGGCGTTGGCGGGGGTGTCGAGCTACTTGTCCCTTATAACTGGGGTTGGGGGATCATTCTTTCTCCCTTCCTCCCGCATAATATCCCTTACACCTTTTCCTTTGGCATGCACAAACGGCGAGTGTATTGTATAAACGTATTCCACCCACCCCCTTATAGCTCAGTTACTCTCTCTCTTTCGCGACAACCGTTTTGCCGCCTTCTTCGGTAATTAAGTGAGGCCGAAGTTACAGTTTCGCCGGGGTAAAATATATACGTTACGGAGCCTCGATCCTCGCTCTTAACGGCCCTGGAGTTTCGGTGACACGAAACGCGTCGTCTATAGATTTATGTTTGCTGTGTAATTAAAATTATTCAACGAGTGGCACCGTCTCGAATTGCTTCCCCCATGCATAACTGCCTTCTTTCCAAACCTTAAGCCTCGTTTTCTATATACCCTTCCTCTCGCTCCCGTATACAGTTTATAGTATATAACCCTTTCCTCTCCTTAAATTCTAACTCTTTCGCCTGTGATCCCCCTTCTTTAGCTTGATTTGGCTTTTGAATTCGCGGTAGAATCTCACTATACCTTTTTATGGCGCAGTTTTTACGTACAGGGTGTTACGTTAATTCGGACCATCGACAATCTGTTGAAAGGATATCCAGAATGTTTTAGTTTTAGTTGAAAAATTTAATGATATCATATTTTTTTACTTTTTTGCTAGAATTATATAGTTTATAAACTATTAAATTCTTTACTATATTTTAAACACCCTGTAGAACGCCGGTAATATATTCGAGGGAGACGTGAGCCGTGTCCGAACTTATTTAGGGATAAGATAGATCTCTTAATTCTTAAGAAACTCCAGAAATACTTTTCAGCCTAACGACTAGCCGCGTGCCTTTCGAGTCTTTATCCGTTTTATTTAAATTCACCAGGCTGTCTTCTTTCGGCTCGCTATTATATATTAAATAAGACTCTATTAGGAATGAGATGTTTTCTCCGTTTTGCCCCTTCCATCCCTCCAACCGATGCCTTTCATCCTCGCTTAACTTTAGTCGCTCCTTGGGGAATATCATCTTACTGTAAACGAAGAAAGCCTAGAGCGACGCAACGAATACCCATCTTACTGTAAACGAAGAAAGCCTAGAGCAACGCTTCGAATACCCAAATTACTCCGGGCAACCGGGAGCCGGGGCTTTAGTTATCAGGCGATATAAGAAGAGACGCGATATGTGTGCCATACGAAACGTGGATAGTTTAAAACCCCGAGACTCTTTAATTGGTTATATACTCTCCGCTCTTTGCCGCCCGGTTAACTAGGAGAAAAATGAACAGGGTTTTTCCGGTATATAGAGGGCGTTTTTGAATGTACTCTCTTCTAGCCCCCAATGTGTCTCTTAGTATTTTCTGGCTAATTATAAAAGGGTATTTAACAGAAATCTTTCTTTCAGAAAGAGAAAACTGGAAAAGGAGGGGATAAGGACAAAACCGTCTGTTTTCTGACTCTTTAAGTCCGTGTCTTCTTATCGCCTGGGTCTTCTCTAGCTTAAATCCAACCCCCTCCCCCCCGTAACATCGTACTGGGCTTACAAAATAAATGGTCAGCTCATTTAGTAAATGAATGTCAGCCTAAATTATGCAAAGCTAATGCAGATCGCCGCCTAGCGTCCCAGTTTATTTAGATGCAAGCT
Organism: Odiellus spinosus; assembly: GCA_963920705.1. NCBI lineage: Eukaryota > Metazoa > Arthropoda > Arachnida > Opiliones > Phalangiidae > Odiellus > Odiellus spinosus. Next base: position 17,339,219 of record OY987228.1, on the reverse strand, counting down.
GCTAATTCGTTTCGTTCTCTCCTTCCACCCCGCGTGGCCACGCGTCTCTGAACTTAGTAGCGACAAAATGTTGTCTTTTATATCGTTCACCCGGCCTTTTTGCTAAGGGATAAACGTAGGAATAAAGGGAGGAGGCGGAAGAGGGATAAGTTCTTTTAATTGGACGAATAGCAGTCCCCCAAGTATTTACCGAACGAAGTTCGCGTATATATATACGGATATGGGTTTTAGAGAATTTGGTACGGGAGCGGAAAGAGAAGGGGGGGGGGGGCTAGTTGTGTATAAACGCGTGTCCTTTTAGCGACGAACGGTCTAAAGACGTATTTATACGTGTGTATTAAACGCCACAATGAAGTGAACGTTTCCAGCTTTTTCAACATACCACATAGATAGGGACTCTGATAATTTCCCCAGTTTTATTTCTCACATCGCGTGGTACTAAAGTCAAAGCTTAAAGGTGTTAGGTTTCTCGCATCGAGTAAGGGTCAACTGATACGAGGCTGGAAGTATATACGAACACGGGGAGGGATAGGTGTTAAATATATACGTATAAAAAAGTGGACAATTCCGTGCTGTTATCGCCTCGCGTGTTACGGCCACGGGTTTTCAATAGGAAGGCGTTTATGAGGGGAGCTAACTTCGTATTACGAGGTTTTTCTAGCGAGCGCTACCTACGTAGGACCTATAGAGTTTTTGGTGCAACGGTGGTTGAACGAGGCGTGTTTTACTAGACTTCCCCTCTTCCAGGACCTTTTACAAGCGACAATTAGAGTAATTATGACTGACTGACTTGCCTGCCGTTTTATAAGGCTTGTCTCTTCTTGGTTTATGTCCACTCTTTCCACCCCCTTTAAGCCTAAATGCTCGTATTTCTTGTTAAGCTAAAAGTTTTCCGCGGGGCTTGGATCGCGTATGTACTGTTGACTTTTCTCTCACTCGAAGCTTTAGTCGCCACGTGTTTCTATGAATTATAAGCTTAACTATTGGTTTTTCTCTCCAAAACTATATTTTTCCCCGGATTCCCTCCCCCTTACGAGTCTGTTTCGTGTTCAACTTGGACGTTTTGTCAGCACTATTCGAAAGAGTTAGTTGAAACTAGATTCTCATTTATCCTTCGGTTGTAAAAAACGAGCTTTTTATCACCGCCCCTAAAGGGTAGCTGACGTGTAAAGCATATCTCCGTGCGGTTAGAACACTTCTACAGGGGTTTTTTGCAAATTATTAAATTTAGGACTACTAAAAATTGATTTTAATTAGATTAAGCGCTTTTTAACTTAAGAAATTCTTATTCGAATTTCATTATACTTTAACATATAATATCTTTTGATTTTTACATTTTATTTTGGTAATGAATCTTCAGTCCTTTATCCCTCGCACGGGGACTTATAAGCTCCAATATCTAAGAATCTAAATTAATTTTCTAACGCGAACTTTTTTATTATTTAAGGATATCCTATGGGATAAATTAAAACTCTTTTTAGCATGGCCCGTTAAAATTAACGATTTTAGTTGACCCGGCTATCTTCGGAAAACTATAGAAAAATGAAGAAAGATAGAGCGGGTGGTCTCCTGCCCGGCCACGCTCAACAGCTTCTCTGGCTATTGGCCCCTAGCTAAAACTATATATAGGATTTGAGCTAAAAGAACCAAGATTATGGGAGAGGGAAATGGTACGGGGTCAGTAATACGGGAAAGAATAGAAAATAAGCTGGCGATAAGGTCCGTCGCGGGGGGGGGGGAGGGGGAATGGTATATATATGTATGTGTGTAAGAGAAAACTATAGGAGAGAGAGAAAAAGGGGGTTTTATCCTTGCTTCGATGAGTCTTAAATTTATTCTTCTCTTACGAGTTCTTCTTCCCCGCGATGTTCGGGGTATTCGGGACCCCACTTTTTCGCTTCTAGTTTTAAGGAAAAATTTCATTTGCGCGCGCATCGTTGCGCGCCAAAAGACGCACGTGAGACGAGCCGTATTTCACTTTTAAGTGCCGTAATGGGGGAGAAAAAGAGCCGAACCGAGCGGTCCAGACCGTCATCGCGTTTCTCTATAAAATTCGACGTCCCAAGCGCGGGTTTTAGAGCCGCTAGAAAGAAAAGCGTTAGCGTTCAAAAAGAGAAAACTACGATAGAGTGGGAGGAAGGGGGTTGGCTTTTCGAATAGCCTCTTTTCGATGGCTTACGGTGGGGAACGGATAATTATGACCCTTTTCTAGGCTTAGAGACCTTCTCTCTCTCTCGCTCTTCTTACTTACTTCGGGATAAGTTTTACAAGTATTAGGAATATAGAGAAGGGGATAGAAAGGATGACTGGGAGGGGGAGTTCTTATGGCTGCACGGTGACCCCTCGAGCGCGCACACGTGGTATTAATAGTTCCCGCGAGAAAGACCCTTATTGAAGGCGCATTACTCCCCGGTTGACGGACGGCCGATTTTCATTGGCTGCCGTTCGCCACCGCCAACGTTTCCCGCGCTTTTCGACGAGCGCGTCCGAGAGGGCCCCGACCTGACCGGACGCCTTACGCGACGCGAACGTATAGAAACCGCCGAAGAGTGTATAAAAGCGGGGGAAACTGGAACAGGGTAGAACTTATAACTGCGTGGGTAAGGAAAGGGTGGAAAATATCAGCGAGTTATTCAAAATTAGGTAGGCGAACCCTATTAAAGGCGACTCCCGAGTATTAATATCCTCCTTAACTGCCTTCCGTATTAAGTTTTATGACTTTCTATGACGAAATTTTGAAAACTGCCGTCCCTTTTCCTCACAATTTCTCCTCCACTCGTTCTCTCCCTGGCTATATTAAAAATATGGCGAAAATTTAAAATACCCTTTCATACCTTCATCCCACCCCTATCGTTCTAACTCCCGCTGGTGACGAGAAATAGGCTTGCCTTAAAAGTCTGATTGGAACCTTTGGTCATTTAAGGCATTATTGAGACTATGACCGCCGAAAAGTAATTTTTCCAGATTTTTAAGCCTTAAATTTAAATTTTTTTTATTGTAATATAGGGGGTGAAGGTTTTTTAGTGACATTCCGCTCATTCTTTTAATAAAAAAGGAGATTTTTCTAAAACCTTTTCAACTATTCGTGTGACGGAAATTACACACTATTTTTGGATATTCCTATATGATACTATTAAAGATACCATAGCTTTTTTCCTCTAAGTGTTTTCCCCTTTTTCTCGGGGCCTATCTAGGGTTTAATTTGGGGTTTTAGGCCTCTTACTTAAAAAACTAGTATAAGAATAGTAAAGAGGGTAAAAATGTTTTTTTTTTATTCGGGTAAACCAAAGTTAGTCTTCCAGAAAATTGTTTAGTGTGGCTGTTGGCATAATCTATTCGCGAACGATGAGGCCATAGGAATTAAGTTACATAATTTTTAACCCAACGATTTTGATCCAGTTACTATAACACTTCAAAGGTTTCGCTAAATTAGTGTATTAAAGTATATAGTTAACGGGTTTCCCTTTGGTACTAGAGAACTACGCGCCATCTACGTCGCGTTTATTGAAACAATTCGAGGAAGGTAATCATACAACCGTTTGCAACAATGCTAATTAGACTGTAGAGAATATTACAATTACAATAGCTTTATTCTTTGTGCATTCGCAGTTATTCTATTTACTTCTTTAAAAGAAAAATTAAGAAATTCTGATCAAGTACAGTTATGTCGAGTTCTAAGATCGTTACTTATGACAGAAGCCGATGAAACACTCCTTTGAAGTTTACTACTCTAATGTTTCATATAGCGCTCCTCTCTGTATGGGTAAAATTCGCGATTTTACGAGATCGGAGGGGTCCTACTTCATACCCCCTGTCTACGGAAAATTGGAAATTTTCTCTCTCCACAAACGACGACGTTTTTTTGACGAACTCCAAGGCTGCTAGAGATATTCGCTCGACGAACTCCCGCTCCGAAAATATCTACCGTTAGGAGGCGTACGAATCGCGCTTTTTGAAACTAACCCAGACAAGACCAGCGAGTAATAGACTTCAAAGGAGGGTTTCATCGGCTTCTGGTTTTGGCAATCGGAACAAAAAAAATATCGGAGAAATAATTAAGTATAAACTCTTAACTTGAACACGTAGTGTTTTGATCACGTGATATAATTAGTTTCGAGTTAGCTTTTTAAATTACCTTTATATAAAATCATACGTTCGTGTTCGGTTTCATTTTCTAGTTGCAAAACTTTTCCAAAAGTAAAAATTAATGAAATAATTTTATTGTTATCGTATTGCGAAATTTTCTAGAAATAAATTTCATTAGCGTATGAAATAAAAGTCGAACGAAGACCGGTGTATAGCTTCTATAATGCATTTATCACGTGACGCCATTATGACCTATTAAATGTACCTTACTTTCAAGTTATTTTAACTTCTATATAATTAAATTAAATGGGTTCCGACCTTTTGTTAAGCTAATAATCAAAATCAATAATTCCATTCCGCCCTGATGTTTTTATAGAATAAACAAGTTTAATTGAAGTTTAGACGAAAAAGTCTCGAGAGGACAAAATTTTATTTTTTTTATTATTCAAAGAAACTAACCAGGGTCTCAGTTTTTATTGACGGACAAATACTAGTTTGGGTATTAATTCTTTTGGGAGTTAAGCTGGCGGAGAAATCGTAACGAAGGTAGACAAGTAAAGACAATTATTTCCTTCGCGTACGGTGCGGATCGAACTCTTCCTTCCTCATTGTTTATATACACTAACAACGTCCCTTCAATTTTTATTTGGTAACTAAATCATACTCAGTTTGCTCTTTTGAGTACAGTGAGGTATATTTAAAGTCCACGTGAAATCTGAAATTGGCTTACAAATGATAAGAATTGATAGTAAACTCCTGAAAGGGAGGATGAAGAGGAAAATAAAGTGATTTATTATCGATTATGCGTCTAAAAATATGACACCTTTGATCATTAAAACATCCTTAAAGTGTCTCTGAACTGTATAAAAAATAGTAAACCTTTTGATTTTGGCATTCAATTAAATGTAGAACCTCCGACCAATCAAAAGACACCCCATCTTTGGCTTAATAAAATCCAAACGTGTTGCGACATTCTCTTTTGAATCACGCCTAATCTCATTCTTGATTAATTTCACGCGCACATGTTTTTATGAAGCCAAAGGTGTGGGGGAGTCTTAGAACTTCTCCTATTAATTAAATTCTAAAATCTGAATCTTTTCCAATTTTTTTTTTTTTTTTTCCACAATTCCCGAAAGTTTTAGTTTTATTACGCGTATCACGTCTTATTTTTAATAATAGAATCTATATTGAAAATCCTCGTCACCCTCCCTTTAACAATAAATATTTTCTCGCGCTAAAATCTGGCTGGGAAGGTCTGATATAGCTAAGTTTTTCTTTAACTAAATGTCCAAGTGATATATATTTTGTTCTGAACATGAGAAGTTTCGTAACAATCTATAAATAATAATGAAATAATTTATATCGATCTATGAGAGTTTTTTCCTGTCAATGAAAATTTTAACTTACACGTGGACTTTAAGTGGAATACATTATAGCTTACGTTTTGAAACTCGAGGCAAACTTGGAATGGAATTGAACATAGTTTTTGAGCCCCAGGCGCCGCCGGGGATTTTACCTAGCGTTAGGAGAGAGGAAGCGGAATTTTTTTTTTGTTAGTATTCCAGGGCGTTTATATCGTGACCGTATAACGATGATTAAGATCGAGGCATTAATAAGTCAGCCGCCGTATCAAGTATGTTTACTTTCGTATTTCAAACTAATGAATACCGAAGGATCAGAGAGAGCGAAAATAATCGCTCGCAAAAATAATTGGATTTTTTTTTCCTCCTCTTCTCTTCGAGTGAGGTGGCTCACGCTTCCCTTTCTTGGCGCCTCTGTAATAACGCTTTTCCTGTCTTATTAGTGCGCAATGCGGCGAAGACCTACCTTTCCGCCGTCGTAACTTTCGAAGAAAAAAATAGTAAACCTTCCCCCCTCCCTCTCAAACACATTCGTTTTTTTCTTTGATTATTTTAACCCTCTCTATACCCTCAAAGAGTCAAACATCATCGAAAGCTTTTTTTCATGTTTATCTTTCTACTAAAGATACGCTTAATATCATATTCAGAGTTTCCTTGAACGTTCATTTTCTCTCTCATTTAATCCGGCCACACGTGGGTAGCTTTTAGAAGAAGGGGTTTAACTTAATTTTCAATGATATTTATTTAATTATGTGTTTATCATTTTTCAGGTTTCAATATTGAGTTCTAGCTTTTGATATCTTAAAATAAAGATGCATGGTATCAAATTTTTGCATTATTATCAAATATTTCCATCTTTAATGATGAATTATTGTTATATTTAAATAATTATTATTATAATTAAAATAATTAAAACTTATTAGAAAATAGAATAAACATGTTTGACCTTTGATTTTGAAACGATTTTAATGTTTCAGAATACTTTTTAAAGTGAACCCCCTTTATTTTTTCTCGAATCAAATCTCAGAATGCCATTTAGAAGCAAAAACTAAGAATGGAAAAGTTATGCCTTATGGTATGGCCAACATTATTTATTATAGCATACTCTAATATTGGACACTATCTATTTAGCATAATATATAAAATTCAAATGGATCCCATTTTTTTTTTGTAGAAACTTGAAACGATATCGAACTTTGTACCCCCTCCTATACATATATATATAGTGGCGCTTTGTTTCCAGAAGATGAGGGACCCTCTTCGCTTAATTTAATACCCCAAGCGTTCGAGGACCTTTCCTCTTCCTCGCTCCTCGCACTCGAAAAATTTCGGGAAAGAGAAGCGAAACTGTTGTTTTTGATTGGAGAGAATGTAATACGGGGAAGTGTACTGTCGCATCAGTAGAAGAGTAAGGGAAGTTAGGGAGGGAGGTGTTTTTGAAGTGCTTTAAAGCCGCGGAAATTATTCAATTTTTGAAAAGTTCTCGGCTATAGTTAGAGAAGGGTGAGACGGTCAAAGTAGGGTATCTTTCCCTCGATGGCCCACCCCAGTTTCTACGGTCCCCTGATCCAGTTTAATGGCTTTCAATAGGGATGGGCGAGCTGGGGCAAACGCCACGTCGTCTTTTAAAAGGCGAACACTCCGGATTCTCGCGCCAAAAGGGGTTGGAACGCGGATCGTGCGGTCGCATTGATGTCTCCGCGTAACCTTTTAAATCCTTTCGGGACTCGTGGGGGTATAGAAAACTAACGTATAGAGAGAAGAATGGGGAAAAGACGCCTAGATTTTAAAATTCTTCGCTTTTTACTTTTCTCGATAGGTTTTCCTCGATCTAACTCCGCCGCTTCTCGACATTAGCACGAATTCTTAAACAAAGAACCAAGCTTGTTCGGCGTTACCACCCCGGGGAAGTGAGGGATGGAGGAAGGGAGGTAGAAGTTTTATTGGACACCCCTTCCGGACCCCGCTATAATCACGGGCGAACGCCGCTTCTTTCTCGTTACGTTATACGTCGGGGTTAAACTCGTACGGTTATTCTTATCGATAAGTGAGATATATCGACGATGTATTTTCGTTATCTCGTCCCCCCCTGACGGAGGTTAGAAAGACACGGGAGTTAGAAACAAGCGTTTTAGCCAATTGGAAATAGGCGGTCATTAGGGTAACGGACCAGGGGGTGCCCAACGCTAATTTAAGCCGTATAGCGCGCAGTAGCCATCTCATCTCTCTTTTCTCCCCCCTTTTATCTACCAAATTAAGTTGATGTTTTGATTCCGCGGAGAGGGATTGTAACGCTAGTGGTACACCGAGCTACATCTATCGCGCCTTACAAAATACCCGGCGTTTCTCTCTCACGTGGTTTTGCTCCTAATCTGTATACGTTACGTTTTCTATCCTTTATGTAGCCTTATTTGAAGCCTATATTTTTAACTGGTATAGCTTCCGTATTGTAACCCCCAACGCGGCGCTCGCTTTTCTGGTTTTGCCCTTTAACCTCTTCTTTTAAAAGGCTCTTCTTCTCCCACCCTACCTCGATCTTCTTCCACCGTCCGTTCGCTAATTAACAAAACCCATCAACTGATTAAGTCATTGTAGGGATACACGTAGTGGGACAAGCAATTAGTCGTCACCAACGCCACCGTATGGCCTCGGGTTTTCTCTCTCTTTCTCCGCGTAATATCTCCCCATAGTAGCTCTTTACTCTCTTCCAGACTCTTCCATCTTCTCCTATATATAGTTCGCGTTGACCCCGAACGATTTACTCTATTTTATTCTAAGGATACACTTATCCTATTCACTGCCGTATACGTAACCCCCTACAAACTCGACCCGCGTGGCCTCTTCGCTATCGGGACTAAGGTTTTAAACCAGTTGATGTAATAAGACCTAGCTAAAGTTACGAAAACAACCCTGGAATAAGTTAAGTATTAAAGAGTCGTATACGGGCCCTATATTTAGAGGGGGAAGATGTAGGGGATAGGAAAAATACATTAATATAAATGAAACTGGGAAATATTTTTGACGTATTCGACTTGACGCGAATTAGTGGATCCTGCCCGACCTTCTTCCTATATAACTATAATTAAAGAAAGCTGACCGTTTAAAGTTAATAAATAAGCCAATTAACTCGGAGTATCGCGGTCACGTGGTTAACTTAATTGGTAACGATACTCAAGGACGTTTTTCTTTATATTTTCATACGTTCATTTAGCCGAGTAAAAATTTCTTCTTCGACTCGTTTATTTCATAATGGTAAACTAACTATTAATTTAAAGCCCATTGCGAAATGAGAAAATTGGGCGAATGGGGGATATACTTTAATAATATTAATAATATACAGACTAACTTCCTCGCCGATGCTATTTTATATATATAATATATATAGTATAATAATAGGGACGTCGCTAAAGAGGAAGTGTATTAACAGGATGTCCTCTTTTCCCTCCTCATCCCAACCGGGAATCTCTCCTCCATATACGAACGTTAAGAGTCGCGATAACGCGCTGTTTACGATACATCGAGACTGTATTAAAGGCGTACGTATAGGCCCTTTTCCCGATATTCTCGTTGTTGCCACTAGACAACGTATCGTAAAACTTACACGGCCGTTACTCGCTTATAATCTTCCCAGAGAGAAGGTATTCGCCTTTGATCGGGAGCGTGTACCGCGATTGTATACGTACTGTTTCTCCGCCGATTTAATGTTCAGCCGTTTAAGAGGTCGTCTTATTGGTAAAACCTCCTCTTCCCCCTACCCCCTCTATAACTTTCCCGCAAATCGTAAACAGGGATTTTCGGTTATAGCCGCTCGAAGATCTCCTCGCCGAGGTGCCTGGTGGTTTTCTAGTCGGCCGAATACGTCCCGCCGCTGTCCTTCTCGCTCGCTGGCGTTGTGACGCCTGTTGCCGCGTTCTCGACGCCCGTTTTATGAATGATGATGGAACGGGTATAACGTCCACGCACTCGGTATCGGATTAGCCATCCGCGAGAACTACGGAGAAGCAGTTACGCGACGGTGTTTATGCCGACTAGCTCGAATAGTCGCGCTATTAGAGAATCGTCGTCGTCGTCCTTCTCCTACTGTATCCGATATATCTTCGGTTCGGGCTTTCCGTATAACGTTAGCGCGCAGTTTTCGGGGATGACGTTTCAATAATGAATAACATTACTGGCCGATTTAGTCGCGGGAGCTATATCCGTATATACCAATCGGTTTGCCTTAACGTTCGGGCTAGCTTTAGCTATAGGCCTTCCCTGTATAGATATACGAGAGGCGCGAGTCGACGCCGCGCCGTAATAATATTAATGAATGCGGAATAATTTATGACCTCTTTGAGAAGTTTCCAAATAGGCGCTAATTAGGGGAGCCCGTTTCAATTCGCCTTAATCATAATAGGCTCTCTCTCGTTTGGAGCTATAGTAGCTCGCGGTCCGGCCCGGAAAATAGCCGCGTTAACGCGTTATAATCCGCGGCCGAACGATACTAACCTCGAATCATACCCGTTCCCTTATTCCATTTGCAATCCCTTTCCATATCCCCCCTTCCCTTCGTTTCAATGATTCTACTAATCTGTTATTTTGGTGGGCACCCCGAACTAGGCCTTATAGTTGCTATACTATAACTCCTGGAGGCTCTGACTTATTAATTTATTAAAACCCTTAGCTCTCCTCTCTTTAATTCCATGGCTCTCTGATTTTCCGCGCGAATAGTGTTCCCGTGATTTGTAATTTGAATATTAAAATCGTCTAAAGTTTCGTAATTCTATATTTTCCCTCGTTTACCCCTCGGTGGTTGGGTGTTTCCAGTTCGGCCGATCATCTGGCTGGTTGGGTTAGATACGCGGTATGTAATTATAACATCAAAATATCTAAAAATTAAAAAAAAAAAAATGATTAAAGATATTAATTTTCGTTCGTAAGAGTCCCTATTAAAATACTTCAATTTTGTAAAAGCCGAACTTCAAGGGTAAATATACTCCGTGTATTTTCTATCAGCGCCTGTAGAAGTGTTGTACTTTCAATGCACTAAACTTCAGATAAATTTACGATATTTATAGCCCTGGATGTTGTCTAGTTTTCCAACATTGTTAGTGAAATATTAAAGTAATGAATAAATACGATATAGCGTAGGCAGAGCGAAGGAAAAACTATCTCTCTTCTTTCCGCGCCCGCAACCACGAACTATTTTGGATACTTTTACTCTTTTAATACAGGTGAATTGGCAAGGGGATGGAAATAATTTTACTTGAAGCTGTTTTTTAACACTGACAGAGGCCGTTCCTTTTCTGTGGCTCTGTTCTAGACTTTGTTTTTGATTTAATTTTGATTTTGCTGATAGGTACTTTTATAAAAACTTTATTGAAGATAGCTAATACTCCATCGTTGAACTAAAATCAATCCCAATGTTTTACATATACACAACTAATAAATTGTCATGATCATTAAGTGCATATAGGGCGAAAATGTTATCTATTTTGACCAGTATATCGTTTATTTTTTGAATATTTTTAAACTCTTTCATTTAATCATTTTCTAGATCGGGATCCACCCGATTAATATTAATCCTAATGTCGTTTTCTGGTAATTAATTACGTGATAGATGATTCCCCCCTTTTTTTTAATAATATCCGCCCCTTTTTTTATGATTTCCCTCTAGCTCTATAAACGATGAAACGATACGAAGCGAGATAGTCTCGCATTTATGACAAATAATTCTATACCTCTAATATAATGTATACGGGTTTTTGCAGCCATACCCTAGATTATAATTGTAGGAATGAAATTCAATCTATCGCCCTCTTTTCTTTTTTGGTCGAAATTTATGGAAGCGTCTGTCGCTTTTTAACGCGAAACACGATTATCCTTTTATAACAATTATCGGAGTCCTCTTGTCTATTTTTCCGCTCCACTTTTTTTCCTTTCCAAGCATTCGCGAGCAACCCTTTAATCCGACTATAATGTTCGCTGTTTCCGATTTAACGAGCCTAGAAAGAAACCCTAGAAAGAAAAACGTTGGCTAGAAATCCTATGGTTTTAGCCTTCATTAGCGTTAATCGTGAAATCACGAATGAAATTCAGTTCACTTTCGGGGAGAGTTATTGAATTAAGGGGAATGTAAAAGCAATGTCAGTTTGTTCAGATAAACGACCTTACTTAACCTTTGTACCAGATTCATCGGGTCTTCGCGAATACCAACTTATTTCAATCTTAGTTCCCCCTTATTTTTTTTTGTTTAGAGATCGAGGTTCGAGCGCGAGAGAAGTTGAGTTAGCAACATTTGACTATTGAGTTTAACCCACAAAGGGGCGGTATTTGTAAGCGCCTCTTTACCGTCTATCTCTTGTTCCCCTATTATCTTTTCATTCATTCTCAACTGATTTATAAAACAGATATATTGGATAGAAAAAAAATAAAAAATAATAAGAATCAAAAAGGGGGCTGGAATAAAAATGAATGGTTTCGCAATAATTGCGTCTAGGAAAACGACCGACAATATAGCCTCGCCTTTTCAAACACTCCCCTCTCTGCTTTCCGCACGCTCTCTCTCTTTCTCTCTCCACTCGAGAGATCTTTTCGCGTCCTTTTTCCCGTATTAAAAGTCTTCGCTCGGATGACCAAGAACTCGCACCAACCCCCCCCCCCCGATCCTCTTCGCTCTTTCATTGAATATTTCTAATAATTCTCCCAATTTTTGACCACCCGCCCTCGATCTAGAGGGGGTCTTTGATCGCCTATCCATGAATCAGGGCGGCGTCGTTCTGTCCGGTCAAAGAGACTAGGAGTTTATAACTAGAAAATTTTCCTCGACAGAATGACAGAATTCTCGTATTTCTCTCTCCATTCTCTCTCTCTCTCTTTCGTTTTTAATGTCGCTTTTCTAATTTTCCAGCCCCCTTTTTGACCTCGTCTCCTTCTACCCTATGATATGCCTCGTCTTTCGGTGGTTGTCCTTCTTTTATGCCCAATTCTCGATCGGCCGTGGAAAGGGGTCTTCCATAACCCTTCCCCTAAAAATCCTTCCTCCCCCCTCTGTTTGATCATTAATTTGGAGGACCTTTTCTCTCTATAATTCTTATGCAAAGTATAACGGTTTTAATCGTTGGGAATGGATGCCTCGCCTAGTTCTTCCCTCGTATTTCGCAGCTACCCCCTACCCTTATTTTATATATTCCCCCACTCCCCTCCGGTCGCCTTTAGTCGTTCGTTATACCCGAATTTAGTGGTGTGTTACGCTCGACTATTAATTTTTGTAATGATCTACGATTTTATATATATGGCATCTCGATTTTTCGTTCTAGCAGGGTGGAGTTTTCATACTAGCTTCGGATATAACAGAGGGGTAGAGTGTGGAAGCGGGGGTGGAAAGAGCTATAGGCGCCCATTTTCTTCCGGCTCTAGTATTATTATTAAAATGGGAAAATTTTCGATACCGAATGCCAAGGAAACTGAGGGGTAGGTGGGGGTTAGTATGTATAACCAAAAATGAGGAAAGGGGGTCCGAAACTGGATAAAGGGGAGTTGGGTGCGTGGTTGGAGAGAGAGACTAGCTATATAGGCTGAAGAAGAAAAGCTAGAGAGAGATTACCATTAATCAGGCACGAGTTTCGGCTCCATTATAACCAAATGGGTTTTAATTTGCCATTGTTTAGACGCGCTGCTCCTAGCCTGGCTCTGGCTCTCCTTTTCGCGGGGGGATGAAGATCCCGAAAAGGAGGAGTAGGCGGGAAAGAGGGGAAAGGGCTAGAGCTCTAGAACGATGTGTGGGGGTATTGCTAAGGCAGACTCTCTTCCTTTTCCCCCGGTTTTAAAGAAGGAGGATAAAGGACTGGAGGAGATGGGTGCAGGGGGGTCGGAAATACGCTTGTTGTTGCAGCATTTGAAGCGTTTCAGATTTATGTTGCCTTTCAAGCCGGACCCTCTCTCATGAATATTCATTAAGCATCTTAATAACTGGCAGTAATAACTATTAACTCTTCCAAGAGTTTCTCTCTTTCTCTCTCTCTCTCACTCTTTCTCTGGTCGAGCGCTAGCCGAAAGAATAGCCCGACTCTTTCTCTCTATTGCCTGGCCCATACCATACCAACACCCTGCTACCCCAACCTATATTATGACCTCTCTCTCTCTCTCTCTCTCTCTCTCTCTCTCTCTCTCTCTGGTACGTAACGATATCTTTTCCTATTCTACTTCAATCCTCTCTTCTTCCGCGGGCCTGCCTCCTATTGCCCTTACCACGCGGCAACGCGTTATCCTTCTATTTTTCCATCGCTAGCTTGAGTCCCCCTGTCTCTCTCTCGCTTCCCATCCCGGAGATCCCTCTCATCTCTCGCGCATCCCGTCTTTAACTCATCTCTAGCTCGCTTTGGCGTCGCCGTTCGCTTATTATATACCCTCCAATTTATAGAAATGTGTATTCGCGCCGCGAATTGCTCACGCAGCGCGCGGGGCGTAAGAGGAGAGAGAGGGGTTTTGCACCGAAAAACAAGACAAGCTCATCGAGAAGAAAATGAGAACGGGATGTGACCGGCGGAAGAGAGAGAAGGAGAGAGAGGACCAAGCGCTAAGAGGAATGGGATGGAGAATAGGACCATACGAAGTTGACGCCCCACGACGATTGGTCTGACTAAGTTACTGTTGTACCTGAGACAAAAATAGAGGGAAAGGCGGGAAGTAGAAATATACGTCCCAGAGATGATTTAAATAATTGCCACCGTGATGAGCAATCAGACTTTGACTGCATTACCTTTATCGTGTGGTATATAAGATATAAGACGGACTATAGAGACTCGAACGATCCAATTGGGGAATGAGAAAAGGGGGGTAAAAGAGATGCCCCGCTAAGTTTTGTTTTCTATTTCGAAGGGGTAAAAACCCGGAGATGTATCTATCTCAGAACTGCTAATGGTAATTAATCCGAAAAGGAGGGAGAGAAAAGAGAGATCCTATTGAAATTTGTATACCACTAGTCTTTTTCTAGGGATGGTTGGGTGGATGCGAGGCCAGTTTCCTGATTCCTTCTCTCTCTCCCTCTCGTTTGCCAGCGAAAGCGTGAAATGATTCGAGCCTTACGATTATTATTAATAAAGAGAAGAGATTGCGAGAAGGGCCTGGGAAAAGATTTTATTGTTTTCTCGACGCCGGCCACCGTTACTTTTCCAATTGGCGCGAGGGGCGAGCGTCGCGTCCCTCCAGGGGTCGTGCAAGAGTTCTATACTCTTTCGCTTCTTAATTTCTCCCCGATTTCGGGTACGGTACCGTATATACCGAAAGGTCTTCTCATTCTTCTCTTTTTTTAGCGCTTCGATAAGTATACGCGGCCCTCTGGTTTTCCGTTTTCCAAGTCTTAGCGGAAGCTAGGAGGGTGAGGGTTGAACTTCGCCGTATTTGGGACCTTAATTTGGCTTTAATAATAGCGAACACGAGTCATTAAACGGAGGGCCACCCGGATACTTAAAACTCGGATCCGCCCTTTCCCCTCTCCCCCCGCGTGGTATACTTGCTCCCACGCCTCTCCGCCACGCATCTAGCTAGGCTCTCTCTCTCTCTCCTATTATCTTTTTCCCGGCGCGCGTAACATTTTCTAATTGTTTCAAGAACGGATTCCTAGCTATAGCTGCTCCCGGTTTTCTAGCTAAAACCCGCGACGTTTCTTAATTAAAAACGAACAACCCCATCCCCCCGTTTCGTATTATATCTCTTTTAAAAGTTAAAGAGCTATCTTTACTTACCTGAGAGTGTGTATTGGCCCCGAATTAATAGCACCCGAGAAACGTAAGGGAAAAATATTTTCGACCAAAAACATCTCCGACCTTCCGTTCCCGCTTTAACCATATTCCGTACTTTAAATAATAATGAGAGTTTTCTAATTAAAAAATATAGTATTCTTACTGGGTATAATGGAGGTAATGCGTCTTGAAAATATTACGGTTCTATACTTTCTAGAATTCAGACTGTCTTTGCACAGTTTTTAAAGATATATGGGGAGAGATAGCGAGGTAATTTAGTTAAGGTTATTATAAGTGATATACCGAGATGAATATATTTCAATTAAATGTCGTGTGTACGAAATAAATAATATTTTAGTATGTTTTTAATTTGGATACTATACAATAGAGCCTAAAGTTTAGGGTTAGCAATTTTAACATATTTTTTATAAGATATCATCAAGAATCCATTCAGGTTCCATAAGAATATGGGAGGGCCGCGATTCAATAACCATCCTCCCAAACTTTGTAGCAAACGTTCGTCCGCTTCGAATCGATTTTTCAAGTAAATCGCTCCTGACATTATATTATTAACCCGCGCCACTAACGACCTTGACATAATATTTTGGGTAATAAAAATGGAGCCGACCGAAAAAATATCTAAGCGTACAAATGTTGCGAAAATTTCAGACGAACTTTTGTTACAAAGTTTGGGAGGATAGTACCATATTCTTATGGAACCTGAATGGATTCTTGATATCATTTATTTTTCATATTTCTTGTTAAAAATAGAATATCATTTAAAAAAAACTTAAATTTGAAATCTGTATTTAAAATGGCTATGGTGAACTTCTTTCCTGCGTGTTAAGGAATAGTAATTTGTCTAACAAAACTAGACATTTTTAAATCAACATTTTCGTAAGATCTGTATTCGAACGTAAGGAGAATGAGAAGAGAAAAGGAAGATGAAAGAAGAAAAAAAAAAAAAAAAAAAAAAAAAAAAAAAACCTCGTAAGAAGTCGTTTAAGTCAACTGCCATTGCAAACGTAATTTCCAGTTAGCGAATAGGGGACTGTAAGAGTCGGAAAGCAGAGAGCTCCCCAATGCCAAATTACTGTCACGGAACCTGGAACAAGCCTATAAAACTCTCTCACTGCGTGTACAGACGCCCTAACGTTGCTCGTACGCTTTCTAGAGTATATTACAATCCCTCTATCCTCCAAGAGCCTCCCGAATGTTTTTTTTTCTTCTCTCTTCAACCTTCGTAGAAAAATTTCTTTTCCATTTCTGCTCTTTAATAGAAGCTCCATTTCTCCATTACTCGGAAGGTGTAGTGAACATTTTTTTTATATATCCTCAATAATACTCTATATAAGAAAGTCACAATCAAAGACTCGAATACAGCTTGCACCTTTTTGTCGCGAACGTCCACTAGATAGCGTAGTAACAGGCCGTTCGCGTCGTTTTAAAAGTAGAGTTAGATGGGGACCCAGCGCGGCCCGACGGTTAATGAAGTGAAGCGTATGACTGCCTAACTACTCCCGAGAGTCCCGATGCCCCGTAACGAAATATATTCATTAATAAAAGAGGATACGCCGAAAAGATCCCGCGCGTTACTTTCCATTCGCGTTATCCTTACGAATATGGTTTAAACCTAGAAGAATGGCGGGAAATACGTTGTTGGACGTCATACTTCGCAAGGTTACAGTGTTAAACGAATCTAAGTGTACGAGTATTAATAGAAAAGGGGGGTGTCTCCTCTTCTCTATCGGTTCTTGACGTATTTTGAATTTTCCGGAATGGGTATTTTGGAAAAATAACGGGTGTCCTCGTCTCGAATATCCTTATAACTGCAGTTCAACTTTGCCGGGAGAATATTTTTCCGAGGCTTCGGATTAATAAGGGAATTACCCGAATACTTTCTCGGAGTTCTATATTACTTGACTCTAAAACCAAACGTTATTCTTACACTCCTATAGATCATCTAATTTGATGTCGTGTACATTTTACTTCGTATCCCAGTCATATCTGTTCAGTCCGTTTGATTCGAGTCAAGAACTTGTTAAATGGAAACTATGGGGGCTAGGTAAGGTTCCAATTGCGCAGTTCCCTCAAGATTGCTTCATTAGCTTTCAAACGTCGAACGTTCTGAACCACCGCCCCGTGTTACCACGCACCCACTATGGTCGTTAAGACGTTATTTATAATTGGTTTGGTTGACTTGAAAATTAATGGAGGAGGGATAAATATACGTATCTTTTATATGGTATATTCCCTCAGTCTCCGTATGCCCTTATTTTATTATATTGGCCTTATATAGACGAAAGACTAAGAGAAAGAAAGAGGGAGAGAGAGAGAGAGAAAATGGCTTGCAAATATTGTATCGAATTTCTCGTACCCTTCTTGCTTTCCGAACGAATTGGGTTTAAAGTCTGTATTTGAATTATATTTTCTCTTTGACAATGCTGGCTGCTCTTTACTAGTACACTTATAGATGGTGGGAATAGAGGTCGTTTCATTTTCAAAAACTACGTATCTTTCTATAGTTTAAAAGTAATATTTACTTCCTTTTTGATTTTTAATGAAAGAATAATGGGTATTTCTAAAAAAAACAAAGAAAAAAAAGGCCGTTAATTTCCAATTTTTGAAACTCGATATTTTTCCGAGGGTCCGAACTCTGATAGGAATTTTAAATAGCTTCATTTATTATCACGGTTGATTTTTCGACTCGGCTTCAGTTGGACCGAGGCAGTAAAAAACCTACGATTTTTGGGCTTTCACCTCCCCTTACCCCTTTCTATGGTATTTATATGAAAATAACAGCTTTTATTATTATTATTATATTGTTTTTACGTGATAATACGCTTTAATTAGTTTTAAGCGAAATATTTAAGGATATCACTGAGCTAATATTGTAAATCTACATCTTATACTTAAATCGATTAATTAAGCTTATAATAAAACCAAATATTACGCTATTTAACATAAATTAGTACAGTTTTATAATTATGTTAATTACTATTACTTTGAATTTCATCCTCCAAGTAGTCGAGGATGAATACAGTCAGGTTATGAAAAGTAAATAGATTACGTAATCGCCAGCTTAATCTCGCGCCTTTCGCTTTATTAGGATTAAACACTTTAAAGGGATTGTGAAGGTATTAAAAATAAGATTTGTCTCAGAATTTTGGAAATAAAAAAAATACGAGAAGATTCAGATTTTGGTAAATAAAAATTAGAATCTCCTAATAATCAAATTAACCCCCCCCCCCTTTGGCTTCGTAAAATACCCGCGACACGCGATGTTATACGCGCTATTGTGCGCGTGAAAATAATCGAGAACAGTTTACCTCAGCGCGTGTCGCTGAGATTTTATTTTGGCGTCTTCTGATTAGTCGGAGGTTCTCATTTTAATTGAATGTCACAATCAGAGAAGCAGTTAAGCATTAAAAACATTTAATTTTTCCTCTTCAATCTTCCTTTAAACCCTCGATTGAACGGCAAACCTTGGGAAATAGGATTATATTTTGTAATTTAATTATTTTTAATTTATAGGCTTGATATTTTTTTGCCCCCCGCCCCATCTCAATTTCCCCCTCGGCCGATGGCTTGGTATAAAAATTGCTCTTCGCCATCAATCAGAGTAAGAGAGAGAGAAGGGATAATATAAGAATCTCTATTGTGTAGATACGGAGCTCCTAGATCTCTTTAATGTCCTTCGATATAACTTATAGGCAATAAAAATTTATAAAAAATAATCATAATAAGAAGCTGCGTTTCTAGGATACGCTTGCTGCCGGCCTTTTTTTTTCTCTCTCTCTCTCGATGCCTTCTATATAAATATAACTTACACGACCCCCTCAATTCTCTCCTCCGGCTTTAATATCTTTAAGAGTCAATTTCGCGTTATTTTTTATTATACAATTTTTAAAAAAATTGCATCCGATCTATCTTTTATATCCATAAAGCCAGGAGCCCGGCCGCGCGAGCGAATGGCGTGAATTGAAAATGCTAGTTTCAAAGTTAGCCTGGATTTTGCCTTCGCGTAATACGTCTCCGAATGTTTTTTGTTATAAATTTTCTCCAAATCTTTTCGAGAAGAAAAAAAAAAATACCGCGAACTCGGTTAGATAGAGGCAATTTTTACTAGTGTAATGTAATTCTCAAAGAAAACTCGACGATATTTCATCTGTTTAAAATTTCATATTTTTTTAAGTCGAGCTATAGCTATAGGGATCTGACATTCGTATAATCATATCCCATACCTTTTTCCAAATCTAGCTGATTTTTTTTTCCCTAAATTTGTGAGATGAGCAAAAAGGCAATTTCGGAGAGTGTTATCATTATTTATTACTATAAATTTATTTATTTTTAAATAATAATTTAATTTTAATAATTTGTAATCTCAAATTTTATTAATTGATAAGATTTAATGATTAAATTTTAACTTGTCAAATTCACAGTCCTTAAAAATTCTAGAATACAGAAAGAAACCAAAGATTTCTGGGAAAAAATGGCTCATTAATTTTGCTTTTATGTTTTTTTGGTTGCGATTAGAAGTACACAGTGTTCATATACAAACATGGAGAACCTAGAAATATTAGCAAAACCCCCAAAATATGGCAATCAGGGTAATTTTTGAAGTACGAGTATTTGGGCATCAACTTCTTGATATGGTCAATGACAATAAGTAGATGCGACCGACATCAATCAGCTAAATCATTAGTTTTTAATTGGGGGTTAGAAGAATTATGGAAAATTTACTTGTTTAAACATGAAAATATTAGGGATTGATTTTACAAATGTTGTAGGAACCATGGAAGACAATCTTAGAGATCTTTCTGATCAACTTTGGCTGCTTAAATCCTCAGTTTAATTAACACTGCATATGTTAAGTTAAAATTGTGTCTGGAAACAAATCAATAGAAATAAGTTGTAGTCTGGGTTTTGTGGTTGCTGAAAATTCAAGATGGAATTGATTATAACCTTCCAAGTTTTATATTAACCATCGGTTAGTTTGTGGTAATATTTCGCATTAGGTTTTTTTCAATAATACATTGACCGTAACGTAATAATGTACTCTTACGTAAATCTTGTCATGTGCAGAGGGTAATATAGCCCCTCCCCCACATCATACATTTATAATGATTATTTTAGTATAAAGATCCTTCTTTGTTAGACACCCCCCGGAATTACACTACACTGTTTGTCAAGAATTATACGTAATATATTCTATATAGCTCACTCTTCTTAATATTATCGCGTCTAGAGTTCTTTAGCTAGACATATTTTGTAGTACTGCAACCGAGAAATTTGGACCGGCAAAAAAATGTGGGCTCGTAAAATATCGGTACGATTGCGTCGTTACTGACTTTTTATATATCTTTTAGTCGAGCCAGCGCCTGGTCCTGCAGAAACCCACATTTCCCCCACGATATTAAACATAACTGCTACTAAATTTCGGGGCCCTTCTAATATACTTTCATCCACGACAGAAACTTTCACGTAATAGAGAAAGTAGATGCGGAATAATTGCTTAATGTTAAATCGTATAGGAAATAAAATAGTTTCGCAAACTTCTAAGAGTATTTACTATAGATTTAATTTGAAAAATATATAACTAACGATGCTTAAGAGCAATGATACGTAATATTAAACTCTATCGTGAAGAAATAGTTCGTATACTTTACGAACTGACGATTAGAATAACGGAGGAGTCTATGAGAGTGAGGAGAAAAACCTATATTTGAAGTCGGGGGTGTTTTTTGATCCCGTTATGGTTATGGAGCGACCTAGGGGTGAAAAAAATGTCAATTTTTTTCGGGAGGCAGTTTAGAAGTTCTTTCTTTTTTAACCTCTGTCCATGGAGCGAGATTGAATGTAAGAAAAGGCTTAATAATATGGTTTTCCGAAAGCAATATTAACCCATTTTTCTCTCCCTGCTTTTGACATTGTTTAAATCAGTTTTTGGTATTAATATTATATATAACCCTTACCCCCATACGCTGTTGGTTTTTTTTTAATACATTTTTTTAAAACTCAATCTTTTTATGAAAGGAGATGCCGACGTATCATAAATATATTTAAATGAATTTACTTTCATAGCTATTTGGTTTTTCCACCACGTTCAGACTGCGTCTTAATTTTAATTATACGTTTGTCTAATGTGTAATAAAATAAATTAGTGTAGGGGTTACTCTTATTTATATAATTTATACGCGATTTTAAGGAAAATTTGTGGGGGAAACCGAATGTGCGTATACAAGAGGGCCTCTTTGTAATTTTTAGTTTACGAGGCCCTAGGAATTTTTTTTCAAAAAGAGATTTCGCCTCAAAAAAAATAAAAAATACAAAGATGTCTTGTTACGTTTTTTTTATAACCTTTTGTAGATTTGGCTTTTTTTTTTTAAAGAAGAAAAATGATTTACCCATTTCTTAATTTTTTTTTTTTTTTTTTCGTTTTCTTTCGGTATAATTCTGAGAAAAAGTCGTTAGTGAGAAGTTATTTTGGTTTCGCGAAGGATGGCAACTTAATCCAATTGCTGCGAAACGAAATTTTAGCAAACGATATGAAATCTAAAGCCGTGATTATACTAATGATAATCCGTTGATGTTTATTTTGTGTCAAATATGTTTAAATTTCATCGTCGACTCCTGTAAAATGAAGCTTTCATCCGAATTCCAATCGTTTCGAGTGAAAAACTAATTTTAGCGCGATTTTACAAATTTCGCGAAAGTAATTTTAAATTTGTATATGTTATTCATCTTTGACTTTCAAAATGGAGATGGCCAACTACTCCTTTTCTCCTACGATAGTTGATATTGGGTATTAAGCCGCCTCGAAGCTAGTGCAAAGTAAATCTATTTAAATGCCCCAAAAAATTAATTTTTATTTATTCCACGAATACCGGATCTTAAATCTTTTTCATAAAAAAAAATCCCTCCCTCACTTTTTTATATTAGCGACGCTTTAAAACTCTACTTAATACGAAAATTATCGGGTGTGAGGGCTTAAGCGAGCCAAGATCCGTTTCAAAATTCGCCGCCTCGTGCCTTTACACGTACTAAACCACTAGGGAGTGAGAGATAGTTTTTAAATCGAGGCCCAACCCTCGATTCAGAGCGGTGAATATCAACCGAACTTCCCTCTTCAATTATATCGAATGCGTGGGAGATGGCAATTTTTCTATATAGTTGCCTTTAATCTTAGAAGGTGTCGAAATTCTATTCAAAGAACCGGTTATCTTTGGTCAAGTATTAACAGTTTCAAAGAATGTATTCAACTATAAGACCACCGAATGATTACCGTACCGCCTTGAAACATTAATAATAAAAAAAAACTTTTAACAGGGGCCCTAATCGTTGGATATATCTGTAATTTGGAATAAACAATTTTCGGTAAACGATATTTTTCCCTCTAGCTTGGATTATGTATGAAAAAAAGTCCCAGGAATGGACCGCATCTAATGCATTTAATAAAAGACTTAGGACAGTTTTTTTTTTTTTTTTTTTTTTTTTTTTTTTTTTTTTTTTTGAAAATTGTAAAGGGCGGAATGTCTGCCTGGTGAAAGTGACGCACCCTTTAAAAAGTATCACGTTTAATGACCAAAAATTAGTCTATTATACGCTCGATTTAAAATAGGCTTTCCAATTGACCAAGATGGATGATAGACTGTTTCACACACCCTTTTTTATATTAAAGTCATTTTTAAATTGCGCTTAAACGTCGAGAATACGATTATATCCTAGTTTCGGTTATCAATAAACCTTGTCATATCGGTTACTTGCCATCAGGAAAATTTGTCCCTAAAGGACAAAACAGTGTCTAAAATATGTAGTGAAAGCAGGGGGCATGCTTGAAGTTTTAACTTAATCGTGCATTTTAAAATATTGAAAAAAAAAAAAAAAAAAAAAAAAAAAAAAAAATTGAAGCGTTTGAACGATGAATTTAGCATTTTTAAAATAACAGAAATTCAAATCATTTTGTGACCACTAATTTTTGAAAAATTGGCGGTAATTTTAGAATAACAGATCTTTGGTAACCATATTTCTTAAAATCTCTTAAGGCTGCTCCAGAGTATAAAGTTTAGGAATTTCTCCGATAGAGGCGCAAAATTGCAATAGTGTTTTTTTTCCAAGTTTTTGCCTTTTCGAAACTTGGACTGCGGCACTTTTTTCGTTAACATGGTTTGGATAGGAATTAGTATCGTAAAACTTTAACGTCTTATACCCCTCAAAGGAAACTACTCTTTCCCCAAGGGGTTTCTTTTTTCTTGAAGCAAAGGGCATCGGGAATTCGGGATTCGACTGCAACAAAGTTTTTTGGAGGGGAATATATTGAAAGACCTATTACCCAGCCCCGTAATTAGTAACAATGGACGCTGGGACGGCGGGATATATTCTAAACCACATGACCAGCCTCGGTCTCTATCCCTTCCCGTCACTTCACGACATATTTGAGTCTCCCTTCCCCTACGACCCCCCAGGTCAGGGTGGAATAGGAAAGAAATTTATGACTAAAGTGTTCTTGCAAAACCAACTAACGCAGTCGGAATCAGGTTAAACTTTCATCACGTACAAAAGGAATTATTTCTTATCTCTTTTAAAGTAAAGCGTACAGGAAAAAGGAATCGTAGTAATGAACATGTTGTAATTTCAAACTGATCTCCGATTGCTGTTGAAAATTTAAATGTTATATTTCCTCAAATTTTAAAAATTGTTCAAATTAAAAAGGGAGCACTTGAAAATCTTAAAAAAATCCTATAAATATGCGTTTAAATCTTTCCTATATTTCTATATGATAATCGCGTTGACGACTTAAAATTTTGTCGCGTCAGGCACACCTTTGAGGATCAATTAAATATTAGGTCACCGACTCAAAATTCATGTCTTTTCTCCAAAAATTAGATTTTACTTTCGAGATTTATCGCCAATAATGAATCTCTAAATGTATTCTGTTAGCTTGTTTCTTCGAAAGGAAAGCGGGTTCGCAAGGCATCAGAAATCTGTCTTGTGGCGCATTCACGCCAGCATAAATCTCCAGCTTCCCGCTTCTTTGCGAACGCGGCTTTAGTAATAATACTAAAGTTTAAGTTATTCTTAAAATTCATGACGCTTTTGTACTATCTTGACTTCCCAGCCTTCTGCGCTTATTCCCGGGTTAGAGTAACGCCTCTAATTAACCGTTAAGCAAATTCAGCCTGGTGATCCGAACATGTGTTATTTTAGGGCCCATAAGATAAGGAAGCGGCATTTCATACTTTGAAATACGCCGCATTATAGGGTTTCCTTGTGTCGCTTGTCAATATATTTTTATTTATGGGCTCTATTCTTTGCTTTCGGTGCTCATTTCTGTGAGTCATCCCCCTGAAATGGCAACTACTTATTGCGCGCCATCAGCGGGAAAAAACAGAACCATCTCACCAAAATAGACAGAATTCAAAGCATGTAAATGTACGGGGGAAAATCTAAAATGGAGTTAATTTCTCAGAATATTTATCAAAAAAATACAGAATAATTTTCAAAACAAGCGGAAAAACGTGCTTTACACTGTAAACTATTTTATAAAGACGTGTGATAAAAACTCCAGCTCCACACTTCAAAATAGGAAACCGCAGTTTTTCGGAAAATGAATTAAATCTCAATATTTATTTAATGGAAACGCGGATTAAGTTTTTACATAGATCTTTGGATGGCCTAGCTTATGCTGAAAATTTAGACACTAAAGATTTAGATAAATTCCCATTCTGGAAGAAATGCAACTCCCGCGACTTCGACCCCACCAGCCGTAATATTGTAATTTTTAATGTAAAATTAACCAGCACTTTATTAAACTAGGAACTTAAAAAATATGTCAAATTATTGACAGAAACTAGTCGTTATTTGATAAATAATTTCATGTGTCTGTATAATCTCCTTCGATTCCTAAATGGGCTTTCAAATGTTAGTTAAAATCCAATTTTTCGGAATTTTTCTCTGAAGGGGCCTTAATATGCGTGTCAAAAAGTTGTTTTCCCTTCGGAATTAGTGTTGAAAGTAAAAAAAACCTGGGTATATAAAGTGTTTATTGACTTGGAGCGCTTAAGCAGTCAATATACCAGGCATTAAAAAAGTTCAGGAATTTTGCTCCCTTTCCCCCATGATCATCAAGATTAAGCGAAGGAATGAAAAAAAAAAGAAAAAAAAGAAAATTCGAGAACATTAAGTTTTAATTATTTTTACGCGAGTAATATTGAAAGAAGCCTCCTGTATACGACGTATAGCCGAAAGAAAAGCCGGGCATAGGATGGCGGCCGGGCTATAGGGTAAAGACGACGTCGGCTAAAAAATAATAATTCGGGGAGGTCTTTTCAGTTTGATGTTTTGCCTTTGGTCGAAGAATGCCTTTATTGTCGCGAATAAGGAGAAAAGGGGGTGGGTACTTCTAGAAAATGTCGTTTAGGGGGTGGGATGACTTTGATGGGAATAAAATTAAGAGAGCCTCCGCGAGCTCCCAAAAAAAAAAGAGAGAAACTCTACAGTGAACCTTGTCCCAAGGAGTTTGAAGAATTTAGTTCTATTTTACTATGGAAGCTACAATCTTTTGCCAAAGTCGCGAAGGCGGGATGGCTTCTTATAGTCACGATCAGTTTGGGATCTCAGCGAAAGTGAAGCTAAATATACCATTTGATTCGTGGATAAAGAGTTGAGCCCGCGCCTTTAAACGTTGTGAAATGTGAAACTGATTTAAACTATCTTAATCAGGGCTCTTCAGTAATTGAGAAGGGGTCGGAATTGAAGGGAAAACATCTTCCAGCCCCCACCCAAGTATGAAACTATTTCGTCGTCCCGCTTTTTTACTCCTTTGTTCACCGATTTAATTAGTTTTTGCGTGTTTTTGAGACCTATTGAGTGATTACCCATGCAAATGTCCGATGAGGAAAAAAATCCCTCGCCCATCTTTTAAGTTTCGAAAGAATTTTCGGTTGCGCATTCCTTTATGATACCGTGACGCGTGTAAAGGTTATTTTTATATATATATATTTTTATCTTACAAAACCTTTCGGATAAAATAAGAAACAGTCGATTAACGTGGAATTTTTTTTTATCTTTCGAATGACAGAGAGCAGCGGTAGCCGAAAAGGAAGTGGTAAGCTTGAAAGAGCAGTTGGCCGCGGTCAAGCAATCGCTGCAACTGGCCGATCAGATTCAAAAGGCACCCGACATGGAACAAGCGATGGATGTCTTAGCCAGGTCTTCCCTGGAGATCGAGTTAGCGGCCAAAGAGAAAGAGGTATTTTAGTGTTCCAAAGACAATCGAGAAAGTTTTGAAATACGATTTAAGAAGCCATGTATTAAATTTTGATTCGTATTTATCTGGGTATAGATATCGCAACTCGTCGATGACATTCAACGTTTGCAATCCACCATCACTACTTTAAAAGAGACTAGTGCCTCGCAAGTACGTTTCGTTCATCCTTTTGAATTTGGATTGCTTTTTATAATCCCCGATTACTGAGATAATATTTCTCTTGTGTCTCGCGATTCAAACCTAAGAAACCTTAAGATTTCATTTTGGGGTTTAAAATTGGTTCTATTCTACATCTAGATTCCAAATTAATTCGTTTCTAAATTCGTTTCTAGGCTTACGTATATATTTCAAGTTTTTAAGCCTACTTTTAAACTTTAATAGTCAATTAAGTTGCGTAATGTTTAGGGTAGAACTCGTTAACTTATATCAAAATAAAGATTTGAAAAACGTGCTTTTTGATTGAACAACGAAAAAAAAAAAAAAAAAACACAGTTTCTAGTTGCGTAAACAAAATGTCGTTTTTCTTTTTCTAATGTAATATTAGATTGCTCAACTCGAAAACATGCTGTCTGAGAAGAACCGAATCATCCACAAGTTGGAGGGCAAGCTGGAACAACAAAAGGACTATCTCGAGATCAAGCAAGAATTACAGTTAGTTTTCGTCGTTGCCCGTCTTCCTTTTTTTTATAATAAAGTTCACCAAATCTTGTTGTTCATATTTTGACTGGGATATTGAGCTTCCGTTAATAATCCTACAAGAAAGACGAAAGGTTGAAAATATCAGTCATTAACGATGTTATATAAGAATCGAATTCTAAGAGATTCCTGATGAGAAATTTGTAAAAGGGTTTCCATCCACTTTGCTTCGTGGCTTTATTTTAGGTTTTATCAAAAAGAATAACCTTTTAAATAAAAGCGTAGCGGAAATCAAACGAATATTCCAAACAAGTGGTTTATATAAAATGAAATATTTCATTCATCGCTGGGTTTCTTTGAATGTGTGGTGGAATATGTTTTCAATGTTTTAGGTTAGCGGTATTGCGTAAGCTTAATTTTAATTTTTGAAAAATGTAATATTTAGGAACTCTTAAAAGAGGAATATTTGTCGTAATCGCCCCGAGGGGTCGATGTCGTTTCGTAGTAGAATTTGTACCGATAGCGGGGAGTTTGTTGAAACGAGGGAAACCCACAAATAGCATAATTGCGCGTGCTTATTTCGTTATGCCAGAGTTATAAGCGTGTTCTCTCTTTTATCTCATTCCTAGAATTCTCAAGTCGATGGAATTCCCGGACGGCGAACGAACCACGACTCCGAAAACGTCGCCGAAACCGCTCGAAGTCCTTTTACTCGAGAAGAACAAATCTTTGCAGTCCGAAAATACCGCTCTGAAAGTCGCCAAAGCCGAAGTGTCAGGTAGGCAACCGTTTTACTTTGATTTTTGTCTTTTCGGACTCTCGACGCGAACGATTTTGGCTTTTCTGGCTCTCGCTTTTATACCTATACATCGGGGCAACTACGTCACCTATATTTTATAGGATACGGGGAGGGGAAACCATAGTATTACTATTAGTTTGACCTATTCGATGAAACCAATTACCAGGGAGCCAAACCTATATTACTGTTCTAACTTCTAAGCATATATAATTTTTTTGTTCTTCGGGCAATTTGGTCTTTAATACTTTGGGACCTATTTTGGGATTTAATTACAATACGGTACACGAATATATTTACGAACTAATACGTATATATACGAAAGAGAGAAAGAGACACGAGAGTTGTAGAGATTTGTATTCTGGATGGCACGCGATTTTAACAATCTCGCTCGAAAATTTCGTTATTTTTCGGAAAATTTCGTTATTTTTCGGACCGCCTTTTGCGGTATATCTTTTAATTTTGTAACAATTTGCGTAAAATACCTGTAAAAGGTACATATTTTTACCGGGATAGGGAAATGAGAGGGAGGGGAAAATTTAATTATCTATGCGAGAAAATTTGCTTTCGCGGTAAGCGGTCGGGAAAGCCTATGTCGTGCATTCGGTTTGTCGCGCGTCGTGCACGAACCTTTGCATGTTTGTCTCACTCGCGAATCGTGGACTTCTCGATGTCCGACAAAATTTGTCTTGTCCGCGTTAATAAAGGGGGGAATAGGGGAAGTTTTCGGATTGGGACCTATTGTAAGAAAGGTGTGCGAAGAAAATTGTTTCAGCCTAAAAACGAAAAATTTGAAATGCATGTCGAAATTTATACGTTTGATTTTTTGAGTCAAAATTCTTAATGTGTAACTAACATATTTGGCATTTTCTATATATAAATATATTCTTGAATGTTTATATTCGTGTTTCGAAAACTCGGATTGTTTTTGATATTATTCCGCTTTAAATTAAAAAAACGAAACCTTTTGAGCATGGTGTACTATTCGGAGGCGGACGCTTTTAATGGCGCGGCTCGTTTTCGTTACGCATTCGTATTCTCGACTCGATTCTAAAAGGCAGCCATTTTTTCTGCACCTTTCTTGCAGAGTCCCCGCCGCCGGGCGCTTCGACCCCACCGTCAGCGGCGCAAGCAGGCAACGGCTTGCCACACCCTCTTCAAACGGTGGAATGTTTCGGAACGTTACTCGGGGAGGAGATCGTTTCGACGTACACCAAACTGATGAAGAAGGAGGACGTCAGCGCCCCTTCCACTCCAAAATCTGTGGACAGTTCTTCCGGAGCTCCGGACACTCCGTCGGCCCCTTCTTCGACGGCCGTTACGCCGGTTAAGCAATGTGTCGACGATGCCCTGGACGCGCCTCACGTCACAGCGACTATCGTCGCCACACTTAATATGAATAATAATAATAATAACAATAACAATAATAGTACGGCTAATAACAATAACGCTACAGTCGGCCCTCTTGTTGGCCCGCTCGTCGGTCCGTCCGTCGGTAGCCACGGTATTCAATTTTCCGCGAACAACGGGAGCCACTCGTGTCCCGGTCTAAGAGACGCTATGAGCGCCAGTGCGAGTGGTAGCTCGGGAATCGCGCACAGTTACGAGGCCGTCATTTCCGTTGAGAAATTGCAAGAAGCTTTGAGACAAAATATCGACAAGTACGCGAACGACAGTCTGAATACTTTGAGCATATCTCGCTGCGTTCGAGAACTATTGAGCGTCCATAATATAGGTCAACGTCTCTTTGCCAAATTCGTGCTCGGTCTCTCCCAGGGAACCGTTAGTGAGCTCTTGTCGAAGCCAAAACCTTGGGACAAATTGACCGAAAAGGGTCGCGATTCTTACCGAAAAATGCACGCTTGGGCCTCCGACGAAAGCTGCATTTGTATGTTGAAGGCCTTAGTTCCCAGAAAAGGTGAGTTACTAGGTATGCTCGTCATGTTGGGTTTTTTCATTTTATTTTCTCTTTAAACCTATCAATTCCTACTAGATCGGATACCCTTATTATTTCGATCTTATCCCGATCGGCCATCCGGCTCGTTGTCCGATTGAGCTATACGCGACGAGACCGGTACTGCCGTACACGGTTAGACCTACTTGACTAGTATTAAGAAAGCCAGTTCGAATTGTTTATTCGGGTTCTTGTTTAACGTTAGATCTTTACCTAGGCAAAGACGCTAGTCTTCCACCCTTGAGACAAGAAGATCTGGCCACCGAAGAAAGGATAGCCCAGATTCTGAGCGAAGCTCAAGTGGCCATGACTAGTCCGGCCAAAGAAAACAAGAGCCCTTCCTCGCAAAACGGCAATCTCTATCAGATGGAGAGGAAACTCTTCGCTCCCTCGTCGGATAATGCCGCCGAAGACAGTCGGAGCGAAGCCGGCGGAGGCGGTGGCCAGGACTCGGACGGTGGGGGCGGAGATAAGCGGGCTCTCTGTCACTCCACGAATAGCAACAGCAGCAGCGGCGTCAACTCTTCCTCGAGGCGCTCCCGCAAGTACGAAAACGACGATATTCCGCAAGAAATGGTGGCCAGAATATATCAGGAAGAGTTGACCAAACTCTTGGGACAACACGTCGAAGAAGGTTTTCGCCAAAGAGACGGCTACGAAAGGACCCAAGAGGAAATTCGTCAGGCTTTGACTATCTATCACCAAGAATTGGCGCGCTTGTCCCAAATATCGCCATTGGCCAATAGCGATTCCTTCACTCGTTTCGCGGCCGCCGCGGCGGCTGCCAGTACTTTTTCACACGGGGCTCTCATAAACGGAGGCTACGCCAGTTTAATGGCTTCCGCGGGCGCCGGTGGCGGCAATTCCGGTAGAGGCCGAAGCGTAAGTCCCAGTGATCGACACAACGTTCCTTTGGACGCCACTGTGCAAAGTAGAAGTCGACACGCGCACGAGCCGCCTCAAAGGTCCAGCGGCGGTGGTGGAAATAGCGCGGCGGAGGAAGCCATGAGGCATCACGGAAGCGCGTTTTCACTCGTTAGACCCAAAGTCGAACCCGGAACTACGGGCGCTCCGACTAGTGGCAGTACTACTCCCGTTAATACTGTTGCCGCTAAAGCCGGCAACTATACTCAGGTTTCGCGTTCCCCAACGGGTACTCCCGGCTCTATTTTGAGCGTGGCTGATGTGCCCGACGATCTCAGCGCTTCGGCGTCGCCTTTACAACGTATGCAATCCATCACCAACTCTCTTTTATCTCAAACGTCTTTACCAGTCCTACCCACCCCGACGAGTCGACCCACCAAAGCGGTACTCCCGCCTATAACGCAACACCAATTTGACCTGTATAACAACCTCAACACCGAAGATATCGTTAAAAGGGTACGTATAGTACGTTTCGAAAGATCCTATATTTTATAAAGACCCGAGAGAGCAAACCCCATTACCACGTTTTGTAATCGTTTTTGTCGCGCTAATGGAATCACTCTCTCCATCAGCTTGATCCGTTTTCTCATATCGTTCTTCTATTCCAGGTGAAGGAACAATTAAGTCAGTACTCGATCAGTCAAAGGCTTTTTGGCGAAAGTGTACTCGGTCTTTCTCAGGGTTCAGTTTCTGACCTCTTAGCCCGGCCTAAACCGTGGCATATGTTGACTCAAAAAGGTCGAGAACCTTTTATTCGAATGAAAATATTTTTGGAAGACGATAATGCCGTACATAAATTGGTGGCTTCCCAATACAAAATCGCTCCCGAGAAACTAATGAGAACCGGAGGGTTCGCCGGTGTTCCGACGCCAATAGGTAAATAGTCTATTCCTACTCGCCACGAGTATTCCTTGTTAAAACCGGAAAATTAATGGAGATAGTCTCCCCGTATTTAATGCTCACAGGATCTAACAATAAGCTGGCTTCGAGACCTCCGGAGTCAGTTATGGTTCCTTACAATAAGCCGCCGATGGAATTGGCTCACGCCGTCCCGCCTTCCAGTTCTTCTTCGTCGTCGTCTTACGGCGTTCCCTGCGAACCTCCCCAAATGGCCCAGTCGCCAAGCCCCGACTCGCACCACGCCGCGGTAGCTATGGCCTTGAACAACTCTGTCCTCAACAGTTGCAATCCTAGCGCCGCGGCTGTGGCTGCGGCCAATATTCTCGGTCATAGTCGCCGAAGTCATCACCATCAACACGTTAGCAGGTCGCCAGCTTACGTTCAGCCTTCCGTTTACGAAATGGCCGCCTTAACCACCGATCTGGACACGCAAACGATAACTTGCAAAATTAAAGAGACTCTGATGGCCCATAATATCGGACAAAAAGTTAGTTCATTTTACACAACGCTAGTACCCTCGCCATTTAAATCTGGTTTAAATAAATATCCCTCTAACCATATGCTACCTCATTTTTCCGTAGATATTTGGTGAGGCCGTTTTAGGTCTATCTCAGGGCTCTGTAAGCGAATTACTGTCGAAGCCGAAACCTTGGCACATGCTTAGTATTAAAGGCCGCGAGCCATTCATACGAATGCAACTATGGTTAAGCGACGCTCACAATGTCGAAAAATTACAAGCGATAAAGAACGAACGCCGTGAAGGTATTTATTTCGAATTGCACGAGTTTTTCAATAAAGTTATTTTACAATAAAATGTGGTATTCCTAATTTCTCGGGTTATCGTTAATAGCCAACAAAAGGAGGCGAAGCGATTACTCGGACGGTTGTCCATCAGTACCGGATAACAACTTCGCGTTCAATTTCACGCCGCCGAGCTATCCCGCGGCAAAGAAACCCCGCGTTCTCTTTTCCGAAGAGCAGAAGGAAGCTTTGCGTTTGGCCTTCTCGATGGACCCGTATCCGAGTACGGCGACCATAGAGTTCTTGGCTACGGAGTTGAACCTCTCGGTTCGGACCATCACTAATTGGTTTCACAACCACCGAATGCGATTAAAGCAACACATAAGCGCGGGTAACGAAGACATAAAGTTGAGTAGCGAGAACATGTTGTGTTTGACCAATAGTATTTTACCGGGAGTGCGGGAA
Organism: Odiellus spinosus; assembly: GCA_963920705.1. NCBI lineage: Eukaryota > Metazoa > Arthropoda > Arachnida > Opiliones > Phalangiidae > Odiellus > Odiellus spinosus. The sequence goes on along the minus strand of OY987228.1, from coordinate 17,306,365 downwards.
GGAGCTAACTTCGACCCGGTTCAGTTTCGCACTCTTCTTCGACGGAGGCTGACCGATCTCCAAGCTCAAAAAGGGGCGCATAATTTTAGCAACAACAATAACAATAACAGTAACAATAGCTCTCCCGGAATTCCGTCGTATGGTTATTCTCTGTATCGAGGAGGATGTTCGCCCGGTCAAGTAGACGAGTCCGGAACTCTGGATCTAAGCATGTCTAGTCAAAATCATCGCAAGAGTTCGATCGGCGGCCGTTATTCGCTGATCAAGTCCGAGTTAATGAACGAAGATCACTCGAGCGACGACATGAACGAGGATTCTTCCTTCTCGCAAGACCCGGGCAACATGAGCGACGGCAGCGACCGAGATTCGGTCGACGACGTTTCGAATCCGGGAGGGGGATCGCCCCGAATGACGAATCGGATTCCAGTCCCCCGGGGATCTCACCCGGACGATAAGAGACCCTTAAATTTCTCCCTCGGAGTTTTGTCCGGGTCGGGCGGTTTAAACATTTCGGGATCGGGCGGCGCTTCCGTGGGTAGTAGCAATCGGAGAAAGCCCGCGATGCCTCAGTGGGTTAATCCGGGTCTGGGAATGTCGCCCGACAGCGACGTCTGCAGCGACGACGACTTGGACGATCTCGATGATGATGATGACGACGACGGACACGAAATCATAAATGGCGTTTGCGTTCGACAAACGAACGACTTTGACTTGCGTCTACATAAAGAAGAAACGGTCCGGGTCGAACCGGCCCCCGTTTCCGACCAAAACGCGCGGAGAAGGAGTGGCGAATCTCCGGCCGGGGAAACCCGCGAAAATCGACCCAAAAAAAACCCGTCTCCGTACGCGTCGGTTTTACCCAACGGCGACCTCGATAGTACTAATCCCCGCGATTTGACCAAAAAGCCAAACGTCTCGTCTCGCTCTCCCATCGCCACGAACCCAACGTCAGTCATCCCGGCCTCTTTGTTCGGTCGTCCGACGCCAATCGAGAGGTTGAGTCGCGACGACGACGATGATCGCTCTCTGAACATTAAAAGACTGGAGAAGAGCGTCAACGAACGCGAGGACAGTTGGGAAGACGGCGAAACCGACGAAGAGAAGGAGGATGACGCGAAAGAAGATTCCTCGACGCGTGACAAAGACGATACGAGCCTCGTTCGGAGAATAAGCAAAACGGAAAAAACGGACGCTTGGGATTTCTGAAAAATACTATTTCGCAGTATTAAATGTCAAAACGCAGTGTCTCTTCTTCGTTCGTCTCGGACGAGTAGACGAGAAAACTTTCGAGAAATTTTTAAACAAAATAAATTAATTTAACGACGATCGAGGATAATATTTAAAAGGATATACCTCGACCAAACTTTTCAATTTTCTTTTATTCGTTTTGTTTTTAAGGGGAAAAAGCGAACGATATTTTACTTTCTCTACTTCTCCCTTTAAAATTAGTCTTTTCGGATTCTTTCCGAAAATAAGGCGAAACCGTGACGATGAAAAACCCCAAAATCCGTTTCATCCGATTTACCTCAAAACAAACAAACAAAAACCGTAAAAATTCGTTTTTACCATTTATCTACAGCCCGGTGTTTCTGTGTGTGGCCTTAACAAAAATAAGAAATAAAAACACCCATATTTTGTGCCGAGCACATGTGGAAAATATTAAATGTATAAAAAAATAAATTAATTAAAGAAGAAACTTAAAATTGAGAGAGAAAAAAATCTTTAAACGAAATTCGTGATTTCGAAACGTGAAAAAGCAGCGTAGAACTACGTAGGAATATTTGTGATATAATATGAAGAAGAAAAAGAAAAAAAAAAAAACCGCGAAAAATAATCAATCTCCCGCCTTCTGTAATCCAGCCACGTGTTTCAGGATTCAAAAACAAACGCAAAATTGGAATTTAAATCATCCAAATAATTTGGGAACGCGCGAGTTGGGGAGAGAAACTAATATAAAAATCAGCGCGCCGCGTGTTCTCGTTATTTGGGTAAAAACAAAACAAAAATTCGCACATATACCTCGATGCCATCTTTCAAAAATAAAAATACCACGGGAAGGAAATATTAAAATGGGGATCCAAATCGTGGCAAATCAATAGGAAAAAATGAACATAAAACGAAATTTAGGATAAAGATTCGGGATAATTTAAACGACTATTAACTATAATAAAAAAAAATACCATGTAAAATAAATTTTAATTTTTAAGGCGAAAAAAAAAAATAATATTTAAACGTTTTTTAAATGTTTAAGAACGTATAAGTATTCGAAAAAGGTGGTTTTTCTTTTCGTTTGTTTCAAATCTCTACTCTCTCGAATCTTTCTATATTTAATAATAATAATTATAATAATTATAATAATAATAATGAAACAAATCTCTATTTAACATCTCTCGATCGCTTATTCTTTGATATAAAAAAAAACAACATAAAAAAACCAAGGAAAAAACCAAATATTTATTGTACATTTTCACTGTTAAAAAGACACCATTAAGATCAAAAAATAATCATTTTTTTCGTCTGTAAAAAATCAACCCCCTTCGAAAAATGACAAGAAATATTTCTAAAAATCGCTCTCTTTAAATATTAATATAAAAAAAAATTCTTTCGACAAAAGAATGTTCGTAAAAATTACTTAAAAAATACGGGAAATCTCCATAAATTTCGAACCCCATACCCTTCAATTTTTAAGAAACAAAACCAAATATTTACTCAAAACAATATCCCTCGAATCTTCCTTTCGAATAATTATATATGTGCGGAATTTGATCGAAATTAAATCCACCCTCGCTCGCCCCAATGTTAAAATTTATATATAACAAAAATTTTGACTCAATTTTTTTGGTAATAAGGTGATCGTTGTCTGTTGTAAAATTTTTCAATGGGGAAAAAAATCTGTTATCAAACTTTTAAAGCCTTAAATATCTAAAAAAAAAATTATGGAAAAAAATTGGAAATTTGTGTCTCACCTCCCCCCCTGTGATGTAAATATAGATTTAAAAACCCTCGAGAGCATAAGATGCCTCGGCGTAACGCGCACCAACATTTAAGGTAATAGTTGTCCAGAAACTAAAAAAAAAAAATTGTTGCGTTTTTTGAGCCTCTTCCTTATGAGAAAAAGAAAATTAATTAAGCTTCTTAATTTAGCATCGTCCCCAACATAAACATTTATGTACAGTTATACATTCTAGTCGATTATTAGTTCATATTTTTTAGTATTTTTTAGTTATTTTTTTCCCGACCCCGTTATTTAGTTCTAGTCTATCTTTATTTTTTTTAAACGAAAAATCCACGTCTTTTATTCCTGTTTTAGTTTTTAATCGAAATACGACTGAAATTATGTTCTAAAATAAAAACGAAAAGTGCCTTGCTAGGCAGTATAATAACCTTGTCTCCGAGGGGACCCCTTTCAACCCCCTTTAACCCTTTATCTAAAATAGTTAACCAATGATATAACAGATAATACATAGCGGAAAATTTAAGGGAGAGTCTAGGCTATTTTTGCTGGAAATTAAATTCTTTTTAAAACAAGCTGAACATCAAAGTTACGTGTAACATTGTGACAAAGAAACAAAGGGGTAGTTGTTCTTCCCACTTCTCAAAATCTCTGCACCTATATCATATGTTAGACCTTTTTTTAAAACTAAAAATAATTTAACTACGTACACTGGACCCGAATTTTAAAGAGCGGAGGGCCTGAATTCCATGGGTTGGGGGAAATGAAGATTGTGATGGTAAAAGGAATAGTTCAAAACTGCAAGACAACGATTTATTCCAGCCAGAATTTCGCCCTTATATTGCTCATCTTTCCTTCCAATTTTTAGATCCTCCATACCCTTTTACGAAAAGTGAGATTAACGTTCTCGCCATTGGAAGAGCCGGAGTTTATATGGAGGGGCGCTAAAATCAGGAAAATTGGGCTTATAGGGGGTCTCCCTTGCGCAACTAGAACTATTATCGCAATTCGAATCCAGGTTTCGTAACTAAATTGTCTTTGTTTTAACCAACAGATTTTATTCTCAGAAACTAGGCGCGTCTCTTAGGAATGAAGTTAGAAATTCGATTTACACTGATATAAACACTATAGCCTAAGCTCTTCCTTTTAAGATTAACCCTCGAAATTAACAGTTTGTGATAATAATATTAAATACAATAGGTTTACGATTCACCCACAAAAACAAAAGAGTATAAAAAAATTTAAACAAAATAAGCCTTAATTAGAATAATTAGGCGTTCATTTTGAAATCAAGAAAATGGTTAAATTAATACCGGTATTTATGATGCAACAATTTAAAATATAAATTATCCCAAAATATAACATTAATAAGTACAAAATTATAGTACTCGGAAAAAATTCATATATTTTAAAAACATAAAATATTCTTTTTAGGCTAATTTTTCCCGCTTAATTCGGTTTTTCAGACCCACTTTTCCACCGAACACGATTAATTTTTAACTTTGAATTTGGTTAGTTAACTTAATTTATCATTAACATTTTAAATCTCGTTTTTAACCATTATCCCAAAACTTAACATAATTTATTATCCAGTTATAAAATTTGTTAAAGAAGAAATAGATTTGATTAGAGTAACCACTTCTCCCCGTTTCTCTTTGCAAATTTAAGCTCATTAAAAAATTGGTGCCAACTTTAAAAGGGGGTTATTGAATAAGATTTCCCCTCTTCTAAAAAAAAACAAAGATGCGATTGAACGAGAAATTTGGCGTTTTCGGTTTCACATTAGAGACATTATTAAATAATGAGTTTTGCGGAATTATTAATAAATTATAGTGAAGTTACCAATATATTCAGTAAAAGCTGCCAAAAATTAAACCAGTTACGCAAAGATGTTTCTTTGGCAATGTAGACAGATTCGAAAATATTTCCAAGAGAAAACAAAAAAACCTTTAGATGTTGCTCCTTCGCGTATCTCTCTTCCTTGAGTCCTCTCCCAACCCTCCGACGATCGCTGCATCCCTCTAAGATTACCAGTTTAGATTAAAATTGAACCTACAATGTGTGCGTCCCTGTAAAAGGTTCTCTGCATATTTCATAAACGGATCTGTACTAATGTTTTTACAAATTTCATCATAAAAATTTGTAATTTCATTATTTGCTACTGAAATTGTTTCGCGTATTTGGTTTTATTCAATGGCTTTACCTGAACTTAATTGTTATCTAATCTAATCCGTAAGATTTGTTTTATTAAATTGGCATATAAGTTTTAAAATTAATGTTAAAATGATAGGGCATCAAATGCAATTCTTCAATATAAATTAAATCTTCCCCGGACAAAATTACAAAAGGATCATTTTTAATATAAGAAAAATAAGGAAAAATGGCTTATAAGCGCGAATATTGTTAAAAGTTTATCCCAAAAACAAATCCCCGGTAAATAATTAGTTTTTAAATTCTTCGTCAGTTAGTGTTTATGAAAAAGAAAGAAGGAAAAAAAAAATTAAGAAAAGTGTTAATAATTATTATTTTTTAACCTAATATTTTAGACGAATCTATTTAAACCTTAATTTTTAAAACGAAATTTTAGGTTTAGATAAGACGATGTTAGAGTTTAACTCCCTATATCCCCTGACTCATTTAACAAAAAACTAACTCTCTAATTAAAAGTACGTTGCTGGTATTTAGAAAACTAATTAGAGGAAGAAAATTCGCGTAAAAAAATTACTCGAACAAAAAAAAAAAAAAAATAATTTATTTGCAATAATTTTTTTTTTGTTTATAATATTACTATTAAAGAGTCGATTTTGTAGTTTTTCATATGTTCCTATAAAGTGTTTTGTGTTAATATAAAGAAAATAAGGGCATTTTTTTTAGTTTTTTAGCGAATAAAAGAGAGGTATAATGTCTGTTACGTTTAAATATCTCTCAAAAGTTAGCGTTACACTGGAAAAAAAAATTGAAATATTAGTAAATTTTTCGAAAAATACCAGCTTCGTACGAAATTTAAATATTTTTTTTTTGAAAGGAAAAAAACTTCGCGTCAAAAACGTTTTTAATAAAATAATTTCGATTTTTGTATTTTAGCTCAGATTAAGAATCTGTCGGTGCTTATAAATATAACAATTGTGATCCTGAACATAAAATATATAAATATATAATAATTGAAATTGACTTCACAACCGCTCTTCTAAAACTTAAATCTCCCTCCGACTCTCTCCTATCCCAGCTAGACTGTCTTAAATTTAATCAAATTTTTAACTTTTTTTCGTTAGTTCATTACAGTATTGGAAATTCCCAAATTGTTAATGTTTTTTGTGTACCCTTTATAAAAAAAAAGATAATGTAGATAATGTTATATACTTAAATGGCCAGTTATGGAACAATCTCTCCCCTTTTTTAAAAAAAAATTCACACGAAATCATACATACACTCCGAAATTAAGTTAAATATTAAAAATTAATAATTTAATATTTTTCTTAAATTAAACATAGACTTTTTAATGCAGTATTATTTACCTGATTTCTCTTTATTAGTATTTAAATAATCCCACCTTCTTTTCCCAACGAGAATAGTTCATTTTTGAAACTTTAAAATTTTAGTGAAAATTAAATTAAAATTTGGGGGGAAAAATATAAACTTGTACTATAAAATCCTTTTTCGCCAAAAACAAAATTAAAAAAAAAAAAAGCTAAATATAAATAAATTCTTTCTTATATAATAAATGTAATTATATTCTTGAAATTTCCATAAAAAAATGCATTTTCGAAATTTTCTATATAAAAAAAAACTGAAAAAAATCTCAAACCAAAAAAAAAAATATTTTAAAATCTTTTCAAAATTTTCTCGTCGTCGCTGGACAAAAGCGGTCAACTTTTTAACGGAAATTACGTGTCCAGTTATAGTTAAGACGTTGTCTTTCATTTCCCCCCTTCTTTCTTAACCCCATTGTAGTCTTTAACCCGATTTTAAACGGACTACTATGCCTAGATCTTTTTCCCACGGTAGTAAAAAATAACAATAAATTCCCGCCAGTTTCGCAGCGAGAAAAAATGAGCGATTATATAAAATATTGTAAAATAAGAAAGCCGTACAAATGAAAAATATTTAATGTCGGCCGTGGCTGACTCGTGGTGTGTGGAAATTTTAGGAAAAAACCAAATTTTCCCTTAATTTCTTCGATTCAAAATATTATACCCCGAAATAAATGCATTATAAAATTCAAGGCACAAAATTTCTCGCTGTTTTTTCCGAACTATTTTATCTACCGAAAACAAAATACCATTTTTTTTCCAATAACGGAAGGAAAAAAAAAAATAAAATAAAATAAATGCCCTTAAATTCTTATATAACACAACTTTTTCGAAACCAAACCACGCTTCTTCGCGACTAATAATAAATAAAATTGAAATTATCCACGCTTCGGAATTTCAAACCTATATAATTAAATGGTTTTTAATTTTAACGTGGTTAAAATCCGGTATGAACGAAAATACCACCCCCTTACCCAGTCCCCGATATATGACCACCTTCTTCATCGAAAACAATTTAAATAAAAGACAAAAAAACAACAAAGTAAATAAAATAAATAAAAATGATTGCCTGTATGTTTGATATTCAGATTCATATTACTATTTTTATTCCACTTTCAAATTATAAAAATAATAAAATTGAAATTTTTCCCGTGAATTATACCTGTATTCTGACTGTTTTTATCGGCCAAATTGCTCGAATGGGGTTAATTTTAAAGCTTTAACAAGTGTCATCAATCGCCAAAACGTTTTCAATCAAGATTTTTTAACCAAGAATCAAATCAAAGATAAAGTTGAAATCAACCTTTTCGTTAATAGTCTTCAATATCTAAATGATATAAGCTTCTTTTGGAAAAGCTTGGAAAACGTTGATTGAAAACGGGCCTTAAGTTAAAAGAGTGATCAAATTTAATTTTTAGATTGCAGGACAACAGTAAGTTTATTTACATACCTTAATAAGGCTATAAATCCATGTAGAAGTGTTCCAACCTTCGTACACTGCTGCTCAGTGCGAAGTTCATTTCCAGGGGAAAATATTCAATAAGTCTTATGGCTTACTTGAAACTTTATTATTTTGTTCTGTTTATTTAAGAGTGGTCAAATTTAATTTTTCGATTGCAGAACAACAGTAAGTTTATTTACCTATACCTTAATAAGCCTATAAAACCCTGTAGAAGTGTTCCAACCTTCGTACACTGCTATTCAGTGCGAAGTTCATTTCCAGGGGAAAATATTCAATAAGTCTTATGGCTTACTTGAAAATTTATTTTGTTCTGTTTATTTAAACAGGGTGCTAGTTCATTGATTAATTTTAATTAAATAAGTATAATTTAGGCCAATTTTTAGAGATATGTAAAAGTACATCTAAGGCTACAATCCCTGTAGAAGTGTTCCAGTCTTCGTACACTGCTGCTCAGTGCGAAGCTCATTTCCAGGCTTACTTGAAACTAATTACTTTGTTTTGTTCAGTTTATTTAGTTCATTAATTAATTTTAATGAAATAACCATTAATTAGGGCTATTTTTAGAGATGGGTCAAATTGTATCTAAGCCTACTCACACTTCATATTTCCTCACGAAAAATATTACAAATTCAAACTGTACAATGGTACAATTTAGGTCAAATAGGAAGTAACGATATTACTCCTACAACTATAGGTATAAAAAGAGTGAGCCCGCAGGAGTCATAAAATTGGATGTTATTGCGGTCGTAAGCTTCTCAAACTCAAAATTATTTGATACCCATTGGAAAATTTAGCACTTTTTTTTTTTTACTCGCTAAGAGTAACAGTTAGAAAAATGAGAAGAGGTTGGGGATATTTCCCTTCATTTTATCGCTCTGTTACGAGAGCGAGTTGAGCGTATTGAAAGAATTCCCCCAGGCTGACGATATTTTCGAAAAGAATTACCAATTCCGAGAGTTTTTTCTCTCTCTCTCTCTTCTTAACTCTGGTACTTTCTAGAGAGTATCCCGATAACGACTTGGAACATAAAAACTGTTGGGTCCCCTTTCGAGCGGGCAGAAAATATCCCTATAATTTTAAACTGATAGCGTAATAGGATGGCTATCGACACCGGAATATCGGTGGTGCCTTTTCTTATACGCTAGGGGTTTCAAAATAGTTTCACTTGGCTTTTCACGAGGTGGAGAGAGTGAGAGAAAAAAAGATCTTTATGAGTTTATCGCGAAGTACGACGGGGCCCTGGGGTCGTCATTTTCTAATCTAAAATGGTTTTTCATAAATTGCTACCCCAAAGGGTATTAAAATATATCCATCCCTTTCCACATACACCCTAGTATACAATTGATAAAAAATAAAACATAATGGAAAAAAGAGTTTTTTTTTAACCATCCCCCCTCTCTTCCCATCAAAGAAGACTTTTTTTCTTTCAACTCTCTCAGAAAGAAGATGAGACGCTGAAGGAATCTTTAGGAAAAAGTTTGGTCATTGATTTTAACCCGAAGCTAAATTTTTCCCGTTAACTTCTTGTTAGGTCCCGTGGCGAAATTTCCTAATATATTTTGTAGTTTAAACCGTAATTTTTTTCTTCTTCTAACTATTGTTTACCTCCCACTACTTTAGGACGTTGTCAACAACTGGAGAAGGATAACATCAAGCTGACTCAACTAGCTCAGGAACAGAATACCACCATCTCTCAATTGGAAGAGGATTTGACACGTGTTAACGTCGTTACTCGCTACTTTCGTTCGGATGAGGTAATAAAAGAAGCGAACCCTTCTCTTCCTATCGATTTTAACGAAATTAAGTAATTTGCTAACCCCTAGGTACTTAATAAAATAAAAAAACTAAAAGATAGGGACTAATTACACCCGATAGCTTCAGACTACCAAAACTAGTTTGAACACGAGCCCTGATAAACGTGAACAGTGTGTTCGTATGTAGCTTTAGCCAATAGGATCATAAGTACACCCTCAACAGCGGAAAGATTTTGTTTGCTAAGATTTAACTACATATTTAAATTTGACAGAGAATTCAAAAAAGAAAATTTAATTCCGAAACTAAAGTTTAACTTAAAACGTTTGTAAAACATCGTATAAACGTAATAACCTCTCTTAAAAGTAAACGGGAAACCTTAATCAAGTCTAAATAGATAAATTAAATTTATATTGAAGTCGCGCTTTGCCTTCATTAAAACTCGCCCTTCTGTATTGTGGTTCAATGAGGGTTTGCGTGGACTACGTCTTTTAACATATTATATCAATTAGTTTCATCTTTTCTCATTTTGCTGACGTAAACTTTAGTGTTCGCGACAGACAGACGTACATAGATAATTATATCCTTGTCAGGTTGTTTAAAACACCGTTATATTATTGTTAAATTAGTGTAAAACGTTGCTCAGTGCTGGTATCTTTATATTTAGTTTTAGTTGCAGTTTAGGTTTGTGTTCCAGTGAATAAAAATTCGAGTTTTAGATTAAATCTCGTTTATTGATAATTAGTATACAGAAAAATTTCTTCAGTGAAATCCAATATTTTACGCAAGCGAAAGACATGGCATATTCGCGGTAAATGATAAATCAGGCGGGAGAAAGCCTTCGGTATGTCTTATTGTCTTTTACCGTATAGCCTTGGAATTAAGGATGAAGGGAAGAGGTTAATTGTAACTGATAAAACGACTAATAAAGGGGATGCCACGACGGGGAATTTTCCGAGTCGTAATGTTCTTGCAATTCTCTCCACATCTTCTCGAAATTCGGCGCGATAATATAGAGCCGTTAAGACGGAGAAGAGAGAGCGATTTACGGGCGTATAACAGGCAATATCTCGATTGGCAAATGAGCTGTTTATCCCCTACGAGGTAATTTCGTATCACCCGGGATTAATACAACGAGAGAGGGGGGTGTAACGCGGGCAGAGGGGGGAGATCCAACCCAAACCTATCGCCATTAACCGAAAAGTCTAATTATTCCTTTCGCAGATACATCAAGGAGAAGGATTAGCGTTACCCCCCGATTTGATTGGCCAAATATCCCCGGAGACTACAATTTCTTCTTCGCAACACGGTAATAAATATAAGGCGCGTTCACACTTCAGAATTTAAAACCGATTTGATCCGTTTGCGAAAGGTCAAATATTAAAATTTTGGGGTAAACTGAACAGATAATTTGAAAACAAAAGCAATTTAACGCTTGAAAAGTTGATTGAGCATTCATAACGGTTTGAAAACGGTTTCAAAGTACCTAGTGTGAACTTAGCTTTACTTATATATATAAATACCGGTTAGAAAGAAAGAAAAAAGACCTTTCGTTAGAGGCTAGGCGCCGATAATGAAACTAATTTGACTAATTTGGGCCGCCCGAAAAGTAAATTAAAGAAAATTTTCTCTCTTTTCTTTTTTTATTCGCTTCCCCTTTTGCCATTAGGATTAGATTCTTCCGGATCCGCGGAGACTTTGTTGCCCATAATATCGAGGTATTGTTTTTAATTTAATTAACGAATATATAACGCCTTTCGTTAACTTTTATTACGTTGGGAATTAACTTTTCTATTTTGATTAATATACATCCAGGCAAAGGGAAAGATTTCGTCAACGTAATTTGGAACTGGAATCGGTAAATGAAAACTTTATTTATAAAAGAATTTTGTAACTAAGGTAATGACGAATGTTATGGATTTTGTTTCATGTATAGGAGAATGCTCAGATTCATCAACAGTTTATTGGACTTCAGTCTACCGTGGAAAGTTTACGCTCGGATAACGTTAAACTTTACGAAAAAATCAAGTTTTTGCAGTCCTATCCATCCCAGGTATGTAAACCTTCTGTCTCAACAAGGAGGTTTTTATAATAACGTCATAGTGTCTTCATAAAAGGGGTTGAGATTACTTCGTTTCATTGTTAAGTAGCGTCCTAGTGACGTTTTCAAACCGAGTCCGCCCCCTTAGACTCAGTTACTTTAAATTAGTGAAAAACTGTCGTTTGTTGTGTTCTTAATTGTTTTTTTGCATAAACAGCGCACCATTCAAATTGATGACACCGAGAAAAGTTACTCCAAGCAATATGAGGATAAACTGGACCCATTCTCCAAGTTTGGGCGTAAGGTATGTGTAGTTATTTTGACTGTTGCGCGTCTTCTAAAGATGGGAAAGCGTAATGGCCGCTGCTACGTGGAGAAAGGCAATAAACTCACGTCACGCGTAACCTTCCTATATATAGAAATTAACTATAGTGTGTAACTTTTTAAGGAACGTCAACGGAAATACATGAATCTTAGCCCGTTTGAAAAAGTCACTCTGAGCTTGGTGAGTTTTAAAACACGAAATAGGTTTGTTGGTATTTTAAAGTTAAGACTTGTAATGATGAAAGCCTAATTGTTAACAGGGTCAGACTGTTCTTTCTAATCGCTTAGCTCGAACTGGCGCTGTCATTTATCTTTTTCTTCTTCACTGCCTAGTTTTTCTGGTAAGTTTTCACACTATTGTTCTCCCAAAAACCATTCCCCTCTTCATTACCGAATATAAGTTATAAAGTAGGGCACTCGATTAACCCAAAGGTTCTCTACAAGATGGCATACACCGAAACTTGCAAAAGAGACCTAGCTGCAGATTGCCACGAAAAATTTAACCATCACATGCAACAAGTACATGGGGAATTCGAAGATCATTTTAAATGATCCAATGCATACTTTTAAGCTCATATTTTGCAAGGTCTATTTACTATATAATCTACCATATGCCTATTATTAACCTTTTTGCTGAATTTTATTTTAATCAAATCTAAAATTGTTTTTTTTTTCTTCTATCTTAATGGTACTATATATATTCAAATATTTAATGGTGTAGGGTTAAAGGTTTATCTTGCAGTTAGCTATACATGTAAGGTGTTTGATGTAATCTACGACGGTAATAAAATATACTGGTATTAAAGGGACTTTTTTAAGATTTTTAAATCCCCTTTAAAGTCGCCTTTTTTTCTAGCTTAGCAGACGACGTTGACCATAACAAACTGCACTGTCAAAGCATATCAAGAAGTGGCCGATGATACCAACGTCATAAGTAGAAAATTCCATTTCCCAAGAAAATTGGACACTTTGATTAATTTCAGTGAGCGAGTAGTCTGCATTGTCTGATTTTTACCGGCAGACATACTTTTTTGTTGTCTGTAGTCGCCAAGGCTTGACTGAAAATTGAAAGTAGGCGTAGTAAGTACTAAAATTATTCTTCAAAATATTTTTCTTAATTGTTTATTCATCATCTCCATAAATAAGAGCTTAATCGTATACCACTCACATACAATAGTTAAAATTTTCGCGCGAAATAATTTTTTTCCCAGATTTCAACACTTTTAAAAAGTCACGCGTGCTCTCATTTTTTTTTCTAAGAAAAAACAATTTGTGTTTTTATTGAGCGGTTTTTGCAATTAAAAAAATTGTTAGTTTACAATAAATTCCAACCTCGAATATTTCGCCTTTTATGCTATTTTAGAAACCACCGTCAGAATAGTCAGTCCAGAAGTTAAACGCGTAAAATTTTGTACTAAAAGCTAATCTAGCGGGAAAGTTAACTTTCGCGTTTTACAAAAATAGTTCATTAGTCCATCGATCATGCTATTTAGAAAAGTTCCGTTTAAACTACAATATTATGGAAGATTATTATTATTATTATAAATATAAATGAGGCACTAGGTGGTACACCCCGTATATATTTTGATATGTGCAGTGCGATTCTAGTTAAAAACTGCTTCTAAAAACTAAATTATCTATATAGAGATATTCACGTTTACCAAGAAAGGATAGATGTTACACTCATGGGAATTCTTAAAGGCTGCGGGGATGACATAGGTTCTACTTCGAATTGTGGGAGTGGCTTGTTAAAGTTTTGAAACGTCATTTAGCGACGTCGATCACGTTGTAGCCAAGGCTTAGCGAATAAAAACTATGTAGAATTGAAATTAAATTTTATTCTTTAATCGATCTAATAATAAATAGTTACTCCCCCGATACTTTTCCTCACGATCGAAAAACCACTCCAAAGACAAAGGAATTAACGAGGCGCAAAATTTGGGAAATTTCTTGATCGTCTTTGATACTATCAATTAATCAGGGACTAGCCGTTAATGGATGGACGGTTTCACACGTCAGCTAGTTATACAAAAGTACCCGCCCCTTTTTCTAAAATCATACTATAATGGTGTACATTAGAATTCCCACTGTAACTTCTATCCTTTCTTGCGTTTACATATTAATACACGAACTTGAATACTATTCCAAATTTTTTACTTCTGAAAGACTAGATTTCATATTTAATTATTTAAAAAGGTTTATTTTGGTAGACATGGTTAATTTTTGTTTGTAAGAGATAAAAATAATAGCCAAGGCACGGATTTTGGGAAAACTTTAGAAGTTAAATCACAAGCTTAATCCTTTTTCTAATATAATCTTATCCCCTTTTTTATAAAATTTAAAACGTGAACAATTAGAAAAAAAAGTGAATTATAATCAACACGAAAATTAAATCATTCAGTAATAATAAATATAAGTCTTAACACTTTGTTTCGAAGATCCCCCAAGTTTTTAAGTAAAATTTCTAGCGCTGTTTTAGTGTTAGTTAGAAGAAAAAAAATTATAAAAAATTTATAAAAACTAGGTATTAAAAACATGCTTGTACGTAATTAAGAGTTAAACCATAAAAAAGTTTTTTTAAAAAAAGGTTTAAGTAAAACGGCGCGATAGGCAAAATATTGTGCTTATTTTTTGTCAGCTTTCAAATTGAAATGCGGCATCACAATTTATAAGTTAGTTTGTAGAAAAATGTAATACCCTAATCATTTTCAGGGCAATTCAAAATGTTTTAAAAAATTCAAGACTAGAAAACGGAAAATATTGGACGAATATAAATGTTCAAGTTTAGTACCGAGAAAGAGTAGCTTGTGCTTTTTTTTTTTTTTTTTTTTTAATTCAAAGGGCCCTTTCTTTTTTGTCTTTGTGTATTTCCGGTTTCTGTCCAAGGCACAGGCACAAGAAGAAAATATTTCTTGTAACCAATGACAGAAAGGGTTAAAGTCTGGTTCAAAGGTGTTTAACAGGGATTAAGGATCTAAATTAATCGATTAATCCATCTTTAGTGTAGAGTATCTGCAGATCGAGTAGTGCCAATATCCAAAATAGGACATTACTGTTCGTACTACAATCTAATCAATTTATATTTTGACAAAATCATGGCCATAAATCCTTCAAAGACCTGCACAATTAACCCCTAAATTATAGTATCCGCTTTTCGACGATAGATGGCGCTTTTTTACTAAGACTCAGTTCAAAACCTTATTAAAAAAGGTGCCATCTTCAATAAGCAGAAACATTTGATATACGTCTATTGAAAAGACTTTTTGACAACTATAGTTCACTGGGGGTAGCCATTACCTTTCAACTAATGAGATTAAGGTGACAATGTCACTAGGTTTACAGATACTCGATTTTAATGGGCCACAGTACTAACAGTTCTATCCTTGGCTACGTTCAGTAAAAGCTGGATTTTATTAAATTTAACTGGCGAGTCTCTGTCATTGACTTTGTTGAATGCTTCGGGTCAGTAACCATGATTCGATTCTGATCTGTACACCCACAAACAACCCTTGTTGGTAAGCCTTTGGCTTCACCAAGGTCACGCTTAGCAAGAAACCCAACTTTTATTTTCGTGACTCGGTTATACTAAGTACCGTGATGTCATACTCCAAATAAAAAATCATGCCATTCAGTAAGAGTAGAGTCTCGTGCTGAGCTTTCTAAAAGCTGTGCTGAATGTAGCCTTTGTAAGGAAGAATACTTATATGACACACCCCTGGTGAGAATTGGGAGAAGTAAATACAGTTCATATAGTTGTTGCTATTTCCCAATATGTTGATAACTCTAACCACCCATGTTACATAGATTTGTTACTTGTTCATTTATACTTAGTGTGGCTAAATAAATCTGGATTAATCTTATGCAAGTAACAGTATTTACAACAAAAAGGACCAATATCTGGACTAAAAACTACGAAGGAAGTATGGAGAGTCAATTCCCCCTATGAAAGGTGTAAATGTAATGCACTTTTGAAAGAGAGATTGCAAGAACACTGACTGTCATAAGTTAAAAAAACATGGCAGTACTTTCTTTTTACAATGAAGGCTGTATCGCCATTTTAGCAGTAAAATCAGAGTGCTGCCATATTTGTTTTATGTATATCAGCAGGACTTCCAGTCACTTTACAGAAAAAAGGCTAGTTGCCCTCCATACTTCCTCCGTGTCAAAACTAAATGAAAATGTTATAAAAAATCTTACAATTATAAAGCCAAACATTTCACAGAGGTAGCTAAGTTACTGCCATTTAGCAATTAAGGGTTAATAAATAATATTAGAGAGCTAACTACTAATTAATAAAAAAGACTCGGATGAAGAATCACTTGTTTTTTGTTATAAGTTAAAAATTGCTCAAGGTTATTAAAAAATCAGATGAAATTTGGGGGAAGGGAGGGTAAAAAGTTTTTAAAAACTAGACGAAAGGAAGGCGCGATATCTCAAACTTCATCGGGTTGCATATCTACTTCATCATGATTGTTATTTTCCTTTTCGGAAGCGGCTATTTCTGCCAATTCTTTTTGTCTCAATTCATCGCGTTCGCAATTTTCAGTTTTACCCGTGAATTTGAACTCCAATAATTTTTCCATGTCTCTAATTCGAATTTCGTGTCTGACAACCGTACGTTTTAACTTATGAATCTCCAACATTATCTCGTCAAACTTTTCATTCTATAATAAACAAAAAAAAAAAAAAAAATCAATCCACGAAGCGCGAAGTTTAAAGGGACCAAGAAACCTGGGTTTGAGAATTTCGAGTTAAACTGTTTTTTGGTGTAGAAAACTGGGTAAAGAATAAAGGCGAATTAATTTCTAGACATTTAATTATGAATAAACAAAAAACTATTTCTGTTTGTAAGTACAACTTTGAAGAGGGAGGAGGGAGAGTTGCCATGGTTACACTCTCTTGGAGTGGGCGCCTAGAGTGCCAGAGAATCTTTAATTGGTTTTAAACTTGATTTTAATGGTCATTGGCCAATGAATTGCATGTAAATTTAGATCATTTGGCGATTTGTTTTTATTGAATTTGAAGGGTAAATATTGAAATTTCGAACTAATATATATTTGGAGATTTGTTTCAAATGACCTTATCTAACTAAATTAAGAATAATTAGACGTTTTTATAAAAGATTTCTTGGTCCCTTTAAAATATATATATTTTCATCCAAAATATAAAAAAAAAGGATATTAATAAGGATGGGGGCAAAGATCTTACCGATATTGACGAAACTTGCTTTGAAGAGGAAACTTCTCCCAATTCTTCACTATCCGAATCAGGTTGAGCTTGTTGGGTTTTTGCTGGCATTTTGTCAAGAATGTTTGGTTTCTTCTTAGTCACTTTCAAATCTTTCTTTTTGGAGCTTACGCTATAACCTTCTTTCAAAGAGATCTGTGAAAAGATGAAATGTATCAATTTTTATGGCCCGTTACTGACGGTTTAAGCTTGTTTATATAAAGATACAAACAAAACTAAAAATAAAACGGAGATGAACTCGATTTACCCCATCGAGTTTAATTAGTATATTATATTCATAGCTTCCATCTGGTCCCTAGTACGCCATAAAGTTCATATTTTGTTACTAGGTCACAAAACTACCCCAAAACTCAGTATTTGGTCCATAAACCACTCTATTTTCCAAGTTTTGAAAAATGTCTATTTTGATGATTAGGTGGCGCCACGGGTTAGAGTAATTTGAAGGAGATCTAGTCTCCAGTTAATGAACTCCTCAGAAATACAAAGAGGAGAGGTAAAAAGTATCAATGGGGTCTTCACCTAGCTGTTCTAAAAGAGTTGCGTAGGACAATAAAGCAAGCATTACTTTGCTATATTTAAAGATCCCATTTTCAGTGAAAACTGATACTTGCTTGGTTCCTACTTTGAATATATATATATTTTTTTTTAATTTAAAGTCTCTATTTTTCTTTTATATTTTCGTATTTTCCTGGAAGCTCCACTTATTTGTATTAAGTTTATGAACTTACTAAGATGGGTTCCGAATCTTTTCCATCTATCCATTCTTCGGCTGACAATGCCGGTATGTCGCCAGGTGTGTTTGGATATAAATCTTCTTGGAACAACTCTGACTGAAATTTATTATTAATTTGAACGATTAATATATATATATTAAAGAAGAAAAACAAATTTTGTACTTTTCTAGGCACGGTGAATGAGATAACTTCGCAAAAACCTTTCGAATGAAGTTTATAAAATCTGGCAATTTCATTTTGATGAACATCACAGCCTCGCTTTGCAATCATTCCTATTCCTCTTTGAGGTTCAGTTGACTGGTAAGTGCTTATATAATGAACGAACGGTACTTCATCCGTGATCTCAAAGTATCTTATGTTGCTATCCCCCTAAAATTTACGAAACAATTTTATTACGATAAGAAAGCTTCCCCCTTTTTTTTATTTTGACTGACTTTGGCACAAAGATACATCAAATTGCAGTCGGGATCGTAAAAAGGAAATAATACTCCATTGCTCGTGTCAAGCACATCTAAGACAATAGGTTCAGTCAGTGCCGTCTGAAATAAAAAAAATAGTTAAAAAATGTTTAAACTTAATTTTAAAATGTTTAATACTTGCCTCTCCTCTTAAAGCGTATTGTCTTTCACTCATACGCGAGAAACCAGTGGTAAAAATTAAGCCGTTCCTTAGATAAATGGCTCTTTGGGGTTTAGCGCCTTCATGACCTTCACCTTCATTCTCAATTTCACCAGTACGAGGGTTAAATACTCTAATTTTCTTATCTTTACAGGTCGTTACTAAGTGACTACCATCCCAGCTCCAACAACAATAATATATGATGTCCGGATGTTCCATCACAGAGACAATTTCGGCGGTACCAACATTCCAAATAATCACTTTAAAGTCAGCTCCTTTAAATATTAATCAATATAAAATTAATCTCCAGAATGATTTAATGACTTTTATTCCTCTTTACTGACCAGAGCTTAAAAGAATATTGTTAGCGGACGGATGCCAGGCGACTAATCCCGCTCTCCGTTGATGACCAATTAGTTCTACAACTGGTTCAGTTAGCGGTCGGACCAAACCCCCGTCTGGTATTTGCCATACTCGTACAATACAATCTTCCGAGGCGCTAGCAATGACATTGTCATTAAAAGGGCACCAAGCCATATCCAAAACCGGACCACGGTGGCCGGCTACTAAAGGATGGCTTACATCGATTCTACCAGTCTAAAATCAAATTATTGTTCAGTTATTCTTTAAACACCCACCAAAATAATAGAATATTATTTTGAAAAAGTGAACCTTTTGTAATGGTACGACTAAAAAGGCCCCTCCTCCAGCCGCTTCAATTACGATAGCCAAGAATTTTGGGTTTATTGCGCAAAAATTTGAATCCCATGAATTTTTGGTGATTCGAATATTGTCATAACATTGTTCTCTTTTTAGTGGTTGGCCAAAAACGTGCCTAAATTTACTATTTCTGACAATACGGAAAGACATCTGTAAAATATTGGGAATTATGATATGGTAATGAAATCGTATTTTATCCTTCAAAAACAGGATGTAGGAAGTGTGTATGTGATCAGAGAGAGCTTTCAAAACAAAGGTTTTCCTGAATGATAGAGGTATTTATATATTAAATCAAACTAAAAAATGTCTAGGATTTAATTTTTAAAACTAAATCTCTATAAAAGTTTATGAAACTTTTAAAAACTAATGTTTCAAATCATACTGACAACTATTAAATAAGTTGTTTGCTAGATTTAATATAGGCTTAAAATATTTTTTACAAAACTTGCGAAATATATTACTTAATTTTACTTATGTCATTTAATATTAAATTGACACAAAATACTAGGGTGACATGCTTTTTATACCTCGGGGTCTTTTTTTAAGAAAGCCCTACCCTCTACCCAGGCGTAAAAAACAATTCTCCCTAGGTGAATGGCCCATCGTTAAATTAGGCTTAATTACAGGGACAGATAAAAAATTATCATCCCTGTTAGTATTATACTAAAACGCTTACCTTTAAAGATTATTTATATTAAATCTTAGAAATTGCGCGATATAGAGCGTCGTAAGTGAAAATAGATCATTTCAAAAAGTGTAATATTCGAAAATAGATTTGTCGGTACTACGAGTGTGAAACTTTCTTGCCAAGCAACGCATGCGCGAAGCCAGAAAGCCTCCAATTTTGGTCACAGCCTCTGTCACGTGATCCCCCATCCCATCTCCAAAGGAACATACAATTATACAAACTGTATATTTTTACAAATTTAGAACAAGCGGGTGGTAATTAACCATGTAGGCTTAACGTTTATCGCGGATATCTTTGTTTATACGACGCGTATGTCAAAGCTTGTAAATTTTGAGAACCAGAAGTGACATAGTTATACATTTCATAAGCCCGCCAGATTTAACATCCTAATATCCTAGCAACTTCTTGTTTTATAAAAGAAAGCAGCACCTTTCATAAAGGCTAGTCTTCACTGAGAGTGGATCCGCAGTGGTTTTAAAGGATTTTCCCACGCAATTTTCTATGGCACCTCTGCGGCGCACATGAATCTCCTCTGATCCGATCTCAGTGAAAACAGGCCCTTATGTCGTTTTCCATGGAGCAATAATATCGGGAAGTCAGATGTTAAACAATAATATATAATGGTGTGGTAACATTAGTCTCCAGGTTTCATTGTTCCATGATTTCAATAAAAAATCCTAATTCAAAACTACATTATTGAAAACCATTGACCCCAATGACCCTGAAGGGGCAATTAGAAGTCCACGGTGCATGCGCTCAGCGAGTCGTACTTGGGTACCACAATGTTAGGTGATTTATGTCATTTGTGACAATTGTCAATTTTAAAGTTAATTGTAATTTAAATGCATTTAAAAACTATAATTGATAATATAATTTAATTAGAAAGTTACATGCAGCTTAACTTAGGCCAACAACAAGCAAATAATGTAAATTTAAACCAAGGCTAAATGAAACTAATTGATAATTCTTTGTCAGTCACTCAGTCACTGTCTATATTGTCATAAACTCAAAATCTTAAACACCATTGTCTGGTTAGTATACACTTCTCAGGAAAATGTATTAATAAGGCTGGGCTCATTTTATAAATCTCTGTCAATACTCTTACCTACAGCAGATTTTAAAGTGATCGGATAAAAATGTTTTACCAACAAAATACCAATCGTAACAAGGATGAATTTCTGGAGCAAGCCAAAGCTGCCAGGCAAGAAAGAGCCCAAGAAAAGAAGAGGGATTCTGCAGCAATATGTATTCAGGCCCTAGTTCGTGGTTTTTTAACGAGGCAACATTTGAAACGAGCTATTAAAGAAGAGGTCTGCAAACTTCTTGATGGTTTCGATGATACTACAGATAACCCAAAATTTATTCCTGGTAAAATTAAATCAGTGTGAAATAAATATATTTGCTATAATTTAATTTTTTTAAACCTAGCTGTTGAAATGTTTAAGCTTATTCGCAAGTTTAAGTTGATCTTCGATGAAGACAGTGATAAAGAAGTAAGTAGTTTCCAGAATATTTTTTGTCTTCTGTTGTAATTACTTGCGTATATTTAATTTCAGAAGTTTGAAAGACTTTGCCGCTATTTAATAGCGTCTATGAATTGCGAAAACCAAAGGTTTTGTTACGTGACTGTCGCTTTGAATAAGTCTTACGCTGTGGGCTGGATCCAACAGTTGAAAGCCATCCTTTGGCAATGCTGTGTATATTTGAAACATGCCGAACTTCCCCAAGACTCTTCGTCTTTAAACTTGTATTTACATATGCTCGTCACTTTTACCAGTCCAAGTGCGTGGAAGATATTAAAGTCTGCGCAAGGTGAAAGATAGTTTGCATCTATTTTTAATTCTTAAATCTTACAAAAATACAATCTTTCAGGAGATACCCTGAAGAATGTCTTGAATCAATTGTGCAATAATGTTTTGGCGCATCTGGTCACCCAAGGACTCTACGCCAATTTGCACGTGGTTTTGCTAAAAGGAGTAATGAGGTCCAAACCGACGTTGAAACACGCCACTCTGTTAGCCTTAGTCAACTTAGCTTTAAGGCCTTTGATCAAGAATATAAATGTGGAAAATGTCATGAACCTTTTTCTGCTACATATCTTTTCGGTGCCTGCTCTTTTACACCACATTTCTATAATAGCACCAGAGGTACTGTAAAAATCATAGAAATTTGTCTTGATATTGCGTTTCATACTACAATTTCTATTTTTGACAGTGCCTGGATCTTTTGATAAAGCACAATTTGATGAAAAATATAATATCAGATCTAAAGAATGAACAAAACACCAGGATTATATTCAATGCTCTTGAATGTAATTACGGACTCTGTCTTTTAGCTAATTTGTTACACTTGAGTCATTTCGACACCGATGGTTTGATAGAAAATCAGTGGGAGTTTGTTGTAAGTTTATTATTGCTTATTTTAAAGGAATACTAGACTATGAAACAAGTTATATCAAATTCCACTGGGGACTTTAGACCTAGAGAAATCGCTCTGAGAGCAAGTTTTATAATCCACTGGATAAATTAGATCATTGTCGAGCAACTTCTTTATGTTACACTTGGAAAATCAATCGCTTGCTACACAACTGTAATCGCTGTCTTTTTCAAGAGAGCAACTGAAAAAGAGCACTATTTACACTGATTTGGATTGGGGAATGCAATCGTTTTATTTTACTTTCAGCTGCAGTGGCAAGAGCAATTCGGTCTTCAGCAAGATTCGGAGCACTCCTAAAGCTGCCCAGTGGAATTCCCAATTAGACTGTTAAAATACGTGCTAAAACTTACGAGATTTTGTGGGAATTCGCAGTTAATTAACCAAGATACAAAATTAGGCTCAAAGAAATTTCACATTTATTTCAAAATGACTGAGTTGCTGATGAAATGGTGTGTGAAAACCAAAGAGGTGTTTGTTAGAATAGAGTGGTTTTTTTAATAGTCAAATTGTTTAAGAGCCGTTTTAAACTTTATTGCATTGGCATCAACAACTCTATTTTCTCATGAATTTTTCTGGTCCAAATCTATTAAAAATACATACTTGTTATCAGAGTCTAGTAACCCTTTAACTATAGTATTTCGATAATATGTAATATTTGGTTTCTAGAATGTGGTTACCAGGCTCTTGGAAAGTTGTCAAAAACACGTAGTAAACAAGCAGTCTAATTTAACTCACTGGCATCCAGTTTTGGGTTGGTTTGCTCAATCCATCGATCATGGGCTTCATCAATGTTTGCCACTGGTGAAAAATCAATTGGAATACTTATGGAATAGCTCGACCATCAAAATTTTGTTCTGCAAACTTAACCAAGGGCTCGGCAGTAATTCTCCCACCACTCCGGATTCCCCTTCCTGTTCGGATTCTAAAGCTACGAGTCCGACCAACATTCTCTCTCCGAGCAAAAGTCTCTTTAGGAAAACTTTTGATCAAACTTGGACCAATTACAAAATATCTAGTGGAAAAACCAAAAAATTTAATCCGCAAGATGTTCAGAAAGTTGCAGAATCTTGTCAAATGTACGAGACAGCCATGAGCACGTTGACTCAGTTAAAGTTGGACATTTTAACAGGTATTTTATCTTTTTAATAGCTGACACGCGATTAATAATCAGTTACCACCAGAGTCTAATGGATGGTTGATAATTTTCAAATTTTGTTCAGGTCTTTGTTACCAGTCAGTGGTAATAATAAATCTTTGGAGATTTATCAAAGTTTGGACAGCTGGAAGCAACATGAATGATTTTATTGATGGTTTAACCACTTCAAACAACGCTTTAAATCACGAATTTTATATCCTTATCATGTTTTGCGATTGTGCCACACATTTAATAACGTAAGTTTTAAAGCATACTTAAAGGGATGATGAAGCCTGTAAAGTTATTTTCGATCCATTCATAAATAGGCCTTAGTCACTAGTAAAAACAGTAACAAATAAATATTATTATAGAATTGAAAGTAGGCTTAACACGAATCCATGAAGTGTTTGATATCTCAGCATTAAATTATGAATATAAGCAAAATGATTTTAGTTCCCAAAAATATATTGGTTTTAATTTTTTGCTGACTCACCTAATATTTTGAAAACCTTGATAAATCACTTAATAGAGTGAAAAAATTGCTGTCTCACATAATAGTGAAGTTGGAAATTTTTCACTCTATTAGGTGATTTAGGAAGGTTTTCACAGTATTAGGTGAGTCAGCAAAAATGTATAGCCAATGTATTTTTTGTAAAAATGCCGCTGACTTACCTATAAGTCCAAAAATTTGTGATTCATCTAATAGAGTCTAAAAGTTATATCGAATGAACAAGGTTTAAGTTAGAATTGATTTTAGGAATCAGTTGAAAATTACTTTTTGTCCAGTTTCATTATCCCTTTAAAATTAAATATTGACTTTTAATAACCAGGAGTATTTTTTGTCTAAGTATTTTGGATGATATGGAAATGTACGAGCAGCAAAAACCTTTCACTTTGGAAGATTTAGTGGCCATGTCTTTGTTTTTAAACCACCTCGTTTTTAAATTAATCTGGAATGGATTAACCGATAATAAGAATATTCATAGTCTCTTTGTATCAGCTCATACTCTATTGATGTTACTCTACAAACGAGATTGTCGCAGATCTTATACGACCCCGGATCATTGGCTTATAAAGTACGAACTAATTTTCGATAAAGTATAAACTCAAATATAATTAACTGTTAAATGATAAAAAAAATTCTATATTGCAGAGAAATTAAAGCTAGTTCTTTCATTCACGATTTGGAAAAAAACAAGAAAGTCGCTCAGAAGCTTATGGAAAAGATTCCACATTTGATTCCACACAAAGAGAGGGTGGTTTTATTCAGAAAGTATGTAAATAATGAAAAAGCAGCCCTAGGTTTAACGGAATCCGCTTGTTCTTCACCTCAATCGACTCTGATCACGGTACATAGATCGAGAATAGTTGAGGTATGTAGTAACCAAATTTTATTATCTTTAAGGGAGAAAGAAACCGACAAGTGATAGTCTAAAGATTCCATATCGTTTAAATAGGATTTATCCACTAGCAACAAAAAAAATCAGAGAAATATTAATCTTATAATCAATTTCTTGCTTACTAGGAATTAAGGCATAACAGGGATCCATGAAGAGGTTGATATCTCGCCTAAAATACCTAAAAATCCAAATTTTATTTCTAGTTGCTTAAAAACTCTAAAACTGCTATTTGGTCAATAAAGTACCATATTATCAATAATTCAAGTAAATATTTGGATAGTCTGACATTTTCTACAAGAAACTGTGTAAATTCGGTTCACGAAAACAATTCCTAGTATTTTGACACACCCTCTTTTTTGAAATGTGGCTTCACAAAACATAGCACTTATGGTAAAAAGTCCCTTTATTCCTTATTTTATTTTTGGTTTTGGGTAAGAGCCCTGGGTGGTCCCGCTCTAGAGGTTAAAGTAGGACGAGCCCATTCTCGAGGTTAAGGTATGGCGAGCCCGTTCTCCAGTTTAAGGTAATGAGTCTCCGGCTAATGAGCAAAAGTGCAGACCTCTTAATTCTAGTTACAAACACTTAATTGTCAGAATAAGGGCATGATTCACCAGACTTATTAATGGTGAGATGCCAAACTCTCTATATATCACTGCTAAACATACTTTCTGATTAGTACTTTCTTTCCAATTAAAATTTTCTTTGCAAAAATTTACTAGTGGATTAGAACTATTTAATTGATAGGAAATTTGTAGTCAGGCTTCATTCTCCCTTTAAGAATAATCTGAAATTGGCTAAAAACTAAAATTTGATTTGTAATACAGGATGGATATCAACAGCTCGCTATGCTTCCTTCGCAAGCTCTAAAAGGAGTCATTAGGGTTAAATTCATTAACGAACAGGGTTTGGACGAAGCTGGTATAGACCAAGACGGAGTTTTTAAAGAATTCCTTGAAGTTTCCATTACCAAAGTCTTTGATCCATCTTTGAATTTGTTTAGAGTGAGTTACCATAGTTGATCCCTGAAAAAAAAAATATATTTGTATATATATATATATATTATAAACAAAGATCAAAAATTCCTAGGTAACGAGTGAAGAAAGGCTTTATCCTTCTCCAACGTCCTACATACACGAAAATCATTTATCGTTGTTTGAGTTTGTAGGGAAGCTCTTAGGAAAAGGAATTTACGAGGGAATCGTGATAGACGTTCCATTTGCCTCCTTTTTTCTAAGTCAAGTGTTAGGACATCAACAAACAGCTTTATATAGTTCTATAGACGAACTACCTTCTCTCGATCGTGATCTCTATAAAAGTCTGACTTATATTAAGGTACGTATATTGATGTATAGCTATCAAGAACTCATTCAAGTACATAAGAACCTGGGTATACTGCACTAGCCTCTGGTATCATCCTCGCCCATTTTGTAGCCAAAATTCAGGTGCTTCCCTCTTTCTCATATCTCTAAAAAAAACTCTTTTAAGACTTACTATGTCTTTCATTTTCCTCTTGAGACTGATTCCCTAAGCTATGGCCTTGTTGTATCACCACAATAGATATGGAATTTTCTAAAATATTTTTAATTAAAAAGTTTCCCCAATCCTTGTCAAGTATGCGAGGATGGGTTTGGAATATTTTTGCTCCCACATTCTGATGTACATAAATGAATTCTGGCAGCTATTTACTATTTAAACCAAATAACTAAATTCTAAAAGATCAATTATAAATAATTATCCGCAGCATTATGACGGTGATGTACAAGATTTAGATTTAACCTTTTCCTTAGACGAGGATTGTATGGGCCAGCTAGTTACTTACGAATTGATTCCTGGGGGTAAAGCTATAGCGGTCACTAATGAAAACAGGTCTGTATGAAAGGGATATAATAGACTCTGTGGAAACATTTAATCTATTTAGATTTAAAATATATGTAAAAACATCAAAACGCTCAACAAAAGTTTCGTGGTAATTCACTGTTAATTAGGCTCGAAGAAATTTCGGTTTTATTTCAAAAGGATCTATTTCTCTGATGCCAAAGAGATGTTTGTTAGAAATAGTTTTACGTATATTTATTGTCCAAATTGATTAAAACACGCGAGTGTCTAGTATCCCTATAAAAGGGGGAATGCAAGCCAACAATTGATATTGTTTCTGTGTTGCATGATTAAATTTGCCTATCTTTTATAAGTGGTTTAGGCCTAATTAAAAGATAAGGAATCAGATCAATAGAAAATCACTTGTTGTTTGGCTGCATTCTCCCTTCAAAGCTGATGTTAAAAACTTAGTCCTTTTTTTGCATCTTTTAGGATTAGCTACATTCATTTGATGGCCCATTTTCGAATGCACATGCAGATTAAAGAACAAACTGCAGCTTTTTTGCGAGGTTTTAGATCTATCATTAGTCCTGATTGGCTTACCATGTTTTCCACTCCAGAATTGCAAAGACTAATATCGGGAGATAATACGCCGGTGGATATTCCAGATTTAAGACGTCATACGAAGTATTTTGGAGGATTTCACAGCAACCATAGAGTCATAAAATGGCTTTGGGATCTTTTAGAGAAAGATTTTACTCCCGATGAACATCGATTATTTCTTAAAGTAAAGGTTTTTATTGTTTTCCTCGAATTTTCTAATTACAAATTAAAAACTTATTTTCTTTTTAGTTCGTAACGAGTTGTTCCAAACCTCCTTTGCTCGGATTCGCTCATTTGGAGCCGCCTTTTTCCATAAGATGTGTGGAAGTTAGCGATGATCAGGTATTATAAGCTTAATGAAGAATTTTTATATTTAGGGGTGTGCGAGTCCTGTTGTTTGGGTTTCATGGCAGGTTCTTGAAAACTGAACTTGTCGGAGTCTTTGAGTCCTTGAAAACTGGACTTGTTAGAATATTTGTAGTCCCAAAAAACTAGGTATCTTCTAGTCCTTGCAAACTGGACTCATTTGGAAACCATTTGGAAAAAATGGTTTCGAGTCCATAATTTATAGAGTCCAAAATTAATCAGTGTGCATCCTTCTTTAATATCTATATATGTACAGCCGTTTTAATTATTCTTATTACAGTAAATAATTTCTTTAGGATACTGGTGACACTGTCGGAAGCGTTCTTAGAGGATTTTTAACTATTCATAAAAAAGATCCAGTTAATAGATTACCCACATCCTCAACGTGTTTTAATTTACTTAAACTTCCAAACTATCAAAAAAGAAGCACTTTAAGAGATAAGCTTCGCTACGCTATCACTAGTAATACTGGGTTTGAGTTATCCTAGTTTAATAGCCTTCATAATTTGGAATGAAATTTTTAACTACTGATATTGTTTTTTCCACATAAATGTATAAAGTTAGTGCGAATCTGGTTCATAATTTTTTCTTACAAATTTAATTTTAAACTAAGTATTATAAACATATTTCCTAGGTTTCTTAATTAGTAATTACTAATTAATCAAAATACATAAATCCCTAATAATTTTTTTCTCTAATGTTGGATAATTTTATCATAACTGAAAAATATTTAAAATTTTTGGGGATATTGTAATATATTTTTTTAGAAAACAATATTCATTTTATAAATATAAGCGTGTCAGTAAAATCATAAAATATGTAAAATTTATGCGAGAGAGTATAAAAAAAGGCTTTTATTTAAAAAATAAATTCCCAAAGATATCTTAGAATGTTCTTTAACAATTATTTGAATAAACCAGCTTAGAAATAAGACAAGTCTACAAGTCAAAAATCAGTTTATTAATTGTTTAGACCAGTTATTTAATCAGAAACTGAGGGTCACTGGTCCCAGGGACTAGTTCATAAAATTAGGTTTACTAAGCCGACCAGTACCTCCATGTACTTCTTATACAATTTATCCATGATTTATCTGTACTATGTTTTTTAAGGTATAGGCCTACCATGGCCAACTTATTTCAGTTCCTCCGCCGGCTGTACAGGCGACGGAGGAGCTGATCTGAGTTGGCCGTGGTAAGTTGACTTACTCCATACCTTGAATATGATGGAACATCGACATGAAAGTTCCTAATAATTTCATAATATTCCTATGAAAAGGCTGGCTGAGTCGCTGGTTATATAGGAAAAAATTGCATAACATAATTAAGACTGAATATTTCTAAAATTGCATTTCTAAAAATGCAATGACAAAATTAACTTGTTAGTCCACATTCTTCAAATCATTAGTCCGTGTCGCGTCAGCTCTACATTGTCTACAACGTGGAAGCCGGCTAATCTAGTCTACGAGACTACGAGTAATCGCCGCTTGAAAGTTGAAACTAGTTGAAACTTGAAAGTAAAGATTTAGAATTAGTATAAGTGAGTTTAAATTGTAATTTGAGGACCCAGTTGGTTTTCTTAACTTTTTAGATCTTAAGTGAACGTTTTACAACAACTTTCATCAATGGGTAAATACAATTTCTTTTAAAATTCACACAACCACAGGTACACTGTCAATGCTCTGGATTTTTTAAGCCTTTGACTATACATTTACTATTTGATTTTGATTCAGTTTCATATTCTTTTGAACAAAATTTATAAAAATTACTTAGGGATACCGAAATTTAGGAAATTAATGCTTCTGATTCAATGCTTATATTGTATAATAAAAAACAGATGAATTAAAATTGAATCCCCTTCAATTTCTCTCGTTAATCAGCTGTTTCGAGTGGAACATCTTCCCTGCTGTCAATATGCCTATTCATCCTACTCTTTGCAATTATGCAAGTTTATAAAGTGCATATAGCATCGACCCAACTCATGACTGTAGTTGGAGGATATTTGGGCTCGGTTCTCTTCATTCTCGCGTTAACCGTATCCTTACAATCATTCCTATACTATTACCAATCAAGTGTGCATATTTAATTTTAGAATATTATCCTTAACAGTAATTTTAAGGCCATTGGGAACTTAGAAACGAGTTTAATTGGCAAAAACGCCCAAACTAAACTTTTTCCAGAAGTGATTCTAAGTTTAGTGATAGCAATGACGGCCTCTGGGCTCGTTCACAGAGTCTGCATTACGACATGGTTAGTTTTTGTTTAACCAGCTATAACTTTTAATCGTGTGAAACTAAATACATTTCCCCTTTCCAGTTTCATATTCTCCTTAGTGGCATTATACTACATGAACAAATTGTCAATGAAAACGTACAATCAACCAATTGTCAGTGTACCTGCGGGCGGAGGTCATATAAAGTCTAAAAGGAAATAATGCCTGGATAAATTCTAAAATAAAGCCTTATTTCTGTACTTCAAATGCAGATTTTTTATACGATAAAATCTTTTTTTTTTTTATTATTAATTGGTTTTAATTATTAAATTAATACATAAGGTTTTTTAAACCACCTTAAATATAAAATTTTATGACAGTATAGCATTTTATGGTTGGAATGAAGCTCGCGCCTCTCTGGGGACCCGTTAACAATGAGATATCAATCTCTTCAAGGATTATTGTTAACCCTACTTTACGTTTAAGTTAAAAATTGATTTCCGGATTATTATTGGTCTGTAATTTTTTTACTAGTGGCTTAGGCAGCTATTTACCCCTCATGTTTTTGTAAAATACTAGAATGATGACTGAACTATTTACACTATATGTCACAGTAGAGATACTTAAAAATAGGGGCGTTTAGAGAGAACTAGACTCCACCACTCCTTTTCATTCTCAATTTAATGATTAAATTTGGCACACCATAAAACTAAAGACTGTTTATCTAAAAGGGAACGAGATAACATTAAACAAGATGGCGAAACCCATAAGGGAAGCCACACTCGAAGAGGCCATTATCAGGCTAAGCTTAATCCTATAATTCACTATTAGCCTTTACATAGTTTTCGCTAAAAACATTTTGCCATTCCTTCGGTGATGCCAGTACCTTCGTGAGTTGAGCACCAGGCAGAAGATTCTTATTGGAACTGAGCTTGACTCACAAAGGTTCGGACAATTCACTGCAATTGAGGAAAAGCTGAGGACAATCGGTGTTGTTCTACCTCTTTAAATTAGCTAATTTTAAATCTTTACTAAAGTTTCAAATTAAATTTTCCGGTTGCATTCCCTCTTCAAGTATATTTTGTCATGCTGCATCCATCCTGTAAACATAAACGGGAATATCAGCGAACGCCAAATGTTTTGCAACTCCAAAAGTGTAGCTGCTGCATTCGTTGTGGCGACGCCGTTGGAAAAGGGCGAAAAACAAGTAGTCGCGTATGATTACTTGAAAAACGCTTAAACCCCTTAATTAAAAAAAACAAGGGAATAGGAAAAAGACCGAGCCCAAGGGACTGCGAAAAGGGCCGAGCCCAAGGGACTGCGAAAAGGGCCGAGCCCAAGGGACTGCGAAAAGGGCCGAGCCCAAGGGACTGCGAAAAGGGCCGAGCCCAAGGGACTGCGAAAAGGGCCGAGCCCAAGGGACTGCGAAAAGGGCCGAGCCCAAGGGACTGCGAAAAGGGCCGAGCCCAAGGGACTGCGAAAAGGGCCGAGCCCAAGGGACTGCGAAAAGGGCCGAGCCCAAGGGACTGCGAAAAGGGCCGAGCCCAAGGGACTGCGAAAAGGGCCGAGCCCAAGGGACTGCGAAAAGGGCCGAGCCCAAGGGACTGCGAAAAGGGCCGAGCCCAAGGGACTGCGAAAAGGGCCGAGCCCAAGGGACTGCGGAAAGGGCCGAGCCCAAGGGACTGCGGAAAGGACCGAGCCCAAGGGACTGCGGAAAGGACCGAGCCCAAGGGACTGCGGAAAGGACCGAGCCCAAGGGACTGCGGAAAGGACCGAGCCCAAGGGACTGCGGAAAGGACCGAGCCCAAGGGACTGCGGAAAGGACCGAGCCCAAGGGACTGCGGAAAGGACCGAGCCCAAGGGACTGCGGAAAGGACCGAGCCCAAGGGACTGCGGAAAGGACCGAGCCCAAGGGACTGCGGAAAGGACCGAGCCCAAGGGACTGCGGAAAGGACCGAGCCCAAGGGACTGCGGAAAGGACCGAGCCCAAGGGACTGCGGAAAGGACCGAGCCCAAGGGACTGCGGAAAGGACCGAGCCCAAGGGACTGCGGAAAGGACCGAGCCCAAGGGACTGCGGAAAGGACCGAGCCCAAGGGACTGCGGAAAGGACCGAGCCCAAGGGACTGCGGAAAGGACCGAGCCCAAGGGACTGCGGAAAGGACCGAGCCCAAGGGACTGCGGAAAGGACCGAGCCCAAGGGACTGCGGAAAGGACCGAGCCCAAGGGACTGCGGAAAGGACCGAGCCCAAGGGACTGCGGAAAGGACCGAGCCCAAGGGACTGCGGAAAGGACCGAGCCCAAGGGACTGCGGAAAGGACCGAGCCCAAGGGACTGCGGAAAGGACCGAGCCCAAGGGACTGCGGAAAGGACCGAGCCCAAGGGACTGCGGAAAGGACCGAGCCCAAGGGACTGCGGAAAGGACCGAGCCCAAGGGACTGCGGAAAGGACCGAGCCCAAGGGACTGCGGAAAGGACCGAGCCCAAGGGACTGCGGAAAGGACCGAGCCCAAGGGACTGCGGAAAGGACCGAGCCCAAGGGACTGCGGAAAGGACCGAGCCCAAGGGACTGCGGAAAGGACCGAGCCCAAGGGACTGCGGAAAGGACCGAGCCCAAGGGACTGCGGAAAGGACCGAGCCCAAGGGACTGCGGAAAGGACCGAGCCCAAGGGACTGCGGAAAGGACCGAGCCCAAGGGACTGCGGAAAGGACCGAGCCCAAGGGACTGCGGAAAGGACCGAGCCCAAGGGACTGCGGAAAGGACCGAGCCCAAGGGACTGCGGAAAGGACCGAGCCCAAGGGACTGCGGAAAGGACCGAGCCCAAGGGACTGCGGAAAGGACCGAGCCCAAGGGACTGCGGAAAGGACCGAGCCCAAGGGACTGCGGAAAGGACCGAGCCCAAGGGACTGCGGAAAGGACCGAGCCCAAGGGACTGCGGAAAGGACCGAGCCCAAGGGACTGCGGAAAGGACCGAGCCCAAGGGACTGCGGAAAGGACCGAGCCCAAGGGACTGCGGAAAGGACCGAGCCCAAGGGACTGCGGAAAGGACCGAGCCCAAGGGACTGCGGAAAGGACCGAGCCCAAGGGACTGCGGAAAGGACCGAGCCCAAGGGACTGCGGAAAGGACCGAGCCCAAGGGACTGCGGAAAGGACCGAGCCCAAGGGACTGCGGAAAGGACCGAGCCCAAGGGACTGCGGAAAGGACCGAGCCCAAGGGACTGCGGAAAGGACCGAGCCCAAGGGACTGCGGAAAGGACCGAGCCCAAGGGACTGCGGAAAGGACCGAGCCCAAGGGACTGCGGAAAGGACCGAGCCCAAGGGACTGCGGAAAGGACCGAGCCCAAGGGACTGCGGAAAGGACCGAGCCCAAGGGACTGCGGAAAGGACCGAGCCCAAGGGACTGCGGAAAGGACCGAGCCCAAGGGACTGCGGAAAGGACCGAGCCCAAGGGACTGCGGAAAGGACCGAGCCCAAGGGACTGCGGAAAGGACCGAGCCCAAGGGACTGCGGAAAGGACCGAGCCCAAGGGACTGCGGAAAGGACCGAGCCCAAGGGACTGCGGAAAGGACCGAGCCCAAGGGACTGCGGAAAGGACCGAGCCCAAGGGACTGCGAAAAGGACCGAGCCCAAGGGACTGCGAAAAGGACCGAGCCCAAGGGACTGCGGAAAGGACCGAGCCCAAGGGACTGCGAAAAGGACCGAGCCCAAGGGACTGCGGAAAGGACCGAGCCCAAGGGACTGCGGAAAGGACCGAGCCCAAGGGACTGCGAAAAGGACCGAGCCCAAGGGACTGCGAAAAGGACCGAGCCCAAGGTCGAAAAAATGTGTAGCTATACTATCGGCTTGACCACCTTGTTACTATTGAATACTCAACTTTCAACAAAGCATCAGGACAATTTTTTCCCTAGGTTAGGTTAAACTTGAATGTGAGAGGTGTGGCTATTCTATGGGCTTGACTACCTTGTTAATATGTATGTGGTGCTTAAAAACTACAAATATGAAACTAAAATTTTTATTAATAGAGATGGTGCTCAAAAACTACAAAAATGAAGTGAAAACATTTTGGGAATTTGGATGATCAAGTGTCATCTTCATTGTGTTTAGTTTTAGATTGAGAAATAAGGCGGTTTTACCCTTTAAACTTTATAACTTCATATTTTCCTATAATTTTAGTAATCCTTCTATATTTTCTTATAATTTTTTAATCCTCCCATATTTTCTTATAGTTTTTGTAATCCTCCCATATTTTCTTATAGTTATAGTAATTCTCCTATATTTTCCTATATTTCTACAAACATCATTCCTATAATTTCCTTTAAATCGATGGAAAATTTCCTATTTGCCCATGTTTTTTTAGATTGTTGTGGTAATCCTACTAATGTCAGTAAAACAAGCTCGACTGGTGAAAACTCATATTACGTCAAGTTTAAAAATGGCACGTGACCGGAAAAGTCGAAACGTCAATTGTTCTGACGTATAGATATTGCTTATCCCTCCTCCCCCTTCATTTTAACACCTTTTTCGCCCTACCATCCATCATGTGATAGAACAAGCGCGCTGTATACATGTAATAATACGAGAAATAATTACATACATATATATATAATATATATGATAGTACATGCTTATTGAAATATCCCCAAGATTTGGCTTTGCCAGCTTGGTTCCTATACAGCAAGGATGTAAAAGAGTATATTAGAAACTTCAATTTTACTCTCGAATGATGCACTTTAAGAACTTTTCAATGAAGTAATAGCAGATGGTTGCAAACCAACAGAAATAGATCCTTGAGACTAATGTGATTTTCATTCCCGGGCATATTCTCAGTTTTATCAACAATACACGGGTATTGAAGTGTTTTTCGTGTACATTATTCGCTCTGATAAGCCAGTAGTATATCTTCGGTTTTAAGCGGGGAATATTTGTCATTTACTTTACCATCAGTATCGACATTAGAGCTCCGTCTCGCCAGGATTTATCTCAATAGTCACCTTCAACATAAAACGCAAGGTCATGTCTTCTCCAAAAAATCTTGCTTTGGTTCTTCATCCGAGCCTAGAACTTAAAGTGGCGAGTATTCAACATTAAATTTAAGTGCATTTCTAAAAATAAAGCCCGTTAAATTACTAAGAATTTTTTAGGAAAATGTCCCGATTCCGGAGCCTTCCCCTCGAGGTCTGTTTCTATTTTAAGCGAGCCCTTATAACACTATAATTTAATAAAAACGGATGGGGAATTAAACACAATAGACGTGGTTATCGCCATTAATTCTACCGGTATTTGCGGTACCGACCTTCATATGTGGAGTCATGGCGGCGCCGGAATGGTCAAGGTTACCAAGCCCATGATTCTAGGACACGAGTCCAGCGGCACTGTGGTTAAAATTGGTAGTGATGTCACCAATTTGAAAGTTGGTAAGAAAAATTCAAATGTATACGAACGGGGACAATAAGTTTAAAGATCAAGGTCATCGTTAGGTGACAGGATCGCTGTGGAGCCGGCGCTTCCATGCCTGTTATGCTACCATTGTATTCGTGGTCGATACAACCTCTGCCCAAACTTAGATGGCCGAGGATATCCCAATGATGGAATGTGTTCCACTTTTTACGCCCATCCGGCTGCCTTTTGCTTCAAGTAAACACATTAGACGCTAAATTCAGGAGTGATTCTAAACACTTGGTTTTAAGGTTGCCCGATAACGTCAGTTTCGAAGAAGGGGCTTTAGTGGAACCCTTAGCGGTTGCTGTTCATACTTGCAAGAGAGCGGGAGTTGCAGCCGGCCAAAAGATTCTTATAGTTGGAGCTGGTAGGCTTCGTTAGTCAGCGAAGTTCAAATTGCGGTTGATTCTAAAAGGGCAATTCTTGAATTTCTTTAAGGTCCCATTGGCCTCCTAACCCTTCTATGCGTGAAAGCTTATGGTGGTTCGGAAGTAGTCATTTCAGGTTCGTGATCGACGTTATTGAGATAAGGCGCAGGCAAATTGAAACTCACTTGCCAAATGTTTCTTGCGCCTTACCTCATTTTTAGAGTAATTGCCGTTAAATTATGGTCATAATAGATGTTGTTGAAAGTCGGTTGGAGTTGGCTAAGAATATAGGAGCCAATCACATCATAGTTACTACCAAGGGAACCGTTTTAGCCAAAGAAGCGGCGAAAGCATTGGGTGAAGAACCTGACGTGGTGATCGACTGCTACGGTAGTGGGCAAACTGCCAAAGAAGCGGTTGAGGTAAATAGCTTGTGCAATTTTGCCCTTACATCAGTTAGAAGTCTTTTCAACGCAGGCGGTTCGTTCTGGAGGTGTGGTTGCTATCGTTGGTCTAGGAGGATCTACCTCGGAAATGTCGTTGCCAGACATTGTTATGCGAGAGGTAGATGTTCGGGGTTGTTCGAGATACGTGAATTGGTAGGGCAATAAACAGCCAAACTTTTTTTTTCTTTAAACCACTGTTTTGAAACATACAACACCGATTTCATCTTAGTTACCCCATCGCTCTAAGCCTGTTGGGCTCAAAGGCCGTCGACGTTCGACCTTTGATTACCCATAGATTCGCTCTTAACGACGCGTTGAAAGCGTTCCAAACCGCTCACGATGGAAAATCTGGAGCCGTTAAAGTTCTCATAAAAACCCAAGATTGAATGA
This sequence comes from Odiellus spinosus, assembly GCA_963920705.1. Classification (NCBI taxonomy): domain Eukaryota; kingdom Metazoa; phylum Arthropoda; class Arachnida; order Opiliones; family Phalangiidae; genus Odiellus; species Odiellus spinosus. Next base: position 17,269,692 of record OY987228.1, on the reverse strand, counting down.
CTCTGGAAAAAACGAGCCTTTAAATTTCTTACTATTGTCAAAATAAAACGGTTGTTCGCCTGACAAATTTCAAAGTGTTGAATATATTTTTTTCCTCAATGTGTTTACGCTCATAAATATTCGATTTTGACAATATGACATATTATGAGAAACCCATACAAGCATTTCTAGGATTATTAATTTTACACAGTCACCTGCCCGGTAAATTTATATATTGCGCTGACAGGAGAAAGAGGACTTTGGTTTAGTTATTGAAAATAAACCTTTCGTTGTACACGTAGAACTCACACTTTATTCATCAAGTTAACTCGACTGGTTTATAAATTACATCAAACTTTGTTTAAAATATTTAGCAAACCCTGAATAGAAAAAAGGCAAACAGTTGTCAGAATATAATATCAATTAAAACGTTGTCCTGGTTATTATTATTATTTTTTTTTTAATATTTCTTTACTCCGCAAAGTAACTAACCGTTGCCATAAACCCAAAGCCTATGGTTACCGCGAAAAATTGATAAATACCCAAAAGCCGAGAGTTTTTCTCTCTTTGTAAAACCTCGAAGAATGTCACGTACAAGAGAGTACCGGTGGCTAAGGCGTTCAAGTAACCTATCGCTATGTCCCACGTACCCACTAGCGACATTTCCGATAACATTCCTATAATAATTCCGATGGGGGACATAAGAGAGAAGACGACCATGTATATGACTAAAACACCTCTCCTCGAGCCTTCGGCGCATACTTCCAAACCTACTACGAAAGCTATTACGAACTTGTGAATGGACACGGCTATCAACATAGTCCAAACATCCCGATTCGTTTTTTGCAGGCCAATAGCTAGACCCTCGAATATCGAATGAAACGATAGAGCCACCACTATTAGCAAACCACCCAGGGATATATTGACCGCTTCACCACTGGTTACTAAGCCGTGGCTATGACCGTGGGAGCTAGGACTATCGCCTAGGTTAGTTTCGGCGACCTCTTTCTTCTGCAATCCAACCGTATCGGCTTCAAAATGACCGTGATCGTGTTGAAAGACCGTGGAAACTGGTGGGGTGATATGGTTATCCGTACTGCCGTACATGGCATCACCTTTTATCGCTTTTTTGAAGCTCCCGGAACTTTTAAACCCTGGATCGGTTTCGGCGTCACGGTTGTAACAAGTTAGTACGACTGGGGAATGCGTGTGTCCGTGACTTTCGGGACCCTCGCGAGGTCCGTGGGTATGTCCTATCGCGGCGTGTAGAACCTCTTCCACGAAATAAACAGCGAGAAAACCAGCGCATATTAAAAACTCCGGTAAAGGAAACTCGTGTTTATGTTCGTTGGCGCCCGAATGCTGGTCGTCTCCTTCATCATCGTCGTGGGAAGAGTTGTTTTGGGAATGTTCGTACGACTCGAAATTCTCGCGCACTTCCGGCAACAGATGAACGAAGCAAGTAGCGAAAAGAACTCCTCCTCCAAAGCACATTAAGAAAGAGATTGATCTACTCCCCGATATTTTTTCCCGTTCATCTTTGCTCGAGATTTTCTTGCCAACTTTCTTCAAGATGAAGATGGGTAAAGTGCCCGCGAAGAAAGTTCCGAAGAGTAGCACCACTACAGCGACACTTCGAGACACGATGCCGTAAGATTCCATTTTCCTACAAGAGGACTTTTTTCTCGATGTCGCGCAGTAGTTTACAAATTACAATATTAGAGTTAGTAAATTCTACTAGTACTTCAGGAAGTATTTAAACCGGAATGTATATCTAATTATTTCCCTTTTTTCCGCGATAAGATCAGACTTCTTATCTCCAACAATAGCGAAGTAAAGTTGAAGGGCCTCCAACAGTTCGAATCTCTGCTCGCTTGAGAATATTTTCGCGCAGTAACAGAATGATGTTTTTTATCAAAATCGAATCTACGCCTATGTAATGATGGGAGAAGTCGGGAGGAATGCCGGGGATCTAAATCATTTCTCCCTCGCTTTTCTAGTTTTAGGAATAGTGCGAAGTCGAAAATGTTTAGTAGACTAACACCCTATCGACATCTTTAGAGAATAAAATTATGAAACTTCATTTCAAAAAATATACCCAGTTCAGCACGCAGAACCAGTACGTACGTACGCTTATTGTATTTTATACTGTTGCAACTACGCTTTATTCATATGTACAGGCTATTAAACGTGTTATGATTGTGAATTGCATTTAACACACTTGTTGCGCAATTTGGGTTGTTGTATGGCTTTTCCCAACCAGCAGATGCGGTCTTTTCAGTTCTTTGAATCACTCAACATTGTCTTTTATCTTTTTTGAATTTCGGATATTATTCATGTTTCTCTTAAACAAAATTTCTTAAAAGTTCTTATAAGATTCTAACTATCAAGAAAAGATAACAGTATAACATTTTTTTTCTCGATGACGCTGGGAAATTAATTTATAGAGATGCTCTCGAAAAGAATAAGATTGCCCTTGGCAATAAAACCGCTTTTTAAAGGGATACTATGCCTAAAAGCATGAAATGTAATTGCGAAAACGTTATTTAAATAAGTACTTTTAAATTTCGTACTTTCAGATCGACCACCATTTTGAATCCTCCTCTGAGAGATGGACAATTGGGCATGCAAGCCAATTTACCATAAAAAAATCTAAATTAAATCGTAAAATAACCTTAGTTCCTCCAAGAAATAACGAACCACTTTCAACAAACTATGCTCATTTAATAGATGAAAATGAAAAAATTAAGTGAAAAAAAAATTAGATAATTAAGTAAAAAAAGTTAGAAAATTAAGTTAAAATGGTAAATAATGAACTTATCTGATTAAATTGATAAATAGTTTCTCAAAACATTGTGGGGGAAGCGGGATTGTAAAACGTTGACGAATCTAAAAAGTTTTTTTAGAAATGGAGTGGTTCAAACGCCTTTTTTTATACAATATTTCATTGGTATCAGCAATCTAGATATCAGTTATCTAGATTTTTTTTATAGTCTAAAATTTATTTGATTTAGGCTTAGCGAGTTCAGTACGCAACTTAGATAATGTATTGTTAATTACCGCGGAAACATTTATGAGATTTTTGTTTTTACGCATAGTTTGACAGTTCAAATCGATTAAAAATGTTATTATCAGTGTCTGTTATCCCTTTAAAGTCTTGATATTTTGCCAAAGACGTGGTTTGACCCTCATATATTATAGGAGGCGTGGAACCGTACTTATCTCTTTTTATCGAAATTTTCTTGCCCGCTAGAAACTCGATCCGCCTAACTTAAAAGATTCGATTCAAGGATATCAGCTGCACTGTTGTAACGAACCGACCTGGTTTTTCTGTTAACAAATATCGTCCAAAAATAACACCATGCCATCCAAAGAAAACCTCTCCGCTGTGTTAATTTCGAAAGGAGATTTACGTCTGGTAACTATAATGCGCACATCCGCATTCCTTTCTGGAATTAAATGACAATAATGATTTTTGTTCAAAGGAAAATCGCCCTGTACCGAAACCCGGCAAGAATGGTTAGTTAAAGTTAACATCAAACTTAACTTTAATATTAATACGTCGTATTTAAATGCCTAGACGTACTTATCGGAATGGAATGCGTTGGTATATGCGGATCGGACGTTCATTACTGGGTCAGTGGGGGAATTGGGGACTTTATCGTTAGAAAGCCTATGGTATTGGGTCACGAATCTAGCGGAACAGTGATTGAACTTGGAGAGGACGTGAAAAACCTTAAAATTGGTAACCTTACGTGCTTTGTTATTGATCTACACGGTGACTCATTTACCACTGTATTCTAAAGGAGACCGAGTTGCTATAGAACCTGGCGTTCCATGCCGACTTTGCGAATTCTGCAAAGGAGGTCGTTACAACCTATGCGAAAGTATATTCTTTTGCGCCACTCCCCCTGATGATGGGAACTTGTCACGCTATTACGTTCATGCCGCCGATTTTTGCTATAAGTTCGTATACAGTCTATTCGGTCGTTTATAGTTTAATTTTCTAACAAATTGGGTGTACAGGTTACCTGACCACGTGTCTTTTGAGGAAGGTGCTCTATTAGAGCCCCTGTCAGTCGGTGTCCACAGCTGCCGGCGAGCTGGTGTAACCATCGGAAGCAAAGTTCTCATATGCGGGGCTGGTTCGTGAAATCTTTCCCGTATCTGATTTAAAGGATTATGTCTAAAGGGTGTTTCTTAATTAGGTCCAATTGGGTTGGTCAACTTGCTGACGGCTAAAGCTATGGGCGCTACTTCTGTTTGCATAACCGGTAATTGGATGATTGGTGATGCCTCTAAATACTGTGGACAGTTACGATGTTGTAACAAGTTTTCTATCTTTGTCAGACTTGGTGGAAAGCCGACTTGAAGTTGCCAAACAGTTGGGAGCCGACCACGGTGTTCTGGTGCAAGGAAAAAGTAACGAAGAAATTATTGCTGATATCAAAAGTTTCTTTGGCGGTTCGCCGAATATAACTATAGAATGTAGTGGGGCCGAACCAAGCATAACTCTAGCGATTTTGGTATAAGCTTTAGCGCTTTAATCGCGAAAGAACGGTTTTATGTATAGTTATTTTTCACTTAGGCAACTAAATCTGGAGGTACAGTAGTAATTGTTGGGATGGGAAAAGCTATGGTGAACATTCCCATCACTAACGCGTTGGTCAGAGAAGTGGACATTAGGGGAATTTTTCGATACGCCAATTCGTAAGAATTTTTTACGTAAAACCATTTCATTCAAGGTATTTGATGGAATTTTTCGCGTAGCTATCCTATCGCTCTGGAGATGATTGCCAGTAAAAAAATTGACGTCAGGCCGCTTGTTACCCATCGTTTCAAACTGGAAGAAACATTGAAAGCTTTTGAAACTGCTAAAACTGGGGCTGGCGGAGCCATCAAAGTAATCATTAACTGCAAAGAATAAATTTAGAAACTTTTGTACTTTTTTAAAATAGTACCACTTACATTAAATTCAATTTATTATTCTAATTCTTGAGTTTATTTGTTTTATGTTCAACGATCGCCTATTAAGGGGAAACAAAGTATTTTTTTTCCGTGGGCTTAATTTTAGACAGGATCTACTCAGCTTTTAGGTTCATTAGAATTATTTCGTTACTTAATAAATTATAAGTCCAATTTGTTTTTGAACATTGGCTAATATAGGAAATAAATTTATTGAAATTAATTTGAATTTAGAATTTCTACAGCTTAGCAGATTGTGATTATGATTAAATTCACCCCTTTTAATATAATTTTCTATAAAATCTAAAATTATTTTACTTTCTGACAATTATTTTCAAGATTTAAATGAAAATTTTGTATCCCTTCATTCAGCCATTTGAAATTGCAACAGATCCAGATCCTTCTGTATCTTCGATTAAAAAGTCATTTTTGATATTGTTTTATAACTGAAGCACCTTCTCTTCTAGCTTAGCAGATGACGTTGACCTTGACGAATTGTACAGGATGTGTGCATAAGGGAAGAACATTTTAAAGGGCTAAATTTCAGAGCAGGTAGGACCTTTAAATGGTTTATATGATTGTGAGTTGTTTTCAACACTTGTGCCATTTGGGGTATTGTACGGTCCCCCCCCCCCCCCCCCAGAAACAGCTGCTGTCTTTTCAGTCATTAATAAAGCACTCTAGATTAGGCATATCTTTTTTTATTTCAGATTTCTTTTAGTTCTAACTAACCCACTGGTACTTACGTGTTTTCAATTATAAAGAAATGATAACTGAAGTACGTTTTTTCTCGATAACGCTTATGAAGTAATTTATAAAGATGCTCTCGAAAATAATATTCTTGACCTTGGCAATAAAACCACCCGTAATAAAAAATTTAATGTCTTCATACTTTGCCAAATATATGGTTTGAACCTTAGTGATTATAGGAGGCGTGGAGCCGTTCTTATCGCTTTTTATCGTCAAGATCGAAAATCGTTCGATTATTCTCTTATAAAAAGGTTCGATTCAAGGATTTTAAGCCGTTGTAACGAATCGACCTGGTTTAACTTTTAACAAATATCTTCAAACATCATGCCATCCAAAGAGAACCTCTCCGCAGTGTTGCTTTCCAAAGGAGATTTACGTCTGGTAACTATAATGGCCACATCCGCGTTCCTTTTTGGAATTAAATGACAACGATGTTTTTTGTTCCCAGGAAAATCGCCCTATACCGAAACCCGGAAAGAATGGTTAGTTAAAGTTAATATCAAACTTAACTTTAATATTAATACGTTGTATTTAAATACCTAGACGTACTTATCGAGGTGGAATGCGTTGGTATATGCGGATCCGACATTCATCTCTGGCTCAATGGAAAACTTGGGGACTTTTTTTTCGTTAAAAAGCCTACGGTACTAGGTCACGAATCTAGTGGAACCGTGATTGAACTTGGGGATGACGTGAGGAATCTTAAAATTGGTACCATTACGCGCTTTGTTATTGCTTTACAATAGTGACTCATTTACAATTTATTTCTAAAGGCGATCGAGTTGCTATAGAACCTGGCGATGCGTGCGGACGTTGCGAATTCTGCAAGGATGGTCGCTACAATCTATGCTCCACTCCCCCTAAATCTGATGATGGCAGCTTGTCACGCTATTATGTCCACGCCGCCCATTTGTGCCACAAGTTCGTATACATTCTATTCGGTGGTAGTTAGGTCAACTTTCTGACGAATTGGTTGTACAGGTTACCTGATCACGTGTCTTTCGAAGAAGGCGCTATCTTAGAACCCCTGTCAGTCGGCGTCCACAGCTGCCGACGAGCTGGTGTAACCATCGGAAGCAAAGTTCTTATATGCGGAGCTGGTTCGTGGGATCTTTCCCGTAACTGATTTGACGGTTATGTTTAAATTGTTTTCTTTTATTAGGACCAATTGGATTAGTCAACTTGCTGACGGCTAAAGCTATGGGCGCTACTTCTATTTGCATAACTGGTAATTAAGCGGTTGATTGATGATGCCCTCAAATACTGTCGCGATCGAATTACGATATGGTAACAAAATTTCTATTAGATTTGGTGGAAAGCCGACTTGAAGTTGCAAAACAGTTGGGAGCCGACCACTGTGTTCTGGTTCAAGGAAAAAGCAACGAAGAAATTATTGCTGAAATCAAAAGTTCCCTTGGCGATTCTCCGAATATAACTCTTGAGTGTAGTGGGGTCGAACCGAGCGTAACTCTAGCGATTTTGGTATAAATTCTAGCGCTTTTGGTGTAAGAAAGAGCCTTTTATATATAGTTCCGTTTCATTTAGGCAACTAAGTCTGGCGGTACAGTTGTTATTGTTGGGATGGGAAAAGGTATGATGAACATTCCCATCACTAACGCGTTGGTCAGAGAAGTGGACATTAGGGGAATTTATCGATACACCAATTGGTAAGAATTTGTTACATAAAACACGATTTCTTTGTAAGAAATTTGGCTTGATTATGTTCCTCGTAGCTATCCCGTCGCTCTGGAGATGATTGCCAATAAAAAAATTGACGTCAGGCCGCTTGTTACCCACCGTTTCCAGCTTAAAGAAATGTTGAAAGGTTTTGAAACCGCTAAAACCGGGGCTGACGGAGCCATCAAAGTAATCATTAACTGCAAAGAATAAGTTTAGACCATTTCTTTTTAGTTTTAAAGTTTTGAAATCCGTACCACTTACATTAAATTCAAGTTATTATTCTAATTTTAGTGTTTATTTTATATTCAGCTATCGCCTATTAAGGGCAAGCATCAAGCATTTTTCTCTGGGTTTAACTTTAGACACGATTTACTTGATTATTGTCACGAAATCACGTGAGCAGAGAAAATTTCAGCCCCACTTCTCGTGGCCGATTGACCACCCCTGGAGCGCGTGCACGGTCGCTCTTTAGTTAAGTTTTAAGGTTTATTGATCCAACAGCGGTACTGCTACAGGTGTTCGCTGAATACAAACGCGTAAAAAGATAAGAAAATCAGTGAAAGTGGTCACCACTACTATGATAGGGGAAGCTTCTTTGAACCTATAACTAAAGAGCGACCGTGCACGCGCACCTGGATATAGAAAAATAAGCTTAAGAAATGCTCGTTGCTCACGAGCGCTAGAGCTTTACGAGCTATTACTTAGCTGATGACGTCGACGGCAACATGCCATAAGTAAGCTCCTTCTCTTTTATAATATCATCTATTTTCGAAAAGAAATAGAATGGACAAGAGAAAGTACGTAATTTGTGTTCTGGACGGTAGTGCTTATATAGTTTTACTATCGAGATTAAGTGAAACAAGAGTGTAGGCTGCATCAGTGCGTATAAATTAAGCTTTACACTAGTTATATCATAAGGTTTGGAAAGCCGATGTTTAAAAGAATTGGAAAAAAAAAAAAAAAAAAAAAAAAAAAAAATACAAAACTTTACATCGAGTGCACACTTAAAAAATTTCACGTTTTATATAAATTTGCTTTGTAAAAAATACACATGCACATTTTTATCTCTGTACATTTTTACCGATGAACAATCGATATTTGATTAGGTGCCTTATCCTTAAACTAAACAGATATTTTAGCCATTGAAAAGTACTTGGGTCGCTATAAGTTATCATTAAATGCAAAAAATAGGGTATTCCCTGATGGATGGTGGAAGATGAGAGTATCTAGCATAGTACTATCTATAAAACAAGTCTTACTTTCACCGAAAAGGAAAAAGTTGGATTGAACAATTTTTTCCTACCAAATAAAAAAAAAAATTTGTTTGATCTGGGTTTTTCTTTGCTTCACGTTTAAATTACCACATTGAATTTCGTTTTTCAATTTTTCTTCTGCATCACAGGCAGGGCTGTCAGCCTAGCTTTTTTTTTTTTTTTGGTTTTGTTTTTTACTCAAGCGGGTTTTTATTTTGTATTTATTTAAGTTCGGTTTTTTATGGTCAAATACGGTTTCGCGGGTTCTCAAGATCTCAACCTTATTTTTGCGGTAAATTGTATTTCAATGGCCATCATGTCTGTCAAATTTTTGGAACTGAATGGCTACATGGCACAATGTATTTGTAATCTAGTAACCTTGGGCACATATGCCCTAGCTCGTCAATAATCATGAGCAAAAAAAAAAAAAAAAAAAAAAAAAAAAAAAAAAAAAACTGCATCCAAACAGTCACGTGACTAAGTTTGTCGTCTGCTCCGAAAAGATTCGTAATTTCATACTCCGTCCGTTCTGCGTTCTCCGTTGAAATTGTTTCTTTTTTAGTCGGACTCAGATCTTAGTGCATGTGGGTTGACTGTTGAGATTGACAAAATTAAGAGTATTAAAATGCAAAGTCAAAAAAGCATTTTATCATTTTTTAAAAAAAGGAAGAACCTAGAATTGAATGACACGAAATCCATTTGCGAAGTAGAACCACCGAGGCTTCAGTATTCAAGATTAAGTCGAAAAAGACCAAGGCCTAAGGTGGAAACTTCACACCACCAAAATTTGAATCCGAAGGGTACGTGTGTTACTACTGTTGATGTCGACAATGATTCGGACATAATTTTTATAAAAGAAGTTACTAAAACTAATAAGGCAGATTTAGAGCAAGAAAATAATGTTAATTTGACAATTGATAACACTGATGTTGACAACAAGCAAAATTCTGAAGATTCCTCTAACGAGCCGGTGTCACACAGTTTCTATTATCATAGAAACTTTTTACACATAATGAACACCGTTTTATCAGATGACAGTAGTTCCCATTTATTCAACGAAAGCGATAGAGATATAATAACAAAGTTTCATAACCTAAGTGGTAAGTTAAAAATTTTAAATTTCCTCCATGGTTGAACGTTTTAGAATAGATTAGCCTCGTTCACAACTTCATACTAGGGACTTTGAAATCGTTTTGGAAAGGTTGAATTGTAAAATTTCGAAGTCACATGTGTAGATCTTTGATTTGATCCTTCAAAATAGATTTGAAGTGTTAAGTATGAACATAGCAAATGGCATCCCGTTGTATGTTTAGAAAGAGCTCAAAAGCTTTACATAAGACTATATCAACGAAAGCTAAAATGGCATAGAGAGAGTAAAATCAACTATCCCGAAATATGCGGGAAGGGCAGCCCTTCAAATATTCTGGATGAAATTGTGTCTGCTGATTTAATTCATTCTGGTTAGTTACAATGAATTTTGCCCTGAATATTTTTTAGATATGTAATTCAAATTTCCCTTTAGTTGAAGACTTGTTGAATGTTTCTGAAGCTACTGATTTGTTATTTCAACCGGAACTTAAGCAAATAGCGAAGAAACTTAATTTTGCAGCTACTGTTAAAGGAAAAGGGGAAATAAAGTCTGCGATACTGAAACATTGCCAGCAGCATAAATCTACTTCTTCACTTTTTAATCATAAAATTTCACTCCAAGACAAGCTAATTAAGACGTAGGTCACAAAATTATTCATTCAAATAATGACTTAAATGAAAGTAATAAATGAAATTATAAGGTTAAAAGCCACGATACAAAATTGTTACAAACTAAAGTTGGAACCCAGAAAGGTTTTTACTCGAATTTTAATGCTGTTTTCCTTGCCAACATTGGCTGAAGATGAAAATGAGGCTAGTGGAGGCCAACAACAGCAATTGTACGATGCTGATATAATTTAATACATTGCTTTATTTTGACTATAAATTTGAGTTATGTGTTTTAGGTTAACACTGTTGTGGACCAATCAAGGGAAGTTAAAATTTCCAAGTTATGAAATATTAAAGACTGGTTCAGTTTTCCAAGATCGTGAGAGTTTTATCAACTTTGAAACCGCAAAACAACTTGAAAATGAAATACTCAGCTTCATAGAAGCGAAAGACTTTGAAAACGCTCTTAATAGTTATCTAGAAGCTAAAGCCGTGTTTCAGAACTCCTCATTCTCCATTACAAAAGATGATACCCCTGACTTCCTTCAAAAATTTACAGCTCGTTACGTTTACATAAGATGTTTAAGCCTGGGTGTAGAAATTCTTCAACGACTAAAAGATTATAAAAGCGCTGTCCAACTTCTTGAAACCTTGCTCAATCAAAAGGTACCACGTTAAATCTTTAATGTTTTGACTTAAAGAAAAAAAAACACTCAATTTTTCATAGTATTGCCCAACGTACAGAGGAAAATGGTGGGACCGTCTAGCTCTGAATTACGACCAACACTTAAAGGATCACGAAAAGGCCTTGAAAGTGGTGCGTCAGTCTCTTTGCGACGAATACGTTAAAATTGGACACTACCTCAATCTTCACAGTCGGGGGGAAAAATTGATCAAATCATTAACGAAAAAAGAAGAGAAGCGAAAAAATAAGAAATTGTACAAAGAGTTGCCCAATTTTGAGGTTACCGAAGCTCCGAAGGTTACAATTCAAGGCAGACTATTTCCCCAAAACATTCCTGGTCACAAAACTTATTTCATAGCTCAAAATGTAGAAGAGTGTTCGAATGAAGAAGAAACTGCGTTAATGTCAGTTGAAGAACTCGCCATCCATCATTACAAGCAAAATGGATACAACGAAGGTCTACATGGAGAAGGATCGACCTTCATTTCCTTGTTTGGTCTACTATTCTGGGACGTACTTTACGAGATAAGCGTTCCTGATGTTTTTCAAAGCCCCTATCAAGCTTATCCTTTGGATTTGAATTGTCTTTCATTTTACCCTAATCGAAAGAAAGCCATCGATGAGAAATTGAATTTCATTGAAACAGCCGAACAGCGAGTTTTATCCGATTTTGTTACAGATACTTGGAAGAATAATATTTCAACTACGTCATTAGTTAGTTGGGACAGATTTAGTGGAGTCGGTCAATTATTGGTAAGTATTTCGTTAAATATTTAGACGATATTGATTTAAATAATTAAATTTAATTCGTTAATTTAATTTTGAAGGGAATTCTAAAATGTATTTCTGGACCAATTTTACGAAAAATCTGCCAAAGATTTGTAGAAGATTTTCGACATTACCGAAGTGGATTTCCCGACTTGGTAGTTTGGAATACAGAGACTGAGAAATTTAAGGTACTTATATTTTTGCCTTTTTAGGGGTTGACTCTGAGGGGGTGGTGTTAATTTCTTCTGGTGTTACAAAACCGCAAAACAAAAGGTGAAATTTATAATTTATTGATACAAGGTGGTGGAAGTGAAAGGACCAGGAGATCGACTTTCGCCAAAACAAATCATATGGATGGATTTTTTACTGGACATTGGAGTTGACACTGAAGTTTGCTACGTTGTGGGTGAGTTGAAATCTAATTTCGTCATAGTTAGAGTAGTCGTGCAACCTGACTTTAAAACCTTGGCTAAAAGCTTACTACCAAAGGTCTTGTTTGGCAAAAATTATTGTATTTTTGAGTTTTCCTGTCAAACTAACTAAATCTGTCAATTACTCTTTCTAGCTGGTGCTAAGAAATTGAAAAGGCAGTAAATTTAAAAATAAACGTACGCTATTTTTATAAAGAGATATTTAATATTCATATAATTGGAATGACAAAAAATGGATAAATACCATATAATAATTAAAAGATCAATAACAAGTTTGGCGTAACATTTTAATCAGGCATTCCATATCTTGGCCATAACCAAGCCATAATATTATTATTGCTTTAAAGTTTTCTCTGAACGGAGAAATATTATACGCATTGTTCATGTTCAAGGCGAGTTGAAATGTATTACTTCAAGGGGTCAGACATTCAACAAAATAGTGTACGCTCTCTGCAAAATCAACTAAAGATTTGAAAATCTAGTGTTAATAGAGAGTCTATGTCATACGCAGATTCATTCAGTGATTTCAAAATCCAATCATATTTCAAAATGATTTTTATACAAATGTCCGACCCCTCAGACTACCTTCTTCTGCGGTTTAAAATTTTCTATTATTCCGTCTAAGCTTTTTCAAATAAACTAACTTCTCTTGAACAGAACTTTATCAACAACTTTCTTTTTGGGGACGGAAAGATTTAAGGCGCAATTTTTTTTTTTTTTTTTATTTTTTTTTAATAGTAAATCTTTGGTAGTTATATTTAGCCGAAAATATTTGAGATCAAGCAAATTTTTTATGTTTAAAAAAATGTGATAACTGATAAAGAGATATCACAGGGGACTTTTGAATTTATATCTTAAAATTGGGCCCAGGTTTTTTTTTACATCGTTTTTTTAAGTCACTTTACAGTTTGGCTTATAATTAAGGCAGTCTTAATAAATTAAATAGTGTAAAGTAAAAATGCGGGGATTTTTTTTTAGAATACTGTGAAAATGTTTCCCGTGAAAAGTTTTTCATTGCATTTATCCTAAAATTAAATTAAGGGAAACAAGCTGAAGCAGCGTACACAGTTTGAAAAAACGTCACAGGGAGCTTGATTTAGGTTTCTTCGTTGGTTTCTCTTTTTGGCCACTATAGGCCCGTGGGTGTGTCGTTTTTCTAAGTGAGTTCGCCTCCTTTTTTTTATGTCCCTTTAATGTTGGCCGATATCATAATTTAGACTATACTGACATCAATGGCAAAATTGATAAATATTTACTTCAATTATTTTTGGAGTTTTGTCGCGAAGATTAAAATCTCGAGCGCCATCTATCTTGAGCTACATTCACACTAGGGACTGCTTTAGAATATCAGTGAATTTTGCTTTTTTAACAATAAACTTAAAAGTTTGATTCCCTTCCATGTTCATCTCGCGATGGCAATATCATTTTTTACATAGAAGAAAGATATTTTCATGGGGTTTGGTCTCGAACTGATACCTTTTACAGTAATTTTTCTAAAAGAGATAGTTGAAGAATATATAACTTGCACCGCGAATGTTTTAAAAAAATAGGGAAAAAACCAAAAATTAACATTTTATAATTATAATATAATGTTCCTATAAAAAAGCTCGCGAGTAAATATATATAAAAATTAAAAAAGTAAGGCTGAGCGAGTTGCGGACAAAGTACTTGTAAAGCTATCCATTTGTGTTTTCAACACCCCAAAGAGTGTTTTCAATGCATCAAAAAGAGTTTTCAACACCCCAAAAATGATTGAAACATCCCGATTTCAATGCCCCAAAAATAGTTTTCAAACACCAATAATGTTCTCAACTCCCCAAAAACATTATCTGTGGCAACCCTGATAATACTAATTGAATTGGTTAGGTGTATTCGCTCAGCCTTACTGAAAAGTAAAAAAAAAAAAAAATTATGCAATAACTGGATTAATACGCAAAAACGTGGCTCTTTCCTTATTAAATCAGCCAATAATTTTACTGGTTTAAATGGAGAATGCAACCTAACAAGTGATTTTTCTTATAGATTCCTTATTGTTTAAATAGGCCTAATCCAATAGTGAAATTTTTTTGGAACAAATATTAAACTTGAATTAAATTTAAAACTTACCCTGAAATAGGCTTAGCTGGATTCATGGAGATCCTGATTTCCTCGTGTATAAGGTTGAGCTTATACAGAGGCAATTCAGGATTTCCATGAATCCCACTAAGCCTATTTTCCTGGTAAGTTTAAAATTTATTTCTAGTTTAATATTTGTTTTGTAAACTTTTTATTCGTGGATTAGGCCTATTTAATCGATAAGGAATCAATAAAAAAAATCACTTAAGGTTGCATTCTCTCTTTAAAGAGAAATTTTTCGTTAATTTCTGGAAACTAATAATAATTTCTTGGAAGCCAGTAAAATTAGTTTTAGCCTTGAAGGCTGTGTGTATACTTAAAAAAAAAGTGGAAGTATTGGAATTCTTAACATTATAAGGCACCGGATTCCATAGATTTATGAATATCACTGACAATTTTTCCCATGACTTCCTTGTGTTGACTATCATGTCGAAATACATCTTCCAAAAAGGTAGGGTTACCAAAAAAACCAAAAATGAAATCTATCCTAGCGATAGATTTTTCGGTTAAATGACGCGAAACTAGCCATTTTAAGAGAACCGAGCATTCGTTAATTGACTGATTTAAGAAATTTCGATCGAATGAAAATTCTACTTCGTAAAAACTTGTGACAGTCATGGCAGTAGCGTGAAATTTTCTTTTGAAATTCTCTGCTATATGGAGTTCTTCCTGATTGAATTGGTCATTGCGATATAGTATCCCAATTTTAATTACAATCTATGAAATAAAAATTCAATCAGTTAAGGCATTTAGAAAAAAAAACAAAAAACATTTGAATAGCATTGAAATTAAAGTTATTTTAACCGTAATTTAAAGGTTATCCAAAATGACACAGAAAACTTACTTTTATTATATTTTTTATAATTTTTTCAGCTTGCTTTTTGTTGTTAGTCTGATTTTTTACTAAACGGTAAAGATTATCTAGTAAACTTCCCGAAGTATCGTCGATAAACACTTTAGCAATGTGTTTATTAGCCATGCGACTCAGTAACTTCTTTTGAGCTCTCATGCCAATATCCTTGGACTTGAAATTATTATCAGCCACTGAAAATTGAATCATTTTATCAATAATCAATTAGATTATTGGCTTATTTTGTGTTATTGACAAAGGCTTATACCCTACTGCTTACTTTTTTAAATTTGGGCTTTTGGCAGGCAAATAACTACATTAAAAGGTACAACAACCTATATTTTGGAAAGAGACGCTTTCAAAATTATATCAGTCCGTGGCGAACCACCTCGCTAATCAAGCGCGTTATTATTACATTAATTTACACAGAAGTTTAAGCGCAAAAGTAAATTGTTACAGGTGTTCAACTTGTTCAAGGGCGTTTACCAATTTCCTCTTTTCAACCCCTCATAATTTCCCCTTTCAACTTATACTAATTCGAAAAATGGAGGGAAATATGAACAAGTTTACAAATCGTGGCACATTATATACAATGGATTAATGGGTAACTGATTGTACATATCAGATTGATTAAGGCCAACGTCGTTTGCTAATCAAGGGCGTAACTCTTTTTAAATTATCACTGGAACAAAAACGCTATTCCCAGATGCAAACTGCTTAGCTTTGACATGTGCCATTTGAAACGAATAACGTCGAAAGAAAACTTTCCTCGTATTATTGTTCTATTTTATTAATATTTTTATCATTTAATCTTAAACTGGTCTTGACAATCAAAGAGCTGTAAGCTTGGTCCTAGAACTATGAATATTGCAAACAAGATGGTTTTCGGCCACTTGTTTTCGTGGCTGAAGTTATTTTTTTCATTGAAGATGAATTTAAACTTATGTTATTGTTGCGTAAGGTTTTTATAGTTAAAGGGACTACCTGTTATTTTTAAAATCCCTTTACAGTCGCCTTCTTTCCTTGCTTAGCAAACGACGTTGACCATAATTAATTTTTACAGTCAAAGCTTTATGCGAAAGGGAAGATTATTTTAAAGGGAACATTCTAGAGCTGATAAAGCCTTTATGTGGTTTTCCCTCTAAGAAGGCGGCGAGCTTAATTTAATCTTAAACTCTATTTACTACGCTGGGTTTTAAAAATAAAATTTAGTGTATATAGGCGAGTATTGGGATGAACAAAATCTAAATGGTACAAATGCACCAAAGCCCACACGTTGGGGCCAAACAGTTAACTATGTCTAAAGAACGAAAGATCTAACGACAAACAGTGGCTGTGACGTAAGTTAGCATGATCGCAATAGTGATTCAAACTTGCGTGACTGAAAATAAGTATAACCTAGTTTCAAATCATTTTAATTCGTCTCAAAAAATTTGAAATTTCAATAGCAACTGTTTTCTATTTAATTTTTTTTTCTTCTGGTAGATGGTTGACGCGCTTCTCTCTGACAACTTTCAGATTGTGTCCAAGTGGAGATCAATGCGTTGATCAAAAACACCCCGTATTGAATCGCTGAAATGAAAAAAGCCGAAAACCAATTATAGGTTCATCAATTATTAACAAGGAACAAATCAAAGGTGTGGGTTTTCCCACACAGATGAACTATCACGCGTGTTAGAAAATCGTTACCATTTTCCAGAAGTTTGTATATAATTTGGGCGATACCACTACCCGATAAATCAGTACCTCCTCCTTTCCCCTCGTAACCGTGGGAGTGTCGATAAGTTCCTTTGCCGACTTTTTTATAATTCCGGAGTTTAGGGTAGCAAACTCTCTCTGGACACCGCGCGCAGTAAATGCAAAGGCAGGTACAGGTACAAGGAAACGGCGGCGATTCCTTTTCCGACAAACCTCTTATTCGGATTCGGGCTTTAATCTCTAATTTCTTTTCAATTCTCCAGACTCGAGATCGTAATTTTCGTGCCATCAAAATCCTTCGATGCAACGTTTTATTCTTGGGTTCTCGCGGCGTCAGAATTGTCGTTTCCGTTTCAAATCTAGAGCTGTCTTCGTCCTGGGCTCCCGGTCGAATTAAGGATACTACATACCCCGTGGAAAAGTCTCTCTTCTTGAGCGTGTGCCTCGGTAATTGTGGAATATAATCGTCTTCTATGTAGCAATCAGAGAGTTCTGATCCGCTCGAGTTGTCAGGATTCCTCATTGTCAGTTTGCATCCACCTACTGACGAGCTACTGTCCTGGCTATCGTAATCAAAATTACGACGGGGGTTGGTAAACCAGAGTGGTAACTGTTGGTCATCTCTAGCGGCTGACTGGGAATCGAGTTGGGGGAAGTCTAACTCGTCTTTGGGGTATGTACTTAACGAACATCTATCTTTCTCGTTGGGTTTCCGGCTTAAATGCATGAGTTTCTAAGGCTTCGATAGAGCGCATTTAGAGCGATACGCGTACTTTAAAAACCTACATTTTTACTATTTAAAAGAAAGAAATAGTAATAATAAACAGTTGCTGCGAAATTAAGAATTAGTACGAAATGTTTTGAATATAAAAATCCTCATTTAACCTTGCCACCGCTTTTAAAAGCTTGCGCGAGCAGTATTTTCGCTTTGCATGTAAGAAAATTTGAGAGATGTTGCACCACTTCGAGTTGGTAGCATGCGCGAAACTATGCTCCTCGTTATCTTTATGATTTTTTAACTCAATGATGAATGGAGCCTAGCTTCGGTTGTGCTACCAACCCTTAAATGACTCGTGTCGTATTCGTAACTTCACGCGCGCCAGCTCTACTCTATTTCGAGTCAAAACGAGGCTTAAAATAAAGATGCTATGACAATTAAATTCAAATTCCGAATTATCTTGGGTTGGAGTGTGTTCATATTTTGTAGTATTATTCAGTCCGGTTGCCCCGAGTCCCTTGTTTTAGTCATGTCTCGGTTTCTCAGCGATACAGAAAATACTTTCAACTTTTTCCGAGATCTTGAAAGTCAAATGTTTCTGGACATTGGATCGGATGGTGACCAGATTTTCGTGGCTTTCGTCGAAGGACGAGAAATGAAAATCGATGATCAAAAGCTATCGGAAACTGTAGAAGAATTATACCTCCGGAAGTATAGAGAAATTCACCAGTCTGATTTGGGACCAGAAACCAAGAATTACTTGAGGGACAAACTAAAACGAAGAATGGAAAGGTTCATCAAGAAATTGAAGTCTGCCCGGGAGGATTTGGCTGCGAAGTCAAATGACCACGGAGCGTTTCGTCAAGCCCTTGAATTGAATAGCGACAGTCTCGAAAAATTTGTACCCAAAAATGAAAATTCCGAAATTACTGTAAAAAGAAGAAATGAAGGCAACGAAACTTTAATTTTTATTCGAGCTTCTTCGGAACACAAAGTAGAATTGAACTCAATGAAAGATAATTTGGAAAAAAACCTGGCTATCAAAATTGCAATTTTAGTGTCAATTATCGTTATTGGGTTTGTATTCTGCTTTCTACTGTTCCTATGCTTTTCTTGTTACGTTATTAGACGCGATGTACAAAATCGAAGACTTCAAAGCCAGAATGTACCCTATAGAAGCGTTGTTAGTACAGATGTTTGAGATTCATACGATTCATAAGAAAATAAAAATTGTTAAATTCAAATTTGGTGTTTTTTCCTTATTAATTTGATCCCAAACGTGGTCTTCCCTTATGTTTGCACTCTTATATTGATCGGGCGTTGTCATGGAAATAACGACCGAGCACCGTAGTTTTACGAAACAATCTTAGCTTTCGTGTTCTTTTATTTATTCGATACTTACTATATATTTTTAATATTTCCAAAATGAATTTAAACATAAGTCAATCCGTGGATGTAAGTAAATTTTCATTTTATATATTTCCGTTGCATTAATCGGATGGACTTAACCATAGGAGGCTGAGGACGAAATCGCACTGACTTTGACTACCATCAACCCCAGAATCAACAAAGCCATCGTCGCCTTCAGCTATAAGGTAAAAAGTTCTAATGGTTCATTATTAAAGATATAACCTAACCCTTATACCTTTCATCAGGAAATGGAATTTCGTCCACACGTCAACCCTTCCAGTTTAGTGGTTCTCTACAGCCGGCGCGGTTGTCTGACTAGCAAACGAATGGTAGATAAACTAGTCGAAAGCATTGACAACTCGAACGCGTCTATATCGGGTTTGGAAACCCGTGGTCCTTCGCTCTCTCCCACCTCCAAGTCCTTGATTAACCAGTTCAATTTTTGCGAGAGGGCTTCCTTAACTCGAACCGGAGCGCGCAAGGTGTGTCGTAATTCCCACAATTAAACCTAACGTTACGTAGAAATACAATTGGCGCTTGAAACCAGGATAAAGTGGCTCAGACGGATCCTCCAACTTTAATACGTTTCTCGACCAACGCAAGTCAATGGGAGATTTTTGATTTCTATCAAGTGGACGCGTCCAGAAAAGAAAAAGTAAAAACCATTTTTTATCAGCCCTAACTAAAATCACATTATTTTGCCCCTCGGGATTTTTTTACGCGTAATACAATAGAGGCACTGCCGATAGTCTTATCACTCAATATCCTTAGGAAAAAAATCAATCGAATAGTCATAGTCCAACTGTAGAGAAACATAACACAAATGGTAATGATCATTTGATTTCCGACCATGGAATCACTTTCGCCATCGACTGTAGCAAACTGAAGCATTTATCCAGAGTGGTGGAGCGAATGATCAGTCAAAATCTTCAGCAGGAAATAACTCTTGGTAAGATTTTTGGACTCTGGACTCTGGAGTCTTAATGGGAGGAGTATATATTTTTTGAAAAGGTTTTTGACGGTACAGAGGCATTTTGCAAACTGGGTCAATTGCCTTAGCTTAGGTCCTTTTAAAATCGTTTTAAAAGTTGACGAA
Source organism: Odiellus spinosus (assembly GCA_963920705.1). Lineage (NCBI taxonomy): Eukaryota > Metazoa > Arthropoda > Arachnida > Opiliones > Phalangiidae > Odiellus > Odiellus spinosus. The sequence continues at coordinate 17,249,596 of OY987228.1, read as the reverse complement.
TATTTTATAAATACGTAGATTTCAAATTCTGGGAAGACCCGTCGGACGAATTTCGAGAACCGAAAGGAAGTCTTTTGCCTTTATGGGAATTCCATTCGCCCTTTGAAAACGACTGCGGCGTAACGGCACTTTGTTGGAACACCAGGTACAAGGATTTGTTCGCCGCCGCCTTCGCTTCGAGTAAGTTCATTATACTATAATCAACAAAGAAAAAAATTAATCACAATCCATTTATTTACTTAAGACGAATTCTCGAGCCAAACCGAAGGATTCGTTTGCTTGTTCTCTCTCAAATGTCCGGCTGCCCCGGAAAAGATCTACCGAACGAATTTGGGTGTGTACTCGTTGGATTTCCACCCTACCAAAGGTAACTTGTTAGCCGTGGGTTCCATGGATGGAGGAGTCGCGGTTTTCAACGTCAAGCTTGATCGTCTAACCCCAACATGCTCCAGTGAAGAGAAAAACGAAACGAGACATTGCGGGACAGTTTTTCAAGTACGAATTAAATTGGTTGTTGATTAATAAAAATATAATCTTAAATTCTTAATTCCCTCGAAGGTTGAATGGCTAAAAGACGACGTCAATGGAAATCCAAAAATTGCTTCTCTGTCAGAAGATGGTGTAGTTATAATATGGGAAGTGACCAAGGTATTTAAACTAGGACGCGCATCGTCCGTCGCTATATTGCCAATTTATACTAATAATTGATCCCTGCTTTACAGAGAAAACTGGCTCCCACAAAGATCACGAGCTTAAAAATTGGTGATCATTGGATAGAAGGTTTCAGTAGCGTTAAGGTGGAGTTAATAGGTATGGGTTCTTAAACTGGGTCCCTGACCTCTAGCCCGTATAACTTGGTTTCTCAGAAATAAATGTGGTGCATTTGTTAGATTGCGGGTCGGCTATGGCTTTTCACAAAGACGATCCTAACGAATATTTAGTGAGTACAGAAGGAGGGGCAATACACGCGGGGTCAGCCTTTTACGAGGAAAAGATGTCTCGAAGCTACGAGCCTCACTACGGACGCGTTAATAAGCTAGAATGGAACCCGTTCCACAAAGACGCCTTTATCAGCTGTGGTTTGGATGGATCCGTTCGTGTCTGGAATCGCCTTATTGCGTAAGAACAGTGGCTTCAACTGAAAAAAATTGTATTCCAGTATACAAGATGGCGTTTTACTAGATAGTCAACCATTGTTTTACTTCTTCGTTGGATCCGAAGTTAGCGACGTCACTTGGGCTCCATACTCATCAACTATTTTTGGAGTTTTGACGCGAGATGGAAAAGTAAGAATTTCATGAAGTTTTTCGTAATCAATGTTTATTATATCGACGGTTTACGGCTTAACAGGTCCGGATATTTGACATTAGCGTCGATATATATAAACCTCTTTGTTGCCAAACAGTTTTGTCCAAAGACAGGTTCGCTACTCGTCTAAGATTTAATCCTGTGGATCCCATTATTATCGTCAGCGATAACCGGTTAGTGTGAACGCCAAAGGACAGATCTAATTTAAATTTAACTTTTCGGTTACCAACATATTTAAAAAGAATAGGGGTTTAAATAAGAAAGTTACAAAGTTTTAAACCGAGTAAAGGGAATCGTTCCGAAATTCTTTTTTCGAAAAAAGTGTTATAAACAAGTATTCCCAACTGACGTTAGTTGTTGTTTATAAAATCTGATATCAACGATTTATATTAGCGTTTTCCATTGGACTGCTCCTTGCCCAGGAGCGGCCTGAAAAAAATATCGTTCGTCATTCTATGACATCAGTAAGGGCAACAAATTCTACAACATGAAGCTGAGAAAAATATTTAAATGATTTTAGGCCTTTTCAATTTGAGTTTTCTTCAAAATTTGAATATATATATTTAATAATTTACAAAAGCGAAAAATATAATTCAAAGGCTTAACAAAACATTGTAACCGTATCACTTTAACCGAAAACGTAATTTTAAATAAAACCTTCCCTTTTTTTCCGGTCAACTAATTAATTATCTGTATTTCGTTCCCTAGAGGCCACATTATTAGCGCCAAGATTTCACCCAATTTACGTAAAAGCATACTGGTAAATTAATAAATGGAAAGTGTACATCCGCCATATGAGAAACAGAGATATAATGAATGTACCCTTTTCGTGACAATCTTACTTTTGGCTAATTGATTCTGTTTTATAGGATGGAAAATTTCTTGATTTGGAAAAAAATCGTATTGGCAAGTTTTTAGAAAAAGCATCCGAAATAAAGTTAAAATCCTAAAAATTTCGTGTTTTATTTTCAACAAGCGTTTTATTTTGTGCAAGGGCGTTTTATTTTAAACAAGATGGTCAAGCCCATAAATAGCTACACCCCAGACATTTGAAAAGAGCCCGAAGATAATGATTTGACCATCCATTTTTCGACCTTTTTCAATTTTTTACTTTTCATTTTTCTACTTTTCACTTTTTACTTTTCATTTTTTACTTTTCATCTTTTTTGCCATTCCTTTATCTGGATCCTTTTCGCCCGCCCTTCATCTTGAAAAAAATCTAAATTTTTACAAGGAAAAAAATTTCAACGAAGGAAAAAAATTTCAACGAAGCAAAAAATTTCAACGAAGGAAAAAAATTTCAACGAAGGAAAAAAATTTCAACGAAGGAAAAAAATTTCAAAGAAGGAAAAAAATTTCAAAGAAGGAAAAAAATTTCAAAGAAGGAAAAAAATTTCAAAGAAGGAAAAAAATTTCAAAGAAGGAAAAAAATTTCAAAGAAGGAAAAAAATTTCAAAGAAGGAAAAAAATTTCAACGAAGGAAAAAAATTTCAACGAAGGAAAAAACTTCAACGAACGGAAAAAACTTCAACGAACGGAAAAAACTTCAACGAACGGAAAAAACTTCAACGAACGGAAAAAACTTCAACGAACGGAAAAAACTTCAACGAACGGAAAAAACTTCAACGAACGGAAAAAACTTCAACGAACGGAAAAAACTTCAACGAACGGAAAAAACTTCAACGAACGGAAAAAACTTCAACGAACGGAAAAAACTTCAACGAACGGAAAAAACTTCAACGAACGGAAAAAACTTCAACGAACGGAAAAAACTTCAACGAACGGAAAAAACTTCAACGAACGGAAAAAACTTCAACGAACGGAAAAAACTTCAACGAACGGAAAAAACTTCAACGAACGGAAAAAACTTCAACGAACGGAAAAAACTTCAACGAACGGAAAAAACTTCAACGAACGGAAAAAACTTCAACGAACGGAAAAAACTTCAACGAACGGAAAAAACTTCAACGAACGGAAAAAACTTCAACGAACGGAAAAAACTTCAACGAACGGAAAAAACTTCAACGAACGGAAAAAACTTCAACGAACGGAAAAAACTTCAACGAACGGAAAAAACTTCAACGAACGGAAAAAACTTCAACGAACGGAAAAAACTTCAACGAACGGAAAAAAACTTCAACGAACGGAGAAAACTTCAACGAACGGAAAAAACTTCAACGAACGGAAAAAAACTTCAACGAACGGAAAAAAACTTCAACGAACGGAAAAAAACTTCAACGAACGGAAAAAAACTTCAACGAACGGAAAAAAACTTCAACGAACGGAAAAAAACTTCAACGAACGGAAAAAAACTTCAACGAACGGAAAAAAACTTCAACGAACGGAAAAAAACTTCAACGAACGGAAAAAACTTCAACGAACGGAAAAAACTTCAACGAACGGAAAAAACTTCAACGAACGGAAAAAACTTCAACGAACGGAAAAAACTTCAACGAATTTTTTACAAGGGGTATTATTTTTATTTTTTACAAGGGGTATTATTTTTATTTTTTACAAGGGGTATTATTTTTATTTTTTACAAGGGGTATTATTTTTATTTTTTACAAGGGGTATTATTTTTATTTTTTACAAGGGGTATTATTTTTATTTTTTACAAGGGGTATTATTTTTATTTTTTACAAGGGGTATTATTTTTATTTTTTACAAGGGGTATTATTTTTATTTTTTACAAGGGGTATTATTTTTATTTTTTACAAGGGGTATTATTTTTATTTTTTACAAGGGGTATTATTTTTATTTTTTACAAGGGGTATTATTTTTATTTTTTACAAGGGGTATTATTTTTATTTTTTACAAGGGGTATTATTTTTATTTTTTACAAGGGGTATTATTTTTATTTTTTACAAGGGGTATTATTTTTATTTTTTACAAGGGGTATTATTTTTATTTTTTACAAGGGGTATTATTTTTATTTTTTACAAGGGGTATTATTTTTATTTTTTACAAGGGGTATTATTTTTATTTTTTACAAGGGGTATTATTTTTATTTTTTACAGGGGGTGTATTTATTATTATTTTTTACAGGGGATGTATTTATTATTATTTTTTACAGGGGGTGTATTTATTATTTTTTACAGGGGGTGTATTTATTATTTTTTACAGGGGGTGTATTTATTATTATTTTTTACAGGGGGTGTATTTATTATTTTTATTTTTTACAGGGGGTGTATTTAATATTTTTATTTTTTACAGGGGGTGTATTTATTATTTTTATTTTTTACAGGGGGTGTATTTATTATTTTTATTTTTTACAGGGGGTGTATTTATTATTTTTATTTTTTACAGGGGGTGTATTTATTATTTTTATTTTTTACAGGGGGTGTATTTATTATTTTTATTTTTTACAGGGGGTGTATTTATTATATTTATTTTTTACAGGGGGTGTATTTATTATATTTATTTTTTACAGGGGGTGTATTTATTATATTTATTTTTTACAGGGGGTGTATTTATTTTTTTTTATTTTTTACAGGGGGTGTATTTTCCAAATCTCGATTTTCCAAACCTCGATTTTCCAAACCTCGATTTTCCAAACCTCGATTTTCCAAACCTCAATTTTCCAAATCTTTTTTTACAGGGGGTGTATTTATTATTTTTATTTTTTACAGGGGGTGTATTTATTATTTTTATTTTTTACAGGGGGTGTATTTATTATTTTTATTTTTTACAGGGGGTGTATTTATTATTTTTATTTTTTACAGGGGGTGTATTTATTATTTTTATTTTTTACAGGGGGTGTATTTATTAGTTTTATTTTTTACAGGGGGTGTATTTATTATTTTTATTTTTTACAGGGGGTGTATTTATTATTTTTATTTTTTACAGGGGGTGTATTTATTATTTTTATTTTTTACAGGGGGTGTATTTATTATTTTTATTTTTTACAGGGGGTGTATTTATTATTTTCATTTTTTACAGGGGGTGTATTTATTATTTTTATTTTTTACAGGGGGTGTATTTATTATTTTTATTTTTTACAAGGGGTGTATTTATTATTTTTATTTTTTACAGGAGGTGTATTTATTATTTTTATTTTTTACAGGGGGTGTATTTATTATTTTAATTTTTTACAGGGGGTGTATTTATTATTTTAATTTTTTACGGGGGGTGTATTTATTATTTTTATTTTTTACGGGGGGTGTATTTATTATTTTAATTTTTTACGGGGGGTGTATTTATTATTTTTATTTTTTACGGGGGGTGTATTTATTATTTTTATTTTTTACAGGGGGTGTATTTATTATTTTTATTTTTTGCAGGGGGTGTATTTATTATTGTTATTTTTTACAGGGGGTGTATTTATTATTTTTATTTTTTGCAGGGGGTGTATTTATTATTTTTATTTTTTACAGGGGGTGTATTTATTATTTTTATTTTTTACAGGGGGTGTATTTTCCAAATCTCAATTTTACAAATCTCAATTTTCCAAATCTCAATTTTCCCAATCTCAATTTTCCCAAGCTCAATTTTCCCAATCTCAATTTTCCCAATCTCAATTTTCCCAATCTCAATTTTCCCAATCTCAATTTTCCCAATCTCAATTTTCCCAATCTCAATTTTCCCAATCTCAATTTTCCCAATCTCAATTTTCCCAATCTCAATTTTCCCAATCTCAATTTTCCCAATCTCAATTTTCCCAATCTCAATTTTCCCAATCTCAATTTTCCCAATCTCAATTTTCCCAATCTCAATTTTCCCAATCTCAATTTTCCCAATCTCAATTTTCCCAATCTCAATTTTCCCAATCTCAATTTTCCCAATCTCAATTTTCCCAATCTCAATTTTCCCAATCTCAATTTTCCCAATCTCAATTTTCCCAATCTCAATTTTCCCAATCTCAATTTTCCCAATCTCAATTTTCCCAATCTCAATTTTCCCAATCTCAATTTTCCCAATCTCAATTTTCCCAATCTCAATTTTCCCAATCTCAATTTTCCCAATCTCAATTTTCCCAATCTCAATTTTCCCAGCCTATATTTTCCCAGCCTATATTTTCCCAACCTCAATTTTCCCAACCTCAAATTTCCCAACCTCAAATTTCCCAACCTCAAATTTCCCAACCTCAAATTTCCCAACCTCAAATTTCCCAACCTTTTTTTACAGGGGGTGTATTTATTATTTTTATTTTTACAGGGGGTGTATTTTTATTTTTTACAGGGGTTGTATTTTTTATTTTTATTTTTTACAGGGGTTGTATTTTTTATTTTTATTTTTTACAGGGGGTGTACTTTTTATTTTTATTTTTTACAGGGGGTGTATTTATTATTTTTATTTTTTACAGGGGGTGTATTTTCCAAATCTCAATTTTCCCAATCTCTCAATTTTCCCAATCTCTCAATTTTCCCAATCTCTCAATTTTCCCAATCTCTCAATTTTCCCAATCTCTCAATTTTCCCAATCTCTCAATTTTCCCAATCTCTCAATTTTCCCAATCTCTCAATTTTCCCAATCTCTCAATTTTCCTGTATTTTTACAGGGGGTGTTTTTTACAGGGGGTGTATTTTTACAGGGGGTGTATTTTTACAGGGGGTGTATTTTTACAGGGGGTGTATTTTTACCGGGGGTGTATTTTTACCGGGGGTGTATTTTTACAGGGGGTGTATTTTTACAGGGGGGTGTATTTTTACCGGGGGTGTATTTTTACAGGGGGTGTATTTTTACAGGGGGGTGTATTTTTACAGGGGGTGTATTTTTACAGGGGGTGTATTTTTACAGGGGGTGTATTTTTACAGGGGGTGTATTTTTACAGGGGGTGTATTTTTACAGGGGGTGTATTTTTACAGGGGGTGTATTTTTACAGGGGGTGTATTTTTACAGGGGGTGTATTTTTACAGGGGGTGTATTTTTACAGGGGGTGTATTTTTACAGGGGGTGTATTTTTACAGGGGGTGTATTTTTACAGGGGGTGTATTTTTACAGGGGGTGTATTTTTACAGGGGGTGTATTTTTACAGGGGGTGTATTTTTACAGGGGGTGTATTTTTACAGGGGGTGTATTTTTACAGGGGGTGTATTTTTACAGGGGGTGTATTTTTACAGGGGGTGTATTTTTACAGGGGGTGTATTTTTACAGGGGGTGTATTTTTACAGGGGGTGTATTTTTACAGGGGGTGTATTTTTACAGGGGGTGTATTTTTACAGGGGGTGTATTTTTACAGGGGGTGTATTTTTACAGGGGGTGTATTTTTACAGGGGGTGTATTTTTACAGGGGGTGTATTTTTACAGGGGGTGTATTTTTACAGGGGGTGTATTTTTACAGGGGGTGTATTTTTACAGGGGGTGTATTTTTACAGGGGGTGTATTTTTACAGGGGGTGTATTTTTACAGGGGGTGTATTTTTACAATGGGTGTATTTTTACAATGGGTGTATTTTTACAGGGGGGTGTATTTTTACAGGGGGGTGTATTTTTACAGGGGGTGTATTTTTACAGGGGGTGTATTTTTACAGGGGGTGTATTTTTACAGGGGGTGTATTTTTACAGGGGGTGTATTTTTACAGGGGGTGTATTTTTACAGGGGGTGTATTTTTACAGGGGGTGTATTTTTACAGGGGGTGTATTTTTACAGGGGGTGTATTTTTACAGGGGGTGTATTTTTACAGGGGGTGTATTTTTACAGGGGGTGTATTTTTACAGGGGGTGTATTTTTACAGGGGGTGTATTTTTACAGGGGGTGTATTTTTACAGGGGGTGTATTTTTACAGGGGGTGTATTTTTACAGGGGGTGTATTTTTACAGGGGGTGTATTTTTACAGGGGGTGTATTTTTACAGGGGGTGTATTTTTACAGGGGGTGTATTTTTACAGGGGGTGTATTTTTACAGGGGGTGTATTTTTACAGGGGGTGTATTTTTACAGGGGGTGTATTTTTACAGGGGGTGTATTTTTACAATGGGTGTATTTTTACAATGGGTGTATTTTTACAGGGGGTGTATTTTTACAGGGGGTGTATTTTTACAGGGGGTGTATTTTTACAGGGGGTGTATTTTTACAGGGGGTGTATTTTTACAGGGGGTGTATTTTTACAGGGGGTGTATTTTTACAGGGGGTGTATTTTTACAGGGGGTGTATTTTTACAGGGGGTGTATTTTTACAGGGGGTGTATTTTTACAGGGGGTGTATTTTTACAGGGGGTGTATTTTTACAGGGGGTGTATTTTTACAAGGGGTGTATTTTTACAGGGGGTGTATTTTTACAGGGGGTGTATTTTTACAGGGGGTGTATTTTTACAGGGGGTGTATTTTTACAGGGGGTGTATTTTTACAGGGGGTGTAATTTTACAGGGGGTGTGATTTTACAGGGGGTGTAATTTTACAGGGGGTGTAATTTTACAGGGGGTGTAATTTTTACAGGGGTGTATTTTTACAGGGGATGTATTTTTACAGGGGGTGTATTTTTACAGGGGGTGTATTTATAATTTTTTTACAGGGGGTGTATTTATCATTTATTTTTTTAAAGGGGTGTATTTATCATTTATTTTTTTTTACAGGGGGTGTATTTTTACAGGGGGTGTATTTTTACAGGGGGTGTATTTTTACAGCGAGTGTATTTTTACAGGGGGTGTATTTTTACAGCGAGTGTATTTTTACAGGGGGTGTATTTTTACAGGGGGTGTATTTTTACAGGGGTGTATTTTTACAGCGAGTGTATTTTTACAGGGGGTGTATTTTTACAGGGGTTGTATTTTTACATTGGGTGTATTTTTACAGGGGGTGTATTTTTACATGGGGTGTATTTTTACAGGGGGTGTATTTTTACAGGGGGTGTATTTTTACAGGGGGTGTATTTTTACAGGGGGTGTATTTTTACAGGGGGTGTATTTTTACAGGGGGTGTATTTTTACCGGGGGTGTATTTTTACAGGGGGTGTATTTTTACAGGGGGTATATTTTTACAGGGGGTGTATTTTTACAGGGGGTGTATTGTTACAGGGGGTGTATTTTTACAGGGGGTGTATTTATCATTTTTTTACAGGGGGTGTATTTATCATTTTTTTACAGGGGGTGTATTTATCATTTATTTTTTTAAAGGGGAGTATTTATCATTTATTTTTTTTACAGGGGGTGTATTTTTACAGGGAGTGTATTTTTACATTGGGTGTATTTTTACAGGGGGTGTATTTTTACAGGGGGTGTATTTTTACAGGGGGTGTATTTTTACAGGGGGTGTATTTTTACATGGGGAGTATTTTTACAGGGGGTGTATTTTTACAGGGGGTGTATTTATCATTTTTTTACAGGGGGTGTATTTATCATTTATTTTTTTTACAGGGGGTGTATTTATCATTTTTTTTTTTTTTTTACAGGGGGTGTATTTATCATTTATTTTTTTTACAGGGGGTGTATTTATCATTTATTTTTTTTTACAGGGGGTGTATTTATCATTTATTTTTTACAGGGGGTGTATTTATCATTTAAAAATACACCCCCTGTAAAAATACACCCCCTGTAAAAATACACCCCTTGTAAAAATACACCCCCTGTAAAAATACACCCCCTGTAAAAATACACCCCCTGTAAAAATACACCCCCTGTAAAAATACACCCCCTGTAAAAATACACCCATTGTAAAAATACACCCATTGTAAAAATACACCCCCCTGTAAAAATACACCCCCCTGTAAAAATACACCCCCTGTAAAAATACACCCCCTGTAAAAATACACCCCCTGTAAAAATACACCCCCTGTAAAAATACACCCCCTGTAAAAATACACCCCCTGTAAAAATACACCCCCTGTAAAAATACACCCCCTGTAAAAATACACCCCCTGTAAAAATACACCCCCTGTAAAAATACACCCCCTGTAAAAATACACCCCCTGTAAAAATACACCCCCTGTAAAAATACACCCCCTGTAAAAATACACCCCCTGTAAAAATACACCCCCTGTAAAAATACACCCCCTGTAAAAATACACCCCCTGTAAAAATACACCCCCTGTAAAAATACACCCCCTGTAAAAATACACCCCCTGTAAAAAAACACCCCCCTGTAAAAATACACCCCTGTAAAAATACACCCCCCCGTAAAAATACACCCCCTGTAAAAATACACCCCCTGTAAAAATACACCCACCTGTAAAAATACACCCCCTGTAAAAATACACCCCTGTAAAAATACACCCCCTGTAAAAATACACCCCCTGTAAAAATTACACCCCCTGTAAAATTACACCCCCTGTAAAAATACACCCCCTGCAAAAATACACCCCCTATAAAAATACACCCCCTGTAAAAATACACCCCCTGTAAAAATACACCCCCCCCCCGTAAAAATACACCCCCCGTAAAAATACACCCCTGTAAAAATTAGACCCCCTGTAAAATTACACCCCCAGTAAAAATACACCCCCTGTAAAAATACAATTGGGAAAATTGATATTGGGAAAATTGAGATTGGGAAAATTGAGGTTGGGAAAATTGAGGTTGGGAAAATTGAGGTTGAGAAAATTGAGGTTGGGAAAATTGACGTTGGGAAAATTGAGGTTGGGAAAATTGAGGTTGGGAAAATTGAGATTGGGAAAATTGAGATTGGGAAAATTGAGATTGGGAAAATTGAGATTGGGAAAATTGAGATTGGGAAAATTGAGATTGGGAAAATTGAGGTTTGGAAAATTGAGGTTTGGAAAATTGAGATTTGGAAAATTGAGATTTGGAAAATTGAGATTTGGAAAATGGAGATTTGGAAAATGGAGATTGGGAAAATGGAGATTGGGAAAATTGAGATTGGGAAAATTGCGGTTGGGAAAATTGAGGTTGGGAAAATTGAGGTTGGGAAAATTGACGTTGGGAAAATTGACGTTGGGAAAATTGAGATTTGGAAAATATATATTTGGAAAATTGAGATTTGGAAAATACACCCCCTGTAAAAAATAAAACTAATAAATACACCCCCTGTAAAAAATAAAAATAATAAATACACCCCCTGTAAAAAATAAAAATAATAAATACACCCCCTGTAAAAAATAAAAATTATAAATACACCCCCTGTAAAAAATAAAAATAATAAATACACCCCCTGTAAAAAATAAAAATAATAAATACACCCCCTGTAAAAAATAAAAATTATAAATACACCCCCTGTAAAAAAAGATTGGGAAAATTGAGGTTGGGAAAATCGATGTTGGTAAAATCGAGATTGGGAAAATCGAGATTGGGAAAATCGAGATTGGGAAAATCGAGATTGGGAAAATCGAGATTGGAAAAATCGAGATTGGGAAAATCGAGATTGGGAAAATCGAGGTTGGGAAAATCGAGGTTGGGAAAATCGAGGTTGGGAAAATCGAGGTTGGGAAAATCGAGGTTGGGAAAATCGAGGTTGGGAAAATCGAGGTTGGGAAAATCGAGGTTGGGAAAATCGAGGTTGGGAAAATCGAGGTTTGGAAAATCGAGGTTTGGAAAATCGAGGTTTGGAAAATCGAGGTTTGGAAAATCGAGGTTTGGAAAATCGAGGTTTGGAAAATCGAGATTTGGAAAATTGAGATTTGGAAAATGGAGATTTGGAAAATGGAGATTTGGAAAATGGAGATTTGGAAAATGGAGATTTGGAAAATGGAGATTTGGAAAATTGAGATTTGGAAAATTGAGATTTGGAAAATTGAGATTTGGAAAATGGAGATTTGGAAAATGGAGATTTGGAAAATTGATATTTGGAAAATTGAGATTTGGAAAATTGATATTTGGAAAATTGAGATTTGGAAAATTGATATTTGGAAAATTGAGATTTGGAAAATACACCCCCTGTAAAAAATAAAAATAATAAATACACCCCCTGTAAAAAATAAAAATAATAAATACACCCCCTGTAAAAAATAAAAATAATAAATACACCCCCTGTAAAAAATAAAAATAATAAATACACCCCCTGTAAAAAATAAAAATAATAAATACACCCCCTCTAAAAAATAAAATAAATATACCCCCTGTAAAAAATAAAAATAATAAATACACCCCCTGTAAAAAATAAAAATAATAAATACACCCCCTGTAAAAAATAAAAATTATAAATACACCCCCTGTAGAAAATAAAAATAATAAATACACCCCCTGTAAAAAATAAAAATAATAAATACACCCCCCTGTAAAAAAAAATAATAAATACACCCCCTGTAAAAAATAAAAATAATAAATACACCCCCTGTAAAAAATAAAAATAATAAATACACCCCTGTAAAAAATAAAAATAATAAATACACCCCCTGTAAAAAATAAAAATAATAAATACACCCCCTGTAAAAAATAAAAATAATAAATACACCCCCTGTAAAAAATAAAAATAATAAATACACCCCCTGTAAAAAATTAAAATAATAAATACACCCCCTGTAAAAAATAAAAATAATAAATACACCCCCTGTAAAAAATAAAAATAATAAATACACCCCCTGTAAAAAATAAAAATAATAAATACACCCCCTGTAAAAAATAAAAATAATAAATACACCCCCTGTAAAAAATAAAAATAATAAATACACCCCCTGTAAAAAATAAAAATAATAAATACACCCCCTGTAAAAAATAAAAATAATAAATACACCCCCTGTAAAAAATAAAAATAATAAATACACCCCCTGTAAAAAATAAAAATAATAAATACACCCCCTGTAAAAAATAAAACTAATAAATACACCCCCTGTAAAAAATAAAAATAATAAATACACCCCCTGTAAAAAATAAAAATAATAAATACACCCCCTGTAAAAAATAAAAATAATAAATACACCCCCTGTAAAAAAAGATTGGGAAAATTGAGGTTGGGAAAATCGATGTTGGGAAAATCGAGATTGGGAAAATCGAGATTGGGAAAATCGAGATTGGGAAAATCGAGATTGGGAAAATCGAGATTGGAAAAATTGAGATTGGGAAAATCGAGATTGGAAAAATCGAGATTGGGAAAATCGAGATTGGGAAAATCGAGGTTGGGAAAATCGAGGTTGGGAAAATCGAGGTTGGGAAAATCGAGGTTGGGAAAATCGAGGTTGGGAAAATCGAGGTTGGGAAAATCGAGGTTGGGAAAATCGAGGTTGGGAAAATCGAGGTTGGGAAAATCGAGGTTGGGAAAATCGAGGTTTGGAAAATCGAGGTTTGGAAAATCGAGGTTTGGAAAATCGAGGTTTGGAAAATTGAGATTTGGAAAATGGAGATTTGGAAAATGGAGATTTGGAAAATTGAGATTTGGAAAATTGAGATTTGGAAAATGGAGATTTGGAAAATGGAGATTTGGAAAATGGAGATTTGGAAAATTGATATTTGGAAAATTGAGATTTGGAAAATTGATATTTGGAAAATTGAGATTTGGAAAATTGATATTTGGAAAATTGAGATTTGGAAAATACACCCCCTGTAAAAAATAAAAATAATAAATACACCCCCTGTAAAAAATAAAAATAATAAATACACCCCCTGTAAAAAATAAAAATAATAAATACACCCCCTGTAAAAAATAAAAATAATAAATACACCCCCTGTAAAAAATAAAAATAATAAATACACCCCCTGTAAAAAATAAAAATAATAAATACACCCCCTCTAAAAAATAAAATAAATATACCCCCTGTAAAAAATAAAAATAATAAATACACCAGCTGTAAAAAATAAAAATAATAAATACACCCCCTGTAAAAAATAAAAATTATAAATACACCCCCTGTAGAAAATAAAAATAATAAATACACCCCCTGTAAAAAATAAAAATAATAAATACACCCCCCTGTAAAAAAAAATAATAAATACACCCCCTGTAAAAAATAAAAATAATAAATACACCCCCTGTAAAAAATAAAAATAATAAATACACCCCCTGTAAAAAATAAAAATAATAAATACACCCCCTGTAAAAAATAAAAATAATAAATACACCCCCGTAAAAAATAAAAATAATAAATACACCCCCTGTAAAAAATTAAAATAATAAATACACCCCCTGTAAAAAATAAAAATAATAAATACACCCCCTGTAAAAAATAAAAATAATAAATACACCCCCTGTAAAAAATAAAAATAATAAATACACCCCCTGTAAAAAATAAAAATAATAAATACACCCCCTGTAAAAAATAAAAATAATAAATACACCCCCTGTAAAAAATAAAAATAATAAATACACCCCCTGTAAAAAATAAAAATAATAAATACACCCCCTGTAAAAAATAAAAATAATAAATACACCCCCTGTAAAAAATAAAACTAATAAATACACCCCCTGTAAAAAATAAAAATAATAAATACACCCCCTGTAAAAAATAAAAATAATAAATACACCCCCTGTAAAAAATAAAAATAATAAATACACCCCCTGTAAAAAATAAAACTAATAAATACACCCCCTGTAAAAAATAAAAATAATAAATACACCCCCTGTAAAAAATTAAAATAATAAATACACCCCCTGTAAAAAATAAAAATAATAAATACACCCCCTGTAAAAAATTAAAATAATAAATACACCCCCTGTAAAAAATAAAAATAATAAATACACCCCCTGTAAAAAATAAAAATAATAAATACACCCCCTGTAAAAAATAAAAATAATAAATACACCCCCTGTAAAAAATTAAAATAATAAATACACCCCCTGTAAAAAATAAAAATAATAAATACACCCCCTGTAAAAAATAAAAATAATAAATACACCCCCTGTAAAAAATAAAAATAATAAATACACCCCCTGTAAAAAATAAAAATAATAAATACACCCCCTGTAAAAAATAAAAATAATAAATACACCCCCTGTAAAAAATAAAAATAATAAATACACCCCCTGTAAAAAATAAAAATAATAAATACACCCCCTGTAAAAAATAAAAATAATAAATACACCCCCTGTAAAAAATAAAAATAATAAATACACCCCCTGTAAAAAATAAAAAGAATAAATACACCCCCTGTAAAAAATTAAAATAATAAATACACCCCCTGTAAAAAATAAAAATAATAAATACACCCCCTGTAAAAAATTAAAATAATAAATACACCCCCTGTAAAAAATAAAAATAATAAATACACCCCCTGTAAAAAATAAAAATAATAAATACACCCCCTGTAAAAAATAAAAATAATAAATACACCCCCTGTAAAAAATAAAAATAATAAATACATCCCCTGTAGAAAATAAAAATAATAAATACACCCCCTGTAAAAAAAGATTTGGAAAATTGAGATTGGGAAAATTGAGGTTGGGAAAATTGAGGTTGGGAAAATTGAGGTTGGGAAAATTGAGGTTGGGAAAATTGAGATTGGGAAAATTGAGATTGGGAAAAATTGAGATTGGGAAAAATTGAGATTGGGAAAAATTGAGATTGGGAAAAATTGAGATTGGGAAAAATTGAGATTGGGAAAAATTGAGATTGGGAAAAATTGAGATTGGGAAAAATTGAGATTGGGAAAAATTGAGATTGGGAAAATCGAGATTGGGAAAATCGAGATTGGGAAAATCGAGATTGGAAAAATCGAGATTGGGAAAAATCGAGATTGGAAAAATCGAGATTGGGAAAATCGAGATTGGGAAAATCGAGGTTGGGAAAATCGAGGTTGGGAAAATCGAGGTTGGGAAAATCGAGGTTGGGAAAATCGAGGTTGGGAAAATCGAGGTTGGGAAAATCGAGGTTGGGAAAATCGAGGTTGGGAAAATCGAGGTTGGGAAAATCGAGGTTGGGAAAATCGAGGTTGGGAAAATCGAGGTTGGGAAAATCGAGGTTTGGAAAATCGAGGTTTGGAAAATCGAGGTTTGGAAAATCGAGGTTTGGAAAATCGAGGTTTGGAAAATTGAGGTTTGGAAAATTGAGATTTGGAAAATGGAGATTTGGAAAATGGAGATTTGGAAAATGGAGATTTGGAAAATGGAGATTTGGAAAATGGAGATTTGGAAAATGGAGATTTGGAAAATGGAGATTTGGAAAATTGAGATTTGGAAAATTGAGATTTGGAAAATGGAGATTTGGAAAATGGAGATTTGGAAAATGGAGATTTGGAAAATTGATATTTGGAAAATTGAGATTTGGAAAATACACCCCCTGTAAAAAATAAAAATAATAAATACACCCCCTGTAAAAAATAAAAATAATAAATACACCCCCTGTAAAAAATAAAAATAATAAATACACCCCCTGTAAAAAATAAAAATAATAAATACACCCCCTCTAAAAAATAAAATAAATATACCCCCTGTAAAAAATAAAAATAATAAATACACCCCCTGTAAAAAATAAAAATAATAAATACACCCCCTGTAAAAAATAAAAATAATAAATACACCCCCTGTAAAAAATAAAATTTATAAATACACCCCCTGTAGAAAATAAAAATAATAAATACACCCCCTGTAAAAAATAAAAATAATAAATACACCCCCCTGTAAAAAAAAATAATAAATACACCCCCTGTAAAAAATAAAAAGAATAAATACACCCCCTGTAAAAAATAAAACTAATAAATACACCCCCTGTAAAAAATAAAAATAATAAATACACCCCCTGTAAAAAATAAAACTAATAAATACACCCCCTGTAAAAAATAATAAATACACCCCCTGTAAAAAATAAAAAGAATAAATACACCCCCTGTAAAAAATAAAAATAATAAATACACCCCCTGTAAAAAATAAAAATAATAAATACACCCCCTGTAAAAAATTAAAATAATAAATACACCCCCTGTAAAAAATAATAAATACACCCCCTGTAGAAAATAAAAATAATAAATACACCCCCTGTAAAAAAAGATTTGGAAAATTGAGATTGGGAAAATTGAGGTTGGGAAAATTGAGATTGGGAAAAATTGAGATTGGGAAAAATTGAGATTGGGAAAAATTGAGATTGGGAAAAATTGAGATTGGGAAAAATTGAGATTGGGAAAAATTGAGATTGGGAAAAATTGAGATTGGGAAAAATTGAGATTGGGAAAAATTGAGATTGGGAAAAATTGAGATTGGGAAAAATTGAGATTGGGAAAAATTGAGATTGGGAAAAATTGAGATTGGGAAAAATTGAGATTGGGAAAAATTGAGATTGGGAAAAATTGAGATTGGGAAAAATTGAGATTGGGAAAAATTGAGATTGGGAAAAATTGAGATTGGGAAAAATTGAGATTGGGAAAAATTGAGATTGGGAAAAATTGAGATTGGGAAAAATTGAGATTGGGAAAAATTGAGATTGGGAAAAATTGAGATTGGGAAAAATTGAGATTGGGAAAAATTGAGATTGGGAAAAATTGAGATTGGGAAAAATTGAGATTGGGAAAAATTGAGATTGGGAAAAATTGAGATTGGGAAAAATTGAGATTGGGAAAAATTGAGATTGGGAAAAATTGAGATTGGGAAAAATTGAGATTGGGAAAAATTGAGATTGGGAAAAATTGAGATTGGGAAAAATTGAGATTGGGAAAAATTGAGATTGGGAAAAATTGAGATTGGGAAAAATTGAGATTGGGAAAAATTGAGATTGGGAAAAATTGAGATTGGGAAAAATTGAGATTGGGAAAAATTGAGATTGGGAAAAATTGAGATTGGGAAAAATTGAGATTGGGAAAAATTGAGATTGGGAAAAATTGAGATTGGGAAAAATTGAGATTGGGAAAAATTGAGATTGGGAAAAATTGAGATTGGGAAAAATTGAGATTGGGAAAAATTGAGATTGGGAAAAATTGAGATTGGGAAAAATTGAGATTGGGAAAAATTGAGATTGGGAAAAATTGAGATTGGGAAAAATTGAGATTGGGAAAAATTGAGATTGGGAAAAATTGAGATTGGGAAAAATTGAGATTGGGAAAAATTGAGATTGGGAAAAATTGAGATTGGGAAAAATTGAGATTGGGAAAAATTGAGATTGGGAAAAATTGAGATTGGGAAAAATTGAGATTGGGAAAAATTGAGATTGGGAAAAATTGAGATTGGGAAAAATTGAGATTGGGAAAAATTGAGATTGGGAAAAATTGAGATTGGGAAAAATTGAGATTGGGAAAAATTGAGATTGGGAAAAATTGAGATTGGGAAAAATTGAGATTGGGAAAAATTGAGATTGGGAAAAATTGAGATTGGGAAAAATTGAGATTGGGAAAAATTGAGATTGGGAAAAATTGAGATTGGGAAAAATTGAGATTGGGAAAAAATGAGATTGGGAAAAATTGAGATTGGGAAAAATTGAGATTGGGAAAAATTGAGATTGGGAAAAATTGAGATTGGGAAAAATTGAGATTGGGAAAAATTGAGATTGGGAAAAATTGAGATTGGGAAAAATTGAGATTGGGAAAAATTGAGATTGGGAAAAATTGAGATTGGGAAAAATTGAGATTGGGAAAAATTGAGATTGGGAAAAATTGAGATTGGGAAAAATTGAGATTGGGAAAAATTGAGATTGGGAAAAATTGAGATTGGGAAAAATTGAGATTGGGAAAAATTGAGATTGGGAAAAATTGAGATTGGGAAAAATTGAGATTGGGAAAAATTGAGATTGGGAAAAATTGAGATTGGGAAAAATTGAGATTGGGAAAAATTGAGATTGGGAAAAATTGAGATTGGGAAAAATTGAGATTGGGAAAAATTGAGATTGGGAAAAATTGAGATTGGGAAAAATTGAGATTGGGAAAAATTGAGATTGGGAAAAATTGAGATTGGGAAAAATTGAGATTGGGAAAAATTGAGATTGGGAAAAATTGAGATTGGGAAAAATTGAGATTGGGAAAAATTGAGATTGGGAAAAATTGAGATTGGGAAAAATTGAGATTGGGAAAAATTGAGATTGAGAAAAATTGAGATTGAGAAAAATTGAGATTGAGAAAAATTGAGATTGAGAAAAATTGAGATTGAGAAAAATTGAGATTGAGAAAAATTGAGATTGAGAAAAATTGAGATTGAGAAAAATTGAGATTGAGAAAAATTGAGATTGAGAAAAATTGAGATTGAGAAAAATTGAGATTGAGAAAAATTGAGATTGAGAAAAATTGAGATTGAGAAAAATTGAGATTGAGAAAAATTGAGATTGAGAAAAATTGAGATTGAGAAAAATTGAGATTGAGAAAAATTGAGATTGAGAAAAATTGAGATTGGGAAAAATTGAGATTGGGAAAAATTGAGATTGGGAAAAATTGAGATTGGGAAAAATTGAGATTGGGAAAAATTGAGATTGGGAAAAATTGAGATTGGGAAAAATTGAGATTGGGAAAAATTGAGATTGGGAAAAATTGAGATTGGGAAAAATTGAGATTGGGAAAAATTGAGATTGGGAAAAATTGAGATTGGGAAAAATTGAGATTGGGAAAAATTGAGATTGGGAAAAATTGAGATTGGGAAAAATTGAGATTGGGAAAAATTGAGATTGGGAAAAATTGAGATTGGGAAAAATTGAGATTGGGAAAAATGAGATTGGGAAAAATTGAGATTGGGAAAAATTGAGATTGGGAAAAATTGAGATTGGGAAAAATTGAGATTGGGAAAAATTGAGATTGGGAAAAATTGAGATTGGGAAAAATTGAGATTGGGAAAAATTGAGATTGGGAAAAATTGAGATTGGGAAAAATTGAGATTGGGAAAAATTGAGATTGGGAAAAATTGAGATTGGGAAAAATTGAGATTGGGAAAAATTGAGATTGGGAAAAATTGAGATTGGGAAAAATTGAGATTGGGAAAAATTGAGATTGGGAAAAATTGAGATTGGGAAAAATTGAGATTGGGAAAAATTGAGATTGGGAAAAATTGAGATTGGGAAAAATTGAGATTGGGAAAAATTGAGATTGGGAAAAATTGAGATTGGGAAAAATTGAGATTGGGAAAAATTGAGATTGGGAAAAATTGAGATTGGGAAAAATTGAGATTGGGAAAAATTGAGATTGGGAAAAATTGAGATTGGGAAAAATTGAGATTGGGAAAAATTGAGATTGAGAAAAATTGAGATTGAGAAAAATTGAGATTGAGAAAAATTGAGATTGAGAAAAATTGAGATTGGGAAAAATTGAGATTGGGAAAAATTGAGATTGGGAAAAATTGAGATTGGGAAAAATTGAGATTGGGAAAAATTGAGATTGGGAAAAATTGAGATTGAGAAAAATTGAGATTGAGAAAAATTGAGATTGAGAAAAATTGAGATTGAGAAAAATTGAGATTGAGAAAAATTGAGATTGAGAAAAATTGAGATTGAGAAAAATTGAGATTGAGAAAAATTGAGATTGAGAAAAATTGAGATTGGGAAAAATTGAGATTGGGAAAAATTGAGATTGGGAAAAATTGAGATTGGGAAAAATTGAGATTGGGAAAAATTGAGATTGGGAAAAATTGAGATTGGGAAAAATTGAGATTGGGAAAAATTGAGATTGGGAAAAATTGAGATTGGGAAAAATTGAGATTGGGAAAAATTGAGATTGGGAAAAATTGAGATTGGGAAAAATTGAGATTGAGAAAAATTGAGATTGAGAAAAATTGAGATTGAGAAAAATTGAGATTGAGAAAAATTGAGATTGAGAAAAATTGAGATTGAGAAAAATTGAGATTGAGAAAAATTGAGATTGAGAAAAATTGAGATTGAGAAAAATTGAGATTGAGAAAAATTGAGATTGAGAAAAATTGAGATTGAGAAAAATTGAGATTGAGAAAAATTGAGATTGAGAAAAATTGAGATTGAGAAAAATTGAGATTGAGAAAAATTGAGATTGAGAAAAATTGAGATTGAGAAAAATTGAGATTGAGAAAAATTGAGATTGAGAAAAATTGAGATTGAGAAAAATTGAGATTGAGAAAAATTGAGATTGAGAAAAATTGAGATTGAGAAAAATTGAGATTGAGAAAAATTGAGATTGGGAAAAATTGAGATTGGGAAAAATTGAGATTGGGAAAAATTGAGATTGGGAAAAATTGAGATTGGGAAAAATTGAGATTGGGAAAAATTGAGATTGGGAAAAATTGAGATTGAGAAAAATTGAGATTGAGAAAAATTGAGATTGAGAAAAATTGAGATTGAGAAAAATTGAGATTGAGAAAAATTGAGATTGAGAAAAATTGAGATTGAGAAAAATTGAGATTGAGAAAAATTGAGATTGAGAAAAATTGAGATTGAGAAAAATTGAGATTGAGAAAAATTGAGATTGAGAAAAATTGAGATTGAGAAAAATTGAGATTGAGAAAAATTGAGATTGAGAAAAATTGAGATTGAGAAAAATTGAGATTGAGAAAAATTGAGATTGAGAAAAATTGAGATTGGGAAAAATTGAGATTGGGAAAAATTGAGATTGGGAAAAATTGAGATTGGGAAAAATTGAGATTGGGAAAAATTGAGATTGGGAAAAATTGAGATTGGGAAAAATTGAGATTGGGAAAAATTGAGATTGGGAAAAATTGAGATTGGGAAAAATTGAGATTGGGAAAAATTGAGATTGGGAAAAATTGAGATTGGGAAAAATTGAGATTGGGAAAAATTGAGATTGGGAAAAATTGAGATTGGGAAAAATTGAGATTGGGAAAAATTGAGATTGGGAAAAATTGAGATTGGGAAAAATTGAGATTGGGAAAAATTGAGATTGGGAAAAATTGAGATTGGGAAAAATTGAGATTGAGAAAAATTGAGATTGAGAAAAATTGAGATTGAGAAAAATTGAGATTGAGAAAAATTGAGATTGAGAAAAATTGAGATTGAGAAAAATTGAGATTGAGAAAAATTGAGATTGAGAAAAATTGAGATTGAGAAAAATTGAGATTGAGAAAAATTGAGATTGAGAAAAATTGAGATTGAGAAAAATTGAGATTGAGAAAAATTGAGATTGAGAAAAATTGAGATTGAGAAAAATTGAGATTGAGAAAAATTGAGATTGAGAAAAATTGAGATTGGGAAAAATTGAGATTGGGAAAAATTGAGATTGGGAAAAATTGAGATTGGGAAAAATTGAGATTGGGAAAAATTGAGATTGAGAAAAATTGAGATTGAGAAAAATTGAGATTGAGAAAAATTGAGATTGAGAAAAATTGAGATTGAGAAAAATTGAGATTGAGAAAAATTGAGATTGAGAAAAATTGAGATTGAGAAAAATTGAGATTGAGAAAAATTGAGATTGAGAAAAATTGAGATTGAGAAAAATTGAGATTGAGAAAAATTGAGATTGAGAAAAATTGAGATTGAGAAAAATTGAGATTGAGAAAAATTGAGATTGAGAAAAATTGAGATTGAGAAAAATTGAGATTGAGAAAAATTGAGATTGAGAAAAATTGAGATTGAGAAAAATTGAGATTGAGAAAAATTGAGATTGAGAAAAATTGAGATTGAGAAAAATTGAGATTGAGAAAAATTGAGATTGAGAAAAATTGAGATTGAGAAAAATTGAGATTGAGAAAAATTGAGATTGAGAAAAATTGAGATTGAGAAAAATTGAGATTGAGAAAAATTGAGATTGAGAAAAATTGAGATTGAGAAAAATTGAGATTGAGAAAAATTGAGATTGAGAAAAATTGAGATTGAGAAAAATTGAGATTGAGAAAAATTGAGATTGAGAAAAATTGAGATTGAGAAAAATTGAGATTGAGAAAAATTGAGATTGAGAAAAATTGAGATTGAGAAAAATTGAGATTGAGAAAAATTGAGATTGAGAAAAATTGAGATTGAGAAAAATTGAGATTGAGAAAAATTGAGATTGAGAAAAATTGAGATTGAGAAAAATTGAGATTGAGAAAAATTGAGATTGAGAAAAATTGAGATTGAGAAAAATTGAGATTGAGAAAAATTGAGATTGAGAAAAATTGAGATTGAGAAAAATTGAGATTGAGAAAAATTGAGATTGAGAAAAATTGAGATTGAGAAAAATTGAGATTGAGAAAAATTGAGATTGAGAAAAATTGAGATACCCCCCCTTGTAAAATTTTTTATTATTTATTTTACAGGTAGTGTATTTATTTTTTTTACAAGGGGTACCCCTTGTAAAAAAAATAAATACACCCTCTGTAAATACACCCCCTGTAAAAGATAGGGGAAATTTCAAAGGTGAAAAATTGTGGCGATAATCAAAGTAGAAGGTTGAGTATTAAGCTAGAATTCAATATTTCACTTGCAAAGTAGTTCTATAAATAATCCATGGAGTTTGATAACTGGTTACTGTAGTGATCTCATCACAGTCTAAAATAGTATATTTGTAATTCCCACCAATCTATATCTCTTAGTTCTTTTCCTGATCACGTATGCGCCATCTAGAGAGTGGAGAATAGAGACTATACGGCGTAGTAGATCGGGATGAGATGAGAGAATAGACGCTCAAAAATAAAGATTAGATTTGTTGTATTTAAACGGTGTTAATTAGTTAATTGAACACACGCAAACCTTACATTGGCGACGGAGATGGGATACGCTTCATAAGAATATATCCAAGGCTTCCCGTCCAGCTTTTGTTTCTCTCTTCTCCGACTATGGCCTTATCGCTTCCGGCCGTTCTGCCTTTCGACGTTCACGCAGATTCCGCTAATCTTAACGCGGCATGGAAAAAATGGCGAAATAAGTTCGAAAACTATTTACTAGCATCGGGTGTTAAAGATGACGCCAGACAAAAGGCGCTACTGTTACATTGTGTGGGAGATTCGGCGCAAGACATTTTCTACGCTCTCCCCGGAAACGAAGCGACCGCTACGTACGCTGATGCTACCGCACTTTTGACAGCGCACTTCGCCCCAAAACAGAACATTGACTTTGAAGTTTTCAAGTTCCGAGAAGCACGGCAGAAAGAAAATGAGTCAGTGGATGATTATCATATTCGTCTCCGGTCACTAGCCAGCTTTTGTGCTTTTCCTGACTTAGACGTAGAACTTAAGCGCCACATCGTACAAACCTGTACCTCAAAGAAACTTCGACGCGCTGCCTTCGAGAACAAATCGCTCGAGCTTTCCAAACTCTTAGAAAAGGCTAGATTAATGGAAATGTCAGAGGCCCAATCATCTACGATAGAACATACTAACCACAAGATGTCCGGACACCAGGAGGTAACTCACTTCATGACTAACAACTCACCAAAATCAGCTAATCAGCCGAACAGAGCACGATCGTACCAATCTCGTCCTGTTGCAAACACCACCTCCCAATCGGGGCAAAATAGCAGTTGTGGGTTATGTGGTGGACGTTATCCCCATACCAAGTTTCCTTGCCCCGCACGAGGCAAAACATGCAGTAATTGCGGTAAACTAAACCATTTCAGCAAAGTCTGCAGAACCGCCATATCATCACCAGGCAATAAACAAGTATCTTCTCGTAATCACCAACCTACCTCAAATACCACCTCGAACAACCGTCGTAACCAGCGATCGCGTGTAAATACTATTCAAACTTCTCCGACCTCCGCGAAAGATGATGACACAGAATTTTTATTCACACTTTTCCAAAGTTCAAGTGAAATATCACGCTCATTACCCCTACTTGATGTCACCATCGGCACCAATAAAATCACCCTTCTTATGGACACAGGAGCCGGTGTCAATCTTCTGAACAGTCAGACTTACCACCAGCTAGATATCAAACCCGTACTGGAACCATCTCCAATGAAAATATACCCGTATGGATCAATTAACCCTCTCAAACTGCTTGGACACTTTGAAACTGAAATCAAGACAAATACCAAGCAATCCACGGGAATTTTCTATGTCACCAGCGATAAAGGACACAGCTCACCATCGATAATTGGGTATCCTAGTTTATGTGATTTACAGCTCATTAATGTACCAGACCGATTCCGCCAAACCATCAATACGGTCTCCCGTGACACTATACTTATGAAGTATCCGAATCTTTTTAGCGGTATCGGCCTACTTAAGGGTGTAATAATCACTCTTGCTATAGACAAAACAATCACACCCATTGCCCAACCACACCGCCGAATTCCTTTTCATCTTCGAGAAGCCCTTGACGAAGAGTTAAACCAATTAATGACTGATGATATTATAGAACCCGTCACTGGGCAAAGTACGTGGGTTTCACCAGTCGTTTTGGTCGTAAAGGGAACGACGCCTAAACAATCACCAACAAATACGTCACACCGAATTATCAACCCAGAAGATTCTACCAAGAATCCAAAGGAGCTTAACACCAAGACGAAACTTCGTCTTTGTGTCGACATGAGACTGGCCAACAAAGCGATAATCCGTGTTAGACATGTCATGCCCACCATCGAAGATGTTATTAACAGGTTGAACGGCGCCACTGTCTTCTCCAAATTAGACCTTAATAAAGGGTACCACCAGTTGCTACTAGATGAATCGTCTCGCGATATAACCACTTTCAGCACTCATCGCGGTCTCTATAGATATAAAAGACTCAGTTTTGGTATCAGCTCCGCCGCAGAGATTTTTCATCATTCGATCTACTGCATCATCCAAGATATTGAAGGTTGCTTCAATATTTCAGATGACATCCTGGTTTTTGGCAAGAACTTCCATGACCATGACAAAACCCTTGACCACGTTTTGCGGCGCCTATCTGAACACAACGTCACACTCAACTTAGCAAAATGCGACTTTCGCAAGACTGAGTTGGAGTTTTATGGTCACGTCTTTGGGAAGTTTGGAGTATCGGCACAACCAGCAAAAATCAAATCACTGCAAATTATCACACAGCCCCAGACACCGGATGAAATACGGAGCCTTTTAGGTTTGGCAACCTACTGCTCGCGCTTTATTCCTAACTTCTCTGACGTCACTCTTCCGTTAAGAGTGCTCACCAAAAAAGATACTGAATGGAAATGGACTGAGGCACAAGATAAATCCTTACGAATTCTGCGTACGCACCTCGCAAAAGACACCATCTTGTCGTATTTCGATCCGTCGAAGACAACCATCATCTTCGTGGACGCTAGTCCCACCGGCCTCGGTGCCATTTTAACCCAAATGGACCCCGTATCGCATGTTTCCATAATCTCTTTCGCTAGCAAGGCCCTTACTGACGTAGAGACACGCTATTCCCAAACCGAACGCGAGGCATTGGCGGTGGTGTGGAGCTGTGAACACTTCCACCTGTACATTTACGGTTCGCAGTTCACAGTCGTCACCGACCATCTACCTCTCCTCACCTTACTGGGAAATCCAAAGGCAAAGACGTCAGCCCGCCTTGAGCGATGGAATCTCCGCCTCGCGCCGTACGACATGCTTCTAGAATATAAACCTGGAAAATTTAATCCAGCCGATTATCTTTCGCGACACCCGACGCGTCTTCCACAAGACTCTCGTTGTCTCTCTCTGGCAACCGAACTTCACGTGCACCAGATAATCCTCCACGCGGTACCGAAAGCGGTCACCTACAATGAAGTCAAACAGGCGTCGGATGGCGATAAACTCACACAGGAAATCATCAAACGCTTTCGATCCGATCGTTGGGTTGTATCATCCTCAGAAGACAATCAAGACATGATAAAACGTTTCGAAGCTGTAAAATCGCAACTTACCGTTATGGATGGCATAATAGTAAAGGAACACCGTATCTACATTCCCACATCTCTCCAACCACGCGTCATCGCTATCGCGCATGAAGGGCATCTCGGACTCACGAAAACCAAACAACTTCTACGCACTAAGGTATGGTTCCCGAACATGGATACACTAGTTGAGCAAACTCTTCGTAGTTGTGTTCCATGTCTCGCGGCGACTCCTCACACCGTGAAAGAACCCCTTCAAATGACCAAGCTCCCTGACAAACCCTGGTCACACATTGCAATTGATCACCTAGGCCCGTTTAAGAATGGACAATATTTACTGGTTCTGATAGATGAGCGTACTCGCTTTCCTATTGCAGAAGTCGTCCCTTCCACCTCTGTTGAGGCTAACGTGAACGTTTTAACCAAGATCTTCGCCCTATTCGGCCTTCCAGATATCATAAAAACGGATAATGGTCCACCTTTTAATGCACACGCCTTTACTGCCTACCTCAACAGCCTCGGTATTCATCATCGCAAAATCACGCCTTATTGGCCTCAGGCCAATGGTACCGCAGAAAGGTTCATGGCCTCACTCAACAAAACTATCCGCGCAGCTGAGGTAGCTGGCACGGCGTGGAAGGAAGAGCTTCAAAAGTTCCTCTCAAATTATCGCCATACACCACACAGTACGACAGGGTTCCCACCGTCCGAGCTCCTATTTGGCAGGTCACTGAAAACCAAACTTCCGTCTGGTCCATCCGTGCCTCCTAGTCATGCATCTGCTTTACCGCACAACGACAGTTGCCAGAAGGACAAGATGAAACTATATCATGACAAACACAAACGCACGAAACCTCATCGGCTACGGGTTGGCGATTCAGTGCTCGTAAAAGCTAACCGCGCGAACAAAATGTCCCCCTTTTTTGACCCAATACCTTACCGGGTTACAGCAATAAATGCCTCAATGGTCACCGCTGAAAGACATGGACAGTTCATAACGCGCAACTCTTCCTTTTACAAACTAGTACCTCCCCCTGGTGCACTAATCCCTACCGACGACCCGGTCGTTCCTGAAGTCAACCAACCACTACCGGTAGAGGTGCCAGTGGAAGTTCCTAAAGACACTCCAAATCCACCACATGGAAGATATAACCTCAGACAAAACAGACACGCACCGAAAAGACTAATCGTTACTATATAGCTTGTTCAATAATATTACGTGATGTGATCTTTTAAATTAATCCTAAAGAAAAAGGAGATGTAGTGATCTCATCACAGTCTAAAATAGTATATTTGTAATTCCCACCAATCTATATCTCTTAGTTCTTTTCCTGATCACGTATGCGCCATCTAGAGAGTGGAGAATAGAGACTATACGGCGTAGTAGATCGGGATGAGATGAGAGAATAGACGCTCAAAAATAAAGATTAGATTTGTTGTATTTAAACGGTGTTAATTAGTTAATTGAACACACGCAAACCTTACAGTTACTAAGGTACCTCTGGATAACGAGCGAGATTGGCCGGAAACTCGTTAACAACGAGATAAACTCCTCGATGCTTGTTAAACGTAGTCTACTCTGCAAGAAAAATTAAAGATTTGTAGCCTAATCAAGAACAAAGGGTTTTGGATTTAATTAATTTAGGGGAGCTTGGTAAATTAAAATATCTTGATAAGATATTTCAGGTTGGTTATAGTGTTAGTTCTACACTCTCCCTAAAAATTAAATAAATAAGGATCTAAGGCATTGATAACTTTAATTTTTTTGCTATAACGTCTTTCGGAACCTTTATTTGACTTAGACAACTCTCTGAAAATATGTTAGCTACCTAAATAATTAATAAATACAGATTAATAACCACTAACCTATTAAAATGCTATTTTGTCGTCTGCAAAAAATCTGTTTGTCCTCCAAACCTGCACCTTTTCAAACTGAGAGAAAGCGTCTCTGTTACTATGGCGACGGGGGCGGAGCTTAGGGGTATTATCAATCAGGCTGGGAAATAAGGATAATTTTTAAACTGGACTTGTGGCCAGTAGAGCCCAAGCAGTTTAATTAAAAAACTGGACATTGGCCAGTTACAATTTTCACGAGCTTGACAATCTGTCATTATGACGTAGGACTATGACGTAGCTAAGAAACAAAACTAAATTTTGGAATTAATTAACTGGCCTTGTGGCCAGTAGACCCCCAAGCATTTAATTTTTAAACTGGCCCAGCTAATTTTTAAACTGGACTTTTGTCCAGTAAAACCGCCTTATTTCCCAGCCTGTTATCAATGCTCTATTACAATTGAGTTTAGTTCCGATATTCAAAATACAGTGCTGAACGCACCGTTATTTGTAATGCGCGTGCGCTTCAATTTTAAAAAGTAGGCCTACGTAAATAGTTTGTGAAGACAGAAAGCAGTAGATAAAAGGCGCGGGAACTTGGAAGTTTGCTGAAAAGAAACTGACTGATCCTATTAATATTTTATATTTTCTTCTTTTGATATTAAGCGTAGTAATCAACCAAGTTAAATAATGTCCCACAGAAATATTTATTATTCTGATAAATACTACGATGATAAGTTCGAATATAGGTGTGTATAAATTATTATGGGAGTTTCTTTTCTTACCCTGAAAAGCGTTAGTTTCCCAAATTTGTTCCATATGCTGTAAATCCCCTGAATTACTCACCTTGGAGTTTTTAAGGTAGAAGTAAAATTTCATGGCAAATATCGATCGTTTTTAGGCACGTTATGCTACCAAAAGAAATTGCAAAAAAGGTTCCGCAATCTCATTTGATGTCCGAAACGGAATGGAGGGGCATTGGGGTACAGCAGAGTCAGGGATGGATTCATTACATGGTCCACCAACCAGGTTAGGAATCTTAAATGCTGTTGAATTCCTTAAGGGGATTGTAAACTAGAAAAACCAAGCCTTTAATATATCTAATTCTGTTTTTTATTTAGAGCCTCATATTTTGCTGTTCCGTCGACCTATTCAAGGAAATCCACCATCGCAAGAAGAACAGATTAATGAAGATTCTTGAGCTGAATGTTTTCGAAATTTGTGTACATAATGTATAGCTTATCCTCTTTCGAAGCTTCGGTGTTTCATTTTGATTAGAAATTGTTCCACATTTAGTTTTAAAAATAGCGAGTTTTCTTTTAAAAATTTTGAATTTATCTTAAACACAAACACTTTAATTTTTACGCTTCAAATAAAAGGCAATTACTAAATTATAATTTTTTATTTATTTTCATTAATTTAATTATAATTTTGAATTTGTCTCGAGCGTAACAACATCTTCCTTTAATAAAGATGATATTTCTGATTCAGAAAAACCAGCTTCTTTCAATATATCTACGGAATGTTCCCCTAGAAGAGGCTCTCTCATATTTAATGGAGAGAAAGATCCAGACATTCTCGGAGCTGGTTTAGGAAAAGGCTCTTCTCCCCTTACAAAAGCTTGTCTTTCCACATTGTGGTAGTAATCAGCAGCATCTTTTAAACTAAGAACTGGAGTGACGCATGCGTCGGTGTTGTTAAAGATTTCATTCCATTCTATTTGAGTTTTCGTTACAAAGACTTCAGCGAATTTGCCCCTTAATTTATCTTGATTTTCAAACTGTCCATATTCTTCTTCATCCAAGCCCAGACCTAGTTTGATGTGATCAAAGTTGAAAACCAAACTCTGTTTTAGGTAAATTAAATCTCCCATCTTACCCTCCAACAATAATGAATAGAATTTAGGTTCCAAAGCTCCAACAGCCATGTATTTTCCATCTTTTGTAACATATGTTTGGTAACAAGCAAATCCACCATCAAGAACATTTTTCCCTCTCAAAAAATAATACTGATTAGGCCTACTCTATGAGTACTCGTTAGGTCTACTCAAATGAATCTCAAAATCTCCAAAAAAATCCAAATTGCCTGAAGGGAAAACACTATTTCTCTATTTAAATTACCTTGGGTTTCCCCATAGAGGTATGGGTATAGTTTGATGTCCAAATTGGGTCCTCCAAATAAAGCTGCCTACATATGCGGCTCCTTCAGACTTGGAAATTAAACAGAGATAAAAAAAAATTGTAACTATAAACAAAAATGATCAAAAAAGGTTAAATTATAACTCCGAAAATTTAAAATAATTCACGTGTCTGTTCAAATCAACCAACTATTAAAAAAAGGAATTTCCATTTAAAGGGGCTATCTGCGATTTTTAAATTCCCTTTAAAGTGGACTTCTTTTCTTAGCAGACCACGTTGACCAATCAAAGCTAAGTTGTGTCAAGGTTGTGTCAAACGTTTATAACTTAGAAGATATGTGCATAAGGTAAGATCATTTTAAATGGGAAATTTCAGAGCAGATAGGGCCTTTAATAAAAGGGAGGGTGAAGAGAAAAATTTGGCCAATCAGGATAAGGCAGCCTTTCACAGTACTATAGACTGTTTCATGGGGCTTACATTATCAATGCGTGCCAAAACACTTGTCCCAGGGATTTACAAACTTTACTGAGTAATGATGACTAATTTTGAATTGTTTCCCTTTTGAAGCTTCCAAAACTAGTTCAATATGTTGTTAGCCTTAAAAACAGATATACAGGAGGCTTCTCCAAGTTTAATCTTTAAGAATTAAAGCTGAATGGCTACATGCCCTAGATCGCCAAAACCCATGAGAAAAAAAAAAAAATAAAGTTTCTCACCATTGCATTATCGATAACTTGTCCTTGTCCAGTTTTCTTTTTCTCAAGCAACGCCATACAAATTCCCAAAGCACATAAAAGACCTCCACCGGCAAAATCGGCCAATAAATTTATTGGAGGAAAGGGGGGCTTCGTGTCCGAAGATCCTAGAGTCGATAACAATCCAGATATTGCCAAGTAATTAATGTCGTGTCCAGCTCTTTTGGACATTGGTCCTGTTTGTCCATAACCAGAAATTCTGGAGTAAATTAAACCAGAATTTAAATCTTTAGGACCTATGCCTAGTTTTTCCATCACTCCTAGTCAAAGAAAAACAATTACAATTACATTCTTCATAATTATAACTAATTAATACCTGGACGAAAAGGATCAATTAATACGTCAGATCTGTCACTCAGTTTTTTAACTACATCAACTCCCTTGGGTTTAGTTAAATCCAAACAAATGGAACGTTTACCTCTGGATAAACGATCACCATCAAGTGACTAGGCAAAAAAAAAAAAATAATAATAATAATAATATAAGTATTCTATTAAGAAATTTTCATGTTTTTATTAATGTTGAATATACTCACTTTAGCTCTATCAATTCTAATAACTGTGGCACCAAAATCTGACAAAATCATACCACAAAATGGTACTGGCGCTAATCCTGCGAATTCCAAAACTCTTATTCCCTTGAGTGCCATTTTAAAAATATTAATCTGATGATAATATTTAAGACAGAACCACAATTATCCAATAGAGCAAGGGGGAAATAAAGAATCAAGACAAAGGGAAGAGTAGTTGCAAAATAAAAACATAATTCAAGCCAGGAAATACATTTATACAAAAAGTAATTTAGCAGACGTCTACATTTTTAATGATAAAACAGCAATGCCATCTGTTGCCAAATAAACATAGTTATTTTTCAAATCTTGGTTACTTTAATCGGAGAAAAGGTGAAAATTATATGGTACACATCACAGCTCTTTGTCTCATCTACATATTTATAAATTGCAGTTAAAATATCTGGTTTAACTACCAAAATAAAAACTGGGCATTTGACTTAATGTAATGAAATTAAATAAATTTAAACTAATATATAAATTTTTCTCTAGAACAAAATGTTTTTAAAACTATTTTAGATAATTAAAATAAAGAGATTTTTCAGTGGCATATTTAATATAACTCTATTCAATTAATTTTGTAAATTGGTTTAACTACGATTATTTAACCTAACATTATTTAATATATAGAAATAAATTATATTTAACCTTCGCATCTATCATCTACATTTTAAACTTTAAACAGGCACTGAATAACTTTTACTATATAATTATTTCTACACTTAATAATTAGCCATTAGTTTAATTACAATTAGAAGGATGTAGTTTTTTCACATTTTGATCTAGCACCTAAATTAAATACTGTAGGATACGAAAGCAATACTTTTAATTATTTTTTAAACTAGAGCTTTAACGATGAGATCTCTTTCGGGAAGTTGACGTAATTTTAAGGATCCATCAGCCCCGCATGAAAATAGTTTTCCACTTCTGTCTACGTACAATTGAGACACTCCCATTCCAATATTACGGAACAAAGTGCTCCTGGAATGCTCTCCGGGGAATGAATAAAGAAGCAAATGATAGTTTAGACCCCAAACCTGTTAATTTGAAAAGTAAAAAAAAAATTAAGAGTCAAGTTCCCTGAGTTTCTAAAATAATTATGATTTGGACTCCCTCAACGAACTCTGTTGGTTTTCCCTGAAGATATAGTCAATTTGAGTATTTTCCCTGACCAAATGACCTTTTGAGAAAATTTTAAAATTCCCTGTTGTTTTGGCCCATTTCCTGACGCTATCTTATAGATTTGGACCCAACACTGCATGTATAAATTATTTTATCATTACCTTTATATCACCATTCGCCGAACCAGTAACGTAAAATTCTTCCCCAGGATCTAAAGATAAACATTTAACTGGATGATCATGGGCTTGAAAGACATGGCGAAGTTGCCTTTGCCGAACGTCAAATATACAAATATCGCCTTTCTTTCCAGCCGAAATCAGAACTTGGTTTCGGGATGCGTAGACACAAGCCGAACTTCCATGTTCGTGGCAAGTAAAACCTTAAAAGAAATTCATTATCAAAGATTTCTTTCGTTATTTTTATCATTTTTCCCGCTTACTCGCAACTTGAGCCTTTCGTTGAGGTAATAAGGTATCCCATAAAGAAACGTTCCTTCCTTCAGAGGACTGTCCAGCAGTCGCTAATAAGCTCGAAGATCCGACAAAATCAAAATCACTCGCTTGTTTAGTATGGCATTGAATGCTCTGTAAAATAAATATATATTTTTTTTTTTTATTTAGAGAATCGCATCATATTCATATTTTACATTTGTCTTTTAAAATTTTAAAATTTCTTACAAAAAAGGGGCTAGTTGTCACGGAGGTCAATCCAACTTGCCACAAACTTAAGAAACCATCACCATCAGTAACTCCAAACTAAAAAAGGAGCAAACAATAAATATCAATCAATTTTAAAATTACTATCTTACTTGGAGTTCTATCTTAGTTCTGATTTCAGAATTCAATTAAAAGGAAAAACTTCAAGTAATTTGGCTTAGTAAAATCCTTGTGACACATGCCGAGACACACTCTTTGAATAGCAGTTAATCATATTCTTGATTACTTTCACAAGTGCAATCATGCGCACAACAGCGGGTGTCACGGATATTTTATGAAGCCAAAGTTATGGAGTCTTTTGATTATTCAGAGGTTTTAATTCTAAGCCAAATTCAGAAAGTTTCTGGGTTTTGCACAATTCACTGAATTCAGACTTCTTCGTGTATTAAAATGTCTCTTTCATTTCCTGAATGTTTTATTACGCGAGGAAGTCCTATTTTTAATAGCAGAATCGATAAAAAGAAAACACTTTGCTTTCTTCTTCACCCTCCTTTTAAAACAGTTAAAGGTCAATGCCCCAAGTGTACCTTATTTCCTTGCGCATTAAACGCTACTTTAGTGACTTTAGCAAACGTTCCAGATGGTCTCGGTACCGAAACTGGTTGCTGATGTCCCCATTCCCACATTTTTACGGAACCATCCTGGGCTCCGGATAAGTCTAAAATAACGAATAGATAAAATGTATAAAAATCTGTATGGACCAATATCCACTTCTTACATATTGGCAAAAATGGATGCGAGCACAGTCTTCTAACTCCGTCTGTTTTGTGTTTTTTAAGCTAAAATTGAAAAAGAAAAGGTTTTGTTAAAACAAATTAAAGTAATAAGAAAGAGCTAAACATTTACTCAAAAATAATTAGAGGCGCACAATCTGCCCCTCTGCTCACGCTTTAGCTTTGCCAGGCTAATAAAAAAACTTAGAAATAATGTAAGAGGATAATAAGTTTAAAAATTAACAAAACTGAAAATAGGCATTAGCTAAGGGTAGAATACATCAAGACATTGATTTTCTATCAATCGTTTTAATTAGACACGCATCCTGATTCGATTTGGACACGTCAAATTGATCTTGGTTTTTTTGTCCAATTCTGTAGGAATTTTCCAATTCGGTCAATTTTTGACCAAATTAGATCATTCCTCTTTGGGTAAGGCGATTTCCCTCGTTATTCTATCCTAGCACATTGCAATAAAAGGAAAAACCAACATCATATGTATGTAAAAAACGCCTCAGAATTTTTTTAGATTAAATTCACGAGCTTGGTGAGAAATCAATTTGACAAAGCCTGAATCGAGTTAGGTTTCATATCTACTTTAAATAGTTCTAATCCACTGGTAAATAAATTATGCTAGAAATCAATTTTAACTTACCCAGAAAGTAGGCTTAACAAGTATCCGAAGAGACTTTGATAATTTGTAGTTAACGAGTCAAAGGCGAATTAGCGAAAGGGCACGAATCATAAACCTAATTCGAAAGTTTTACCGTAGGAATAAAGCATACACCACTAACATGATTCACCGTTGACTCGTTAACTACAAGATATCAAACCCTCCATGAATTATTGCTAAGCCTACTTTCACGGTAAGTTAAAAATTGACTTCTAGCTTAATATTCATTGGCTTGTAAATTTTTACAATTGAATTAGGTCTATTTAAACAAGAAATCTATAGAAAAATCACTTGTCAGGTTGCATTATCCCGTTAAAATTGTAGTGTTTATAAAACTTAAAATATAATCACAGTGGAAGTATGGAAAAACCAAAAACACACCTCATGCGTAAACAAACAAACACAGAAATAGGCAGCAAAAATCTAAAAAAAAAAAAAAAAAAATCCAAGGGGTGAAAAACCATCTAATTTTGCTAAAGGTTAGCGAAATATTCTGGGGTGGTGGTTTTAAGGGCGGGGTAACTGAAACTCACCGGTTTTAGTAAGTGTCGACTTCGATCAAGAACAAACTGACAAAATTGAGGGTTAATACTTCCGGGAATGTGATGACTTTTCATCTGCACAAAGAGTTATTTAAAGCGAGAGACGGAAGAGAGGCGAGAAAACATTGCCAATGAACAAAAGGAGGGTTAGAAAGAGGGGTGATTTTGACTTTCAAAATAATGAGAGGAACATTTATATTAGCTTAGTAAAAGAGAATATTAACTGACTGACAATTTTTGAAGCTTATGTGGATTTTTACAAATTACAACATTGGACAAAAAATCCGCATAAAAAATAGAGCTAAAGAGAAGAGTCATATTTGAAGAACATTTTACAAAAGAGGCATTAATAATTACAAATATTAGAATCACAGCCAAATAGAGCAGTTTTATTTATAAAAGTAGACACTTTAAATTGCAGAATATATCCTAATAGGTGTCCAAAAATGTGATACTGATTGAACCAGATGTAAAAAAAAATACAGTATTTAAAATATATATCTTACCACATTGGACGCTCTTCCTGTCTGAGTTCCCAAAAGAGGGGGAGTGGGTCCTGTAGGACTCGTAAAGGCAGATCCGTCGGCATTTAGGCCACCTTGTCCGTAAGAAGCAGAAGTTAATCCTTTGTCAGAAGGATGTTGCACCACAATGTAATCCGAAGAAGGATTTTGATCCGTCCCTCTTTTAAAATATATATTACACATGTATATGCAAATATTATTTACTATAAAAAAGAGTTAATGTACCTTTGAATATTTAAAATATCATATTCGGCTTCATCTTCCATCCAGGGTACAGGCTCGAGAAGTAACGTGATATCCAGTTCTTGAATTTCTTTCAACGTTGAAAGGGTTAACGTTTCGTGATTGACCTTGCTGATACAAAATGAGAGAATGCTGTCCTGATCTTTATGAACTATTCGTACCGGTTGCATACTAGCTATTTCAGATTCAGCTTCGGTATCAACATGATCCTAAAATTTTTCTCATTTAATAATAATGAAATCCTCTTAAAAGAGATTTCAAATACACTAACTTCCACATTCTGTAAATGTTGATGTTTTCTCGAAAATATATATCTTATAAAAATGTCCTGGACAGGTTCTTGTCTGACTAGGAAATTCCATAAACGACGGGCAGACATCGCTAATGGATGATGAGATCTAAGAATTTGGAATAAATTTATAAGAATAGAACAAACAAAGCAATAATAATAAAATAATTTATTATTTACTTGAATGGGGTATTGTTTACGTCCAAAAGAACTTTATATTTTGCCAAAGGTGGGCCGCTACCAGTATGAAGCGTTAAATTAGGTAGGAAATTTGTTGGTGGCTTTCCAAAATCATCCAAAACTTCTTTGAGATGTTTCAACCACTGTTCCAAAACTTTGAGAATAGCGTGAATCATCGGGCTAGTGACTGGCAAATCTGAATCAAATCGGGACCGTAAGCTTAAAAAATACTTCTAAAAACTGGATAAGACATCATTACCAGTGATCTCTATTCCAGCAATATCCAGAAACGATTGCAAGTAGCATTTAGCCAATTTAACTACGGCCAACCTCATAATGGCCCAACTAAAGGAAGAGGGATCTAACTGCTCCATAAAAACTGAGGTGGCTACCTTCTTGGGCGCACTTTGAGAATTGTAACTTTCCACAAAGTCATCTTCCATTACGTCGTCATTTTCTTCCTCATCTTCGCTGCTTGGCAAAGATTCGTTGGAATCGTAATCCAGTTCTTTCCAATCATCAGGGAGGTGTGGCTTTGACATAAAACAAGAAACCATAGACATTTCTGGTGGAACAAATTGTTCTCTGTAAGTTGGTCTGTCTTCTTTAATAGCTGGTTGAGGAGTTCCTTGTCCTAATTGACTGAGTAACTTCATATGCAACTTGACTCTCTGCTTAGACAAAGTGTTCAGTAGGCTACTTTCTCCGGGAACTTCCTCTGTAATTATAGGATTAGCCCGAAAAGGTTTAGAGTACTTCAAAAAACAATGGAGACTTACGTTTGGTAGGATCAGGTCCTTGCATTGCCGGTGATACGGCGGTAGAAACTCTTAATAGTCTTTTAGTTCCTCCTCCAAAAAGGCTAGCCCAGGTCTTTTCTGTAACAGTTCTATCAATTAATCGGTACAATATATGGCAGTCGTATGTTCCAAGTGCGTAGACCAGCTGACTCAAATACACAGAGACAAAAGCCTCACATAGAAGAGTATGGAGTTTGGGTGAATCTTCGTCTTTGTCTCTAGCTAACAAAGCCCGGAGAGATTGGACGCCTGGCCATTTGCAAGGGGCTGTAGTAGCTTGCATAGTTTCCTCTATCATATTAAAATTTTGCCTCTGATGTCCAGCTAACAAATGACTATTTTGGTATACTACGCTAGAACTGATGAAATCTTCCAGAGTTTGAGCCTTAACTCCACTCTGCTTCACGATAAAGTTATCGCTATCGCATAGAGACTGATAAATGCAAGCTGACAAGGCGGTACTTAGGTCTCTGATAATGGAAAGGGCTGCGTCATTTCCACCAGAGACTGTCGGGGGATTGCCACCTATGGTAACGATAGTCTCCAATAGGTCGTGTGTCAGTGACTGAAAGATAAGTGATTATTCAGTTCAAATGAATTCCATTGGATTATTTCATTTCTTACCTGCAAGAAACGTATGGGGTCTGTAACCACCGTTTTCTGAGAAGCGACGCTGGCAGCCAAAAGAGGTAGGGTAGTAGGAAAGGGCAATGGAGACAACAATTGGTGCTGAGATCGTTCTTGTTGCAATTCTTGAAGAAGCAACATCAACTCCATTCGAACTGCGGCGAGCCCTCCTCCGTGAGCTCCGTGCAAACTACAGTAACTGAGAAGTGTTCGTAAAAGAGTTTCATTTACTTTAAGCCATTTCTTCCTCCTAGCGGCTCTTTGTAATTTGTCCTCAAAATCCATTGTATCAGCCATCAGAATTTCGTGTAAGGTGGGATAGGGGTCATGAGGCAACTCTGGGTTTATAGAAGCCCCTTTTTCAAGCTCAGTTTCTTCAGTACCCATGCTATTATAACCTGTTTGAGAGATTATTTAATGCTTGTCCTAAACTGAAAAGAACAAAAAAGTATCCGTATTTACATTCAACAGATTGGCCCCTTCCATAGTGACAAAGATCACACAAGGAAGAAACACTTCTTTCCAACCAGATATATAGATGATACCTAAGTTGACCTCCATCCACCTCGAAACCCGTAGCTAGAGTGCTCAATTCTTCCATCATAATCTTCAGACAAGCGATAAATTTAAGTTGTTGAGCCATTACATCAAAGGATTTCTCTGTAGGCTCGGAGGTTTCAATTTGCTCTAGATTAACATCTGAAAAAAGCCTTGTGAACTAAGCTTAAAGAAGTTGAATGTCTTAAAAGTTAATTGTAATTGAAAATATTTACCTTTGGGTTCTTTGGTTTTCATTTGAATTCCAAAATCATCGTCAGAACTGGGGTCACTGTCATGGTAACTGACATCGGTAGATAACAAATCTTTCTTTTGGAAGCCAACCGGTTCTCCCCAATTAAAATCCTCTAATGGATCTTTAGCAGAAGCTAAGGGTTGACTCCAATCAATAGAATCAGACTTCTCGAAGAGCTGAGAAGATACTGGTTTACTCCAATCCAGATCCTGTTTCATTGGCTGACTCCAATCAATTTGATCGCTCGAATCTTCAACCTCTGGCAATTGTATTTCCACAGGTTGGTGCTGGAAATCACTGTCCGCACTTTTGTCTGAAATTAATACTACATTGTCTGGGAGACGAGATAGAACCTCTAAAGCTAAGGCGGGACAACCAGCTTGAAAATGATAATGGGCTGTTGTAAAGAAGAGTCTCCTCTCCATAGGTGTTATGGCTTCGTCTCTGGAAAGCTTCAGGGAAAACAGTTATCAGCTTTTTAGAATGACATATTTTAAAAAACTAACAACAGACCCAAGCATCAGCAGCTCCTGGCGAAACCACTGATGAACAAAATCCGGACTTAACCGGTTTCGCCGCCTTCTTCTGGGAATTAAATTGTACAGCGTAACTTCGTACAACAAACGAGTGAGTTCTCAGGTACAAATAAAAGTTAAATACGCTTGGGTTGGCTTAAAGATGCATAAAACAAAATTAAAATCATTTTTTTTTCTAAGCAGGGTAGCTTGAGAACAATTTATACCAGTAAGATCTTCTCCAGTATATTTAAGATCCTCATTGGTTAACTTGGGGTGGGCATGACCAATATCAGTTTGAAGCAAAGTAGTGAGAGCTCCACTGTAATCTTGCATGGTCCACAAGGCCATACTTCTCAGGAATGGATCAGGGTGAGCTTTAGACTGTGCGTAATTTCCTCCGTCTTTATCACAACCCAATATTTCTTCGAATAAAAGCCGACGAAGTGAAGGGGTGTTACTTTCGAGTTCCCCATCATAAAGTCTAACTAAAACCATGGCTAGTTGAAGATCATCTAGTTTGTGAAGGCAGACGTCAACCGCGTCTCTCAATGCCCCGGCTAATAGGAAAAACGCCGCTGCATGCTCGAACCTTTGCTTTCCTAGGAGAGCAAAAGCGTTTTTAAGGGCAGCTTTTCTCCAGCGGTCTTCGGCAAAGTTGTTTTGAAAGAATGCTGTCATTTTAGTGTCTCTAACAGAGCGGAATAATCCCCAAACCAAATTTTTTTTTTTCATGGCCAAATAAAACAGAGCAGCATCGAGAGGATTGTTGTGAGCTTGAAAAGCCGCTTTAGCAACCTTCTCTATGACTTGTCTTAAAGTTGTGTTATTCCTAATCCACCAACCAAAACCAAGTTCTTTCAGGTCAATCCATCTGGGACTAGCTTTTTGAATAGAAGGGATAAGTTGCAGAAGTTCTTCTTGAGTTTCTGAATGGAAAGCCCAAACAACACTGTGGCTTCCGAGTCCCATTTTTTGTAGTTGGGCCCTTTGAGACAAAGGCAAGCAACACATTAAGTACATATGATGACGCATAGCGAATAAAAATCTCAATCCACACTCATCCAGCGAATCTATCGATACTGCCAAGTTATTGGAACTTCCATCTGCATTTTCAGATAGATCTAAGGAGAATGTGTATCATGTAGTTTACGCAAGTTTTAATATTATTTTCAACTTACAGTTAGGATTGCATTGACTGAAAGTGTTGGAGCTACATGATGCTACCGTATCGGCTAACGCTAAAACGTGCATCTGATCCAAACTTGATAATCCAGGAAGATGGGTATGAGTCAAAAGTTTTGTCAGCAGCTTTACTTGACGTGGTCCAAACTGTGTGATGTTAAATTCTTCAGATTCATCGTTTTCAATTTTGGGAATTTGGTTAGTGTTATCATTCATAAAATCGACAGGGTCATCTGAAAGACTGGCCCCCAAATCAAACAGATCATTGTAGTCCTATAAGAAGAGAAAGTTATGATAAGTTTTCAAAACCAGTGGCTCAATGGAAGAATTACTTTTTCAATTTTTTGATCCTTTTGCGTTGCTGAATTTGTTTGAGTAGCCTCATCATCAACAGCCAGTAACGTAAATAAAGGCAATGGAGGGATCGAAGTAATTTCAACATAGTCGAGTTGAATTTCCTCAGGAAAAACTGACACTGATCCCTGTGGTTCACTGGGGCTAGGCTGCAAGGGGGAGGATGCGGCGATAGACAATGCTCTAGATCTTGACCAAGTTCTAGCAGACCCTTCTCCTTCCATTCCATTAACCTCCGCAGACTCTATGAAGTGCTCGTATGATTTTTTAAAATTTTCCATCCCAGCTAGACATTTGACCAAATGACACATGATGGCTTTTACCCTTCGAATCTTTCCAAATTCTAAGAGTTCCATGAGCTGTTTAGGGTGGTACTGAGGTAAAACTGGACAGGCCAACCTGCTAGCTTCAAAGAGACCAAAATCAGGAAGGGCTTCTATACTTTCGAAGCTCGGTTTCGCTTGTTCTTGGGCTTCTTTTTTCTTTCGAGTATCTCCCCAACTAGTTATAACGCTGGAAGAAGTATTCCTTGACATTCCTCCAGTAGCTCCCGGAATTCTGAGTTGAGACGCCTCTTGGGCTCTAGATAATATTTCTTGTTCTTTTAAACTACGTATATCATTAGCGGCTTCATTCTTCTTCAAAACTTCTATTTCTTCTGGATTGGTGGGTCTCCATTGAGAATAAATGTGCATTTCGCTATCCATTCCAACGACTAAAATTCCATCTCTAACCCAAGACATTTGCATGGGTAAAGGTGGCAAAGAATCCACGGTGGTTAAAAAAGTAGTTCTAAGACACATCCATCTCATTTGTTCTGGTTGTAGTAGTGCAGGAGCCATAGACGAGGCCTGCTTCAATAGGGTTCTAGTGCCAATAGTTTTTGATGCTTTTAAGGCTTGAACATTAGCTTGCGCTATGTCAGTAGACACTGGGGTAAAAAGCAGTATCTTTGAGCCAACTGATACTGTTAGCACATGCGAACCATCTTCAGTAGATACCCAGTCCAGCTGTACAAGAGATTTCTGAGTCAGTAAACACTGATTTCCTTGCTCCGCGACGGCTCTCTTAAGAGTTTGCAAGGTTGTATAGCTAGGAACTGACATAAGTCTTTGTATCGAAGGTCTATGTTCATTTGCTACATCATCATTGGGAGCCAACTTGTTCATAATAACGTCTACGGCGTGTTTATTACGAAGATTAACATCATATAAGGTTTCCAGGTCCAAATTAGCAAGCAGATCTGGTTGATGTAAACTGACATTTTTCAAAGGAATGGTATCTTCCAAAATCCATTCGGAGCCACCAGTAGACTCACACTCAAATATGGCCACGCTGATATTAACAAAGCGACTGGTTGGAGCATTCTCATTGGTTGGTCTGGTGTAGGACCGTCCGTGCTTGTAAGCGCAGGAAACTCTTCCGCTATAAGCGCAGCTCACGTACAAAGGTTGGCCTGGGACTTCGATTAGACTTTCTTGATTATTCATCATCATTGTCCACTCATTCCATACAAATTGAGGATCAGTGCCTTCATTCCCAGGTTCGCTGGCTTTACAGCACCAAAATCTAACTGAGCCATCGGAACAAGCGGTACAAAAGAGATAAGGAGCCAGACAGGCGGGATAGATGCTAGAAGAACTTAAATGGCCAGCAGCTGGGGTAGTATGAACAATTTCGCAATGTTCTGGAAGAGGTAATATTTGGGTGCAAACTTTAGTCGTGGTGATGTGCAAAGGTGAAGCTTGGGGTTGAATATTTTCTGGGCCAGGGGAATTACTTCTGGAAGATTGATTGGAATGGTCACTGTCTTGTACCAAGTTACTGTCAGGTACATAATTATATGGCATTTCTTGTCCATCTTCGCCAGGATGAGAAGCCATCAATATTTTCCACATATGAAGAACCGAATGACCGGTTTCATTCTTTTCCAGAACTACCAAATAAAAGGGTTCCTCGAATACAGAGGCATTTCTCAGATCTACCACGGCTTGTAATCCAGGTTCGACTAATCCTATTTTTTCCGAATCAGAATTTGGTTTGGTTCTTTTGCCCATAATTAATTGTTCTTGAAATACATGAAGCAATTGGGTGTTTTGCCACACGTGACTCGCATCTGCAATAGCATTGAGTTCCAATACACACCCGGGCCTGGCTGTCGATTGCAAGCTAACAATTTTAAACGAGTCTTGAAGGCTAACGTGCCTATAGCCTAATCCCGAAGACGTATCACTTGACAAACTTCCTGTGAAATCCTAGAAAATAAAATTTTTATTTACTTTTCTTTAGAAGAAGAAACAGTTTGAAGAACTCTCACATCGTGATTTTTCTTTCTTGCAGCGGCAGAAACTTCTGCCAAAATTGTTCTGGCATCAATCACAGCTTGATAAATTCTCAATCTTTGACCATCGGAAGCCACAAAGCA
Source organism: Odiellus spinosus (assembly GCA_963920705.1). NCBI lineage: Eukaryota > Metazoa > Arthropoda > Arachnida > Opiliones > Phalangiidae > Odiellus > Odiellus spinosus. Next base: position 17,205,920 of record OY987228.1, on the reverse strand, counting down.
TGCGCTCGGTGAATTAGAGATACTACCGAGCGTAGTACTAATAATATCAGACAACACTTTAATTAGTAAAGGTAAAAAATTCCCTAAGACATTTAGCAATATATACCTGGGCAACAATGTAGGAATCCAAGCAACATTGGCGAAAGCTGAAATTTCTGGGGAATTGATTCTAGCTAATTCAGACACACCACCTGACTTTGACAGGGGGCCTACGGGATCTACTTTCCATAAGATTAGTTCGCTGCAAAAACCCGATTTGTCACATCCCAAATTGAATTGAGGGCTTTCGTTGCTCTGACTATATGTAGGTGATGGGGTGTTAGTGGCTGAACGATTTTGGGCAGGAACATTGTGGTGAGAAGTGGTTAGGAGCAAAGGTAATACAGGGTGGCAAGTTACGTCATTAATTCTAAATCGATGACCGCAAACCCGAGCAGAATGACTGATTGATAAGACTTGGGTGTAGTTGGAATTATCTCCGAAGGTTAGATGCCATAAATTCAGACTCCCATTGATGTGTTTAGAAGTCATACAAAGTACGGGAGTGGGAGAATTGTCTGTCATGTTATTGTTAAACAAATCTTCTTTCCCGCTACCGACAGATTCATTTAGGTCTGCTGATTTGTTTTCAGAATCATGTTGCTCGTGCATTTTTGGATGGGAATCGTGAGAATCGGATACAGTAACTGTATCTTGAATAGCCGTTCTCAGAGCTATTCCACCTCTAGGTGAGTAGAGAGTCAAATATTCTGACATAGTAGCCGCATCACCCAATGGAAAAGCATTTGGAATTCGAGAGCAGAAGCTAACTTGAGCTTGTCTAAAAGCCCCGGGGCTATATTCATCAAGCCATTCCACTAGCCTGAAAAATGATATTGTAAGAAAAATTCCATATGAGATAATCTAGAAACTCTCACCAAACTAAGAAACTTCCATCAATGGGGTGAATGCTGAAGAGCAAATCCGGGCTATTTTGCCATTCACGGAGCAAAGAATCAATTTTTCTGTCCAAAGCGTCGATTAAAGGTGCCTGAAGTTGATTTTGGCCAGCATCAGTATTCAAAGAAACTGATGAAGAAACTGCCGAAATAGTTTGCCTCGCAGAAAGATCATCACCCAAAGTCTCTTCGGACGCGTCGTGCCCCATATTCTTTCTATTCTTAACATGAGAATGGATACTACTCTCTACTTGACTACTTTGGGAATCCATTTCTCCAGATTCACTTTCAGATTCGGCAGCGGCGGACGCAGCTTCTTGTTGCATAACTTTTTCACTAAGCTGCCTCAACAACTGCTCGGTAGATTCTGAAAATATTACTTCTTTGTTGTTCAACCAATGAAGCACAAAATTGGGCTGTTTTGATCCAGTACTACTCCCAATCGTTGGAACCAGTGGGATATCTAAATATTAATCAATATGTTAAGAATGACACAGAGTAGTAGTTTAAACAAATTACCAGTAGCTGCATTAATGCTAGCGGCTAAATGGAAATGAATTCCAGGAGCCACACCGCTGCCTTGTATGCCAAAACTATGAAAATCATGTACACTGTAGGTGCTGGGCAAGGTAGGAATTATTTCTTGGGGATCTTCGATAAACTGAGTGGCTTGACGTTTTTTATACTGGTTAAAAGACTTCATGTGTTTCAGTCTTTGCATGATCCTTTGCCTATGGCGCTGCGTTTGTAAATGAGGAGCTTGATTGGCCAAAGCTTCAATCTGTTGAACATTGATAAGACCATCTTCGGGCAAAAGAGTTTGAACCCACAACCGGCATATGTTATCTTTGCAGGAAGTAACTAACATGTTGGCCACGGAGCTTCTAGGCATATATTTGCTCGTTTTTCTCCAAGAAAGACTAGAAACCGCCCTAGGATGAGCGATGTAAATGAAGGTGTAACTAAAATCGTTGGAAGTAGATAACCCGGAAGAAGTTTGAGAGACAAAGTTAACTGAAAAATATAAAATTGAGTTATATATAACATTAGGAAATATAATCGTGGTTAAACCCTTACTACTCTTACCTTTCTTGTTTTCGTACCAGATCTTTACTAGGCGATCTACATTGCCAGCCGAAGCAAAAAGCATGCCATCGGGGGAAAATTTCAAAAAATTTACGGGATTTGATGTTTTGCATTTCCATACGCAGTCCCATTTTGGACCTTCATCGTCTTCCGTTACTTTAGGATGGTCAGTTTCTTTGCCAATATGAAATTTGACATCTTCGGGTTGTTTGATGGCTAATAGCCACATTTGAATGCAATCACCACCCGTTAATAATTGCGTTCCTAACATTATCAAATTATTATATAAAAGAGAAACTAAAAGAGTGAATTTAATGTAATTTACCATCTGGATTCCATGATAAGACTCTGTTGTAACACTCAGCCATAAATGACGCAGTTTGTACCCAACGATAATCTAGCCTCTGAAATATCACATTATTAACCTTGATTTAAAGTGTATGAAATTTAGAAGCTTACATGCGAAGATGACTGGTTAAGCAAAGGTGTTGGCTCAAAAATGCAAATCTTTTTTCCATAAGACACCGCAATCTGGTAAATACATAAAGTATGAAATACTATTAACTATTAAACAACGAATTACATACCTTCCCAAAATCAGCGGAACAGTCTAGACAACTGATTTGGACATTTTCATGGCTAACACCGGGTATGATTTGAACCCTTTGATAATTGCTTGACAAAACCACTATGTTACAGCCAGCAGCATAAGCCTAAGAAGAGGAAATAGTAAATATTTAAATAAAAGCCTGCTACGAGACTAGAAAACTTTAAACAATAAAAAACCTTACAATGAAAGGAACACCATCAACTCCTCCAACTGCGTAACAATTTTCGCCAGCATTAACAGCCCCTGTGAGAACCTGATGACGGTTCATTTTTAATTTGGTTTTGTCTATTTAGGTTGTATTTTATTTTGAACTGGCAATCTGTGGTAAATAAAACAATGTAGACATACAGAAAGAAATTAAAATTGAAAATAACCTGCAAAAATGGACAATTTACAAAACAAAAAAACATTCATTCTCAATAATTCTTATAAAGTTTAAAAGAACTCTTAAGTTCATTTTATAAACTACCAGTCTCGATAATTTAATCTAAAAATTCCGTAGGCATTGATTTTATAAAATTATAACTAACTAAATAGTTCTTGCATATTCCATAATAATATCCTTGACGGTAAGACCCACACCCCCAAAACAAGGCTTAATGATGCCTTAACTTTCTAGCCTTCAAATATCGTTATTGTACAAATTTTTCAAAACAAATGTGATTATCATCAGAGAAACAGAAATTCAAAATACGTAACTCACCATTAGATTACATATTAATTCACATTAGAGTAACACTATTTAATCTGCGAAAGCAATAGCAAATTAGCCATTTACGCATTTTACAAGCAGCTAAAAAATTCAGGCTATGATGGCTATCGAATAATCGAACGTCTCGAAGCCGCAGTCGCAATGAACTGAGCTTCTTTCGGTGAAATATAGATGGCGCAAGGCCCAGAATTTGGGCTTGATTTCCAGAGCGCGTCTATTTTAATTTCTATTGATAACTGAATTTTTTTTGGGTTTTAATTTTATTTTATTTTTTTTTTATTTAGCTTTGAGGGTTTATACAAAAAGCCACTTGGGCTTATAGGATATGTATAAAAAAAAAAAAAAAAAAAATGGGATTGTTTAACGTAACAATAAGTATCTAGTTTACTAATTGAGTGACCAGATTAGTTAAAGCGATGTAATGTTTGTAAGGTTATGTACAAATTAATAATAATGAGGAGGGGTTTAGAACAAAGTTATGATGAGCAGATTAAATAAATATGTAGTTTACTAAGTGGGTGTCCAGTATAATTAAAGCGTTGTAAAGTATTCAAAGGATATGTACAAACGAAAAATAATAAAAAGGGGGGTTTAGAACGGAGTTTGGTTTAGCGGTTTAATGAAATATCTAGTTTACTTATTAAGTAATTGATTGAGAGGACTAAACAAGAGCACTGACAATGTAGTAGACTAGTAGTTGTAATACGAAGGTGCCAGGGGTGTTGGAGTAAAAAATATTATGAGTTTCATAAAGAAAGAGTAAAGTGACCAACGCACCCTAATTCTCTCTGCCACTTACGGAAGGGTTGAAATGGAATCATATATTCGACTTCTTGGTTTGAAGAGAATATATTTTTACATAGAAGCATGCAGTTTGAATAATATAGTATAAGCAGTAGTGTTGGACTCAAAATTCTATACAATTTTAATATAACTGTTACAATCCAGTCGCGACGAAAATGATTAGTCGGAGGTTCTCCTTATAATTGAATGCCAAAATCTGAATCTGTTGCGATTTTTCAACAATTCACAGACATTTCCCAAATGTTTAATTAATACGCGAACAAATCTTAATTTTATTGAACTTTATTTGGCTCTTCACCCTCCCTTTAAACGAATTTTGGTAAACGGTAACATTTATTTTTAAGATTAGCTTGTACAAATTCCTATGGAACGTTTGACTCTATAGATATGTGGGGTTTTTTGCATGCTTCTTATAAATGTTGCAGTGATATGTCGTTCGCATCACCGAAAAAAGAATCACCGGAGAAACTCTTGCTTTCCTTTTATTTGATTAGAGCAAAATTTGATCATGGAAATGATCTGGCTTGAATATGATAGCAATTAGTTAAGAGTATGAAATTATACAATCAAGAGTCAAAAGACGCGGGAATGAGAACGTGATCGTTTGGAGACCAAGTATTTTTTTTTTTTTTTTTTTTTGTTACATTTTTCCATAAGTCTATAGGTGGATTACCGTGGTACAACTCATCGTCGTAGGATTTGGGGGAATTGCGTAGTTTCTCTCCAGAAAAATTCGAAAATATAAGAGTGATTCGTTTTAAAAACGAAAAAAGCACTAGCGAAAAACCGGCTGGAAATTCTCAAGGGAGGTGAGAGGGAAAGAAAACGCCAACCTGACCCAAATCGGCGCTGTTAAACTACCTAATATGTTATTCCATGTGTTCGAGCAACTGACAGCTGACGTCTTTTCCACCAGCCTTTATTTTCTTGACTTATAAGTTCATAAAGTGACTAATTGAATTGAAAGTCAATTACATATTCTCCCATGTTCCTTCGCGATTGGCAACGTAAACAAGAGGACAGTCTCTTTCTATTTTCACTAACAGGTAAGCCCTTTTTTCTTCCGCTCCATGCCGATGCCCAAGTTGCCCAATCGTGCTGAGATACTCGGTGATATGTTAAATTTTATTTAGCGCTCAACTTTACACAATCTGAGTATTGTCTCATTAAATATTTGTGCATTGTTATTCCATCGTCCCCACTTTCATCACTTTGCCAGAGAACTAATATTGATATAAATGATGGACACTTTAACCATCTTTCACCTTTAATGGTGAGCTCCTCTTAAGAGGCACTCGTTAGTGCCAAAAACGAAGAGATGGTAAATTTACGTTTGTGTTTGGTAATACTATTTGGTTTAAATTGGTTAACTTTTTACACAAAACCTCTTGACCACGGGGATAAATTTAAAATGTGAAATTATTTTCGAGACTGCTAGTGCATGGTTATAAAAACAGTTTATTAACTAAACATTTATGAGTAGCGTTAGTTTACAAACTATTTTGTTTATATCCCTTTTAAAGGAAATACAACCCTTCAGCACAAATTTTGTCACCTCCTAGTACGTCCCTATTAATTTTATCGCTGTTTAGCTAATAGCTGTTTTTTATGGTGTCATCCCTAAAATTATGAGGTTCTTCCGAAAAGAAAGTCGTATAGATTATATTCCCTTTACTCTATACTTGAAATAAATCTGTATACTGGCGTATAAATATATTTCTTAAAGTTAAACAAATCAAAGAAGTTAAATAGAAACAACTGAATGTAAAAGTAACAATAGCGTGAAACATTTAATTTATAATGTTACTATTTTAGAAAAAGATAGCTCGTAGTCGACGATTTGTATTTTACGGGAAAAAAAAAGCGTTTGGCCACAGTTGTGGCGATGTGGGTCAATTCGTGCGAGCCACTTTTATATTAGAAATGATTAAAGTAACGTAAATCACTATTGGTTGGTTGAATGATCTCCATAATATTTATAAACTTGTTACACAAAGGAATCTTCTCCGAGTACATAACGTTACGCTTTTGAATTAGAAACAGAATGAAAACAAAATTTTGGAAAGTTTTTACGAGGATAAAAGAGTCTTAGGGTTACTAATGTCCGTACATTTCTCAAACATTTATATTTGGAAAGATTTAACTATTCGAGACTTATTTCTACAAAACCATAGGGGTCATTTTTACTACGTTACCGTGGAAGTAGTGAGAACCCGACTTTCGGAAGTCTTCAGTTCCATTGTTCTCTTCGTGATTCACGAATAATTTAGGTTTTAAATAACGACTTCGTGATGAAACGTTTAAAATGTTGACAAAACGGTAGCTTCGAGATTATTTAACAAAAAGTCCACATTCATTTGAAAAAAATTAGAATAATAAACCGGTTTCCTATGGATAATTGTTTTTGCCCATGTCATCATTGGCAACCTTATAATGCATGAAAACCCCATTGTCGAAGCTATCACTAGACCAATAAAGTTCTAAATTTATCGTAATTTTTGGAAACTTCCAAATTACACGGCAATTACTGATATTGACAAAATGAGTTGTATTTGCATATCTATGGTTTTAAATGTGAGATCTCTCTTTCCAACACTTAGAAGTTCTTATATCTGATTAGACGAAAACATGCGAAAGGCAATGTTTTTCATGATATGCTTGACCATTTGAGTTTGAATTCATAGGTCAAAGTGACACAGAGTCTCAGACATAAAAAAAATACATTATAATGGCCTTAACAACGTCTCCAGTATATAGTTGATTCGCTAATCTTTAGTCGTGTTAACTCAAGAGACTTAGATAGGGGCGTCGGACGGAAGCGGAGTAAGGGGGCTCAAGCCCCTCGATCGTCGGGCCTGGGATAACTTATCCCCATTTAACTTGCCCTTCACCAACTTGTTCAGCCCACCCACTCAAAAATAGCTTCGGGCGCCCTTGGACTTCGTAGCCATTTTTAAGCGTTTTGGAAAGGTCAAATTGAAATTTTGAGGTTAATTATGTTAAAACCCAAAATTCAAAGTTTTATACCTCTGGGCTGACTCATTTTTAAGAAACTTCTTGATTTAAAAGGTTTTCTCATGAACTAGAGTCTCCACACCTTTTTTTGTCGTGGTTACAGTGAATTTGGTTAAGCATGGTCTCGTGGCTGAACTACACTGTATTTCGTCTATTAAAAATTTAACAGAATCGGTTAACGGTATTTAAGAAACGTATTGATTTGCGCAGTTTTTTCTCGGTTATTGGTAATAACCCGGACTCACATATGATATTTTTATTTCTTTATGTGCAAGATAAATAATTGCGCTTCGCAAATCTCAAGGAGAAAAGAAAAAAAAAAAAGAGTCAAAGTTGAAAACATTGAAACAAAAAAAAACAAAAAAAAAACAAGAAAAACAGACATTTCTAGAGCAAAATTCAGGTATATATATAAAAGAATGACTATCAGGCATATTCTTGACAAATATTAAAGTTCACTTTCATAGCCCAGAGCCCATTATATCAACCAGATTACACCCATAAAAAACTTGCTCCCTAAAGGACAAGTATACGAAGATAATCTGTGTTTTCTTAAACAGTTCCGTGTAGAGAGCTTGATCAAAAATGAGATTAATTACGGAAGTTTAATTTATTTAACACAGTAAAGGTGGATTCACATAAATATAGGAGATTTAGGTCCTTGGACATCAATATTGAAATCTAGATATCCCGTAATTATTCCTCCATCTTCCGTCCCGCTAAATGTGAATCCATCGTAACAAAACTTTGAAATCATTTTTCACTTTGAAATTCATTTTATAAGACATCTCTACAGCTTAGAAAATACAACAATCCAATCTGGGCTATTCAACTTCCGGAGATCAGTGCCACGCTATAGGACGTGTTACATTTTTCGTTCATCAAAGACTAAAAACGCCAAGTCTCTTATTTAGTCTTTACTATTTTTATCGACTGCTTAATGCCTGCTTGGTCACTCGGCGCCAATAGACCTCTTGCGTTTATTTTGACCCCCTCCAAATGGTTTAGGCAACCACAGAATCAGAAAAGCAAAGGGGGATGAAACATCGTCACTGCGCATGAGCGCATAATCCCCCTTTGCAGGTCTGATTTAGTGGGTTGCCTACCCTATTTGGAGGGGGTCAAAAATCTAAAAAAGAGGTCTATAGGAACGCTACCGGAATTAGCGACACCAGAGTTTGAGCTCGATTAAACCAGCCCCCAAAATATTGTATTGCCAATTCTTCAGTTTCTATTACTTTTACTACACTAAGTTGACCCCATGCATATCATACTCTATTTAAAAAAAACCAAGTGGTTTCAACATTTCATGCTCCCTTTAAAATAAAACGAGATTTATAGTGAGACTTGTCACTGGAATACTACTCTAAAGAACCCAAAAAAAGTTGTATTAAGAAAAAAAAAAATGGGTTTTGCTAGATTTTAGAAGGCAAACCGCTTTAGATAGAAACAGATAACCTTATCACAGATCTTTCAATCCTACGACACTAAAAATCTTGGGGGTAAATTATATTTTATGTCTTCCTACAATTATATATAAAAAAAAAATACTGTTAAAAATGAGCTCTTCCTTAGTTTTTTTTTTAAAGGTGATAAAATACCAGAACTAAATTATTTCCTTAAAATTCGATAACATAAATAATATCTTAAAAAGGGAAAGGAGACTGATAATCTTAAGAGTTTTGTGGGAGATCGTGATTATGCTAAAACGTTTTTTTTCCATCATCTATTTTAAAAGTGTTAATAAAATTAATTCTTCCGTAGTTATATACACGTTCTTAATATTGAATATAATATTTGGTGTATAGACTAGTCTTTAGAATATTATTAAAAAAGATTGATATATTTCATTTAAGTAAGGAGTTTATAAAGGAACACAGTCAACAGAATATATTACTTTTTAATCCTAAAGATATTCCGTAAAGGAACTATTCAAAAATAACTGGAGTTTTTGGGACACCATTTAACTGGCCGCCCTGTAAGCGGAAGGTTGTAGGTTCAAAATCAACGTATTTTTCACTTTTGTGGGCCCATTTGTAACTATCCGAAATTTGGTTAGTTAAAGTCATCTTAAATAAAACCTAATATCATGCGAATTCGCGTCACCCGCCAATAAATTGAGGGAATTTCAAATAAAACACTTTTGCGGTCATTACCAATCAAATCTAAAGATTTGTCACGCGTTTTCTTAAAAAAATGAATGTCGATAGATAATTGGACCACGTCGCCCCTATTGTGAAAATTTAAATTTCTATCAAAAACAATTCTATTCTAAAAATAGACCCTTTCGCACTAAAGATTTTGAAACAGTTTTCATCCGTTTTGGAAAGGTCAGATAGTAAAATTTTGGGGTCGACTGTATCTCTCATAAAATATAATTATTGACTTAAAAGATTAATTGTAACATTCAAAATGGTTTCAAAATCTCTAAGATGAACATAGCTAATTTATATGACTTTTAATTGTTTATTTTACTATGCCCTTTAAAAAAAATTATATTTATTGTTTGCAAGAAAACTTAGGAAACGGTTTTATGCCTATACTTTAATAGATATTTGTTTTTTTAAAGACCTTTCATAATATGATATTAAACGCATTTCAGAACGTTTGAACTAAAAAAATATTTTTATGACTGTCTCACTTTAATATAAATGTTATTAATATAATTATTAATAGAATTAATATAATTTTTTGTTAATTGTTTAGTGACTTTCACTACCACTTTAAATACACGCTTCATTTATTGACAAAAGCAGTTATAATTCAAAAAATTATTAAATTTTTGCGAACCTGAATTCTAATTTAATAATAATATTGAAAACCACTATATAGCAAAAGTTGTTTTTCCTTCTATTCAGGGAATCAGGGGCCATCGGGAGAAATTCGTGATACTAAAATTACCATATATACTTAAATTTAATTTTATTTAGTAGTTCCTTTCCCTTAACTGGTTTAAATTTAATTTATTTACGCTTTTTTTCTTAACTATATTGTTTATTTCCTATATCATTTATGGTCAGAAAGACATTGAAATATTTAGGCTTAACCGTTTATCTACGGTTTTAAGAATATAGGCTGGGTGTTTTCCTTATCAGAAAGATAAAATAAAGAGACTATTTGATAAATATTTAGACCGATTTAACTATTAAGTCGGTGTAATGGAAAATTAAGTATAATGTATTATGTATGATAAAAACAAACCACAGCGCACAATAAAAATCGACGAAGCTTGGATAATTTTGTTTTATATGAAATTTATATATCATTTAACGGGCGACCAAGTAAAACGAATTTATGATCCACTGAGTTTATTTTATTTTTTTACTTTTTTTTTGTTTTATATATATTTATTTAGTTTATTACTAATATAAAATGATCTATGAGTAATTAATAAATTTGGGTCTTTAAATGCTTGAATATAAAAAAAATTTATAGGTTCGTCTAGTTTCGTTATCCGTATAGTTTCCGAACAAGTTTTTGAATATAAAACTGGTTTTTTTTAAATTTAAATAATCACAATATTATAGCTCTTAACTACATATGCTTTTATATCGTTTTGCTAGAACTCATTATTTCTTAATTACCTCTAAGTAACTTAACTTCGTAAATGAACTTCAGTTCCTTCTGTAATTTAGATCGTCTAGCTATATAAGAAAGCGAAAATAATCATGCTTAATGATAAAACAATTATCGATCAAGAAAACTTGTACCAATTATGGAAATTCTAGAAATCTACACGATTTCGATTGTATTAACTTATTATGTTAATTTATATTTAAAGGAAAAGTGTATGCTAAATATCTTTTGATATTTAAGAACAATAAGAGTTAAGTGTTCAAGTTTAAGGGTTTCTGGCAAAGTGATAATCTCACAAGTATGCTATAATGGATTTAGAATAGGTGGAAGAGTTCTTGATAGCATTGAAAAATATCGATGGTGATATTAACTCTGCGAGCTAGAAGTGCTGATAATTTAATTAGCTTATAATATTCCTTTAACAAAAATAACTAGTTTAGACAGTCGATTTTACCCGTACTTGGCACTTGATTTTAATTTAATTCAACGAATATATTTAATTTATTACGAGTGAAATGAAGAATCAATTTTTTTTTTCATTAAACTAGTTTAGTTAGAATCTAACTTAAATACGTCTAACGTAATATTAAACTGGTATTCTAATGTACTCTTTCAATAGCAGACACAATGTTTTTGTTTAAAATTACGAAAGCACTAAGGCCATAGAAAATAAAATAAAAAAGGGTGAAATTAAATCACCCATATCTCGACCTTATTAAAGAAATAATATCACGTGAAGGGTACGTTTGTATTTTAACTTTTAGGTTGACACCTTAAGGATCAAGAAAATGTGTGATTATTTCACAAAACTCACGGTTTTTCTTTGATTTGTATGGAAATTATAGCAACAATTATCTTTGATTAGAGTTAAAACAGGACAACGAGAACGGCCCGTGCCAATTTTAGGGGAGAGCAACATGAATAATACAAATTTTGCTATTTCCGTCTGAAATATTTTTCGTCATGGTCAACCTTTTGCCATCAGTTTGCCAACGCATTCCAATTGAACTCTAACTGCCTCTCTAACTATGTATCCTTGACTTTGTTCCCGAATAAGAATCTCCCTAGAGAAGTGGTTTTTTATTATAAATTTTGTCCCTAAGCAAGGTTAATTTGAGGAGAATTAAACAGCGATTATTTTGGGGAACACACAGATTTTTTTCTCGTAAAAAGGATTTGCATCCCAATTTAAATGTGGAGCATTGTGTTGGAACTATCCCCTAGCTTTTAACGATTTCTTAAAATTCCAGTTTTCAAGGAAATAAAAAAAAAATGATTTAACAAGTAATTAAATAGTTCGATAGAGCTGAATGTATTATTTTCATATGACCATGGGAAATTAAATCAATAACTTAGAATAAGTATACAAATATCGATATTCTGTTTATTTATGATAAATTAGAACGTTAGTGTCTACATATATGGAAGCAACCTTATTATTTCAACCCACCTTTCGGGCAAAAAATATATATTTAATGGCCATTTCATTCAAAACAGTCCTTCACTATAACTTAGTGTATAATATTAGAATCAGGTTATCATGTCTAAACTCATGATTTTAGAGAAAAAATAAATAATATTAAATTGTTAGTTTGGTCATTTTTGGCCCCAGACTAAAAGTGGGAAAAACAATAGTAATTTCATATCCCTACCAGTTTGGGATCCAAGAAAAATTATTACATTATATTTTTGACAGCGTTTTTGATTTTACAGTCACACTCATTCTATGACAGTGTTGAAATGTTTCAACCGTAGAGCGTCGGTGTTAAGAGTGAAAACAACGCGTAGGAGCAAACCAATTGATGCTTTTCTTATGGGGCCCCTGTAAAAGTGCTTCAGACCCGGTGCATGTTTTCAAAAAACGTTTTTTGGCGCTAACTTTCTATCAGTGTGCCCTATAACAATTATTTGAATAATCAAACAGATAACTGTCAATTTAATTATAATTCTATTATATTGTTTTTGCGAAATAACGTGCATTTACTTGACAATGGTTCTATTTCATTCATTAAGAGACTATTCATTTAAAAAAGCGTTTCAAAGTTGTCTGGCAGATAGAAGGCGCGATTAATAGACACATAAAAACATTACGTTAATTTCCTTCAGATAAGCGCTTAACAGGTTTCTGTTTCTTGTGGTTAAATTAAAAAAAATCTGTTTATTCGATTTAGAACTATTTAAATAAACTATCAGATTTATCAATGTATCTGGCCGCAGTTGGGAGCACTAATAGAGAAGGAAATTGAGGCGTTCTTTGCACCAGCCAAAATATTGTTTCTCCCATTTTTGCAACGTCTGACTCTTGCTAATACTTTCTCCATGATATATACACACGAATACTCTTGCATCATAAGCAAATTAACGTCTTAATTTTTTCATCTATCGCAGACTATTCTATATTTTTAGTAAACTTATTCAAATTATAGCATTATACATTTTGAATGTTTTAATAAAATAGTGGCGTATTAAAAACGGTAAACAAAGTAATTAAAAATTAGAAAATGAAAGCGACGGGGTGAAAATTATTTACGGTAGCTTTTATAAGAAGAAATGAAACGAATCAGAAAACCATTACGAGGGCGTTCGTCCTTCATTACCCCCAGCCATTTAAATAGTATTTAAAAATGGCCAATATGGTTCACTGAATATTGGTATATAGTCCGCTTTCTTTGTGATGGCCTAAATAATACCACAACCGCCAACAAAGTTCGTTTCGCGCCAAACCACGCATTCAGCCGTTGAACAAAGGCCAGATTTGGAAGTACGCGAAAAGAAGATGATTTGAAAGAAAAATAATAAGAAAATAAGAATTTATTTCCGGTACATAATTAATAGAAGTAAATAATTTTTCCTAGCTCACTACGAAGCGTTAACCTTTGGCGAATTAAACATATTTCTCCGTTTCGATTGGTTCGAGCCCCCGGAAAAAAAAATATATTTCAACCTTTTAATAAAATAAATAATGCGCGCAAAAATGAATCGAGAATCGCGAAAAACGGGAGATTTCCTTAAAAATGGTGAAACCGCGAATGGTGCGTGATGTACGCGAACTTTACCGCAAAAAGCTGGATTTATTTCGAAATCGAAAGCATCGAGACAGTAAGACGATATTCTTTCAACTATTCAAAATTAATTATAAACCTATCAATTCCCCTTTTCAATTCTTTTCCTTTTTTTTTTTTTTTTTTTTTTTTTTCTAAAATAATTTTTGGCAGAGAGGAGAAGGTCACCCGGTGTTCCAAATATTCTCAAAACCTTTTTGCGATGTAACGGTATATTATGTAGTATTTCGCCAAAGGTGGGTAACTGGTATATATAATCCTTAAAGGGATGGTATCAAAGAAACAATTACGTTTGTTTTAAAATTAATCGTAAAGTAGGTATTTCCAAATACTAAAAAATTTAAATTCATCGATAAACAACCGTTTAATTCGAGAATATTACCAGAAGGAGATAAAATTAAATAAGTGCCATGATTAAAATTCTGGAGGTCTTCGATACTGAGTGACCGTGTACAGTTACTACAAGCAGATAATAGGAATAATAAGGTGTATGCCTCTAATGATTTAGTAGGGTAATTCTAGCCTTAAAAACTGTATTGCTTGCTTTCTTAATTACTGTATGGGTCCTACTTCTCAGGCAAAAAAATAAAAATTAGTTAATTAATTTTAGAAGCGTTATAAACGATCAAACTCGTGCAACAGTTCAAATAGGAATAACGCGAAAGCGCCCGGATGAACCATCACCCGTGGAAATAAAATGATTCAGTTTATTGTAGCCTGGCACAAATTTCCCAGTTTTGGTCAGAAGCCAATTAAAATTGTGCTTCCCCTTCCCCTGTTATCTCCTTCAGCGAGTTAAGCTATTACTTCATCACTAAATTTCGATCTTTAGTCTCTATATTTTTTGTTGACGATAGTCTCTTTCCAAATTCGTAAGAATCAACACGAGATGGGAATCATTACCGACACTAATTTTAAATAATTTTCCTAAAACTTTAATTAATATCAATTTTTAATTGCATATTAATTATTTTTTGTAAATTATGATTGTATTTGTCTTGGCAATCACCCAGATTAGGTTATGCCTCTGTGCCTGGCAGCAAATCATCGTTGTAAAATAATTATTATTACTATTACTATTTTTTTTAACACACGAATGATTTACAGTTAGCTATCCAATAAACTATATTGGGCGGATATGTTTACACAACGGCGACTCACTGGTCGAATGCTCTAGTTTATTTAGAAAGAAAAGAAAATTCAAAACCACGATAATTTTAAATTAACGATACGTTTGTTGTCGATTTACTTAAATATTTACGATTCGAATCATAAAATTTAAATAAATTTTCTTTATACCCTCCCTTTGATACACTTTTTATAATACAGTCGTGTAAAAATACCCCTCGGGACGTGTCTCTCGAATTCTCTTTCTCATTTTCCACTTTTCATTTAATAGTTTTTGAAAACTGTGGGTAAAGTAGAAAGTAGAGTAGTAAGTAACGGTGGAGAACGGAGGTCGGATATGGGCGCGACTATCAAATAACTCTCACTGGAGGAATAATATTAGGAAAAGAAAGAAAAAAATATTTAAAATAATTTTCACGCGAGCCCGGCCTTCTGGCGCTGAAAACTTAATATTTTTTTTTATTATTATTCCTTCCTATTTTTTTATTTTTCATTATTTCTTGCCATTAAAGACTATTTGAAAAATTCAGATCGCAAAGATTCGGTGGAGACGGAATGGGCGCCATACACGTACGGCAAAACGAAATGGAAAAACGCAACTCGCGTATGTCGATAACGTAAGTTTCACTTTCCACTCTTAAATATGCTTGTCTTTTAGGGTATTATATAATATTTAGAATATATATATATTCCTTTTGTTAAGAAGGGCTCGCCCCTGTTTGTAGTTTTAAAGTTCATAGAGACAAAATACTCGTTATAACTCCATCCCCCCCCATTCAGTGCGTCACACCTTTACACCTCCTACAATATCGTGATTTAGGGATTGTTTTAAGATTGAATTGGGAAAAGGTAGGGTTAAATTAGTAAACAAAACGTTTTGTTGTTCAAGAGTAGTTTGATTGATATCGAGAACTAAAACATTCGATTACCTTTTTCTAAATAAGTTTTTAAAATCTATATATCTGGAAAAGTATTTTATTATTTTAATGGAAATTTCGTGAATTGTCTATAAAACTATCAGAATAGTCCATAAATTTCTCCAATCGACCCTAATTCTCAGTCTGGTGGCGGCCATTAGTTATATAACAGAAATGTGGTAAAATAGCAGTAACGGCGAAGTCTAATACAAGATTGCATATGTCCAATTTAGCATAAATAAAAAATAAAAAAAATCTTAACTTAAAATCTCCCATCCCGGTTTTTGGCGCTAAAACTATCCTAAAACTGCAATTGTTAAAAATTAAGGGACATGGAATAACTAGAAAACTTGTTCAACCAACATTTCTGTTTCTCATATTCACACGCGGTTGATTTCCAAGTTCAATTTCTTAATATTTTAATATCAAATTCAATCTTCATAATCTTTGCACTACGTATTTTCTTTACGAGCGCGGTTGAGACTTGGGGAAGGGATTTTAACCTCTCTATATACTTGCGTAATAAGTAACGTTCGTGAAATATCTTATCAAACCTCCCTGAAATCTCTCCGAATCAAGGTGCAATTTTAGGGAGGTCGCTAATTGAAAATCATGGTCGAATCGTGCTGATCTTGAAATTAACATTAAACGTCGAACTTTGAGAGTTTAATTATCAACCAAGGCAAGTTATATTAGTCAAAAGCCTCGAAAACTGGGAGAAATATAGTTGACTTTCGCAAAACTTTATTAAACGGCGGTCATTAAATGTTCACGATGTAAACCTCAGAATGGATAAGGATTAGTTTCGGGAAACTGCTCGTCAACTGAAGTGTGTTGTGTTTTACCAGTGAGAATATATCCTTATGCATCAAAACATCTGAGTGGGTTGAATATTATATTAGTACGCCATCTTCCAGAGTGTAAGTAAATTGGCCATATTTTTAAAACAATGCCTCATTTTCTTGAAAGTTTAACAGATGTAAAAAAATCATCTAATTTCCCATAGAATATATTTATTTTTAAACACTTTCTTCGATATGAAACGTTTCGAATGCTTTTCGTTCACATCCAGACTTTAAAAGTATCGTTTTGAAGGCGTGATATAAGATAGTATGAACAACAATTGTCCAATTTGTTCTTGATTGATAGGTGAACGCGCGCTAGTAACTTGTCATATCATTTAAAATTTGATAAATGGTCATATTGAGAACAAATTGCGTTGAAGTTTTTCACTCCGAGCGGGGTCTTACGGGGTCAAACGGGTTGATAATAAGCCAACTCTTTCCGCCTTTTTAAATGCCGGTTTATCTTACAAACGGTCCTCAACTAGAATAATATTTAATCAGGAGGATTTATACGGATGTTCCTTCCCTCATTCCAGAGGATTCATAGAACTTGTTCTATCATTTTAAAGTATAAACGCAGCCTTGACTCGATTCGGGCCTATTCAAATTGAGATCACGAATTTAATCTTTAGAAATTGTGGGCGCTTTTACATATGCCTAGTATGACGTTAGTTTTACTTTTCATTTCAATAAAAAGAGAGGAAAGGTTAATTTAGAGGAAGAATGCGCAACAAAAGGACAAAGCGTATATTTTATGCCATAGTCAGAACACCCTCGGGATTCTAATACTAAAACGAAAAGAAAATTGGTGCTCTTTCAGTGTTTCCGAATAGTTTTAGCCCCCTCGACCGTAGCACCTGGGGTAACTGACCCCATAAATTTGGCTTTGACCAACTTGTTTGGCAGACCCACTTAAAAATAACTGGGATTAAAGAAATTGTTGTTGGACTGTCCCTAGATTATTTTTAGTGAGATTATGCTAATTATGATTTGCTTTATATTTTCTGGTCTCTTATTACGAATATTGTCAAATGCATGATGATATAAAACCCTGTTATAACCAGTTTACTAAAATGACGTTATATATAAAATGTTTTTGTGTTTAATACCAATACGCATGTGAACCATATCATAAGGAAAAACGGGAAAATTTTAAGTTGAGAACGTGTTTGTGGCAAACCAAATTTTTGAGATTGAGACAGAGGTAATGCTTTGTTACGATAAGAAATGATATTCATAAATTACGATCTACATCATATGATATTCATAAATGTACGTACAGTACTAAGCATGAATGATCACCAATTTTCGAAATAGGCCTAGGTCTATTTATATAAAAACCAGATTCGAATTTTAAGTCGCCCCACATCACGCAGACACGTCCTATTTAAAAATTAAATATGAGAATTTTTAGACAAATCTTTAAATACAAGGTCGTTAAGTTGATTGAAATTAGAGGGAAAATGCATGTTAAAACCCGCCCAAGATTTCCTAGAAACGAAAACATGATTTTTTTATCGCTTTAGATTAAAGGGAGCGTAAACCACAACGGAAAATCCTCTGCAAACCCGCGTCTTACCTACTTTCCAAATGTAACTCGCACCGATTTTAGAAATAATTATTTCTTTTTGGACAATTGCCCAGTATCCACCTTCACAAATTAGAAGTTATTACTGTATATTTTAAAAAATTATCAGGCATTTTCAGAATTCCCTGTACCAGCAAGTCCTTTTCCATTTTGCACAAATGTTCAGTGACCCACCCCAAATAAGAATGAAAAGTAATGAGACATTTGGTAAATTTATCGAACAATGTCCAGTGTCCTACTCTTGTTTAAGATAGCATTTGTCCATCCATTAAAAATAATTAGTTTCCAGAGTCGATTTGGTGAGAACCAAGGTTAATTCAACTCGAAAGTAGGAGGAATTATCAGCCATTAACTAGAATAAAAAATAATAAGATACTAAGTTTCGGCAAAACACTAATTAACCCCATGGAAACTGTATTCAGACATTAATTTCAATTTGTTACTGCTACATGAGTTAGGATAGTGTAAGCCAGAGGTTTACTATTGGGACTCGTTGGAGAGTAAAAGTGAAATAACGTTGAACGACACCAAAATTATATCTTTGGATTTCGTGGAACGTGGAGCTCTGGGCAACACTACTAAAATATGCCAAAACACCAACACTGACTGGATTCTATGGTTTCCCACTAATAAGAACAGTTTTTTGGTTTCATACCTTGCCCCTAGTTTTCGGACCTAAAATGTATCGCATAAATCAAAACGTTTTTGAACGATCTGCAGTTCTCCTTATCAAATCCATTTAATCTATCAATGTCCGTATCACGTAATAATAAAGTTTCATTGTTAGGAAAGAAAGGAGGTCTACTAAAAATTTCATTTTTAAAACATTTTTCACTGGCAAACTAAAAAAAAAATTAATAAAAATTGGGGCGCATTTTCTCACAGAGACTGTATACCGTATTGGGATATTATAAAACCACGCCTAACAACCGTTGACTATATTTTACTTGATTACGCTTTAGCATACTGTCTAAGGTTAATCTGATATAATAATCACGTCTCCCGTCCCGAGTTCAGTCAAGTGTGTAAAATCTTGGAATCGTGAGATTACTAAGGGGGGGATAAAATAGTTATGGTCAAAAAAGGTTTGGCGCTTTGGCTATCTGGGTATTAGTCTGGGCGTGGCACTGTACACTTTCGATAGCCTTAATCGAAACGTTAGCACTCGAATTTACTTCGTAATTAATACGTTTCTTATTATTTCGAAATTAAATATAATAAAAGGCCTTCCGAATTTTACAAATGGCCGAGATGTTCGCGAACCTGAAAAAACGTCCCCCTTTTGAAAAACTAAATAAAGAGATTTTTTTTTCTTTACCTTGAATCCATTACGCAGTCATTAAGGGAGTCGCGAATGACGCCAAAAACCAGATTCAAACTCTTAATAATGTTGACTTCTATTAAAACCCTAGCAATTGAAAACAATTAGATTAGATTTCTTTGTTTAATTAAAACCTTAAACTTTTAAAGATAACAATTAATGATAATTTCTACTACTTAAGGCGTCATTGGTTCTACCTAATAGTTGTCTGTCCAGTATCCAGTGAATTAGAGGCAAGTAGTAAAAAGAGATACAAATTATGACGTCATAACTCTTCGTCATGGATTAAAATAATTAATTTTAAAACTTCACCCAAATAATCTAAAAAAATATTGACTTAATTTATTATAATTATATATATTTTATGTTTTTTATTTTGAAAAATGAGCTATGCCGTTTATAATTATAAGGTTCGGCGCGGGGACACTGGAAATTAGGTCTTCAACTGAAGAATTTAATTTTTTTAAACACCTTATTGCGTAAAGGCAAGGTAAAGGGTTATGACTGAATTTTGTATTCATAACGGTTAAAAACGTTTGTCTTATTTTTTTTTCCCCAAAGATACCACGTACCTCTAGGTCGTTTTCGTTATTTTTTTAACGAGAGTATATCGTGAGATAACTTTTCAAGTTTTTTCGTAACACACCCTAGCTGTTTTGAATTGGGAAAAAAATACTAATAATAAAAAAAATTAAGCCGTTGTAAAAGTAAAATTACCATAATGAAAACAAACAAATATGCCTAAAGGCTGTGAGATTAAACAAATCAAAATTTGATACGATTATAATAGATGTCTCATATTATATAGAAATAATCTTTCGAATTAAAGATATAATCATGTTTTCCAGTTACATACAGTTACAAGTATTCCTATTTCAACTACCTTGATGTTTAGAATTAACTATGAAACGACTGGACATATTCTTGTCAATATATATATATATAGGCCGATTGATCTTTCTATAACTTGGAATGCCAATCAAACTTGCAACGCCATTTTCTCAATTTTTAAATCAACATATTATCCTTGCATCATGCTGAAGGCATTTAATTTGAAATTATTGTGAATTTAAAATTATAAATCGTAATAATCATACAATCTAGGCTCTATGTTAACGTTGCTACGTGCAAAGGGAGATGGAAAATTCAGTGATTTGTTAGTGATTTGTTATTGATTCATCTACTAAAAATTATTTCGCCAAATGTTAAAAAATCGTCGAAATTCCTAAAATATCCATCTTAGATTAAAAATAAAATGAAGCTATCATTTTTTTAAATGATATCAAACGGGTTTGGCTGACGAACGAATTTGAAAACAATTGACTTCAACCACGTTCGTCGGAAAAATTATTTTCAAACTTATTTCGCAGTTAGTGACAAGCAATTGCAAAGATATATAATTGCGTATGACATATCCTAGAAATAATCAAAACATGATACCAGAAGTAAATGGTTCATTTACTTCTGATGATACTATCTCTCAAATATGCTAATAATGAAATGAAATTTGAAAGTCTAGCTGGTTAGAATAAGGTATCACGTTTGTTTTGTTAAAGGTGTGTCGTTTTTCACTGTTCTATAAATAATTGGGCCCTCAGATATTTAATAAAATAAATTGTAATCGCTCAATTTACTATCGTCAAAGTACTTAAAATTCCAAATTTCGCAACAGTGTAATACTGTACTTGGAAACACACCGTGACATGGTTTTACACTGGCATACTTATATCTATTTTGTTACTTATGATGGTGTTATATATCAGTAAAGCACTGAACAAAGTTTTGTACCTTTCAAAACCCAGAAAACCTAAATTTTGGCACGTAATCCCTAGTGTGGGAGAAAATAAAAACAAAATAGATAAAACTTGGAACTAAGAAAATTATATTTATAATTTAAAATGTATACTGAGTATAGTTAATTGTACCGCGAATTGATAGCACGAACCAAGCTAATCTATAGCTAAATAAATTATACCAGAGATACCTTTTTACGAACTATCAATTCGAGGTAGAATGTACTATAGACTCTTGTGTCTTGTGTACAAAAACATGGATAACCTAAATTTCCCTAATTTACCCTCACGTTCCTTATGAAAATTATGAATTTCTTTTTATGATACGGCGTAATAAAGTACCACGAGTGTTAATTAACATTAAACCTGATTCTAAGTCATCAATTTTTGGTAGAAGGAAAGTTTAAAACGTGAACTTTGAAAGCAGAGGCTGAAGGTTTAACCGCGGAATGTGGGTTAAAAAATTATAAAATATGGCTTCAAATTTTCCAATTTTAAAATATGATAAAATAGACAAGGGATGATATGTGGCACTATATATTGAAGGTTATATTTTACATGTATTATGAAAAATACTAGTCTACATGCGTTTACATTAATTACCTGCCGCGGGTAGAGTTAACAGCAATCTAGAAAAATAAATCCCACAGTCTAGAATTAGTTGCAACCTTAGAAATAACATTGTTCTCATTAGAAATCCCGTTTACTCTAAGTAATTCTGATACATTCTTAAGGCGTATAACGGACCGAAAAATTAATACTGTAATATCGCTAAGCCCGTCTTTCTATTAGTTACACGAGTTAACGGCAAAAAAACCTAGTTTAATTGGTTGGATGAAAGAGGAGGGATTAGTAAACTGGTTCCTACTTTACCCTTTTTCGTTTCAATCTTTTTTAACCATTGGGAAATGTCACGCACGCAAGGCCATTTTTCCTAAATGAAGTAAATTCCCCTATGGCATGCCCCCATCCAATATTTTTTCCTTAACTTTATTGTCAAGGACGTCTGATTTACGGAATTAATGTCTAAATAATAGCCCTAAGACACGTTCCCGCAAATAAAATATATAATAATACCTTACATGATGTACGTTTTGGTTTACAGCGATATAATAAACCTACGGGTTGTTTCCCGTTAACCAATTATAATTTTATATGCCCACAATACGCGGAAATTAACTTCATTTAAATAATTTTATAGAGAAAGTTTATCTGTCTGTTATAAACTAGGTCCAGAGTTCACTGAACATATTTCAAGTCCACATATCAGTGATCTAAAATTATTTTATTTAATGGTAGTTTTTAAAACGGAAAAAGGGGCGTCGGATTGTTAAACTTCATATGGATATAAATAGTCTAAGAATACTACTCTAGTATTATAATTATTTTGATTGGAGGTTAAATATCCTTCCATATTGGCCGGCACTTCAGACCTTTTGAGTATTGTCCGTATACTCCTGTTGAAAAGGAGTTGTCAAGACTTCGTTTTCACCTATTAGGCTCAGCTTAGGCCATTGGGACAATCCCCTGTAAATTGCCTACAGAGCAATTTGAAAATGTATGACAAATTGGAATAATCAAATCTGAAACCGATGTATTCAAAATCGAGTTAGAAGCAATTGTTTCTAGGTGATAGACTAGCTTTGAAGGTGCAGTCGCGCCGTCAACTCGCAGTGGAATTGACTGCTATAGTTTATTCATATTACAGTGGACAAATCATTTTAGATTGATCTTAGACCTCGCATTAATACGCTTTTGCAAACAACTCTTCAATTCCGGGTCGGAATTTTTAATATATTTATGAGTACTAAACTTGGTAACTTCAATAATTAAAGTAAACTTAACAAATAAATATTAAGTGTGAACATTCTCATTTGTGAAATACACGCGAGGAAATAATATCAGGTAATCAAAATTAAACGAAGTATATAGGAAATATAAAATACATTTTAGATCAAAACGATACTACAACTTTTTAATTACTACAATCTGGATCAATTTTTTTAACCGAGCAGCTGCTACTTAACGTAGGGGATGACGATCCTTAATGTCCCACCTTTTCCACCGGCAAACAAAATGAAATTAGGTTAAAAAGAAAAAGTGTCTTTAAGCGATGTCGGAAAAGTCGGTATAAGAACGTGTTTAGCATTTCAATGATCAAAATCTTCCAATAAAAATAAATTATACGAGCGTTCTACCAGAGACATTTACCGTAGGTTGATAGAGAAAAACCAGATATATATTTTTTTCTTCTTTTGATTTAACATTAAAACTGAAAGTTAGAACTCTTTTTCTTTCCCTTTCTAACTTACCAGAGAAACAAATAAGCCCACGAACCGGTTCAACAAGTTTCCGAGAGAAATGCGTCTTAACTATACCGACTCCAATAAACTCTTCGATGTTTCCCAATTAAACATAAAGTCATAGAATATGTAGAGCAACGAAACAAAAGGAGTGATTTCTTAACATTCGAATATTTATTTAACCGACCGGGAAAAATGCCGGGATGGGCCTAAATACGTTTGTTTCAATTTGGGAACAAGGTTACGAATAGCTAAGACAACTCCTCTTCTTAATTAGTTTTTAGTCTAGCTTTACGAGTTTCTTCTATAATTTCTAACGGAAATTTCGTTCTTTAAATTCCGTAGCGGCCGAGAGGTTCGGACATGCTGAAAGTGATTCTAAATCATTGGCAAAACCAGAGGCAAAGGCCGCAATCCACCCTGCCCATCCTGACCACGTCCGACGAAGAAGCCGTTACCAAAGTCAACCCTATCTTCGACGACGATCGAGACGAAAGCGATTCATTGCCATCCGAAAAACCGTCGTCTTCGGACGAACGCGAGCCCGAACCTTCTACTTCCGGAAGTCACCCAACATCTTCCGCTAATCCTGTCACGCGACCACAAATTACTAAAGTTTCGCAAAGACCGAGAGTCGAATTTACGACATCCGGTTTTGACTCTCTCGATTCCCGGGACGACCCTGTTGGCGCGATAGTGACAGACGTAGTGGCCGACGTCCACCGACCGGACACGACCAGTTTACCGCGAACCCTGGCTCCCAACCAAGAAGACGACGAAGGGGCGATTGCCAACGACGCCAACGCCATCAACGATTCCGATCCGACGGAATATTTTAATCAGGCTCGTAGAAATTCCGGCCAACCCAGTTTCTTGCACAGTAGTTATCATCGCTTGAAAGAACTCTCCGTTCTCAGACGGAAGGACAAGGAACCTAGAACTAGCATCTTCAATTTTACCAATAAACTAAGCTCGCAAGACGAGGTTGTTAGAAAAGAAATCAGTCCCGCGCTCGAATCGGTCCATAAGGAGAATGGTGCGGAAAAGGAAGATGTAGTGACGTCTAATGATCCAGCGAGTAGTTTCGAGCCTCCTATAACCGAAAACACTTATAGCGAACCCTCTAAAAAAGAGACGAAACTTCCTTCGATTTCAAAAGAGTCTCCCAACTCCAAAGAAACTCCTAAAAGCATCAGCCAAGACACAAACGTCATCGTTCCTCCCCCTACACCACCCCCTTTGCCTCCAATTTCCAAGGTCGACAAATCAACTTATACCAGTACTCCTATAACTAATTTGGTCTTAACCGAGACAGCCGCCAACCTGGGGAACGACGTGAAAAAACCTCAACCGCTTTCGCACGCGGAAATACTAAAGCAAGCCATGTTGAGTCACAACAACAACTTGAAACCGTCGGAAATCGCTAAAAGGGAGAAGGAATCACGCGCGGCCGCCGCTAGAGAAAGAGGCGACATTATACCAAACAAACCGGCAGTCGTCGTTGAAACAAAGGTAGAAACTACACCTCCCAAGATAGTGCCTAGAGTAAATCCTCCGACCAACTTCAAGAAACCTCCGCAGATGACTTTCCCGAAACCGCCTCCCGTGGAAGACGTTCAAGAAACTCCTGCTAGAAATACTAGACTGGCTTCTCGAGATGATAGCCCTCCTCCCGATGAAGAAATCAGCATTTCTGCGACTAAGCCTAACGACAATACTGAACTCAAAAAACAACTCAATACAGAGGTCAAAAAACTACTCAACACAGAGGTTAAGAAATCAATCGAAACTGAGGTTAAATCATTCGAAACCGAGGTTAAGGAATCATTCGAAACCGAGGTTAAGAAACCATTCGAAACCGAGGTAAAGAAATCATTAGAAACCGAGGTTAAGAAACCATTTGAAACCGATATTAAAAAGCAGGTCGAACCGGAAGTGAAAACGGTTCGTAGTAATAGTATAACCAGAGCTGAGAACAGCCACCAGGTTGAAACGCGTAGAGACAGTCGTCAGAAAACTATTCCCAAGAACTTACCTTGCAGCAAATGCGATCGATTACACGATCGGGAAGAACCGTGCCCAACAGTTGGTGCACCTAAAACGAAGAAAGGAGTAACCAGAGGAGATCAAATTGGTTCGGACGAAGGGAACGGTTCCAGTGAAAATACGTCGGGAGGAAGTTCCTCTTTGCCAGGTCCTTCCAAACATAGATCCGATGGAGACGGAGGTAATAGAGAAAAGAGACCCAAAAGTCCTCATATATGTCCTCACTGTTTCATGTACGGTCGACGATCCGTACGGCTTAAGAGACCACCAGAACTAAGCAAGTACGACGATTACTACTTAAACGCTATCCACGGTTCGAGGAGTCATAGATTTTCTGCCGACTCCTTGTCCGAATTTTCTAATGAACCTTACGATCGTCACTTTCATCCGTGGGTCGGTCGCAAGTATCGACGAAAACAATACCAGGAACGTCGTCAACGAGGAGGGGGTGGTGGTTTCCGATCTCCACCGGAAGGTTCCACTCTTGGGACAGACGAATTTGACGAAGACTACTTGGATAAACTTCCACACCAGCGTCGAAGACGCTTTTCGTGGGGTTCTTGTTCCTGCGACCAATGCAGCGAAGCCAGTTCCTTCACCTTTGAAAGGAGACCCAAGTCTTTCGGCGAAGCCGACGAAGACAAAACGAGGAGCTTAAGGAATAAAGACAAAGGTCATCCAACGGAATGCACTTGCGGACACACGGCGCATAATGGAAGGAGAGTCAAGTTCGAGAAATCAAACGGCACGGCGAAACCGACTCCGGAAGAAAAAGACTCTAAACCAAATACCGATGGCCAAGAGAGTAAGGACCCTGGAGAAATCACGAAAGACGATGACTCGAAAGTTGGGGAAAAGGAGAGCGAAGACAAGAAACAACCGGACAAAGAAGGGGCCAAAAAGAACGGAAATTTGAAGGTAAGTCGTTCGGATTGATAATGCGATATAAGAATATAAAATAAGTTTCCTTCTCAGGGAATACTAAACGGTTACCCTCAATACCCTTGGGAAATCGAGGACTGGGAACTTTATATGCGGAAGAGATACATTGTTCGAAGAAGGAGGCGAGCGCTGTATATGGGCATCTTCGCGTTGGTTTTCATAGTCATTATCGGAATGGCGGTTGGGCTAGTCATGGTGTGGCTAAGAAAAACGGCTCCATCCCAATAAACAGTTAATAATATTACGATTTTCCCGATGATTCGGGATACCCCGCTTAAAAGTATGGTTCCTACCAAGTCCTACTGTTAAATTCATTTTAAAACTGATGGGAACCGAAATTATTCGCGACAAAATGAAACAGTGCCATTCCTTACCTATGACATTTTATAAACCAATGGCAATCAAATTACAGATCTTTTTGTTATTAATTTTCCTTATCTGTTATTTAAAAGTTGAAAATATATATTTTTTTACAAAAAAGCCTATATTTGTTTAATGTTAAAACATTTTTTACCATACAGAGTAATTGGAAGGATGCTATAATTATAATATGGCTTTTACTGGTGTGAAATAGTTTTACTCATCAGGAAAAAGAACCTCATCGACCACAAAATCATTTTCGTCAGTGGGTACGTTTGGTAGAATCTGTTCCAAAAACGCTAAAGCGATGGTATATGGCCTCCCATGCGGATCGTGCATGCAACGATCGACGTAAATATCGTAGTAACCTTTACCCCTGCCCAATCGCAAGCCTTTTTTAGTGAACGCCAAACCAGGAACTAACAGCAAATCCAAACCACCTTAACGAGAGATAGCCAGAGTTGATATGGGAATATTTTTTTAGACTAAACCAATGACTCTGACCTGAGACCAAAGCCTCCTCTCTATGGTCTTCTTGAGCAGGCTGTTTTATTCCTAGAAAATGGATTTAAACAAAAATGGAAAAGTATAGAGTTCATTCTGGGTCTAACTTTCAGGGGAGTGCCAACGTTTTTAAGATAATGGTTGCAACACCACTCGCCTATTGACAAAAGCTGCGCTATTGTTTAACATTTGTTAAACAGATTTCCCTGATTTTACAGGGTGAATTCACCTGACTGAGGTAGTGTCAATAAATTTCTCTCACTTTCCTGGACTTCCTTGATCGATTTATACCAAATTTATAAAAGTTTCCATTATATTTCCCTGATTTTTTGACAAACTTCAAATTTATTGATACTACCAGGTTTTCCAAGTTTGTGTGAACCCTGGAGGGGGGCGGGGACTAATTCCACCGAGGGTGGCACAAGGCACACCCTCATAACTCTAAATAATTGCCGAAATCCTAAATATTCAAAAGATGGTGTTACGTACTCCAAGCTGTTTCCGGAAGTTTATCGTAATCGGCCATGCTATAAAGCTTAACCATATCCATTCTTTGACTCTCCTCGCTAGAAGTACATGTGGTATATTCGTGTTTAAAAATGGCGCGAAATTTGTATTCGAGAAATAAAAAGGGCCTACTCGTATTTTGGAATGTAGCATTCTTTTCCAGTTTTGAATATGTGTTCTAAAATCGGAATAGTAGAAACTTCCTGTTTGGTGCTGAGGTAAACTGATATTCGGCGAGATCCGAGGAAACGCTCGTTTTTAAACAACTAGAAAAGTGCCATGAAAATAGGCCTTGGCTACTTAACTATAAAATGTTTACATAAGGAACGGAAATAAGCACAGGACACTGGCCATTGTCCGATAAATTTTCATTTTCGAAACGGGGAAACTGGACTGTTGTCCGATAATAAAATGTAATTACTTGTACAGAAAATTTGTTATTGCTGATGTTTTAAAATTTGAATGTTTGAAAGGGGTTAGTGACAATTGTCAAATAAAAAAATTTTCTTATTTCCGTACCTGGTTTGGGTGCATTAGTAAGAGTTTACATTTTACAGAGCCTTGGATATTTTTCATCGAGTGTGTCTAGGCTAAAAGATAGCTAATCTATCTGCTGAGTAACAAGAGACTTATCTTACACTCCCACAAAAAATTCGGTTACAGGAGATGATAGTTCCATGCCTTTAGCTATCTTAACTTCAACGGGGGAAAAACCATGGGGTGCCAAGATCCCATAGAGTTTTGGGACGAGATAATTTGAAGGAACTTCAGACTCTGCACGTACCACCCTGAAGACAACGAAACATCAGAACAACCTCGAGCTTTAAAATTAAACGTTCCTTTAATTTAATTGCAACTGACCCCTATAAATTATTATTCCTTATTAATTTGTAACAAACATCAACCAAAATGTTAGAATTAGACGAAGAACAGGGCCAGGCTATGTGAAATGGTCCTCAAAATATGATAATACTTGCGAGCTATGCCAAGCACCAGCAAAACGAACCTTTTCCAAGCACAGACGAGATTGGCGGTGACATTCGTGTCCGGCCATATTTGCCAACTTTCTTTTCATTTCATTACGCAAAGCTTCCTTCGCTGAACGAAGAGCCGTATTTACAACAACTGATGCCATTTTGAATAACTGTGTACTGTCCCTTACGGCGTTCCTTCCTCTTGGAACGATGATTCCAACTACACGGATAACGCATCAAATTTTAGGAAGCGGAGCTGTGTTACTGTATTTGAAATTCTATGATTCTTCAGATCGATACCCCTGGTGGCTGACATTTGAAGCATTTTAATCTAGTTGTTCATCGTCAACCGCTAGGGTTATAAATACATTTTTAAAAGCAGGAGTTTCTATGTAATGCCTTATCAAGGTTCGTAAAAATTCTTCGTATTATAGATGCCTTATAACCTTGTAGTTTTTAAGTTGCAGACGATAAGAAAACGCACACGCCGACTGCATATTTGAAACACAATCACGTGACAGTTTTACCCTGTTTAGCCAATGAGCGAGAGTCACACCCGATTAAACGCCCACATTCTCGCATAATTAGTAAACAATCAACTGTATTGGCTAAAAACTTGAAGTCATTAACATCTCTCAAAAATATTTCTCTTGATAAACCGTACTAGTTTATCTTAAGCTCTTTGTCTTAATTGAGTTAAAGTTTGAAAACTTCAAAAGTTATAAAAATATACAAAAATTTAAACGCTTTCGAGTTTCATAAACTTAAATCAAAACTAAAACTAATTATTTCTCGACATAGCTAAATATTATTTTGACATGTAAGTAGCCCCAAGTCCCCAAGTAGTAGACTTAGCATAACCATGGGATAAGAATGCTTGGATTGTTTTGTTAGTCAAACCGAAACCAAAACATGAACTAAATAGGGCTTACATCACTCCTTTGATAATTTTTAACTGAACGTTCATTACCTAAAATGAAGTTATTTCAGTTTACTTTAAAATCATGGCTGTTGCGTATTCATCGAGATTTTCTGTCCTTCAAATTGAGGATGATTTATCTGATTCCGATACCAAAAAGGTTGTCAAGAAGGGCAATAACCAGGCTGCGTTAGCGCAGGCTAAAAATAAGAAAAAGAAGAAGGTTCCTGTAAATGAATCGGCCCAAGTAAATCATTTTAAATCTAAGTTCGATAGCCTTATTTCCAATAAGCTAACAGAACTACATTCCTTAGCTCCAAAGTCTTTTCATTGGAACTGCCAAACAGAAAACAAAATTAAATTCTACAACAGTGCCTAGTAAATCTGTCCCAAAACCCAAGGAAGAGCAATGGGAAGAATGGAAGCAAAGCGACGACAAAGTAAATGCTTTTGTAGCTCAGCCTCTTTAAAATCTAACTGGTATTTTATAGTTTGTTACTGACGCTTATCAACAAGATTTGGAAAAAGCTCTCTTACTAAGCAAAATAGAATCTGAAGAAACTAGGAAAGCTGTAAGCTTGCAATCTACATTATTAAAAATTAACTTTCAAAAACTAAACTCGTTTCAGCGCATTGCTGCGGGAGAAAATGATTCAGAAAAGCCATCAACAGGGGACCAATCCAAGAAAAAGAAAAAATCTAGCTCAAAGAAAGAAAAACCAGCCACTCTTAGTTTAGACCAGTTTCAAAATCTTCTTCCTTCCCAAATGGAAGCCACTCTAACAAATAATATACCACTAGCATCTGAATCGCCTCAAGGTTTATATAACTCTTATTAAAAAATCTTTACACTTGCCGCTTAGTTTATTTTAAACACACCTCAGATTCTAGAAAAATATCCATCTCCGAGACAGATTTTTTCAATAAAATTGACGAAGATGTGCATAAAATAGTCAAAAATGAAGACAGAAAAGACGCCTACAAAAGAAACGAGCCTTTCATAGCTGATAATGCTAGAAGTTTAGAGTTAAAGGATGATTTGGAGCAAAAGGTTAAATTAATAGACCTATTAAAAACTGAAAATGAAGAGTTAAAGGTAACAGTTAAAAATTTATATTTTGCTTGAAAGAAGTTGGTTGTTAGTTTCTATAAGTTATTAATTTTGGCTTTAGGTTGATTTAAAAGCTGCCAAACAGAGAAATAGAAAGCTATGCAATATTTTGGCTCAAGGAGAAAGTAATAGCAACATTTAATTTAATTTGGATTAAAATTAAAACGTTTTTTCTATTTAAGTTCGGGAAAAGGCAGAGATACTAGTTCAAGTCGATCAGTTGCAACTAATAAAAGATGAACTAGCTAAAGAAGTAATTAATTTTATATAAATATTAAACATATGATATTTATTATTTAACGACTAATTTATTTGGTTTTAGGTTAGCGAATTAAGCATAGCGTTAGAGCAAGAAAGGTCAAAAGTGCATCAATTACAAACTGAGCTCAAAAAGCAGGTAAATTACAAGGAAAATTAAAATTATGCGGTTAAACCTAAAATATGAAGTTACAAAACAAATTGTGATTTGTATAATTGTAGCTTAAAGGGAAAATTTGAGTTAAAAATGAAACAGTTTCATTTATTTACGTAATCACCATAAAACTTGAGAATTTTGTCACAATTATTGGACACGTTTTATGTGTTTAAAGGGACTGTCTGTGTTTTTAAATACCCTTCTTTTCTAGCTTAGCAGATGTTGACCATAACACAATGTAGAGTCAAAGCTAGGTTGTGTACATAAGGGAAGAGCATTTTAAAGGGAAAATTTCTAGAGCAGATAGGGCCTTTAAAGGGGAAGAAGTAATCCCTCTTATGTTGATTAACAGTTGTGGAAAATTCTTATATTCATAGTTTTGTGTTCTGATTTTGGAAAATAAATTCAAAGGCCATTTCATTTTTAGCTCCTAGATTCCCCTTTAATGGTTAAAGCCATTAAAACGCAAGTTGATATTTAAAGACGAGTGTGTTTATTTATTTCATCATAGGGTGGAAAGAAAGATACTAAAGAAGCCAAAGGGAGTTTGTAATAATAATATTACTAATTCCCAAAACCCTCTTTATTTTGCATTCATTCATTTTGTAATAAAATGTACCTGAAAAATGACTAACTTTTTGTTCTTACATTCTATGAAGGGATTTAATATGGGAAATATTTTTTAATCTACCGAAAATTTGCATCCAAAATGTTAACATTTCTATTTGTTTTTTATAAAAATAAAGCCCTACAACAAGGTGTACAAATTTTCCTAATTTATGGATTTTTTATTTAGAATCTAATTTCTAATATATTCTAATATTTTAATTATTTTGTTTTAATATATTCTAATATTTTTAATATGCATGAATTAATAATTTTAATGTATATTAATTCATACAAATACTACTTAAAGCAAGAACTATCTGAGAATTTTAAAGCCCCTTTAAAGTCACCTTCTTTTCTAGCTTAGCAAAGGACGGTCATATCAAATAGTTCAGTCAACGCTGAACTTTGTGCCTCAGAGATAATTATCAAGGGACATATCCTAGAGCAGATAGGTCCTTTAAAGCAATAAGAACTCGCTATTCTATACTAGCGTTCAAAGGGGGCTTGCATGAAGTTTAACTTTCTATATTAAATGAATTGCTTTATCATTTCGCCAAAGTCGCTTGTAAACTTTATCGTTCCCGACCGACAGACAGACAGACGTACATAGAGAATATTTTTACCATTCATAATTTTGTGGGCAGATTCCGAAAATAAATTCAAAAGTTACATTTTTAGGCTCATAGTTAGATTTAAAGGGACACAACCTAAGCTGGCAACCACAA
This sequence comes from Odiellus spinosus, assembly GCA_963920705.1. NCBI lineage: Eukaryota > Metazoa > Arthropoda > Arachnida > Opiliones > Phalangiidae > Odiellus > Odiellus spinosus. Next base: position 17,173,110 of record OY987228.1, on the reverse strand, counting down.
AATCAGACGAGCAAATGGGAATGAAACATCGCCGTCACTGCGCATGAGCTCATCATCCTCATTTACAGGTCTGGATTCAGTGGGAAATAGGGGAAAATATCTTCTAGTTTCATCAAGACTGATCAAAAATTGGAAAATCCCAACAGATTTCGATCAATTAGAACAAATAAAATAATCTGAATTCCAAAAATTTGAACCAAAAGTATTTCAATGTTTTTGGGGGGTAGCTTAGCACCCGACCAAATTTCGAATCATACAAGTACATTCGTTCTCCTGTTATGACAAACCCAATCCGGATGTATAAACTTCCGTTTTCTTTCGTCAGTCATTTAGACGCGACCAAGAATCCAAAGAAGACGGAAGCATTCTAGTTCGATTTCGTATTACGGTGCAAAATGGCTTATAGCGCTTTTCGTATGGATGGTTTCCCAACCTTATACCCTGATAATAAATCACCAGTGTTCGAAGACATTCTAATATATGGCTTGATATTTTGTTTCTGCATTTTGGGATTTTCCTTCTTGGTGATCATACCAGGAGTACGAGGGATTCAGGTAACTCAAAGTACTAAAGAAAAAAAATGGTGTAAAGGAGTTTAATCAAAGGTCTCGTTTAGCGCCTTTACGTCACCATCAGAGTTTTTACGAGTCTATTCATTGGGGCTTTTATATTGGGTAAGTACATCAGGTATACGCCCACACTATGGAATCTAAAATGCAATCGAATGTAGTGTCCAACTTTGGGCAACAATGGGAAGTGGCTAGAATAAAGAATACGGCGACACAATACAAGGCATTTACGGATAAGGAAATCAACGCTAGCATCACCGTGGGAATTGGTTTGAGAAGCGTCAATATTACCCTATTAGGTTTACCAAAGAACCAACTCAATGAGACTATCAACTACAATGAGCGATTTTCGTGGGAATGGGCACAAGGAAGAAATGGATTCGGACCCCAAGGTAGACACCGTAACCTCATTAATCCCAGTATTAAATGGATCCAAAGTTTGGTATAAAGGGACATATATTACTATTTTACACCATAAAAGGTATTCAATGTCAAAATTTCAGGAATACAACTAAGTCCCGCCCCTGCATACCCAATCAAATCCGGATCCCTTTAATTATACAGTAAATCATTTTTGCAGCTGGACGAATCCAAAGAGAATTTCGGGCTGGCCAAGTCAAAGGTTTACCTTATCCCATCCTGTGGATTGCGGAATATTTTACGTTTGATGGTGAAGGTATGAGATACGGGCGACATTATAGAACTGCTGGATGGTACTCTCATATCATGATGTGGTTGGTTTTTATCCTATACCCCAAAATAAATTCAATTACAAGTTGAAATTTTCAGGTTGGCCTTCTCCTTATGGGTTCTATCCAATATCCTGTTTATGATGGTTGTACGATACGGGGCCTTTTACCTATTCCTTACTGGATGCTCCCTGCTAATAGCTAATATACTCTTCGCCAGTATACGGAATTTCTTGCCATTAAAGATACCTTTCGACGGCGGGGATATTGAATTTAAGTACGGATGGTCATTCTATTTGACCTTATTTACGGGTAAGGGTATCTTATGATACCAGTACGAGAGTTTCCTAAATATTGTCTTCATACTAGGGCTTATATGCGTAATTTTGGGTATTGTAACTTTCTTATTCGACAATATACAACCGGACTTTATCGCGACATTCTTTGGGCTCGATGTTCTGCAAGATTACGAAGAATTTTACGCTGGTTTGTAATATGATTCGAATACGTTAAATAATTAGGACCGAGTTTTTCCTCAACAACTTGGTAACATTAGTTATTCATTATATATATATATATAGATCCATCCGACTTGGGAATCAAAAGAGAAAAGGCGACTTCCGAAACTGATTTACAAGAAGATAATCGTGGAAATATGGAACCCTCTACGGAAACTCCAGTAATTCCTCTTTCATTAAAATTTAACATTGATTTCCTCCTCTAAATGTCAAAATCTCTAAACCAGGAAGTATATGGTTTGAGGAAACGTACATTTTCCGTTCGTCTTCAAAGGCAACCATTTAGAGGTCCCGTTAGCGGAAATCCACCAGCCATCCCACCCAAAACTCGAGGAATCACTAACCAACACTATGACGACGAAGAACCTTGCTACGAGAATCTGGCGTTACATAGGTTTGAATTGTGCTTAAAAAGAAAAAAAAAAAAAAAAAAAACTTAAATGACATTTTTATATTCGACAGCATCAACTCAATACGAGAAGAAGACGAAACTCCGAGTACCAGTATCAAAAACAAAGAGGACGACTACACAACTATTTTAATGTAACTGCTTATTGCGGAAATTAAATAAAATTGGTTAAAATCAATAAACATTCGTTTTCTATTTTGGGTCTAAGTTGAATCGCGAATTTACGCGTTAGGTTAGTGCTCAGCGCCACGTGATTCTAATAAATTTGAAATTACCGCCAGTCTAATCAATGATAACACCTCAACTTGCAACTTTCCCGCTTGTCAGGGTCCTCCCCAATGACCATCATCATGAACCAATGGGAATTCTTCAAAATCTAAAAGTGCCTGATAATTTACTATAGTAGGATCCAACCTTGGAAAGGGTAACTTTTAACACCTCAGCTAGAGTTGTAACCCTACTCCGCGCGGAACGGTACAACAACACCATGCTAAATAGTTCCAGCCCGCGGTTTTTAAATGTTAAGATCTTGGCGTGAAGATTTATCCTATAACAGAGGGGGGGGGTTTCATTTGGATGAGTTTTTTTAAACCCTAGATAATCTGGTTTAGTTGCTGTTTTATGCAATGAATTTTATTGGTTTAATTAATTTGTTACTAAAACACAAAATAACTTAGATTTAAATTGGTAATAAAATTTTTTATTACCAATATCCATTGTCGCTAAGCCTAAGCCAAGTCTTAACTTTATTTAAAATATACCGAAGGCGAAGTCCGAAACGTGACCTTGCTCTCCCAGCGATAAAAAAAAAGGCGAAAGAAAGCCGAAGGGCGAATATTTCCTCGTGCGTGGTCGCGCTCGATTCGCCTCGTGAGCTCTTTCTCTACGGCGGGAGGCTTTCCCCCACCGATTGACTTCCCCTTCAAGGCGCTTTTTAAAATAGTACAAGTTAAAGTAGTATAGGCACTATTTATTATGGTCAATTTTGTATCGTTCCACGCGAAGTACAATTTTACGAGGGCGTTAAAAGTTACCCTTTCCAAGGTTGGATCCTACTATAGTCACTGATATTCCCAGATGCGCAAAAAGTTTTGAAAATCCCTAATTACAACTATTTATTTAGCTGATTAATTTTTACTCTTAGTTCCCTAAAATTCCCCGATTTATGTGAAATTTTAAAGTTTCCCTGATATTTTCAGGCTTGTATAAAACCTGGCATGTCTGAACCTTTAAAAATCTAGCTGAATTAAAATATTGTTTGTTTATAATCAAGCAGTGTTCGGCCTGTCATCCACCTGTTACAGCTCTGGTCAAAAGGTGGAAAGAACAGCTTGACATTCCTACCACTATGCCTTAGTCTAACATACCTCTACAATCAAAGCAAATTATGTCAGAAAACAAGATGTCACGCGCGTTAGCAGACTATTTATGGTTTGGTTTATATTCCCTTTAAAGTGACCATCCGCGCACCTTTTAAGTCGCCTTTCCGTGCTTAGCAGGCGAAGTTTACCATAAGTTGTACAATCAAGCTAGGCTGTGTGCGTAAGGAAAGATGATTTTAGCGGGGAAGTCTAGAGCAAATAGGGCCTTTAAACTAAGGCATGGATTTATTTAAACAATGAATATAAATGGGGGAAATTTTTTTAGAGCTGAAGGCCCTACATGCTCAGAAATTTGACTCTTCCCTGACCATCTACACCGTTTTCCCTTACCAATTTAAAGGTTTAAATTAGTAGAACTCCAAGATTCGCGTGGGAGCTCTTCCTTGTGCGAATGGGAATCACCTCTCCCAAAAATAGGTGTTCGGTTAGACAGTATACTGTGAGAAAGTATTCATAAAAAACGTGCTTTTCTCAATAGGGACTTTCCACAAATGTTTTAAAGCCTCTGATCCCATATAATAAATTTTTACATATATTTAAGGAAGCCTCCCTGTTCTAACTGAATCCATACTATGAGATTCCACAATTTCATTTTTGGATAATATGAAAATTCCCTGACTTTTCCCTGAACTTTGGACAATTTTAAAATTCCCTGACTTTTCCATGGCCTTTGGACAATTTTAAAATTCCCTGACTTTTTAGACCAATTTTGGAATTCCCTGACTTTTCCAGGTCTGTGGCAACCCTGAGCCTGAGAAAATAAATCTTAGAATACTTTTAGCTTAAAGACTTCTAAAAATCCCATGTATATTTATTACAAAATATTTTAATGTCCATGAATACATGATTTTTGAGTTCTTTGGGCTTAGGAATTCGCCTCATTTCAAAAACACCACAAGAATTCCCAACATGGAAAACAAAATGGTTTATCCATCAAACCCCCATTCCCCTAAAACTTCATTTTTTGGGACTACCTAAACTCTCCTAATCCTATTTTACAACGGCGATTTTCAATAAAACAAAATGTCAAATTTAGTATAAAAATTTACACCTCAATAAAATTAAAAGTTGATTACGAAATTTTACCAATAAACCTTGGGAGTTTTTTGCTTAATGTGGAATGTTATGTAAAAAAATAAAACATGTTGGAAGACTTTCTCAAAAACGAAAAAGTTCAATCAAAAAAAAAAAAAAAAAAACTGTTTAGTATTTACAAATATAAACTAAGCATGGACGAATTATACAGAAGAGACGCGCAAAATTATAGCGCAAATATTTAATTTAATCCGAAGCCCTCAAATCTGTCCTGCTTTTTACTAACCAACGCAGCACTATTAAAATTATAATTCAAAGACCGAACAAAATGTATCGCAGCTGGAATTTATTCAGCAGTATAATTCGCCCATGAACTAAAGCTACATTCACACTAGACACTTTAGAACGATTGGAAACCATTTAAAATTGACTTTCCAACCAAAAAATTTCATAAATTGTCAAAGAATCTCTATAGTTGACCCCAAAAATTTCCATTTTGACCTTTCCAAAACGGTTAGAAACAGTTTTGAAATATCTAGTGTGAACGAGGTTGAAGTTACACCCTTCCTACAATTAAAATTGTGACAAAGTTTTAACAAATCTCGGTTTAGTATTAAACCATTTTCAGACTTCAATCCTGAGATATTTAACATTGAACGAGGCACTCGATATCTTCTAAGGCCTGTCTTACGAACGAAGATGGGTTTTAGAGGCTGAGGAACAAGTTTTAGTGACGAAATAGATTGGTTTTCTATATAGAAAAATTAAATCTTTTCGGTCGATCAAATCAAAGACTTAAGACGGGATTCAAATTAACTTCTCTACGTATGTAGAAAAGAATGTAGGCTTTGCTTTTAGCAACAGTTTCCACATCAGTGGGGCTAACTGTACTATCGTTAAAATGATGCCAACAACCTTCATGAGTTCCGTAAGCTGTATAGTGCCCCGAACCAGCCCTGTAATTCGAGTCATAAGTAAAACAATGACCGAAAAATGGATTTTTTTTTTTTGAGAAAAATAGTTCAAATTTACCCCGAACCATGGTGTACTATCACAGCTGCAAGATCGTACAAGGTACTCCCGCCTGAACTACCTCTAGTTTCGTGCTTTATAAAAAGGTAGGCATTTTTATAAGGTCAGTACCAGTCAGTATTGGTAGCCAAATCGATATTTAGTGGTTAACTCACCATATTTTCTAAAAGGAACCTACTCATATCGAGACCCTGAATGGGAAACTCGACGTAATTATCCAGTTTGATTCGGAAATAATTATTCCATCGGAATCTTTTTAAGTGAAGGCATAACACCTAAAGTCAAGTTTTTAAAAATATAAAGAGATTTACAAAATTTTAAAGCAAACGAAAAAATCCCAAGAAAATCACGTAAAAAGATCATAAAATAATAAAACATATTGCTTTCATTTGATTAAAGTAGCACCTCCTTGTAACAAAACATCGCTTTTAACAAAATTTTTGGAAGGCTAAGGCTTATAAGCTATAACGAAATTATGGAATTTTGTTATAACGAGGTTTTACTGCATTAAGTTGCATCTCATAAATAAAACTAAGGTGTTGGGGAGATCCAGTTTGACATCACTTAACTATTGAATGAAGTAACTTCAATCTTTTTTTTTATAATGTCACATGACTCAAATCTGGTGTCCCTTTAGCAGAGGTATTACGCATACAGTTTCTGTCTCACATTAAAAAAATCTTGGGTTTTTAATCAAAGTTAACAAATTTAATTGCAGGAAATATTATGAGTAAAAAACCTGAGGCAGATTTTTTTGAAAACTTCACTATGTTGTCATAAAACTGGGTTGAATTTACTTTGTTCATGGTTAAAGGAAGAATGCAGCCAGACAAGTTAAGTTTTTTCATTTCAATCACTTCCTTATCCTCTGAAAATTTTTAAACCAATATTAAGCTAGAAATGAGTGGAAATCAGAAAGTAGGCTTAACAAGGATCAATGTAGAGTTTAATATGTAGTAATAAACGAATAAATGGATGGACTATCACGAGCTTTATTCCAAAAGTGAAACATTTTATTTAAAACTATAGACTTGAAATGTAAAAACTCCTAGCCTATGAGATATAAAAATTTGTATGAATCCTTGTTAAGCCTACTTTTCAAGATAGATAATTGATTTTTAGATTTGTTTGTTTTTTACTAATGAATTGGGCCTAAAGAATTGATACAAAACCAGTAGTCAGCTGCATTCTCCCTTTAATCAATTTAGAGTTGTCACTTATAATAGAGTACTTCATCAAACAAAAGCATCTCGTTTTCATTAATCTATGATTTTTCTAAGTAATGGCCTTACATTTGGCAAACGTCTAACCCAGAACTGTTTCGTGGAGGGTTGCTTCGTTTTACACGTATGACAGTGATACAACTCTGTCTCAGTTAGTTCTTCTAATTCGGTAAAACTACTTAAACAATCTAGTAGATGGCAGGGTTTAGGTTCACTATCTTTAGATCGAGAAGCCCTGTGCTCGACAGAAACTCCTTGAGGTATATCCAAGGATAAATCTAAAGTCAATACAAAGTTTTAAGAATGATTGGGAATTACGCGGTACTCCCAAAAAAAACATTTTTACCTAAAAAGGGGTCGTGTTTTTTTGAGTTTGTTTGGCAAACCAAACAAGTAACTTCATTTTGTAGAACTCCCTTCAAATAGTTTAATAAACGTTAATGAACGTAAAAAAAAAAAACCAAAAACTTGGAATTGCGTAAGGAAATATACCCCAAAAATGGTAGTAACGATAGTTGATTGATTTTTAGGGCCCAAATTTAAATGCGTTGCCCCATTGTTAGGGTTGTTGGACAAAATATTTAAAAGCTCAGTATGAAGACGGTCCAGCATGTATCGCAAAAACTCATGAGCATCTTGTTGCTGGTAGCCTCGAAATCGAGGAACGACTCTCCAAACAACGGCGAATAAAGATTCCGGGCTAATAGCCGATTTACTCCCTTGCCATAACGAAATGAGTGTTTTTCTCAGTTCTTCCGCGAGTAAACTACTTCAAAAGGTGGGGAAAAAACACGGATTGAGATTTCAAGAATAAATTATTAAATGATTGTTATTGTTTCTTTACATGTCATCTTCTTCCCCACTATTGCTTCTAGTTACGTAGGATTTAGAAGACCCGCCAAATTTCTTGCCATTTTTATATAATTTAGGATCAAGAGCTGGTAGTTTTTTGAAATAACCGCAAAACTGCTCTATGTTACTTGAAAAATTATTTCAGATTTATAAAAATTAATTAAAAATATATATTTTATTATATTAACGAGTATTACCTAAGTGACTGCAACACTGCATTCATGAAGCATGTATTTCCTAAATTTCTAAGGCCAGCAACTTTGCCTTTGCAGTTTTTATCCTGTTATTTGAACCAGAAAATAAATCAAGAAATTTTTCATTTCAAATTGTCAACGTGAAAAAAGTTCTTTTATACTATTTTTGATTTTTTGTCTAAATTTTCCTGAGAATTGTTCTTTGTCTTTCTTTTCCGTTGAGGATATTGTCTCACTGGTCTGAGTTTTAAATATAAAATAATTTTAGGAACTTTTATGGAATTAAGGAAAATAAACGAATCAGAATTACTGATTGAGTGATTTAAAGTGTTGTCTTAGCTGACTAAGTTGGTTTGGTTTTGAGTCATTGGTAACAAAATCATCACAAATGTAACTAAAAATCACCAAAATAATTAATTTATGCGTGGATGAACTGATGGCCTTCAAAATTTGTCATATTACCAAAATGCAGCAAAATTGTCACAATCCATACAAACTGGATGTTTTTCTCTATTAAAATGCTCTTCACCATGTCCATTTACGTATCTTAATGACAAAGTCAAACATTTTAATTTTCATATTTTAATAAATTTAAAATTAATTTAATTATAATTGTACCTTCCGCAATTAATTACCCCGCAAGAAACGCAAATCCAAGGACTATTCTTTTCATTACAAACTATAAAGTTTTCATTTTTGTATTAGATTAAAAATGACCCCTTTGTTCACCCCTAATCCCTATACCCCTCTTGGGTCTCTGAGTCCCTGGGCCATTGTCAGTTTTTAAACAGCCCAAGGGGTCCCCCATCATATTTCGTTATATCTTACCAGAACAACAAAACTCGGGTTTTTTCTGTTTTTCGTCTTTTAAGTCAATTCTTGTAATTTTCGCGGCATCATTTAAATGTGGACATTCCATTTTGAAATCATCTAAACTATCATAACCCCGTTTTAAAAGAAAAATAACAATCGAAACGCTAGCGAAACAAAAATAACCTCTCACTCTAACAAAGGTGCATGCCGCGAATCTCCTTCCCGTATGACTGAAAAATAGACCAATTTTTTTTACAAGAAATGGAAAATAGATCTTAATTTCCGGTCAAAATAATCCACGTGACTTCCGATTTCAGTCTAATAATTTTATACTTCCCTACTTTGGCAAAGATAAGGCTTAAGACCACCAAGTTCAAGTTGTTGAAAATAAGTCTTTTTACGATTGTTTGTCTTTAAAAAACAAATATATCTTTAAAATTAATCAGCTATTGGTGGGAATTTTTAAATACTCGGTTTCGTATAAGATTTGCATGGCTTCCTAGGTTGTGTTTACAAAAATTAGGCTTAAGCCTAATATATTTACAAACTCCTATAAAGTATAAACTATATAAAAAATGAAGCGATAATTCCGAACAATAATTGCGCCGGCCTGTAAGTTATATATTCTTCTTCTTATCTAACTAATAGATAGTTGAAAACAATTAGCATTCAATATAGAAAAATATTGCCAAAATGTTGTCATCACTGAGAATTAAGAACCGCCCTAATGATCAGAGACCTACTAGTTTTAGAGCCTATGTAGATTTAAAACTATTAGGCACTGATCCAACAATGGGGAAGGAAGAGGTAAAACACTATTAAGTTAATTCAAGTACGAAAAATAATATTGTATATTTAATTTGGTAGCTTGACTCGGGAGGGGCCAACTTTGAATTGACCCCAAATTTACTTCCTGGGGAAGTAGAAATTGCCAGTGTTGAAAATGTTCTAAAATACAGCACTTTCAGCGAGCTTAAAACTGGAATTTCGGGTGTTCTCTTTTGTACAAACTTTAAACTAAGTTTCGTAACTGCTCAACAAAATCCGTATAGCTTAGTAAGTTTCAATTTCCTAAACCCATAAAGCGTATCATTTATTTTGTAACGTACCATTTTCTACATTTAAAAGCATCATCAGAATTTTTTATTGGGTGAAAATGACATTTGCCTCGTAAATATTGATTCTATATATCAAGGTATTGCTTGAAAATGAATGAATAACTATTTAAAATTGCCAAGCTGAACAAATTAATATTTTAAAAGTTACTAATGGAAGAAGAAAAAAGTTACTTCCTGGTTCAAATCAACTGTATGCAATTGAAATAATAGAAGTCCATTGCAAGGTAGAGGAAATCGATAAAGGGACAATCTGCTCTACAAAGAAAGTAGTGTGAAATTTCCCTGTTGATTCAAGCTCATTTAAGAGCAGATTGTCTCTTTAGATAAAGTTTTTAAACTTGAAAAGTTCAGACTATTAAACCTTTTTTTTTTTTCTTATAAGGACTTCAGAGTCATGACATTCAGCTTCAAATTTTCACCAGCCAACAAAGACAGAGTGGTAAAAAAATTGGCAAGGTTTCCTTTAACCGATATTCTGCCCCTGTAGTGAGATGACACTGACTTCGGGGGAATACTCTATGAACTTTTATTTCAGGGGCTGGTTAATGGAAACACCCCTAAAATCTTATAATCTAAAGAAAAAATATTTCAATATTATTTAAAACAATATATTTATAGCTGATAAATTCTATATTACACCACGCTTTTGCGCCCAAAGTGAATTTACTCTTTGCGTTTGACTATTTGAACCACGCTACACCAGGCAATAGTAAATATTTAATTCCATAATCCCTCAAATTGAAGTGACCTTTACTAAGAGTTTACTCTATTTTAGATTTGTTCAATTCTCGAAATTGCGTGACATTTACCAAACAATCCGATTGGTCCAAGGAAATGAAAAGAACCGGTTGTAAAACAGGGTGGCGAATTACATTAGCTAATGAAACATTCGGTATCTCTAACTGGTAAAATCTTACTTTTCTTAATATCAAGAAGATATCTAATGAAAAAGAGAGGGAGAGAACGGATGATTTTAGCTCGGAATTAAATTTTCCAAAGCGGTGAAGATCACTTTGAAGGGATAATGTAGATGAGAAAGTGTAATTTTCATCAATTAGAAACATATTATAAATGAAGTAAAACCTAATTATAAGGAAATTTATCTTACAACGTAACATTTGCCTCTAATTTAGGCTTCGAGAAAAAGTGAGTCCTAAATCCTATTAGATAAAATAGCACCTTTTGTTTATCATCTTCATTATCTCTTTAAACTAAAATAAATTTCGTCCAATAACTAAATATGTTACCAAGAGCTAAATTTTTTTCTCCCTACTAATTTTAAATATATACTTTCTTGATCTAACTATTGAAAAATGTTAAAGTAACAATTTTAAGAAATATTATAATTGTATCTTAAGTTTACCAGAAGCTTTTGTTATTCCTGCTGTTTTATTGGACAAAGATTTGTTCAACGCGGCTCCCTCATTTTCTGGACACCGTGTTTTGGTATAAAATTTTTTATCATCAATTCATCTTCCTTCCTCAACAACAAATACTAATTATTTGATCAATTAGACATGGAGTTGGGGAAATTCAAAAGGACAATCCTTAACGAGAATGGCTTCTTTAGATATCAGCATTTTAGATGATCAACAATTGAATAAGTAAAATTCTACATTCCGTACAGTAAAACCTTCAATTTCCCCAATAATTAACGCATCATTTTTCCTCTTGTTTCTATAGATTTAATTTAGGACACATTTTAGCAGGCAAACTATAGTTTTAAGGAAATTGGCCCTAATCCTTACCCTTAGGCCTAGTTTTAGCAGACGAACTATGGTTATAACAAAAATCTTTACCTTTGGGCCTATTTTGTGCCTAATATTAGCAGAACAGTGCTTCTGTTTTTGTTATAACCCTAAACCTTGGACAATCACAGTCTTCTATAAAGCCAAGCCTTAAACTAAAAGAATTTTTCCCCCCAAAAATTTAATTATAACGAGGTTTTACTGTATTAGTTTTTCTTTGTAATATCAGTAACAAACACTTAAAAGTTAAAACTATTTGCAAAAAAAGATTACACGGAGCTGTTGAACAGGTCAACAGTGAAAAACTAAAACCATTAGTTTTGGATCTCGACGAAGAATGTTGCAAAACTAAGGATATTCAAACTAGTTTCTTAAAGCTAAAAGAAATGATTATGCCGTGTAATTATATATATATTTTTTAAAATTTTAAAAACAAATTAACCAGCTGAATTACGCTAATGTAGTGCCCTTCTTTATAAAGCTTCCTCTTTAGAATTTTGGGAGCAAGACAGTATGGTTTACAGCATTTTAGAAAGTTCCCGGTGGTTGGAATTCGTTTCCAAATGTTTAAAAGCTACGAAAAAGTGTTGTTTAGAACTGGAAAGAGGCTCAGCTTCCGTTATTATTATGGGTAGGTTTTTTAAAGATTATGATGAGAGAATATACATCGGCGTGTGCAGGTTTTCAAGTAAGGTTATAGAGCACCCTATAATTTTCCGCCCCTTATCACTAACCCTTCCAAACTTTTTCACCCAATTTTTTCAACTTTAGGCTTTAGCTCAGGGTGACCAGACTTCCTATATTTTCCAATTTATTTCGATACCTTCCTATTCCTTTTTTTACACCATACCACAACAGACTGGCTCTCTTCCCACCCTGAAATGTTATCTCTTTCCTTTAAATGTCTAATTATCTAGAATATGTGGTTGTCGAATGTTAGTTAAGAGCAGTGTTTGTGTTATTTCTCCTATAATTTAGTGCTATTTCTAACATTTTAGTGTTATTTCTCCTATGATTCAAGGAATTTCCCTGATCACCCTAGTTGTTAGCCCCTCCCCCCCTCCCAAGGACAATTTCAAGTATTAGGTTATGACAAAATCAATGCACACGCCTATGGGAATATTACTAACAACGTAACAAATAACTTTTAATATGATACAGAACAAGAAGGTTGCGATTTAAATTGCCTGGTAGCTTCCTTGATACAGCTAGTCCTAGACCCTTTTTTTAGAACGCAGGATGGTTTCGAGACCCTGATTCAAAAAGAATGGGTGGCTATGAGTCATCCTTTCCCAAAGAGACTAGGACACATAAGGGATGTTGAAGAAGAAGAGGTATAATAGAAGAGTTAGAGTTTTTTTAATTTTTGATAAATTTTGAGTTTTTTTTTTTTAGGCACCAGTTTTTCTATTATTTTTGGATTGCGTATGGCAATTAACTCAACAATTTCCCAGCTCTTTCGAATTCAGCGAAACTTATTTGACTACGGTATGGGATAGTACCCACGTTAGCATCTTCGAAACCTTTCTATTCAATACAGTGCATCAGAAAAAGGACTTGCTAAAGAACCAGTTTAGTCTCCCTCGCGTATGGGACTGGTCTACTCAATATTCCCAACAAGATACCGTGCTATTTCGAAATCCCCTTTACTACCTCAAAAATACAGTGCGCAGCGTGACTGAGATTCATCAAGTCAGACCTCAGTCGCTAGGAGCCAAAGCCGCCCTTTCTTCTTTAGAATCGCAAACTAGTTTAAAAGATTTTATCAGCTTGAACGAGGATTTGATGGAATTTGACGATTCAATCGTTAGCCTTAATTTGTGGCATCAAATGTACTTTCGATGGATACCGTTGTGTAATATAGTCGGAGGCGGCGCTCCTATCATTTATCTTCAAAATTTGGCATTATCCGAGGATATTAAATTTCTGGCCAATACCTATAAATCATTAGCTTCTAAGCAGGCTCAAAATAAAGCTAAACTTAGACATCGTCGAAGCGTTTCGGACGAGTTTTGTATCACGGTAGAAAATGATACCCGTAGAATTCATCAGAAAAACTCCCTCATAACATCCGCCTTTCCATTTTCGCCGATCGGACCTTCTGAATGGAGGAAATTTAACGTTCCTTCCAGTTCTTATCTATGCGTTAGTTATGGTGGGATCGAGGAAGAACAAGACGATTGAAATTTTGTGCCTTAGAACGCTAAAAAAGATTCGCCATTATATTAAAAAGTTAAAGAACTCAGTGCCCAAAAATTTTCATACTAAATTTTACAAAAACGGTCCTAAGGGTGTTAATTTAAGATGGATCAAATAAAAAGCTCTACCAGGGGAAATAGTATACTTTTGAGCTTATTTTTATGTATAAATGTACAGCTTAAGGGTTTGAAATTTAAAAATTTTGGAAATGGGATACCTTGAAAATTATACTACCTGTATAAAAAAAATGAAAAACCAAAGTATATTGAATTAATGTACAATATTGTTTCCCAAAACCTTTTTGACGACTATACCTTTAATTTGGGTTAGAAAGAGATTGTAAAACTTTCTATATATGATTCAGCTATAAAGTAACATCTTAAAGAGTTAATGAAGTGGTTATTCAACCATTTTTAATAATGTAAAAGCTAAAAATAGTAAAACTTCGAGTATTTTGAATCTCGCAAAATTTGTTGCTAAGAAAAGCACACAGAGAAATGCAAAAGGTCTCTTTTGCTCTGACGACTGATTTTAGTGCAACTGGAATTGCTTGGAAATGAAGTTTTTTAAAATATGGTTATCACTTGTTAAATTTGAAGTTTTATTACTTTTTAAGTTGGTATTAACAAGAATAAATTAAAGGCCCTAAGAACCTGGAGATTTTGCTACTGGTATCATCCTCGCCTCCTACGTAAAATGGCATTAGCTTGCTTATTTTTCCCAGCCTCACTAAGGCTGGTATCAATGGAGGAGCTGATCTTAGTTGGTCGTGGTGAGGTGAGGTCAATTAATATGCAGACGCTGGTTTACAATAAATGACTGAGGCTCCTAGGACCTTCAATTGGTTCTTGGTATTACTAAAAATATAAGTTCTAACTTCTGAGTTTTGACACTATACATTAAAAAAAATGTTGTCTGATCACTTCAATACCTGTTTAAGTATTATTTTTAAAGGTTTTTTTCAGTTAATATTGCTTAAAAAGTTAGAAATTGCTCTTGTAATTCATTTCGTAAAAAAAAATTGCTTTCTTGAAAAATCTTTTAACTATTATATTTTTATGGATAATAATTTATTCAAATTTTAAATTTACGTTTTTGGTCTTTCATCTTTTAATTTTAAAGAAACTGATTCTATATTATTTAAATAATCAGCTTTCATGTTGTTGTAATAAAAACAAAGCTCTATAGACCTAAAAAATATTGTTTGTTCTAAAATCTTTGAATACAAAAAAATTATTGAAATATTTAAAATATAATTCAAAGTTAAAATATCTTGTATTTCTTTTATTTTAAGTGAGAGAAAACATTTCAGAGAAATAGCCGCTAGTCAAGCCATGATATTTCCATTTTTATTTTTAAGAAAAATGATGTTGATAATGAGAAAAACTGTAACCTAGACGCTGTTTTTACACAATTAAAAATAATTGTTAACTTACAAATTCATTTAATCGTTGATTTACCCCATTTATCGATAACCATTTTAGATAATCTAGTTTGTGGTAAGGTGTTCCATTGAATAAATATCTCTGGTACCGTATCTAAGCATCGGGATGTTAAGGCAATTTGAACAGCTTGGGCGAATCTATCTAACGATGATTGAATATTTTCGTTTTGAAAATTCTTTTTCAAACTATCAATAATTAACATTATATTTTGGTAAGGTACGGACATGAACTTGACTCTCAACTGAATTAAAGGTTCTCTTTCGCTAAAGCCTAACATAGATTCCAACATCGCTTGATGCAATTGCGAATACAAAAGGTTATTTACATAACCAATTTCTGTTAGAGGGGCTAAAGAACACCATCGTATCAGACCCGAAAGAGGAGTTTGGGGTCCGAAGGTTTTCTGGGGTAATGGAACTTTCAGGGGAGCGAAACACAAATATGGGGACGAATTTAGCCAACCTAGAGTTAAGTCTATTATGATCTTCGGTGGAGGTGACTTAAAAGGTTCGTAAAGTATAGTTAAACAACATAAGAAACTAGAACAAAATAAGGGAGCTAATAGAGGCATTGATTTCAAAGATGATACTAATGACGGCATCAAAAGGAAATAGTCTTTAACAATGACTTGAGCTAAATGAAGAGCCGGTTCCGATTTGCAATCTGACATTTGCATCCACATGCCCGAGAAATTCAAAATATTGGCATTCAAATCAGCGACAGCCACTGAAACTAATTTGGTCAATAAAGACATTCTCGCTTCCCCTAATCTTTTCCCGGGTAGGAATAGGTACAAAAAGACGTGACTTTGACACTGCAGGTCAATCTTTGTATCGGAAAAATAACTTGACAGTCTCTCTAGGACTTGAAGTTCTTTAACCGAAGTTAACTTTCTCTTGTTTCCCCTTCGGTCAATTTCCAAAAATATGAACTCCTAATGGTTTACAAATTGCTGGCGGTTAAAAACTAATTTCAGGAGTCCTTAATCAATGAGAAGTTTACCTCAGAAATGCTATTTAAAAGATCCAGTTGAGGGTTTGTCTGCATAGTTTCACTGACACACAACTTTTCTAACATTCTAAGCGCCTCAACAACGCTATCAGGAAAATCAGCTCTTCTTAGGGACTTAATTTCGTTCATTTCAATAAATTTTATATAAACGATAATATACTGCTCTTGCCACAACCGCAACTACATCAAGATGAACATTTGAAAGGGTCCAAGTTAAACTACGTTTATATAGCAGACGACACAAAAAGTAGTCACGAGGGACGGAAATAAGTACTCCAAGACACTGGATAAATTTTACAAATGTACCGTAACTTTTCGAGAGGGGTCACTGATCTGGTCTCATGACTATGTTCTATAAGAAAAAAAATACTTGCTGGTACAGCCAATGACTGATAATTTTGAGCTTGTGAAAACATTATTTTCCCTCCCATAATTACCACATGACCTCAAATTACTACCATAAGTTAACTATGATTTACAGTTATGTAAAGCTTATGTGGTTCCATATAAGATTATAATTTATCTTCTAGAAGATAAGTTATGAACTTATGGTGGTTCTTAGAAATTCCTGAATAAGAGTCTTATTCAATTCAATTTGTAGTTTTTATTAACTTGAAATACATTTAAAAAAATCTAAATCTTTTTAAATTTTACATCAATGCAAATAAACAATATTGGGGTTTTTTGTTGTTTTTAAGTTTATACGGTCACATATTTTGATGGGGAAAATAAATTTTCCCTGGGCATTTATTTCCTATGTATTTTATATCCTACTTATTTTTTATTTTAATTTTGCGAGTTAATAAAGAATTTATTTTAATTGCCGGTACTTATCACAAGATCTAAAAACTTAATTAGCCTTTTTTTCTTTCATCTCATAAGAGTGCATAGTAAATCCACGCTTATAAATCGTTGTTTTTCAATTGATAAAAAACCAAAATTGCAATTTAATCTTAAATTTCTATATTATTTTTTAATTGTTACCCATTTGGGTCTAACTAGTTCTATTTGATAAAACCAAATGGATTTGAGAAGGCAAATATCGCCATTATATATTTACATATATTTTAGCGTCCTAGTTGAAAAACAAATTAAATTAAACTTAAATTAAGCATCCCAATAACTATTATTTCATCTTTTTTTTTTTCACGAATATAGAGCACAACACTGAACTTTGAATTGTTCAAAAAATTACGTAATTAATGATAATAATAAAAAAAATGATACGGAATAGAGTAGATTTAATAATCTTCGATGATTCAAACCATATCAATAAATTTTTGGAAATAAAAAAATTGTAAAGCCGTTTAAATTTAACTTCTACTTATAATTATAATTAAAGATTAGGAAATAATAGTTATAATGGAGATGAATATACCCCATCTATTTTTAAATATTAGAATACTGTTTTAAACTATTCCGCTTTTTTAGTATTTTTTCTCGAGTTCATAAGTTTCTTTTTTTCTTTTCATAGCTTGTTTAAATGAACTGTTGAGCATTTTTAACTACCTTAGTTCAAAAAGCGCTTTTAAAGAAGCAGTAAAGTGTTGGAAAAAGATATCAAGATACAAAAGTTGTATTTGGTACTATTTTTCTTCCCCACCCACGAGGCGCAGTCAAAATGTTTTTATTTTTACGGTTTAGCGTCGATGAAGTATTAGCGGTTTTGGTATTTTGGTTTTGTTTAGAAAATGTTTTTGACTTTACCGCGTCTTTAATAGTTAATAGAAATCAAATAATTAACATCCAAAAAGATTTTTGTTTTGTTATGTATAAGGCATAGCTTGTGATAAGTAATTGGTGCACAACAAAAAGTCTTTGATTTTAAAAGATATTTCTCGACCCCTTTGTCAAAGAGCTACCAATTCACACAAATGTATGCTCAAAGTTAATTTTCTTCCTAAACTACCTATTCTTTGTTAAATTTCTTTAATTTGCGTGACGCCGTTACCGCAGCAATAAAGGGAGAAAATTCATTGTACAGGACTTATGTTATTTTGTTTTTTCATTATAGTTTTGGATGATTTTTTTTTTTCCATTTTGAGTGGCTGGACAGGGCTTTATTTCAAGCGTTATAATTTTTATACCATGGAAATACTAACATTGGCCTCATGTCAGTTAACCAGCTCCACAGACACGAACTGTTTCAGACGTTCCAAATACTGTCCGTAAAGTTCAACGTCGTTGTGACCAGCACCCTCAACCCAAAGGGGTTCGACTGCTCGCGGACAACGTTCGTATATAGCCAACCCGTGAGAAAAGTCTATAACTTCATCTTCCGTGCCATGAATAACTAGCACCGGCGAAGTAACTTTTGGCACCTTGTCTATGCTAAAAGAATCAGAAACGATTTCAGACCCTAATTTGCAACTAATCGGTAACCATAGGTTAGGATATTAGTTATTAATAATACTTCATGGGGGTTATTTAATAAACCATAACGAAGTAACCGTCCTTTAATAATAATTAATATGATCTTCACTATGGCAATTGGCAAATAAACTTTTAATTTATGATCCTAGGTTGTGATGTGAAAATTATCAAACCTGGGAAAGGCATCGAAGAACCACGTTCGTTTAGTGTTGGGAAAGGCCACTCGCATGCCAGACATAAGGGGCGAATGAAGAATAACAGCACCAACTTCGTACCTTGAAGCCAAATCAACGGTAGGCACAGTGCCTATGCTTTGTCCATAAAGAATTATGTTCTCAGGACTTATACCGTATCTGGTTCTTAGAGCGTGCCAAGCGGCATCTATGTCCGCGTACAAGTTTTTTTCAGAGGGTTTTCCCGTGCTAACTCCGTAACCGGAATAATCGTAGCTAAAGATGTTACAGTTAATCCGAGATCCGAGGCCAAGATAAAAACTACTCATTTGGCCAAGGTCCACAGCGTTACCATGAGAAAACAGCATAGTAAACCGGGCATTCGGGGTGCACCTAACAAACATACAGGCTATTCTATTTCCTCTGGAAGTACGAGCGTAGAAGACCTCAATAGCTTCTAGTTCTCGGATAGAATATTGCCATTCGGCTCTCTCAGAAATGGAAAATCCGAATTTTCCAACAGATTCGTCAGGTAAGAAAGAGTACGTGGGTTCCGGGGGTAAAAAAGCTAATTTAGCGGCAATACGAGATGGACAGGGTGGGCAGCAAAACAAACAACAAAGTTCGCTGAACGAAAGCCCGTTCATTTCCCTCGGCATTTGGAACAATAGGCTTAATGGAGAAGTTCATCGGCACTCGCGCGAACCCTGATGATTAATTTTCGCGTAATTACGAAACTAAAAACGGATTAAGTTTTTTTTTTTGCTAAACCGCCGACCACAGATTTTCCGTTAAGCTCTAAAACGAATCACTATTATACCATTTAATACAAAATTCAGCTCTAGTAATAACTAAACCTACACTAAGATTATCAGGCCATTTTTTACTCACGATAAAACTCCCATCATGCTCCCATCGTTCAGTACATTACGTCACCAAATACCACACGTAAAGGCGACCCCTTCTGAGAAAAGAAATTTCGAAAGAAGCCAACCAGAGATAAAGAAGCCCTACAAACGTCACCGGGAGCCAATTTCGTTCCTAAATGGGCGCGCCAAAAAATATTGAAAAGAAATAAAATTGATGACGCGCGATTCAAGCTTATAAATGGATTTAGAATTAAGCAGTACAGTCTTCCTTCCTTCTCGTTTTTTACAACGAAAGACCAATAAAATTCGATATATTCAAAAGAGCGACTTAGGAGACGAACATATAGTAATCTTGATTAACTTGTTTCCATAAGAATAAAATTCAGAAAGTCAAAATTTTAAGCAGCAGGGTCCGTTTACATGGGTTGGGATTGGCTTAAACAATATCCCCACCATATCAACACCAAAACGGCGGGGCTAACATCATCTTTATCAACCAAAATAGTTAAAATTCGTTACTTTTTAACTCAGACGCACAGGGGTATCAATGATTAAATATTTCACGGCGATAAAAGCGAATACTGACGTCACTCAGATGAGTTTTTTTACTCCTCAAACTCCCTTAACTCTAACGCGGGAGTTTATATTATTTTACTAGGAATCTTGAGCAAGATATTGTATTCTAAACTCTAAAGCAATTCGCCGTTTTGGCGCTGAAGTAAATATTTCGTTTTGCTATACTGGTTAAAGTGATGCTGTCACTATTTTTATTCTAAGTTTTATGGAATAAATCTATCGTTTTATCATACTATTTAAACGCCTACATTCAAAATTTTACATCTTTGTGCTGACGAGTATTTAAGAAATTTATAAATTAAAATGCCAAAAACCAAATTTAATTTTTCCACTTCATGACATAGGCACAGTGAGTGTCTCAGGGTTTTGTTTTGTTTGTTTTTTGTTCCCTACCCACTCTTTTCTTACGTAGTATTCTTTTTTTAATGTTGTTTGTATTATTAATATTTTTTTGAACCTTTCGATCAACCTTTTTGAATAATTGTTATTAAATTCCTTCTTTCCCTGTATGGCGCCCTGCTACGTCCAACCTTGGATGAATTACGATTACATATGTAATCGTAATTCATCCAAGGTCCAACCTCCTCGTGCACTACAAGCCTGTAAGGCTTCTTGTACGTAAATTACCTAAATCATAGGTAATCCACCTTTGGCTAAATAAATAAAACAAGTCAAATAAGTTGTTAAGGTTGTGCCCAATCCTAGATCTACCCGACCCAGGAGAAAAAAAAACTAAAAAATAAAGGTCCCGAAAAAGGTTATAGCGAAAACCAACAGGGCCAATAATAAATTATATACGTATTAATTTATATAATTTCTGTTACGAACATAGCTTAGCTGCATAGCGTTCAATAGAGCCTAGAGCATTGACAATCAGGCCTGGAAATAGCACAAGTCCACTGGTCCAAAACCAGTTTATTAATAACTATTTTCATAACAAATTCTCCTAAATTATATTTAAGTAATGTAAATAATTAAAATATAAACGTGCATTCTAAATACAGATGTGAAATGGCTACAAAATTTCTTTGTCCTCCGAACGGATTTTAATTGCTTTTGTGACGTCATAGTCACATGACTTATGGGCAAGTAACCGGCCATAGAACCGCTTCTTACTATTCTTGCGCCTCATGTCACAACCCGAATAAATAGACCCTGATAAGCGGCTCAATAGCCAATACTTGGGCTTATACAGTTCGGAAATTAGGTGGGAGCCTGGTTAATCGTGGATTAAAACACGGTGGGGATGATTTCGTGAAATTAGTGCGGAAAATACCCAAAATGGATTTCTCAACGGTAATGAGTGAATCAGAAAAGAGTTCTGATAGCAATTCCAGTCACTCATTGGACGAAAACCTAAGCGCCAGTAACTTTAACTTAAGCCTTGACAATGTCATCGGAATTAATGGGAGAGTTGAGACCCTGACCACAGTAATAGCACCAGGGCAAACCATAGAAGTCAAGCCTAACCTAACTACTCAAAAGGCCATGGAAAATTTAGCAAATAAAGAAGATGAAGAGGATGATGATGATGATGATGAATCTGACGAAAACCGTTTTGGAAATGAAGAATCAAACAGTGTTGCTGAATTTAACTATGAAATTGACCCCAGTTCTATTTTACTACAATCTCACTCTCCTGAACCCACTGAAAATGATACCTCTACCAAAAACTGCAACAACAATTCTGATCAGGAGACAAACTATTTCCAAGAGGAAACCCAACATGATACAGATCCTTGTAGACCAAAACGAAGAAAGAGATTTAGAAAATCATCATTAGCCCTAAGTGTTTTAACAAAACTCAAAGTAGAACAATCATCCTATCGCAAAGCTCTATTATTTTACTTGCTGAAGAAACATTTATCGAAATAACAATGTGCTTAAGCCTATAACTAATTGATTTTTATCAAGTGTGAACTGTTTTCAATTTTTTTAATGTGTTTTATTAAAAATATATATTAGAAACATCTGATAAATCTGTGTATAAATTTTTAGTCTGTAGGGGGATATAATTTTATCAGTTGCGATAAAGTAGAGGGATACCTCGTAACTGGACAATAGGCGTTGTAGCTCAGACTTTCATGTATGCATCTATAGCAATACACTATGCTACATTGTGGTTTAATCCAGAATAAGTTTTTTTTTTAATTAAAATTAATCATTACTGTAGACTCACCCACTAGTTGATAATAAGGTAGTATTTTTAATTTTTCTTTCACAAATAGGACATATCCCTGACCGCAGGCTTTCAATCTATTTCATAATTGAAATTTTTTAATAATACACTATTGTACTATTCTTAAAATATAGAGAGTATCCTACTTTCGATGGTGGGTTAGGAACTGGTAATGAACCAAAGTTTTTTGGTCTATCCTCTTGGCTATACCACCATTCCAAAAATTGGAGGAAAAAGGCACCGATAGAAATACCAGTGGTTAATACTGACGCAAATTTCCCAAATGAATTAATGCAGAAGTTAATTAAGGCCCTTTAAAACAATTGCGTTTCATTATTTAGATTATAAGATTTAAATTATGAATTAAGAATATCACCAATTAGTGTAAGCTACTTTATCCATCGTCTTAAAATTGTCAATATCAGACTGGGTCAAAGTTCGTAATTGACAGCCTGCAAGGTGTATCAAAGGGGAGTGATATTTACCACGACCAACAGCGTAAGTAAATTTGTAAGTCATATCTGCCATTTTTGCAGTAAAAAATACGAGGGATAAGATTTTTACGAGATCTCTCTTCCTTGAACCCTACATTATTTTGAAGTTACAATTAATACTGGTAAAAAAGTTGTCAACAAGAATCTCACATTCGAGTGACTTTCTTCTTCTTTAAGTTGGATATATTTTTTCTCTAATTTTTGAGATAAGTACGGAAAGAGAACTAGCAATGCTAGAGATTTGTATAAAGTACTTTTCGAAATGTGTACAGGATTTATCTTCGATGCAGTACGTTTCAGACCATAGAAGTTCTCCGAAAATGACGCGTCTTACAAATAAGGAAACTAATAAGTTTACAAAGGCAAGTCTAAATTTTAAGTCAGGAATCAGGATACTCACTATATTTAAACAGGTGATAAGTCTGAATGACAAAATCTAATACTGTATAAATTTCCTCGGAATAGAGACTCAAGTTATTATATCGTTCCGGATTATTCTCGACCAATACCTAAGTAACGCAAGTTTAGTACCAACAATTTAATTAGGTTAATTATAGATATACTTTGGAGAAATGTTTAAAGGCCGCTCGCAATCCTTTGGAAAGCCCATCGCAAGCTAATACTTCAAATATAGAAGGAAGTTCTCCCAGAGATACAGTAAGATGGGCACCAAACTCCGCCATGGTGGGCTTTTAGTTATATTTAACTTAAAGTATTTAATTTGATATATTATGCAAATAAAGTATGTAGGTATTTAAAAGACGGCCTTTAAAAATGGCCAAATACGAGATTAGCAGACGACAAACGATTGAAACGCCCTCTAGCTACTGTTACTTTCCCGCGAAATTCGTCCTTGACTTAAAACGAATGTCAATTCATGCTAGACTTTTACACTCGATTTCTTATCTTGGAAGACACTATTCAGTGCCAATTTCCCTGGGTTTGTCAATAACACTTGTAATCCCTTAGCTAAGACAAATATATGAACTTCTTTCTCTTATTATATACAAATTAAAACCAAAAATATTTGAAAACTACTTACCATTTGGAAGAGTATATCCACTAGTTGGTGATTAATCCAAAATGAGCACAAACGCGCACTTAAAACACAATAACATTGAAACGCGCACTTATAACACACTCCCATTGAAACGCGCACTTAAAACACACTCACATTGAAACGCGCACAGAAATGGAGCGAAAGAATAGCAGATCAGATGCATCCACCAAGCGAGCACAAATCGATCTAAGGTTCGTAAAGAAAATTGTCATGAGATTACCAAAATATGTAGACCATATGACACCGCACAAATTTCAATGTTACAAATTTCGAACCAGAAAATACAGGAAGAGCAACTATAAATCTCCAAAAGGTAGTCATTCTCTTCCGTCTTCAACAAAGTTTTTCCAAATTCTGGTTACGATTTCAAGCGGGGTCACACACTCTGTGCACTGTTGAAATTGAGTTCACTTGTACACCTGTCCAAGTTCAGCTTTGACAGTGCATAGAATCAGAGTTGCCATATTGAGGGATAAATCTCTCAATGGCCCACTGGAGATAGTTTTTTTTTTTTCCAAAATCGATGGAATGATGACTTCTTGAGAGATTTTCCATAATCCTGGAAAGTTAAATTTTTTCTTTTTAAAAATGACAATTCTTCATTTGGGAAAAAACCAGTTAGACCAGGAATTTTCCACACCATTATCTCTTTCATGCTCAAAAATTCCAAGATTTTAAGGCCACAGGGACCCCACAACATGGCTTAATAATTAATAACTTAGTCGCCTATTATTAATTCATGCCCACAACCAGTTACAAATAATGCAGAGCAGCTCTCCCTGTCTTTGACTTTTTGCATTGTAAAAGCCGTAGTAAAACGGATCAGAAATTATCAGAATACAAATTATCCATATTTTGAAGGTTTCCAAAAATTAGCGGCCTGTTCTCAAGGAGTTTTCATAAGTTAAGAGCTTATATACGTTAGGTCTTTCCGAACTCTTGAGTTCAGCTAATTTGGTTGTGATTTTGTGTCAAGAGTTAAAATATTTGATTTTCAATTGTC
Organism: Odiellus spinosus; assembly: GCA_963920705.1. Classification (NCBI taxonomy): domain Eukaryota; kingdom Metazoa; phylum Arthropoda; class Arachnida; order Opiliones; family Phalangiidae; genus Odiellus; species Odiellus spinosus. The sequence goes on along the minus strand of OY987228.1, from coordinate 17,148,146 downwards.
TGCCCACTGAGCGATTTCCAGTGGACAGCATTTTGACTTACTTGTTTTTATATCAAGATGTGTATCATAACAAAATATTAAATAGTGACAGTCTTAAAATTCCCCTTCTGGTAGAGCTCATGTAAAGGGTACAATTGTACTTTGTGGTAATAAGGCCAAAAATAATTTTACAGCAAAATCAATTACACCATTCGATAGAGCGTTAAATTTAAGCCTACTACAAAGTACAATCCTACCCATGTAAAGTACAATTCAAAGCCTTAGATGTTCTACTGAAAATAGGAACACCACTAAAACTCTTTGAATTCCCGAGTGGCTTGCCTTGCCTAAATCTAGCAATAATAATGCTGGCGGCCATGTCTTTTTTAAGCCTAACTTAGAAGTTTTGTATTAATGAAACTAAATTCTGTAATTACCATTAGAAGTGTAATTAAAATTCATCAATGACCATTCCCGAACCGTAAGGGACGCGTTACGATAACTATTAACTTGCCGCCGATGATACTAAAATATCGAAAAAACACAGTAAACTCTTCGAAAGTTCGAATACGTTGACAATAGCAGGTTGTAAAGCCTTCTTTATCCTCTAGAAATTTTGGCGCGACACTGCGAAATTCTTCTTCCTTTTCTCTTGGTATTGTGACGTCACTCCCGAGACCGCCAATTGGCTGGATATATGAGAAAGCACGTGATTTCCAAATCCTAAGCAGACGCCGGTGAGACGTGACAAGGGTTACTCCTGGCAATTAGTAATATTGATTATATTAATTTTCATTAAATTTGAGGAATTTTCCTCGCGTATAAAGAGAATGATCAAAGCTATTTTAGTATTCAATAATCATGGGAAACCAAGGCTCTCCAAATTTTATCAATACTACGTAAGTTAATCCTGAAGAGAAATCATTCAATGACTTAAGGATTAATTTTAATTAGCAAGAAGACATGCAACAGCAAATAATACGAGAAACGTTTCAACTAGTTTCTAAAAGAGACGATAATGTGTGCAATTTCCTAGAGGGTGGAAGGTAACTGATTTGGTGAAGAATTGTGGTGTAGTTATGTTGATTGAAGTATACTTTGCAGTTTAATCGGGGGCTCTGATTATAAACTAATCTATCGCCACTACGCCACTCTATACTTCGTGTTCTGCGTGGATTCATCAGAAAGCGAATTAGGGATCCTTGATTTGATTCAAGTTTTTGTGGAAACCTTAGATAAATGCTTTGAAAATGTTTGCGAGCTTGACCTTATTTTTCACGTTGATAAAGTATATGCATAATTTATTAATCCTCGATAGCCTATTACTGATTCTGCATTCTAAATCAAAGGTTCATTACATTCTTAACGAATTAGTAATGGGAGGAATGGTCTTGGAAACTAACATGACGGAAATCATAACTAGAATCGAAGATCAGAATAAGATTGAAAAGCAAGAGGCTGGTATTTCGTCAGCACCAGCTCGTGCGGTATCAGCGGTTAAAAATATGAATCTACCCCAACAAATAAAAGAGATTAAACTGCCTGATCTTCCGTCCTTGGGTAATTTGAAGTTCTGACATCCATTAACGGGAGATTACGTTGCCCTGAAATAATACACACAAATTAATCATGTTAATCGTACTTTTGATATAATGTAATATACATTCCAATTTGAGGAATTATCACTGTAAATAAACCTTGTTGTCGTATTATTACCAATAAATTAACTTTCAATCAAAATCGCCTTTTTTTCTCTTGTTTAGTTAATTTCGTAAATAAATTATAATAAATAATTGTTTGTGTTAACTCATGGATATTTTTAACTTTATTTAATTGTAGGCAGCCTAATTATTTAGTGCAGTAGAGAGCAGAAGTCGCTGACTAATCGGGTAGTAATTAGGGATATTTATTATTTGACTAGTCGAATAGTGAGAATAGCAATTTTGATTTATTTTGGTAGTGAAATGCTATGGCTATAGGGTTATGATTAAATTCAAACTCGAGACGGACTGCCTTCAAGACAAATTTGTATAAGACCGTAATAAATATTGTATATTTATACTTAATTTAGTGCTGGTCTCGCCATCTACAGCTATTCTAAGGATTTAAATTTTTTAACGCGCAATCGGTGTTGTTTTGAAGTGCAAGTGACAGGCTAAATCATACACTTTTGTCTTCATTCTTGCTTGAAAAATATCTCGTCTGCGAAAGAAATTTTTTTACGACGTAAAAATGTTATAGCTTCTACCGTGAAAAGGTTTTTTTTGACAGAGCTCTTGGAATTCTTTTTATTGATTTTTGCGTTCCGATGCAAAAGCTACCTGGTGAAAATTTGTCTTTAATGATGCAACATAATAGTAAAATTAAAAAATAGATTGTTTATTCGTAAATTTTTTATAATAAAAGGATAGTTCAACATGATTTTGGACCAAGTATAGTTTTATTATTTTAATGAGTCTTTTTGAGAATCAATAAAATGCTTATTTCTATAGAAAGTAGGTAATATATTTCCTACTTTTGTAGGTGAGGGTCCCGCACAATTAAAGTATTTCAAAAGAAAATTGTTTCGTTATACCAAGAAGGATCAGATAAGGAGAGGAAAAGTGGGAACGGCGCGGCTCCTACTGCGTCGGCCTAAACTCCCACTCTGGGAGAACGGGGGACAGACGGGGGTAGAGATGCTTCGTGGTAAATTGTTGTCACGTGGGTAAAACGAATCCTTTATGAGACGCGCTAGCTAGCGACCACGTGACAACAGTTTACCTCGAGAATTTCCTATCCCCCTTTCCACCCCAGTGGGAGGTTGGCTCTTCTCTCTCTAACTCAACGCAGCCCCACTTTTCCTCTCCTTATCTGATCCTTCTTGGTTATACCATCACTTTAAACGGTATAAAGGCCCTTAATCGTTATACCCACCTAAATGTCTGACATTAGTTAGTGGCTCGTTATGGGTTCATACCTAAAATTAAAGAATTCTTCCGTAAAGAAGGCCTTTGGGTTTTATTCCCATTAAGAGTAAAATTTGCTATATGACTGTCTAAGCTCGAATTATAAATTATTTACTATCAACTAGTATTTATCGAGCGATAACCCTAAAGATTTTAACACCATCTTCAAATCAATGTAAGTGTTGTTTGGCTCAAAATTCAAAAGATAATTTTTGGTAATTTCAAACGGGGGTGCCCCTCTGTACGTCATAAAGTCTTTCGAATCGTTCTTTGGTGAATCAAGCCCCCCCCCCCCCTGTCTGAAAGTCATATTCCCCTATATAACAACCAGTTTACGCGTCCGATAGTACTAATATTTAGATACTAGCATCTGGATAGTTCGGAACGAACTTTTGTTTCCCCCTAAATATCAATTAGGAGTTTAGAGAAGTAAATCTTAAATTTTTTATGCAAGATAAATAATTTTAATAAGGAATTGTTTTAAAATAATATCACGATGGAGTCTGTGAAACAATTACCATATATCGAAAGTTTGGACATTTTAATCTCGGAATTACGCAAAGTTTTCGATAGCGATCGCGTGAATGTAGATTATGTTCATCAATTGATGGCATCTTATAAAAGTAGGCCAAGAGATTGGAGAAAATACGCCAATTTTGATACGCATAGGTACTTCGAAGCCCTAAAATTTTAAACGACTTCAATGAAAAACTTTTTGTTTGTTTTCAGGTACACGAGAAACTTGGTGGACGAAGGAAACGGCAAATATAACCTAATGATTTTAGCCTGGTCTGAAGGACACGGAAGTAGTATTCATGATCATTCCGATTCCCATTGTTTTATGAAAGTAAGAAAATATTTAATTTTAAATAAATTCGTATATGTCAATGAGAGCTTCAAAATTAGCCTAATTTCGGCAAAAAGTCCTTTTAATTAGGTGGGAACACGAAGAGAAGTTTAGAAAGTTTCCCCGATTCTTCAGCGCCAAAAAGACGTATTTAAATTAACACCAGTTTCCCCATGTCTGCCAAAAAGGGTTATGTGCACCAGATTGTAAAGTTGACTATGACCATGTGAAGCTGTTGTGTAAATTACGGTTGTGTACTTGGCCAGTAATAAAGTTAAGTGTTGCGGGAATTTGGCGATAAATATAACTTTAGCATAAAGTTTCACGGCAGATTTAATTAATAAGCTAATTACGATTAAATATTGCGTCACTTCAATTTTCAAGTTGATTTTGATTAAAATTGGGTGAATATTTAGATGTTATATGGTTCCTTAACCGAAATTCGTTATCCATGGCCGAAAGATTCGGACGAAATCATGGTACCTTCTGAAGAAATAGAGATCAAAACTAATGACGTGGCCTACATAAACGGTAAAATAATTGTCTCGGATAGTGACCTTTTATAATACCATCCAAGACATTCAAGGTCAAATTCGAAAGCTTTCGATGGCCACTGAATGTCTTAGCCGAGTCTCTTTAAAGGATGCTGCGGCTAAGAAATAAATCTCGATTAATTCTTACAGATTCTATCGGTTTACACCGAGTGGAAAATCGTTCCCACGCCAAGGAGGCTGTAAGCCTGCATTTATATTGCCCACCCTACGATACTTGTCATATGTTTGACCAGAGAACGGGACATAAAATGCCCTGTAAAGTCACTTTCTGGACCAAATATGGAGAGAAAACGCCACATGTAATTATTCTGTTTTGCAAAAACTGATCTTGAAAAACATGCATATATTTCCTGCATCTCTCAATAACAAGTATTTTCTTATACAGATTGTTACGAGCAATAGGGTAGTAACGCACTACGAAGATAACTAAATTGGTCAGAGGAAATTACTGTTTAAATTTTAAATTAACCGTATTATTGTTACGGGTTTTAAAACTATCGCGAAATTGTACAAAAACCTATAGGCAATATACCAAGGCCTTTATATTATATATTTTATTTTAAAAGTGTTGTAAACTTTGCCAATATAAACCTATATTTTTTCTTTTTTACTTGATTAACTTTTTAAAATGTTCGCTTGTATCAGCTTGAAGTGTCATTAAAGCTAATTTTGTCGCATGACAAGCTACATGTATTCCTCTATTTTAAGAGGTTCCCTCCTTCAGATCGCGATGAAGTGTTGATACTAGTTCCCCTTTAATTTGACAGCGCGTACAAATCTACAGTATATACTTTATCTACGAATTGTTTACTTGGAGATCTGTAGTATATTATTTTTATTATAAGGGAATAATTAAATATAGCGTTGTCACCCTTAGTGTAAAAAAAACTCCACTATTAATCCTTCTTGGTAAAAGAATAATTAACTAGTACTCCTTGGGATTTATACTAAAGTTAATTGCTCAATCTTCGAAATATAAAGTCAAGAAACTCGAGACCTTATGATTTTGAAACCCTAATGATTGTATATCTCTCGGTTGTTATCAGTTGTTTTTAATAAATATTTGTTCTAAATTGCTTATTTTCTGATGTTTTTTTCTTTTATCTCGAACTTTGGAGGATACTTCTTGATTGATGTATGGATTAAAGGATAATGTTACCCGATATTTTCTTAAAATCTTATTTTAAGCCAATTAACACCAGATAAATTTCGTTCTGTCGTTAGTCCACTTTCTTAGTGACAACAGAACAAAGTATAATTCATTTATTTTTATTCCTATCTCTTTATTCCCCAAATTCAGATTGCTTTCTATAGTCTAATTTACCCTGGGGGCTACGTATAGCACTTCCAAAACTTGAAAGCTATCTACCTCTAAGCAAAATAAAGTTAAAATAATAAGAGAGGGAAGAGGAAATTTATCTTTACGCTCAAGGTGAAATAGGCGATATTTTCCTATACAAACAATTCTCCTTTAAGTGGTCTATATACTTTTATTACGAATAGTTAATATTGAAGGGCAAACCTGTGGTGGATTGATACAAAATGTTAAATAACATAGGGAAAGAAAGTAGTCCGGGCCAACTTAATTTGTAGAAAAATATCGTGAAGTCTTTTTCTATTACTTACAAAGCTAGAGGGGTACCGCAGTAATCTCAACCTTTGAATCGTGTGGCCATTATCGAAGATACAACACGAGATGGAATTAATTTTAAAGTGATGCAAGAATAGGCTTAAATATTTGTGTAAATTGATATGAAATTTCCTTGTTTTTCAGTTTTAAATGAAGTGACAATGCCACTTTGAGTTAGCACTTCTAATTTACGATTCGTTGACCTAGAAATTAAGGGAACTTAGTTTTGTTCGTGCTGATCACTCGAGGTGGAATTTGGAATGGACTCATACGTACTATTTATGTATGTTTCCATTTAAAACGAATTAAAATTAATGACTCGGAAAAATATTTGCAATACTTCCAATATTCGATATTATTTTAAGATAATATCAGTGATCCAATTTCAATCTTCAAAATATTAAATTATTGAATTTAAATTTATCGGAATTTGAAGGATATTCAAGAGAGAATGAAACCGCAAACAAGTGATTTTGATCTAGTCAATATATATTCCTAAAAACATAATCACTTAATTCTTAATTAATCACTTACGCTAAATAAGACTTCTGATGACCATGTTTTTTTATTTGCTTTTTAAATTTGGAACCAAACGACCCCCAAAGAGCGCTATTTCATAAAAATGGCGTTTCCGTATAATCAAAAGGTTATTATCATATTTTTATTAATTTTTCAGCTTAGTAGTTTTTTATTTATATGTTTATAATCGTCATACCAAAAATAAATAGTCTCTTGTATTTATTTTTGGTCATACACTCTTCAGACAAGGCGTAATTAGCCCGTTTAACTGAGATTTACGTAGCCTTCTCAGTTCTGTAAACTTCGTCTAAACCTGATTGAACCGGGATAATTACGCCTCGTCTGAAGAAGGCATTACTAAGGGCCGCACCTAATAAATCTGAATCCTGGTTTGAATATTGTCTACAAAGGCAATTTGATTCCTATGACGTCAGTGATATACAGACACTCTCTCATTGAGTGAGCACCGGAAACGGGAACTGGGATTTAATGTCGATTTATATCCAAAATCTGAATGTTTTTGGATTTTTTACAAATCCTGAGACATTGCAAAAAAAACGATAAAACTAAAAAAAAAAAAAAAAAAAAAAAAAAAAAAAAAATATTTTGGCTTCATTTTCCCTTTAGTTTAAGTCCAAAATCTGAATGTTTTTGAATTTTTTACACAACCCAAGAAAGATAATAAAACTCTTAAATTTGGTAACTGAGGCCTCTTAATAAATTTAGCTGAATTCTTTAAAACTGAGAAACCAACAAGGAAGGGTGTGTGATAATTACGACCAATCGCGTACTTGGAAAAATCTTTCGATATGTTTACGATAGAAAGTATGACGTCATTGGTACAATTAAAAAGAAAAAGAAACTTGTTTTTGTCGCCGTAAGATATTGCGTAAGCTTACAAAAACCAATCCACAATCATTATCAACCTTTTTAAAGATTAGGTCTGTCTGGTGCAATTATTTCATTTTGAAAAATCCTGTTTTTTTCCATCAATATGAATTTTCTGACTAGTTCTAGCCGGACTAATTTTTCTAAGATGTATTTTCGCGGCAAAGCAAAAAACGAAAATATATTTACAGCCAAATTCGCGAAAAACGTTTTCCGCGGTAGATTCTGATGATGTTGGAAGTTTTTCGCAGCAAAACTTAAATAAATTATTTCGCAAGCGGAGAACACTATTTTTCACTACGAAAATGGCTTAGTAAATATTAGTCATAAGACTCTTATAAAAAAAATAGATAAATTAAATTTTACCTACTACAAAGGTGTCGACCGTTATCTTCTACTTGAGAAAGGTGGTTAAATAAGAGCCCTAGAAACAACTGGTTATTTTCTTAATTTCACAAATGAAACAACGCTCTTGTTTGAAACCGCATTAGTGACCATGTAGACCTATGATGTAGACAGGTCCGTACCTACGAGGATGGGGTCACCATCAAAAATAAATAGCGCCCCTCGAAAAAAAAATATTTGGCCCCAAAATGCCCTGTTTGCCCACTTACGGGAAGTTTTTTTGCTCCCTGTGGAAGCATGGAGGTAAATCCGAGAAAAATCATTGATTCATTCATGATTCGAGTAAAAAATTCTGGCAACGCGAGCATTTTTGCGACTGAGCATCCTCCCCCTCAATCTTTGGTATCCATACTCTAAAACAATAATACACAAGAAAGTCTATACTGAAAGTTATTTAAAAAAAAAAAGTTAGTTAAATTATAAAAATTATAATTATTAAAAAAATGATTATGGAAAATTTCACAAAAAAGAATCGTGTTCGATTATATCGGAAGGGCTATGACAGCCTACGCGAGCTCACAGGCGCTAACCCACTACTGCGCGGTGCGGGAGCTTTTGCTTGCTGCATTGCTGCCCTGGGCCGGTACGCTCCTCCTTAGAACAACCTGGTGACCCATGGGTTCCCCCAAGGTCACCATATTGACGCCGGGCTTAGTGCGGACGCCCGATCGACACAAGTCATAGGGTCACAGGACTCCCAACCTCAAATCGTCCAACGATCCTGGCCTCCAAGTAGCTGGATTACAGGAGTGTGCCACAACTCCCAGCCGATAAACTATGGTCCAAATGGGCTAGATATATCTACTATACGAGCTTTCGAAATATTTTATTTAATTCCTCAATTTTTCCAAGGGAAATATATAGTAATAAATTTAAATAGATGTATTAATATCGCTAATTTAAATAAGCTTAACTTTTAATGTTAAACAAAAATCAATAACGCGATACGCGCCAGCTATCGGAGAAAATGGTAACCGCGCGTTTGCTCTAATAAGGCATTAAAGTGAAACGTGTCTTTAAGAAATTTGAACGATTTGGCGGGAAAAACGACTTTTATTAGAGGTACAAGATCGACTCAATATTTTTAAGAATTGATTAATTTTTCCTCTTCTCGCTGTTGATCCTAAATTATGTACAATTAATATCAAAATTTATTATAAGAATTATAACAAATCAAACCTCAGATATTTTTGAGTATTTACTAGAGCTACTATCCATATCCTCTTCATTCAACATTTCTAATTGTTTCCTTTTGTAACTAATGTTTTTAGAGAAAACAGTAAAAGCTCATGGATTAATTAATCTTAAAATTCAATCTAAATTAACTTACGCTTGACTATCAGGATTATTATCCTGATTTCGACATTTTTCTAATTTTTTCTCAATAGCTTTTGCTTGCTCTCTTGGAAAAACTTGACTATTTTTAACCATATAAATTAATCCTAGAAAAAAATTTTTTTAAGATTAAAAGTTAAAACTTAAAACATTGAAATAAAATAAAAATGATATTTACTTTTAGTAATGTCTTTAATTAGAGTTACTTTCTCTTTCGGCGCTTGGGCAAATAAGATATTGTTTATGTACCTTTTAAAGTTAACAATAATTAAACTCATTTTTGAACAAGATAAAGCTTGAAACGGGAAACCCGCGAATATCTATTTCATACGTTTCTAGGTTTTCTTGAAGTTTATTAACGGCGTATAAAATGGACGCCAATGCTATCTAATAATAAAGATTAAAAATGCATAAAAATCAGAGCTTGAACATACTGTTTTAATGTTAATTACTTGAGAAGGAGCGAATAGTAAGCAAGCATCCGTAAATAAAGTTTTTTCAAGAAAATCATCGATTATATTGCGAAGCTTTTCCGGGTCAAATGAAGTTGGACAGCGAGTCTACGATAAAAATTGTATTTAAAAGGTTTGAAATGGAATTTTGAGGCTGAGTCTTTTTTAACAAACTTTGATATCGATAAGCAATCCTTCAATTGGTCTGTATGGGTTGTGAATTGTTAAATGATACTCCAAATGTTGCATTAAAAGCAGTTCATTATTTAAAATCACATCTACGGCTTTTTCTCTGTCCCCTTTGACATTCATTACAAACTGAGTTATTGAAACGTTAAATTCTTCTACTTTGGAAGCCAAATAAATACACGTCACCCTATTATAATATGAGGGTTAACAATCGCAATGTATGAAAGGGCTTGAATGATTATTTAAAATTATTTTGAAGCATTTTTACATTATATGTTTTGGATGATAATCCATGACGGAATTGTTTAAGTAAAATCTTTTGAAATAGTGAAATGATGTTCCCTTTAAAAAGTAATGATACACAAATAAGAAACTGCGTGACAGTGTAATAAAAATTACTCTTAATAATACAAAAAATGTCTATTGTAAGAGACTGAAGCTATAGGTTTAACGTGTTCTATTTATAAACAATTTCTCTTATGTGTCCATTGTTATTGGCTTAGTTTTTGAACCTCCCATAAAGTTTCACATCCTTTATAATAGACAAATTCCTCAGTAATAGTACGTACAACAACGCTTCGTGGCATTGGTGGTTGAAATTTCTTGCAAAAATCTCTTAATATGTATTCGCTTTGTTTTAGTAGCACCTGTTCCTCATTTGCAGTTAAATAAAACTGTTTCGCTTTCTCTTCCTAAAGTGAATTATTAAAACAGTATCCAAATATTGTTTTTGATTTATAAAATTTAACTTACAGGTACATTTTTACCAAATTTTTCTACAAATCTTTTGTTTGCTTTGTTTCTAAGCGTCTGTATTTCTTGTTCACTAGAAAATATCCAGCGTTTGCACTGTGTACTTGAAGAGAACATTTTATAATCTTTTTATGATTTTGTAAAAACAGTATAATTAATTTAAACCAAAACACAACCACATGAAATCGCGTTCGCGCCGTCTTTTAGTCGTCTGCTAGAAACAAAGAATAATATCTTCGACGTCACGTGATATATTAAGGCGCTGGACATAAACCCGCGGGAGTTTTGAATACTGGTTTTTCTATAACTGTAACACATACAGTAGTTTCAACCCTAATTTCTCGTGGTCCATTAAAATAGTCGAAATAAATCTCAAATACGATATTTTTTTTATAAAATAAGTTTTTATTGTCAAAAATAAAACGATTCGCTGCATGTTTATATACTTTAGAAACAATTTTGAGAAACAGCTTTGGTCTTATGGCTGGGTCTTGCCGATAGTCCTATTCTAATAGGCGATCTTATTCGGCAACTTATGATTGTAGGGGGAATATAGTCTTAGATCCGACCTTTTTCGTCGAGACAGCCTTGATTTCCTATTAGCTGGATATTGGGCATTGTTTATTTCCGCCATACGTTGAAGCTTCCATAGCTTGATGCGAACCACCAGCTCTCCGAAAAAGAAAAGCAAAGATAAACCTATCCCTACTCCCCAAATACAAAAAGGACCCATGACTTCGGCGTAGCTCAAAGGCTTTTCTCGGTTTCTAATAGACTCTTCGATGGTAGTTTCGTTCTTTAAAATAATCGATTTGGCTCTGTATCGCTCGAAGTAATCTTCCTTCCACTTATTTACTAAACCGGATTGATGAAGTTTTGTTAATCTGCAGTAAAATCCGTACATTTAACAATTCTCGCAACTCGACTAAGCTATTAGTAAAAAAGTTACATTAGATTGAATGGCATTGTTAAGGGTGACGATTTCGGCAACCCCAAGGAAGTGTGGGCCATGGAAACTCTTTCGTTCGAGATGTGAAAGTTTTCCTCCCCAAACTTGATAGCTGATGACAAAAGGACGCTATGACTAGCGACCAAGGCGTATTTTTCGGCTAGCGCTTTCCTGGCACCTATGTCAAAGTTCTTCACACCAGACGCGTCTGGATTTTCTCTGGCTGTTTTGCCAATTTTGTAATACACCGAAGGGTACTTTTCGCTCTTTGGAAGAAATAGAGAAGCATGAAAATCCTTAGAAACGGTATAGGTATCGAGAAAAGCATTTCACCTTCAACCAATCTTGGATTGATGTCCCGATCGTGCTACCAGCCTTCATTTGTCCTTTGTCGACGCGTTGCGCTAACTCATCTACCGTATTTATAGGAGGTTCCAACGATGGAGCGTTTAAGAATGATATCAAAGTGCCACTGAATCCGCTGACAATGGTCAACGAGAAAATCCACCACGAACTCAAAGCCAACCGTACTGGTGTTCCGGAACCAACGTTTACGGTGTTACCTTGGACAGAAACAAAAATAGAAACCATGCCAGCAGTCAAGGTATCCAATTACGATTAGTTTCGTACCTTGATTGGTTAGAGCGCCAAACAAACACCATAAAGACTGCGTATACGTAAGCTTCACGTGGAAGTGGCCATCATCCCTGCAATACTCCATGGACAATTTCGAAATAAAATAAGAGGTAACGAAGACGCTAATGAGAATCGACAGCCAGACCTTAAAAACGAAATATTTTCAGATAAAGTAAGCGAAATACATATACGCGAAATTACCTCGATGTTATAGGGTCGAACAACGGCGAAGGCCCGAGACACTTCGCCGGGTTTCTTGGTCAAAAAATTGAATGTATCGAAATACGCCGGAAAGGAGTAATCTATTAGCGCCATACGTCCATCCGTCGGAACCATTGGAGCAGTAAAATCCGCTTTCTAAAACAGTAATAATCCATTCACTCTTGTGAAACTTTACAGTGCAATGTACTCTTATACCTCTTCCACTATGGCGTTCACTATACCGGTAAACTTTTTTTCACGACATACAAGTTCGAATCTTTAATGACAATCAATGAAATAAGTTAAGCCAAAATAAAATAACGGAAAGTCTAGGACCGGGCCCCCGAGGAGGAGGGGTAAAACAGTTTCGTGAAATTCGTTCCATCCCCTTTGCCTATTCACCGGAGAAAATCGTAGTATTATCCAGATACCAGATTACAAAATAGTTCGTGTCTGCCTATGCTAAACCACGAAGCTTCATCGGACACGAGATATTCCTAAAGAAAGATTATCCCATCGAAATGATTTTTTATTGGTTGGCTATATCACCTGTCTTAAAGAAGTTTTTTTTAAGGGCATAGGCAGGATGGCCGGTCTGGTCCTAGACTTCTTGTTATTTTCAAAAATTTTCGCTTAGAGACACGAATACTTCAGCTACAAATTTTAGGCCACGTACTTAAAATCTAAAAAATCAGCCATTGTATTAAGTATTTCCCAGAATATTCCACTCGCTCGTTCGTCTTTATTCTTGACTGGGCTGGTAGTACAGTTGCCCGGTTTGAATTCCAAGTAGGGCTTTACCTTCAAATTTTCAAATCATTAACACGAATACAATTTGGCTGCTGGGATGTGACTATTCCAACCATAAATACAGCGACGCGGAGTTTTATTCCGTAGAGTTTTCGACCATATTGAAGGCGTTGACTAAGAGACACGTTTGTAAAAGATACGATTGACACGTCTTCCCGTTCCTCCAAACATTTTCCCAAAGCGGATTTAGGAATTGAGATGACACCATCCCTCTAATATAATTCAAAGTACAATTAAAGCACCAACCCATATATTGCGTTGTTAATTTGAAGTCGCACATAAAACGTATATGCCCTTTTTTAGCGAAATAAAGTATGGTATTTTTATCTGCGTCTGTGTCAAGGTTTCTTTCACGCTTACTTGAAAGTAAATAAGATCGCACGCGACTGGTGTGTATTTTTCTAGATGGTCTTTATCCCCGAAGTATATCCATTTTATAGTATTTCCAACTTCGGTAGCGTTGACCTAGTACGCAATAAACGCAGGAGTAAGTATATAAAATGTATCATTTATATTCAACCAGAGCTAATTGACGGATGATTTAGTTCTTGATGTATGTGGTCAATATTTTATCAAAGGTATCATACCTCGTGAATAATTTCCTCTCCTACAAAATCCATCAGAAGAACGTAAACCACACGGTTTTGATACACGAAGAAGGATGTTAAAGTGTAGACAGTTTCATTGAAGCTATTTTGAAAATCTTCAGGAGTATCACAGTTCAAGCCAAAAAGCATAAGAGGTTTGAATCGATCGGAAAAATACTCCATTTGAGATCTGACTTCTGCAACCGCCTTGGCTATTAATTTTTGTTGAGTAAAAAACTTATTAGAAGAACAATAGAGATTACAGAATAATCTAGAAACAAAGCTTATATTTCACAATCAAAATTATTAGTCAAACTACTCTTAACGCAGAAAAACGATTACTAAACTAGGGATCTTAACTAGTTTCCAACTGAAACAAAATACAGAAATTTTTACGATTCGATTGGTTGAATACTAAAACGATGTTTTCTTCTATGAGAGCGTATTCGATCAATTCGCGGGTATATTCATGATGAGTATCGTCCTCCTCATTAGCGAGCGAAGTTTCTGCGTAAAATATTTACTTATCAAAAAAATCGAATAATTGAAAACGCTTTGTCCGTAATAATACGGGCTATGGGAACAACTTAATAAGTTACGTCATTTGACACATTAGTAGATTAATAAAACTAACGAGTAGGCAAATGTAATTAAATAAAATGATCTTGAACGAAAAAAACAGGGAGGGCAAAAATCTGAATAAGGCGGCTGTTCGGAAACGCACAAAAACACAAAAAGGGGTAAAATGTGTAACGTAACCTGGGCCCATGGAGTGATTTAATTAAATAATGGACGATAAATTATTCATAATTAACGATTCCCTTTCGAGAAAGCAACGCACGGAATTTCATATTAGCGCGAGTTTTCGACAGTCAGTCTACATGTACACCTTCCCTTTGAATCCCTTATTATTCCTAAAGATATAGATTTTTCGGAGTTTTTAGGAATAACATACGCTAGCCATATTTGAATTAAAACGATAACAATTTTAATATACAATTCTTTCTGGTTCTGTTCACACAAAGGGGGCTAAAATGAGCAGTACTTCGACATAATACGTTTCCAGGGCGAATTACAAAAGATTTTGTCAGTGGCTAGTTTGAATTCGTCCCGGAGATATGTCAAAGTACACTATCATTTGTGTTTTTACTCCGAATCTACTCCAAGACCGTCGGTGGCTTCTCGAAATTACCGATTGGCACATGGTTTTAAAATTCCTATTGTTACAATTATCCGTTTCAAACTATAATCACTTAAAATATATATTTTAATCAGGTTAAAAATCAGACACTTATAAAAGCTATATGTTCTATCTTCTCCCATTGAAACTAAAGCACAGGGTCGCGAAAAAACCCATCCCGCGGTAAAACCTAATTAATTATCCGCCACAAAAACAATTTCTTTTTGTTATTTCGCTGGCGGGAAATGTCAAGTACAAGCGCATTTTTGTCAAAACTCGATTTTTGAAACTTTTATACTTGAGAAACTTGGTGCCAAGTGATAAAATTCAAAGGTCTACGAGTGTTGTTTCTGTGTATTGGAGTTCTTAACAATTTAGTTATTATTATAATTTCAGAATGAAATAGTACAGGCAATTAAAAATTTGGCATCGTACCTGAAAGTAGAGTGAAAAGAAGCGTTAAAGCTGAGAACAAAGATAAAAAAACGGCGGTCATCCCCATAATGAGTTTATAGACTGGGAATCCCTGACAGATAAGGATCCCATATTATAATCATTACAGTTTTTAATTGGGTATCGCGACAACGCGGAGTTTGCGAGCGAGCGATCGGAACGACACAGGTGCGACTTACACGGAATCGTCTAAGTGAATGTCATTACTATCGACAATTACCAGACCCAGAGGGACTATATCGTCGAAACGTAACAGAAACAGTAAAAAGGGGAAGGCATTATGGAAAAGATTTGCGGGGAGTTGCACGACTTTATAACTTTCTGGAGCAGGAAACGCGATTAATAATAAATTTATAACTTAAACTTTGTCCAAGTGCATTTGCGTTAGAATGCAGCCATCTAAAGTACCCTTTCAAAAATTTATCCTATGTTATTTTACTTTTCGTTAAAAAGGTCATCAGATTTAGCTGGGCGCGAGATCATTGTGTACTTAATACTCTTAAACAAATATGTAGAATAGCAATCATTGGTAAACTCTCAAAATCCGAACCAAAATATAGAAATTCGATGTGGAAACCGGGGTTTAATGGTCTTAAAACAAACTGAAAATACTAAAACAACGTACTTTCAAGTCAATATCACTTTGGGTGTTTCCATAAAACTATACATAACAAAAGTAAATCAATTGATTTTTTAATGAATATAAGTTTTGCCATTAAAAGCATAAAGCTTTTTTGTTGCGCGACAGTTTTAGATTACCCCCTACCCAGTTTCTTCACCCTGAACACTTATGTTATCCGACTTTAAAGGGACTATCTGTGATTTTTTAGTCCCCTTTAAAGTCGCCTTCTTTACTAGATTAGTAGTCGACGTTGACCCTAACGAACTGTACAGTCAAGCTAGGCTGCGCGCATAAATGAAGATTATTTTAAATGGACAAATTTCAGAGCAGATAGGGCTTTTAAAGAGACTATCTGCGTTCCTAAAGCCCCTTTAAAGTCGCCTTTTTTTGCTGAGCAGACGACGTTGGTCATCGTAGTTGTACAGTCAAAGCTAAGCTGTATGTATACAAGGGAAGATAATTTTAAAGGGGCAAATTTCAGAGCAGATAGGGCCTTTACAGGAAAAATCTCAAAGATGTTTTCATCGTTTTAAAAACCAAACTTTGGATTAAATTTTAAAGACATTTAGAATAACTTATGAGAATTAAAAATCAAATCTAACTTCTAATCTGAAAAAAAAAAAAAAAAAACCCTAACCCTTTAAATATATTAAATAGATATTACTATAAAATGGGAAATCCTATTCTATTCCTCAACCTTGTAAGCAACAAAAATCACTGTTAAGTAGAACCTGTTTCTGGGGATATGTACCAGTTTTCCCAGGTTGGTACCAAGTAATTTATTATCATCAGATGTTAAAGGCTCTAAAAAAGGTCCCTTTAAAATGCTTTTCCCTTATGCACACAGGATAGTTTTGACTCGTCGTCTGCTAAGAAGAAGGCGACTTTAAAGGGGATTTAAAAATCGTAGATAGTCCCTTTAAACTATATAGAAACGAAGCTCAAAATTTAGTTTTTTAAGACACTGCGATCTTGTATTCAATAAACTGGATGAGAAAACAAAAAAATTTAACTTTCAATTAGATTAACTTTTTATTTTGTATCCAAAACTAAAATTAGTGTCGATAGCCCTTAAATTTGAAGATTCTCCAAAAAATATCATATGATAGAATTATTTTGTTTAAAAAAAAATTACTGTTATATAGAAAAGGATGGGTCATACAACAGTTTATTTCAAATATACATTTGAAACCACACAAATAAGTTATGTTCTAAAAAAAAAAAAGAAGTAATTTCATTTAAAACAAATCACAATATTGTTAAACTACAAATCCGTGAAATTTATATTAGCTTAATACTTTTTGGGATCATTTCAAGAATTTTAAGTGAATTAAAAAATTATTATGAACGATCAATAAATACGAAATGATTTTAATAAACAAATTCATTATGACAATATTTTGGATAGAAAACCTCATTTCAGCTACCAATATAGTAAATAAACTAAAGGTCAAAACAGAGTTTTAAATTAAATTAAACTTCATTTCAATTTTTAGTCGCAAATTGAGAATTTGAATTACTCATTAAAGTAGATACGCAAACTGACTCAATTCACGGGTTGTCAAATTGATCTCACACATTTACTCTTTAGAAATTAAAAACATTCGAGAGTCTGTTTTCACTTTTCATTTTTTAATGTGTTTCCATAAAATAACGAAAGAAATCGGTTTTCCCAAAAAGTAAAAACCTTCAAATTTGGTCAAAATGGTCTGAATTGGAAAATTACAAAAGAATTCAACAAAATAAAATAAATTCAACAAAAGTAGACCAAGGCATTTTGAATTTTGATCCACTTTTGTGGAATTTGGACAATTTTTGACCAAATGAGATATTTCCTGATTTTGAAAGCTGACTTCTTTAGTTGTCCTGTGGGAGTACACTAAAATTTAAAATAAAACTGATATCAAGCGAATGAAAGAAAACGGACTTGCGAATGTTTTTAATTTTCTAAAGATTTAATTTACGAGCTTGGAGCGAGATCAATTTGACAAGGCCCAAATCGAGTTAGGTTGAGTGCCTACTTTAAATTACTCATACTATAGTTGAAAATTGACTGATTCAAGATTGAATTGTAGGAGGTTTGGGTCTTGATCGTATGAACGCCATTCCGTGAGATCGCATGTGAAATTTTAAATTTTTTTCATTATCAAAGCTTTTGCAACAAACTCTACACTGCCAAGTGTTTGTCGTAGAATTGCATATAATATCTTTGGTTAGACCTTGGGCGTTAACTTTGGCTTCATTCAAATAATCCTCGATGTTGGGAATGCGGTGAGAAACTACTAAATGTTTACGGAGAGAAGTTTCTACAACGAAACAAGTCCCGCATTCTGGACACTGCAAGGAATTCGTGTCTCTCTTGTGCATCGTTATATGCTCTTTAAATTCATTCCCTTTAGCGCAAGTGAAATCGCATTTGGCACAAATATAGTCCGAACAAGAGTCGGTACTAAAGAGCCTCAATTTCTTAGCTGGGATTTCGGGGAAGTTTCTATTATGATTTTGAGGCATAGTTGGAGAACTACTGTTAGAGTCGTGATGCATTTCGGTATAATCATTCGGTGGTGGTGGTGGAGGAGGTGGTGGTAACTCTTCCGGCTCTTGTTTTACGAGTTGTAAAGGAATTCTTATTTTAATTGGGGGTAAATTTGCTTCTTCCGATTCATTTGTTGGAATGGATATTGCTGTGAATGAACACTTTTTAACAGCTTCTAAAGTTCGGTGCACGCGATTTAAATGCCTTCTCAAATGAGATTTCTTGGGTAACATCTTTCCACAAACGTGACAAGTATATTTTCGTTTTACAGGTGTTTCGGGTACCACTTCATCTTCCGTGGCGCCCTCAGTTCCAGTCTCTATACCATTTTCCATTAACAAACTTACAGAATGTTTATTACCAATATGTTTAAGAGCGAAATCAGAGTTTTCCAAAGCATCATCGCATGTTACGCAAATGGTTGGGAAAGTTAACTTCTCCACGTGACCTTTTAAATGCGAAATAAACTCGTCCTGATTTACGAAACCAGATTCGTGACACATCAAACAAACTAATTTCCCATCTTTCAGGTGAACTTCTTCGTGAGAGGTTAAAAGCTTCTTATTTTTAAAATTAGCCTGACAAACAGTACAAGTTATAACCGGCAGTTCATTAACATTTGAATGTATATGTTTATAGTGAGTGTTGTAGCTTTTCTGGTTTTGAAACATTCGATCGCACATAAGGCAGTTTATAGGTTCTTCTTTATTATTACGCGTTATTTGTACCGTTTCATCCAATTTTAATAATTGAGCCGTTGTAACCGTTACATTATTAGTGGGTAACGGCGATTTTAAGCCTAAACTACTTTCCAAACTTTCGTTCGGATCTCTGGGTCTCGGATGTAACGTTTCTGCGTGAGTTAAAAGAAGTAATTTAGAATTAAACGCGGCAAGACATTCGGAGCACCGAAAGATATATTTGGTGTTTATTAACTGTTCCCTAATATGAATTGTCAAATGTTCTAAAAGTTTGTCACGTACGTGAAAAACGGTATCGCAAAGTGGACACTTGAAAATGGTTTTACAATGAGCTTCCAATAGTTTATGAGAATTTTTTTTATGTTGATCGAAAGTGGATGGAGTTTTAAAAGCCATTGGGCAGGCTTGGCATTTAAAATAAACGTTCGTATGAGATTTGAGAATGTGGTTTTGTAAGTTTATCGAGGACATGTGAAATGTTTCGCAAATAAAACAATTGTACGTGACGTGACGACTGAAATGGAAACATTTATAGTTCAAATGCGTCATGAATTTTTCCCAGCTTCCCAAGTTTTGATCCCCGCATTCCGGACACACGTAAGGATGAATCCTCATATGAATTCTTTGATGAGCTTGTAAACTACATTTCGAAGGGCAAACCATCGAACATTTGGGACACTGTGTGGAAGCGTTGGGATTACTTATCTTGCTTCCAAAATGTTCTTCTTTGGTAGCTAATGATTCAAATAATTGAAAACACTCTGGACATCGATATTTTCCTCCTTTGGTATAACCAGTATTGGCTGAATGATTTTCATTGGTTGTTTCTCGGCTCAAGTGACTTAGTAAAATGCTGCAGGTAGAGGCTCCGTTCGAACCGGGTTGAACAACTGGGCTGACCATATTTCCTATGAGAAGATCTTTGGTCAGAGGTCCGATTACGGCTTTAGAAATATCCACTCGCTCGCCAATATTTTTATGGTTTCTCAAATGGGCCAACAACGAACAACGGTTATAATACACGAGAGATACGTTGCAAACTTCGCAAGAAAACTGTATGTACACCGACCTCCTCTCCAGATGTTGCTTTAAACTACCTTCCAACAAAAAGGTATCCCCACAATCGAGGCATTTGAAGCCACCAGGTGGTATGACAACTTTTAACCAAGGAGATATAGGGAGGGATGCCCGAAAAGGAGGCAATGCATGGTTGTTCAATTGATTCAAAGTCTCTTGAGATAAATCTTCCTTTCGATAAGTATCCGAGGAGTTACGGCGATGCCCTCCACTATCATTTTGTACGGTGACAGTCAGTTCTAAATTCGGAGACGGTTGAGGGCCTGTAGTTTGCATTAGCAAAGTTGGGGGCTTCGATAAAAGGTCCTTCTCTTCGTTATCCCGCTCAGAATTGTTGACCAGGGAATTACAATGAAATAAGATAGGCATGCTGGCCATTTTCTACACCACCTAGAATAAGAAAAGAACCAGTTAGACAAAATAAAATAAAATAATTTACAAGTGTAAACTGTACTTTATCACCGACCCCCTTAAAATTTTTAATATTAATTTATTAAATATTACTCATTACTAGTGAATACTCGGGTAGATTTAAAAAATATAATTTAATTAGGATTCACATAATTCAATCTAAACTAACAAACTAAAAAATTAACCTGTAAAAAGTGAGAGTATAATTTTATGGACTGTCCCCTAAAAGAGGAGCAAAGCCGACTATGCAGCTTTCCTCGATAAATATATGGCCAAGCCTAAGGGAGTAAGAGACTACAACTGCTTACATGTATATATATACAAAATAAGTCTTTTTTTATGATCTGACGTTTCAAATTTTTTTCTATGGGCATTCAACCATTTTCTAATAAATCCAATTTTTATAGTTGAGAGGATTTTCCTCTTACAGAGTGGCATAATGTTGTATTTATCCATAAAGAATAATCGTCGTAGCTGGGAACCAAAAACCGGGTCAACACCAAAAGCCGAACAATAAAACAAACGGACCAGTTTAGTTCTCACTTCTCCCTACGATATGTCTATGATACGAAAAGGGGGTCTCAAAAAACGAGGCGCAGCCATTGAAATTTCTGATCTATAAAACAGGGGTTGTATACTTACATTTGTCATTTCGTTTTCGGGGAATATTATTCCTAACTTAAATACTCCGGAATTAGAGACTATGATCTATCTAACGAGAGAATTCGCGTCATCATATAAATAACGGGCGTAATCGATATATTTCGGGTGAAAAGCGATACTTTTTTAATAAGCGCAAAAATTAGTCGCCCCAAAATAAAGGGCATTGCGGGGCATAAGCTTTTCTCTATGGTCTAAATGGTCACGTGACTCCCAGAATCCTCTTCGAGAGGTTTCTCATTTGCATAAGTTTCGCTGTCATGTCCAGAAACGTCAAAATTTTATGTTTCATCAAGGATTTATCATGTTTAATACGGTTGGTATGATTTTTTTAATTCGAAACTTATGCCTACTATTGATGCTGAAATTATCATTTAATGGGCGTTTATTGTACCCAGAGCTAGAACTAAATACATTTTATAAGCGCCAGAAAATAAGCCTAAGTCCACGTTTTTTAACACATAAATTCTGTATTTTTTAACAACAGATTCATCCAACGTTAGTTGTAACCAGCCTCTTAATCCTAAGCTCAAGCATTTTTTTAAGGCAATATCCGGAATGGATAAACTCAAATTTTAATTACATTCAATGTTTGATCAATCCTCCCGATGGGCACTTACTACCACTGGGTTCGCATCGATCCCCAGAAAATGATATACACCAGTTGTACGCACAAAACTGGCCTGATCCTTACAATTTTTGGAAAAATTACACCCATAAAAGCAAACCTGTTCTTTTGAAAGGGCTGGCAAAAGAATTACCGGCTTTCCGATTATGGAATGAGGAGTACTTAAAGTATGTCTTACTTAAAATTAACGAAATATAAGATTTCTTACCCTTAATGTCAACAAATTTCAGGAAAAAATGTGGAGATTTAAACGTAAACGTTGAAACTTCGTTGAAAGAAGAAAGAGATAGACCAACTATATCAATCCCATTTACTAAATTCATCGATCAAATTTCAAAACAACAATATTACATGGTGGATTCTTTACCTGTTGAATTATACGGTGATTAAAATAATGTTTTAATAATTCTAACTATTTTTAAATATTTACCTACCTTTTTTTTATCTCCAAAATGTTAAAGACCTTTTTAAAATTATTTCCAATTTAAATCTCTTAAGGCGATATAATTATCCCGAATTTCTTAAAACACGGACTCGCTCGTCAAGCATTGACCGACTTAGTTATGTGGATAAGTAATGGCGGAACAAAATCAGTGTTACACGCGGATTCTTATGACAATATTCTTTGTATGTTGAAAGGCAGCAAGAAAGTTGTACTTATCAATAGAGTTAAGTTAATTAAACTCTAATGGTGAAATCTTGTTGTTTGAAACTGCAGTTAAACCTAGTTATAATGAAATTCCGGGTATAAGATGTGCTAGGCCTTGGCTTTGTAGATGACATAGCGGACGACTAAGTGTATTTTGTTATAACCGAAGTTCCTTTGCTAAAACTAGGCCTACAGCGTGGAGGTTGATTAATCCATGCCTACAGGATAGATTATAAAACTTAACATATTAATATTGGAGGCTAAATGCTACTTTATAAAGCGAAATTTCATTATAACAGGTTTTTCAGGTAGGACTAATGTATATTTTTGGGCGGAAATTTAAAAACTTTTGTTATAAGCTTTGTACTCCTCGTTATAACGAGGTTTTATACTGATTATATAAAATTATTTCAGACCATGGATAACCTCGTTGAATTAGACCACCCTGAAGGCTTGTACAGTTCCGTTAATGTTGAAAGAGTTGATTTATGTAAATATCCCGGTTTGGGTGTCGTGCCGTGGTACAATGTCACCCTCGAAGAAGGAGATTGTTTATACATTCCCTTTTTGTAAGTAAATTAAGATTTAGGAGTAGTTTCAATTAAAATTCCAATAATTCTTAGATTTCTTACAATTTATCGAATTTAGATGGTTTCACCAAGTCGATTCTTCTATGGGTTTCAATTGTGCCGTTAATTTTTGGTTTCAACATCTCTTGTGGTTCAAAGATCCAAATTCGTCAGAAGGATCGAGTAATCTAGAAGAAATAAAATTTAACGATCAAGAACTGATTAAGTAATTAATTTTTTAATTGGATTTTAAAAGGAGTTTAATTAAAATTGAGATTTTAGATTAGAGAGAATCTCAATGGTTCAAGGCCTAGAAATCCTCACGTTTAAAGATTTCCGGGAGATATTTGGACATTTATCTAATGCTGAAGAGGTACGAGTTAAACTAGAACAATATAATCTAAATTACTTATTTTTAAATCGTAACTGGAATGTTTTTAACTTTAGCTTTTCAATCTGATTGATCTCAACAACGATGCTAAACTAACATTAGAAGAGCTTTATTCTTGCGATGCTAAATTATTTAATTCTTACTTTGTAAATAAAGACTGAAGTGAAATTAAAAATTGAATAACTATTTTGTTTTGCATTTAATTAAGGCGTCTAGCTTCATTAACTACTAATAATAAATGAATAATAAAAATTCAATTATTGTTTGAAGTTAGTAGTGATCATTGTGGTGTGATGGCGCCACTTGAGTAAATTCCACCTAAGATAAGTCGTTAAAGTTGGCGGGGAAATTTCAAACTTCACGGATAAAAATATTATTCTAGTTTAATTACTGATAAATAATCATCTTAACATATTTGTAATTTTAAACAAAAATAGGCCCTGAACCTATATTATTTCCAGATTAGAATTACAGTCAATTCCGCCTCAAAACAGAGCAAAGCGTATCATTACTAAAAAAAATCTCAGTTATATATGGACAGTTTAGAATTGTCTGTGCTGGCAATTCGTTTTGGAACAGTCTGTACTACACGAAAGCGAATACAAAGCTCTGGCCCATGGATTAATTAATAGTGCCTAAGGCAGTATTAATTAATCCAAGGGTGGACGTAACAGCTTGTAATTTATGCCACTACGTCTAACAAATGTTTTCTAAAATCGGCGCAAGTTATGTTAGAAGGTTTATGCTCCCTTTGAAATTGAAACCATGAAAAAAAGAATTCCCAGACTTTCCTTAATTTTATTCCTGTTAGTAATCATCTTTGTGTATACGATAAAATTAAATCTGGGTCCGTAGCTAATTTTAAATTCAAATAAGAATTAAGTAAAAATTAAAAAATTCAAAAAAATACTAGGCCTACGGGTTTCACGTTTTATACATTTGGTTTTAAAGGAAATGTAACCTCTACTGATAGTTTTTAAAGTGTCTGTGGATTAAATTAATAATTCACACGCGATGTTTTAAATTACTTTAATAATGTTGCGTTTGGCGATAATCTGGAAAAAGTAATGCTTGATTCTAACAAACTAAAAATGTTTTTTTAAATTGAAAACAATTTATCATATTACGTGGGTCCCAAACAAACTTTCAGCTAGTATTTATACTTGTCGCAAAACGATGATGAGATAGAATGCGATATATAGTACCGAGCTTTGAAGGTAAATGATAAGGGAATTATTAATTTCAAGTGTCCAGATAAGAACTTGATGTAGGTAGTTTATCGAAGGTGTTAAGGAGAAAAAATAAGGCATTAAACGGATTTAATCAGTAGCGAAATAAATGCCGTCAGTAAAAGAGGATAATTAATTTAACGGAAAATTAAAAAGACCTCAGTGGTAGTGACTTAGTACGTAAGCTATTTCTAGCCCACAGAAATGAGACGCAATATTTCTTAATTAAATTATCCAGAATCTGAGCCCAAAAAGGATAAGATCAATGGCTTTACCAGCGGAGGCTCTAAAAAAGATTACAGGCTCGGTTCGAGATCACGAAGTTAGTTTCGTTAATGGTATAGTCGTAGTGGTAACAGTAAGTGGCGAAGAACTTTTTCGTAAGGTAGCATTCCTGTGCCCTTGTTCGAAACCCTCGAGTGAAATTTACGGCTCGAGTTTCATATGGGGACCAGCTACTGTACTTTTTACTTTAGGTCTGTTTACGTGATAGAAAGAAAAGTATGGGCATCCAAAAATAAATGTTTTACGCGTTTGCGTCGGCAGGTCTCGTAATTAACAACGTGACCTGGAGACTACTTCACGGATGCTTCCATCGATCTAAATCAACCAGCCACGGACTGAAAAAGTCTTGCGAGGTTTGCATCACCTTACTAGCCAGGGCATTTGTTGCTCCCGCAGCTTGGATATTTGTATCATTCTTGGATGGAAGGTATGTACATTATTACCAAAAGTCTGATAAGACTTCATATGAAGTCTTATCAGACTTTTGTTATTACGTACGACTCGTAGACAAAAGCAACTTAGGAATGACGCGAGATCGAAGAGAATCTTCGTATTCGGTAACTAAAGCGATTTACACGCTATTTATACAGCTACTACATGTGTATGTCATCGATGTCCCCCTGTATTCCCATTGCTAACAGCACGGAAAACCGAGAGTTGATAGCCGAATCGCAAGTGATAGCTTGGATTTTTTTGGTTGTCCTCGTTGTTATCGTCATGACAGGTAAAACGACACTATATATAGTTCTATATAGAATCTATGGTATTGTGATATAAGAACCCTAGAACTAAGCATTAGGATATTGCATTTGAAGCTTCGCAATGAACTTATTATGATTATTGACGTTGAGAGATTGTTTTGAAAATTCATCAAAAGAAGAAAAGCATGGAGATGGAGTGAAGTTTTCAGGGCCGGATTAAGGGGGGGGGGGGCAGAGTGGGCACCTGCTCCCAGGTTATTGAATTTGAAATGATTTCTGGGCGCGAAGCTATTGAGGGGGCGCGATGATTTAGTCTTTTCCCCGAGATGGACTTTCAAATTAGGGGGTGCGTATAATTTTTTCCCCCGGGCGCCAATCTCCATGCGTAGCTTCCTTTAACAAATTTTCAAAATTATTAGGATTACACGTAACACGTAATAACTGCCCAAAATAATTTTATAGGCGGTTCCTAATTATACCATGTTCGACACAAAGTCTCCTATAGCTATTTGTTTATATTAATGTTATATGTAGAATTTTGTTTCATTCCATCTCCCGTACGTCCTAATTTGTTTCATGTACTATTAGTTTTATAATAAATTATTGGGTCACGAACCTATGTTTTTGGGAGAGCAAAAGTTTACCATTTGCACTATCCTTTCTATCCAACCGAGATCTACAGTCTGATCTGATTGATGAATAAACAAAATAAGAATTTATTAATTACTGAAAACGACCGAAAACCATTCCACCAATTTCCTCACCCTATAATTTTTATTCAGTAAAGTGATATACGAGAGTCTGGAAACTTTATTTTTAATTGGTTTGGGCTTTTAAAATATTCCTAAAAATATTATAGAAACAGGCGACAAAGGTTTCGTGGTAATTCGCAGTTAATTAGCAAAATTGTGAAATTAAGCTCAAAGAAAGATTTATTTCAAAAGGACTCTAAATAAGGGGGTCCGCCTTTGAAAGAGATTTTGTTAAATTAGTTCACGTGAAATTCTTATACGATATTTCAATTT
Organism: Odiellus spinosus; assembly: GCA_963920705.1. Lineage (NCBI taxonomy): Eukaryota > Metazoa > Arthropoda > Arachnida > Opiliones > Phalangiidae > Odiellus > Odiellus spinosus. Next base: position 17,121,347 of record OY987228.1, on the reverse strand, counting down.
TTAAAATGGACTTAGCGAGTCTATTTCACAATAATTAATTGCAAATTCCGCGAAATCCTTAATTGCGAGTTTTGATATGGATTTAAAAATACAAATCGATTAAAAATGACTTTTTCAAACGATCTTTTACAAATAAACGAGATTTTTTTTAGCTTTGATCAAATTTTATATTAAACATACTACCCCCTTTTGTTTTTACAAAATTTCCCGACTCTCCTCCCTAGATTGTGAAATATGTGAAAAAAAATCGCGAATTAACAAAGATGACAAGCTAAATCCCTAGTCCTAAATTCCCCGCGCCGAGTGTTATTATCGGTCCTGAGGGGTTTATATAAGCCTTATTTACCATATTTTTAATTAGATTTTAACTAAATTAAGCCAACGTTCGGAGACAATTTAAATCTAGTCAAAAAATAGGTTAGAATCGGAGCTTAATTTAAAATACTACTAATTAATAAAATTCTCTCGAATAGAAGTTCAGGTAAGCTCTAAAAAGAAAAAAAGCTACATTATCAAAATATACTCAGCCGTTCTCTAGAAAATTCTACATTAAGAACCCCTTATTTCTGATTTTCAAGCGTTTTAATCTTCAAATATAAAATTAAATATAACGATTAATTAATAGTTTCCTCGAATAGATCTTTTGCATTTAGATGAAGATCAATTAGGAAAAGACTGAAATGGTCTGACGTATAGAAGCTGATATAAAAGCTACTATAGCTGCCCTATCGATCTATTATTCATACTTCTTCCGCTTTAAGGGATATTATTTTCAGCGAAGATAGAATTTTAACATCCTAAAAGATTCGAGTAAGAAGAATAAGGGCGGACCCTAGGCGAACTTTTTTTTATATTACTAGCTACAATGAAGTGTTTTTTTTTTTTGTTTTTTTTTTTTTTTTTTTTTTGATTTCTAATGTTAAAATAAGCAACGTTAATAATTAATAACAAAATATTTAATCATTCCATAGTTTTGGTGGGAACTCGTTGCATTGACAAGTTTACTTACGTGCAGAGCAAGTACATTGACGCGTATCAAGAACTTGAACAAGTAAAGTTCGACGAAGAAATGAGGGTATATATAAGTTTTGATTCAAATTTGTAATTAACTCGTATACGCATCAATTATTATTGTCCTTATAAAGGATTTTACAAGATAAAACATTTATAAAAGAGGTCGTAGTTAAGCTATTCAGCAGTGGAGCCTAGTCAATAGATATGTCTTATAACTTGATTTCTAAAGGTTCCCTGCATAGTCTAATTACGACTGTCTTATAATTCGACATTTAAAGGCTCCCTGCATAGTCGAATCACGACCGCTTTATAATTTGAGCTTTAAAGGCTCCCTGCATAGTCGAATTACGAATCATTAAAGGTAGGATGACTGCCTTATAATTTGACCTTTAAAGGCTCCCAGCATAGTCGAATTACGACTCATTAAAGGTAGGACGACTGCCTTATAATTTGACCTTTAAAGGCTCCCTGCATAGTCGAATTACGACTCGTTAAAGGTAGGATGAAGATGACAATTTAGTGACATTTTATCGATACTGCAATTAAAAACAAGACTTTTTCCCGAATTAAAATATTCGGGAAATGTCTCTAGCCTATGCAAAAAATAAAACATTAAATTTAAAGTGGAACCGCCAACTAAACAAAATATTCTTCACCTTTGGCCTCATAAAATATCCGCGACACGCGCTGTTGTAAGCACGATGCGTGAAAATAATCAAGAACGAGATTTAACTCGATTCAAAGAGTGCGACTAAGCACGTTTCGCCAGGATTTTATTAAGTCAAAGGGGATTAGGCGGATTTTCTCCTTTTAATTGAATGCCAAAATCGGCAGGTTCACAATTTTGTTAGTTTATACTAAAACACTTCCTGAATGTTTCACTACGCAAACGTCTTATTTTTAGAAGAAGAATCAATAAAAAAAATTACTTTATTTTCTTCTTTATCCTCTTTTTAAGAGTTTTTATTTTTTCTCTTCATCCTCAAATTTCACCAGGTCTAATTCCCTTACCCTTGCAGAAACGAAAATGATTACAACATTGAATATTTTGACCTTCATTAAATTTATATTTTTTTAGGAAAGAGCTTCAAAGCTTGCCGAGATCAATGTCAAAGAGTTTTTCGACAAAGATAGACGAATGAAAAGCGACTGGGACGCCATATCAGTAGCACCTTCTTGCGACGTGGAGATAGTGGAACCCCCACCATGCAAGAACAATCGTTTTCGAAGGTTATTGTTATGCCGTCCAAGAGCTGTTTGAACTAATTTTATCCTTAAAGGGACCAGGAAACCAGGAGAATTTCGAGTTAAAGTGATAATAGAGAGCTCCTGGATACGACGCCTTAACCTTTGGTAAGGTTTTCAAAAGCATCTGGAAGGAGAAAGAGGGATTTGTACGATTTGCATGCACCAGTTTTTGGCCAATCAGGATGTGTGAACAATACACGTGTTTCCGTGATAAATACACGTGTTTCCGTGATAAATACACGTGTTTCCGTGATAAATACACGTGTTTCCGTTTGTTCTGAATGATTCCCAATAATCTTGCTACGCGCGCTGAAGTCGCCCCAGGAGTTTTTCTGGAAGCATTTTTCAGGAGCTCTCTATTTACGCAATGTGACTGTGATTACGTAACTCGCGTGCAGATTTTACGAAGTGCTTAACACCCCGTGTTATTCTTTTCAGGTTTCTTGGAAATTTCGCGGAACCATTTTTCACGCCGTTACACAAATGGGCCAATGAAGAACGCCGAAAACGATCGATCAGTGACGAGGAACAAATGCAGATTCTTAATTTGCAAATGTCCCCAACCAACCCTGGGACGTTTTTTCCTCCAGCGCCTTTGTCGGACAATCTCAAAGGCCACTCTGAACCATTGATGGATATAAACCCATCTCAGGTATACGAGACCATTGAATTAAGGAATTTAGAGAGTTCCGCCGAATTGTTTTCCTTATATTTCCTTCGTTTACCTATCATATCCTAATGAGGCTTAAGGGTTTTACGCGGAACTCTTTATTAGGAATATTAATTAAAGTGAGGCTGCCACGGATATTTCATGAACTATAAGCTACTTTCGGAGAGATCGTTGAAGAACGATTTAAAATATATATATGTCCAGAAGTCGATGAAACCTCCGAGGGTTTTATCGGCTTCTGATATTTTAAAATCGTCATCTTCGAATTTTATAAATATAAAACTTTCCCGCAATAGTATATGGTCACGTGGCTATTGTAGAGCCTTCAGTTGATTCTCCCCATTTCGGGCACGTGATATAAGATCGCTTTCGCGCGGTCTTTTTTCGTGAAAGTACTTAATCTTTTCGTAGGATAATTATAGTTAATTACGTTCCAGAAATAAACTGCGTCTTAAATCGAAAAACAATTACCTATATATTTTTAGAGGTATTCAATTTTGAATAGGGCGTTTTAGTAGTAAGATAAAACGAAAAATATAGTCAATAGGCATTCGAAAAAAATGGTGACAACCTCACTTTAAAGGTACATTATCACCCACTTTCGGGCAAAGAACTTAGTCTCATAATCGTGAATTTTTGTCTCCTGCATAGTGGCGCCACCACTAAAAACCCGGAAAGAAACGCAAACTTTAGTCACATGTTCTTCTTTTTCTCTTTTTCAGTTCCCCCCTTGCAAAATTTCATTTCGTCCGTCCGTCCTCTCAAGATTTATCTTTATCCCCTATTCCATCCCCTACAGTTCTGGAAACTTTTTGTGGCTTTCCCCTCCAACAGAAGCCCACTGTAATGTTAAGCTGACGTCGATTATATTTAATACTTCAATATGCTATCCGATTTACGTCTTAGTAAATTGACAGCATTGCAATATCCATTAGAAAGGAATTTTAGTTTGGCCTGTTTGGTCAATATATTTTGAGCTTACAATATTTATTTTCATTTACGTTTTTAAGTTAATTCTCTTATAACAAATACCACTTGCTAATACAATAATTAATTAGTGTAATTATTGTACTTATTATTATTATTATTATTATTATTATTATTAATAATATTATTAATATCATTATTAATATTATAATTATTCTTATTAATATATGATTAATATTATTATTCTTGATAGTACAATAATTTGTGTCCATAATGTAATTATTGAACTTATTATTATTGTTATAATAATTAATATGCTAATACCACCAGTGTATTTATCTAGAATTTTCTTGCTATGAGTATGTTCTGACTCATTTTGTAACATTATTATCAATAGGCCTGCTATTATTTAATTAGGAAATAATTTTCCTGAATTTTCATTTATACAGTACAAAATATCAAATTCAGTAAACCAGGAGGAAAAATAATAGTACAAGGTCGTTTTAGTTTTTTTCCCCTCCATCAATGTTATACCACGTGTTCCTATATTAGACTAAATGAGTAACAGTATGAACCTAAAAGGAGCTGTTAGGCCCTAGCTCGTCAAATTACTGGAGCAACAAATGAAAATAAAAAAAAAAAAAAACCGAAATAATCCCCAGCCGTTTTCAATCCCCTGCAGAGTTCCAGGTCATTGAAATAAAAAAATGGAATATGCCTGTGAGCTCTGATTTTATCCTTCTACCCTCACTTTCAAAAGTAGACCCTACCCAAACTGGCTTACATTGACCAGCTGGAAAATAATGTTAGTAGTGCGAACAAAACATTTGAGAAAAAAAAACAAGGGCCTTGTTAGATAGGTGCGCCATCGATTTTAGAAAAACGAACTACATTTTCTATTTTTCAAAAAAATACCCCATGATAATGTACCTTTAACAAACAATGATGAAATCTTCTTTGTAAGGTTTCTATCGAATTATCGATTTTCTACGAAGTGAGGGTAATGTATCATCCCGCTTAGAAATTTTGATACAGAACACATTTTTTATACGTAAGAAATGGCTAATCTTGTAAAGCTAAAAAAGTTGTGGTCATCTGCAGCTAAATAATATAACCAGCGTAACTTCCTTGTTGGTTTAATTTTCATTACTATAGGTGGGAAAGACCTCGCGTGTTAGTTTCGATAGTGTTTCCTACTTTGGAAAACTAAGCTCTCTCTCCTCCAAGACTTAGCTATAACCCTACTATGGGTAAAAATTTATTTCCTGTGGGTGGAAATTGTTTTCTTTTCAAGGGTTTAAAGACGTATTATACATTATACACCGTCTCCACCATCCCACCAAATATATTGAGAGGGCAATATACTCCGAATATGGCTTGCAGTTATGGATTAATAAACAGTTTCACTAAGGATAGACGACATAGGAACATCTTCAGTAAGAAAGCTAAAACTAGCTAATCAAAAGCTATAAGCGTAAGCCCTCTTTTTTACCCTATCTTTTAATGGGTATACGAGGATGGTACAATCCCATGTTTACGAATGAGATCTTAAGCCTGTTAATTCACCCGTAACTTACAAACCATGGTCGTTTTAGCGTTAAGCGAATGACTGGCCAATCTCGCGACTCAAATCCTTCTAGTGGTGGTAGCATGAAACTCTCCCAATGCGTGCTAGGACATTCTGGGAATGAAGTGGGGTAGGGAGAATTAACTTGGTTTTTCCGCGAGGTGGCGTAGGGCTTCTTTCAATCTCTCTCTCCCGTATAGTGCTGAATACGAAGAGCTCTATGGGGAACTCAAACTTACGGGTGAAGAATTAATAAGCTTATGATAATACGAAAGAACATGAGCGATCCGCCTTTTTTCCCCAGAGTCTTAAATAATCAATTTTTCCGCCCGCCAAAATCAGGGATTAACGAAACAATGGATATTTACGCGTGATTTTAATCCATACTCAAAAGCAGATGTTGAGTAAGTTCGATATATAGTCAAATTTTGCGAATTCTATTTCATAACCTTTCCATTACGCCCTAAAGGAATTCGCAAAAAGGTTCCTAAAGTGCTTAAAACAAATTTAATTTTCGAAGAATCTCAGAGTCAGAAGGGCAAATACACTGGGGAGCTTCAACCTTGGAGGAAGGACAGTTTTCGTGTAGAGACGCCTAATTTTAAGATATTCCTCGACCGAATCCGTTCAGCCTTAGTCTACAAAAGTGAATCCTTAATTGCGAACCATGAATTAGCGAAAAAATACCTAATCAACAATAACTACATATTAATTTCTTGATTAAGTTTTAACCTCATGAATCTGAAACGTCGCAAAAAGACTAACAAAGAATAGAGCTACGTTGGTTCAACTGTATAGCTTTATACCCGGGTTTACCTTAATTTTTGATGATCTTCCATTAGGAATTTTGATTTCTCTACCTACGATGTAGATGTTTTAAAAAGCTTTTATCCTTAACGTGAGGCTGTCATCTTTTTTTTTTTTTTCTAAGCTACCTTTTTCGATTTTGCTATCAACTCTCGGTTTTCCGTACTATTAGCAATGCAGGGGGATGCATGGTCACATGAATGACATACCCATGTAGAATATCTGAACAAATAAGATCATGTAAATCACGTTTGTTTTAGAATTCAAAGATTATCTTTGATCTTTTGTCAACCCTAAGGCGCTTTTGTTTTCGAGTCTTACGTAATAATGTACATTATACATTAATTGATTGAGATCGATGGAAGCATCCGTGAAGTAACCTCGAGGGCATGTTGTTAATTAGGAGACCTGCCGACTCCAACGCGATAAAGATTTATATTTGATTGCCTATTATTTTCTTTCCATCACACAAACAGGCCTAAAGTAAAAAATATATAGTGGCTGTTTGGTTTTGTACATGGACATTAAAAGGCTGCCTAACAAAATAGTTTTTACCCAGCGTTTCAAACTTAAACGCCAGAGAGGCAGGGTATCAGTTCAGTTTTGGATATGCTCCGATCTGAACTGCGCTCATAAACTCTGCTGGGTAGGAGGGATGCAATTTTAGTTTGCCCCTTTAGCGAAGATTATGGCATACCATCAACGAAAGCAACTTCGTTATCCCGTAATCTTTTTGGCAGCTAGCTGCTGTAGGGTTTACTCCATTTTTGATCCCGTATTCTGGATAACTGAATTAAAACATAGTGAGTTTAATTTCCGCGCGTTGGAAGTAGCTAACGTACTAGTAGGTTATTTTATTTCTTGGGGTTAAATGTATTAACATAGCTCTTCCACTGACAGTGTTATTAAAATCACAGCTAATCATATAAAGGTTTCTGAAAATGGTACACTTTAAGTTATCTTTATCTGTTATTAAATTCAGAATAATGGGATGAAAGCTCGGATGAAAGTTTCGTTTCGTTCTGAGAATAATACATACACGGAATAATAAGGTCCGCTGAGGTTTATTTTGAGTTGAATGAAGTTAAATTTTTTATGAAAGGAAGAAACGCATGGATTTGAAGAAGTTAAGTTTTTATTAAGAAAAACTAACTGTGGCGAGAAAGCTTTCGATTTCGTAAAAAAATAACTTTACCATGGATTCTATCTTAGAAAATTCAACGTTAATAAGTTAACTTTACCCGTGGTTCTGTGGGAACAAACTACGACACAAAACGAAAAACAATAGAATTAGAAAAGGAATATGTAATGTTTATTCTCAAAACATTTCTATTGAAGTTCCCTCACCCAAAAAATTTAAATATTTGAAAGGAATACATGGACGCAATGAAAGAATGGAACAATACTAAAAGAAAAGAAGAATGGAAACTAAAAGGAGGCGAAAACGAAGAAGAAATGTTTAAATTAAGGGAATCCCAATACGCTCAAGATCCACCCGAGAGTGAGAAATGATGAAACATTTCGGTCAGAATACGGACGTATATTAAATTTTTACTATTACTATCAGAAACGGATTTCTAGAAGTGAATATCTCTAGTATCGATCAGTTGTATTTTAAAGGTAGAGGTCGGGGTTTGGACAAAATATTTCCGATTATTTTATCTTTATTCAAAATTTGAGATTATCTACGGAGATTCTACGATAAATCCAATGTAATCGAAATATTTGCGGATCAATTAACTTATAATCCAAATATTTTTCATCAATTATCTGATTATCCGGATATTTCGATCAATTAACTGATTATCCAAATATTTATGGATTAATTTGTACAAACCCCGACCTATATCCTAAAATCTCGAGATTCTTTTGTTTTATTTTACGATCGAAAATGACCTTTCAGAACTTTTCCTCAAGTGAATTTTGGGTTAAATCAACAATTTTTTTATTGATGTTGACGATTCACGTTTCCACGTATAAAAAGTATTCGTATAATATGTTTTCGCTTCTCGTGACCCGTTTCTGATATAGATGTTAAACAAATATTGGTAAAAATCAGAAACAAACTTAAATCTCTTACATAAGAATAGTATGCTACATTTTTACATAATCTAGCCTTTGTTTTTAAGAAACATATTCCATGGACATTTGTACAATTCATATTTAAAGCAAAATAAAAGCCTTTGTTTTCATTTTCATCAGTCGAGCCCTTTTTTTTGGAGATTATAATATATTTTGTCCGTTCCTCCATAGAGCCTAGCTTAGATCTAACTTATCCAAAAGCACGTGTGTGCGCGCGCGCGCGTGGGAGAACTCGAGACGACCTGCATGTCGAAGCACTCGAGATTGTCTTTTAATGCCTATTATCTTAAAGAGCAATTAAAACTGGAAGGTGATCTATGTTTTCGGGTCGTATATCACAAAATTTATAGAAAGTGATTTGGTCAGTTTTCAGCATGCATTACCAAGGCTCCAGGATTAATCGACGTTTTAAATAAAAACTTGTCGCGTGTTTAGAAATAAAAACTAAAGCGAAATTTTCAATGAAGTTTAACATAATTTATCTAGCTTTGCGTGTACATTCTAGCGTTCCCCTCTGACAGCCAAATGTCTGAATCCCAATGGTGCCGTTATCCGGGCTTAACAAAAAAACAGAAAATTAAAATCCTATTCAAAATCCAGTTAAACCTTCTTTTAAATAAAATATTTGAAAACAGAAAAAGTTTATACATGAAGCCAGTTTAAATGAATTTTTAATTGGTGCAGGGATCGTGAGCGAAAGCAAGGGGAACTTCAAAATCTCTCCCCACTTTTCTTATCAGAGTTTACCACGCTTAGCTTTAAATTTTCATATGAAAAAACTATGCCAAAGGATTATTATTTTTAATCTTTTTCATGTTTTTTTTTTCTTTGTTCAACGAATTGAGTTTCAAATTTTTTGTAGTCCACTAGGGAAATTCTACGTAGAAAGTATAAACTAAAAGAAAGTTATTGAAATAGTAGAAGGAGTCTCGAGGCAATAGATTAACGAGATGAACAAACTGGTAAACTGACTGGGAAGGCTGGCGTTTTGTTATTTTATCTAACTTATTTATTTTGCCCAAGAATTAAGCTTGGCCACAACCGATTTCTAAGCCATACACACAAAACTATAGTGTAGTCATTCTTAAAATAAAAGAGATTTATGCTTTAGGCTTATTGACTTTATTAAACAAGGATACTAGTTTGCGAAAAACTCATCACTAAAACTCAAAGCTACGAAGCCGGGATGTTGTATAGCGATATCTTAGACGAGATTATTAGTCAAGTGTAAAGTTAAACAGGATACGCTTATTTAAATAATGATACAATATTATATATACTGATTTTAAGTTATCAATATTATAAATAGGTGAAAGGTCACCTTCCTTAATCAATATTAAGAGTGCCATGTTTTAACTAACATTTAAGCTATTTTACGTTTGAAGGGAGAATGCAACCTAACAACAAGTGATTTTTTTATCGATTCATTATCGTTTATATAAGCCTAATCCATCTGTAAAAGTTTTCAGAAACAAAGATTAAGATCCTGAATTTCTTCACATTGAAAGGTCAGCGACCAATCGAATGTTATTGGAAGTTTCATGAATATCTCCAGTTAAGCCTAGTTTAAATTGTTTTCGAGTTATTAAGCTTTGTAATTTTTTTACTGGTGGATTAGGCGTATTTTAATGATAATTAATTGATAAAAATCACTTGTTCTGAGTGAAGGATTTATTTATTTTCGTTAAAATTTATAATGTAAGCAGTTTTTTGAGTATGGCATGCTAAGCTCTATTTTATGATCAAAGTTTCCAAATTTTTGTAGACCACAGACTCACAATTGGGCCTTCGGTCACTTAGAATTGCGCCCCCAGCCCTCGGATAAAAATTGCTGCGGGCGCTCATGTCTAGGATCGCAATGAGTGCGTATACAAATCCTAGAGTGACCGAGATCATAAATATATATTATTAACTCAGATTTTTTGGGTCTAAGAAGTTTCAGCGCAGTTTTTACCGCGAGAAGGTTCGTGGTGGATGAAAATATAATAAAAATCTAAAATATTAATGCTTTTAATAATTAATTAATGTTTGCTTGCAAATAGTTTTAAAAAGTTATATTTCCAGCAAATTGGTCTTTGATTGCACGAGGAATGAGACGAGGATCGATTTTAATAAAGATCGAACGGTTCATTCTTGACAATTTTCTCTCCAGTTCACTCCGTGTCAACAGAGCTTTTGAATTTCCAGTTTACGCTGGAGAAGCCTTATTTATATCAATGTTTTTTTACACCTGACAAATATTTATCTTAAAGTATTTGCTTTTGGTCAAGGTGGAGGAATAATAAATATAAATTTTTGTTTACGAAAAACTCGGGACTTTATTATAAAATTAAATATTAAGGCGGGCCGGATATTGTATTTATATGACAATGAAAATATACTATTTTCAATGAAAATATATTATATAAAATGCTTATAGCTTTTAATATAAATAAAATTTTTTAAAGCTTGGATGCAACCTATCAACATGTGACTTTTTATCAGTTCCTTACTGTTTAAATAGGCCTAATCCACTAGTGAAAACATTTACGAACAAATATTAAAATAGAAATAAATTTAAAACATACCCGAAAAATAGGCTTAGCGGGATTCTTGGAGAGATCCTGATTTCCTCCCGTATAAGGTATAGAGACCAATCGAACGCGATAGTAAGTCTCGTGGAGATCTCGCGTGAACGAAGGGCCTTTGCTCATTGATCGCCAAACCTTACATGGAGGCATTTCAGGATCTCTACGAACCCCCCTAAGCCTATTTTCCTTGTAAATTTTAAATTTATTTCTAGTTTAATATTTGTTTTGTAAACTTTTTATTGGTGGATTAAGCCTATTTGAACGATAATAAATCGATAAAAAAACTACTTGATATTAGGTTGCATTTTCCCTTTAAAGTTGGCGCATTTAATCATTAGAGATGAAATATTGCCGAGGTCGTTTTTACATATACGCGTGACGTTGGTTTTACTTTTCATTTCAATGTGCTCTCATAGAATAACGAAAGAAATCGGCTTTCCCAATGAATGGTCCAAATGAAATAACTTGAATTCAACCAAAATGAACCAATTGAAGTAGTTGACTTCGCGCTCTTTCATTGGGTCTATATGGACGAATTGGGTTGGAATTTTCCAATTTGAATCATTTTGGACCAAATTAGATATTTTTTTTCTCATTGAGGAAAGCAGGTCGATTTATTTCGTCATTCTATGGGAAGTAATGGGAGCACATGGCAATGAAAAGTATTCAAAAACAGCCTGGCGAATTTTTCTTAAAGATTAAATTCACTAGCTTGGCGCGAAATAAATATGGCCTGAATCGAGTCAAGTTTCGTGTCCGCTTTAAGAAACGTGTACCTATAGTCTTTTAAAGGTTCTTGGGTTCCTTATTAATTCTTGCTTGAACATACTGTTTTTGATGTTACAATATACGTTGACCTTAATTGTAAAGCGCTTGTCGAGCTCAATAAACATTATATGTAAGAGCATGCCATCATTTATAAAGCTCCTCTGATACTAATTAATAAAGGCAGAGGGTAGTCTCAATTTCGTATCTCATATTTAAATAAGGGATAACTGGAAATAAAAACCTGCAAGTGCAAGTTTATTTAGTCGTCGTAAATATCCATTAAAACTAATTGAAAATACGAGGTTAATTTAATAAATGGGTATTTCCTTGGGAAAAAAAAAAAAAAAAAATCAAAATTTAATTTTCGACTTCAGAATTCTATTTTTCTTTTCCCCACCAAAATGTATATACACTTCCCTTAATTTTGTTCGCGAAATCATTTTTCCGTAAGTCTTCTCTAACGTTCTGAATCTAATTTCAAATTATCTGGTTACTATAATGGTTTTTCAGGAAGATTCGAAGATTATGGATCATTTTGAGGTTTCCTTAGATGCTTTAAAAGGGATATACAACTTAATTACAAGGCTAAAAAATAATTATTCATTATAAACGAAACCTCTATTATATTATAAGTAAATTAATACGAAATTCCCCGCAACGATTTTATAATTATTAATCCTGACAAGTATTTTTAAGGAAAAATTCTGTTTGTGGTTTAAGTACTACACGTAAAGTTCTGTGAAATCTAATTTTCTCAAGTCTTCTGAATTGGATTTGTATAATTATACCAAATTTATGATCAAAGTGATCTTGAAAAGAATTTCAAGCTAAAGTTTATTACCTTTTTCTTTTTTTTTTTTTTTTTTTCATTTCAATCCCCCCACCACGGAAAGGTGGTGACATGATACACAGTTTGGAGATTTCTAAAGCGCTACGTCGTTCCTTACATAACAGCGCTATATCCGCCGTCATATCATCACCGCGTCCAGGACCGAGAAGGTCAATACCAGCAAAACCACATCCATGGAAAGTGGTCAGCAAAGTACAGAGCGAACCAACCAAACCCAAAATGAGCTTGACTGTCGTCCTCGACTCGGTGAGGCTTTGGTAACATAAGACCTAGAGAGCCGACAGCGGAGAGCTCCTTCGACACTAATGCGCCATCCACCCCAATTCTCTACCCAATCATAGCCTGAGCCCGAGATGTGACCACAAATTATGGTCCACTAACTTAGGGTCATTCACCCCCGGGAGTCTGTTACCTGTCCCGGAACGAAAGGGCTACTTTGTGCAGCAGTACCGATCACACCTCAACTCAGTAGAAAGGGAGTGTGTCACTCTTAGTCATGAGTCCTTTAGGCCTAGGAGCTCAGCTCAACCCCCCACCGCGGGAAGGTGGTGACACTGTATATAACAAAAGTCTATCACTTTATTCCATAAAATTAAAAAACGCCCCGTACTATGAGCAAAAGCCCGGGCCAGGTATCCCCGGCCAGGCGTATCTAACCGTTTAAAACCCAAGAGTAAGACTAGATTTTTTTCTAAATTCTACATGGTGAAACTAAGCAGCAAATGTCACACACGCAAATACGTGGGGGTGTATATATAGAAGAAAGGATTAAGGGAACACAATCGAAGACACAAAAGAATGATCAAACAATTTTTGTTTTCAAAATAAAGCATTTTTAAACCGAATATGCCTTTCATCTTGAGTATAAGAAAGCCCCCTTTAAGTAAACTCTCTCTACGCTTCGAGTAATTTCTGTTTGATCAGCTCTTTTATTTTTATAGAATATATTTTAAAAATTGTGAAGATGGAAGATCCTGGACGGTTGATCGGTGATGGTGGCGAAAGTAAACAATGCCTCGTAGCTTAATACTATCAGCAAAGGACCAGGTAAACTAGCTAATTAAAAACTAGCCAAAGTCATCACCCCTGTCTGCCTCTAGTGGTTTGGACTCTTCTTCGACATTTTGAGTTGGGAGAGAGGGACGGAATTTAAGCGGGCCGCGCTTGGCTACATTGTCTTCCCCCAACTCCCCAAGAGTGGCGCTACCGATTTCAATATTTACATCGTCTGCGGCCGCTAGAGTGTCTCGAATCAGAATCTGCCGGTACATTTACCTGGCCCTTTGCTGATAATATTAAGCTTACGGGGTGTTGTTTACTTCTATGGGGCAAAGTGATAGACTTTTTATATAACTTATTTTATTCATTTGTGTATCTATCGTGTATAAATGCATTTATCCCATTTTAGTACGTATGCTATTTGTTGCTAATATTTATATATTCCTTAGAATTCTTGTAAAAACCCAAATTTCTCGAATAGGAACAATAGCAAGCCAATGTTAATTCTATTGTTCACTATCAGTGCTTCTAAAGAGTTGGTATCTGTTTCCTTCTTAATGTCAAAAATGTTTTCTTATAAATCGAAAATTTATTTGCCATGGTGAATATATTATTATTGATTTTCACTAGTCAAAAACTTCGACTGACGAAGGACCACGGCCCGAAAGTTCCCTACAAATAAAAGTTCTAATAACCGCCATGAAGTTTTAATAATAAATAATGTTTTCTTTACTTTCTAAGAATTTGGCCTGCATAATTTATGAACTTAAGTGACTTAAAGTGAGACTTCGGAGCGGGCTTGTGGTTCGACTGTCACGCAATAGTAGCCCTACAAGGAAAAATGTTTGTGGGCGGAGTTTCTTGGCCAGGGCCAATATAGTTTGTTTCGTTCAATTCCGTGAAAAGTGAATACAACATTTGACTTTCTTATTTGCATATGCTTGGTTGCATATGCTGAGGAGGCTGTATATGCAATCTTTCCGTTTGTATCAAGACACGGGGTACGCGTGGGAACGCTAGAGCTCAGGATCCTTCTTACATAAAGGATTAGCTGGGAATAAATCACGTGCATCCTAAATGTTTTGAAGCCACTCCCCTAGAAAATATAATTTCCAATTTTCCGTGGAGGGAGGGTTTATGAAGTAGATTCCATCCGGGCTTCGAGGCGGTTTCAAAGTGTTTAGTGTGATCGTAGCTTAACGATTGGTAAATTGAAAAAACTGTACTTATGAATATTTCAACGTTACTAATCTATTAAAAACGAGACGTTATTCGTCTTTTCTATCCCTTTAATTCATATCAAATAGGATAAAATAGGAAGAAATTCATGTAAATATAATATAAAATAGGAAGAAATTCATGTAAATATAATATAAAATAGGAAGAAATTCATGTAAATATAATATAAAATAGGAAGAAATTCATGTAAATATAATATAAAATAGGAAGAAATTCATGTAAATATAATATAAAATAGGAAGAAATTCGTGTAAAACATTAATGGCTACGTTCAGCGATACGCACCGGAGACACCGCCTTTATAGAAATAAAGCCGTAGACTACCGTAGGCATACGCTTTAACCTATGTCGTCGCTTTGACAACGTTTATTTTCCAATTAACTTTCACTAAAACTAGCTTACAGTTATGAACTTCAGCCATTGCTTAAGATTTTGAGTAAAAAAATATGAAATTATAGGAATTACTACACAATTATAAGAGAAAATAGGAAGAATTAAGGTGAAAATATAGGAAAATAAAAATAGGAAATATATTCCTAGGAAATGTGGTCACAATGCCGAAAGAGATCTAGCTTTTTCTATAGGCTTGGCAATCTTGTTAAAGACTCTTAGAAGCAACCAACAGAGCTCAGGAATCCGAAAATTTGTAGGCAGGCCTATATTTTGATATTGTTCATTTAAAGGAAGGGACCGAAGGGTAGATACAAGCACGCAAGGGCATTACCTACAACCGAATAGAAACCAGTGAGAGAAATGCGCGTTTCATCCAATCTACACGGAGAAAGATTTTCTCTTCCAGAGAAGAGAAGCTCGTTGGAAAGACGCTCCTCTTTCGTTATTCGACTCGAAGACGGAAAAGCACGAAACCTCAACAGAGAACTTTATTAGACTAATAGCACGAAACATCACCAGAGAACTTTATTATACTAGTAGCACACGCGCTATTTTCGAATATTTTTTAAATAAAATTAATAAACAACCGGTATTTGTTAAACTCGAGATCAGTTTACGAATTACTATTAAACACAAAACTGTAAGTTGGTTTTTCCGTATCGATTATATAATTTTGTAAAGCGTTAATATGGTTTGGATTAATTGTTTATAGAAAATATTTTCTGGGGATTTTTATTACACTTCGTGATATCCCGTTTTTTGTTTGGACACGTGGTGTTATTATTTTTGAAGGCAACTAAACCGTAATTTAATCTTTTAGACGTAAATGAAATTTGGTTCAAATTATTATTAATGAAGTGAAAATAAATTAGTATTTATTGTAAAATTTTGAAATATTATTACTGCGGTTTCTGTGTCTGTTTATTAAGTCTTACAAGTCGGTATCCTTAAAATATAATAAAATGTCAGACAATTGAATTGAGCCATGCTCGCGAGAAGTCGAGTTATAATCTTTCTAAACACAATGTTTTTTTAATATTAATTAGTTATTAATGATGTGGCATTATTAAAATTACTGAAATTTCTCTTTGAAATTTCTGTTCTTTAATTGTAAAACATTATAATCTCCAAAATATATAAATAATTAAATTAGGCCTTGTGTTAGGCTTAATCGATATTATATCCAAATGTCAGTCTGCTTTGAAATAAATCGGAGTTTCTAACGTTCAACTGAAGTTTGAAACGAAGTTTATCGATCATAGCGCATTTAGCATTGCCAATCCATTCTTTATCTTAAGTATTTCGTCAATAGTTTGTGCTAAAACAGTTCTTTACTAGCATATTTTGCCAATTTTTTGAATTGATTTAAAACTTTGGTGTCGTAGGGTTAAGCCCCGTTTTAAATCAAGATTTTTGTTGGCTAAAAAAGAAACTTTTCGTCGTAACTATTTAGAAATTTATCATCTTAGTTAGGACTAAAAAACTCTTCATTGAAAACGCGCCTTTATGTAGCTCCAAAGTAGAATAAATTAGGTTTTTTAGCTGTTCTGACATAAGGATGTTTTAAATACGGTTTTGGGCGCAGATTATATCTATTTTCTTCAGCCATTTCAACCAAATTTATGTTACATTCTGATATAATTTTATTAATTAGTACAGGCAAAACTCTATCACTTTATTTCATAAAAGTAAATAACGCCCTGTAGCTTAATACTATGAGCAAAGGTTCCAGGTAAATGTACTGGCAGATTCAGATTCGAGACACTCTAGCGGCCGCAGTCGGTGTAAATAGTGAACAGAAGAAGCGCCACTCTTTGGAGAAATTCCGGAGTTGGGGGAAGGCAATATAGCCAAGCGCGGCCCGTCTAAATTCCATCTCTCTCTACCGACTCAAAATATCGAGCAAGAGTCCATATCACTCGAACCATACAGGGGTGTGACTTTTTTGACTAGTTTTAAGTGATGGGCTAGTACATTTACCTGGCCCTATGCTGATAGTATTATGCTAATATATGGAATAAAGTGATGGACCTTTGATGCAGTAAATCATAAATAAAGAACTAAATATGTCCGATTTAGTGAGTGCGCGTCATAGTCCCCGAACCCCTGCTATGTAAAGGGGTAGGAAAGAGGGGGAAAGTCTTAATTTCCTTAGGCGAAACAGGGTCGTAGCCAAGCCAAAATTTTTTCACAACGTCAGCAAAGAAAAATGTTAAAGGAAGCTCTAATACATAATAAATGACAAGACCGGGTTGACCACCAACCAACAGGGAATAAACTTTTCAAGGAATTCTTTCGTAGATACTAAGCTAAAATCAACTTTTACGAATAATCTCTTAGTTGTCAAGGATTATATAAGCCAATTATGGCCATTCCAATTTATTTTTAACTTTTCTCCCCACACAGATTTAAGAACCATGGAAAACGATTCGATAAACGCAACTGAGGAAACTGTTTACGATCTGTACGAGCAGCCTTTCTCTATAATTTTAAGAGTGACGGTATTATCCTTGTTGGCGATTACGGGAGTGTTTGGCAACTCGGTGGTCTTCGTTTGGATGTATCGCAACAGAAACAATCGTCGTTTGTCCCGTTTTTACGTCATCTTCTTGCATTTGGCAATTTCAGACACGTTAGTGATAGCTTGCGCCACCGGTCCTCAAATAATCTGGGATTACAAGTCCAGAGAATGGTTGGCAGGGGACATCCTCTGCCGATGTTTCAAATTCACTCAAACTTTTACTATCTGCGCTTCCCATTATTTGACAGTGGCCATCGCCATCGATCGTTACAGAGCCATTAGAAAACCTTTGGAACTACGGGATTGGAAGGTAAGACGAACCCTTAATACTATAAGAGCTTTAAAATGACTTTCTTTAATAAAAAACTAGGCATAGATATATTTTTTATATATTCGCAATAATAAAAAGGGAAACAAAAACGAAAATTTTAGAGTAGTCGATTGATATACCAAAATAATCTATATTTATTACGAAATTCATCTATTTTAAATCTATAAATACTAAAAAGTGTGGGAAAATTAGATGATCAGATGACATATCTATATTAGACGAGCAGTGGCCAATCTGATGGCTCTCCAATCAAAACGCGCGGATAGAGCTTTGCTCTAGAAATCTAAAGTTTAAACAGGCTACACTCGCCATATAATTTAATGTAATTATGCTTCTAGCGCTTGCAAAAGTAAATTCACGAGCTCGCCACTGCTTTCAGAAGGTATTTAATTAGGAAATTAAGGTTCTAAGAAATCATTTTCCCTTTGAAGCTTGAACAAACGGTCTAAAAGCTCGTCGGGCACTATATACGTTAAAATAAAAATCGAGTCTTAATCTCCTAATCTTCATTTTATAATTATTTTTGACAGAGCACTTTTCCTAATATTGGAAATCTCAAGAGGGCCATCGAATTTTTGTTAAAATATATTTGTCCTTGTTCTATATAAACGCGATCTTGGCCTGTTTGTTAAGGCGGAAGTAAGAAGCAGAATCAGAAAACATGCTTCCGTGCCTGAACTTGTTACCAAATAACTATAACTTTAACAGTTTTGAAAAAGAATAATTGACGTATTTGATGAATCAATTATAGAACTTTATCTTTAAGTATTAATTATAAATACCCAAACTTAAGATTATTTTTGTCACAATAGTCCTGGTCGATTTGCCGGAAATGGGCCCTTGTCTCATAGCCATCTTTTTGTAGTAACAGGCTGCCAGACTATTTCTAATTTTATTTCCCACAAACCAAATTCAAGATGTTAGTCCAACGCTTCCTATATGATAAAGTATAGGAGGCGTTGGTTAGTCTGTAGCTATTTTCACACTACAAAAAGATGGCGGACGATCACGTGACAAAAAGTTTTCCCCGCCAAAATTTTCGCGAGGTTCTCTAGACTTCCGGTTTTGGAAATCGACCAGGACTATAACTTAAAAAGTACTAGCTAGATTTAGATTTTTTCAAACTTTGGTAAGTAAAGAAACGTTATGTTTTATTTGTTGAATTATTGCCATAATTAACAATTTAATTTTACTATAAAAAACTAAGTTTTTCTTGAACCCCACTAATATTTCGGTGATTATACTGAAAGGTCAGAGATTAATTAAAATGACGCTGGCTAGAAAAGTTAGTGTTTTTAACTAACTAGCTTCATTATCTAGAATTTTTATATGAGACACAAAAATGGCCAATAACATTTCTAGATTCCTCACTATATCTCATGAAGTTTCAATGATTTAAAATCAATATCAATATTACAAGTTCAGTTTGGAGTTATAATTTTACTTTGAAAGTACGTATATTATAATAATTTAAAAAATATATTTATACGCATTGTTAGTACGAGGCCCAAAGATTATATTTGCTCTAAGAATAATATCCCAATTTTCGAAACTAGAAAATATGGGGTAATCAAATTTTCGAACGCGGAAAAATTTATGATAACAAAAATAAAAAAAAGCCCGCAATTACGTGTGTTTGGATTGAATGGATTCTTATAATTTAGACAAGTAAATTAAAGGGAGACTGAAACCTAATAACAAGTAATTTCCTTATCTTTCAAATAGGCCTAATCCACCAGAAAAATAAAATTACAAACAAATATTAAACTAGAAATAAATTTAAAACTTACTCTGAAAATAGGCTTACCTGGAGTAATGTTAATCCTGAATTTCTAAGCAATGAAGGATCATCGACCAATAAGCAAAGGCCCGTCGTTAAGGCAAGATCTTCATTCGATTGGTCGCTGAGCTATCAATGCGAAGAAATTCAGGATCTCCATGAATCCAGCTAAGCCTATTTTCCGGTAAGTTTTAAATAATTTCTACTTTAATATTTGTTTTTTTTTACTGGTGGTTAAGGTCTATTTAACCGGTAATGAATGTATATAAAAGTCACTTGTTATTAGGTTGCATTCTCCCTTTAAGGGCATCTACATATGGTTACCTTGATCTAGATAAATTAGGGAAAAACTAATAGATTTCTAAAAATGATGATCGGAAAACCAGGTCATTAAAGATTGTGTTACGTATCATTTTCTAATTAAGAATGTTTCTAGGCTCAGCGGTAAGACTTAATGCGGATGCACACTAAGGTCGCGACTGTTATTATTACAGCCTTTGATGATCAAGGGGTTTACTGGAAACATGAAACCATTTCATGGTTGAAATATGAAAAATATTAGTGAGTGCATTTAACGTGATTAGGTTGGCTAGTTTCTTTGGTTGATTTTTTTGACATTTCATTTTCATCTATTAAATCAGCAAATTAATTTGCTGAAAGTTGTTCGTTATTTTAACGTTCAATTTCAATGGGAATGGGGGGCCTAAAAGACGACATTGATTCGCTCGCACGCCCTTTTCCTAGAGAGGAACCCAAGATGCTGCTTGAACTGGAAATGCGAAATTGAAAAGTACTTCTTTTTTCGTAAATCATATTTTAGTGCAGCATTTTTCTACACTATATGACTAAGAAAGAGGATCACCTGAACCACCAAAGGGCTACAAATTTTAGGAAAACCACTATATATATTAAGTGCATTTACTAAGTGTATTTACACATTCGAAAGTTTCCTACTGAGAAAATACCACCAAGGTGCTCGCCATACTAGATATTAGCTGGAAATAAACACAACGAGGGGGCAGACACTCGCGAACTCAGGTGTACAACATTTTCGAACTCTTTGCACTATCAAAGCTGAACTCCGAGTTCATAAGAGTTCGAAATCAATGCACTGTCAAAGCTGAACTCGGTGAACTCAGGTGTACAGCGAGTTCAAGAGTGTCTGACCCCTCGTCCCACAAGTATATTCTCTTTCTTCAGTCCTCCGATCGATAAGATTACCTGTTTTTACTAAAACTAAACTTTGAATAGTTGTGTATATAGTTAATTAGATTTTCAGTCAACAACATAGTTTTAGAAGGAAATTTAATTATAATTATCATTTAAAATAGATACGCGGTCGTAAACCGACGACCCATCCTTAGCCTAAAATAACGTAATCTGTTCATTGAGGTATACGTTTCTCTATCATTTCCCAGTAAAGTTTATTTTCTAAAGATTTCGTTAAAGCGTTTCAATTTATCGTATATATTTTTTTAAAAGTTGTATAATAGTTGTTTATACTCGTATGTAAACCAAACCAAACATTACCCTTATTTCTCTGGTGGTTTTTTTGAATAAAAAATTCAAATTATCTATCCATTTCATGAATGGTAAGAAAGTACAAGCTTTTACTAGTAAAAATAACGCTTTGGAGGGCAATTTAAATCTTTGTGCTAGAAGCAAATACTTTTGATAAAGGCAAATACCGAGTATTAAGATTTTATTTGTTTCTAAATCTTTAAGTAACATATGGTTTCTACTCGAAGTATTTCGTGATACGATCCAGAACACTAGCTCGAGGCTATTGATGAAATTTAGCTTTGTAAAAATACTCAAAATTTAATGATATCGCTCAAATTTACCCTCGCTCTTAGCTAGAACAATACGAGAAAAAAAAAAAAAAAAAAAAAAAAAAAAAAACTCGCGTCTAATTAAGAGCCACTCAAAGCATTTCTAATGCATTTATATAACTATTTTAATGAGTTCTCAAAATACTTGGAAGAAAGAGATTCTCGAAGAGCAAACAAAAGAAGTTTTATAAAAGTTATTTTGATAAAAAATATCCATTTCGACGGTAAAAAAAAGAATAAGAATCTTCTGTGTCTGGCACGCAAAGCGCATGACTATCCCATCAAATACCCTATAGAAGCGGGATTGATGTAGTTTCACCTCATGTTTTTCTCCTCTTAGTTCAAATCGATTTTTTTTTTTTTTTTTTTTAACTTCCATTTTCTACTCGAATGGTTACATTTCTCCTCAAAAACGACCATACCAAATATATTTTGATGAAAACTAATAACGGGTCAAAAAATGATACGTCTCTAAGGAAACAAGAAAACCTAGTAGCCCGAAGCAATAGTAGGGCTGATAATAGCTAACCTTAAGGTTCATTATACAGGGTGCTCCATACCCGAAGTTCTATGGGTTCTATATATTGTAAATTTCACATATTTTGACCTAATGGAAGTCGTTTAAGAGTTGAGAAATGATTTATGTACGGATATGAACCCTCAAAATAAACACGCAAGATAAGACCCGATGCGGGCCTTGTCAAATATATCTTGCTTGGCCAGGCTGGGGAAAATTCGCGAAGCTACTGTTTTTTAATTTTCATTTGAATACGCTTCAGTAAAATAACGAAAGAAATCGGTTTTACCAATGAGGAAATAATTTGTCGGAACATGGTCCAAATTGGAAAACTTCAAAAGAATTCGACCAAACAGAACAAAATGAAAACCGAATTTAATAAAATTGGACAAAAATTTGAAATTATTTTGATCCACTTTAATTGAATCAAGAAGGATCAGACAAGGAGAGGAAAAGTGGGAACGGCGCGGTTCCTATTGCGTCGGCCTAAACTCCCACTCTGGGAAAACGGGGGACAGATGGGGGTAGAGATGCTTCGTGGTAAATTGTTGTCACGTGGGTAAAACGGATCCTTTATCAGACGCGTAGTAGCCGACGAGGCTAGCGACCACGTGACAACAGTTTACCTCGAGAATTTCCTATCCCCCCTTTCCACCCGAATGGGAGGTTGGCTCTTCTCTCTCTAACTCAACGCAGCCCCACTTTTCCTCTCCTTGTCTGATCCTTCTTGATTGAATTCGTGTTATTTGGTTTATTTTGTAGAATTAGGTCAGAATTTTCCTATTTAGACCATTTTTAACCTAATTTGAAAAAGATTCCATGACGGGAATTTGTTTTCATTATTCTATGGGAGTATATGGGAATGAAAAGTAAAACCGACGTCACGCGTATGTAACAACTACTCCTGGAATTTTTTCAATTGTAAAGAAAAATTCATAAACACAACGTATTTGCGTTGGACGAAAAAAAAAAAAACGCAAAACTTTGTACTGTTTTGCAACTGTTTTGAAGTAAAAATAGTTGCGTCAATCGCAAATACGCTGTGTTTATGAATTTGGCTCCAAATCGCGAACTTGAAGTGAGATCAATTTGACAAGGCCCGAATCGAGTCAGGTTATATATCTTCTTTAAAATGACCCATTTAAAACCCATAGACCACTTTGGTTCAACCACCACTTTTGGAACACCCTGTATATATAAAATAAAATTTTTAATATCTTCGCGCTAGCTAGAGAGGATTTTAGAAATGAAAAATGGAGCCAAAAACTGACAGACTACTCAGAGATATTTCCATTTTTATAGAGTTACCTGTAAACGAAAGTGTCATAACGAAAGAATTACATTTCAAGTGAAAATAAACCGAAAAAAAAAAAAAAAAAACCTTTCTAAAAAACAAAAAAAAAAAAATTGAAACTGCCCAAATAATGATAAATTTACCAAATGCCTGTAGTAGTCGCCATGATAGTCAATGTTCTTAATTACCTATAACTACACCCATAGCTCTTTCCTATTTGTGGAGATGATAGGTTAAGGTTAAAGTAAATGAACTGAATTGGCTCAGAAGGGTTAACTTTGTGTTATAGGTCAGGGCCGAATGTAAAGACTCTTCACTAGTTTTTCCTTAAAATGATTTAACTTAAAACGCTTGTTAATCATTAACCCAAAATAAATGAAATTCAAACTTGCGCTCTTCGGAGTTAAATTTAAGACGGGGGGTTTCTATGAAAACTGGCGCTTCTACGTTGCTGTTTAAGATAAGTTTGCAACTATATACTACTTTTTCCAAATAAAGTTTAACACTGTATCAGTTCGCTTCAGCTTTTCTAATTTTGCTTTCCCGACCAATAGACAGAAAATCAGACGATGAGAAAAACAGACGGTTAAATATCCGGCCGTCTCTACCTTCTGTCGAGACAAAGACTTTGTTTCTCTCTGTTGCAAGACTGCAAGACGTTAGTTTTATTTTGGAGGGAAGTATGAAAAAGCCTATACTATAGCAACGTTAAAACTCTTTACCAACAAGATTACACCGCTTATTATCTCTTTCTCTTTTGCTTTTAACTTTAAATCGGAAGTTTAAAAGACCCAACGCGCCAGTTTCGGAAAAAAAAAAAAAAAAAAAAAAAAAAAAAAAAACGAAAATAGTAACTAAAAATGATTGGGCGCGTAAAATTGTCGTTACCCACCCTTTAAATAGAAAATTTATGACTTAATTAAATTTGGAAACCATTCGCGCATACCTACGTCCGGATTGCGGAATGTAATACTTTTTAAGATATTTTTGAAATTTTTTAAATAAAACTTTGCCAGCATAAGTCGAAAAGGAACAGGGTACTGTTTGCATTTTTCAAGAGCGATTCGTTCCTGGCAGTTTCGACTGTCTTATCACGCGTAGAGCTTCATTTTTTATTAATTTTAATTATGGAAACTTTTAGAAAGAAAGTTCTGTTAGAACTAATTCATTTTCATTAGGTGATTTTAGGATTCAAAAAGATGATCAGAGGAACTCGAAAGATTATTCCATTAATTTTAGAAGCGATTTTGCAAAGATATAGCAAATTGATATTCTACAGCAAATTGAATAGAATACATGTATTAAGTTATTAACGTTGAGTTTCCTACAATTCGATTCCATGTTCGAATACTTTGAAAATTTAATGAATGAATATAGGAGCTCCGATGCTTTATCCTTTAAAGGGAGAATGCAACCTAATTACAAGTGTTTTTTTATCGATTCCTTATCGTTTAAATAGGCCTAATCCATCGATAAAAGTTTACAATACAAATATTAAACTAGAAATAAATTTAAAACTTACCCTGAAAATAGGCTTAATGGGATTCAAGGAGATCACCTGAATTGCGTCCGTGTAAGGTCTAGCGACCAATGAGCAAAGGCCCGTCGTTCACGCGAGATCTCCACGAGACTTACGTCGCGCGCGATTGGTCGCTAGACCTTACACGCGAGGAAATCAGGACCTCCATGAATCTCACTAAGCCTATTTTCATTTTAAATTTATTTCTAGTTTAATATTTGTTTGTAAATATTTTCAGTAGTGGATTAGGCCTATTTAAACAATAAGGAATCGATAAAAAAAATCACTTGTTGTTAGGTTGCATTCTCCCTTTAATAAATTTTCAATTTATATATAATTAAACGAATCGAAAGATTGATAAATTAATTTTTCAAATTGGGTCTTAACTAAGATGTTTAAAATTTTTTAAACTACTATAGAGTTTAATTTTAGAAAATTCAACTTTTATTTATTTATTTTTTTTTTTTTTCAAGGTTATCAGAAAGAAGGGATAATAAGACAGGGATTCCATTAATTATCTACTTATAATTTATTCGCGTAATATGGCTAATTTTCAGAACAGTTAAAAAAAAAATCCGCGAAAGTCGTGAAAAAACGGTACTTTTAAGGTATTTTCTTTCACCAACGGAAAAACATTGTGTTGACAAAATGACTTCGTTAATTAAGACTTAAGCCCCGTTTTCAATCAAGTTTTTTAACCTTTTTCTTTCGCTTTTTCCAAAAGAATCCATTTGGATATCCGCTTTTATGTCACTCGAAGCCTCTGATACCGTGGGTTAAACCTAAAGCTTGATTGATTTAAGCTTCAACTTTGATTCTTGGCCAAAAAAATATATATATAATCTCGATTGAAAACGCCCCTTAACACTAGTAAAAATTATTTTTATTCGCTCCGATGACCTAGAATGTATTTAATTGAAACTCAGTATTCCTTCATTTGTTTGGTTCGTCCCAGATTCTAGGTAAGGAGATTATTTAAATTCGCAGTACGTTCCACATATATATATATTTAACAAATAAAATAAAACATCGAAAATCCATTGTACCATTCCCAGGAATCCCGGCATCTCTAATTCGAATATTTATTGAAGTACCATGGGATATTAAGCTCCAATAAACAAAGCCCTTTGAGGTATTATCAGGATTATTATTTTTCTTTCGCTCGAATGAAAATAACAACATTTAAGCATAGACTTTGTACAGTATTTTACAACTCTGATTCGAAGCACTAAGCAAAGAATCTCTTATAAATTATTCACTTAAAACTAAAGCCCAATCCTTTACACGAATTTTTATTGTCAATGATTCATTATTAAATTCATTATTAAATTAAAAAGACCACCACTTTATGATTATTAAAAACACTTTAATTAATTGAGGCTGTCACCCTTTTTTTTTTTTTTTCGGATTATTTATGGAGTATATTTTTAGTAATATTATTATACTATGATACTATTAAAACACCATATTCAAAATTTTATACCTCTGGGTTGAGGAGTTCTTATATAACTTCAAAATGAAAATGTTAAAAATATATAGGTAATTTTGAAGTAATTAACGACATCATTATCATACGAAAGGTACTACTTTCTGGATTAAGTACTTGTACGAAAAAGACCGCGCGAAAGCGGCCTCATCACTGGCCAGAACGCGCTAGAATCAACTGTATGTTCTACAATAGCCACGCGATCATAGTGATGAAGTATTATTGCGGGGAATTTTTTTTTAAAAAATTTCGAAAATTGCGATTATAAAATTTGTATTTTATAACGATCTTTCCAAAAATGTTGCTCAATTTTCATTTGAAGTCATGATAAATCCGTGACTGCCTCACTTTCACAAACAGTTTTTTTTAACCATGAAGTATAGAGGTCTCATTAATATAATAATATTAAAAATCTAGGACTATTAACATGGACACCTATCTTAATAGATGAAGATAACAAAATCTGTAGTTTATAAGCGCCCTCTAAAGGCAAACAGTGGCAAAAGTAGTAACTATCAAACCTCGTGCGCGTCTGTCTATTATCTATCCATAGCAGCCAGTACGTACTTGGTTCTATTAATTCCTTCTTTTGACACTGTTTGCCGTTAGAGGACGCTTTCTTAACTCCTGGTTTTGTTATTCATCTTTATTCAGATAGGTGTCCATTCTTATTAATCCTAGTACAAATCAAGCTATAGCTTCCTGAGTGCTTCGAAATTGTATATACGAATTGTATTCGTTCGTTCTTAGGCTGCCTTCGCAAATAAAAGCTGGGAATTATTCGCATTAAAAAGTTAAAATAGTTTTCTGCTCCTTTACGAATCAGAAATTTATTCATTTTACGTGAATATATATAGCCGCATTAAGTTGCCAAACTAAAATTTCAATGATCGGAGGGCCTTCGCATACATGACGTAAACTTGTTATCTTCACTTTTACGCGCATTTCTATAAGCGCAGCCAAGATAAATAAGAATGATCAACTAGACAAAAAAAATCTCGAACTCTTTAAAATAATTCTAGATAATTCCCAATTAATTTTTCCCAATTTAAACATTCTTAAAAGAGTCGAAGAAAATAATAATAAAATTAAAACTTCTTTATAAATCCAAGATCAGACTCGAAAAATTAATTTTGCCACAAAGCTGTTCCGATTGGCTGATTTGGTTCTAACGATCTAATCAAAATGACGCTAGCAAAACAACTAAAATAACAAACATTAAACAAATTAACGAGACTAACAGTCTCCTTAGTTAAATATTATAATATTTAAGTTATTCACGATGGTCAATAAATTTTGTGCATAAAGAACTAAAATAAAAAAAACATACATAGGCTTCTGGTTTCTTTACCTAACAACAAGGGACTTTTTTATCGATTCCTTATTGTTTGAATAGGCCTAATCCACCTGTGAAAAAATTTACGAAAAAATATTAAACTAGAAATAAATTTAAAACTTATCCGGAAAATAGGCTTAGCGGGATTCATAGAGATCCTGGTTTCCTCGGGTGTAAGGTCTAGCGACCAATCGAACGCGATTGTAAAGCCGGATGCACACAGACCTATTTTCACGCGTTTCGAGCTCGCGCGCCAATATTAAACCAATGGGCGAAACGTTTGAGAAGAGGTCTGTATGAATCCGGCTTAAATTATGGGGAGATCTCGCGTGAACGACGGGCTTTTGCTCATAAGTCGTTAGACCTTACACGAAGGTAATTCAGGATCTACGTGAATCTCGCTAAGCCTATTTTCTGGGTGAGTTTTTTTATTTCTAGTTTAATATTTGTTTTGTAAACTTTTTATTGGTGGATTAGGCATATTTAAACGATAATAAATCGATAAAAAAACCCTCCTTATTAGGTTGCATTCTCCCTTTAAGAAAATATGCTTCAAAAGTCAATCGAAATGCGCAGTTAAGATTGTCGCGAGCTATAAACCCCGCAACTCATAACAGGTTCCTTGAGTTAGAGTTTTATGCTCTTTAGAGGCAAGGGACATTCCCCGCGGAATTATATATCCATCATATTCCTGAGTGGATGCGATTAGCACTACCCGTTCCCTCCTACTGAAAATATTCAGCTCCAGCATCTTCCGAGAGCAGAATCTCTCTCTGTTCCGGGGACCGATGAACAAGTTTTCTCTCATGAAGACTCAAACGTAAAGGGAAGCTCGTCCGATGAAGGCCGCCTTCTCGTCCGTGTTCTTTCTATCTAATGTATATATACGCGTATAGCCAATCAGCGTTGTTTGTTCGATTCGTAGCCAGATGGCGTGAAAAGGCGAAAACATTTCGGGTACGCTATTTTAAACTCGTTAATATCGCTAAAATTTCCATATTGAAGACAGTTTTAAATTTAAATTGCAAAATCTAAACTCGATGGGCTAAAAATATGTTAGTTTTAAATTTCATTTTGAGCTATCTCGTCGCCCGGCTAAAAATGGATTCCGACAGCGTTTTTAACCGATCCGTCGTCGTCATTAATCGATCAACGTCGATACTGGAAATCGTGATGAATCAAACAGACTTCGATAATAACGCGAGTATTTCTACAACTACCGCGACATACGATTTGTACGAGCAGCCAATATTGCGAGATGTTCGAGTCACCGTTTTGTGGATTCTGGCATTAACTGGTTTAATCGGCAACGGAACCGTTTTGTTTTGGCTCTTATGGCACCGAAAACGACGATCCAAAGTGTTAAGACTCTTTCTAAACTTGGCTATTTCGGACACGCTAGTACTGGCTTTCGCCACTTGCTCGCAACTAGCCTGGGAATACGTGGACAGAGATTGGAAGGCTGGGGACGTCTTTTGCCGGATTTTTAAGTTTGCTCAAACTTTCTCCATCTGCGCCTCCAATTATCTAATCGTGGCCATTGCTTTGGATAGACACAGGGCTATCAGACGACCCTTAGCCATCGCTTGGAAGGTTCGAAATGCTATACGTGTGTATATATGTATAAATCATAGTATTACATTTTTTTCTTAAAAGGGAGTGTGTAAAGAAAAAAAAATTGAGTTTCAATTTAAACGATATTTCATTTTGCCAAAAAATGGCTGGCTAAATCACAATGAAGTTTAAATTTGAGTAAAATGGCAATTTATTCACCCCCCCCCAAAGCACGTACCGCCACCTGCCTTTTGGGAAGTAACACGGATATTATGACGTATTCAACAAGGAACCTGCATGCTATTATTGAGTTGTTTCGAAAGCCTATGAGACCCACTAAAAGCCTTTTCCTATAGCGTTCAAATACGTCTCACTATCATTGGTCTTGGGGGCGAAACATTTTTATTTTAAGGACAACGGGAAAGAGGAAAGCGCACGAAAAATGTTATTTTCTGAGAATTTTTTAAAATAATTCGGTCTTTCTTTCAATGCTCCTTTTCCATAGTAAACTCTGGATAAATGTTATATACATATATTATATAAACAGCAAAAAAAGGCATATAGTTTGAAAAGGGCATTGGAGCCCCAGTTTTGGGATAAGCCACGAAGTATTATATTTTCCGCTACTTATTCAAAAGACTTAGCGTAAAGTTAATCTTATTTATTGATAATAAATTTGGCGAATTACTAAAAGTTGGAAAAGCTTAATCCACCAGTAAAAAATACAATATTAAACTAGAAAAACCTCTTAAAACTTAAGCGGAAAATAGACTTAGCTATGGAGATCCTGAATTTCTTCGCAATGACCAATCGAATTTTATTGAAGTCTCATGGAGATCTCGCCTTTATTCATTGGTCGATGACCTAACAATTACAAGAAATTTAGGATCTCCATGAATCCAGCTAAGCCTATTTTCCGAGTAAGTTTTAAATTTATTTCTAGTTTAATATATGTTTGTAGTTTTTTTACTGGTGGATTAGGCCTATTTAAACGATAAGGAATCGACAAAAATCACTTGTTGGGCTGTATTCTCCCTTTATTTGAGTAATTACTACAAGTTGTAACGAAACCCGAATCGAGTAGTGATTATATTTTCTTTAGAAAAATAAAAATGCCACCCCATCTTAAGGCGTGAATCCGAAATACGTTCAATGAAATGAAAGGGACAACATTAAAGAAATTTCAGCGAAAGGAAAGATAGGATGGGTCTCGTCTCTTTTAAACCAACAAATTGAGTTTTTTGCGAACGCATGGCTACATAAAATTGTGATTTGAATATGATTAAGATATCTTTTTCTCTTCAAAGAAAATAACCTTTTTCTCTTCAAAGAAAATAACCTTTTTCGGATACTTTCGAGCTTAAAACTTGGGAAGCGCTTATTATAGAAATACGTGTTTCAGTAAAACCGATACTTAAATACGCTACTTGATGAAAGAGAAGATCCAACGTATCGCCTCTGGCATCAAATATCATGCAGGGAGAACGTGGCGGAAGGTTCAAATATCTCAAGTTCACATATTCAAATGATTTCAAAACAAATTTCGTAAATAAAAAGTGGAAACCCTAAAGGGAGTTCAATTTACTCCATTGAGCACGTACAAGCTGCAATATTCTTTATTAGGTTTTGTAATACTAGCTTTTTCTCTTTCACTGAACATTGCTTTATTGATTCATATTTGGTTCGAAATAAACTCGAGGCCCCTGCCCCTAATTAAAATATTTATGCCCATAAAATTATAAAATGAGCGTCACTGTAGGTTACTCCAAAATAAGGTTATTCTCTGATTTTGGACCCTGTACAATTGTGAGGCCCGGGGCAAATGCCCCATCGCCCTCGGCTGACTAAGCAGCAGAATATTGTTCGAAACATTAAAAAATTATAGTATTTTCTGTATTTTCAAATTTAAATTTTCCCTAATTTTCGAAAGAACGATTGATCGGTATTAAAGTCGATGTCTGAATCGAGAATTGAATTTTTCCACATTTTCAATCGTTCAGTTTCATCCATAACACCGAAGTATGAAACTTTTTACATGCGTGCTGTTGAAAATACATTATAAGCTCTCGGCTTTGGTTGGTCTTTTCTCTGAGCCCAAAGTACCGACTATATTTTTGATGTACAAACTTATTTGTAAATATTTATTGAAAGGCTCATCCTTGTTTCAAAAAGGACTAATAAATATTCACGTATTTGATACTAAAGATGAAAATTGTGCTCGCGTACCCGACTCCATAGGGTCGGATTCCCCTCCAATTTATAAAGGAATCCGAATTATTATAGGAAAGCAAATATTCATTCATTCATCGAGGCTAGGCCAGAGAAGTAGGGATTTTTGGCGCTTGTCGCGGAGCCACCATACTGCTGAGCCCCCTCCGCGATTAAAGCCGGTGATGGTACAGAAGTGCATGGGCCTAGAGGTTAAGGCCCATACAGGAGAATTCGTCGAAGCCTCATTAAGAAATATTTATTTAGGTCTTTTGTTCCTTGATCTAGAACCGATCGTGGACGTAACGAATGGATAGGCAGTCGGTGGAAATTTTTGGTCTGCCAATTAACATTGCAGTTACGCTTGGTTGGGTTTCCCCGCGCGATGATCTAACTGTAAATTGCGCCATTCGGGTCCTCTAACGTTTCCTAATTGGGTCGAAAAGAATCACCAAAAATATCTTTGACTACATCTGGTCAAAAGGAGAAAGGGGTGAAATGGACTGCCTGTTTTCGCTAGCTACTAGCTTTCCTCCTGTTTTCCCCTCGTTCTGGTGGTACGTTTAAGCGCAACTAGTTCGGTGCAGGTCTTCAACTTGTAGTCTATTGGTAAGAGTTGAGAATTCGTGATCACGTGATGCGCGTAGCCAAGGCAACTAGATGGGCGTGTGTCTTTCCTCGCCCCAAACTTGAGATCTAAGAACAGGCAGTCGAACTCTCCTTCAACCCTATATCTTTCTAGATACGACTCTCGCTGGGTTCACGGTCGCACTCAAACGATTGGCTAATTCAGTACTAGACGCGAGTGGGAACTAGCACGTTAAACAACATGCCAGATTAACCCGTGCTTATACTAGATACCCCACCCACGGAAAATTACATGAATGGCCAAAATATATAGCGATCTAAACCTTCCGTTTCCGGCTCTAACTGGCGCCTTTCCTACGGCTTACCGGATGTACTAAACATTTTGGCGGGCTCCTACACTGTAAAAAATAAAGGGTCGGATAAATACCTTTAAAGGTATTTCTGCTTGCCACCCCAGGCGCACCCTTTTAGGTACTTATTAATACCCTACTTTAGGGGTATTATAAAATACCTTCTATTAAGGGTATTAATGAATACCTTTGGGGTACTATTTAGCACCATATATGGTATTTATTCAGACTTCAAAAAATACTATTGGGGTTCGAAAAAAGACCTTTTGGGTCATTAGGGGTACTAATTGGTACCATATATGGTATTTATCCAGACTTCAAAACTTCGCTTTAGGGGTACGAAATAATACCTTTTCGGACATTAGAGGTAATAATTGGCACCATATAAGGTATTTATCCAGACTTCAAAACTTCACTTTAGGGGTACGAAATAATACCTTTTCGGCCATTAGAGGTACTAATTGGCACCATATAAGGTATTTTTCATACTTCAAAATTTCGCTTTGGGGGTGTGAAGAAATACCTTTTCGGCCATTAGAGGTACTAATTGGCACCATATAAGGTATTTTTCGGGAAAATAAAAGATACTTCTTTCATTATTTAAATAGTAGCAAACCTGGAAGATTTATTTGTACAAAATAATGGGTTATCATACATCACAATGATTTAAAAATCAAAATAAATCCAGATTTGTATTATGGTTTCATGCATTTGAAAAAGAGGTTTTAACACGAGTTGATGCACTTTGAGAAATTGGTTTTTCACGAGGTTACAAATTTGTCAACTTTAATTTTAGTACAAAGTTATGGGTTTGAAAAGAGGTTTTTAACAAGTTTATGATTTTGGTTTTTAAAAGAAGTTCATTAATTTGGAAAAGAAAGCTTTTTATAAGACTTTTATGCATTTTGAGAAAGATGGGTTTTATGGATTTTGAGAAATGGAATTTTATCACAAATATATGAATACGTTAGTTTTAATCACAAATTTATGGGTTTAGTATTTACCACAAAGATGGGTTTCAAAAAGGCCTTTTACAACAAACTTATTTTTAAATACTAATAATGAGTCATTAAATACTAATAATGAGTCTTTAATTACTAATAATAAACCATTAAATACTAATTGTGAATAATGATTTATATAAAATTACTATGAATTATTTATTACTAATTATGAATTAAATATTACTAATTATGAATTAAATATTACTAATTATGAATTAAATATTACTAATTATCAATTAAATATTACTAATTATCAATTAAATATTACTAATTATGAATTAAATATTACTAATTATGAATTAAATATTACTAATTATGAATTAAATATTACTAATTATGAATTAAATATTACTAATTATGAATTAAATATTACTAATTATGAATTAAATATTACTAATTATGAATTAAATATTACTAATTATGAATTAAATATTACTAATTATGAATTAAATATTACTAATTATGAATTAAATATTACTAATTATGAATTAAATATTACTAATTATGAATTAAATATTACTAATTATGAATTAAATATTACTAATTATGAATTAAATATTACTAATTATGAATTAAATATTACTAATTATGAATTAAATATTACTAATTATGAATTAAATATTACTAATTATGAATTAAATATTACTAATTATGAATTAAATATTACTAATTATGAATTAAATATTACTAATTATGAATTAAATATTACTAATTATGAATTAAATATTACTAATTATGAATTAAATATTACTAATTATGAATTAAATATTACTAATTATGAATTAAATATTACTAATTATGAATTAAATATTACTAATTATGAATTAAATATTACTAATTATGAATTAAATATTACTAATTATGAATTAAATATTACTAATTATGAATTAAATATTACTAATTATGAATTAAATATTACTAATTATGAATTAAATATTACTAATTATGAATTAAATATTACTAATTATGAATTAAATATTACTAATTATGAATTAAATATTACTAATTATGAATTAAATATTACTAATTATGAATTATTAATTATTTAATACGAATTATTAATTATTTAATACGAATTATTAATTATTTAATACGAATTATTAATTATTTAATACGAATTATTAATTATTTAATACGAATTATTATTAATTATTTAATACGAATTATTATTAATTATTTAATACGAATTAATTATTTAATACGAATTAATTATTTAATACGAATTAATTATTTAATACGAATTAATTATTTAATACGAATTAATTATTTAATACGAATTAATTATTTAATACGAATTATTAATTATTTAATACGAATTATTAATTATTTAATACGAATTATTAATTATTTAATACGAATTATTAATTATTTAATACGAATTATTAATAAGAGAAATTAATCCAGTAATTATTAAATTCTGATCTAGTATTAATAATCCATGAAAAATCCATTTTAATTATAATTGGTCTAATCATAGTTAATTTGATTCTATCATCAATAAATTTCAATCAGTCATAAAGCTTTAAATAAATTTAATCACTTTTATTGGTAAAATTGTGATTAATTTTAATTTAGATTAGGATTAGCTTCATCGATTAGATTTATTTTTGATTATATTTAAATTATAATTATTAAAATGGAATTAAGCGTTTAAACTGTGTTAATCGATTTTATCATAATTAAATTAATCTTCTTCATCATTGTTCGATTGTCACGTGAATCAAAATATTCTGTCTAAAATTCTGTTCGCCAAAGCATTTTCTACCGCTGGCAGCCAGTGTCAGTTAAAATTTCAAACCAGTGGCGTTATTTTTTCATGGTGATTTTCAGTCAACACTTTCTACCCCATCCTCCCTTTGCGGTAAGCCTGATAAAGAAAAATTCTTCACTCCACTGCTCTGTATAATACAACAACGGTTGTTAAAAGCCTCCTCCATTCGATCCTTGCTTTTACGTGTCGGAACCACAGGTCGGTTCTTGCCCTGTAGTTGGATTAGACCAACACTTCTGTTCTGCCGTTAATAGTCTCATGTGTAGGCCTTGGTAGCTCAGTTGGTTAGAGTGTGGGACAGTTACTGAACGACCCTGAGGTGTGTCTTATGTTGTCATATCAGGATTCCTGTTTATCCACTTAAATCATGTTTAAACCGTACCTAATGGTTGTTAAAAACCTTCTCCATACCATGTTATTCTATCTTTTAGGACAGTGATCGGCAGAATAAACTTTCCCTTTTCTGTTATATCAGAATCACATTCAGTTTGTTCCTGAAAAAATAAGAGCCCTTCACTCCTTCTTCAAGTTGAAATAACT
The DNA here is from genome assembly GCA_963920705.1 of Odiellus spinosus. Taxonomy (NCBI): domain Eukaryota; kingdom Metazoa; phylum Arthropoda; class Arachnida; order Opiliones; family Phalangiidae; genus Odiellus; species Odiellus spinosus. The sequence goes on along the minus strand of OY987228.1, from coordinate 17,085,582 downwards.
AGCAAAGGCTTAAGCTTGATAGGATTATGCTAAGCAGCTAACATACTCGTGAAGGAATTATTGCATATGTTCGAAACTTGAAATTTGGAAAATCATGAAGATTTATAACATATATAAATTAATAGATATGCCTACCTTTCAATCTGCGTTTCAGCAACCTTCGATTTCAAAGAGTTAAATACAAGTTAAGCTTGCGCCTAAATTGATGGCTCGGTCGCGTCTCTACTACGAAGAAAACAGAGAGAATACTTAAACGAAGGAGGTGAAAGAGACTGCCCGTTTTCCCGTTCTAACGCGCTTACCGCTTATTGTGCGCTAGGTACAAGCTTCCACTCGTTTGTTACTCACTCAGAGATAGATATCACCTCCGCCAAAAAGTGACGCGGCACCAAGCGTTATTCTCTCGTCAAGGTTGCTAGAGATATTTCGCTGGGTTCTAGTCTCCCGAGCGTTAACATTTGAATCCACAAAAAAACAATTTAAACCTTGGGGCGCTTGTTTTAGTTTACCTTCTATTAATGACATTAGATATTTTACTTTTCTCCAATTAAGATCCCAATAAAACATTAATATCAACAATATGTATAATAAGACTTACAATGATTTTGGAATAAAATTTCCAGCGTAGTTTTCATTTCGCGGGGTTTCCGATTGTTAAGCCTAATTTGACAAAAGTAGGCTTAGGAAAAAAATTTCACGAGCTTGGTTCGATAATACCTTTTGGGGTTTTAAAAAAGACCTTCTTTACTCATTAAATACCCTTCGGAAGTCGAAAATACCCTAATGGTATTGAAAAGAACCCTTAAAAATTCTTAGGGTGTGTTTAAGCGCCATCGGTAGTACTAATAAATACCTTAAGGTGTTTTTCCATTAAAAGTACCTTTTAAGGCGTTTAAAACGACCCCAAAAATACCTTCATTTTTTACAGTGTAGCGCCACCTATGGCACGTATATATTGAGGATGTGACCCACATCCTAGAAGATTGCCCGAGTTTACGGCCAAGACGTTCAACTAAGAAGACGAGAAAGTCCCTCCTGGCCCACTGGGGCAAGCTTTTCCTAAAAATATCAGCAACGACTAATTTTATTTTCGCCTAGCTACTGAGGAATCTTCGTTCGGATTCACTATTTATATCATTTATCAAAAATATTTTACTTTAGTATTATTTATATTTTATTTTTAGTTTTAGTTTTGTCATTGTTTTAACTTACGAGGTACTATTTCCGACAACAAATAAACCATTCATTCGATACGCTTTGGATATACATATGAAGGCGTAAAGCAAGGAATAACTCTAAAAAGTGTTACCTGTCATATTAAAAGGGACCAGAAAATCGGTTTCTAAAATGGCTGATTCATCTCGATTTAGTTAGACCAGGCCTGTTTTACCACAAAATTTGTAATCAAAGTGAAATGGGATCCAGGTTATTTGAAACCAAACTCCGAATAAATGTTAGTTCGAAATATTAATATTTACCCATCAAAACCAATATTAAAATAACAATCATTATTAAAATGAAAGCTCGAAGCCAAGCAAATATTCAGGCGCTCGAGGTGTCCTCTAAAATTAAAAAGTAACCATAGCAACGTTTAAACTTTCTTATTTTAAAACGGAATTAGGCCTAGGGTTAAAGTAGTCTGAAAGAAAGATATAGTGTGAGAATGAACAATTTTATCAGGAATTTGACAAATTTATCTAGAATAGAAAAAGTAATTTTATTTATACCTAGTTATGGTTTATTAACAAATATTAAAAGAAGGAGCCTTCTAAAAAAATTGAGCTCGCGCGGTTAACTCGGTTCCTTGATTAGTTCTTTGAATATATTTTGAAATTGTCATTAAATTACCAATTTGAAATCACTTTTTGTACACGAAATAGATTAAATCAAAGTTACTGTAAATTGGGTGGTCTATTTAAGAGATAAGGAATATAGAAAAATCACTGCATTTTGCCTTCAAAATCATTTAAACTTAAATTCGCGGACCGAGGTTTTCTTATCCGTATGAAGGCGCGAAAGACTCCAAAAGAACTCGAAGGAAAGTTCAATATATCATCAAGTTGGAGAATTAAAGGAAGGGATTTTCACTCCCCTCTTTATCCCTACATAACAAAGTTTCAAATTCCCCACAGCGACTAAGCTTTTATCACGTATGTTAAGCTCGCATCTGTTCAATTTACGAAAATGAGTTTATAGCAACAAAAATCGTCCTCGCCCGTAATAAATTGCAACCTTTATCCATTCCAAACCACAGCTTTCAACTCGCGCAAAGGTAGGCTATCTCTAAGCTATATCAATTTTTGGAGTTGTAGATAAGGCACTTTAGAGTTATACCCAAAACTAATTTACCATGATGATGAAATTCAAGGGGAGCTTTAATTAGCCAATGCTACCAATTCAAAACGGAATATAATAGTTTCGGGAACTTTTAAGCAGGAGCCACTTAAAACAGGCTATTTGCGCCTCTCAAATTCAGTAACCCTCCTCGATTATAGAAAATAAAATTCACACCAAAAATAATCATCCATGATCTTAAAATTCTAGCCGCCAATGGAGAGTTTTCTATTTTAATGCTATAGCAAACTAAACTTTCTTATTGAATAGGCGTAAAAGATCATTCAGACAAGGGTTATTAACAATGGTGGACACCTATCTTAATAATAGTGCGTCCTTTTGATACGAAATAAATATTTTAAGTCAAGATTATATATTTATTGGGAGAAATCTGGTATTTATGCGTGATCTCAATCATTTCAAAAAAACATATCTAGCAGCGAATGCTTCGTAAAAAAAAAAAAAAAAATTAATAATTAAAGACCCGTACCCCTAAATTATCCCAAGAAGTTCTCGCTTTGAAGTCTCTACTTCAAAGCGAACATAGTCAAGATGAACTTCTATATATTTTTAACAAACTAAATCATAGAGAACGGAGTCTAATTTATGAAAATTTAATACGAAATTCGTATTTATATTTAAAGTCAAGATAGTATATTTATTGCAAGGAATCTGGTATTCATGCAGGACTCCAACCATTAGAAAAAAATTTCCTAGCAGTGAATGTTTCGTTTTTTATTAACGAAAGTTACGAATGATTAGTTCGTTACTTTGAAGTCTACTTCAAAGCAAATATAGTAGATAGGCATCCATATCTGTAATAAGAGATGCAAACTTTCAACTCTCAGACCGAGAAAATTACTGTATTAGACCATAGAGGAGAAGTAAAATGCTACCGAAGAGCGTCCGGGTTCAAAAGGGCGCTGAGAAGCTGCCAGTCCTTTTCTTGAAAGGAAGTTAAAAATGGAACAGCTTTTGAATTTATTTTCGGAATCACCATGCCAAAAAACGTATTTGAGAAAGTATTCAGCATTTTTAGACACGTTTTTGGTGTCTAAAGTTTCATGAAATTTCTATGAAAGTAAATTTAAATTCGGGCCAATCATACTATTTCAGCCTTCAACAGCGCTTGTAATGTCCTAACATTAAAATAATAGACCGCCGTTCGACGGGTAAGAGCTTCTCAAATACGTGATTCCGAAAATAAATTCAAAAGGTGTTCCATTTTTGGCTCCAAGTTTCCCTTTAATCACGATGATGAGACGTAATGGTACACCATCGAGATTCTAATAACAGGGATTACAAAATGCGTCTCCTCTATTGTTCTCGTACCTTATTTCCGGGTTGAATTCATTTTATCTTCAGAAACTTCCCTCTCAAAAGCCCTTGCGTTGGGGGATAAACGTCAAGGTTGTTAATTGAACATTGACAGTGGATCAGGGTCGAGGCTTTCTTTCTACTTCCAGTGAATAGAAACTCAATAGGTAAACAGATATAAACATTTTGGTGGGGTGAAAAAATTAATTGCTAACTCCAGACTTTCTACTCGCGCAACCTTTAACCTTTTCAAATCGGTTATTTTCCCAGTCTCTGGAGACTGCCATAAAGGTGTAAAGTAAAATGGGCATTGACTGAGCTTGAAAATAAAATAAATTCTGATTTTAATGGTAATAAACGTACATTTCTCGAACTCTTCTTTTAAAAAGCTTAAGCTATATGTACCCAAAATTATTTACTTAAGCGCGATACGCTAGCACTCCTAACAGAATAAACAGACACGCGCAAACCTTACCAACAAACACACCGACACGAAAACACAAATTCTCGAGCTTGGTTTAATATGCCTAACATTTATCTTCGCAGGTTAACATATTAGGAGGCGGAAGCTGGGTGATGGCTGCGATGGTCAATAGTCCGATCTTATTCATCTTTAAACAATCTCGTCACAATGGACAACTGGTCTGCCGAAACACGCTGTACGACTTGCCGCCCGTCATTTTGCGAATGTACCTAACGACCGTCGTAGTACTAGTTTTTATCGCTCCCCTAATCGCTATCAGTATCTGCTATCTCCAGATCTTTAGGAAAATCGCCGAAAGAGCGAGAGAGGTTTCCGAAAATTCAGATGGCAATAACCAGGTAAGAAGAATCCAGCAATTGAATAAAAACTAACGGTTTTACTGATATATGGCGTGTTCGTCAGTGATTTTTGTATTTGGGGGTGGGTAGGGGTTCTCAAACCGTTTTTAACCATTTTTGTGAGGTCAAAATTGGAGTAGTTTGGGGTGAACTGCATGTAGACTCTGCCAAAAAATGTATTTATTTGCTTGTAAATTTGATTTGAGAATTCGATAAAGTTCGAAAATGGTTTCAAGGTGTCTGTGAACGTATCTTCAAGTAAAACATTCAAAATGAAGTGTATACTTGTTTGAACGTGGCTTACGTGTGACTTTAATCGGTTTTCTTTATCAAAGAATTTAAAATTTATTCATTGAAGCACTCGATCGCTTCTGCATGGTTGGTAAAAAATATTTCCCCCGACTCGACTTGGCATCGACGAGGGATTGGTGATGAAAAGCTGTCTTATTTTTAATGTAAAAGTATACTTTATAGGAACCTGACTAAGATTTGATATTTCCGGCATGATGTTATCAACCGTATCATTACCGAAACTGTATAATTAATAAAATCTGTGGGAGTTTGAAGAGAAACGTAGCCGAGCAAACACTTCAGAGACAAGTTGGGAAAACCCAAAATGGTACCTCCCCGAGCACTAACCGAACCTGATTTCTAGCACGTTCGGCTTCAGCATATTCTACCTCTTGGCGTCTAAAAGCCTTCGCCGACTGATTTCTAGCACGTTCGGCTTCAGTATATTCTACCTCTTGGCGTCTAAAAGCCATCGCCGACTGATTTCTAGCACGTTCGGCTTCTGTATATTCTACCTCTTGGCGTTTAAAACCCATCGCTAACTGATTTCTAGCACGTTCTGCTTCAGTATATCCTACATCTTGGCGTTTATCAGCCATTTCCAACTGACTTCTAGCCCGTTCTGCTTCTGTATATCCTACCTCTTGGCGTTTATCAGCCATGGCTAGCCTTTTTCTAGCACGTTCTACTTCTGTATATTCTGCGTCTTTGCGCGAATTTTTTTTCGCTAGCGAACCTGCACTATTTTTCGCCCTCGGTTCTGAGTTAGAGGTGGAAGGTTGTTTTTCATCCTTTGGAGAAGTTATAAAACCCTCCATTACCTGTATTCCTACCACTTCAGTATTGCTTTTAACTACATTGGTAGATGGCGGTACTTCGTAATTATCTTGCCTAGCAATAGCGCGTGATAAGATCACTTCAGTCGGAGTAACAGTTATATTAGTACCGGACACAATGACTTTCTTTTGGGCCGCTAAATCTTTCCTTCTTTCACATTCTCTCCTACGATATTCTGGATCAGCTCTGCGTTCTCTCATTCTCTCTCTAGCTTTACGCTTTCTTAATTCCTCTTTGCTAATATCTTCGTCTCCCATTTTTTATGATTAAAATTTTTAAAGTAAATAATACCCAAACGCAATAATAAAAATCCAAATCGAAGTTGAATGAATTCAAAACTACAATCTCAAGAAAGTGTTATATAACTCTTAACACAAAGTAAAATAAATTACTAACGAATACAAAAACAAAATAGAGAGTAACTACTTTGATCTTCAAAGTAAACATTAAACTCGTACACTGAGTAACAAAAAATATATCAGAATTCAATCGGTAAAGCGTAAAATAATATTTTACGAAAATAGAAATTTATAACTTTAGAAAAAAAAATAATGAATCGGAAATAACCATTGTTTTTCAACAATTATTCCAATTCTAAACTCAATAATAAATCGAAACAAAATTAGAATTCAAGCGATTGAAAATAGCAATCTTCAGTAAATATTTGGTACAGTTATAATAAGAATATCTCAATTAAACACTAAATACATCAATTAAATAATTGAAAGGAAAAATTAATTTGTTACCGAGAATAAGTTGAATTCGAAGAATCCAAAATTTCATAGAGGGAATTTTTATGTAAACTAGCTTGATCAAGAAGTAAATAAATTATGGGTTAAGCAAGTCTTTCAAGAATTAAAATCAATTAAAAAGAAAAAAAGGTCAAGGTTCCTCTGATAAAACCATATGGGAAATACGGAACTAGAGTATTTGTAAACCAAGTAACGCCAATAAGCAGAACTTTATATGCATGACTTCGGAATAGTTGACACAATCCTAAGCAAACCTATTCAATAAACAATAAACACATTATCTTTCCGCGTGTGAGGCTAAAACAAGGCTTATGGCGTAAAATTTCGGTTTTTGGTGATACTCGGTCTATAGATACGCAATTAAATGACGGCCGAATCAGTATTTCGCGCTTATATATGCGCCGAGAAACGATAAACTAATTAAAAAATTCAATCCCATGATAAAAGAAACACCTACAATTTTAACAACGGTGGCTAAGCTAAAAAATTAAATCAATCTATCAAAATTATATACAAGAGTATAGACATTTGTATAAAACTTGTATTAGATTTTCAATCCACCCTGAGTTTGCAGCAAGCCTAAGCCTAGAGTACCGTTATACCTATGCTTTTTGAACTAAATGGTATATGGAAAATAGCTTAGCGCGTGCTGCCAATTCTAGCTGGTATTATAACGCTCATTTTTCTTTAATTTTTGGACTATTTCTTAAATATCTTCTAAACTATCTCCAATTTTAAATTTAATTTTCAACTAAATTATAAATTAGATTAAGTGAAACAATTGTAATATTTTTAATTACATTTTAAATTAATATTACGTTTCAATTCACCAAAAGATATCCCGGCATAAGGCAACTTTACACTTTACGCTTCCAAAGAGACTATAAAAGCGAATCGAATGCCATTATAAAGTATCCGATTGTGGTAAGATCTGTTGGACACCCCACCTTATCAAAGCTCAAAGGTTCTGGCATTGAGTGTTCACGTGTCGGTCAATTTACCCTTGGGGGGCGATGTTTGGAGAGTGGATGGTTGACGTGGACCATATTAGTGAGGGACGCCTCGCTAGTATGGCCCGCTGAGATCGGAAACTGGAGGTTGGACCTTGGTGTGTGGATGGTCGGAGGTGATTATAACAGTGGGAGACGTCCCATTGGCTATAATCGCCTTCAACTGTCCGGCATCGAGGTTCGACCATGATGTGGATGGTGGAAGGTGATAATATGCAATGGGAGACGTCCGGTTGCATAATATTGCACGACACCTGAAGCTCAATTTGGCAGCCAGATTATAGGAATTCCCGTTGAACGGAATTGAACGATAAGAAGGCATGATTACGTCACTAGACTTTTGATCCGATTATTAAGGTCACGTGATATCCGGTTACACCGGAAATTGTGTACACCGGAAATTGTGTACACCGGAAGCCACAAACACACACACAGACACACAGACTGACACGACGAACGTAATACCTCCCCGTGAACTAGTTCACTCGGGGAGGTAAAAATTGAGTCACGAAAATAATCGTAAGAAATCAGTCAGCTACCCTAGAGATGGAATAAACGCGAAAGGAGAAACTGGCCAATCAGCACGTTGAAAAGAAATCGGGGAAAAATAATGACGACAGACCACCAATCCCTCACCGCGACATTGTGTAAATAATTCAAACACGGGAAAAATGTGGGGTTTAAACTTATAGAAGAAAACTCTCCAATCCGAAAGTAAAAGGCTTCGAACTAACTTCAATATAGTAGTGGCGTTTACCACGTGACTTTACGTCACTAGTCAAACCCCGTCGAAACGCCACTACTCTATTCAAATAACAGATAAAAATTATGTTTCGGTTCTTTAATAACTGAATATATATATACTGTATTATATAAATATGTTTAAGCGTATTTGCTAAAAGTGTATAGATTGAGGCAGATTCACAAATACCCCAAATGAAAGTTCGCAAAAACCATTTTCATCCATATGAAGTTTATCATTTTCTAATACTCAACCTCGGTTTACGCTATTTCGCAAACTACGACAGTAACGTGAAAGACATAAGTCTAGCTGTACGGGTTGTTTTTCTAAAGCTGAAGGAAAATGTAATTATAGTTGTTTTTACAATCTTTCCTACATTTTACGAGTTTAAAATCACGTAATATAGATTAGGAGCCAAGCGCTCGAAACTAGTGATTAGGAAGCCCTTGCTTAGCTGGATAAAACTTGACAAATCGAATTTATATTTAATTATTCCAAGAACAACCCGGAAGAATTATTAAGGAAATACAAGGATAATTTCGTTGTTTCTTCGTCACCATTATTTAAAATACAATGCGTAGTTCTAGAGACGCGTGTTCTGGAATTTAAAAGAAAACGAAAACTAAATTCCATTTACAGTTGAAGGAACGTAACTGTTAAGAAACGGTTGAAAATGATAATATCTTCCGGGGCTAGGATGGCCTCTATACTTCTTGGATTTAAAGAAAAAGCTACAACAGATTCGGAGTGCGCGCTCATCTCGAAACTATTTTAAATAAACATTTCATATAGTGGAAGTTCCTAGAAATGTTTCTTTATATATTTTTTTTTACGGATTTCGTTTCTCCCAATATATAGGATGAAGATCTCCCAAGGTTTCGTCCACGTAAAAGAAAATTCGCGATACCAAGAGCTTCGAACACGTCCCTTCCCAAAGCGAAGATCAAAACTCTAAGGATGACTCTAGTTATCATAACATCTTTCTTAGTGTGCAGCGCTCCTTACTGCATCGTCGAAATGTGGAGAGTCTACGGAGATTACAAAGTAAATATCAAAAGTGGGCGTTTTGAAAAAAAAATTTAGAGATAGGGTTAAATACAAAAGAACGCGAGTAAATATACCCCCCAAAAAAAAATCGCGAATGGCACATCAAAACTATCGACAAACGTCTTAAGAGACATTTCAGAAGAGTTCTTTCATAGTTTTCACTAATGGAGTTTCTATTTACACGAACTTTGAAGTATACAGCGCATATTGGTTTAAGAGCGATATAATAAACTTGAGTTTTAATCTTTTGTAATAAGAATATTACAATACACTCTCATAGAATAACCAAAGAAATCTGCTTACTGAACGAGGAAAGTCTTAAATTTTGCAAACAATGTTCCAAATTGGAAAATGCCAACAGAATTCGATCATATAAACGAAATGAAATAACCTGAATTCATCAAAAGTGGACCAAAGTTTTCCAATTTGGATCATTTTGGTCATTACATAAGCCGATTTCTTTGGTTTTTTTTTCTTTGGGAGCGCATTGAAATGAAAAGGGCTCGTATTTTTAACTAGACCTGTCAGAAAATAAGATTTAGCTTAAAATGATATTGCATTAAAGTATTATTAAAATAAATTGTGCGTGGTTAAGAAATTAATTTACTTTAGTCTACATTTTGAAAATAAACGAAACTGAAGTTTTATTTCGAACTTTAAACCTTATTAATTTTAATAATACTTTAGTTTCATCACCATGGTCAAGAGATTTTGTGTAAATGATCGATACCATTGTTTAAAAATATATATTTTCCTTCGCTTTATAACAAGGTTAGTAAAGAGACAGGATTAGCAGATTCTGACGTAAATCACTAAACCACACGAGTGTTCGGAATCAAGGTTCGAATTTCCAAAGCGCGGTTTAACAAAGACGTATATATATATTGTATTACATTAAACCTCATCAACACAGTTTACGCAAAATATCGTAGTTATAAATACCCAGAGGCACCTAAGTTCTCTTACCGTGTACGGGTATTAGCATAGATCTATAATTATCAACACAATGTCCTTATATAATATCACGCTTATTAGAGAGGATGGGGGCTATTAAGCTCAAACGTAAATTATGCTTAGGCATTTACACCTTATTAGCACGTAGAAAATACCCCATTTAAAAAATTTGGGCTAGGACTAAGATACTAGAGAGGACTCCTGTTTCTCATTTAGTGCAGAAAATTAAAACAGATGGCCAGATTTAGCTGAGGGTGGCAAGGAGGCACTAGAGCAAAGGTAGAACGGGTCGTACGCTGTTTGGAGCAAACTGAATTAAGCGAGGGCTACATTTATGGAGGATCGAGTTGGATTTTGAAGCTAATGGGCATCATCTTGGTCCTCGGGCGCAAAAAATAATAATCTGCCTATGTGATGAGAGCTGTTCTATTCTGTATGGGCTTACGTACACCTGCCAGAATCAATAGTACATAGATTCATAAAATTTTGCATATAGAGAAGTTATTTTTCAGTGTTTAAGCAAGTTCCTTACAAGCGCGCTTTTCCTCTACAAATTAGTTTACTTTACCAAAGCAAGAGAGACGTGGCTAATAAGCGTATCAGATCCAATTGGTTCCTGCCTTTGGCAAGACGGGTTTGGGGCGTAGCAATACGAGACTTTTACAGGGACACCTAGAAGACCTGCCACTTGCTTTAAATTTTACTCTTAACTTCTTAAAGGGAAAATGTAACCTAACAAGAAATGATTTTTTATCGTTTCCTTCTCGTTTAAATAGGCTTAATCCACCATTAAAAAATATATTAAACTAGAACTACGGCTATCGACCAATGACACTGATCGATGGCCCTTATATGGGAAATGCAGAATCTCCATGAATCCAGCTAAAATTATTTTCCGGGTAAGTTTTAATTTATTTCTAGTTTAATATTCTTCTGCAATCTTTTTTACTGGTGGATCAGGCCTATTTAAACGATAAGGAATCTATATAAAAAACCACTCGTTGTTAGGTTGCATTCTCCCTTTAAGCAAGGTGACGGAATACTTTACGAAGCATAGTTAAATTATTCATTCCGTTTACGCAAATTGGGTTATCTTTAGGATGGCTAACATGCTATGACTATAGAGCCTTGAACCGCTTCTTTGTTATTGATACAGGCTCTAGATGCCACGACGTACTCTATCCTAGCAGCCTTGGCCGTCTCAAACTCGTCGACAAACCCTTTCGTCTTTCTGGCCTTTCATTTCGCTAGCGGTCATCAAAGACGTACAGATCGACCGCGAGGAACATCGCAATTTGCACGGTCAAGCGGATATTGCAACTATTGTTGCCAGGGATGCTTTTTGCGCCGAAAACCCGAGCCTAATTGGTTGGACGCTCCCAGCGAATATAAAGAGAGTCAATCTACCGAAGGAGTGCCCCTAGAAAGAATGACAAGTAATTCATCGACCTCCGCTAGCAGCACGACTAGAATCGTGATCCTCAATAGTCAACCCACCAACCAGAAGAAAAAGAAAATCGGAGACTACGACAAACGAATCAAATTCGTTTAGCATTTTTCCCCATTTTTCGCTAAACGAATGTTAACAGATTTAACGAAAATCTTAGAATTCCAGGAAAGAAATAGGGATAGTAATAATCTGACTTCAAAGAAAACGGTTGGACAGCGGCATTTAAATCGAAGTTTAGTTTTGGGTTTAATCAAATTAGATATAAAACATGCCTTCATTCCATAGGATTAAATTCCATACAGTTTATTCGAGATAAAACATCTAATGTGTAAATTCCTTAAAGATCTGGAGTTAATGCAGAGTGCCAGGTTTATATTCGGGAATGTATCACACTCTCTAAGGTTTTTTTTTATGAACCCTAAACAAGCGAACGAGCTTACGAACAATTTTGGAAATAATATTGAAACATTAATCAGCTAAAAGGTTTTATACGCTCTAAGTACCGGTCCATTTATATCTCTAATTCTAACGTGAATAAATAGAACTATCCTAAAAGTAGGAATAACAATTATTCACCATTTGGTGAACCCATGTAATTTAAGGGAAATTTGAAGCTCAAAAATGGAACAGCCTTTGAATTTATTTTCGGAATCACCGTGCCAAAAAATAAAAAGAATTTTCACATTTTTAGGCACTTTTTTGGTGTTTAAATTTATTTGAATAAAAGTAAATATAAATTTGGCTCATTAATTTCAGCTTTCGATAGCTCTTGTAATGAACTAACTTTAAAAAAAAAAAAAAAAATAAAATAAAAATAAGCTAGCATTTGACGTTCTAGTCTTGGACATCAATCGCTTGACTATTATTTTAATGTTAGGACATTACAAGCGCTATTGATGGCTGGAATAATATGATTGGCCCAAATTTATACCTACTAAAACTCAAACTTAACCAAACTTTAGAAATTAAACACCAAAAAGGGTTTAATAATTCTGAAAAAATTCTCGACTACGTTTTGTGTCATGGTGATTCCGAAAATAAAATTCAAAAGCTGTTCTACTTTTAGCTCAAAGTTTCCCTTTAAGTGCTCACTGCTCTGCGTGAATAAATATCACCAAATTATAAAATATTGTATTATTTAAAAATACTTATTTAAATACTTTTTTTTCGCAAATAAATTATTTTATATACTTTTAATAAATATAATAGTAATTTATAATATTTTAGGATCTAAGGAATCCAAAATATAAGTTCCCGCGTATTACACTCCATTTCAATCAGACTCCCTTAGGGTAAAACTAATTAACATGGAGAATAAACAAAAAAAAAAAAACTAAAATCATCATTAAAATGATCCTAAAATAGGTCGCAATTCGCAAATTGGTTTTGGTATTTAGAGAGCGCTCCGGGGATTAAAACTTTTAGACAGGGAGGAGGACTTCTCCTAATAGTTCTAGATAGGCCATTTGTCGGAAAATACGGTAATACTCTTTTTAGATGATGTTAAGACCAAATAACGTTCCGTCTGAAGAGAGCCGGTATTATAAAAATCTCTTTCTATACAGGAAAAATAAAATTACAAGCGTTTTTGTAGCTAAAACGAGCGTTTTGAATAGCTAAAACTAGCGTGTTGGGTAGCTAAAACTAGCGTTTTGGGTATAGCTAAAAACATTTTTTTAATAAAAATCACCATTATCGTTTGGGTTTATAGCCAGTAGCGCAGTTTCCCGAAAGCGCATTTCCCAAAAGCGCATTTCCCAAAAGCGCAGTTCCCAAAAGCGCAATTTCAAAAGCGCAATTTCAAAAGCGCAATTTCAAAAGCGCAATTTCAAAACCGCAGTTTCCCAAAAGCGCAGTTCCCAATAGCGCAGTTCCCAAAAGCAAAGCGCAGTTCCCAAAAGCGCAGTTCCCAAAAGCGCAGTTCCCAAAAGCGCAGTTCCCAAAAGCGCAGTTCTCCAAATCATTTCTCAACCAGAGACGTCCACGAAATACTCGTATACTTGACCCTAATACCTTGAACATAAGACAAAATCTTTCATTGTTAATTTTTAAGTTAATTTTAAATCTCTTTTTAAAAGAGTTCGGTACATAATGTCGAAAATCATAATCTCGAATGACAGATTAAATAGCCTAACCTACACTACCGTAATCTAACCTAACCTTACCTATGCTATTTAACCTTACCTAAAATATTTTTGTAAATTTTCAGCATTAGACGTCCAAAAACTGAGCCCGCAATTATAAAAAAAATGAGTTTATACGAATGACAGATTAAATAGCCTAGCCTACACTACCGTAATCTAACCTAACCTTACCTATGCTATTTAACCTTACCTAAAATATTTTTGTAAATTTTTAGCATTAGACGGCCAAAAACTGAGCCCGCAATTATAAGAAAATGAGTTTATACGAAAAAACCCTTTTGGAAATGCGCAAATGAGAACTGCTCTTTTGGCAACCGCGCTTTTGGGAAACTGCTCTTTTGGCAAAACTGCGCTTTTGAGAAACCGCTCTTATGGGAGTGCGCAAACGGAAACTGCTCTTTTGGCAACTGCGCTTATGGCTACATACCTTATCGGTTATAAAATCTTATTTGGCTTAGAAATTAGAGCCCCTTTGTTTTTTGGTGTATAATAGCCCTTTAAAGACTGTAAAGAATCACTATGGATTATTATTCTTCAAGTAGTTCCCGGGAGAACTCAGATTTCATCCTTCTTAAAATCAAGAACTTTCCTCACACTAAATTTATAATTTAAGAGTATTAATTTGAAACTCAGATAACGGCGAAGAAAAACAAACACAGCTCTACAACAACGAGCATCACTGTGTTAATGATTGAATTTTACAGAAAATGATTTAATCTTTAATCAATACAAACAGAAGATACGTTTACAAATGAAGAGACTAAAGCGCACGTTTTAATCTTAAAATGTCTAATTAATTTTCAATGTTTAACTAAAGGGTTAAAGATTCGTTTTCGAAAAGTTTCTAATTTTAGTTTTAAATATATTTTGTCTAATGAAAATTCTCTTTCTCAAGTGAAATTATATATTCATATTTTATATTAAGGATAATGAAACATTTTTGCAAAATTATCCCCCCCCCCACCCGGGACTAGAATAGTTTTAATCTAAAACCCGTGAAAATGAAAAGAACCTCTAATATGTTATTAAATCCAACCTAAAGGCCGGGATTGGGTAAAATTGTATAATGCGTAACAGTGATTAATTTTGACGCAATCTCGAGTTTTCACTCGAAGGCGGTAACCAAAGAATAGAGCCGCTTCAATTTAATATTTCGAGTTGAATGATCTAGTTTATAATTGTATTTTAAACAAACGAAAAGGGAAACATAAGTCTTAGAATTTGGCAAAGCTTAACGAGAGAGAGTTGGAGTGTATAAGCTTTAATTGGAGAGATTATAGAAAGGCTAGTCTTAATCCAAAAATCCGATTAAAGATCGGACAAGAGAGTACGATATATTGAAAACCTGAGCAGCTTTGAAGGAATTTGTGATTCTTCAACTCAACGAGCGGAATTAATGTTGCGAAACTATCTATCCGAAAACAAGCAAACGTATGAATAAAATGTATCAACTAATAATAACGGACCTCATTTATTAGGGATAAAAACCGCCAAGTTTTATATTCGAATAAGCGACTTTGAAGTAAGAAGTAAAGGTACAGACTATCTTCAGTATCGGACGTGCAAAGGAAGATTATCGAAGTCCTCCATCTGCGCGTGAGCAGATCCAACATACCCTACAGCTCATGGGCGAATACCCTTTCCCATTTTATTAATTGAATAGATGTGGCTAATTAATTTCCTCCTAACTTCATGATAAACTTCCGAAGCCAAGTTTCGGGCAACATGGTGAGACAAGCGTATATATTTGGGTGGCCCGGGTGGTTCAGTTTTCCTAGCACCGTTGTCTCTTATTGGCTTACGACATCAATTGATGCGTGGGTTGAGAACATTTGAAAGTTTTTCTAGCACGAAGAAAAACTTTCGGGAGAGGGGGGGGGGGGGCTAGCTTTTAATTTCCGGTTTCCAATTGAGTAAGCATTGAATTTCGCATTAAAGTTAAATAACATTACCACTGTATACTTCGAGTAATCTGATACTGATAAACTTCTCCTACATTGGGGAAAAAAATAAAATTTCTAAGGTCGTATCGAGAAAAACCTATTCCCTTTTATATGAGGTTTCTTTCGTATCGTACTTTCATTCTATTGAGGAAACTAAAAATATACATTGAACTTCTTATTTACCATGGTTTTCAGAAAATACGACACGGTATTTACAGAGAACTTATAAAAGAGACGTTTCGAGCCGCGCGATTCCTTTCAATCGTTTGCCTAGTTTTACCTACTATCTTTTAAAAGAGTATAATATTGGTATTTTATTCAAGCGGAAAAGCATTCCCTTTCCTAATCAGAAAAAAAAAAAATTACTGTCTTGACATGTAAATCGGCGACTAAAATATAATGACGTAGTAAGGAAACCTAGACCACATTCCCTGATCAAGTTCGGCAATGCGAGTAAGACCCATAGATTAATAAGAGTTAAAAAAAAAGCCATTGAGGCTAGCACTAAACCAGGAATTCATATATAAATATAGATATTTGACATATTGCCTTTACTTTGTTCCGACCATATCCCCTAAACGCCAAACAAAACTTTATATATTATTGGATCTGTTGAATTGACGTTGCTGACAAGAGTGCCCAAATGATATTTAGTGGCTGATGGGTGTGGCTGCCCTGGTTACGATCCGGTTTCGCCTAATACCCCCTCCCCCCATGGAACAGTGGTGGAGCTGCTTCGATTAAGTTCCATTAAAGGGGGTAAGTTAACTATTATGCGCACTCACTAAAGCCTGTAAAATACACTGTCATTCCTGCATCAATAAACCTAAATATGACGTCCACTAAATGGGTTAAATTCATAAATTAAACAGTTACTTTTTTGGCAGAAAAAAAAACTTGAAATCATGTGAAACTATCGCTTTGTATTTGATTTTCTATTGAAAATTACCATCCAGATCAATAGATAAAGCAAAAAGATTTTGTAATTTAATAAAGGAGTTTCTGATAATAAAATGTAATGTAGAAAAATATATTAAATTTGACTCAAAAAATGATGTAATAATTGTGTAAAGTCTAGACGGACTAATAGTTACGTAAACAAAGCCATGGATCTAAAATCTAAAATTACGATATAAAAGATATTGAGGTGGCCGGTGCTTAAGTGTTATTAGATGTCTAATGAGCTTAGACATAAGCGTACACAGGGTTATTTCAACTCTTGCTCAATTTTTAGAAAAGTAAATGTTTTTAACCGTATTATATCAAATGTAATATTTTAAAAATAAATGTAAAGAGTTTTGTAAAAATCCTCCAATCTATTTTTAAGCGCGTTAAAAATAAAATTTCAATTCAAACTACTTTTAGTTTTAATAAACTAAATTCTCTCGCGGTTGTATTTGTATAAATTAATAAATATATTAGCAATTCAAAAGAATTATAATTCACGAGTTGAAAATGAAGTTTCGAATTTGGTAAGTACATTTTTCACTCGATATAAAAATGGGATAAAACTCAATTCGATCTAGAATGATTTAAAAATAATAAGACTGCCTTCGCAAAGGAGATGAAAGTTGGAAATAAAACACGAAGTATTAGATAGGATTGGGAAAAGTTCAGCTTACCGCTCCCTTGCGAAGACAGCTTAAAGGGAGAAGGCAACCAAACAACAACAAGTGAATTTTTTGTCGATTCTTTATCATTTAAATAAGCCTAATCCACCAGTAAATAAAAATTACAAACAAATATTAAATTAGAAATAATCTTAAAACTTAAATTCAGGGTTGCCACAGTTTCTGCAGATTCAAATTCCCTAACTTTACCAGGTTTTTCCCGTGACCTTTTCCAACGATTTTCCCTGACCGTTTCAGCTAAAACTACCCAATTTTTAACCTTCTTTTTTTATTACTTCAATATAAATATTTTAAATAACATGGTAATAGTTAAGGATATCTTTAGCGCTAAAAATTTTGCAATTGCGTTCGCTAAACTTTTTGCACGCATATCTTTGTTCTAATCTATACAACTGACACGGTCAGCTTCAAATATTTTCTGCAGATAATGATTGTAATTTCCTGGATTCTTTAAAGATCTTAAAATTCCCTGACTTTTTAAAATATCTTAAAATTCCCCGACTTTTTTGGCTCATCTTCAAATTCCTTGACTTTTCCCTGTATTCCCTGACCTCTGGCAACCCTGTAAGAACCGTGACCAATATCATTATATGGAGAGGTCACGATCGCCATGAATCCAGCTAAGCCTATTTTCCGGGTAAGTTTTAAATTTGTTGTTGAATATTTGTTTGTATTTTTTTTGGCTTGTGGATTAGGCCTATTTAAAAGATAGGGAATCGATCACATGCTGCTAGGTTGCATTATCCCTACCAAGGAGGATCAGAGAAGGAGAGGAAATGTGGGGACGGCGCGGTTCCTACTGCGTCGGCCTAAACTCCCACTCTGGGAGAACGGGGGTAGAGACGTTTCGTGGTAAAATGTTGTCGCGTGGGTAAAACGAATCCTTTATGAGACGCGCTAGCTAGCGACCACGTGACAACAGTTTACCTCGAGAATTTCCTATCCCCCCTTTCCACCCGAGTGGGAGGTTGGCTCTTCTCTCTCTAACTCAACGCAGCCCCACATTTCCTCTCCTTCTCTGATCCTCCTTGTCCCTACATAGGCTTAAAGGTAAACTTAGTAATTAAAATATTAATGAATGTAAACTTTTCAAAAACAGAGTTGAACTTCCGTTGATAAATCGGTTATCTATCGAAGCTAGAAATACATACTAGAAGGTGGGTAAATTTGGTCGGGTTCTTCATAAAATTGCAAAAACATTTATGCTTGGAGCTTTGATCAAAGAGAATATTAATTATATCAATCTTCAATTAACGAGATGAATTTTACGATATTTTAGGGTTTTCAAGGTATTGCAGGGTAGAGCGGGCGCGTAGTAACATTACGAATCGCAGTAAGAATTATCTAGCTAAATTTAATAAAATTTTCAATCCCTTCTACTTTTTATTTCGGTTCATTTGGGGGACCAAAGCTTTTTAGAAATCGGGTACCATTTGATTTAAACCAGCTTTCAAATAAAGGGGGGGGGGGGCGAGAAATTATTCGTAGATTTTACAGATTTACCATAATTTCATTCACCCAAATGGACAATGAAACTTAAACAAATATTGAACCACAGTATCCAAGGTCCCATTCCCTGGGGATAGCATTTGTTCCCTCGTTATTACTATTTACTCGCCAAAATAGAACAGCCTAACGAGCCAGAGGGCGAAGCTTGCATTTTTAATGAAACTACGTAGCGCTGACTATACTGGAAAAATTTGCGTTTGGCCTCACTTATAATATCAAATTATTTATGGCACTAAAATATGAACATCGAAAATTAATTAGGTTCCTGCATAGGCTGCGGGCTTGAACCTACAACAATCTCTTCTAGATTTACTCAGGTATAGGATGTTGTCGAGATAAATTTGTCCATTCCCGTCGCTGTATAGGAGTACATTGGACATTATTGACCACAATAATAAATATAAATGGCTCTAGTTATTAAGTAACTGAGGTAGTGGTTTCGTATTGATACTATATATAATATTCTGTTCAAAAGTTGTTTACAAAATAAGAAAATCTGAGACCGATTTATATATTAGGTTAAGCCTCTTGGGAAAAAGAAGTCTATGACAACCAGTATCAGAAGAAGATGAAACCCTCCTTTGAAGTCTAATATAACAGGGTCTTTTTCACCCTTGTTTGACAGGGCAAGTTTCAAAAAAAAATCAAGATTTGTGCGCCTCCTAACGGTAGTTTTTTTTAGAGCGGTAGTTGTGGTTCCACTGTTACGCCAAAAGTAGCCCTACAGGGAAAAATGTTCGTGGGTGAAGTTCTTAAGGCCAGGGGCAGTAGAGTTTATTTCATTCGATTCCGGGAAAAGTGAATACCATAACTTTTTGTTTTTTTGATCAGTAAATAAAAAACCGCTGGTTCTCACCATTAGCATATCTCTAGGTTCAAGAGAAGTTTGCATTGTCTTTACAAAATATGAAACCTGAGGCGGTTGGGTATCGCAATTATTAAACTCAAAAGATTCCCTCAAATTACGCTGGAAACCCATCAAGTCAAATACTAGGAATTTAACGGAGCTGAAACCAGGGGGATCCTTTACCTTAAGACTAAATTCCATATTTATGTTCGAGACTATCGAAATCAGGTGTACGCGTGGGAACGCTAGTGCACGGCACTCATCTTACAAACAGGATTGGCTGGGAATAAATCACGGGCATCCGAGACGTCTCGAAGCTTCTCCCCCCCCCAAAAAGAGAGAATTTCCAATTTTCCGTAGAGAGTGGGTATGAACTAGGCCCCTTTCGAGCTAGTAAAAGAGGAATATTAACCCAGCAGAGAGGAGCTATTATGGAGCATTGGATTAATAGACTTCAAAGAAGGGTTTCATCGACTTCTGATAATTTTTTAACACGAGTATATCAATGATCCCATGCTGGGTAAAGAGATAAAGAACGACCGTATATTATATAAAAAATAACCAAATGGTACACTATTACTTCTTACAAGTCATCTTTATTTGAAAACTAATATCCTAGTATGCTCCCTCATGAACCTTGGAAGATAACACAATTATAGTGATTGCTTTATAGTTTGCTCCCTTCCCAAGGGGCAATGACAGTATGATGTACTTTATTTGATTGAAGATGATCATTGTTACGGAATAAAAACGATAGCTAATTTAATTTAATATTTCTTAAGTCCCAAATGCGGTATGTCTATTTTCGAGTCTAATTCAAGATTATATTATAACATGGGAAAGGACAAAGGTAGAGCAAGTCGATTCAAAATGGGTGGAGAAAATTTGTGGATACAAAATAAACCTCTTAATTTCCTTAATCCTAATTCTAAAACTCACCTCCCCGATTACAAAGAAGTAAAACGTTTAAACGCGGGCTATACCAGTTTCGGGCGAAGGGGCAGCGTTAGTGGGCGCCCCCAAAATGAGGTGTTTGGTGATAGTTCTAGGGAAAAGCTCAATAATTTCAGTCCTTTTTGGCTCAAACAGACAAAACGACCTTTTTGTTATAGCCCAGGAGAAAGGTTCTAAGTTAAGGAGCTCCCCTTTGACTTGAGCCGGGCCGGGGGGGGGGGGGGGGGGACCAGCCCCAAAGGAACTCTTGTCCTTTAATCCAGCCCTGTTCGGAAATAGACGTGCGAATGGGATCGTAGTTTTTTATCAACTATACTTTGTGAAATAGACGTAAAGATTACAAGTTCTCGTGAATTATTCACTTCACACTTTACCATGCCAAGGCTTAAGGTTCAGCCAACATATTTTAACATTTTAATTAGAAAAAATGTTGGATTTACTAGCTAGATTTACTTTAAGTATTCGAGATTATTTTATGACACGTTTATCCGTAAAATTGGACCATGTTTTTTCATTTAAATGAAAATAATAGTAATTAAGCTTTAAACTGCACTCTAATTCCCAGACTTATAAATTTTGTTTCGAAGTTTGGTAAAATTAAAAAAAAAAAAAAAAATAAAATAAAATAGAAATCCCTGCCAATTATACTATTGTAGCCTTCAACAGCGCTTGTAATGTCCTAACATTAAAATAATAAGTCGGCGTTTGAAGCCTAAGGCCTTCAACAAGGAGGATTTGTGTGACTCTGAATTAAAACTATGCTTATCAAACCGCCTCAGCTTTTTTTTTTTTCTTTTCATCTCTTTTTCTCGATGAATAAAGGGGTGAGCTACCCTTTATTTATTGATAAAAAATCTTTGTATTCACATTTTGGGGCGAAACAACCTTATCTCTCTCGCTTGAAGCAGGCTGTCCTAAAAAACGTTCGATCCAATAAAAGAGGGTTGAAAAGGGAGCTGAAGCTTAGAACTTCGGTATGAATATGTTTAACATCCATACTGCAGAGATGTTCCTACGCTACCTATCCTTATGGAGTCTATTAATAAATGTATGATAACCCCTTTCACTTGAAGAAATGACTGGCTGCAAGGTTACCTGAGGAGCCGGCTCAAACAGGAGAGGCCATAAATAATTAGGGGGAATTACAATGATTCCTTAGGAGATATACACTAGCATCACTCGCAGTGCTTGTATACTACATTATAGCGTCTAGTCAAAGTCGTATTATAAATTTATCTTTCACTAATTACTTATTATTTGCGTTCACACTAGAGACTTCGAAACCGTTTTGAATCTTCAAATCAACTTTTCAAGATAAAAATTAGATATTTTTGAGGAATTATCTTTACAGTTGATCCAAAAATTTTACAATATGACCTTTCTAAAACGGTTAAAAACGATTTCCGTCTCTAGTGTGAACACAGCTTTTATTGAATCCCCAATACCCCTCCGAGAAACATCAGAGAAAATTATTTTAAAGTCAAGAGTTTCTTGAACTTCTTCAAAATCTACGAAAGGGGCAACATTCACTTTTAAATTCGCTAATTAAATCTTGTTTAATTCCCAAGACTCCTCAGAGAAACTTCTGGGAAAATAATATAGGTTGACACGAAAATCCGAAAATAAAGCAAAAAATAAACTTTTTCTATAAATATAAGTCGAAATATTAAGTGACCAAAATTCAAGATATAGTCACCAAAAAGGGACCAATGAAAAACGTAATTAGATATTTATCCCAGTTCGTGAACTTTGTGGTGTCCCTTTTCAATTAGAGTGCGAGACAAAATCTTAATTAGATACTTGAAAAGATTTTTCCTTTCAGGGATGAATTTTTGGTATTTTTACGCACCCTAAGTGGAAACATACAGTCTATTGTGATATTCCCTAGAATTATTCAAAATTTAGGGTATTTTTAGAGACTTAAATGGAGAATGCATCCTAACAACAAGTGCTTTTTATCGATACACCAGTAAAATAAATTGCAAACAAATATCAGAAAATACTAGAAATTTAAAACTTATCTGGGAAAATTGGCTTAGTCGGATTCATGGAGCTCCTGAATTTCTTCAAATTGATGCGTCAACGACCAATGAGCAAAGGCCGTCGGTAAGGCGACATCTCCATGAGAAATTCAATAACATTTGATTGGTCGCTGACCCATAAACGCGAAGAAATTCAGTCTCCATGAATAATGCTAAGCCTATTTTCAGGGTAAGTTCAAATTTTATAATTGGTGGATTAGGTCTTGTAACGGCAAAGGCTTATCTCAACCCGAAGGCCCTTGGCAGTCACCTTTTTTCTATCTAAAATCACGTCGTCTGCATCAAAAAACTTCCATGATAAAAGCTGTTCAAACGAACATTGTTTATTATTCTCCTCCCCTTCTCCCTCTCACCACGGCGAAAGCCATACTACCTTTTATAACTGCCCTTAAAAAGAGGGCGCAACGGTGATTAAGAGGGAGATCTAACTTTGACATTGCCAAGATCACGACGGCGGGAGGAAAGGAGAGAGATCATTCAGGTGGCTTATAAAATACCAGTTTCGACAAGGGAGAACGGTTTTCTCAACTAGTTCATGCTTATAATTGATTTTCTCGCGCTATCGCGTACTATTTGAGTAATTACGCCTTCAATTACCTCCATTCATTAACAATGGACAATTTGCTATGATAATTAAATATTTGTTTATAATTCAATGTCTTTGTCATTATTTATCTCCCAGTGATTTTTAAATCTTAATACTGGAAAAAGAGTCCGAGATTATTTGTTTAGATTATATTAAATTAAATTAAATCTTAATTTTTTCTTTGTGTTAACAGTGAAAGTGTAAATTGTTAGTATAGCTCAGATTGATTTAAGAATTTCACGGAAACTGTTACAGTCTATTTAAACGATCGAGAAAAAAATCATTTGTTGTTAGGTTGCATTCTCCCTTTAAAAATAAAATATGCACTTTAAGGTAATTTAAGAGCCTGTTCGTGATAGCCCTGAATCATGATGAAATTTAAAAGGTTTAAAAGATATTTATCTCTCACATTAGCGGTACTAATGGATTTTGAAAATTATTTTTGTAAAAGCATCATTCCTACTTAAATTTTGTAATATCAGTCTCCTTTGATCTCTTGTCCTCATTGAAATTATGTAAACCGTTATATATAGAACTATTAGATTGATGTCAATTTTAGTTATATACATCCGTTATATCCTTTCCCAATAAATTAAAAACATAAAAACATTGCGAATAGGTATAAACATGAACATGACATTCTTAAATATTAGGGAAGCCAAAAAAAAAAAAAAAAGTCTAGATTCACTTCAATTCTTAAATTTGATAATTAAGCATTCCTATTGGGAGAGCGTCGAAGAAAATTACGTAAACACCCAAAAAACAGAGTTTTATATTTCGTCTATAAGTTAATTCTCGCTTTTCTGTTAAAAATTCAGATACCGTTAAGAGATCAGAAGAATTTCAACTTTCCGCTTCGATGTTTCGATTAAAATTATTTGATTTTTTACCTCGACACTGAATTTTTAATTAAAATTCAGTTTCGTAACTGTAGAAAACTGATCTTGGTGTGTATAAACAAGAGCGTTTTCATTATTAACGCTCCAATTCGTACTCGGCAAACATGTCAATTTGATTTAGAAAAGTAATTAACTTACCCGGAGTAGACAAAAAGAGCTGATGCGTTTCCTGTCCTTTCGTCGAGCCTTTTTCTTTATAATTAGAATCCATGGCTCCCATCAGCTTCAAGTAGCGAATTGTTTCTTTCTATGTAGTAGTTTCACTCTGTGATATTCAAATGTTGTAAATGGCTCCTGTAAATTAAAGAGTCAAAATATTAGAGTAATAGTTACACATGTTTATGTGACATGGAATTTACTGGGGTAATTTGTAGTAGATAGCTAAAGGGTCATTCCAAGTCAAATCCATAACTCAATCTCATACGCAATCTTAATCCCCTGTTAACTAGGAACAAATCAGATTTTTCTTAGGGAGTCATGTAATGGCAAGGCTTAATTAAGGCTAATATAATATTATAAACGTCGTGGCAAGTCTTAAGCCTCGGCCAGTATCTAGGAAACTTCTTTCAATTTCTTGAGGGCAGTACATGTAATTTGTTTTTTATCGAACATATTTTACCTTTCAAGGGAAAAAAAAAAAAAAAACCTACAGTCAATACATGGCCAATTTAGATCTGTGCGTTCGTCGCGTGTCTGTAAATCCAAAATATCAGCCCACATTGTTCACTTGCTTGTTAATCCATTTACGAATAGGGCATCTTTCTCTTTCGACGCAATTAGCTCACAGATGTTTTAATTTTTTATTTTACTTTAATTCTATATCGGTGCAAGGTTAATAAAGAGACGGGTTATGCATAACTTATGCCTTTAGCATCCGGCTTGATTTCCAGACTCCAGAGCACCACCATTTTCGGTTCTACATGATATAATAGATGGCAGTCACATCATAAAGGATGGCAAGAACGGAAATAAGCAAGGACACTGGATATTGTCCGATATATTTTCCAATGTCCCACATTTTAATTTTTCTAGAACTGGATAATTTGTGCGTTAAAAAAAAATCTGGTACAGGAAATCTGGCATTTTTTTGATAATTATTTAAAATGTCCGATAACTTTAAATTTATGAAAGGGGGTTACTGTACTATAGTCCAATAATAAACCTTATTGTGGCCGCCGGGATATCCTGGCACGTTATGTAAATTACGGTTGTGTTTCAAGGCCAGTAGTAAAGTTAAGTTCCGTCCCTTGAGGATATAGTACGATAGATTCTCCTGGCGCCATCTATTCAATTGTCAGAAATTATAATGCCCGGATTGCCCGCGCCCTTGAAATCAATCAGGCCTATGAACACTCACGTGGCTTGGCAGAGTCTGCATAATCTGTCTAACGCAGTTTACTAACCTTGCATAAGTGTTCAAGCGAAATTTTATTATATTAAAATAACCTACGGAATTATGTCTACCTATCAATAGTGCAATTGGTTTATGTCTCTCAAAAGTTGCGGCCGTTTTGACTTAATAAGGAGGATGAAAATTGAACAATCTTGTAGATCTAGAGTTAAAACACTTATACAGTAAGTCTCCCCGAGGGGCACGAGTTAGAAATTAATTCTTCATAAAACTGAAGTATTTGGAATAATTATAGAGAGAAATTCAGATTTAGGGTCAAACAAAACCCAGATTTTAGAAACACAATTAAAAATGTTTAAAAAATATTGTAATATTAAAATATAGCAAATGTTTTCGAAGATAGAATTAAAGGTATAAGAGTGAAATTTCTGTATGGATTAGGAAAGATCGATCGGCCAAGCTTTGCGTAACACTGCCATCTTTAAACTTACCCATAATTTCGAATTCGCTACATTTTAAATTAACTTTGAATCTCACACTGCTAGCACTTAGTATGAATACCTTATAAATATCCTATTAATTAACTTTATATTCAAACGTATCTGTATGATACACCTCTTATGTAGAAATCGATTCCACCTTGAATTGTAACAAATAAACAAAATAACAAATGTTTTTCCAGGAACTGTCTAGATAGACAGCGCCATCTAGGTACAATGTAATGGATTTGCGAATAAAAATTAGCCTGTGAAAAATACAATTTAACACGAACGATAACCGTTGGTTTGTAAAAACTAAAAAGACACATGTTTTTTCACTTGCACAATTAGTATTTTTCCAATTCCAATTGACAATTTGTTTCTATCCTGGACGCGGAAGCTACCACTCAAAATGCATACTTCCGTCCGTCTCTGGATTTAGCGAGTCAAGAGGTTTAACTCTCCTTCATTGTTGCTCACTTGTACTCATTCACCCAAGTGCACTGGTACAAGTGTTAAACCCGATTTTAGCAGATAGGGCCTTTAACACTTGTACCAGGTTTTTAAGCGATCACACCAGAAACACAGGTTCACCCCGCCCTAATTCCAACTTGGATTTTTGTTATTCTTACTTGTCATATTTGAGCTTTAACTTCTTTATCTGAACTCTATTTGAAGGGATTTTGAAATAAATTTCGAGTCTGTTTGTTCTGACTTTTAAAATTTAAACGTGCTTACCTTTAACTCGACAATAAAAGAAAAAATGAATCACTCGCGCAACTTCACGATTACAAAAGATTGATTTAGAGAAAAAGAAACGAAATCCTATCGAGAGAAAAAAAAAAAGACTAACTATTGTTTTAAACTTAAAAACGTTGCCTCGGATTTGGGGTAGGGGTAAAGGTCGTTAAAATGGCAGTTACTAATCCTCCAATTGATTTACGTCTATTTGTCAACTCGTTTTAGAATCAGAAAAATCATTTAGACTTTTAATTACAATTGGAAAACTGGTTTTGCATTCCATTGTTGAAAATGATTATTGGAGATCTGTGCTGAAATTCTCTTGTATACTGGACTCTACAAGATCTAAGAAACCCTTAATAAAATGCTAACATAAAAGTCTGCTAATTATACACAATTATGCCACTCTACCACTTCCAGATCTTAACTCAGTTCCTAAGAAGGTTTGAATTTCGAATTACGAATTGTCAAATTTTACCTTTTACAACGACACGCTTCTTGTTGTTCCAATTCTAGTCCGTTTTTATAAATCTATGGGGGGAAAAAATCATGCATAAAATATGCCTCGAACCTTTTAATGAAACCATTTTCAAAGTCTCAACATTAGAGAAATAAATTTCCAGTGAAAAGGTTAAAAGTAAAAGAGATAAAATGATTCTGTTAAAATACGTTACCTTGTATCAGTCTCATCTTCTTATGGAATCTACACAATTGACTTGCACGTGTTGATCTTTGTTCTTTTCGTTTGGACGACATTTTATAACTACGTATACATTAATCCAAACGACTTAGCGCGGGACTGCGTTGCAGTAATAACTCTCAGATTTTTATTTCTCGTACAATTTCAGGTTTCAAAAGAGAAAAACCTGTGCATTAAAATCGCTCATCATTGTGAGTAGGAACGACAAAGGTCGTTCAACAGTCATGTGTAGGCCAATTTCCTATAAAAAATTATTCGGTACAGTCATAGGTAACATAATTTTTTATAAGTATGCCAATAAAGGTAACTTTTTAGGCGCATACGCCTTGTTAAACGAAAATGACGTAAATGACCTCGTTTTTACCAATTGACGAAATTTAAGCAATCTACTTCACTTCCGGAAAACGGAAGAAGCGATATCCATACGATATAGTATAATCAGTGCAGTGTTCGCCAGAGGTATAACGAGGGGTCTGACGCTCTTGAATTCTCTGTACACCCTAGTTCAGTTTTGACAGTGCATTGAGTTCGAACTCTTATGAACTGGAGTTCAGCTTTGATAGTGCAAAGAGTTAAAAAAAAAAAAAAAAAAAAAAAAAAAAAAAAAAAAAAAACATTCATGTGCTTGGGAGCGTAATTTTGGCATTGGGGTGGCAACTCCTAGCTTCTGTTTGTACTCTTATGGCAAAGGTATAAGAACCAGTGCATATATAGATGTAAGGTGACATATTACAAAGGGTGACCGTCATATACTTCCACTGACCACAATGACACTATCTATAAACCAAGTCAATTTAGATTCCACATAATGTTCAGTGTTACGAAGACAAAACGGGGGCGAGACCCTTTGCTTACGAAATAGGACGGTTGAAGAACCAATCAAAGGTAAGCATCGGACATACCTCTTGATCTTACACTGACCATAATGACAAAGGTATATTAACCTGAGTCGATAACATGGAGGAACAGTGTTAAAAATGTTTTTTTGACGACTTATATCTTATTTGAACGGCACTGACACAACCCTGAGTATATATTGATTTTCCAATGGTCATTATGACAAAGGTATGTGAACCAATGCCCCAACAGGACCAATTGGGAATGTTTAAAGAAAAAAAGGTTTAACTCACTCTCTTGGCTCACGCATACCATGTAAAACTTCTTGATTCTGCTATTAATTGACTTCGCATGTCATATGGAAACCACCTCGGGTTACGCAATAGTCTCAGCTCTTAAAGGCACAGAACAGGGTTGACCAAAATCACCAACCTTGACTCGATGCCCGTGACATCCATTTACACCTTCAAATACCATCCATCCGCCAGGCAACGTGGTGTACCTATTTAATATTTACTCGACACTTTTCTTACAATCAACAAACTATCCTACATTCTAAATGGATTCAATCTCATTTCAAAACATCTTTCGTTACAAGTTTCATTATATTATGAAACCCATGTTATTTTTGTGGCACTTACTGTATTCCCTCCAACAAATCAAACACGATTAATTTACCATGTCCGTACGTGCGTACGTCCGTAACTTTTCCCAGAATGTTCTAGAAGGTTCCAGAAAAGCCTGGAGAGGTTTAGAAAATTATGGAAAGTGCTTGAAAATTCTAGAGAGGTCAGGAAAATTCTGGAAAATTCAAGAAAAGTCTTGAAAAATGTAAGAAATTCTGAAAAATCAAGAAAAGTATGGAAAGTTTTTGCTAATAAATAAACTCACTTGTTAAGGCGATTTAGGACCATATACGTACTTATATTATCTTGAATCGGAGTGAAGCTGAAGTGAAATAAATCTCAGGCGACGGCGGCGGCTAGGTTTTAACTGATTTTTATTTTTTAAAAAGGTTCGCGATTTTACATAATGATATCCTATAATATTCGGTATGAATTTTCTTTAAATAAAACTTACAATTTCATTGGCATATATTATTCATGTTTTTTTTTTTTCTTTTTTTTTTTTTCAAGTAAAACGTACATGTTTCTTTTAATGTTTTAGTTTTTGTTGATTTCTTCGAGTATAATATTCGGGTAAACTTCGGGTACATTTTGTTTGAATTAATAATAAGTATTGGTTTTTTATTTTATGGTTAATGTTTTGTAGGTTATATAAAATTTTCATATAGCAGCAAAATTGAACGAAATTAAAAAATTATAATAATAATAAAAAAAATTGGCGATTATTTTCACCATCAATTTCTTTTTAAAATATTCTTCTTTCGAGAAACAAATATGGCGGGCAATAATTCGTCCTAAAATTATATATTTTTTACAAGTTTAAAACTAAAAAAAAAACTTATATTAACATAAAATAATTATAATACTCCCATATTTTTAGATCCAACTCAATTTCGTTTTTTTTCCCCCAAAAATGAATTTCACGTAAAATGTTTCATTGATATCAATTGGCTAAAGTTCATCGTGTTTTTTTCTCTACATTGTTTTTATTTTCTTCTTTCTCATAATACTAATATTTGTTTGTTTTGTTGTGATATGCTATTTACAACGAGCCCTAATAGCGACCATCTCCTAAGAAAACAAAAATTATTTGTTTTCACTATATGTTTTATGAAAAACAAATCTCCAGAATTTAATAACATTCTTAATATTTTTTTTCCCTTGTTTCAGAAATATATATAGATTGGCTGGAGATGCGCGCGCAATGTTTGTTTGTTTTCATATTTTATTTTACACTGTTATAATACTAAAAAATATTAAATGGTAAATAAATAAATAAATAAATTACGATAAACTTAATTTCTTTTTTTTTTTTCATTCTTTCTTTGTTTCTCTCTTATCAGAAAAAAAAATATTGTTTAAACTAAAGACCCTTTTTGTTTTAATATGTATAAAGAATATTTTTTTTTTAATTTTTCAATTTTTTTTTTAATATTAAATTGTTTTTATATATAGGATTATTATAATATTCCCTTTATCGTTTTTACTACCATATGTTTTTTCAAAATGTTTTCATGGTAGATAACGGTATAAGTACGTTTGTTTTTTTATGTTTAATATTTTTTCATCAGTTATGAATAATAAGTTTTATTTTTTTTTCTTCTTCATACTCTAACTATATCGTGGTTAGGTGTAAAATGATTTTTTTTTTTTGTAATTTATTTTTTTTCTAAATGATTTTTTTCCTTTCTTAAAAATGCGTTTTTTATCTAAATATTATATATTTTTTTATATGTTTGGCCAGCGTGGAACCGCGAAAACGAAGTATATATTTGAAAAAGACCATTTTTTCGAGCCGCGAATATTTTAAAAATGTTTTTAAAAATTATATCAGGAGCATAAATTTAAGTTTCGCCAAATTAAATCAATCACCGATTATTTTAATATTTTTTTAAGATAGATAAAGATTTAGAGAGAGCTTGACTAGAACTTCAAAGTGAGGCCAAGCGCGTCTAATTTGGTGAAAAAAAAAAATTACAGAAAAATATGAATTTTTCAAAATAATGAAATTTTTTAAATTATCTTTAAAAATGCGTAACTCGATAGATTTTGCCCGATTATTCGTAACTGTTCTTATTACGAAACTCTACACGAGGTCAATCCAAATGTATCTGAATTTTTCCAAACATATTTCGTAATTAAATTGTAATTAATGAGTCATAAAAAAATTAAATATTTCCTATATTTTAAGCTTGATATATTTTGTAGTTTTTTTTTACGCTCTAAATAAAGAAACGCTAAATTCCAACTATCGCTTAAAAATATTTACAAAAAACTTTGAAAAACAAAGTGGCTCGTTTTTTTTTATAAGAACAAAAAAAATATATATATTAAAAATTAAAAAACCCCATAAATTTCCCATATTGGCAACTAACTATACTCTGGCATTTTTTTCTTTATAATTCATTTTGTAAGGGATATATTTTTAAGTGCTTTGTTGTTAATTTACAGTGAATTTGTTTGTTTCTCATCACTTTTTTATAATAGCAATGTTGTTTCGGGGGATAAGGGAGTGAATAATATATATTTTATTTGTTTTATATTTACATTTTCTTCTTACCGATGCGCAAAATGATATTTGCCATAAACCTAAAGGATATTTGTTTTTTCTTTAATCAGTTAAAGTTTTATCTTTTAACTAAATCTATTCTTGTTTTATCTCTCTCGTTATTTTTAAAAAGGATAATTCTAATATTTGTTTTTTTAATTTTTTCTTTTTTTCAAAATGAGTTTTTTTTATCTCATTCGCGTAGAAGCCAGTATAAAAACAGCTTTGGCATCTCTTTTATAATGTAATATGTAATACTATTAGGATTTTTTCCGCACAGTTTTATAATCCCAATAATATTTCGCTAATAGCCGCGTTAGAAGTCTTATCAGCTGAGGGATTTTAATCTCAACTAAGCGAAAAACAAAAAGATTATTATAATATAGGACCGGACGATAATTTGTTTTTGTTTGTTTTATACAAAAATGGCACTATATATATAATATATATAGAATAAGCCCCTCATATTATTTTTTATTATATAATTCAGAGTCCCCTTAAGCACTGTTTTTATCATTTTTACCAATTATTTCACAAATGTTCCCGAAATATCATTTTTTTTGTATTTATTTTTAATTACTTTTTCATAATTAAAAAAAACCATGTCTGGTGTGGCGTTTTAAATTGTTAATATTTTCTTTTAACATCCTCAGGAAGCTCATTCAAGTAAAACACTAGCTATTAAAAATGTCTGAGGTGTTAATAAGAAAACAGAAAAAACTCCGCCCATTTTGGTTTTTTTCCTTTTTTTTTTTTTTTACTTGTAATTTAATGTTTCATTATCAAATTCAGATTCAAATCCGTTTAATTTAATATAGCGTCTGTTAAAAGCCATTCCTAATCTCATTTAATTTTGGTTTCTTCTTTTTTTTTTTTGTTAAATTGTTGATCTTATCTACAAGACACTAGAGGCATATATTGTTCTTAAGAAGGACAGTCTGGTTAACTTTTTAGTAGTTTTGTTTAAAAAAATTTAAAACTTCTCTCGGGACAGAAGACTTTGTTTTTTTTTAGCGGAAAAAACACGCACAATCATGGAATGAGGTACAAGATTATAATTTACCAATTTTTTTTGGTTTTTTTTTTAATGGAATGTAATATTTTTTTTTGTTGGAAGAATGCGACTCTATGCGAAGATATAATTTAAGTTTTTTTTTTTTTCCAATGTATTTTAAAGCATCGTATTATTAAAAATTTACATAAATGATTGCTGCTATTAAAAATGAATGAATTGGCAAGAATTTTAGGATTGGGTGTAAGTATTATTTAATTTAATTATAATATATCCGATCAATCAATTAATTAAAATAGGGGAAAACTAACTTCATTATTTATCTCCAATGATATTTTTATATATATATATATATTTTAGTTTTTAACTATGTATTTTATCAGGATTAACAATTTTCGGTTTGATATTTTTTTTTAAAAAAGATTGGGATTAGGGGCTTATCTATTTAAAAGTTACCTGTAATATTTTTTTTAAAAAATACCGAAAATTTTTTTTCATTTAAAAATTGTAACCGAGTCGCTTGAAATGCACTCCTCGACTTTTAATAATTTCAACTAACCAATCATCTTGAGTTTTAATTATTTCTTTTGTGTTTTTAAATGGTTATATCCCCGTCGTTTTTATCATTATTTATTTATATAATAAGCGCGAACTAGAAAATATTCTAAATAGGCTAATCCTAAATATAATATAAGAAGCTTATAACGCTTTGGTTATTTGTTTTTTTGTTTTATTTTA
Source organism: Odiellus spinosus (assembly GCA_963920705.1). NCBI lineage: Eukaryota > Metazoa > Arthropoda > Arachnida > Opiliones > Phalangiidae > Odiellus > Odiellus spinosus. The sequence goes on along the minus strand of OY987228.1, from coordinate 17,052,439 downwards.
TATATCTTTGTATTTTTTATTTTATTTTTTTATACCGTTCGTTATGTATATATTTACATCTCATTCTAAGATACTTTTTTTTTGAATTTTCTAAACGTTAACTAATTTGAGTTATCGTAAAATCGGCTATCCCATATTTTATAATATATACCTAAAGTATACAACTTTTTTCTTTTTTCTCAGGCATTTTTTTTTTCAATTTTAAATTGTTATTTTTTTTTTATTTTCAAATTTCACGGTCCCATTATCCGATACGCTGTAAAAAATTGACCATAAAAAAGAATTTTATAATGTTTTACCCCTTAAATCCGAGAAATTATATTATTTAATTAAAAAAAGCCTTTTTTAATTGACATTGATGTGACTAGATCTTAATTAGCATAATTACGGGGCAGGTTGGGATTCTTTCAAGTTGGTTTTTTTTTTCGCTTTCTCTCTTATATATGGTTTGTTTTTTTTCTCTCAAGACACTATAAGCTCTGAAGTATTATCAATCGATCAAAAATTTAAAAAGATTTTTTTTTTTTTTGTTTAAATTTACATAATTTTTTCTCCTGAAGGCAGATTTTTTTTTTTTGTCTTTAAATTTTTGTTATTTCGCTTTAATAACCAGATTCGACGCTATTTTTCAATGTATTTTTAAAATTCTTTTGAGTAATATAATCGGGAAAAATTGGAAGGGGAGTCATTAAAAACGCTATTAAAAAATTAAAAAAAAAAATTATATTAAAAATTAATATTTTAAGACTGATTATTAGCGAACAACTTAAACCTAAAGATTTTGTTTCCAAAAAAAAAAAAAAAAAATGATTTATACAAATAAAATTTGTTTGTTTTATGCGTGGCAATTTTTGTTTGTTAAGTGCGTTATGTTTTTTTTTTTTTTTGAAGATTATATTATAAGTTCACCCTGTAGTTTTATGTTAATGAATATAAGAATCAGTTCGAAGAAAAAATGTTAAATTTTTCTTATTCGGATGATCCACCACACTGTTTTTTTTTTTTTTTTTTTTTTTTTTTTTTTTTAACTGGCGCTTTCACACCCCCACTGCTTCACTCATTGCAATGGCACTTCGGGTTTTTGTATTGTTTTTGTTTTATTTTTTATATAGGTGGACTAAATAGTTCGGTCTTTATGCGTAGTAATACTTTTCGGAGTCAAAAAAGTATTTAAAAATAAAAACATTATTTTTTTGTGTATTTTTTTGTATTTTTCTGATGTATAGGATTTATGTAAAAGTTTATTCGCTTTATTTTTACGCGGTTTTTTTGGTTTTTAGGGGGATTTTTTTTTTTATATCTCGAGACGAAAACTTAAAAAAATACCAGCGTTTATTTTTATGTTTTTTTGTTTTTTTTTTGTTTTTTTTTTTGCGAAAAAAGCGATTTTTTTTGTCTAATTCTAAATATATCGTTTTTTTCTTTTGTCCTTTGGCTATTGTATTATAATAATAATATATTGATACTACATATTGATGAAGATATTTTCCAACAAATAAAACAAATTTTTGTTTTTTTTTTTTTTTTTTTTTTCCTCTTGTAATATCAAAAGTTTTTTTTTCCTTCTTCTTTGACGAAAATGTTCATTTTGTTTTTTCACTTTTCGATATCTAGATTATAACCTTAAAATAATATAGTAATATTGTTTAATAGGCTAATAACTGGTATATTTAATAATGTATTTGATCTCTATAAACTACGTTTTTGTGTTTTTTTTTTTGTATTTTTTTTAATATCTAAGTTTTTTTTCTTTCTAATTTTTTGGAAATATATATAACAGGAATAAGGGATTGGGTTTTTTTTATAAGGATTATCTAAGAAATCTACACCTTTTTTTGGGGGGAAAATTTTGGTTTGTTTTATATATATATATTTATATTTATATATAATTTGTTTTGGTCGCGTTTTAATTATCACGCGATTTTTCAATTTTTTTCTTTTTAATAATTAACTTTTTTTCCGCTATAAGAATGAAGTATTGTCCCTCTTAACTATATTTGTAATAATTATATTTTGTAGTAAACCGCACCAAGAAAATGTATGATATGAATAATATGGCGCGCGAGTTTTTTGGGATTTTGTTTTTGGCCCAAAAAAACGCTTAATTGTTTTAAGGGATTATTTTATACACAGTTTTTTTGTAGTTTGCGTTTTTAGGGTATGCTTTTTTTTATCCAAATTTGGCTTTATATCTTTGTAACGCGTTTTTTTTTAAACAGGGAAGAGGGGGGAAGCGAAATAGGTCCTGTATGTTAGTTCATCTTTAATTTTTTTTTTTTTTTTGGTTTAAGACGAACTTAAAATATTTAAATCTTTAGATCCAAGAACTTAATTTTAATAAAAAATAGTTTTCGTTCTGAACTTTTTGGTCGTTTTTTTTTGTTTTTTTTAGTTTTATTGATTGGATCTTTTGTGTTTTTTTTTTCTCTTTTAAGAAACGAAAAAGCGTAAAAGAAGAAAATATCATTTTGTTGTTGTTGGTAAATAATTAGGATCGATTTTCTGCTTTCTTTTGTTTTAATATCACCACAGGCCATTTTTTTTAAGTTCAGCTTCAATTTTTTTTCCTGGAAAATATTATATTGCATAAAAAGATTAGTCGTTAGTTACATACAACAATTAAATGTATAGGAAATTAGTTGATTAGAAAAAATATATATTAATACAGCGATTAGTAAGTTATTCACCAAAAATGTACTTTTCATATTCTGAATCCCAAAAAATAAAATAGCTTATGTCATTAACCTCGAAATCTTTAAAAGGGAAGATATTTTTGAAATAATTAAAAATAAATTTTTAATTTATTCAAATATTATGAATTTGAAGTATTAATAATTTAAAATAGGCTACCACCATTTCTTTTTCAAAGACATGTTCATAATAACATCGTTTTTTCGTACTGTGAAAAAGCCCTGTTCAAAATTTACACCTTTGAGTTGTGACGCGTTTTTAAGAAAAATCGAAATTAAATTGATAAAAAAAATGTATATTTAATTTTTTTTTTAATTGATAATGTAGAACGTTATTTTATTTCCCTAACCTTTGGGGCTCATTTTTAAATTTCCTGACCCATATTTCTAATTCCCAGGTTTACCAGGTCGTGTTCGAATCCTGGTAGAAAAATTTTGGACAGTAATTAACGATAAAGTTTCGAATAAAAAGTATGTTTTTCTGGATTAAGTATTTTCACAAAAGTGACAGCGCGAATTCGATCATATCACGTGCCAGAACTCACAAAAATCCACTGTAGGCACCATAGTGATGATGTAGTATTGGGATAATTACTTAATAGATATTTTTCATTTTAAAAAGGTGGCGTTATAAAATATTAATTAATTTTATTTACTGCTTTTTCTATTCAATAGCTCTTTAACGATCTTTAAAAAAATGCTAATCAAATTCCAATTGGAACTCATGAAATAAAAACCATGCCAGCCTCATATTAAAATAAAAATAATTTAAACTAAAATTAAAATTAGATATTAAGAAACGAAATATCATGGTGTTTCATTCTCCCCTTAGAATCCAAATTTAATTTTCATTTAAATAAAGTAATTATAATTATAGTCAAAGCTATATAGGTAGTAGAGGCGATTATGGACTAAACTTTCTCGTTAAACGGTATAATTAAAACATTTCGAGTGTTGAAAGTGGACCTAGTAACGAGAATTTCGTATATATATACATCTATAATTACGTATCTTCCCATAATATTCGCGAGAGATAAGGCTTTAATTCTCCATTTAAAGCGTGTCACCTTTAACGCGGAGAAGAGAACTCATTTCGTCCAATCGTAATATCGCCCAGTCAAGAATTTAAACTACTTCGAGAAGGGCACGAAGTTTCAGTACAGTAACGTTTGATCTATCCAAACCAATGAAATGATGATGGGGAATAGGAGAAAAACCCTTAAGCCTAGCGTTTATAAAATTTATCTAGCTTCGTAGAAGTCTAACGAAACTGTATTAAGGTCGCGGGTCCTTTAACTCGACACTTAAACGCACGTCCTTTCCAGAGTAATTAGTATAGACTCGGTTGTTCCATTCTAATCGAGCTTTTTGGCTAATAGTCTTCGATCGTGGTGAAGGCATCGCGCGAGGTCGAGAAATTTGAAAGTCCAACGAGAACGTAAATTGCGATTTAATCGCGCATCGCTCGCCGGAAATTGGGAACTTTAAGGGAAAGTGTAAGGAGAAAATGAAGTGATTTGTTTGACTCTGCTGCGAAATTGCGCAGTAAAACATTCAGGAAGCGTCTCTAGATTGTACAAAAAATCTTGGCATTCTATTAAAAGGAGAACCTCCGACTAATCAAAACGCGCCCCATCTTTGTCTTAATAAAATCCCCGCGACACGTGCTCCTGCACACTCATTGAATTTATTTGAAATTTATCGTTATTTGTTAGTTGTTCGAAGTGTGACAAGTCAGCACGCAACTTGTAGGCCCACATAAAGTAGAGATTTCGACTATAAACAATACGAAAACAAGAAAAATCTTCAGATAAATAAAAATGTAACAAACGTGAAATTAAATATAAATTGCGCTAAATCTCGATTTTATTTTCAAGCGATGAAAAAAAGAGATCATGAGGAGTCTTTATTACGATCTACATTTCATTGAATGCCGCAATTTCTTGTTATTTCTAATTGATCTATTTTCATTTGTGATCGTCGAAGCTGGTTTATTTTTCCCAACTGATCCATTTTCAAATGATCGAAATGGCTTGGAAAAGGTGAGGTTAGTTTCATTTCCGTCGATCATTTGAAAGTCCATCCCTTGGCCCTAAAAGCCCAAAATTTGAAGCTTTTCCTATTTTTTGCACAATTCATCAGAGACATTTTCTGAGTTTTTAACAATAAAAATCACCAGATTTTCTTCTTCACCCTCCCTTTAGGGAGCGCTAGACACCATCGAGCTCGTCACGCGACCGTAACTGATTACGAAAATCTTCTATTAGATAAAACTATCAATTTATACTTAGGAGAAGCTGGCAAGAGGAAGGATTAAAGACCCCCCCCCCCCTGAAATGAACCGAATTAAACAACGCCAAATCCTAAATAACGACGAGCTAATAGCCATTTTCATTAATCCTTCGGAATTCCTTCAAAATTTTCAATTCTTTAAAGTGAGGTTTTCACCAATTTTACACCTCTGGTTTAACGTGTTTCAAATACCAAAAATATATATAGATTTATAAGGTTTTTTGGAATGACCTACATAACGATCATAAAAACAGAGTAAAATTTCGCTGAGGAGAAGGAGATATTTGAAACTTATTACATAATTTTTTTGCAGAAGTTATAATTTTTACTAGAATAGAAGCAACTGTTAGCACAATTTTATTTTATTAATTCCACCTCGAATTGACAGCACGCACAAAGCTACACTACCTTTATCTTTAAGTCAATCCGAGATAATGAGTATCGTAGCTTTGTCTGCGATGTTAATTCGGTATTAAATAGATTATATTCCTCCTAAAGGCTAACGAACATTATTTCACCGTTAGCTTTTAATTTAGATTCGCATAGATCAAAATAATAATAAAAATTGTTCTGATGAATTCAATTTCCGTGGTAATTTTTCTTTGCGTTTTAGTGCAGTATTTTTTTTCCCCTAGAGCCTTCACTTCCACTCTTTTGGCGTTAATGAGGTGTTATTAACCCTGATTAATGCCCTAAATAAAGTGGTCACGAAATATAGAACCGGTGGAAAAAAAATATGACAAGCCTTTTTTATAAGCCAAAAAAATGGGGTTTATTAACGGCCAATTAGCGGCTAGTTTCGGAAAATATATTAGAGTAGATTTAAGATTCTATTTCGACTGAAAATAAAATTATTTCTTATCGAATAGTTATCTTTCTATTACAGAGTCTAAGCCTATTTTCCGGGTAACTTTTAAAATTATTTTTAGTTCTTTTACTATTTGAACGATAAGAAATCGATAAAAAATCCTTTACATTCACACTTCAAACGTCCAGTAAATCAAGGAACGGGGCAAATAGAAATACGCATGGGGATTGGCTTTCATATTTGGCCAAACTGTTGCGAGTAATGGGTAATGGAAGCAAAAACCTTGGCACGTTTTGGAGAAAATGGCTTGAAAAAAAGGGGCTGGCAATGATTGGCAGTGTATTTTACCCAAGAAGATGGACATGACTACCAGAACCATCTTTCCGAGGAAGCGCTCAAGGCTTTTCTTCGTCAACAAGGTAGGACTTAAAGCCAAGGCCCTGGTTAACCGTTAGGCATGCCGGTAAATTTACACTGCCAAGCAGGGGGTAAACTCTTTGTACTATTTGTAATTGTACCGTCCATTCCATTCTATTTCTCTTATATTATCAACCAATTCTTTCCCTAGAAATTGGTGTAATATTCTACACGAAATCTTAAATCTACGAATGAATTTGAATTTTAAAATTAATTACTAACCCTTTCCTGTTTATTAGTCATTTATTATTCTAAGAAAGTTAGAAACTATCCTTCCATAGAGCTTTGTTTTTGACTCACTATATCCTTAGATAAGATTATCCCACCAACCAAAATATTACTAAAATTCATATATTATTAATTCGCATTCGTGTCACAGATTTCATGCTTTTTTGTTTCATATATATAATATTAAAATTATTTTTCTTCTCTATTTATATATAACTAGATATAAAACTCGCCACAAACTATATATATAGAAGGTAAATATATCGAACTCTCAAGGCAATAGCAGGCACTCGACTCCAGCAAAAAAAATGTGAACACTGATAAGACTATGGTTATATATATGAAAAGATTGGTTTCTCCGAATCATATAGTTGTCTGTCTCTCAGTGACTTTTTTCACGGCGAAAATAACCCCACGTGATTTAAGAGAACCAATCAAACACTATCGAATAATACAACAGTGAGAAAATATAAAGCACCGCATCAGAAAAGATTCTAGGATTTTCGATATACGTATTTCGGAGAAAAGCCATTTAGTATTTACGTCTAAATTTAGTGTGCACTATAAATATATAAGTCAAACTGAAAAAAGTCGCTGGCTGAAGAGTCAGATTTTCTTTAAGGCATGTTTTTTGTCACTTCAGCCAGTGAATTTTACCCCAAATGAAATACAACTTCAAACCGCGATTTCTGTTCCGGGTGGTTTAAGCCCAATAACATATTTTTTCTGCTTAGAAGAAAAGTAAATTGAAATTGACTAATTTAAGATTAACAATCAGTTCAGTTTTCAGAACTGATTAAGGTTTTATGATCTGTGTTTGGTTGAATTAGGCTTAGCATCGAGCTATATTTGACTGATATAAGCTTAGCATTCAGATTAAGGCTTAGCTAGGTATTTGGCTAGCACTAAGGTACCTTAGACTAATTTAGGCTTAGCAGTGAGAGCTAGGTATTTGTCTAAGTTAGTCTTAGCATTGAACTACCCCAGAGCTTTCTTTTGCCTAATTTAGGCTTATCATTCTGAGTTATGCATTGATTCATTTAGGCTTAGTGAGACATTCTGAGCTAATTACATTTCACTCATTTAGGCTTAGCGAGCTATTAAGAAGGCGGTTTGAGGCCAACACGCGCGTAAGGGTGCGGACTCTGCGGAGGCACCAAGAGTTTTATTGAAGTTGTATTTGAAGGGGTAAAAAAAGTGTATTAAGAGGGAAAAAAGTTGCTAATTCAAGAAGGGATTGAGAGATACTCGGTTTCTTTTTTGAGAAAAAAATGACCATCGATAATGATAACGACCAGCACCAGCACCAAATGAGCACCACCACCAACCAACCAAAGTACACAACAACAGCAATGACTTACTCGCTGCTTTAGCCGTTTCGAGAATTTTGCGATTTTGCGATTGTGAGACAGAGTACACGACCGTGTGCGACCCGGCCGGGGTTAATACGGAATCGCACGATCCCCCGACCGGGATATTCGGGACCTCTTTTTGCGAGCGAGAGAGAGAGAGAGCGAGAGAGTGATAGAGATAGAGGGGGTCAACGAGTGCCCCGTGGTTGGCCGGTGCTGGGTGGGCGGAAGAGAGATCTGGCGGAGGTTCGCCTCCGATATTTTCGTCTCCTTCCAAAGAATAATCGCCAAATTAAAACAGAAAATTATAAAACACGAAAAAAAGGAAAACGGGGGACGATTTTTGAAATGGCTTGGATACGAAACCTTATGTTTGTCAAAATTAGAAGAAAAAAAGTCAAAGTTACGCGAATTCCGAAATTTCGCAAACCAAAACAAAATAAAATACAAAGATTTTTATCGCGCGGGGTTGTTTTAGCAATTATTCAAAAGACGCTCGCGTCAAAAGTCGAGCCCAAAATCGCGAAGGTGGTATCGAGAGACCCGAGGAAAATGGCGAATAGAAAACGACACTCACCTGTTCCGAGCGCGTTTACTACCCAGGCAGGACTAAGTCGGGAGTAATTATACGTTGATATTGCGCGCTGGTTAATAGGGCCTGTTGGCGTCTTTTGGTCGTTTCAATTGTACCTTCAGTCTCTTCATGCCTATTTGGAATCCGTTCATCGCCTGGATGGCAGCTTGGGCACTGGTTGGGTTGTCAAAGCTCACGAAACCTAAAACAACGATGGAACTTTAATATACGATTCATTTCGCATTGTCCGGTGAAGTTTGAATGGCTTAAAACCGTGTCATGGACCCCGTCCTGAATATTCCAGGATAAAAAATATACGCGTTCTAAAAGAAAGGACCACGTTTAAAACAACAAATTACGTTCATAAACTATGGGCTTTTGAAATATTCGCTCGAAACGGCAATAATGTGTCGATTTTTATCCGAACAATACGAATGTCACGAGTGTAACCATGGTGTAACCCAGTGAAGTACTAGCTAAAGCCGTCAGTCACACGAAACACTGAACATTTTTGATTGCAACATAAATTAGATAACTCAACAATTTATGATATTAAATAGGCCTGCCATTCATTACAAGCTACAATTATTTTACTCGTGGTCGGTTCCTTTAAGTAATCCACGTACAAAAACTCAAAACCTTGTCAAACTACACCGCGACGGGCACGAAACAAATCCGTTTTTACTTACGGGTCGTAATAGTTGCGTGAAATAATCTAATAAGAACCAGGACGAATTATAAAAAAAACTTACCAAAGCATTTACTCTGGTTGGTCGCCCGGTCAATGAAGACTTTGGCGCTGATCACATTGCCGAATGGCATAAACATCTGCATGAGTTCGGCGTCTCCAAATTCTTGCGGTAAATGGTAGATGAAGAGGTTACAGCCCTCCGGACCTACGCAAAGAAAATTATAAACTAGTTGAATTATTACGAGGGAAGTGAACTTCATTTTACTACAGCGATAAAAATGTAGGCCTATAAACTCCAAAATTAAACAGTTAATTTAAACAAAAAGAAACTATGAAGTCGCGCTACTCGGCGAGTGAAAGATTGCGCGTTAAAATCCAAAACGATCACCCCTATATTCAAGAGGTTCAGGATAAACCTAGACCATAACCGGCCAAAAACAAAGTTAACTACGGCGTTAAATATAAGACCTTGGGTCCTCGAACCTTAACCGAAAATGAAGATAAAATTGGGTATATTTTTTTCTTTCGGGAAGCATTTCGTAAGACGCGAGGAATATTTCGGAGGCTTCGTTTTAGACCCACCTGCCAAATATCCGAAAATAAACGGCTCGTAAGAAGGCGGAAATAGCTGACGGAGAACGAGGGTACGAGATAGGCCGAAACCAGGGAACCGGAGGGTTATTCGTCGCGCTTTATATAGGTTATACTATAAACCCCCTTAAAGCCCGCTGGTATTTATAGCCGTGGGTGTCCTGCTAGAGAAATTCTTTTTAGTAGACGTTAGCTATAGGGGTTCTCTATGGCTCGCGCGTGGAAGGCTTACGAAAGGGCCATTAAAACGAATCCCGGTAGCTATAGGCAACGAGGAAGACGAGGCTAAAAGAAAAGAAAGCTAGAAAAAAGAAAGTTCTGGCCCAAAGATAAACGGGAAAACGCGGTAGTTAGGATGTCAGCTGTCGCGCGCTAGCGGCTGTAAACATCCGGTCTTGTTACCGAAATTGGTAGAATAGACGGAAGCGATTTTATGGCCCGGGCAGTTTAGGCCATTCGCGCCCTGAAAAGACTTAAAAAGGCTCCCGGTATACGGCAGTAAAAAGGCTCAGGGTAGGTGAAAAGCACCCTTTTTTCGTTTAACAGTAAAATAAAAAAAAAAAACTAGGCAGACGATTTCCAGACCAACTATTAGAGCCTTCTTTTACAGAAGAAGAAAAGAAAAAAAACCTTTATCCTTTAAAATGCTGTCAGTTTAGTTGCTTCGAAACAAACCCATACAAATAACCTTTTATTTGTCTCTTTTTGAAAATAAAAGCGTAATAAAGTGGTAAACCTAACATCAGTGTCTAAAGTTTTAAGGTTTCAAATGAAGATTTAGTTATGGTTTTACCTTCACGTTGCGTTTGTGGCACAACGGGTGGTTGTTGAGTCAAAGCTTGCGCGAACTGTCCATACGCCGCTGGGTAGGCCGCTATAATTATGGAATATAATTAATAAATTAAGACAAACTCTCGGAAAAAAAGTACCGGTATTTAAAGAAACGGAATGTGAAACGCGTAGATTTAAAATAAACATTAATTAAATATTATTTTAGTTGTTGTTGACTCCTTTTATTCGTAATCAAGAATTCATATATAAATATAGAACTTATTCTGACTCTTAGCGCAAAGAAAAGTTCCACGCATCAACGCGTAACAAACCTTTATAATTATCTTATTGGCTCTCTTAAATTGACGTATAGTTTTAAATTTTCTTGAACTAAAAACATTTTTTCTCACTAACAAAAGCTGAAATCAAAACTAAGCCTAGACTAATCTCGTTAAAAAGCGTTTCATAGTCCCTTTAACATAATCCATTTAAACGTTATAAACTTACGGATTCCAGGGTAAGGCTGTAGACTGGGATAAGCGGCGGGCTGAAGCGCGTCGCCATTGGGGATAGCTTGCGCTGGAACGAAAACCAGAGAGGCTACCGTTTAAATTAAACTAGAACAGGACTGAAAGGATTGCGCGGTATGATACTGTACAAACTAGCCAACTATTTATAACGACTATATAAAAATACAGTCAGACGAATAATATTGATATCATTAATACATTAAGTATATAGAATATATTGAGAAGCCGTGCGTTTAGTTTTCGTTATCGTGCCAGAGGAGGGGGATAAATACTTACGTGGGTAATGGGGCAAACCGTTGGTGTAGACTTCCGCGGTGGATTGACCATTGGCCTGAGGCAGGGTGAAGGTCGGCATGGTAGGGGAAGGCATATTCGGAATAGCACCATTCACCGCTTGAGTCCCCGCACCTGGAATTAGTCATTACAATTGTTTTTTCTTTCTTTTTTTTCTTTGTTTCGATTTCGAACCCTTCGTTAAATAAAATTTGTAAATTTTCTAAATAATATCGTTTGGGAAATTGATTATATATAAATATTATAAACGGTCTTAAGAAATTAGAATATTATTTAAAGAAATATCGTTAAAAAAGCGTCGGATTCGTCAAATTCGACGGTGAAGGGACTCAGGTTATCGTTCTTATTCGCAAAAAAAATTTATGACAAGTTTACGAGACACGAAAAAAATAGAAAAATAGTGTAATAGAAAAAATATTTACGATATATATATTTACGAGAACAATACTCAGCCACGCGAGATTGTGTAAAAACATTAAGAGAAACTTTCAACGGATTGACAACTATTATAGAAAAAAAGGTCGGTAGCGTCACATATACGTCGAGAGAGTTTGAAAACAAATACATTTAATCAAAGAAATTAGTAAATCGCAAACTTTAACACTAATATACGGTTAACCTAACAAAGAAACCGTGTCAACTTCTCTTGATAAACCAGACCTTTATATCTGCAATCGCACCTGTAGAAGTGTTCCAACCGTGGCGCATCAGTGCTCAGGGCAGAGCTGGCTTATAGGGGTTAAATATTATGTTAATATTTCATTTTCAACGGAGATATATCGATAGCAAGAAAACGCGATAGTTATTAAAAACGGTAATAAAAAATAATAATACATTCATTACTATTTTGAAAAATTAATGAACGAGAGAAATATTTTGAACGAAAGTCTAATTTTCTCGATATTATTATTTTGAGAAGTTGACAAGTTTCTTTATAAGAAATATAATAATAAAAACTCCGATATAATTGACCTCATTTCCAATTAGAATTAAAAAAATTTAGATATAAGTGTATACGTTACGCAAAAATATTTAAAAACCACATCGCAAAAGTGTAGGGCTTCAATAAATGTAAAAGGATTTAAAATTGAATCTTGTAGGAAACTAAATTTTTTGAAATATTTTTTAAACTCGCTTTCTATCTCTCTCTACCCAAAAATGCTCTCTCTCTCTCTTTCGTTCTATATCTCCTAAAACAAAAATTCCTCGAATCTAAAGCCCATGGCGGTAAAAATGACAAATTTAGATTTTGACAAAATTATTCAGCGAAAGAGTTAAATAAAAATTGGAAGCGAAAACCTTCTTGGTACGCGCTAAAAATAAGATAACAGGTACGTATGGTCCCGTTCAACTCGTTCGAATCAATTCGTACGACGCTAAAAATGGGTCGAATTACGCGCGGATGTCCTGACCAATCTTTATCTACTTCCCCCAACATCTCTTCAATGACTCAAACATGACGAAGCTGGGAATTCACCGCGGGGGTAAGAGAAGGGTTTCCCTTAATTTCTGTTTTGAGAGACAAGATGACGTTAGGGGTGACGTTCCCTTAAACCAACTTTCCTTATAGCCGGAACGAGAGTGCGGCCGAGAAAGAGGGACACATTTTGTATCTAGAGAGTACACTACGGTATACCATCAGTGACAGATAAGGGGGTTTGTTTGAAGGCTTTAGGCTAAGTCCGAAGCGCGCATTCGAGGGGGTAAGCGTATAAATAGGTGACGCGGCGCGCTAGTTCCAACTTTAAGTTCATTAATAATCAAATTATAAAGCGTCAATCAAGATTTAGGTACGCTCGGCAAGCGTCAGACTTAATAGAAATAATACACCGCTCTTTAGATTTTGTTCCAAAAATAAAAGCCGAATATATAGGATCAATATTAGTCTAAAGTTTTACGATATTTAGTGTATTTTGGACTATTATAAGGGAGTAATTTTTTTCCTAAAAATATCTGTCAAATTAAATTTATATGAAAAATAAAAACCCCACTCCATCGTAACATTTTTGCGTTTAAAGAGAGAATGGAACCTAACAACCAGACCTGATTTTTATCGATTCGTTATTATTTACATATTCTTAATCCACCAGTGAAAAGTAGTCACTCATCTGGGGCCTCGTCAAATTGGAAACGTGAATTTCCTTTTCAAGAATTGAAAAAACAAAATCCTTAAAGAATTTGTAACAAAAATTGACGTCACAAATCCCACGTACATTTTTTTTAACTCTTGAAAAGGAAATTCGTGTTTGTAGATAGAGTTCAATTTGACAATGTCCGAAATGAGTCAGTTTGCGCAATTACCAAGAGATTTCGAAGAAGGGTATAGTTAATTAAAATAAAATATTGGAGTTTAAAAATTACAATTTTTAATTATAATTAATTTGTCGTGGGAAAGTTCCATCAAGTTTCTCTCTCGATATAAAAGTAGATTATAAAACTTGGGAAGCTTTGAAGAGGAGCCACGATCCGCGAAAGATGGAGCGCTCAAACTTCGAGGAAGGGGATACGTTATTTTAAGCTGAAGGAAGAACGAATCGATAAAATGGTAAAGGTCAGGAATACCTGATAGGGCTTCCTGGAAATATACTATTCTATATTCTTTGATACGGAACACTAGCTTATCGATTAAAGCATTCTATTCTATATACATATATATATACACACGGGAAACTTGGCCCCACTAGGCCGCTACACGACCGACAGCTCCATAAAGTTACATAGCCCGATATTACTTTAAATACATATATAAATATATATAGAAGAGTGAGAGAAGGAAGCTCTTGTTCCTTTTCTATTTAACACAGTATTAACTTTTAGATAAAGGTCGAAGGAGAGTTAGAACATCCATATATACAATAATACGAAATAATAATTAAATATTTCATTAATTATCAATAAGGAATTAACTCTTACATTTAAAACTTTCTATCAATCGATCCTTAACTTTTAGAATACAAACTAAACTAAAAAGATAAGACTAAAGTTTAAAGGTGAATAATATCAATTTTGTAAAAGATCTTAAATGATATATAAAATATCTTATAAACTTACATAATAATTTTGAAAATATATAAATATTGGATTTTAAAAAGCATTTAAAAGTTACTTGGTATCTTTGTTTGCCTAAATAGTACTTTACAAAATATTTCATAATCTTGTTTACAAGAACATCATGGGGGGGTCTCGCTCGTTATATTAACATATACTTAAATTCCAACTAATCTTAGAGCCGTGACATTCTAGGGCCATGGTTCAGGGGTGGGGGATTCTCGGTTCTCCACCGATCTGAAGATTTATTAAGTCATCAAAAGCGAGTTTTTCGCGTAAAACGGATCCTAACATAATCAGTTGGCGTCTTATAGGATCGAGGAGGGCCACGCGAGGATACGTGGTACTCATTTATAAAAAAAGGGGGACTAGGGCGCGCTGGTGCGCGAGGGGAGAAGTTGTAGCTCGGAAAACCGGGGCACCCGGAGAAGAGGGGGAGGGAACTAACTCAGGAAGCGGAAGTCAGCTTTTCGGGGGAGGCGGAGGGAGGAAATGAAAAGGAAAAACAAAAGATGTCAGAAACGTGAGAGAGAGAGAGAGAGAGGCACACACAGAGAGAGAGAGAGAGACACAGAGAGAGAGAGAGAGGGAGAGAAAAGAGAGGAGCTTCTTTTCTAGTTTCTCCGCCCGCGTTTTCTCCGGATGTAAAGCCGATAGTTTGAATAATTTCCGGGCGCGCGACGAAGAGGAGAACCCTAGAAGCTTCTCAAAATTCCCCGTTCGCATTCCCATCAGTTTGTACTGACGCGACCATTCAGAAATAAGAACCCCTCAACTAGCCGAAAGCGAACCAAACCCCAAACAGAAAAAGGTTCTCTAAAAGCCATATAGACCCCCCTGGTCCCAGGTTCCCCAGGACTCAAAGAGAACTTGGAAAAGGATAAAGAAAAAAAAAATATCCGTAAAATTACGGGGAATCTAGGAAATACGAGTAGGACATCGGAGTAGCGAGAGGAACTTGAAGGGGGATATAAAAGAAAATGGGGCTTGGGGGATGACGAAAAAATGTTCTTCTTCGTCGGTCAAAGCTTTCCGAGGTATAAAGAGTCGAATTCGTCATTAGGATGAAGTAAGGAGAGAATCTCGGCCAGGAAAAATTGCCTTTTTCGCGGATGGAGAACTAGGTACAGGTTTTTCGACGTATTCGAAGCAATTAAGTGATTTGGGGGAGAGAGAAAAACACCGTAGTTATATTTGACGGTTTCTTTTGAAATCTAACCCATCCATCCTTAAATATACGCTGAATCAAATCGAAAGAGTCCGAATCAAATAGAGAGAAAGAAATAGCGAGAGAGAGAACGATTCTACACGGATATTTTTAGTTTCCCACTGAATAAGATGTGAAAGAACTCGAATTACTAAAAGCCCCCACTGAATGGCGAGCACCAAAAACATACTAGTAATTAGTTATTTCATTAAGTCACAGTAGAAATAGGTAAAAAAAAATCTAGAATATTTGGGGTTTGATTTTTAGAATTAAATGAGACACGCAATTAAAGTGCGAATATACATAAATAATATATTTGACCTTTATACGCGGAACCCAAGTTAAAAGAGTCTCACCTGAAGTGGGCGTAATGGCGGGGCTCGCTAAACCATTCGGTACAGTTCCCATCTGAGGCATCTGCGCCGCTGCTAGGGCGGCCATAGGGTTTAAGTATCCTCCCTGGGCGGCCGCCGCCATCAAAGCGGCTTGCTGTTGCATGAACTGAAATTTGGAAAAAATGAAAAATTAATAAATATAACCAATTTAAAGAGATTTTGCTGTAATACAGTCGCTACAGGCTCCATCTTTATGAATTTAAACCGAATCATAGTTAAGATGGAGTCGAGCTAGTATATGATCTAAATTTTTAAATAAATTACAGGTTATTTAACACAGTTACAGAGAATTATTTATCTCTGGGGTCTCATTACAGAATGGGTAGGTATATTTATCACTATCGCAAAAATACTCGTAAACAAAAGCGGACAATAACGTGAGTTCCTTAACGATGTATAGGTTTGACACTTTTTCGTGAGATTATATTTATTAAATATACCTATCGCCAGGCTCTCAACCTCGAATCAAAAACCCGCTGATAAATATTGGTAGATTTCCAAGTGGGGTCAACATAATAAATGCGCCATTTTTTTCGACGTCTTCTTAGGCAATAAGAATCTTCCTTATTGGTGGTCTATGTCGAAGACATTATCCGTTTAAAGGTACAGTATTTTGCGATTTTGAAGTAAAGGTTTTATGACATTTTGGGTTTTCAAGGTTTATATTAAAAAAAATGACTATCCGACCTCTTTGACAGTCTATGTTCATAGCCAATGAGATCCGACTAGAACACTACGCGTAAAACTCAATTAAGCAGCCGAACTTTAAACAAAAGAAACTAAAGTTTTCACTTCAGGAATTGGTCACCCGAGGACCCGCAGTTCAATTTCGCGAGAAGGGTCTATTGGTATATACGCGTCCACTCTACAACATAAAGACTATGATAGAGAAGGTCAATTGATTTCGTGACTAGGAGTATAAAGAAAGCGAAGCGAAATTAATAGTAGATTCTCAAAGAGGGGGTTAAAAGTTTATCTATAAGTACAAGGGGAGAACAAGTTCAAGAATCTTCCAGCCTCGGGACTCGATTCTCTCGCGGAAAAGATTCTCTGAGAAGAGAAAACTCCGGTAATTCGTCGTGGGACAAATTACCTAAGGAGGCGCCGATAAATTTCCGTTTAATCGTGATTGATTACGAGAGAAAGTGTGCCGCGTGGGAGGAAAGGGGGATAAGAAGGCGGCTATAAGACCCGAAAAGCCATCTTTTATCCGTACACGTCTGCGGGTATAAAATTCCCCCGAGGGGACCCTCAAGTTTACGGCCGAGCTAGAATATCAATAGATTCTTTTTATAAAACTCTATACCTAGCCGCGTGCCAGCTCTTCGCGGAAGCGCGTACCGCGAAAAGGTCGAAATAAGAAAAAAATTATATTAAAACCAGAGAGGATATAGACCAAGTGAGGAAGAGATGGAAGTGATATAAGCACGTGACATGGTCTTTGTTTATCGGCTCGTGTGGGGTTTGACGCCCTTTCCGGGTCACAATTATTAAATTGTGATGCGCGGCTAAATAAATTTTCGTCCAAACCAATAGTTTTATCTAAAAAGTACCAAGACAAAAAACTCAAAAATATTTTACCGATTTCTCGCAAAAAGGATTTGAAATTTGCGTTTGTACTCTGAGAGAAATTTAAATTTTCAGAAAAGTTAAATGGCCAAATTTTCGAGCAATTTCTATTTCCTGACGGAACTTAATCCATATTTTTAGCAAAGCGCGTAAATTTCCGCTCGCGACCATCACCAAACCGCACAAAAAATCTGATACTTCAAATTTGTTTCGTTCGGCGGGAAGATTTGTGGGGTTCTATTTCAAATAGAATCCTGACAGAATTTCACGTAGCAATCGATTTGTAATAATTTTGTTTTTGAATTTTAAGCTTAGGAAACGTGGTTTAAATTTACTATAACTCTTATATATAAATTTCTGTTGTAACTTTCAAAATAACATTAAAAACAAT
The DNA here is from genome assembly GCA_963920705.1 of Odiellus spinosus. Classification (NCBI taxonomy): domain Eukaryota; kingdom Metazoa; phylum Arthropoda; class Arachnida; order Opiliones; family Phalangiidae; genus Odiellus; species Odiellus spinosus. The sequence goes on along the minus strand of OY987228.1, from coordinate 17,034,591 downwards.
TTAGGCATAATGTTAAAACATTCTTTCCAAGAAAGTATACGATTAAATAGGCCTACATGAATTTGTTCGTGTTTGCATAAATGTCTTTCGTGCATGACGAAACCGCTACTTTAGGCGGACAAATTCATTTACAGGCGTTAAAAAACACCATTTTCAAGATACATTCTTTCTTCATTCATACTTCGCGGAATACCGACCATAATTAGAAACGCGAAGCGAGAAACGATTAGGGAAGTAGTATCAAAAGTCTATCACTTTATTCCATAAAAGTAAGCAACGTCCCGTAGCTTAATATGATCAACAAAGGGCCAGGTAATGAGTCTGATTCGAGACACTCTAGCGGCCGCAGACGGTATAAATAGTGAACGGAGGAAGCGCCACCCTTGGAGAAATTTCGGAGTTGGGAGGGAAGACAATATCGCCAAGCGCGAATAGTCCTGGTCGATTTCCAAAACCGGAAGTCTAGAGAACCTCGCGAAAATTTTGGCGGGGAAAACTTTTTTGTCACGTGATCGTCCGCCATCTTTTTGTAGTGTGAAAATAGCTACAGACTAACCAACGCCTCCTATACTTTATCATATAGGAAGCGTTGGACTAACAACTTGAATTTGGTTTGTGGGAAATAAAATTAGAAATAGTCTGGCAACCTGTTACTACAAAAAGATGGCGGCGCGGCTATGAGACAAGGGCCCATTTCCGGCAAATCGACCAGGACTATTCCGTTCCTCTCTCGCGACTCAAAATTTCGAGGAAGAGTCCAAATCACTCGAGCCAAATAGGGGTGATGACTTTTTTGGCTAGTTTAAAGTGATAGACTAGTACGTTTATCTACTTTGCTGATACGGGGCGTTCTTTACTTTTATGGAATGTAGTAATAAACTTTTGACAGTATAAATAATATTATGTAAATGGTTATTTTATCGATTACGTCCAAATAATAAAATTCATTTAACTAGAAAAAGGCATGGTCGAGATTCGAGAAAATGATTTTTCAAAAACAAAATCTAGAAGAACTCCTCTCCGACATTTACTCGATTTTGCATCATTTAGGGAAATATCTTAAAAGGGTTACAGAAATGAAAGATTCGATTTCGTATTAAAAAAATTGATATTCTTTATTTTTTTGTGAAAGGGATATATAGAGGATTCGTTCCGATAACCCGATAGAGTCGGAGGAGTTTTTCTAATGACGCAATTTGAGGGATAATGGGACTCAAGAGGAAGAGAGAGAGAGTGAGAAGTTTGGAACTCCTAGGAGACTATTCCTAGGTTTATACCTTAAAAGGGATCGTTTGGTCTCACATCCCCATTTTCAAAATTACGTTTCAACTATTTTTAAAAGCGTCAAACTTCTCGGAAAATTTCGTTAGAAGTAGAAAGCAGTATAAAAAAAATAAAAAAAAAATTCAAGAAACTCTTGGATCTCGTTACCTAAGGGTATTTGGTTTGGTTCGCACTTATAATAAAGTTATAATCTTATATTATATAACTCGTAAACGAACCAGCATTTCGAGATTATCGAACGATTTTAAAAAAGATGAAAATTGTTCAAAAGTTTGAAATTGAATTTAACATAATGAAGACTAACATAATTTAGTTAATCTATTTCATTTGTAATTTTTATATAATTTAAACCTATTTCAGACGTAAGATAAAATAAGTGGAAACAGGAAATTTTATTAAACGGTATTTAGTATATTCAAAGTAGAAGTGACGTATTAAAAAAAGAGCCACAGCTGGAAACGTCTATCCAGGAATAATATTTTTAACATCTTTTATACCATGTACTAATAAGGTATTTAATGTCTACTTAAGTCTTCGTTCAAGACCATAATTAAATTTCTCAATTTTTGTACAATTTGATGGATTTAAAAACTGATTTTTAAGAAATAAAAATAATAATTTAAACTTTTTCGAGCGCAATTCTAAAATTCATTATTAAACATTTTCAAACCTTCTCTTATTTACCAAGAAATTGTTGTCGTTTTAACAGTTTTAGGATCTTTTCGCAGATAGGTGACATTTTGACCATCGCCGCTTTAAAACTTTCTTTAAGATTGCGGATTGAACTTAATAAGTGCGAACGAAACTACGAGCGAAGAGTAAAAAATAAGGGGCCAATGGTTTAGCAAGGAAACGATTGGTGGGGGGCTGGGGGGAAGACTAGTAATGACGGCAGAGCCCGATGCAATCCTTCTAGTCGCGCGGGATAAAGATGGAAAACCCAAGCGCGAGGAAGGAAGTTAAAAAAGGAAGGGAAACTTCGAAGGGGGAGGGGAGAGGGAATTGATCGTTTGCATCTTTAATGCAGTCGAGATTTAATCACGAATTCTCGGCACCCTCGGTCGTTTTCGACGGTTTCGGGTTATATTATTTCTCTTAAAAGTTCAAGTAAAATCCCGAGACCCCTAGCCGCGAGGATATATATAGGCAACTGAAAACCCACAGGTTTAATTTAAAACAACTTAAGATCGACGCTGGAAAGAAACGAGTATATAAATTTGGATTTTTGGCAATTTCTTAGAAAATGGATGTAGTTTTTGAAAGCGAGTTTATTAAAAACCATCTATTCCCGACGACCTCGGTTCGCGACGAGACCGCGAATAGCTCGTAGTAGCTAGCTCGAAAGTGGGTGAATTGTAACAACCTATTCGCCATAAATTTCGACTTTCCCCTTTTCATTTGTACGCTTCCCAACGCGTACCACGCCTTTCGGTTAAATCTTGACCATCATTTCGGGGTTGGCTCAACCGGTTTTCCTCGCTATAAAATTTTTAAAAGACCCGAAAGGAGGGTCTATATGGAGCTCGATGCAGCTGCTGGAGCGAAAGTTTAAAGCGTAAAGAGATGATCATTTAGGATAAAGTGGTTTATATAGAAACTAAAGCCATTTCCACCCGCGCAAGCGGACCCGCTTTCTCTCTCTTTATATATATAAGCTCTTTCTCTTAACATAGAGGAGGACGCGAGAGAGATAAGGAGCCGAGGAAACTGGCCAAAGCATCTATTCAACAGGTTTGGGTGATAGAGCTAAAATGATGGTTGGCAAAGGCTGGTGCGGGCCATCTAAGATACTTTCCGTATAGGAAACTGCCCCTCTCTTTAAATCCCTCCAATTAAGAAGAGCTCGTGGAAAATTCGGCCTCCAAAACCCTTCCACCCATCATACCCGCCCAACCACGGCGCGCGAGGCACCATTATGGCAACAACGTTAAAAGGAACAAGGAAACGGGCAACGAGCAGAAACTTTCTAAGCACCCCATATTGAGTGAAGAGTTATTTTGGAGCAACCGCGAGCGCCACGGGCTCTACTCGCGCAGGGATCCGCGGAGCGAGCCCAGCCTAGCCTCCAGGGTCTTCTATATATAAATATAAGCTTACGGAACGACGGGCCAGTAATTTACGAGCGGCGCCCATCGCTGCCCCTTTAATTAGTGGCCTCTTATATATTCTTCCCCTAATAACCCGCCAGAGAAATAGTTTCAAATAGTCTTTGGTTATATATAGATATATATATCCCCTATAACGATTTTTCCTTAACCTTAAGTTAGCTATATATAAATATACGTCATTCCCGCAAACATTGGAATGTCTCGGGGCTACATAATGGAAAGGGTGTATAGGCGTAGGCCTATGAATGCCGTATTTAACGGTTTATTTTGGGAGAAAGGGTTCTATTCAAACATAACTCCCGAACTTTAACCTCTCAAAGAAGGCCAACATCACCTTAGATAAGCTTTCGATTCCTCAATCATGTTTCTTTCCTTCAACTTAATGAGAAACGTTTAAACGCGGTCCCAACTTTATAGATAGAATAAGTCACGGGTTTACCACACCTCTTCACGCGTTTGATCTCTTATTTACAGTAGAGAGAGAGAAAGAGATAAACCGCAACTATTATCGTACATTCTGAAATCTTCAAACCATTCAGCGGAAACTATAAATGCGGCCTTGAATTGGCTACGAGAAGAGAAAGTCTTTATTGGAGACGACTGTACTTCAATAATCTACTTTCGACCAGCGTTTCTACGCTGGTTTTGTAAAACGTGCCTCGAGGGAAAGTAGCGTATCATATACCCACGCATTCTGGGAAGGTTTTAAAGTTTTCTAACGCGTTATTAATTCACCGAGGGAGAGATAATACAGGAAAAGGTTCGTGGCTTACCTCGACCGTGTGAGATCCTAAGCTTGGACTGACGGCGACTTGGGCGTAGGCCCCGTACGCGCCGAATTGGTTGAACATGAAGGGCGTGAGGAGACCCATGTTACCGGCCATCTGCTGCATCCGTCTTAGCTGCCTTTCTTTCTCCGTGTCCGCGAACTTGACGACTAGACTAGAAGAGGCTCCCTGGAAAACACAAGCTTGATGTTGTAAACTCCTCTCGTGAGGAAGGCCTAGTGGTACGACCTTTTAAAGTAGACGAGAATTAGGCCTAGAAATATTTACGCGATAGGGGTATACGAAGCGACGAGTCGTCGCTATCTCGGCGTGGGAAACGCTTTTGGATCTCTACGTGGGAGGGATGGAGGTATACCCGACAACGAAGAATTTGAGAAAACTTACCGGCATTGTTTGGCTTCCGTGGAGGGCGTTGATAGCCGCTTGCGCTTCACCGTGACTACTGAATTTAACAAACGCGCAACCTGTTAAAGAAGAATTTTCAAAATTAGCGATCAAACATCCAAAGTTCCAAACTTCGAATTATAAGATTAAGCCTATATCGGAATAATTAAGCCTGTAAGCGCCACCCATTTTTCTATATCAAAATTTGAAATTTTGAACGGACCTCTTTACCTTCCTATCCTATATACCCTCTTTCTTTCCCCAAAAAGTTTTGGTTTAAACCGAAAGCCCGGCTTAATACGAGACTCAATTTCGTCAGTTTCCAGCCCAGACGGTGGCCGGGGAATTAACGGTCGACTCTAAGTCGCGAAAGAAAATGTTTCGGGATAACGACGCCGCCACGGGGGGGCGCGGTTTATAGGCTCTTTCTCCTATAATAGGCGACCAAGTTTATACTCGATCAAATATTTATACGGCCGTCCCGTTTTACGGTGGTGGGTGGGTGGATGCAGTAGGCCTACCTTTACTCTGTCCGTCTGGTCCCCTGAGTATGGTGCACTCCTCTATCGTGCCGTATGGTTGAAAGAGTTGGCGTACGTCGTCCTCAGATTGCTGCTTACTGAGCATACCCACAAAGAGCTTACGGTCTTCTGCAACACACAAACAATAGCCCCGTTACTAACTTTAACGTAAGCGAAACTCGCATGCTTTTCCAAAAATATTATCATTTTTCTAGGTTTATGTCGGAAACGTATAAGGGCACTCGCTTATTAAAAAACTAAAGGACGAGTATCGTTAGGAAATAATCCGTATTTAGATAATTATAGATTAAGATAAAGCGCGAAAAAAGCGTCAAAACGAGATCTGATATACGTCAAATTTGACCAATAAATTTTATAAAGGCACCGCGTCAGTCACGCCGAGTAGTTACGGAAAGCGGACGACATTCAAAGCGCAACAGATGTATTTGAAGGACAACTTCAAAGTATCTCATTGGCCAATTTTGACGGTTTTATCTTCAAAGTCAGTATCATAATGCGTAATTATCTAAATAACAACCTGATTTTTCACGAGACCGGTCCTTTCAAAAATACGGATTGAGATAGACATACGGTGGAGAAAAAAAGTACCATATAGGGTAGATAGAGAGGAGAGAAGTATATCTTTATTTAACGGAGAGGGAGAAAAGAAAAATCGGGGGTTTATTATACGTGTAAGACGAATACCGTAGGCTCTTTTCAGTGTATAGGACAATGACGAGCGATTAGGTATATATGTATACGTAGAGGAACCATTTTTATCCATAGAAAACGTTAATATAAATGCACGTGGACAACGGAAATAAAAATAAGTCTTTTCTAATAAAAAGAATCGGGCATTTTTTTTTGGGAACGTAATGTTTTTCCGCGCACCCACGCTCAATTTACCGTTCGCGTACATATTCCCTTTTTTCCTTATATAGTAAATGGAAATAGGAAGAAAAAAAAGAGGGTCTTTCACTTTTAGTTTCTCATCTAGCGATTCTACTAGAGTCACAGACTAAAGGAGAGAATTGAACCTCGAGGAAATAAGAAAAAAATATATAAACATTTCGTATTGTGAAGAGAATGGCCCAAAAGAAAAATAAAAAAAGACCCTCCGCTAGATCGCAACATCGTCCATCACTAGAAACAGGCCTTTCCTCCATTCCCTTTTGACTATTTCTTCCCCATTTTTTCTTCCCCCGAAGCCCTTTGTGGCAAATAAAATATTTTCTTTCGGCCCTTAGTCCCCTGAGTGCCTCAACCCCACCCAGGACACTTTATCTTTAAAGGAGTCCTTCTTAAACATAAGAGCCATTGGGACCAGTATACCCAAAATTACGAGCAAAAGAATATGTATACACAAAACTTACCTGCAAAAACCGCCCTCCCAAATCGATAAATCATGTTTGTTTTTTTTTATTGTAAAAAATTTTGAATGACATTCATATTTTTTCATATTCAACGCGAAAACACGTAATATTCCCTCGTGCAGCGACACACATTCACAAGTTTTTTTTATAGTAGGTGGTGGCAAAACACTGATGTTTTTTAACCAAACGTAAGTAAAAATACTGAATACAGAACTTTAGAAAAATATCGATGATTTTTAACATTGGTGTATTACGGGTTTTCTGTTGAACGCCTGTACACGTCTCTTTGTCTACGCGCAACAAGGTTTAGGAAGAAGTTACACATAAGGGGCAAATCAATTATATTGATTTATTACTGAACCCCTGTAGAAATGTTCAACTTGCAATGCACCAATTATTAATGCTCGGAATCGAATAAACATTATCTTTTGTTTAATTATCTTCTTCAACTATTTTATTTTCGGATTGATTGTTTAAGAATAAAAAAAATGCAATTAGGAAATTCGGTTTATCCAAAGATAAACGTTTGAAGCCTTATCTATTAACTAAGTTATGCTCGAATTAAAACGTAAGATATTGGATAAGATAAATCGCATTCTTAGAATTCGTGTAAAATAAAAATAAAATTACAAATTTGCTTACAATTCGAAGAAAATAAATAAAACTAAGCTTTTAAGTTTAAATTTGAATTATGTTTGAAGAAAATAGATTTTGAATTTTCTTATCTCATAATATTCTAGGTTAACTTGCCTTTTTCAGATAAAAACAGATAGGAGCATTATTTTTCTTTCATTTTATCTCTATAGTAGTTAACTGGATTGATAAATAATATTTTTTTAATCAATTTTTAATTGGATTAAGATATATCCAATTAATAAAAGTTCTACAAATTGCGAGCACTATCAATTATAGCTTATATGTAATTATTTTGTGTGGAGTTGAAAATATATATTAAAAAACTCGTTTAACATCTAAACATTCCGAAATTTAAAGTATAAAATCATCAAAAACAAGTTGCCTTAATATTTCTAATTTCCAAATTACCCTAAAATTGACTTCCGTTTTTTAAGTCCAAGTAGCAAAAAATATGCAAATTATAGATGAGATTAAATACGCCAATATATAGCGAGTATAAAAAGAGAGTAACAATTTTTCAAGCTTAATATAATTCGTCAGAAAAGTCTATAAGAGAAAAAAAATTAAAATACGTGTTCCGGCATAGCTGAAAGTCGAGTTTTTAAAGAGAGATTCGACGCGCAACCCGTTGAGAAAAGTAGACAATGAATATGAAGGGGAAGTAAAAAAAAAGTAACTTTTCAAAAGATGATCCATCTAAGTCAGAGTATATATAGTGGATGCCTCCATATTTATCCTAAAGTTATATGAAGGGAAATGGCCAGGAAAAAAAAATATGATGCAAAAGAAAAGAAGCTGGCTACTTTAGGGGCGTTTCGTTTTACCGTTTTATGCAAATATGTCTGGTCGAGTTCGCTTACATTATTCTCTCTCTCTTTCTCTTTTCTAGCCTCCAAGTAGAAAAGACGTGGGGGGAAGCGATACCCCGGAGATAAATCCAGAGTTTCGGAGAGAGAGCGAGAGAGATGGGAGTAAAAAAAAAAAAATAAAATAAAAAACCCCAAGTGACAATATTCTAGCCGCGTATATCTCTCATATCCCTATCCCTATTATATCATAACCACGGACAATCTCTCTTTTAAAGCTTTTTGATATACTTATATATCTTTCTTAAATTTGCGGAGAATCATTGCATACAGTCAAAGGCAAGAAAGGGCATAGTTTACTGGTTTTAATATAAACTTTATACCTCGTTCATCGTATCTGAGCGAACAGTTATTTTTACATTCTCAGGATAAGAATAGAATAGAGCTAAAAGCGGGGAAGGGTTAGAGTTTGCTACTAAAATTATGCGTTCATCCACTGACTTTGAAAGAATTCGGTGAAAGTTGGAAGTAAGTATAAGGATGTTCCTTTCTCGTTGGCCTTTACTCTATTGCAAGTAACTAAGATCAGGATTTCGTCCCACAGACAGTTTCTCGTAACCCATTCGTAAAATTCCCGCGAACGTAGCCGTTATATAAATTTATACAAAGAAAAAAAAATATTCTAGTTTTCGAAAAAATACGGTAGTTTATGACGTAATGGAAAACTTTAAGAAGTGGGTTTCCACCTAGTTTTTCTTTCGTCTTTATACGTATACTATATAGAATAGAAAATCCGCCAGGAGGCGCGTAGGCAATCTTTCCCACCCAGTATCCGCATCACGCGGCAAAAGTTCATTGGCGAATCAACGAGCCGCTTCATTACGTATTATCGCTTCTAAGGAATTCGATACCGAGACCAAAGGGTGGAAGGGGGTAAGATAGTCTGGGCACTTCTCGGAGAATGGAGATATATACGGACGTGTTTATGGAGTTTGCGGAGTTATCGCGTCGCGTGCCCGAGTCCCCCACTAAAGGAAGAGTTATAACGTCCCTCGACGTCGTTAAAAGAAAAGCCGAGCGAGCGCGGATATCTTCGATTAAATTTTGTATGCAAATAAGACTGAGAAAAGAGGGCTATATTAAACCTAGACCTCAACCATATAGAACCCAGACCACCGAGCAATTTTGAATAGATGTAAAGGCTTATTTATAAACTTTTCATTGCTGCTTCATATAATTCCAGCTCCGAAAGACTAAACAAATCTTATTATTAAGATAACAATATATCCATAATTTTAGCTTGAATATATATTTAAGAAATATGGATAAACCTTTAACCCCGTATATCCGGCCTTATTCTCATGGTTTTATTAAGACTAAGAAATTAGTTACCCTTGGTCAATTCTTAAGGTAAAGGCCAATCTGCTATACCCCTCTTTTTCTGCAACATCGATCCTCATTCGGAATTCTCTCCCGAACAGAGACAGATAGGATAAAGATAAGAGAGAGAGAGATGATGGGTAAGGAAAAGAGTGGAACAATCAGCTGTCCTTCTTTAAAGTCTTAAGTCGCCTCAAATGACTGGGGGTCGCGTCGCGAAAAGGAGCCCGAAATTAATCTTGATAGATAAGAACGTAGTTGAATAGGCCCATGCCGTTTTATTTTGACGGATCCTTCTTCTATTATTTAAAGCTTCGTATAAATATCATTTTTAAGCACCACTAAGAACGGACGGGAGAAATAAAAGGACCTAATATACAGAAGCGAGCTTCCCTGCTTGAAAATTCGGCGCCTCAAATTTTTGACGGTTTTATTATTTCTAGTAGAGATAATAATATTTTTATAAGGATGAAGAAAAATGAGAAGAAAAAGACATCAAAGGGATGAGTAGCGTGATCTTTTTTATTATCCTATCTTTTTTTTATTTTTTTCTTTCATTTTTTTCTTCTCATATATATATAGGGGATTACGTAGGTCATCAACATACTTTCCCTTTTTACGTAATGAAAAAAGATAGGTTATATTATTATTATTATATATTTCATGATGAATATTCAACAAGTATAAAATTTCTATACTTTAATACAATGTATTATTCGTGAAGTTTTTGTAAAGAAATTTGAATTTTTCTAGCGATTAAATTATTATTCTATCAAGGTGAAAGAAAGTACTTTAGCCATTTTTTTTTCTCTTAAGAGTCTCAAGTTCATTTTAAATTCATTTATTTTAAAATATATATCGTGTTTTAATTTGCTCTTTAACTAATCTGAAATATATACGAGAATGTATATATATTTCCAGCCACCATGGACGTTACTATTTTTAATGGCGTAAAGACAATAAGTGCAGCACAAGAAAATGTTATTACATACTTTGAAATATTGAATGAAATAATATGATTGGTCCGATTTCATATTTACTTTCATTCAAACTTTACCAAACTTTAGAAAATAATTTAAACGCAAAAAATGTCTAAATGCTTTTTTTCTTAGACTGAGGACACTGATGTTGGTTCTCTCAAATCTCAATACGTCTTAAAAGATATTGAATACTTTAAATATATAGATGATCTTTACATTATCGCGCGGACTAAAATATCAAACGGATTGCGAGTATTTCATGTACAGTTAATGAAAAAAGTCAAACTATAGGATATATTCCAGAAGTCCTAAACGTGTCAAACTCGGTGGATCCATTTCCAACTCGAGGTTACTCCTTTCGATTTCTCGATCCTCGTTTTGCAGGTTTCTTCGCGCGAACTCTTCTCTTCCATCTCTCTCTCTCAGTCCGGACCCTCAAAACTCCCCCGGGGCATCACCAACGAAGCGTCATTCATCAAAAAACTATACACTCTCTCACCCCTCAACTCCCAGTATACCTTTATCAGCGTATAGTATAAGGGAGAGAAGCCCAAGAGTAGAAAACGGGAAAAAGAAAAATTGACCCTTTTTTTCGTTCAAAGCCAAGAGTGGTGGCTGGTGGTATCGTGGCTGTACCATAGACCTTACTGGAAGGTTCTAGGGCAAGATCTCTCTCCGCCCCCGCCCACCCATCCGCGGGAAGAAGGAAAAAGGAGATTCGGCGGCGAGGGAAGAGAAATCATTAATCCCGGGGTTGCTTCCCTGCGAGAATCGAGGGAACTGTGCGGGAACGAAGCGAGAAGAACCGAGCACCGAAAGAAAGAAAAAAAAAAAAGTTCTCTTTCCTTTAAGCCAACTTTTCTTAGAGCGAAGAAAGATCGGGGCGCAATGCCGGGAAGGTTTAGAGGGGCACGAGGGGGTTGGAAGAAAACCCTGTTGATTATATGTTGCGCTCTTCGGAGATTTCTTTTGGCCCGCGTATATATACCGAGTCGTATAGATAAAGCTAGGGATTAACGCTTCGATACGAGCCCGGGACTAATATAGCGGATTAATTTTAAGCCTTTAACGGGGTCACGGGGAATACTTTCCATAACCTTACTCTCCTCCTTACCGAGACCCGAAAACTTTAATAGGGTTAAAAGGGAAAGGGGGTGGGCGGATTGACGGAGGAAAGGGCTTAGAAAATCCCGCTTATAAATCACGCTTACTCCTTCGCTTAAAAACGGATTATAAATTCCTTTTCGTGGTTTTCCGATGGAACAAGGCCGCTCTTGGCGTCTTAATTTAAAATCCAATAGGATTTGAAAGAATGCGGGATTTTTGGTTAGAAATAAAACTTTTACACTTTTAATGCCAAATTTAATATAACCCGAGCGTGAGATAAAATGCTAATTTGGGACGAAGAATAATTAATTCTTAAGGGGAAATTTAGGGCAACGCATTTTGTTTCGAGTTTTACGTGTTTTTGAAGTAGAAAACTTGTACAATTATTATTGAATAGTATATATATTATGTAATAAAATTCACTGTGAGAATTCAGGACGTACAAAGACATGATGTTAATTCTATTCGTTGTTTTAAAAGTTAGAGATTTTTAGTTTGCAGGTACTGAAAACTGAAAGTGATCCAACGTGGCTAGAACGAAATTTGTAAATGATAGTGACACGAGTTTAACGTGACAGCTGTAATGTCCTATTTAACTTTTCGTAACAGAGAAGAATGACAGACGACGCGGAGTAGAATTTTTAAGCTTTACATGGACAAGCGTTATTTTTAACCAAAAAAAATATATATATATTTAGCGCCTGCCGTATTTTGTACTGTCAAAAAACCATATTTAAATATCTCTGATTTTGTGTATTACAAGAAGAGGCTTCATACTCTTTTAAATAGAGAAAATATTAAAATGTTTCGCAATTATTTTTCACGAATAGATGTTTAATTTATATTTTGAAAATTAGACAAAATTTTGGATGTGGAGTAATCCAGAAATTTTGTCAATTTTTTTATAAGTCTTTAAGGCCGGCAAAACAAAGGATATTGACATAATTTTCACAAATACTGGTAGTTTTTTTTATTAATCACGACATTCAGCCGATAACAAAAACAATCGTGTTATCTTCACTTTAATCTCTTATATAAGCCAAAGTACACAGCTTAATTTTTGAGAAGAGTCTTTTCAAAATTTTAGAATAATATTTTGAAGGAGTTTTCAATTCGGCGTACGTCTTACGGGCTAGTGCTTCTAATATAATATCAACGAAGGAGCGCCAAGATCCCCTCCAAAATTATATTTCTAAGTATATCTAGGTCTAAATATATATATGATATATATTTATATATTTTAGAGTGATCCTAAGCCCCTAAGAGGTTGAAGAAGCGTCGGAGCATATTCATATCGATCAAAGTAGTTCGTGGAACCCAAGCATAGAGTAAAAGTTCAGGATTTTTGCGACGTATATATGGACGTCCCTCAGGCGTTAGAAGAGCGGGGGTGGGGGCGGGGGTGGAAAGAGTAGTACAAAATATAGTGGAGAGTCTGAGTTTGCTTCGTCAAAAGCCTATATCGCGCCCGCTGCCGATAAGGGTCGCGAGCGCCAAAGTTATTTTAGACAGGAAACTAACTCGGCGAGGAATATATACTGGGCGAGGATATATCCCGAAAACTAGAAGAGCCTCGGAAGCCCGACCACTTAGAAAAGCCCCAACCGACACCCGTGCCCTACAGGGCCAAATAAACTTCGCTCCCACACATCCAATCTTGCTATCCTTCTTCGTACGCCCACCCTTACGAAAATCCGAAAAACCCACGGGGTATGGGAAAGGAGAAAAGGTTCGTCTAAACTATATGATCAGAAGTAAAAACTAAAAGTATGAAATTATAAAAAATTATAGAAAATTGAACAATTTCGTTTCGAGAGGAGTTGACAATGTCAACTTAATCATTATGATGATTGTGCACTCACTAGTTAGTAAGACAATATGGTTTTTATTTTGGTTTTTCTATGAAATTTAAGAGCCCACCCACATAAAAATGGCTTTTTTTTCCATCTTTCTCTCCAGAAAATAGGTTATTAACACGCCCCCATATTTTAGTAATATGGAATCAAGAATATCAAACTGAGGATATGTTTACGCGTCAAAAATGATAGAAAATAAAAATTTACTTCATAATTGGACGAATTCCAGCTCAATGACGTGAGAGAAACGGAATCTATATTAACATTTAGATTCAATAAAGTTTTTGAAGCATTTAGGCCTAAATATCAGATAAAAATTATGTTTAATAGGGCTTGATAGGGTGGAGATAAGACGCGATACTTATTTACTGTTGCATATTACTTATGCTACGATCTAAAGAAGCCAAAAGTTTTCTCAATTTTCCAGTTTTGAGGATATATATGTAGGCTATATATAGAAAAGCCGGCCAAATAAAAATTTGTTGATACAAGCATTCGTTGTTTAGATCCCCCACCTCTGAAAAGCAAGCGTCTTTTGAGACCTAAACAGATGGAGAGTGCAGGGAAGATTTAGACTATATACCTCCTATATCGCGGGGGAGACGAGTATACACGTGCACTATCAAGAAGGAATAGCTTCGAATAGGTTCTGAGTCTCAGCAGATGCGCATTTGGATAAATAAGCTCAGTCTGGCGTGTTTACCGCTACTAATTTGTTTGTATAACGTTTGCCAAATTAGTTCGCTCTATAACATAGTTTAAAACTTACGCGTTTATAAAACTCCCTTAAGGGGAAACGAACCGAGATCAACTGAGTATATAGTGTATAACTCATAAATCATGATTTGAATTAAGTCTGTAATCATAACCTTGGAATATTAAAGGAACACTAGTGACTGAAAATATTACACAGCAGGGTTTTTAATTTTTCCCAGGTTTTTAGGAGTTAAATATAAACTCTGAAATTTTTCACAATTTTAGATCAATTATAATCATTGGGCTTATATTTTAATAAAGTGGCTTTTAAACCAATCAGAGTTTAGAGTATGTTTTAGAATAGAGAATGATTTAGATGGTAAGATTATCGATAAAGCGGAACTTTTGAAGATCCAGTTGGTGTATTAACCGGGCTTTTCCGTCAATTTAGTAAACGAAAACTGACGAAAAACTTATAAATTGTAGAAGCAATTGGGTAGAAAAGAATTTTTTTTGTTTTTAATAATTTAAGCACTAGAAATGGCATGACCTACATCAATTGCAATATATTTTTTATGATAATGTAATAATGTTCGTCGGGTTATATGAAGAGATACCCAAATTTATTTGGCTCATTGTTCTTTAATTTACTCAATTTACTGAAATGTTTCTTATTGTTAAATTTGATTTGTCTTTGCTGTTGCCTCCATAACCCCCCAAGGGGCTTTTATTCATTCGAATTGGCAGACATACTAATTCGACAGAATAATACTTTAAAATAAGTCGCTTCAAATTAGTTTTCAGAGATGAAAATCGAGCCCCATTACACGAGGGTTCGGAAAACCGATTTATTTATTTATTTTTTCTCACCTTCGTATTTAAGGAAGCTTATTATTACACGCAAACATATTCAAACTATAGTATTTTTCAATATTTGTATACCTATATTCAATATTTTTATAATCCAAAGAAAAGAATATATATGATTTACTGAATAATTGGTTTTGTAGAAGCCAGAAACATGGAATTTTATTCCCTATGCGAAGTATGTTTTATATTTTAACCAATAGGTAGCTGAATCGTATATAAATTGGATTGAATATGATAATAATCATATGGTATAAGTATCTTCCTTTTTCTATACTTAGATTGACTTATAATAATAAAGAAAGTATATAGGAATAAGGTTTTACTGATAACATCCCAAAAATCGAACTCTACATTGTTTATTCGAATGAGAAAAGGGCCAATGAAAAGTCGCCGAAACGTGACGTCTTTCAATTTTACTTTGGGAAAAGTTTTAAAGCTATTTATTTTAACCCCACGGAAAACGGTTTTAGAAACGGAAAAATCGACTATATATAAGGAAGTGAAAATAACACCAATACGGTGGAAATGAACAGAGAGAGAGAGAGGAGCTAGAGAGAGAAACTGAAATATTTCACTGCTACATAGAGAAAGAAAAGTTAAGAAACATAGCTATATAGGTTCGCGTGGGAGAGGAAAGGGGTTCAAAATTCCATTACAGATGTCTTGCTAGTGTCTAGGGAAATGTACGTGACATTACCCGGTCCTTGTACGGAAACGTCTTCGCTTCTATAAAGTGGCTTAAAACACCACCTATACCCCCCTGCATTTCTTAAAAAAAAAAATAAATAAAATAAAATAAAATAAACTAAAAATCTGGATAATTTAAAACACCCAAAAAAATTTCAATTTTCGAAACAGATATATGTTTATGCAATTACTAACTTGGAGAAGGGATCAGGAAAAGCTAATGCTACTAAAAAAGTTACGTTCTTCTAAATTGGAAACAGTATAACCAAGAATCCATTCAGGTTCCATAAGAATATGGGAGCATAGCTTTAGCCTCTGGTACCATCCTCCCAAAACTTTGTAACAAAAGTTCGTCTGCAATTTTCGCAACATTTGTACGCTTAGATCTTTTTTCGGTCGGCTCCATTTTTATTACCCAAAATATTATGTCAAGGTCGTTAGTGGCGCGGGTTAATAATGGATGTCAGGAGCGATTTACTTGAAAAATCGATTCGAAGCAGACGAACTTTTGCTACAAAGTTTGGGAGGATGGTTATTGAATCGCGGCCCTCCCATATTCTTATGAGACCTGAATGGATTCTTGGTATAACAAACACGCCTTATTTCACAAAAAAAAAAAAAAAAAAAAAAAAAAAAACTCAAAATCTATAACTTTGACGAGAACTAGTGATGGAATATTAATTCCACCATGTTAAAGATATTCGCAGAATCGTTGACTTCATCCTTGGAGCAGACTGTCTTCCCCCAGCCTAAAATCACCATTTTTATGTCTTATATTACGAAAAAGGGGTTACAAGATATTTTGGTGAAATTTTGTTTTGTAACTTTAACTTCCTTGTAATTAACGTAAACTTCCAAAAAAAAAGGTTCTTTGATTTTGGCCAAAAAAAGGAACCTAATAAAATAGGTCCATCCCTGTTAAAGTGTTCTAACCATCTTGGATGGAACTCTTTTAGAGGGATTGACCTATTTTAGGTGCTTTTTAAACTAAATGAAAGGAACTTTACTTGAGGATGTTAATGATAAAAGAATATTTTTCCAAAAATATCTTATTCTTCGTAATATAACTGATGATTTTAGGTGTAAAAAATAGATTCAATACTAAAAATCACTCCGAGGTTTCAATAACTATAATTATTGTTCTATGATAATTTGTTTATACGTATTCATCCGCGTTGACCTCATATTTAATGAAAATCCAAAGACAAGTATATCTCAGTGATTAGGATTATTTGATAACTGTTTCCAATTACCCCTGAATAATGACTTCGCCCTGAACATTGGTGCGCGGTAAGTGGAACACTTCTACAGGGATCAATGCAATACATATATGAATTAGTGCCCGAACGATGGGCAAATCGACGAAATATAACATAATTTTAGCCCCAAGTACTTCAAGAATAATTTGGGGTCCATTTTCAGAGAGTTCTACAAAGTTTTGATAGTAGTAAATAATAAGCAGGATGAACAATAATTCTTTACAAAAATGTGTCTTTAAACAAGATTCTCTTGGCAAGGAATTGTAATATAAGGTCAATTACGAGAGATATAACCCTCAACCGAACAAACAGTAAACTCGTAAAAATAAAAAAAAACCTCAGAAAAATGTTATAAAATTTTCTGGAAAACCGAGCCATAAATCAAAACAGCGGCTCCCGTTTTCGCCGAGGTTTAAATTAAGTTACGAAGCTAACACTCTCTTTTCCCTGATTTAGAAACAAAATTCTGGCCAAAACGGTGATGGTGCGAGTGGGGGAAGAGGGTATAAAAATGAAGGAATTTTATACTATAAACGGCTTTGCGTTTTTAAACTTTGAAAACTAGATTTTATACAAGAACTGGAAATAAAAAAAATAGGAAATAAATCGATGGTTTGAAAGTTTAGGGCGATGGAGGAGGGTAGTAAGGCTCAAAATTGGGGAGGGGAACGGGGGCAAGTATTTCGGGATGAAGAAATAAGGAGAAGGAATCTCCCCCTTTAACGTTGAAGAAGGGTGGCCTAGGGTGGGTGCTGACGACAGCTCCAACAAATCATCTCGCGGAGTAAAGCCGTTCCCTATATACTCTAGCTAGCTACCTCTCCGTTCACTCTAACGCTTTCCCCGAGACCTATAGCCCTCTCTCTCTCTCTCTCTCTCTCTCTTCGTTCTCTCCTTTTCGTCTTATTTCAGCGAGTCAGCAAACGCTACGGAAATTAACGGATACTAAAAAGAAACGTTGGAAGAGATCGAAAAATTTCGCGGGATTTTCCAAAAGAAAAAAAAAAAAAAAAAGAAAAAAGGGAAAAGTGGATGGGGTAAATATTATATCGAACTTCCAAAAATAGAGACGAGTAAGTACGCGAGTGAAAGAGGGTCGGAATTATGGCTGCGTTCGAATAGAATTTTTTTTTTAAATGTTTGTTTTAGTCAAATGTTGGAGGTTAAAATACGCGCTTCATTTTAGTATTGGAAAGTTGGGAACCTTAAACAAACTCGTTTGAGGCTCACGTGTTGATTTGGGAAATATTTACAGTTAAAATTTAATATTTCAAACGTTTGATTTTAGCAATTTACAAACTTTACTTTTATTTTGAAACATTGATTATGAAAATTTGAAAACCTTTGATTAAACTATTTCCCGTAATTTTATTACCCTGGTCTAAACCTTATTTTAAAAACAATCCAAATAAGAAGTTGCATAGATAATTTGTAATTACAATATTACGAAAGAGATTACGCAATATTATACCTCATCGTAGGAAAAAGGTAGTAAAAGCCAACTCCCCTTCATTACGAGTTTTTTTTAAATTTTTTTAAGATAAAAAAAACTCGATTAATTTTAACCAAGCTCTAATGCATGGTTCATTGAACTGTAATGATATCAACACGTTTAATTTAAATCTTGAAAATATTACGGGCATTTTGACGCGTATATTTGAACTCAGCCTTTCTCTCCAAGAAAGTTTTTGGATAAGTCGAAGAGTCTTCGATTCCTCCGAGACGTTTGAAACAGCGAGAGAGTGAGAGAGAGAGGGAGAAGAGTAAGAAAAGATAGAAGGGGAGTTACGCAGAGAGAAAAAAGGTGGATGAGGATAGAAGGTAGCAAAAAAGAAAAAAGGAAATCGTCAAACTGTAGGCGCATTTATCTTTTCGTTTTTCCTTCTCTCTTTCTTTTTATACTCCCGTTTTCGTCCTTCTGTATAGATACTGCCGAGCTATTGGTCCGAGTGTACCAGACCTCTCTCCAAACCCTGCAACCCCCGGCGGAAAAAAAAAAAACCTCTTACCCCTTTAGTTTACCGGAAAAAAAGCAAAACCGCGGGGTCTGAGAAAACGGAAAATAGACTGGTACCGCGCGCGTCTGTTCTCTTCGCCCCCAAATACCCAACGGGTTTTCCTTTAGCTCTCGCTCTTCTTTTAGGTCTTTTTTTGTTACTTTGTACCCTTCTCCTACCCCACCGTTTTTTCCTTTAAATGTAAGCGATAAAAACCGCGAGACAAGAGGTATAAACGACGAGTAAAACACTCTCAACTATCAAAAAATAAAAATAACGACGTGAAGTTTCTGTACATTTTGAGCCACGCAGTTTATCGAGAGAACAACGGGTTGTTTTTGACTTTGCCGCCGTTCTTCGCCTTCGTGAAACAGATGCGGAGAATGTGTCCCAGATTTTTTAAGGTTTGGCGATTTTTAGTCCTTAGTCCTAATTGTAATCATTGTAACATCGTATATAAATTTAATTAGATTTAATTTAAACATTCTGCGTGATAACGGCAATTATTTTGGTTGGTATTTAAGGAGGTATCTGAATTAAGTTATATATTTAATTATATAGATTTATATATAGGTAATATTAAAGTTTCATAAATTTCTCTTTTTCCCTGATTTATTTAAGAGATTCCCTGATATTCCCCTGATTTTTTAAAATTCACAGATATTTCCAACTATTTCAGGTTTGTATGAATCATATCTTGTATTTTAAACAAGATATTATCTAAAGGGGATAATTTTAGACCATTAATAGATAAATATTAGATGACTTTTATAGATTATCTGTTGTATTAGAATACTACGTAATAAAACTTATTCAAAAATCTGAATATATTAGAGAAAAAAATTCAAAACCAGATTTTCCGATAATTCGAACATATGACAAAAACGCGAATATATTATTCTTCAAAATATGCGCTTAATTACGTAAGACAATTCTTCTAAAAAATAATCAAATCTTATTTTTTTTAATCTATCGATAATTAAAGTTACTTTACCACAAGAAGGAAAAAAAGGAGTAAAATTCAATAATTTTATGCTAATTTTAACAAGGGGCTGAGGGAAGTAAAATGTTACCTCGTATATACTCGTACTTGTACCATGATCTGAATATAAACTTCCCGTTTCCAGGTAGGTTTTGTAGGGTAGATATCAGAGGCTATCTAACAGTAAAGAGATGAACGAGGCTGACCATAAATTCGGACATATTTCGAAAAAATATCACATATAAACGGGAAAAAAACAACCCTAGTGACAGAACGTAGATTTAGACTTTCCCATTATCTGAATTGAACTTCACGGAGCCCAGAGTCTCTATGATACCCGAATAAATGTACCTTGAGTCCTTCCAGACCACACGCTTTTTTTTTATTATTTTTTTTGCTTCTGAGGCTGAGCATGTTAAAAAAATCTTTTTATATATGAAAAGAGGAAAGAGGGTAGGGCAAGAAAGGTTTAAAAAAATAATATAGGCCTATATAAAAAAGCGCTGAGTCTGGAAACGTTGTGTAACCGGCCTAGAGAGAGAAAGAGAGAAAAGGGAGCAAGGGGTAGAAATCCAATTTCCGAAAAGCATCAGAAGCTAGTATAACTTTTTTCATCCCGAGTAGGAGGAGTGTGGATTCGGGAACGGGGCACTGGTTTAAAAAAACAGAAAAAGAAGAAGAGAGAGAGAGAAGAGATAGAATGCCGGGGACTTCTCAAATATCGTTGTAGCTGCTCATCAAAAAAAGAAGGCCAGCATTTTGAAATCTTAAGACATTTTCTACTGAGGGTAAATATCGTAAAAAGTAAAGCTATACGCTGCTTATTTCACTCTTTTTTCCCCCTTTTTTTTCTTTTTCTTTTTTTTTCTTTTAGTAGCTAGCGCGGTTTTGTATCACATTTGTCGTTGACAAAATGATGGGGTTTTTTAAAAAAAAAGGAGAAAAAGGGATGGCACAGTGGTGGAATTCGAAATGCAAATTTAGTCGCCGATGCCCTATCTTTTCAGGAACTAACGGCCAGTATAATTTGGTTCGCCCAAAGGAAATGAGGATCCAGCTTCCGGAAGAAATTACCATCACAATAATAAAATAAATTGGGAGATTTTTATTTGACTGTTTTTGGATTACGATAAACTCATCCTAGATGCGAGCTTTCCCCCGAGCATTGAAGTACGCGGGTTGGAACACTTCTACAGGCGCTATAGAGCCCGGGGAAATATTTTATACGAACGAATTGACCGGTTGTTCTAGTAATCTAGGTCAATATCGAAGGCTGAAACTGATTATAGGTGATTTAAAATCGACCTCGAACGACCTTCATTTTACAACCAGTCTTAGAAATAAGGTTCTCTTTTTATTATTTAATCCTTGAGACTAGTGACAATAAACTATTTTCGAATAAATAAGACAGATACCACGGAGATGCGAGTCCGAGTTTTCTAATTAATAAATGGACCAATCGTATTTCCCAAACTGCTTATATATCTGACATAGTAAAATATTTTGAAATTATTAAAATGACTAAAAGGTTTCAAAATCACAATTAAATTTGATTTAATTTTAGGAAAGCAGCGTAAAATTATTATCAAAAATGGTCAATTTTCTAATATCACTGTAGACGCGTTCGCACTACAAACTTTGAACGCGTTTTTAACCATTTTGGAAAGTTCAAAAATGAAAATTTTTGTGATCAATTGTAGAGATCTTTAGTCAAAAAAAAGGAATTATTCATTTGAAAATTTTATTTGAACATTAGAAACGGTTTGAAAAGGGTTTCAAAGTCTCTAGTGTGAACGTAACTTCAATTTACGTTGACCATAGGCAGAGAGGCAATTTTCAAACCGTTCGTTTCGTTCATTTAAAATTGTAATTTCTTGACAAAAAATCTCTCTGTCCTGATGTCAACCAATAATTTTTATAATTCTACATTTGATTGAGAAATTACTGACTGTCCCACAATATCATTGGTTTATAGAGAAGACGACGAGTTCAAGCCAGAATTCAAGCTGCTAAATAGGGGCGTGCATAGTTCAACGTGATCAGAATAATTCGTTTCAAGTTTTTATTCATTTAAAACGAATAAATGAATAAAATTAAAATATTATATAATATAAGTATTCTAAATACAAAGCTTGAAAAGTTAGCGAAATATTAACTTACATTTTTAATCAGATATCTGCACTATTATATATCCTTTCGTAGGCCGAACTGGCGAACCCGCGACTGTTTTATTTCTATCCTTCGGGTACCGATAAGTTTTTTTGTGATTCAGCTATACTGGGAAGGAAAACTCATAGGGGGAAAGTTGAAAGCAACTGTCGTGACTAAATAGTGAGTCAGGTTTGTCCGTGACTTCGTCACGCCATGTATTGGGTGTCACGCCATGAATATAAATGTTTTTCTCATTCTGTCTAGCTTTCTCTCACTCTTACTCTCTCTGTATTCTAGCGAGTGAACAGTGGTTAGTGAAACAAAGAATTATATTTGAATGAGCTGGTCGCTAGCCCTATTACTTCATTAGCGACGTAAATAAAAGAAATAAAAAAAGAAAGAAAGCCTAAACGTTTAATTTTTACACTTTCGCAATAACTGAGAGTGAAAAAATAAAATTCACGCGTAAACTCCTAACGTTATTGAGACTTAATTTTAGCGGTCACGCGATTAATCACGAGAACAAGGAACAATTCGTTACCATTTTTCATTTTCGTATCAATATGACAATGAAAATAAAAAGGCACGACATTTGTGCAGGGACAAATGAGAAAAATCGCGGGAAAAACTACACGCAATTGATAATAGATTGAATATTAATATTGGATGAATGATTTCGAGTTTGTCGACGAGCTGTTCGTAGTCCCAGATAGTATAATACGAGAAACGCGTTCGTTCATTTATATTTTATCTCTTGGCTTGGTTTGATTAGTCGCGGCTTGGTCAAAATTGACAATTATATTTCCTAACCATATTCCAGCTCAAGTTTGCAGCACGGGAAAAGCTGGCGAACAGATTCCTCTACGATTTGTTGACTGAGTCAGAGAGATAAACGGAACCTGAAGCTTTGCGCGTGATTCTATCTCGAGGTGAATTATCTCACGAAGGTAATGGCTTGAGTTGGTAATTATTTTACTTCTTTGACGATTAGAATGTAATTGCGATAATTGTTTAGCTGTCATTATGCGTCATCCATATTCAATAGGAGAAAACTGGATATCGTACAAGAACACACTGTTATAATTTACCAACGTAAGAGTGTACACTAATTTGTAATGTTTTAAATGTCTCTGATATCTTCTCATCACTATATTAATAATAATGAAACTATCACAGTTAACCAATATCGTTAAAGAAACATCATATTCCTGATCTTAAAGTATTATTAATAGCCAGCAAGTATAGAAACAGTACGCGATGTAAAGGTTTCTAATATAAATATATAAAAAAGCTGGAATGATGGTCGACACCCGGGTGTTAAAGTTTTCTCTCTCTCTCTCTTTCTCTTTCTCTTTGCGTTCATTTCCCTTCATTTTCTTTCCCATACAACTCGCTTTAATAACGCGAAACACGTAAATGATATCGTCAAATATAAACATTCTTTGTTTCGGAGCCGATCCCGGGCAGCATGGACGCTTCTAAACGGGGGAGGAGGCTTTAAAAAGAGCGAAGGCTAGGATGCTGCAGTATAGATCTCCTCATCGTAAAAAAGTCCCATTTCGCCTTAAAGCGAAATTTTTTTATACCCTCGCCTATAAAAGCTGGGAAATGTTTGCGCCCAACGTCGACGGATTATGGAAAGAGGAGGAGAGAGAGAGAGAGAAAAAAATAGCCCCCGGGTTCTCTACAACCGAGGAAACCGAAGGAAGCCAGAAGGAAACGCTCTCTCTCTCTCACTCTCTCTCTCTTGGCCTGAAATTGATTTTTGGGGACCCTTTTTCCCCTTTCCCCAGCCTTTTTTTTTTTTTTTTTTTTGCTTTAAGTCGCCTTATATAAGCAACAGCAGAAACCAATATGTCGACGAGGATATTATTGCAGGCAGCCTTAATACTCCCCCGTTAGACGCTATAGCCATCCGATCTTTTTACCACCACCACTCCTCTCTGGTCGCTCGAGGCTGAGGACAGTTTTTCTAACCAACCCCTTCTTTTCCCTCTCCTTAAGGCTTTGCCGCCGGGTGCAGCGTGCGGCTTGCTTCGTCTCATCTCGAGCTTCTTTCAATACCTAACGGCACGCGCGCTATCCTACAGCCTCTTCCTTCTTCGTCCGGACAGAATAAACAGACGGACGGGCGAACCGTTCTTTAAGAAAAATATACAAGTTAAAGGTGGGGGCGGCTGGGGGGAAAGAAACCCCATTCCTCTATCTTGGGGTTTTGGGTTTTATCATATACCCATCCTCCACCCCCAACATTCTTACCCGAAAGGAAAAGGTCAGAGGTCACGGACGTTTGGGTCAAACGGATTTTTTTTATAAATGAAATATAAACTGATAAATCGAGTTAACTAGTTCAGGTTCCCAATAACTAACGTAAAAAAACTAGCTTAGATGCGTTACAGATTTAATTTGGACTTGAATTTCACTGAATGTATTAGTGCGTTCCATTGCTATTCCCGTTACTGACATCGGCAGCTTTCGTAATAATCTTTCTCTGTCAGCCTATACCGGATTATAGAAATGGAATTTTAACGATAAATTGATATTGAATTTCGAATCGCTTCATTTTTTGTATCTGACGAAGGAATGATCAAACGTAACTATCATTTATAATTTCATTTCTTCTCGAAAAATCTATATTACATTTTTGAAAACGGGTTAAAAACTGTTTTAAAATCAGAAAAAAATCTATATTCGTAGTGTGAACGTAACTAATATTGGCGTTTGAGTTCCAAAGTTGGGCGCAATTACGAGCCAAAACTCGATTCTATATAGCGTCTAGTAGGAGAGAGCTAGGAATGTGTAAATTTAAACCGATTTAAATTATCGTTCCCGCGCACTTCCCCTATACAAGCTCGAAAATTATGAAAGCGGAAAACGTGTTTCTCCCGAAGTTACACGAAACCCTATAGCGTATATGGAATACGGAGTATAAAGGCCTATAGACGAAACTACCCTCCTCCCCTTTAAATAGGGGAGAAACAGTTTTGGAAAACGGTCCTATATAGCTTTACACCCTGTTGCGAGCTAAACAATGTACGCGAAGTCAAAAAGCTAAAAAACTAGTAAACCAAAATATATTTTTTAGAGTTCTCAAATTCTCATGTTTACCTAAAGAATAAGATAAAACGAGATAAGAAATGTATAAAAAGGAAAAACATGTAATACTAGAGTTAGTTCACCTCATTATCTTCAATCACGCTGTTGTTTTTAATTTAATAGTTAACGATAGATGCCTTAATAAAGACATTTTTAATCTTAATTATTCGAGTCGTCTCTTAAAATAAGTAGTCGCGACATTTCTTGGTGCCGAAACCCGGGGGAAACGAGTCGAGTTGAGTAGAAATTAATCGCGCTAAATATCGCGAGAGACAGTTTTAACGACGCAGCGTCTTCATTGACCGAGTAGAGATATGGAAAAGTTAGTAAAATCAAGAACAGCCCTCAAAGTACGGACTGACACACTCTTACAGAGGATTGAAGATGAACTTAACAACGAGGAGATCAACAGTAAGAAGATTGAGAAGTATTTCGATCAACTAGAAGATAAGCATAAGAAACTAGTGGAACTCAATGAGAATATATTAGAATTAATACCTAATGAGAACGATGAAGATATAGCTAGCGAGATCAATGGTTCCGAGGAATATGACGAAACCATTCAAGAAACCAAGAGAGAAGTACTGAATAGATTAGGTTTGGGACGTAGTACAATAGAAGCGATCAAGTACAAGGTCAAGACGGGAACAGAGTCAGGAAGAGTAACCGTAAAGTTACCACGTCTAACTATCCAGAAATTCAATGGCGAAGTCACTCAATGGCAGACATTTTGGGGATCATTCAGTACATCAATACACGAGAATTCAACATTAGCAAAAACAGACAAGTTCAACTACCTTCGTTCATATCTAGAAGGACCCGCATTGCGAGCAGTAGAAGCGTACTCCTTATCAGACGAGAATTACGAGAATGCGGTCCAGACGTTGATGAATCGATTTGGCAAGAAGAATATAGCCATGCAGTCCCACATGAACAAGCTGATCCACTTAGTACAAGTGAAGAGTTCGCAGGACGTCAGAGCCCTTCGTCAACTGTACGACACATGCGACACACAAATGAAAAGTTTAAGCAGTCTGGGAATAAAAGAAGACACGTACTGCAGTATGCTATATACCATCATAATGAACTGTATTCCTTCTGAACTCAACTTGGAGTATAGTAAGAAAATCGACGACGAAGACGAATGGGACATCAGTGATCTTCTAGACTACATCAGACGGGAAGTCGAGAATAGAGAAAGAACACTCATAACGAACAAACCGGTAGTAGAAGAAAAACGATTCGAATACTCCTACCAAAGACCAAGGAGCGAAGGACATTCCAGACCATTCAACAATCCACCCAGAACCCGTATACCAACTACCGTAGCGTTAAATACAGCAGTAACCGGTGGTTGTATATTCTGTGACAAACTCGGTCACAAACCAGACGAATGCCAAGTACCCTACGAGCAGAAGATAGAAGTAATAAAAAACAAAAACAGATGTTTCAATTGCTTGGGAATAGATCACCCAGTACGCCGTTGCAAATCCAAGGTATCTTGTATGCAATGCGGCAGACGACATCATACGTCCATTTGCAGAGAAAGATCACAAAGGCCAGAGAAACCAGCAACGGACATAACAGTTGGGTTAATATCACTGAAAAACTTTGGACTCCGGGATTCGCAAGTTTACCTTCAGACACTTGTACTCATCGTAGAAGGTGCTTCCAACAGATCATTTGCAAGATGTATCTTCGACAATGGGAGTCAGCGATCGTTTATACGAGAAGATATCTCTAGAGCTTTAAATCTACCAATTATATCCGAAGAACTAGTAAAAATCAATCCTTTCGGTGAAGCGAAAGAAACTACGAGAATCCAAAGACGAGTGAAGGTCAAATTAAGGAATATCACAGATCCGGACATTGTGGTTGAACTCACACTAATAGAAACACCAGTAGTTTGTGGAGCCATCGTTGGTATTCCGGGAACCGATATTAGAAGACAAATGGCGGCAAAAGGTTTAAAACTGGCGGAAGAAACGGAGATAAAAGGAGTCGAAGTTTCATCAGATCTAGTAGTCCTGATCGGAGCCGATTATTACTGGAAGCTGTCAAAAATGAAGTTTGAGAAATTAGAAGGCGATGTAGTAGCAGTAGAAACGATGTTTGGTTGGTCGGTCCAAGGTCCAACACCAGTATCTGCAAACCTCAACGTCCAATCATCCATAGTCATGTCTCTGACCGTCGAGGAAGAACTCTCCAATTGCCTGAGACAATTTTGGGAATTGGAGTCCTTGGGAATCCAAGAAAAGCAAACGATCAATAATACAGACAAAGATATCATTACCAGTCACAGATCAAGTATCAAGATAGTAGAAGGACGCTATCAAGTACAACTACCCTGGAAACCTGGACATCCCGAGATCCATAACAACTTGGCGTTAGCAACTAGGCGCATGAAAAGCCTCATTAGAAGACTTCAGCAAAACCAATCACTTTTCTTCAGATATCAAGAAGTAATTGACGAGTACTTAGCTAACGGTATAATCGAAATAGTTCCGCCTGAAGAAATCTTAACGGGTCCAGGAAAATCTTATTATATACCACACTTTGAGATCGAACGAGAAGACAAGGTTACTACAAAGACACGAATAGTATTCGACGCCTCATCGAAGGATAAAGGAGCTGTATCATTAAATGACTGCCTGTTACCTGGTCCAAACCTTAATCCGGAACTCTTGAAGATCATATTACAATTTAGAAAACATCGAATTGGAATTATGGCTGACGTGGAGAAAGCCTTTCTCCAAATCTCACTAGACCCCGAAGAACGTGATTACGTAAGATTCCTATGGATAAATAATATAACTGGTCCAGAAACACCCAAGCTCATCCACTTACGTATGAAAAGAGTACTTTTCGGAGTTACGTCGAGTCCGTTCCTGCTGACAGCCACCTTGCAGTACCACTTCGATAAATTACAAGAAGAATATCCCGAAATATGCGACACTCTTCGTAAGACTCTCTTCGTTGATGACCATGTTGGTGGCACGGACTCAGTTGCCGAAGCTCTGGAAATTCGAAGGCAATCTTGTGAAGTTATGAAGCGAGCAGGGATGAATCTGCGAAAATGGGTATCAAATTCAAGAGAAGTCATGACCATATGGAATACCGAAGATGGGTCAAATCAGATAATAGCAAAGTTGAGCTCTCCTTTAAAGGTTTTAGGAATCACTTGGCATCCAGAAAATGATACCTTCTCATTCGACATATCGTCACTATTAGAATTCCTAATACATAAGAAGGACACGAAAAGAGGTTTACTACAAGCTGCAGCAAGGGTATTCGATCCCATCGGGCTACTAGCACCATTCGTCATCGTAGTGAAATGTCTATTTCAAAAACTTTGGAGACAAGGCGTGGAGTGGGACGACAAACTACCTACAGAAGTACAAATTGAATGGGATAACTGGTGCATGGACTTGCCTAACCTTCGAAAGCTATCAATACCGAGATGGTATTTTTCCAATGCCGAAAATCAAATTAAGGGAACTGAAATCCATCTTTTTTGCGATGCCAGTGAAAAGGCTTATGCTGCAGTGACGTATATACGCTATCATACAGAATCCGGAAGTTATGGAGTATCCCTTGTATCCGCGAAATCCAGAGTATCACCACTGAAGAAATTAAGCGTACCCAGACTCGAGCTAATGGCGGCTCTTATTGGCGCAAGACTGTTAAAATACACCCTAGAAGTATTTGATGGAAAAATCACTCGCTACCGCTGTTGGTCCGACTCCGAGATAGTCTTACACTGGATTCGTGGACAAACAAAGGAATGGAAACCCTTTGTGGCCAATCGCATCAGCGAGATACAATCTTTAACAGATCCTAGTCAATGGTCACATTGTAGCAGTCAAGACAATCCTGCAGATCTGCCATCACGAGGGTGCACGGTTGATGATATGGTTGTAAACCAAAAATGGTGGTATGGACCTACCTGGTTATCTGAAGCAGAGGAACGATGGCCTGCAAATAAATTCCCTACACAAAATTTGGCTCTCCAAACCGTCAATGACGAAAGAAGAGTTGTAATTTTAAGCTGCCTAATTCAATCAAAGGAAACATTATTTGATTTAAAAAGATTCCATTCAGCAAATCAAGTTTTTCGAATAACCGCTTGGGTTAATCGCTTCGTCAAAAACACCAGACTTCCATTGAACGAGAGAATTGGTGGACCACTACACGCGGAGGAGATATTTCAAGCTAAAAATCAATGGTTACAGAACGTACAAGAGGAGGCGTTTGTCGAAGAAATTAAAAGCCTAAAGAACTCTAAACCTATCGTCAAGTCTTCAAAAATAGCTCAGTTTACTCCATTCTTGGAAAATGGTCTCCTACGAGTTGGAGGTCGACTGCAAAAAACCGATCTAAAGTTTTCCGAAAAACATCCGTTGATCCTGCCATCAAAGCATCGCTTAACCGAATTACTGGTCACGGAAAGTCACGAGAAAATTATGCACGGCGGATTTAATAGTACAATGACGCAGCTACGCGAAACCTATTGGGTTCTACAAGGTCGACAATTAGTCAAGAATATCGTCAAAAAATGCTATGTTTGTCGAAGATATTCCGCTCAAGCAGGAAGGCAAATATTTGCTCCACTGCCAAGAGATCGAGTGACGGAGTCAGCACCCTTTGCAATAACAGGCGTAGATTTTGCCGGACCGCTTTACGTACACAACGGCGTAACTAACGAACAATCCAAAGTTTATATAGCGCTTTATACGTGCGCGGTCACACGAGCTTTGCATTTGGAAATAGTCACGGACATGAGCGCAGAGAAGTTCCTTCTATCCTTTCGTCGTTTCCTGGCACGAAGAGGGATGTGCCACACATTGTATTCCGATAATGCAAAAGCTTTCAAACGTACAGAGAAGGATCTTGCCGATATGTTCCGGACAGTAATATCCAGTGAAGTCCAAGAGTTCCTGAGTCACAAGGAGATCCGATGGAAGTATATAGTCCCTCGAGCCGCCTGGTGGGGCGGATTTTGGGAACGTCTCGTGCGTTCAGTTAAATGCTGCCTGAAGAAAACTATTGGACGTACTTCATTGACCCAAGAAGAGTTGACAACAATCATAACAGAAGTCGAAGCCGTGTTAAACTCCAGACCGTTAACTCACACGTTCACTGATGCTGGAGAGCCCCTACCCTTAACACCCGCTCACTTTCTCACAGGCCAGCGTCTAACCTCCTTACCAGACCAAGATTTCAAAAACCAGAATCCACCTGTTTCTAGTCGGGACCAATTGCTTAAGAGGTCCAAGTATCGCCAGATGTTACTCAATCAGTTCTGGAAACGATGGCGTCATAACTACCTGATGGAATTGCGTTCAGCACATTCCAACGTCTCAATCCAAGCTCAACCAGCATTCAAAACAGATGATATCGTCCTGATAGAGGATCAATATTTACCTCGTCACGTCTGGAAAATGGGTCGTATTACGGAAGTATATCCAGGGAGAGATGGAAAGATAAGATCCTGTGCGATTCGCCTTCCCTGTGGTACAATTATAAAACGAGCAATCCAGATGCTATACTATCTCGAGTTATCACAAGATGACGGAGTCATCGGGCCGGAGGATGTTGCGAGCTAAACAATGTACGCGAAGTCAAAAAGCTAAAAAACTAGTAAACCAAAATATATTTTTTAGAGTTCTCAAATTCTCATGTTTACCTAAAGAATAAGATAAAACGAGATAAGAAATGTATAAAAAGGAAAAACATGTAATACTAGAGTTAGTTCACCTCATTATCTTCAATCACGCTGTTGTTTTTAATTTAATAGTTAACGATAGATGCCTTAATAAAGACATTTTTAATCTTAATTATTCGAGTCGTCTCTTAAAATAAGTAGTCGCGACACACCCTCCTAACGCGAGCTCGGAACTACACCGCGATATACCACCCGCCAACTGGTACAAAAGGGGCAGAGAGAGCGCCCTGGGCAGAGTCTAGCATGCACTCTCTTTCCCGGGGTGGCGCGAACATGAAAATGTCATTACGTCATTCTTTCAAAAGCGGGACGGAGAGGCGGATAGCCCCGTCGGAATAGGAATAAGCCGACGTAGAGGAGAAGCTATATATACCGGGTAGTAGAAAGACCGGAATCGGTTACGCCTGGACGGATAAAAAGAAGGGAAAAAGGGAAAAGGAGGGGGTAAAAATAAAAGTTTATAATGACCAAAGTCCGTAGGTGACCCCCGAACCTAAAGAGAGTCAGTTCTTCACCAGAGTGTCAATCTACCGCGGCTAGGACTCTGGGGGTTTATTTTTAATACCAAAACTCCTGAATATGAAAGCGCAAATTGAGTTCTGTTCGTATACGTAAGCGTTTGGAGCGAACAATCTCTTTCGCCTAAAACTTTTTCAAAGCTGGATAATCCTGTCAAAATTATTATTTAACCTAAAATTAATAACGAGAAAACGGAAGGTACATATTGTAGTTTGGTACACTCGCCCTCCTCGAAGACCTATGTACATATAACAACGTTTAGGCAAACATTTATACGGTCTTTCAGTTGTTTTGTGAATAATTTAATATTGGTTTTCCTGTAAGCTTGCTTCCGGCATTATCCACAAATGACAGTTGGATATAAAAGTCCCGTATGAAAAATTAATATTAAATTTCCATAATGTTTCTTAAAAGTCAAAATGTTTTCTATTATTTATTTTTAAAACAGTTCATGTGTTAAAACTTGGCATTTCGTTTATAACGAAAAATTGGACATAAAACTCGTTTTCTCCACGCATCGATTTGATTTGGTTGTTGATTTAGATATATATGAATTCGAACACGACCATAAAACTTGTGCAAAAATTTCTCCCAAACTCGTAGGATAAAATAAGGTCCCCTATTTTTGGAAAAGGGGACAAGAGGAGTGCTATCATTGATATTGACGCCGCTATATATGGTCCCTAGTGAAATGGCAGCCAAAAAGTATAGAAAGAGGTTGAAAACGTCCGAGTTTTCGGGAATAGCGAGGGCGAGAATGACGCTCCAGGCATTCCGAATAACCTTAGATCCGCTTCTATACCCTGCCTTACTCGACAGTCGTTGGATATTATTAGGGGGGATCCTACATTATGCGTTCGAGAAAACCGGGGCTTCCACTACTGTCAGAAATGTCTGGGACGCGAGTTCGCGGGCGACGTAGTTTCAAATTCAACGTCACACGCGAAGAATAATAAAGAGATAGAACACAGAAAGGCTTCTTGCGTCGCTGCAACGGGAGAAAAGTTTCTTTCCATCCCTCTCCCTATCCGGAAAGAAATTTATAGTTTTTTTTTTACCCCAAAAAATATTTTTTGGAAGGTTTCGATAATGTTATAATTCTTTAATTAAAAGAAGAAGGGAAGTCCCTTCGTAATTACTGGTGTTTATAGTTTACAAAAAAGATTTAAGGTAGGACAAATTCCCGCAATCTTTTCCGAAAGAGAAGAAAGATGGAGAAGTATACGAAAACAATAAAAAAATTCTGTTCCTTAGATGCTTGCATAAATAAACTATAAAAACTTATAAATATAACGAATTTATATCATTTTTTATAAATATAAGTGGATATAAGCTTAAAGAGCTGGCAACTATAAAAATATATGTATATATAAAAACGGAAGAGTTTGGAGTTTGGCCGAAATGTAAAGGCCATATAAAGAAAATGGGTCCTTATAAATCTAAAAAAATGTAAATAAAATAAAATGATAATGAGAAAACGCCGTACCAAGAAGATTTTTTACCCGTCCACCCATTTCTTCGCGGCGAATATAAATTCAATAAATTATATAACTTGATATTGGGGCTTATAAAAACGCCGCCACGCCAAGAAAAAAAATATATATAAAAGCTATCCTAGTGGTCATAAATAAAACTCACCGCTACGCAAAGGCTAGGAGATCTCCAGCTTATTTTGCCTATAACAGCTGAGATGATGGACTGAAGAACTACAGGGAGATATAACCCCTGCATGGCGTAGCTTTTAAAAATATTCCCATCAGCATATACTCCGCGCCAAGAAGAAAATACCGCCAAATTTTTACCTCATTTTTTTTTAAGCTTCATACTTAATAAAAGATGAAAGATAAAAATATGACGTTGGGTAAATCTATCGCATTAACGGAATACGGAAAAATATAAAAAAGTATATTTTCTTAGAAATCTTCCTGGATAAGTAATATTTGAAATGATTAAATTTAAAAATCCACCACCCCCTTCAAAAGGAGCTAGGTTCAATAATGTTCTTAAAAATAACAAGACTTCTGGAATATTTTAATTTAAGTAAAATGTAAAAACAAAAATTCCCCTCAAGTCGCTAACCTATCACAAAAAACTAAAATTGGTCGTTGGAATAAAATATTTGTAATGGCTAAATTACTCGGAAATCTAATACCAAAAATCTGCTTTGTATACAAATTATGATGAAACTATAAACAATTCTAACTTTCCATATTTGAATATTTTTGACATTATCATCTTTAAGATCAGCATTTATTTACCCAGTATCTAAAACTTTAAAGATTGTCAAACGATATAGCGAAAATTTATTGATCCAATTATAATTTCAGTTTAACAGCGTATAACTGGGTATTTGAGTTTCAACAAAAGATTCGTATCTCATTTCGTTAACCAAAGCGTGGTGAAAGGAAGTTCAAGAAGATCCATGATGAAGGGAGAGGAGGGGGAGGGCAAGGAGGAGTGCGAACTGCTCTTTCGTTTTACCCACCATCCATCCATCCATACTCCAGAGAAGCAAAACCCGATACAACCCTTTTGGAAATAAAATACCAAATTGAATTAGCCCTCCTACACCCATCTCCTCCTTACCAGTATCTCCAACTTCGTATTCTTCTTCTCCGGGGCTAGCTAGCTCCTTCTCTTCGTCTATATCTAAAGGTTAAAGGACTTATAGAAAACGAACCGAGCTTCTCTCAATAGCCAGAGAGAGATAGAGAAAGAGAGAAGAGGTGGCGGATAAGGATAGGCCCCAAAACCATCCTCGGATAAGAAGAATATAATAGGTGATAGGGGTAAAGGGATGGAAGATGGAGCTATAGGGATGAAGGAGGAGTTGAGAGTAGGAAAAGAGAAGCGCTCTTCCGTGTTATCGTCCTCATCTAACGCGTTATATCGCCCGGCCAAGAATATATAGTTGCGAGGGATACGGGGAGGTTTCGTCGCTAGATGGCGGCAATCTCCAAAAAGGCGATAAGGGTATTCTTATTCAGGCGGCGAAATCTTTTCACCCTCCGAGGAGCAATCGCGTAGGGCTTCGGGTGCTATAGTTCTGGTTATAAGCGCCTTTTCGAGCTTCACACCAGCGCTATATACGCTATGGAACGGTGCCCCTAATATATATCGAAAGGAGTAGGGAGGAGGTAGAAGAAAAGAGGGTCAGTAGCGTATAAAACGCTTTCCTCCAATCCGTTCAGTCTCGAGATTAGACGCTTCTATTTCTTGGCCCTCCTCTCGGTTTTCTCGAAAACAAGATTGGAACCTTCCGTCCCCACCTCCCCTTCGGGTCCGAAAACGCCTCGCCTCACTCCTCTTAAAGCGAATCTTCAAAACTTTTCCGATTTTGGAAATGTACCGCCCCAATCAACTAAGCCTATTTTCAACACGTTTTATTTTTATGTTTTTGGTGTATATATATTTTACTTTGGGGGCAAATGCTTTTCAGTAATTTAATTTAGTTTGAAATAGTTCCCTTCGGGTTCCGCGCGTATTGGCCGCGTTCGCGTTACACCAAGTGTGTGTGAAATTTTAATTTCTTTAAAAGTTTGAATGCTAGCCTTTGAAACCAAAATTTTATATCAGAAATTTTAAATTCAATAATTATAGTTAATTAAAGACAAATATTCAAATTAAGTTCTATCCGACAAGAAATGATTTTCACGTCGTCTGCTTATACTCCTTTGTCTCTTTAGCGCAGCAACGCGAACGGCAAATGTTAGGTATACGCGATATAGTCCACAACATGGTCAGTAGTGAAAAATGTTCTCTACATTGATTATTATGGCAATCTATGTTTAATTAAGTACTTATGGTCAAACTTATTTCTATAATAAATCTAAATATTTTGCAGGAATCTTTCCTAAAATGTTATGTAACTTCCATTCAGAGTTCATAAACAGCAGGGACAGCCTTAAAATATGCAATATAATTAAACGTAAAATAATTTTTAAAACTATTTTTTTCGCGTCTAAAACCTAAGATTTTCTTAATATTCTACGAATCTGGCTATAGTTCGTAAACCGCAATCTTATCATTAAAACCAGAGATTTGTTATGAAGCCAAAAAAGTAGGGGTTTTTTATACGATTTCGTTCGCCCTTACTTGTAAAAAGCCTATTTGTATCTCTAATAAAAAGGAAAAAGAAAAGCTGGACGTTCAGAAGAAAATGTTCTATCTGGATTCTTCTCTTTCGTATAAGAAAATATATAAAAAAAATCATCTTAAAAGAGAGAAAAACCTTGCCAGTAAAGAAGAGTAGCCCCGCGCTATAGAACCCCATATACATTGGGGGGTCTTGCACGCGTCGTTTTGGGAGAATCAGCGAAGATCTGGCGAACGGCGCACTTCCCTTTTTGGTGGTTGGTCGTTTGGGAAGATTCTCCGAGGCTATAACTGGCCAAATAAAACAGAATGTGGCCGATATAACGGGGAATAGATGAAAGAAAGCTGAGAACGTAATACATTCGTTCAATGTCAGTTTAAATAAACTACTTTACCTACTCTATTACGTATCAACGCGCTACAGATTTCGTTTCTCTGTAAACTGATCTTGAACGAAAGAACTATCAAAATCAGTTTTGTTTTTCAGTACACGCAAAGTTATGCCCCCCTATCCGTCTCTACGTATTCATTTATTAACGGTAAAGGTAAACCTAAGTTTGTTCGCGCGGATCTTTTAAACAGATACCAACTGTATCTAGCGAAAGAAAAACTCTTTCCAATGTGTAAGAGAGATATAAGTTACTACCGGTCGTTTTTTTTCTTTATTATTTTCCTTTCGAGTTATACGGTAAAAAGAGAAACGCACCCTAAGGTAACTTTACAACACACAAAGGAGGAAAAAGAGAGGTGCATGGAGAAAAATGCCTTTTTTAAAACCTTGTATATAGGGTCGGATATTTCTTTTATTTCCCCATTCCTTCTATTTCCATTTATAGAAAAATAGCGACTAGAAAAGCGGTTGAAAACCTCGTTTCAATCTTAGCTTTACGATTGTTTTCCTCAACACAACGCACATGCACCGAAATGAAAGAAAGAAAAAGGAAGATAAAAACCCCGTTGAAATAGAATATCCTCTCTCGTGGGAAAATTAATCACGCACGTTAAACTATATACAATGTTACACTAGAGAATGTGAGACCTTATACGCGAGGTATCTTTCCTATTTAGTGATATTATATAGTGATTGTATGCAAATACCAATGTCGATTTTCGATATCTATCAAAGAGAAATTCAATAACATTCGAAAATATATCCTGCATTTTAAATCATTACAATACATGATTGAAAGATTAAAGGGAAACTTGGAGCTAAAGTTTTGAAGTTATTTTCGGAATGACCGTGCCAAAAAAAAATTCAACGTTGAGCAAAATTACACTAGGGTTGTAAGAACGCGCTCATCATCCTAAAAATCACCCTTAAATGTGTTACACGTAGAGTAAAAAGCTTTATTTATGAACGCCCAATCTAACGGAACATTTTTTTACAAACAAAACTACTTTAAAAAGTAGTTACGCTAATTATTTCTTAAAGTTCTAGCTTGACTCCGTTGTTATCCAAATTAGTTTGTCTACATATTCTGCATGGTCTTTTTTTACAAGAGGGTACATCACCTTGCCCCGCGATTTAACCAACGAGCGATGCAGCACCTTCTCCAATTAAAACTTTGTATAGTTTCAATTAAAAATATAAAAAAATGGTATTTTACCTGAAGCGAAATTAAGAATATATAACAACCTTTTTTTCTAATTAAATGTTTGGAGAAAAATCTGAAATTTTCTTTTCGTTAAGAACTAAGCTTTCCGACCCCTCAAGGGATTTTCTTTAATTATAAAAATGTACGTATCTATGAACTAAAAAAAAAGAAAATTACTTTCTTAGCCCCTTAACGAAAATATATATTTAGGATGTTAAAAAAAAAAGAATCGATACAAGGTACTGGTAGAAGATGGGGAAAGGAGCGTTTTGTAATTATCGCTAGAAAATTAAGTTGAAAATTACTGGGGGTGCAACTCTCTCACTCTTAATCTAAAAATAAAAATGTAGGCTCCATCTTCGCCAGTGAGGCTCGAGCCAGCGCTCCTAATTTGGCTAAGTTGATGTGGCAGTAATATTTGAATCAAACGTCGAGGATAGTAGCTTAGCTCTTTTACTCTAAATGTTGTAGCGCGGGGCCGCTTCTTCAAAGTGCCGACGAATGAACCATTAACTGCTTTTGGGAAATAGTCCGAGACAGTTAAAAGTAATCTCTCCCGGCCGCCTTGATAGAACTCTGGGGAATAATTACCAACGGAAAAACTACTGTTAACGTTATTAGCGTGATGAAAACGACCAGTTATATTCTCCCTCTTTTAGTTTTTTTTCTTAAAGGTCAACTCTCTCGCACGCATTTTCGATGGCAATAAAACTTCGGGTGGGGAAATGAACTTCTGATAAAATTAAAATTTTATAAAAATTTGAACTTAACCACGAGGGGCTGATTACTCCACGTAATCGGTGTACTGAACTGAAAAAGGACTAATACGTTCGAAAGCTCCCCTAAAATGTTTTTAAATGATATTATTTAACTTAACCACGACGATATAAATTAATTTTAATAATATTCTTTAAGTTGCAAGATTCATTTAAACTTTTGTTGAATTTATGACAATTAACACTACAGGAAAAACAAAATTTTACTCGTGTCTTGCCCTTTAATTATTTACAGTAACTTACTAAAATCCCTCCCAGGCTCTATATTACCCCGCATTACTCTCCTAAAAGCAAAAACTTTAACGACCTGAGACATATATTGGTGTGTGGTCTAAATTAGAGAGCTAAATACTAATATCCACCGATTTACTAGGTTATAGTTGTTAAGTTTACAACTTAAAAAAGGTTAGAAATAATTAACTGTCTATATATATTACCCGTTTTAGATTTAACACGCATGTAATTATCTTATTTTTTAGAAGGTGCTGTGAATTCCAGTAGATAAGTTATTATTTAAACTTCTAATTATGTCCTAATTCTGATCATATGAGAAGATTATCAAAGCCTAATTAAAAATAAGCTACCAATATAAATAACGTACATTTTTATTAAAT
The DNA here is from genome assembly GCA_963920705.1 of Odiellus spinosus. NCBI lineage: Eukaryota > Metazoa > Arthropoda > Arachnida > Opiliones > Phalangiidae > Odiellus > Odiellus spinosus. The sequence goes on along the minus strand of OY987228.1, from coordinate 16,996,306 downwards.
GGAACGGTCTTAATTAAAAACTTAAATTCGATTTGATTTTTCAGAATTCTACAGGGTATTTGCAGAAGCCGATGAAACCCTCCTTTGAAGTCTATTACTCCAGGGTCTTGTCTACCCCTCTCTGTATGGGTTATTCTCAAAAGGTGCGATCCGTACGCCTCCTAACGATAGATGTTTTCGGAGCGGGAGCTCGTCGAGCGAATATCTCTAGCAGCCTTGGAGTTCGTCCAAAAAACGTCGTCGTTTGTGGAGAGAGAGAATTTCCAATTTTCCGTAGACAGGGGGGATGAAGTAGGACCCCTTCTAACTCGTAAAATTGGGAATTTTACCCATACTGAGAGGAGCGCAATATGGAACATTGGAGTAGTAGACTTCAAAGGAGGGTTTCATCGGCTTCTGGTATTTGCTTAGCACCTATAGTCTGGCTTCTTCCTGCACATTAAAGCGAAGTGGTTGGAGCACTTTTACAGGCGCAAACTAAAATAAATTTCAACTCCAAACATTTTTCATTTCATGGTCTATTATATAGATCGCATAAAGGTATAAATTTAAATCAAAAGTCTAGTCAAAGTTTGCTTAAAACAAAAAAAATACAAAAATAGCAGACTGTAATACGGTATTATAAATAATGAAAGTCTGGGGAAACTTTATATTCTCCTTAGACAAATAAAAAACTATCCTATAGCTTAGCTTTAACCCAGAAAATATAAAAAGAGAAATAGAAGGTTAAGACTTCGGAAATGTAATTTAAACAGTTTTACAGATCTTGATCCGGTTTTTTGTTATTTATTCTCGGCGGCTCTTATTGGTTGGAATGACTGAATATTTGTTTTAAAGAAACAAAATTAATATGTCTGATTCTCAAGTTAAATACAAGTCTTAGAAGCTATCATAGAGGATAAAAAAAACATTATCAGACGGCCGGAAGTGGAAATATAAATCTCAGAGGCGCCCCAAAGACTCAAATGATAATACTTTTTTTGCTCTATTTTCTATGGTTTTATTATAAAGTCAAGGTTAAAGGTTAAAACTATGAACTTTCACCAATATCAATATATTTTAAATGTAAATCATTTTTCACGAATTTTAAAAGTGAAGGCAGGGAAAAGGCGGGAAAATTAGGGCCATCTTACAAGCATCGAATATAATTTTGACTTTTGTTTCTGGCCGTTCATACACCTTAATTTGAGCATTATATAGAATCATAGTGTTTTTTCTTCTACAATTATATCTTTCTGAGAGCTACTATTTGATCTTCAAGATAAAATACCACAGAAAAAAGAAATAATATATATATATCCATAAAACTAGGCATGCAGCGATGGCACCCTGTGTATTTGACAGAAAAGACAAATTATTCGATTACCGAGGTATCTCTGTAATATCACGTATATAAGAAAAAAAAGGCGCGAATTCTAGCACCCCCTAGTGTCTCTAACACGCCAAAATATTATACGAAACTTAGAGAACAATCTTGCCTGTAGATATAACTGCGTACAGATCTATTTTCACTACCGGGCACAGTCTTTCTGATATGATATATCAGAAATAAAAAAATATATATATAATATTCTTTTGTGGTTCTCTCATTTTGAGCAACCGGCGCGTGTTGTTTATTCCATCTAGTGTTGGTAACACACGCGAAACTATAGGATGCCTTTTTCTAAAAGTCAACAAACCATAGAGATACCGGATATCCTGTACCTTTGCGTGTGCTAACAACTCGAGATGAAATTGGATATAGAAAGCGCCATGCAGCGTGATAGATAAAGAAAGGCATCGAATCAAAAGAAAAAAAGGGAAAACAAAACAGAAAAAATTGTAGCGATAGTAACACCTAGTATAACAAATAGCCAATGCCAAACCATATCACGCGATCCTATCGCATTGAGTTTGAGAAACGAATGAAGTAGAAAAGGGTAACAAAATATTCGTGGTTTGACTATTAATATAGGATGTAAAGCGCAAAAGCGTGGGATATTTAATATTGACCATTTTCCCGCCATATCCTTCATTCCTGAACAATTCCGATATAGCAAATGTAACCAAATGCGCGATCTCATCAAAGAATATACGATAATCATTTAACTTCCCGTCTATTTTCACCCCCTTTAATACCAATTCATCGAGAGAGAACGTACGGAAAACTGTATAACAGTGAATAATAGAATAATGCTTGAAAAAACATATTTTACACCGCTTTATTCACATTCTCCCTTATTCCTAATCATTAATTACAAGTTGACGTAATGTGTAAACTCTAAAGAAAACCAATATATAGGAAGAGCAAAAAAATGAACGGTGTAGCGGCAAATCATCTTGTTAATCAGCCTACAATCCATTTATAATCCGCAGCGCTCCCTTTGACCGTCAAAAAGAAAGATTATTTGGAAATAAAAAGTGGGTTTCGTATAGACAAAAGATTTTCTAATGTAAAACGACCAGAAGATTCTTATTCACCCTTCATCAAAATCGCGAAGAGATTAATTTAAACTAACGAAGAGCAAAAGTGATTAGTTCGCGAATAATTTTTTTAATTAACGAAGTAACGAATGAAAAGCTTTATCAAAAGAGACTGCGAGATAAGAAAAGAAAAAAAGAAGGGAGAGGGTTTACCTTAAAGGGTCAGTTACCCTGAATATAATTAATCATCTTACAAATAATTACCCTAAATTTAAATTAAATCCTTGTTCTATCAAGCAACCCAATTATTACATCTTTGAATAATAAGTTAAATGTTTGATGAGTAGAAAGGAAATTAAAATTTTAGAAATACGACACACTAATGACGTCATCAGGTTGCATTTACTCTTATTTTGAGAACCCTAATCCCCGTTTAATAACTACCGAATATCTATTATAATAAGAATTAAACTAAAGTTTTGAATTTCGCAAAAACCCAAATATTATAGATGCATCTAACCATTTAAAAACCCAAGACGAGTAAGACTAGATTTATAGGCGAACGGAACCTTGGGTCTTTTTAATGGATGGAAATTCTACATGTTGAAAACTAAGACGTAAATGTCACACACGCAAATGCGTGGGGGTTTATATATAGAAGAAAGGGAACACGATCGAAGAGACAAAAGAATGATCAAACAATTCTTTTTTTTTTTTCAATATAAAGCATTTTTAAACCGAATATGCCTTTCATCTTCAGTATTAGGGAGCTCCCCTTTAAGTAAACCTTTCTCTACACTTCGAGTGATTTCTGTTTGATCAGCGTTTTTTATTTCTAGAATATATTTTAAAAATTGTGAAGATGGAAGATGGTGGACGGCTGATCGGTGATGGTGGCGAATTGATAAAAATTGAGAGGTGAGAGGAGGAAAAAACCCTAATAAAACTAACCAAGTATATGGCGGGATCACGAAAAATGGGTGAATGACAATTCAGAGAACGAACACTACGTCGCGACCACAGCCCCATCACTTAAAAATAGTCAAAAAAGTCATCACCACTGTCTGGCTAGAGTGATTTGGACTATTCCTCGATATCTATTTTGAGTCGGGCGAGAGTGTCTAGAATCAAAATCTGGACCTTTGATAATAGTATTAAGATATGGGGCGTTGTTTACTTTTATGGAATAAAATGATAGACGTTTGATATAATAAAATCCCCAAAATTAAGATATTATATTTGTCTTTGTTTCTTTTAATAATATGCAAGTTCTTTTAAATTTTAATAAAAATCTTTCTTGGAGTGTTTGAAAGATTATAACATAGCTAAATCATGCCTTTCATCTTCCGAAATGATAATTTCTAAAGTAATTTGCGTCACATTCTAACTTTAATTCCACACAAGTCAATGAACAATCGTTTTAAAAAATTTATCTCTCTAGTGGTGAATAAATTAAAGGGTGGAAGCGATAAGGATTGTCCCGGACATCCCTTATTTCAAACTCAAGACGAAGAAATGAGAAAAGGAGAGAAGTGGATATTTTCAAGAGAAAATAATTACTAGCCGGCGACAGTGACAAAAGCGCTCGACTAGGCGCAAAGTTATTTTCTGTCGTCGTTTATACGTCATCTTAAAGATAGAAAATTTTTGGGGCAAGCTTTTAATAGGCACGAGTGAATTTTAGGCTAGCCAGAGCTCTCTTTCTCTTTCTCTCTCTAACTTCTCGATGAAAAGACATTTTACTATCTACTATAGTTACAGCTCCGTTTTGCGTATATATCAGCTTAAATTTGCAAAAGTGGCGAAAGCCGAGTCGAAATATTACCGAATGTTAATTTTAAAGTGGAATGAAAGTAGTTCCGTAAACGTTTCTCGCGAAGATGAGTGAAGTCGTAACTAAATTGAGTTTTCAGTTCTTACAAAGCTAGGTTAAATTATATTCTCCGATTTATTTTGCAAGAGATTCTTCGAGGTTATCAGCTTTGAATCCAATGGAAACTTAAACTGCGTTAACTACGTACGCCCTCTCAGCTCTTATCTCATTCTGTTGAAGGAGAGAGAAAGAGAGAGAGAATCGCGAGGGAATAAATTAAAAGGATTCCATTTCGAAATCAGCTCCGAGCCTTTGTCACCGACTTTTCTATTGCAAAGAGTACCGCGGCTTTCTCGTATATTCGGGCTTCTCTTCACTTTTGAGTCATTAAAACCTAACAAGCATCCGCTTTCTAGAAATTCGATGGAGAATATATGGACAGGCTAGGGCAAGAAGAGGGTGAATTTCAACAAGGATCTTTCAAATGTTAGGACCTACTTCGGTATATCATTTGGAGTATATGTATATAGCCTGCATTGCTGCCTAATATCAATAAGAATAATATACATCAATCGTGAATACTCTAGTTCAAGGCAACTTTGAACTGACTACTTTTAATTCTACGAAATTTACTATCGCGTATCAATTCGCGTTAGCTTTTTCCATTACACCAGTATTACTCTTGAAGATATATTCGTATACGATATAATGAATTCAACGCTAATATAACGTTATGCGCAAAATATTGTACATAATTTGAAACTCTAGAGTTCATTCAATAGCGGAGTACCCTTTCAAAGCGAAAAATATCGTTCTAAAAGCGTCATAATGTAGATTAAAATCCCTAAATTGATATGAAAGGTATTTTGCGCGAGGTTTGGTAAAAGGAAAATGAGGTTTATACCATTTATTCAGAAATGCTTTTTATCAAATTTCAATGCAATTTAATATTAACCCTAAATTATGTCTATATGGCAATATCGTGGAAATCAAACTTCCCAAAAATAACGTGAAGAATAGAAATTTTACACTAAATAAGTGAAATAGTCGTCAATTTCTCTAAATGTAAGGTTAAAAAACCCATTAGTAATTAGACTCAAAAGTTTCTCGATGCAAAATTAGTATTAAAATTTAAAAATATAACCACAGATAGCTTTATGCTAATTTGCAAAGGATATAGTTACTGACAAAAATAAAAAAAAAAAAACTGAAATTCTTGACGAATATGATTGAGTATCAGTCTCATTATTAAATATGTAAATTTAATTACCCAGTAATCACAGTTTAAGTTTAGCTAATATTTTTTTAGATTGATTTCGTAAACTCATAAACCTACAGCAGATGAGTCCACGTAAAATTCGCTCACGAAAACATATTTATCAGATAATATATAAATACTGTACCATAAAAAGAGTTGATTTTTATTATGCATAGGCGTGCGTTTATCTTTAGCTTAGCTTCACCTTCACACGTAATATTCGGGGATCGTCAAAGACGGGGTTATATGGTTAAATAAATAATTAAGATCTTGTTTCTTCCAATATACGTTTTTTGGTATGGAATAATTGAGTTAGTGTCCCAGAGAACTTAATCGTCGTATTCAATAATGTAAGTCGACATATTTCGACCCTATTATGGAACGAACATCGTCCAACATCGTCCTAGCCCCATCTTATCCTCGACAACCCCCCCCCCCCCCCCAGTATTGAAACCTCGCAAGCTTCAGTTTCTGAAACATCCTTCAATAATAAATGAATGTAAAAGAAAAAGAGATGGGTCGAGGAAACGATACGATAGATTTTCGGTAAATTCTATTTACAGGTTTCCATGGACGTTTTTGCACACGAAGAAATACCCTCGCGACCCTATCTATACCCAATATCACCCATATTCATCCTCAATGGATAAAAAAATATTAATATCTCAAAAATTATCCCAGAGGCGTTTCTCCAATTATATTCAAACGCAGTCACTAAATTCCGTATGTATTAGCTATATAATAAGTACAATAATTAAACATAATTATGTCAATTAAGTCTCCCCGGCTATGGGATCCCAAGGGGGAAATCCACTATCTCTATGGAGAAGGATCTGGCACTATAAGTCCCGATATGTGGTCAGTAGTGACTAGGTTTTCGACATTCATTAATATTATGGTATACTTATGTTTAATTGTTGCACTTACGGCTAATTTTCCCCGCCTTTTAATAGCGCCAAACGTTTTATATAACTGCCAATATTAGTCTACACCTCTTCTGTTATCTGCTTCCGATAGGGAATAACGGAGAGAACTGAATCCCGGCATGCTAGACATCCACCCAACAGTTTCAAAGCAAAATTCGTAAATTTCTTGTCTATAGTAAGATATGAACTTTTTGCCTATGAACGCTAAAGTATCAGAACACCAACGGCCATTTTACATCACTCGCGGCTTCTACTATGGTATTAACTCCCCCCAAAATAGTTTTCCGTCGCGCGGAGTGTATTTTCGGATTGCGGCAAGTATAAGAGAATAATAAGCAAATATATGAGAAACAAATTTGACATATCCCCAGAATGTTCATAATTTTGAAATTACCGTTCAGTGTATAATGTATAAATTTTGTAAGGCCTAAGGCGAATGTTTTAAAGGTATACTGAACTAAAGATTTTTAAATTTTAAAAATTTACAACATACCTCCTCGATTTTCACTGTCTGCTGGCTTTACTTGGATTGGACGGTTCATCTGTAAAAATAACAAAAAAAAAAAAAATCATTTTGATTAAAATACAGATGACGGAGTTGAAGTACGTTACGTATATCGTCAAAGGCAACATATAATACTATTTAATTAACCTCATCATCTTAAAAGGGATCAGGAAACCTTGTTTTCAAATTAACAATTCTTAATTTAGAGAACGGGTCATTGAAAAAAATCTTCAAATATACATATATTAGTTCGAAATATCATAGTCCCTCCCACAAAGGGCGTTTCTTATAAACTCCTGCTAATATAACCCCTCAAATCAAAATTAATGCAATTTAATTTAATTATGCAAATCAGATAGTTACGCCTAATCTACCTTTAAGACCCGAATATTAAAGAAAAATCCTCGAGAGACAAAATCGAACTGTTCATTTTCCCACGGAAGCCAAATCTCCGCCTTTTTCAATTTCATTTCACCATCTCATGTAGGTGAAGGAGAGGAAAAGACTATATATAGCAAGGTATTTATTTATTTTTCTCTAATGGATTTTCGAAGAGATTTTTCTCAATCTCTTTTAAGTGAAGTATAAAAAAGAAGAAGACGAGCGGAAAAAGTTCCCGACGGTGAAAAACTTGGATGGAAGAATTTAAACCCAAAGAAAACGATTCGACGACTGTTCAAGCTTTCAAAACGATCCCCGATTTTGACCAGCGACTCGCGAAGGAAGAAGTTAAAGAAGGGGAGAGAGTGAATTCCCATAAGAGACTAAAGGGCGGAGAGAGTTAGGAGACGCTAGGACCATCGAGTCTTATACGTGGTTGGAATACGGGCTCTTTATTGACAGAATGGTCGGGTGAATTTTCCGAGAAGACTTTTTTTTTGTCAAGACGTATTTTGAGTGACCGCAAATGGACGAAACTCATTCGGAGAAGATGGGTACGGACCCTTCATCCTCGCGTTTAAGCTTTCCCCGCTTCTTAGTAAATTAAAAGCTGAAGCCTAAGTATCAATTGCACTTTGCCTTATTGAATAAGAAAGAAAGTAACTCAACAATTGCCTTAGTTTCTTTTTTAAAACTTTCTTAAAATTATGAGCTTCAGCGCTTTGCGATAACGTACTACTGCTTTTTTTGGGGGTTTCTTTCTCAGCAAAGCTACTAAATAACAGAGATATTTTATTCACGAAACAGTGAGAAATATGTCTTCCCTATAAGGATAATCCAAAATATATTAAAACAGGGTGAAGAAACGCGTTAAGTAATTTATAAGTATATAATCAAAAGCGAATTATTAATATGTATTTCCCGCGACTATCGCATGCGATAGAAAATCCAATATGTATGGGAAAATGTTGCCGCCGTTGTGTCGGCGAACCGAATATAGTAAATTATACTTCGAAATAAGAGGCAAGGCGGTACATTTGTTCCAGGCAAATCTATGTATTTTAGATAAATTAGCCTTCGAGGCGGAATAGTCCGAACGACGATAAAAACACTCCAATAGCCGTATAGATATGGAAAAGCTGGGGGCCATGTTTTAACATAAATCGACTGCAAGATTCTCGAGAAACTGAGAACAGGGACGCGCGTGGACCGCGAGGAGAAACATTAGGGTGCATACCATTGTTATTCCGAAAGAGTATCGCGGGACACGGGGGCGTATTGGAATTATATATAAGAGTTGTTTTGATAAGGCCGCCAGGCCATGCACCAACGAAAATGCCATCGATATCAACGATCCATTCCAACCCACGCACCAACTCTCGTACTTATAACCGTATTGAGATTTCACCAGGCGCAATGTCCTAAGCTTCCGTTGACATCTATGACAAATTACAAAGAGACGCGATGGACCCGCAAACTTATACCCATTGTCTTCTCAACTCGATCTTCCGCGGTAGACTATATGCCTCCGTAAACAGCCTGTTCCTGTTTATAAGACGCTGCCTTCGTTAAGGCTATTTTTCACCGCGAAATTGCGGAACGTAAATATCCTAAAACCAAAGTTATCTCTACGATCGAGTGTTCTTCAAAATACATAAGGCTCTGCCTTCAAACGCGCTATAACCTTCGAGTGAAATTAACTAAAAGCTCGAAGCTAAGTCGCGTTAAACTTTCTCGAAGCAACGTAGAGTAGTAATGTTAAAGCGAGTACGTTCACCTATACTTCCTTCGTCTCTTTCTTCCACCAATATCGTTTAGTTGCCTGAAATAAATTGAACGAACTGGGGGTTACGGGTTGGATGGAGATGGGGATGGAAGAGAGAGGGAGATGTCGCCGATATACGGACTCAGTTTTGGTAAGGTAGCGCGGTTACACGCAGCAAGGACTTTAATCTCGGCTTTTGGAAAAGAGAAAGAGGAACGGGAAGGATGGGGATGGTGGATGAAGATGGGGATGGGGATGGCGATGGTAAGAGGCTGAGCGCCAAAGGAGCTGTAGTAGGAAAAAGGAATCGGGGAGGAGAGCGATGTCGCGCCCCAGCTGTTACCGACTCAGGTAATTGATTTGCCGGGAGTTGCAATAAAGGGGAACGTCGAAAAAGAACGAGGTTTACGCGCGTGTAGGCCTGTATATAGGTGGATGAGTGTGCCTGCGTAGAAATTCGTCGGCCGAGATGCGTGGTGATAGTTGGGGTATAAAGACGACGCGAGATACAACATTCGCGCGTGCGAGAGAATTTGGCGAAATAGGAAGCACTGAGGCGAATTGATACGCAATGTTAATCCTCATACAAAAAAGTAGATAGTCTTCAACTTTTATTGAACTCGCTTGAGTACAGGGCTGGCGTACTCTAGTGGTGTATCATACCGTATACTTCAGTTCGTCATATATGCTATTATAAATATGGGTCCTTTCTCTCGATCATTCTATTCTCTCTTAGTCAAACATTTTTCGAGTGGGACTTAAAAGAGTTCATCTAGCAATACAAGCCTGAAGGCTATTTTAATGAAGAGGTATTGAAATAGGTTGGTTACACTAATTGCCAAAAATATATTCATTTTAAGCCGAACAACCGAGGCGTTTAAGGTAATAGTAGAAATATAAGGAATTTTCGTTTTAAACTTTAATTCCCCTTTCAAAATACATTTTCCTAATGGTTAGATTAAAAAAAAATACTCAAGACTGGATGGTTGAACATTTTAAATAATAAAACGAAATTATTTAAAATTGATGCTCAAATATTTCTTCTAACATCTATTGAGATCGTTGTATACCGTATTAAATTATTGTTCCACTTTTCATAGTTTAATTCGAGCTCAAAAGGAAGTTTTCTTAAATCTATAAAACTAAATTTTGAATTTTGGCAACGGAAATTGTCTACCAGGAGAGTAGCTAGTCAAGTATGTCGAGAATTGAAGTACTTGTATACATATTCCGGTTCTAAAAAGCGCCCTTCTGTTTACTCTTGATACTTAAAAACTGTATAAACAAGATAGCTTCCGCTCGACTAAAATTTCGTTTAACTTGAAGTACTATATAAGTTCGTATAGTTAGTGACACAACACCCGTTCGCTATCACCCTAGTTTTTAATTATGCATGCCGTAATAGGTTTTCCATAAAAGTTTTGTACGCCGAAACCTAGTAGATATGTGTCCAAAAGTTTAATGAAGCGCATAAATTAAAGCTTTCTCTTCTTCACAGAGTCGCGCTCGCTCGTAGGGACAATACACCGGTAGATATACCGGGCTAGTGCGGATTTTAACGCTCAATTTTAAAAGCTATTTATCTTCATTAATCATTTTTCCTGCCTTTTTTCGGTTGAAGGGGGGTGGGGGGGGGGGGGACGATATATGGAGAAGTAAAGGGGCCCAAGTTATCGGAAGAGTAAGAGAATTTTATTTTTTATTTTTTTGAAAGGGAAAAAAAAAAAAAAAAAAAAAAAAATCGCCCCCTTCCTTTCAAATTCTGGAAGATAAAAGTTTTCCCAGTGGTGGTTCACCATCCCAAATTATCCTGCCACCGAAAGAGAGAAACATCCCTGTTTACTCTCGGAAAGGGAGAAGATTTTTAGAGAGTTAGGATAAAAAAAGAGAGGGGAACTTTGAGTAAAAAAAAAAAAAATTTTTTTTTTTTTTAACTCATCTGTGGTGGGTGTGAGGATTCAAGTAGAAATGGGTTTTTGAAAGACCGTCCTCTTCTATTTCGGGTATGAAATACAAGAAAAAAAACAAATATACATTTTTTCGATATTCACAACTTAAATTCAAAACGAAAATAAAAAAGGTTTAAAATATTTGTATATTTTTTTTCATGCGATACCGAATATCAATATAATATTGAAATAGGGTTTTTAGAGAAACGGTATACCAGAAACTACTTTTGGTCTAAAATTGTTTAGGAATTCGAGTATTATAGATATTTATTTAGCACAACAAGCAAGTATTGATATGTTAAAAATATCATTTATAATATATTACACAAAATGCTAGTTTGGACAAGATAATATCTGTTTGATTTATATTTATTCAAAATTTTGAAATTATCCACGCCAAGTCTATGATAAATGCAATGTAATCGCGAATATTTAACTGATTAATCAAATATATATATATATGGATTATCTGGCCCTAATCCCGACCTCTACTAATGACCCTTCTATGCGCAAGAAAGTTTTTCAAACACTCTCAACCCAAAACTTTGGCAGTGAAAATTAGTCGAGAAACTAGCATAACCCCAAGGACCATCTTGTTACTCATAGCCACATCGCCATAATCATACTCTATCACTCGCTTATCTCTACAGTCCTATAATATTAATACGAGTTTTGGAAGAAAATTTTATGTAAACAAATTTTTGTTTCCAATTTTGTTGACTAACCCGAGGGGAATCACGAATCAAAATATACAGTCGTGTTGGTTTTTCATTTCCGCCCCATGTTTACTCATACTTCTTCGAAAATTTAGCCTTAAAAAAGAATCTTTTAGGTGTTTTGTAGACTCGGTATTAGGGGCCTATAAAAAGATAACAGCGTCTAAGTTAAATATTATACTTTTAAGTGCATTATAAAATTACTTTCATCCAAAGAACGAAATTTTCTAACCCTTTTTTCATATACTAAGAAAGAGATGATAATTTATTTATGAGTATAAACAAACCTTTCTTAAACATTCTAGAGAAATGTATATGTTAATGCTCGATAAAGCCTAAATCCAATCCTTTGTTAATTCCAGAGCAAATTTTTGCAAACAATAACGAAAGTCCTGGCTGCAGATTAAAAGTTATAAAAAAAAATCTCTTCTACAGAAATCTAAAAATATAGGTCATACCTAAACCAACTTTCGTTAATCATAAAGATTTTTCTCCTAGTTTTTTGGAATCTTAATGTTCGCGTTGCAAATATTTTGACGCGGAAAAATGCAGGTGCCTTTTGCTAAAAATAAAACTCATTCGTAATCGGATTACCCGGATGTCCCATTTATTTTTGTGAAAACATTTCAAGTAGAAGCAGGTTTTTTTTTTACTCTATTAACATGCCAAATATCTTCCACACCTCGTTAATTATTTCGAAAGTATATTAATTTAAAGTTTCGTCTCCTTAAAGGGAGAATGCAACCGAACAACAACTGATTTTATTATCGATTCCTTATCACTTAAATAGACCTTATCCACCAGAAAATAGGCTTAGCTGGATTCATGGAGATCCTGAATATCTTTGCCTTGATGGGTCAGCGACCAATCGAATGTTATTATAAGTCTCCTGGAGATCTGGTCTTAACGACGTGCCTTTTCTCATTAGTCGCTGACCCATCGATGTGAAGAAATTCAGGATCTTCATGAATCCAGCTAAGCCTATTTTCCGGGTAAGTTTTAAATTGATTTCTAGTTAATATTGGTTTAATTTTTTTACTGGTGGATTAGGCTTATTTATACAACATGGAATCAGTAAAAAATATTTGTTGTTCGGAAGAATTCTCCATGTAACAATTTTAAATATTTGTGAACGTTTCGCGTCTTAATCTACACGCGATGGGATGAGGTTTTGATTTTATCCATGGCTAAGGAATTATTACAACGGAAGGCTACAAGCGAACAAGACGTCGCTAAGCCTAACTATTTTTAATCGACACACATTATTGCTCTTTCAAGCTTCTCTGGTTTGTATCGAACATCGCATTATTAAAACAAAATACTATGGTATAGTTTCCAAGCTTCTAATTATAGGGGCATAAATTTCTAAAAGAAAACAGACTTTTCAATATTTAAATAGAAGGAAATAAGGTTAGAAACTTCAAACAGGCGTATCAGCTGGTATTATTCTCAGAGTATATTTCCTCCCTTCTACTTGGTTGTCTCTACAAATTTCAACGAAAATAATTATGTTAATATTGCAAAACTCTGGATTATAAATCACGTTATATACGCAACTCTTTAGGTGTCAAATTAGTTTATAATAAATTAGAAATTTATCAGCGAACTATAGGGCGGAAACTGATACGTAGTCAGTTTAATAAGCGATATACGGACGAAGAATCACGTGGCTTACGAGTGGAAAGAAGCCAGTTACGAGAGTTTGCTGTACCAGGATATCCGATCCAGTGACCTAACGCGATAACTTCATCCCTTCATTTCGCTAAAGCCGCGAGTTCCCTTTTCCCAACGCCGTAATTTTCGAAGCGAGCGTAAGCCGATATAATAGAATTCAACATCTAATTAAATTAAGAAAAGACGGGGAAGGGGGCAAGAATTGGGGCGTAGACATTCGAGCGATCTTAGAAGATTCGGTCAGGAGTCCAGAGAACCCGTGCCATATATTTATATATATATATATATATATCGAGAGAAAACGGCGAACGCCACGTTGTAAACCAATTATATTAATGAAAACCTCCTATATCATTTTAGTCCGCAAATTACGTCCCGAGAAGGAATTTCGGAGACGAGATGCTTCGAAAGACGCGAAGAAGACGGAAATTACGAAACGTTCAACCATATATAAATATACCCACGTTCCATGGCGTTATTCCTATTCTTCGAGACTATATTATATAAAACTGGAAATAAGCTATATATACGATATGAACTTCGAGATGGTGCGATGACTCTGGTCTCCTTCTCCCACCCCCGCGCTCTTCCTAAATTAGGTTTCCGCCGAATTTCACTGATTTGTACAGTTTCCGCGGCTCAGTTTCCTCATATAATATAACCGAATATAAAGTTGGTCGTGTTTACCAGAGCCGACTAATCGAAGAAGACGTCCGGAATGAGGCATACACGAATTCGAGAGAATCTCAAAATTAGGTTTCGAACGAGTTGGAGAGAAGCGAGAACCACAAATGATATAAAAATGTTTTGGTCAAAAGTGAACTTATATCAGTATAAACGCGAGATGATGCGTGGGCAAAATATATTTAGAGAAATATTCAGTTACTTTAGAGAAGTATTTGGTCGCGTTAAGCGATAATGGGATAAAATATACTTAATATATCTCAATAAAACGATCGATGATGTTTGGAGGTGTATTTATACCAATTAATCGTTAATTATATCAGCCTCCGATACCGATTTATTCATCAAGTTTTCGTGTACAAGTACCAATAGCCGTAAATAGTGGGGGACGAATGATGACGAGCGGGTAACAATAGCGTGCCGATTGAACTCAACAATCGCGCTACACCGAGCACCAACACGTATAAGGTATAGATCGTCGTCGGGCGGATCATTCACGCTTTGTTAATTAGCCCGAAATGTTTGACGAGATTAATGAGAAAGTAGGCGCCGCGCGACTTCACGCTCCGAGAGAGTTCGGAACGAGGACCCGCGTCTATAACCAGAGGTTACCCCCTCCTTTCATCGGATTACATCTTCGGCAAAATGGCAAAACTAAAACGAATATATAAGGCGTGATATATACTAACCAAAGTTCGCGGCGGGAGGCAAATGGAAGGAAAAGGAGGACGACGAGGGGTCCGGGAGAGGAAACTAGAAGCTTATTATAACGTTCTGGACAAAGATTAGCGTAGAAACGTTAATTAATAAGCGTTATCGCCGATGGAAAACTCCTTTGTTCTCTCTCGAAACCGGCGAACCCCGCGGCCGCGCGAATGAAAAATTAACGCCCCAGAGTTTGAAAACAGATAACTCGTAACTCGATTAGATTTTAAGTTCTAGTAATACGATTTCATTGGCCGGCAATTAATGAGGATATATATATCATAGAATAAGTATCCTTCGTTTTAGGAAGTTACGAGTTAATTATAAATAACTGCGCGTCGACGGTGAAATTTCCCTTTTAACAAGTTGATATTTAGAATTACCGCAAACAAACCTATAATACTTTACCTATAATACCATAGGAAGTCCGTGATAATGCACGATTGTATATAATTCTAATATATTTACCTATTAAGACGATGTTTTAACGTTAACTTCGATCCTAACATCGGGATTAAATCGGGCCAAAAACTTTCTCGAATGACTTACGCATATATACACATCATTTATCAGTATACTATATAACTATATTATATTATTATATCGTTATATAGGTCTAACTAGTTAGCGGAGAGTTTCGTAGAATCGGTTTACGCGTATTATGGCCGCGAAGCTAAGCTGCAGTCTAGCAATTTACGGTAACATCATTAAGCCAAAACGAGGGAGGGTTGGGGGGGATCGCGTATATCCGGGAGTTAAATCGGTATATATATATATATATAGGATTCCCGCTCCAGATCGAAAGGTATATACATACAGGGAAGGACGTATACGAGAGGTTCGGTACGCTGATTAAAGCCGGAGAATATAGTTATAGTTAAAATTAGTCTAAGATTTCAGCACGCGCAACCTACACGTATAATCACCTCTCTCAACCTCGTAAGAGTGACAGAATCCAATCAGAGATATTAAGCCAGAAGGCTATAGTTTGGGACGTTGTGAGATCTCGGACAGTTTATGACCTAACGGCTTAGGTATACAGTCTATTTCACGTATATCTGCAGTTTGCAGCAAGCGAAATGCATAGGCTTCCTTGATCTCTAAGTCAACAAAATCATCGAAATAACTGAAGCCTAGTTTAACGCGTCCCGCGAACTTGAAGTGGAATTAACTATAGTTCTAATCATTTAGAGTTTGCAGGACGTACATAGTTAGGTTTCCCTTTACCCTATGGACGCGAAATCTCGCTGAAATGAAATTGAACGTAGGTTTGTACGCGTTGAAACATTAAACTGATCAAATAACTCTACAGCGTAGTTTTAATCAATTGGAGTGTTCACTACGTATACTACTAAGCCCTTCTAAAATTTTACCGGATTTAACCTCGTTGGATATGTATGAAGAATAGGTTCATTCGAATTGACTTTAACCATGCAGCGCACCGCCTTTAATTCGATGGACTAACTAAACTATACCACGTTACCGAGTCGCTTTATTGCCAACAAACGTTATCGCCTTATTAGGCTTAGTTAATTCTGGTGGAGGATGGTACATAATACGGTATACGCGCCTGGAATCTCCCAAATTACATCGATGCCCACTTCCCCCGCCATTTCTCCAAACATCGCGTACATCCGTGACGAGGTGTAAAAAAAAATTCGGATCGCGGATATGGGTTCAGCTAACGGGAAGCGGTTGGCGGAACTAGCTAGTGACATATCCCATAAATTTATCCGAAAAATACTATAGGGCCGCGTGACGATTAAGTGTCGCGAATATGTATCTAGAAGGTCTATAGCGCGATGTTTTCTCAACTTCTCGCTCCTATAAAGCTTCCTTTCACGAGTGTTTATAATAAGTTGTTAATTCTAGAAGCCTAGCCGGAATGGCGACTGTCAGGAGTAGATAAGAGACACCCTTCCGCGCACCATGGATACGTCCTTGTCTACGCCTGTAGGCTGCTATAGTATGTCTGAATCTTTCCCGCAACCGTGATTTTAGTACGAAAGGGCGCGGGGTTAGGTACTAAAAATTAACGGCTCAAGGAGAATTATTATTAATCAAATTCCTAGGTCGCTCGATAACACGCACTATCATCATACTTTTACTTCCTGAACCTTCTGTGAAATATTTCTTCCGCTAACTGTGGGAAAACAAGGGAAACTCATCGGGTTTTGCGGTTAAGATACGGATGATGGAAGAGTTTGAAAAACCAATAGTTGAATTCCATTTAAAATTTATGTCTAAGATGTTTGGGATATTGTATATTTTATCATTTTTGACTATTTTAAGAGATACATGATTTTATAATATATGTAAAGTGATTGTAAGGATAGGAAAATAGTATTGAAACCTCGTATCTAGTACAAGAGAAGGTAATATTACCAAGGCTTAAAAAACTACTCCGAAATCTATTCTAAATCGAGTTGGCATAACAATTTCTCATATTAGGTGGATTGATTTCGATTCGAAACGTTTGTCAGTGCGCGTGCCAATTTCAAGTGTGTACCCAATTTCCCGAGCGACGTATTAAGTACGCATCGGCCAATAGCGGGCGCTTATTCAATTTTGGCACGTAATGAAAAGGGCGCTATTTCGCGAGCTAGTGGTAACCAAGGAGGATTAGACAAGGAGAGGAAATGTGGGGCTGCGTTGAGTTAGAGAGAGAAGAGCCAACCTCCCACTCGGGTGGAAAGGGGGGGATAGGAAATTCTCGAGGTAAACTGTTGTCACGTGGTCGCTAGCTAGCGCGTCTCATAAAGGATTCGTTTTACCCACGCGACAACATTTTACCACGAAACGTCTCTACCCCCGTTCTCCCAGAGTGGGAGTTTAGGCCGACGCAGTAGGAACCGCGCCGTCCCCACATTTCTTCTCCTTGTCTAATCCTCCTTGTGGTAACTAAGCTTGACGAGAACTTAAACCAGGGACTATTTAAAAAACACCGATAAAGTGCGCCAAATATAAAATATTTTTTAGTAATATTGTATGAACACCCTTCGTGTTATTGTCTCTATAACAAAGGCCCTCGACAGAACAGAACGCGTCAAAACACTCATTCACTTCATACGCGCGTCACAAATCTATATTTTCCGCTCTCATTTCGAAGAATAACATTAAACCTAATCATATTTGATAACCCGCCAAATCTGGCACCGGATAATAAACATTAAAAAGCAAATGAAAGAGCGACGGTTCGCAAAATATAAACGAGTCCCGCAACGCGTTCGCCACTCGAGACATTTGACATTTACAACTAAATGTTCGCCTATACCGCTTTTATCTCTCACAAAGGCTTAACGTACGAATAACGAAGTGTATATTTAGCTTGACCGTGTCGTTTCAGAGATATACTCGATAAATAATTCAAACCGAACACGCTCCGAGTACGAGAGTAAAATGAATACGAATATCATTCTCTAAAACTAAACGCGTCATAATCTTCATCACCTAATTAGGGCGAGGTTCGCTACGCAAATCGCCGACTTGACCGAACATCCGTAACACAAGACCCGCGCTTTACCCGCCTCGCTATAACCGAACAGTTAACACTCGCATACCTCGTATAACCTTTAAAATGACCAATACAACGCCTAATATATTTCAGTTTAGCGACTATATATATGCTGGACGCGAAAAAAGTAAAAATGAAAAACAATAATGTGGGTATAGAGCCTAGCTATAGAGTCTCGCCAATCTGATCTAAAGTCCAAAGGCGTGCTATAACCGTGCTTCGACAAAATTGGCAGGGGAAAAGAAAAGGAGTTATAAAGGCACGTTTTCACTAAAGTTTAAACGCAATTACATAAACTTTACATCAAAATTTTCTTCGAATATATTCTTCTTATAACAATTTTGTCATTTTTCGTTTAATGTAAATTTAAGATAGCTAGGAATTAGCTTACTGTTAAGTTTTACATTAAATTTAATATTTTGCGAAAATATCTAAATATATTGAAATCAATATCGACACATTCACAAGGACATGCGTAATATAAATAACTTTAGAACCTATTATCTAAATTACTTCTTATATCAGAACTTATTTTTGTCAGAAATAGGAGACACTCTGCTAAGCTTGTCTTTTGCCAAAAGTTAATCACTTTACAGAAGTGTTAATCAAGAAAAAAGGCGCAAGAGGCATTTATAATTAAAGATTTCCAAGAGTTTTCGAAATTCAGTATCACGATGAAGTCTATAATTTTATTTAGGGTGATTAATAATGCCGTTTTCTCTATATATTAGCTATGGTGAATAATAAGTTTAATACAGATTCGTAATTTTAGTAATTAACTTGTTTCAGTGCGAAGAAATACATAAATTTAGAAGTTTAAAATAAAAACTGGTTTTATTTATGCAAAAGGAGGAGAATTGAATAACGATCTAATACGGTTTGAAACAGTGTTCTCGATGGCTTTTGCATAAATAAAACCCGTTTTTATTTAAAACTTTTATCGGGTGTCTTCGCAAAACAAGTAATTAACTGTTTAGAAAATTTAAACGGTTATGAAAACTCTCCTTTAGAAAAACCACCGAGAGGATGAAGCCACGTTCTATATGATTGGGCGAGGCCTAATTTCAACAAACGCTAAATAAAACTTAGCTATGACTAGGACTGGACCACCACCTGCGAGTGTATGCCGCAGACGATAAAGCCATATTATTACGGAGAGAGAAACAATGAAAACTATATTTTGCATCGTTTTTAACCAGAGAGATCGAGAGAGAGAGAGTTCAGGGGGTAGGTAGGAAGAATGACAGAAAAGCGTGCTGCCGACATAGTTGGCTAACTCCGGTCTCCACGCGAAACCAAAGAAGGCTCGCCACTCAACGCTTCAAAAACAACGGGATTATAAAATTTAAATTAGTTTACAGCAAGTAAAAAGCTATAGGTTAGGCAGTAACTTCGAAGCAATCAAAATAATGAAATAGAAAGGGACCTAGCTTTGTCAACTGTGCAGAAAAAGCAACCCTTATTCAAGTATATATAGTGTGGGATGCATTTTTGAAAACGATAACGTCGTAGAGTAACATTTACGGCGTAATCAAAAAGGTGGACGAAATAATTAAAAAATACACTTTTGAATTAGTTTTTTTTACTACTTAGCCTAATCTTTCTTCTCTTCAACCTCGACTATATACTCATTAAATCAAATGGGAAAAATGTGTATTAAGTTTAGATCATTAGCCGTATGTAATAACTTTTCATCGAGTGTTTTTCAAAAAACTTTTAGTAATTAAATATTTCGTTACGACGCCGGTCGGCAATCTAATTTAATGGTACAGTTTTTTAAGCACTTCGCAATTATATTTATAATCGCGTGTTACGATTACGCAATATCATAGCTCTGGTATAGTTAAATTACGTTCTGTTTAACGTAGCGTAAAAATTTAATTGAGATTCGGAGAAGGAAGATCACTCTAATGTTTTTTTTATTATTGAAGTATATCATGCATTTTCAGTTAGTAGTATTCAATAATATAGGAAACAATGGGTTTGCGCACGAGTATTGCGCGTGGAAATCAATAATTTCCGGCTTTATAGCTCAGTTTACAACTAAATCCATTAGTTTCACTACTACATTATTGAACATATTAACATGATTTGTTTCCAAATCCCCTCCCCTTTCAAATTATATTTGCCTAAATGCTACGCAACTTTTAAAAGGATTTTAAAAAGGTATGTAAATTTGGTTTGCAAAATGATTTCGTGCAAACCAGTATCTATATATGATTTAATTTGAAAATTTTGGCAATCTGTTTTTTCAAAATAGTATAGGACCCAACTCATTAATCTTTTAGATAAATAAAATTCGTTTCCACCTCAGCTAAAAGAATCTATTATTGATAAGAAATATTAGATCTTAGGTTAGGTAACTCATTTTCAAGACGACAAAAGTTATTACTTGTCATCACTCCTTTAAAAAAAATGTTTTTGAAGAAATTTACACTTTCTAATTACCTAGTAACATACTCTGAGAGTACATTGAGCTATATATATTGTACAAAAGCACATGGGCGTGTTTTTAATAACGGAAAAGAAAATTGCCTAGGATATAGTTTCGCCAAGGGACAAGGAGGAGTGCAATATAGAAGAAGAAAAAAAAACCTAAATCTAAATCACTTTGAGAATTCAAGATGAACAAAGCTAGTCTCCCTTGTTATATATAAGATAGAATATCCCAGAGAACAACGGTAACCTCTATTTTTACCTTATGAAAACTCAAAATCATTGATTTTGATATATATTATATATATTATGAGACATTTTTGACAAATAGAAGAAAAAAGAGCGAAGCTTTCATACAGATATTGCAATCAAGAAGGGAAACAACGTTACAGCATATAGCACTGCCGTTCAACAGACCGTCGAGCAGGAAAAAAAAAAAAGAGAGAGAGAGAGAAATAAAAAAAAATAAAATCTAGCACACGAAGCCTGGAATTGGAAAAGGCTCTGAACCGTGTCTCCTGTTCTTATAGCCTACCACACTCACACACTCAAGACTGTTTCACATGATAAAACTATTTCTACTAATGCTAGTGCTTAAAGTGGTTCACAACCTTTGAAATGAGAGAGTGAACTTATAATAAACCCAGTTTCATGAGGAAGATTTATTATACGCAACGTTATTTGCTACTGCTTCAAGAACTCACCGAGCAAAGAACATGGAAGTCAAAATATTCTAAACCAATCCTTACTTAAAATTTTAAAATAAGAAATAAAAAAATGTAAAATAAATATAAAATATAAAATAAATATAAAAAAATATAAAATAAATATAAAAAAATATAAAATAAATATAAAAAATATAAAATAAATATAAAAAATAAAAATATAAAAAATATAAAATATAAAAAATATAAAATAAATATAAAAAATATAAAATAAATATAAAAAATATAAAATAAATATAAAAAATATAAAATAAATATAAAAAATATAAAATAAATATAAAAAATATAAAATAAATATAAAAAATATAAAATAAATTTAAAAAATATAAAATAAATATAAAAAATATAAAATAAATATAAAAAATATAAAATAAATATAAAAAATATAAAATAAATATAAAAAATATAAAATAAATATAAAAAATATAAAATAAATATAAAAAATATAAAATAAATATAAAAAATAGTACAATAAAATCGTAAATTATTGGCGAGAAACTTCAAGCCTATAGTCTCAGGAAAAAAATGAAACGCCATGTGCAGTATAATCTAGTTCTTTTGGCAAATTGATTTTCCTACAAAGTACGCGATCTAGATAGTATACAGAAGCCAGTCCGAATTTTCTGGATCAAGGGATAATTAAAATTGATGGATGTCTAATAAAACACTATTCCAGTTAGCAAGCTCGACTGGCTTTTGTTCGGGCAATAACAGGAACTAAACCAAAAAGGGTCAAGCATGGACCTTTGAGAGCTACTGCTTTTAAGCGTGTGGATGAATTTTTTTTGGATAAAAAAATTTACACCGTAACCACCACGAGTTTATTAAGAGTTTCAAATTATAATTATAACTACCTTGGAACCTTATTCTAAAATTTGGTCTCTAATCATCAATTTTTATATGGTTGGATTATACGTGTGAATAGGGCTTGACTCATTCCCAAGTTCTCCGGGATCAAACGTTAAAATTAACGATTCTGTCCAGGGGAATAAAAAAATCTGCGAATTTTTAAAGGCCAAACTTTCCGACGAATATAAATACATTTGTTCAAAAAAAGTTTGCCACAAGGCGTAAAGTAAGCCGTATTGATACACATCATAGGGATAAAAGTAATTTTTTTTTTTGCAAATAATATACTTCTAATTCTTAATCTGGAGTATGGGCTGAATCATTTTGAATTTTCAGAGAGTGCCAAGACTTTTTTACCACAGTAACCTAATGTGTATTCTCAGAGAGATTGGTGGGAATATATTTTTGTAGGTTGTGAATATTGAGTCTGATTTGACTAAGAGTTACCCCATGATTGGAACGGAGAGACATGTATGGTTTTAAGTACACGATATATCACCACAATCCTCCGTTTCCTTTAATAACGACTCGTGGTGGACGGCTGTTCACGTGAAGTGAACTATTCATGGATGACAACAGTGTCGCCTTTTATATTATATTTTATATATTATCATTTAGCTAACAGATGCAAATTATCCCAGCTACACAGATAACAATTGTATATTAATATTTCATCCGAGGAATATTTATGTTGAAATAGGTAGTAAATAGCAGAGTGAATTTGATAAACGCGTTTGAAATGTTTAATGAAGGTCTGCTTTTATTTGTTTAAAGTTAAAAAATAACTATAAATCTTTGGTTTTAATGCATAATGACAAGAGAATAAATAAAAGAAAAATACTAGAAGAGGGTCTCTGTGAAGAGTGTTCTTTAAATACATTCATTCAATCACCCTTGATATTCATTGGAGGAATCGCTTCTAAAAAGTTCGTGTGTGCGAGCACGGAGAGAAGGGAGATAGTTTTTCCTCGCTCTACGTATGCAAGGCCGTGAGTCTTCAGACTCGAGATATTCCCTGGGAAAGATTGTCTCATTGAAATGTATTTTTAATTTATGGATATCATTAATTTCTGCGGGCAGAGGCGGCCAGTTTAATCTTAGTCTTTGTGCTGTTATTTATTTTGGCTAATAGCCAATTCTGGGGCTTAATTTGTATGATCATGTGGGAAAAATTCGCATTATAATTTGTTACCGTTACTCATGTCGGTCCTGAAATTGTTTCTATCGAAGTTTTGCTCTGAATTTATGTTTTCTGTCCTAGTTTTGCTCTAATTATATTTTCTATAATAAAGTTTTGATTTGAAATCATATTTTGTATACGTATATGCTCTGGTAATGTTTTAAACAAGATAGTTCGTGGAGCCAAGGTAGTTACGACTGGTTTTTGCGGCCAAAGTTAAGTTCTAATTAAATCCGTGGCCCAAGCTTTTAGAGTTAAGGGATTTCGTTCAGGCAGCGTGTACATTTAAAACCGCGGCCAATTTGAATCTTAAAGTCTGTTAACGACTGGTTCGTGTAAGCTCCTTAAGTAAAAATCAGTTTTTCCGTAACTACAAAGATTTCGGATGATTAATTTTTAAATTAATATACCCCTTTACAAATGCTTTCGGTGCTTAATCGGGAGACAACAATAATTTCATTTTAAACGTTAGGAAAAGAATAAAAAGAGCTAGAAATATTTAGTAGAGAGGCGAAAACGAGGATGTGCCGTCTCTTCCTTTTCTCATACGAATGGATGAACGGAAGAGGAGGCAACTTCCGATTACGACTAAGGCTCCTTGGTCGAAAAAAAAAGGACAATTGTCGGACCAAACATCCAGAGAAAGACAGAGCTAATTTTTCTCATTTTTCTCTCGCTTTTCATCCAGAAAAGCTTGGTTAGTTTTATAGAGCGTAAAAATAATTTTTTCCCCGTCGTATATGTGTCAGAAACTCCGAGCGTTACGGAGCACCCATAGACAACGCGCCTTAGCCTTTCCTCGTTGTTAAAAATGATGGTTTTTCCAAAACTCCAACCCACCCACTTAATTGCCGTCCAGGGAATCCGAGGAGAATCGTTTTCGACGTTGTAAAAATCGTATTTTTCAAAAACTAAAAAAAAGGTCGGGTCGAGGCACCACAGCGCGCTAGAAAAATTTCCCCTTAAAAACCTTTTCCATTTCGCTCTCTCCCTCTCTCTCGCGTTCAGATCGTTCTCGCTAAACTTCATTAAAAGATAATGTTTAAAAAGAATCCCCTCTTTTATACTCGGATAAACTAGAATCAAATTACTGACTGAAATTATACCCCCAATCGTTAGCGAGCCAATGTCTTGGGACGGTAAAAATACGCGGTTAACATTTTTTTATTCGAGGCCCTAAAAACGTGGGTGGGGAGGGGGGTCGACGTTACGATTTCAAACGCGATTTCCTCTTTCATTGTGTTATAATCATTGTGTAAATAAGAGTTTTATCTATTCATTAGTTCATATTATTTTTTGTATTAATAGACAAAAGGGTGTTTCACCTACACGCGAGGCAATAAATATAACTTAAATTTTTTCTAGAGGGCTAGTTGTAAAATGACACTCAAACTTAAACGCGTGATATTGTACGAAACCATAACATACTGTTGGATCTAAAAAGGGTTTTGTTCTTCTCTAACACTCATTCTAAAAGTCAAGGGAATGAAAGGCGAGCTAGCGACGCGCGTGCAAAGTCGATTTATTTTTAGTTTCGTGGGCGTGAGTCAGGACCATTCGCTTCGGATGACTTATCTCGAGTCTGAAAAGCGACGACGTCATTGTTGCCCCCCCACCTCTCATTTAAATAATATTAATTCACGGACTTTAGGAAGACGTAAGGGTAAAGACGATAAACGTTAAAACTTTAGATGGAAGGAATCTTTGAAAATGAAGCAACACGTGCGATTTAAAAAGAACTGTTGTAATAAAATTTTTAGAACGAAGCTGTTCGATACGAGCCGGAGGGAATATTTACGATAAAAGTCTACGATTCTTGGAATTATTAACGAATTAAAGAATCAAAATGATCTCGTTACTCACGCATGGTTTGTTAGAAATAACAACGGCCATTTCCTTTTACAACGCCAATCCTAGCTGTCGGGTTTCCGAAGCGGCGACAGTTTTTTTTTAGGTTGATAAAGTTGATTTTTTTTTGTCGGACTTTCTTCGCGTTTTACGGGTGGCGGGACAAAAACCGGGAATTACTCTTTTAGGCCTATCCTAAAGTCCTCCGCTAAAAACTTGGTGGCGAATCTCCGCGCGCGCGCCGTACTTTTCTCTCCGACTCTTCGTTCTTCCAGAGTTTGGGGCGGCTGGCTTACTGCGCTTTAACCGAGACGCGAACGAACGCGAAAAAGCTCACAGACGCCGAGGAAGAGCGACCCCTTCCGACGGAGGAACGAATCGACAAATCTTTCACCGTTACTATGGCAACTGGTACCTTTCCATTCGGAGGCTCCCGGAGAGTGGAGACCTCTGGCGAAAGGATGCGGAGGTCGCGATTCCGAGGATTAACGCCGCTCCGAGGAACGACAACCGAGCGAGAGAGGGGCAGAAAGAGGTGAGGAAGAAAACTTGTAATGGAAGACTACGAGAGAGAGAACTCGCGACGTCAGAAATCGCGAGGAAAAAACGATAGGCTATAATTTCAGTAGATTTTCACGAGGAAAAAAACGCTTCAAGTTCAAAACCTCGAGGGATAACCGACGAACGTTTCGCGCGGAAAAACTCTAGAACCAGGGGGTTGTCGAGGGTATAAAAATAATCGAACGGAGTGAATCATATCGTATACACCTTGCGAGAGCCGACCGCCGCGCTCACTCGACCCTGCCTGTTACGGAGAAGAGAGTTATAGTCGCGAGAGGCCTGAGCTTGATTAGCTAGTCGCCAGCTGACACCAATTCTCCCCCCACACCCTACCACCACCCCTTTTACGAACCGGAGGTCGACTCTCGATTTAAAAGCCCGCGTGACGAGTTCGTCCCCCTTAGTCAAACTTAAAACAGGGGGCCTGATTGTAATATAGTTCATACATATATATAACGCGAATATTTCGCTTACGGACGGTCCCTCGTCAACCTCACCGAAAATGGACTAGTCTAGGGAAACGCGACGTAATAAGGGTTTCGCGATAGATAATCGATATATATAGGGGTGATTTATAAAGTTTGCCTCGCGTCAAGATTAAACAACTAAGATAATACCCGGAGACGAACGGAACGGAAGTAACGGGGGAGGGGGGAAGCTAATACTTTAGCGCTATCGGGACAACGTCATTCCCTCGTATAAGAGGACCGTCAGCCAAACCGGAAATGAATTAACATCCCCACCGTCTCCCCCTCTTTTGAATTTTGCGAAATCTCCCCGGCTACCAAACGTTATAGGTTTGCCCAGTTTTAGCCCTTAAGGCGATCAACATTTGTTGATTCCATCATTAAACTCGAAAGATTTGGCGTCAGCTTTCCAATGTTTTCCCTTCCTACTCGCGCGCTCTGTTCTATAGCTCGTTTCGATCCGTCGTCTTACAATGGATTAAAAGCCAGTTTTGAAGAGAATGGAATTGGATAGAATAGAGGCCGTTCGTGGGAGTGATAAATAGTCATTTTGACATCGACAGCCTGTACGGTCTTCGCGTTTTACTTTCACCAGGAAGGAAAAATCGTCCAAGAGAGTAGGAGCGGGGGAAGAAGGAAAAGAACTCATATCGGAGACTACCTTCTTTTTGACAAACAGGGTGGGTAACAAAAAAGGAGGGAGGAAAAAAATCTCCTCCGACTCTAGATCCCTAGTTTATCCCGCACGCGAGCTTCTCCTACATATACTTTAATACCGCTTCGGGGGGGGGGGGGGGAGATTACTTCAAAGGAGGGGGGATGCGAGAAACGGCTTCTCTACTCTCTATAGTAACTTTAAAAGGCACAAAAGCCATTCCCCCCTCTTTAGAAAAGTCGGACCTTTACTTGGAAACGACTAAATGTGTCGCGGCTTATTATAAGGGGGTACACCTTGATGTCCGCGCTTACAAAGAGAACCACGCGACTTAAAACGCGAGTATATAGAAGCAGAAGAGAATTTTCAATAGGAATCCCGCTCCGAACCTTTTAGCGTCCTATATATATCTAAAAGGACTTTGTTCTATGAGACAAAACACCGAACTCCCTCCCTCGCCCCCTAATAAGTTTGGAAACTAAGGCTTTCAAAACAGAGAAAAAATAAAGAGCCTACTATCTAAATTTAGAACGGCTCGGGGAAGAGTACAAAATTCGAAGATTCTTTTCACGACTTAAAACTTACTTTTAAGAGCTTCGTTTTGAAAGAATTTTCGTGTTATTCAAAATTAACTAGAGTTTTAAAAGTGGCGCTTGGTACCTCGAATGTTTCGCAAGATTCTTTTAATATATACAAGAAATTCTTCGCGATTTTAGTTTACCATATAACAGAAATAATTAAATTTAACGCGGAGATACGGTTGTAATTTAAATATTCTGAAAACTTCGTGTTCAAGTTGGCAATCTCAGCTTTTTCAATTTTGTTAATTCCTTTGAACAGAAGTTTTGCTGACAAAATGCGAGGTGATATTATTCTACAAACCCTTTTGGGACTTCAAAAGGCAGAGCGTAATACTTCTACTATACAGAAATGCACGAGTGTATTGACAAAAGCTTCAAAGGGAGAATGCAACCAAACAACAAGTGCTTTTTTTATCGATTCCTTAATCGTTTAAATAAGAGTTATCCACCAGAAATAAAAAAATTACAAACAAACATTAAACTACAAATAAATTTAAAACTTTCTCTGCAAATAGGCTTAGCTGGATTCACGGAGATCCTGAACCAATCTCGCCTTAGCGACGGGCCTTTGCACATTGTTCACTGACGAAGATATTCAGGAGTTCCATTAATTCAGCTCAGCTAAGCCTATTTTCCATTAATTTTCAAATTCATTTCTAGTTTAATATATATTTTTTTTACTGGCGAATTAGGCCTATTTTAAACGTCAAGGAATCGATAAAAAAATCACTTGTTAGGCTAAATTCTGTCTTTAAAGGGATAATAAACCCCAAGAACCAAATTGATTTCCAACATATTTGTTCATAAGCATATTTTGGAGATAAAATCACTCCATTCAACCTTAAAATTTAAAGAGGAAAACCAAATTTATAGATAAGATCAAAAGCTCATAGAAACATCGTACATTATGAGCTTTTGATATGATGGAGGCTTTCTAGTTTTGGTACGTGCTCAAATTTCAAACTAATTCTAAAGTTCTGTTTAGAGTAAAGAAGACAACCATGCAGTAACGGAGTGTAAGCGTTGGATATCATATTGAATATTAATGTTCCCAATGAATAAATTAATGATAAAAAAAATTGGACAAAAAGGACAGAAATTATATACAGATTCCGTTTGAAAAAATATTTACGACGTATATAAATAAAATAAAAATAAAACTAATACAAAGCTTATCATTTTGGGAGAAGAAAAATATATACATTTCAAAATTCTAGACTCGTCTAGACTTCGTGCTTATAGTACGTTAACAGGTTTTAAAGCAAAACTGAGAATGGTATATACGGAGAGAGATTCGTTCAATGAAAACCATTACTCTTACAATCTTCCCACCCTTCCTCACTATTGTCTCTAAGATAGTGGACGGACGAGGACTAAAATGCGAATCAATTTTCTTTTTCTTGAAAGAAAGAGCTTGAGCTCTTGTATTATGATATAGACCGAACCAGATTGAATGAGAAAAAAGAATACTATGATTGAAAAACTTTGACGTGAAACTTTTTTTCATATCAGACTTAAAACCTTTTTACGGTCCATCTTCCAGAAAAAAGCCTTATACACTTTTGCAATTTTACTAGTTGCTCTTTCTTCGCGTTTTAAACTGTTGAAAGAATATTCTTTCCAAACAGTTTTGAAAAACAATATGAAAAATCTTACTTGGCATCTAAAAAGATACACTTCCTACATATAATGGTACTTGGAATCATTTTTCATTTCCGACACTTTTTCAAAAAGGGTTATATATACACTTTTTTTTTTTTTTTTCCAAGATTAAATTGCAAACAAGATGATATTTGAGGCGGTATAATACACCTTGTTGAAACTTACAGAAGATAAAAATAGATTTGCAAACTGTTATCGAAAAGGGTTATAGAGCCTAAAATCCCTCCAAAAGTCACCGATGGGAAAAAACTAAAGGTATACTATAATGCACTCCCGGTGAAGTTTACAAAACTTCTTTATTTCCTTACTAGACTTAATATTGCGTATAACTCCGCCCACAGTTTCTCTATTTTGCAAATTCTTCTTAAAACGAAACTAACATAACTGGATGTCATTCGGAAACTCCATAGAATTAATCCTAAGTAGTTGAACTACACATTCTAGGTCAGAAACAAAGAAAGTCGAAAATTTCAAAATGGAAACATAAAACCGCATTTTCTCCATAAAGTCAACAGTCTAACGTTATTTGAACCGTAAAAATAAGTACCACTATATGGAAACAATATATTTATGCATCATATAGTTTCGCCGAGAGAAGACAACTCCGCGGGATTCTGCTAGTGTATGTTTAAGGGTCAAATATAATCTAGCAAAAACTACGCGTTATATAAATCATGATGATTGTACAGGGTGTTTCATTATACTGCAGAGTTATTTTGTAGCATTGCCGTCCCGCAATGCATCAGTGATGAAATTACACGCAATAAAATGTAAGCTTATATATATCTAATTGCTTTTTTCCCCTTGGAATACGATATTTGGTATAATTAATGTTAAAAGGATTAAAAATATAATTAAATACGATCTCTACCTACTTATTTTGACTCTAAAATAGATATCAAGTAGTCTTTTTCGAATTCGGCAAGATAAAAACAATAGACAACCAAAAGCAAACGTTTGTAAGAAATATTGAGGTTTAACAAATATAACTTCAAAATCCCCTGTAAATTCTCTTTGTTCTCATTTCTAGAAATCTTTAAAAGTTCTATAGAACCTGGGTTTAAATCCTCGTGAAATTGGGACGTCAATCATTATTTTCAAAACTAGTAAAGCCCCATTTTCAAGATAAGTAGAAAAATAGCCATTGTATTTCTTTCTAACATATATTAGTTACACTCTTCGTCTTAGAAATGACCTCTTTCAACAATGGATAAACATATTTCTCTGAAAATATTATCCATTCCAAGGATGTGATATTAATAGTGGATATATATCTTCATAGATCAAGAGGTTTTGAAAACAAAAACAAAGCGAGTATATAACGATTGGAAAAAAAAATCATGGAAAGAAAATTTATTTGGAAATTATTTGACCGATAATGCGGAGAAATATAGCCGAAAGTAAAGAAGGCGAATAAAAACATTTTCTCGAGGAATTATTCGAACCATTGAGTTCTCTTTTCTCTTTCTCTCTCTCTCTCACTCGCTTCGCTATTATTTATTGGAGAAACGAAATGGATGGGTCCGAAAACCCGATCGGATTTTTAACCGAGACATTCCGACATATATATATTTATAGATATTTTTTTACCAAAACGAGGCAGAGGGAGCTAGAATCGGATGGATATAAAAGATTGCGCGATGCAATTTTTCAAAAATATCGGTCGGATAAATCTCAAACTGGCTGTTGGATACGCGATGGAAAGGATCGAAGAAACTTTTCCATGACAAAACGAACGAAAACTTATGACGTAAAACGATGAAAAGAGTTTTGTTTACGTATATATATAGATCCTATCTAAACACCGAATAGACCCGCGGCTATCCTTCAGCTATGGATACCAGAGGGCTTAAGAGAAGAAGAGGGGAACCAAATTTGGTACCCCGAAAAAGAAAAAACAAGACTACGCAGGCCCGGCGACTCGAAACTGTTTAGTTTAAAAGTCATTTTCGTCATTCGCTCCCCGCGAAAGTTTAGGACCACGGAGGGGAAGGTAAGATTGTTTATACTAAAACTAAAAGGAGGAAGCGAGGAGAATATTTTTGTTTGTTATTGTATTTAGGTAGTCGTAAACTTTAAAAGCCGACCGCCGAGAATACCGGCAAGGATCCATCCGCTAACTGCATTCTCGTCAGTTTCCATAGCAACGGTTTTCGGTATAGTTGTTCGCCAGCTTGGGAACATCAAACATCTACCTATGAAACTATCTTTCAATGGAAAATATTTGTTGATCCAAGATCGCGAAATAATATACATTATAATTCGATACAAGATCCGCGCTATTTTTTGGTCGACTTTGGCAATACAAGTTTATGAGAATTATTACGATTGGCAAAGGCAAACCCAATTTCGCGCTCTCCTTCGCCAAAAAGATCTATCCACCACCAATCTTTTTACGTAAGAGATTCTTGCAAAAGGGAGGGACCGGTTGCGCGAATTTCCCCAAACTAGAGAGAGGAAAAGGGGGGTTAGCAGGGTACTAGCGACCAGCTTGCGGAGAAGAAGAAGAAAACATCTGGCTAAGATTTCTTCGCTTATTCATGCATGCGCCCAAAACCTCAAATGTGGCAAAAAGGAAGAAAAAAATAAAAGTTATTCCGGGATCTTAAGCTCGCCTGGAAAAGACAAGGCCAGGAAAATTTCACTAAAGGGGGTTTTTCCCTATACTCTTTCTCAGTCCGAGGTAAACCGATTCATTGTATTACAAATAGGCCAAGTTTAAAGACGTTACTCGGAACAACAAGATATAAGACTCAGATTATAGGCTTAAACTACAGCGTTACTGCGAGCATTTTTAGTTTTAAAAGATCCTAACTCGTGTTTTGCCTCCCTTCAAATTCGGTAGAATTTATTTTAAATAATCAATGGGGAAACTAATCTAGGATTAAAGATACAGTTATATTGTACTAATGGAAGGAAATAATTAATGATTTGAAATTTAAGAGTAGATTATAGACCGTGCTCCAGAGAAGTTTGGAATAATTTGTTTTTCTCGACGAGGTTTCACAACCTCTGTTGCTCTGCTCTTCCCATTTTAATTTGGAAATTTTAATTCATATCAGCCATTTCGAGGCTAAGAAGAGAGGCACCTTCAGTTATCCCTCATACCCTACAGCGCCTGCGCAAAAACGCGTCGAAATATAGGCAAATTCGTCAATATAGGCTTTGAACTATGAAATGGAATTTTTGAAACGCAACACTGCTGCTCTCTGGTAAGGTTTACCGTAAAGATAGAGTAGGGACTATCTAAGTGTACAACGAATTCAAGAGTGACGTCCCACTCGCCTGATCTTACTAGTGTTTGCGAATCTAGCCATATCTTTTCAAGAAATCTTACAAAATTAGCCATTTTTGTTATTCTCATTGATCACACAAGCGCAACGCCAATTTAATTAACATTATGTAGCAACTTAATCTTATACAGCATGCTGCAATAACGTATATAAAGTGACTAAGATATATCCCTTAATTCTACGCCATTGCTTGGACTTTTCATCAGATTAAGATCGACTACCTTCCATCCAAGCATTCCCATCTGTTTCTATTTATAGAGATAGAATTGGAAAGCGAACCTAACAAGGGAATTCCGGATAAGATATAGAGAACTATACCCGCAATCCATTACGAGTTTCCAGCTCGCGCGAAGCTTAATATTCCTTATTATCTATAGACGAACTCGTTTCCTATAAGATAAGACCTAAGTCCGGGCGCGCGTTCCAACTGTTGAAAGCTCGAACCGATTCAAACTATAAGAGAAAAGGGGGTCGAACACGCATTAGAGACGGCCCATCATTAATTAGAGTATTGTACGTTAATAGATAATTCGGGTTTCTACCAATTTTCACCAAAACCTTTTCCCCAATCGCACCCACTTCACTCGTCCTCGTATCCCCCACTTACATTCGTCGTATAAAGCGTCTCGCAAAACTTTACTATAAACTTTACGGGTCTTAATTATGGAGGAAAACATATTCCACCTTTTATCGTCACCATCGAAGCTAGGGTGAAGAGGGGGAGATGGGACAGTACCCCAATTCGTGTCCAGATTAAGTCAGAAACGAGGTTCGTATACTGACGAAGGAGACAAGAGGTAGAATACGTAAGAGTAGGCAAACTAGTCATTTAAAGCGTTTAAGTACGTGTCGATAAAAGCTAATGGACGCTCCGAGCCTAAACTGACAATTGACGGGGGCACGCGTCGCTGGAAAAGTTTTAACGTGGAAAGACTGGTCGAGCGAGCGAGCGAGAGAGAGAGAGTGAGTGAGTGAGAGGACTCGTAACGTATAAAGAGAAACGTCGAGGTATATATACCAATTCCCGATAGGTTTCGCGTCAGGTAAACTACGTTAGACCACGGGACATAAAGCTTCGTTTTCTCCTCGGTATCGTAACGTCAGATACGAGCCTCAATTACCGAGGACGATGGTGCTACCGCGTGGGCTAGGGCTCTACCACTCTCTCTCCCGAGAGAATTTTCATCCCCAAACCCACCCTTCAACGAAACCCACGCCACTAAGTAAGTTACCTAGAAGAGAAACTCACCCCTATCTATACTTTTTGGCTTTGGGCAAAGAAGAAAAAAAGGTTTAAACTATCGAATGCAAATATAGAACTTCCCTGATGAAGCTTTTCGTAAATTTCGAAAATGTCAACACTGTAAATGGACAGATTCAGTCCATTAAACTTATCAATGAAATCATGTTGGGAAATAAGAAAAAAACTCGTAGGTGGGGGAAACCAATAAATCCATTTAAACTAGGTTGCGCAAACAATTGTTACAATAAACCATTAGAATTGGCTGAATTAATGAGCACTGTCGGCAGGTGGTTTGCTGAAAGATTTTATTTAGTTAAAACTAGAAAAATCTGCTCATTGCAATTTGGTGACCGAAAGTATGGGAAATATTTCTCAAATCCTTAGTTTTCACTAAAGGGGTAAATGCCGTTCCCCCAGTGTTGCCAACCACTTGTGAGCGCAAACTGAAGTAGATAGAAAAGCTAGCAGTTCAGTTTTGGAACTGATTTGTTCTGAACTGTGCTCACAAGCTCCTGGCAACTCTGCAATGAAAGAAAAGGTGGGAAAGAGGGTTAAAATTTTCTTTTGCCCCTTTATAGAAAACTATAGGGGTTCGTTTAGGCCAAACGACCAAAAATCATGTTTTTATTAACTTCTGATCAAACTTTACACATTGGGTCGTTCTTCGGGTTAATATAAAGGACCTATACGAGTTTAAACTATATCAACAGGATTATTGAAGTCGCTTCTATCCTCTCAATAGAGATAGAGATAGCTATAAGAGTCGAATGCGTGTTCGTGCGTGTATATATTTAGTATAGCGTTTGGAATAAACACGGAGCCTAAGTAATTGAATGCAAATGCTCCCTCGCTTTTCGCGACTAGGTAAAGCTTCGTATATATAGAGAGAATATACAGTATTTCAACTAGAACTGGCAACGAAGACAAAGCTAGACTATATACCCGTTACGGCTATGATTTGTTTATTTGGAGGAAACGCGTAGCGTAGCTTCATTCGCGCTATACCCATTCGACTAAAGAGTACCAGTCGAATGAGCCTTCCATAGTCCATTCGATTCATTATAGATAATTCCACCTCGAGTTGGCAGCGCGAACAAACCTAGACTATACGTTATCTCTAGTATATATTTAGGCTTAGATATAGATGGAGCTAGGATTTAGGCGAGCTACCAACTTAAGGTGGAATTAAAAGTTTACGTTACAAATATGGAAAGGATAAAAACGTCGAAAGACATTATACTAATATAAATTGCACTCATTTCGGATTTTGATAATGTTGACTTAAAAACGTCCGAAATCGTCAAAATAAACGACCAGTCAAGATTAACAGGACTTTCCAATATAGTAAAACCAGCCAGCGAACTTCGTGTTTACTGGCGTCGAAGCAATTGATGCGCATAGGGGGAAAAGGAAGTTCGTAATGACGTCATTACGCACTCCCTACCTTTCGCTACATTGCCTCCAAGGTCGTGTTAAGAAAGTCTTTTATACATTGTAGTTGAAGAAAACAACTTATCCAATTTAAAGTTTATACTTTCTTATACCTATACTGTCCACTGGCTTAGAGGAAATAAGATTGAAAAGCGTAGACGAAAGAGTTAGGAATAATGACGTCATTACGGGTATCTCTTTCACTCGGTACAGGGATTTGAGAACGTATATGATCACGAACTATATATAGTTATCGGGAAAACTTTTTACACACTCCTTGGCGTGTTTTAGGGTAGTTTTAAGTAAATCAGCTTCTTCGTCCATAAGGGATTGAAAGTGCAGCCCGATGGTTGTAGACCAAAAGGGGTTAAATTTGGTCTATTTCAACCCCTCTCGCTCTCCCTCTCTCTTTCTTTCTTTAGGTACCTATCTGGTTATAAAAATTCCTTTCTCATAGTGATCCGACGCGTGAAAGGTAAAGAGATGATACCGACTGCCTTATTTTACGAGAAAATTGTTCGCTCTTCTTAAATCTACTCTGTCTTTTTATATCTTATGGATTTTTTTTTCCTTCACTTTCTATCTCCCAACAAGCTTTTTTTTTTTTTTTTTTCTAGCGTTTTTTGTACGTCGGTTCCTATAATGCTATGGGTGGAGAATTCTCGGCCATCAATGCGAAGGGCATATCAGAGGCCATATACACTAGAAAGGACCGATCTAGGGGCGAAAACGCCTCCTTGTTTCGCGACCCCCAAACCCCCGTCCGCCGCCCTTTTTTTCAATAGAACGATTGTGGCGCCCTCATCGATCACATTTTCCTAGGGATCTCTTTTGTGTCACGAAGTCCTCCTCTCTTTCCCCTTTATATCCCTTATTCCGGGATTTCCTCGAAAATCTTGTTCACATTTTGGAGCATATTGGCTCTTATAGCGCTAGTGTACGCTTATATAGTTGGTTTTTTCTAACTGAAGTTATATATTATTCATTTCTTAAATCCACACCAAATTAAATGAGTAATTAAAGAAAAAATGTAAGTTATCCCTAGATGTCCGTTAATTTAATAGAGAGACTATGTCTTCCTGAACAAGAGTATGGTATTGATATGAACGTTTCATGTTACTCATTATTAAAATTAAGAATAAATTAGTCTAGAAAGGAGTTGAATTAACACTGAATACTTTGAATAACTCTCTATATCTGATACATCAAAGCGAAGAAATTCAGGTTCCCAGCTAAACCTATTTTCCGGGTAAATTTAAAATTTATTTCTAGTTTAATGTGTTTGTTAAATTTTTTTACTGGTGGATTAGGCTTAGTTAAACGATAAGGAGTCGATAGTTTGTTAGGTTGAGTTCTCTCCTCAAAGTTTATCTTGAAAATCTCAAACCATACGATTTCTAATTGTTTTAAGTCTCTGAAATAATGTTCAACAAACAGCTTGCAATTTCAGAAATCCATACCTCAAAAGGCTTAGCTTTATTTCAATCCCAATAAACCTTCTTTCTTTAAACTCTGTGAACAAGATAAACACGAAAAATCTTTCTAGCTTAGAAGTAATTTGATTCAACAGTCATATTTCAAAAATAATACCGGTAAAATGTAAAAATTAAAAATCTCAAGTAGACTTTATAGTCGTCAGTATATTCTAAACTAGGAACAAAAGCAACAGATGGAAAAGTTTAGAGAAGAAGAAGAAAAGCTTGGCTCTCATCGCGCGTGGATTCCAAAATTAAATTTCAATTCAACTGGGAATGAGACACGGTTCGTCCCGTGAAGAAAAATGAAGAATAAAAAAAAAAAAGATATGATATATTACCCTGAATCAAAACGGAGATTTCAACACTTATAAAGCTAGATTTCCTAAGAAATAAATCCGTAAAAAGATAGGCGTATTAATTCTGTACGTGGTGAAATTTCAAACTGATTTAGACCGGTATTAGAAGAACGAAGGAGCAAATGGGACTGTCTTTCGAGAAAAAGGGGTTTATGGGGAAAAGTGGAAAACCGACTTGCCATTGAAAAGCCGAGAACACAAGGAAGATGCCAGCGTACGTATACTAGCTCGCAGCCTTTACTACTCCTTTCCAATTATAAATCCGTTGCCTGTCCCATTTAGAGCTCACCCCTCCATGCCCTCTTTCTCCTCCGACCTTCTCTTTCTCCCATTTTCGAGCGAAACCCCTTCAGATTCCAAAATAGAGAATTTCCAATCACGTAAATAAGCTGTCAACCGCAGAAGCCTCGAGCCTTCTACCCTTTACGATATTAGAGGGCGAGAGTGGGGCTATATATATATACGCGAGCCGCTTGAGGGGCTTCACCTCTACCCTTACCGCGATATACCAAATAAATATATATAAAAAACTGAAGATTACTAGGGCATAAAGGCGGAGAAACTCCAAGATCCAATTTCTCTTAAATTTTGCGGTCTGCGCGCTGAAAGATAGCTTCAGGAATATTATAAACCTTATCTGGAAAAGGGGGTGGAAAAATAAAAGTAAAAATATCTACACCCACTCACCATCTTTATCAAAGAAAAATTTATAGAATATGCCCATGGGATATTTCCAGTACGATGTTTATGAAGTTATTACAATAGACTTTATTGAATCGAGAGAATGTTTAGGGTTTCATAAACCTTAAAGGGATACTATTAGCTTAAAATGTATTTTTATTTTCTGATATAATGTGTGAATCATTAAGCCACGTTTTTAAGATTTTTTTGGCCAAGAGTGTAGCATTTACGTCAAAACCAATGTGAATTTACCTTAGTTTTAGCTTCAAGTTCCCTCTATAAGTCAACAAATCATGAGTTAAGTACAATAACTTTGCGCATGCTTAAAAAACTCGAATGCGACTTGAATATATATAGTTTTATAGTAAGAGTAAGTTAGTTTATCAAAAACCTAATTTTCATACGTTTCACTGCACCGGTTTCAAAGTCAATCATGAATGACTATATTTCACGAGTTTTTTTATTTTTTACTCTTGTTTGAATAAACGGTATCATTAGAGTAAAGATGAATCTCCCAAAAGGGAATGCGTGGGTTTCCGAGGAATATATCCCGCGTAATATGTACTATAAGATAGAATAAAATTGAGAGATATAGATGTATATGTCTATATTTACCCGCGACCATGATTAAAAGAGAAGTAGCCGAACGTCTTATCGGATGAAAGAATACTGCATGGAGACCGATACCATATTAAAAAGGACTGGCCGGGTAAACAGAAGCGGGCAGCGTTATAGGAAGTCTCCACCGAATCTCTCTATACTAGTTAGGCTTATATCCTGAGACCAATCTTACAAGACATTCGATAGAAAATGTAGGGAGAAGACGGGAGTCAGGAAAGAGTCTGAAAGCTTTTTTTACGACTAAATGAGAAAGTTAACCAAACAAGAAAGATTTTTCTACGAATCCAGAATCAGAACTAAAAAACAAACTTATTTTGACTTTTGCTGACTATTTTTACGTATTCGTGGTAACACAATGACTTGAGTTCAGGGCTATTCGAATGAATACATTCCTCCCCAAAATCTAAATTATTGTCTTAAGGAGCCATCACAAGCGCCCGAAAAAGCTTTAAACACAACCTGTTCGAATTTAGAATTTTTCAGATTGTCGATCAAAACAAACACTGTTGAATGCTGAAATAATACGATTGCATGGCCCGAATTTATATTTACTTTTTCAAATTTTACCAACTTGAATTGTAATCTAATTATAATTATACTAGATTATAATTACCAGTATTAAAATAATTGTATCATAATTACTATAATATATATTGAAAAATTAAATTTAACTTAATTATTAATATAGTAGTTAATATTGATATATCTAGATTAAAATAGTTATATTATTAAAAAAATAGTCCCATAGGGAATATCCAACACCCTGCATTTGCCTGTATTAGCTGGAGTACGGAAACAACATGGTCTGTCAACTCCCTTTATTTATTTAATAACTAAAATGTATCATTTAAAAACTAAAATTTATCATTTAAAAACTAAAATTTATTATTTAAAAACTAAAATTCATCATTTAAAAACTAAAATTCATCATTTAAAAACTAAAATTTATTATTTAAAAACTAAAATTCATCATTTAAAAACTATAATTATATCATAATTATGACCTTACATCTAGGTGTTTAAGTTCCCCAGACCCCCGCGACATTATAATCCATTTTTAGCAAAAATGGCAAGCTTTTTGAATCAACTCGTTGATAATTAAGAAGCCCTAAAATGTATCTTGGCCGTTTCCCGCCTCCCTCGTCAACTACTCCCGCGAAACGAATAATCATCGCCCCCCCCCCCCCCCCGTAGATCGCCGAAGTCAGAGATCGTAATCATCAATAAGGCACCCATCACTTATCCCTAAAAAAATGTAATTTTTTAAACTCACCGAATAAGGGGGGACCAAAAGAGATTACATCCTTAATTCCAGATAGTTTAGACATCCTTTGCTTACGTATTTCAAGGATTAACGATATTTTAAACGCGAATTAAACCGAATTTAATTTTAGTAAAACACCGGCGTACCGTTACTGTCAAGGCGCCATATTACTCTAGACGGGGTCACGGGGAAGAAAGGGGAGGCCCGAGGGGGGCGTAACGAGACGGCATGACTGGAAATAAGCAAAAATAATCTAGAGTTGTATTATGGGCGGAAATTTGAAAATAATAAAAGAAATAAATATGCAAAACTATGAATAATTAAAAAAAATTTAAGTGTTTTAAAGCTAAACTAAGGTTGAAAATAATTATAATAGTTTTAAAATTTATCCTGACATACGATAATTGTTATAAAATGTTTCAAATTGATAAAAATTAATTGAAAACGAATATTAAACAAATAGGGTACCCATGGAGTAATAACACTAATAGCTATAGGAGTAGAAGGTATAAAATGTTGTAATTTTTAATTTAAATTAATTATAAGCAAACCCAGGTTATTTTTGTAGTTTTTAAAGTGAGGCTAAGACACTTTCGCGAGAGACTCTTTGGATTCGAGGCTAGACGCTAAAAGGCTTAACTTATAAACAAAATTATTCTACAACGGCGACAATCTCTTCCGTTTTTGACTTTATGCCTTTGGTGGGAGTTCTTTATTTTTGGGAAATTCTTAATTATACTTTTATTTGAAAATGAATAACCTGACAACCGAAAAAAGTGAAAAAATAGGAAAATATAGGAGAAAACCGTCAATTATAGGAACGTATAGGAAGGCAATGAAAATATACGAAAAAATATGAAATATAGGAAATCTGGTCACCCTGCAACTTCAAAAATTAATTTAAACACCAAAAAAGCGTCTAAAAATTGCGAAAAAATGATCGAATACGTTTTTCGGCATGGTGATTCCGAAAATAAATTCAAAACCTGTTCCATTTTTAGCTCCAAGTTTCCCCTTAAAGGAAAATCTTTCGCGAGTTTTGAGGGCACCTTTGTAGATCCCCTCCTTTCGTTTTTCGTTCATCGTTCATCGATTCACCGCGTACAAAAACTGAGAAAGAGAAAGAAACAATATCGAAAATTGTCTACGATAGAGAAATAACCCCTATCCCTTCGCCCTTTATATACGGCTCAAATCAATTGGAGGTTTTCTATCACCAATTTTATTTTTTTCTTTATTTTATTTTATTTTTTTTTTTTTGCACAAGGTTTCCTATCTTTTCGGGCTTTTTTTCGTACCCCCTTCTAGGAAAAATATTGGACTATTGTACAGTAGGCCCCTTTTAGATATCTCTATGGCCTTTCGGCGATGAAGAAACTATGCCACTACCCTCCTATACCCACATAAACCTTCACCAATCGGGAAAGCTAAAGCTCTAGATATAGACGAGGGTTTTTTTGTTGTAGATTGATTTTCCCCTCGCGCGCTGGTGAAGCGCGGACCTTGTACGTTTATCTTTCGAGATTATACCGTACATTATTGCATTCTATCCCTTTGGGCTTATGGGTGCCCCACCCCCCCAACCCTACAACCCACAGTTATACGAGAAACTTTTCAGTTCAAAGGATGAAGATGTAATAGAAACAACTTCGAAAGACCCGAAATCGAATTCAATCGATTCCTAAGTTTTTAAAAGTGTAATAAAATATGAGAAGATTTTGATATCATATATATTTGAAACTTATACCGCTGCTGCTTTAGGGAATTCATTTTCACTTGATCTTTTGGTTGATTTTTTTTTAAGAAAAAGGATATAATATATGTACAACTCTAGCGCTATTACCTAAAGGCTCTAAGAACACTTCAGAGAAAAAGTGTTCCGATAAAACGTAATATTAATAAGCAAGAAGAGTTGCGCCTAACTCTTCATAGCTCGTCTAGCTATATCTGGACATAAAATCGGACAACACGAGTCAGCTAAACTGTGGAATGTGACGAAGGACGAGTAAAAAAAATAGAAAAAGAAAAACGCGGGGTCTTTAAGTTCGTTCGCTCTCATCCGATCCGGCATTTGCCCGAGTATTGTTCCGAGCAGTCACATTCTTTCCTTTCTCGAAAGTATACCAAGAAGGGTAGAAAGAACTATTTATCAGTGCCCTAGCCGAACCCAGCAAACTTTAGAATGCCCCCTTTTCGTGCTTCAACATCCCCATCAGTATTTCGTAGGTTTTTCCGTTCCAGAAAAAATATACAAAGTTTAAGAAATCGCGTGGTTCGGGTGTCCAATCCTATTGCTAGACTCGAGTTAAAGTCAGCGTTTTATCCCTTCTTAGTTCCTTCTCCCTCATTCTCAGGCCGGGGGTATTGTGATTTAAATAGCGTGAGAACATTCGAGCGTGAACAGAGAGGGGTTTTTTCCACACACACGTACACAGTTATACGATTCTTCTTCCTTTTCTTTTCGCCAAATGTGGCGCCCACAACTGGGCCAAACGAATCAAAAAAAGTCTCATCATCCTCTTAAGCTCATAAAGCTCTATACTCTTTTCCTCCTTCGCCTCTAATTTTCCTACGCGCCTCAAACATTGTACATCCCTTCAGCCTCACAAACGTTTTCTTCTGAGCAATTTAACGCGAGCAACGCTAATATTAACAAAACAATTCGGTGAATCCAAGCTTCTTGCTTAAGTAAATTCCACAATGATTTGACAGCGTGCGTAAAGTCAGGCTCATTTTTAAATCCTTTAATTGTACGCGCGCAAATGATAGAGATAAGGGGTGGTCTAGGTTCGTACGCGCTATCAAATCAAGATACGAATTCCGGGGAGCTGACGGATGTTAAACTACGGAACAGAGGATATAAAAAAAGAGTAACATTTGTAGAAACGTTTATAAAAAGAAAGAATGGTTTCAAACTTTCGAATTCTTTTGAAATAATAAAATTAACACCCCCTACTTTTAACCCTTGGGTCGGCTATTTTTAGATAAGAACTTTCGTTTACCAAAGTTAGGGCTAATCATGATATATATAAAAAACTTATTCTAAACAGGAATGGTAATAAAAAATTTTAAATCCACCCGTCAAATGGAGATACATTCTGTCGCAGACTTGGCTACGCAGGGGCCACGATGACTGGGTTCTAGTGACTAAAATACACCCCTTTATTTGATTTTGCTTCAAGATCATCTCATTCTTCAAAAGAATGAAGGATAGCCAAATAAAACCAACTCAGATATCGTGATATCGTCTCGCCTTAGCGCTTGCCTATATCTCAGAAGTAAGAAACTACGCACAAGGTTACTTTTTCAAGTGGAGAGGGGTTGAAGAATGGACCTATAGTCGGTGTACAAGCCTGTAGCTTTGACTGTACTATAAGATGATTGCGTGACTGACTACGAATTAGTATTGGGAAAGGTTGTAGAATGTTAAGTAATAGCGTAATCGGTATACCGTTTCAGTATCATGGTTGAAATGAATTAGTTTTTTCGAAAACCTTTTGACCGTCACATTTGGTCGAGACACATACCTCATCTCAATCATTATATTAGGCCTAAATCCCTCCCGAATGTGGCCCATTTTCTAAATTTATACGCGTTATAGGTAGGATAGCTTGCGGAACAAATTCTACTTTATCACTAATGATATAAACCTACCATTAATACTAATGATAGTGAGAAAAGAGACAAAAAAAAAAAATATACATATGGTCAATTAATAACGAGATATTACGAGGCTGGATGGTGGAGAAGGAAAATATTATGATGCTTGACTTATTATTAATAATAAAGAAGCTATTTTCTAGTCTTGCCCTTCCTATATATTCTAATGGATAGGCATTTTCCATTTCCCCGATCCCTTGCTAAGATGTATATACCAAAATATAACTCTTAATTTTGAATTCCCGTAAAATTTCTAAGAGCTAAAAAACCCGTAAGGGTTATAAAAGAAAAGCCTTTTAAGATACACGACGGAAGCGAGGGGAAAAAAATGCGTTTTTCACTCTATAGCTAAAGGAAATAAATATACAAAAGAAACGTTTAGGTTTTTAGGTTAAAAACTGCTTGGCCGAGGTTCTACGAAGAATACCCGTCTATTCCCGTTACAAATCAGAAGGTAGAATGAAGTAATGAAACAATTTGTT
The DNA here is from genome assembly GCA_963920705.1 of Odiellus spinosus. Taxonomy (NCBI): domain Eukaryota; kingdom Metazoa; phylum Arthropoda; class Arachnida; order Opiliones; family Phalangiidae; genus Odiellus; species Odiellus spinosus. Next base: position 16,952,540 of record OY987228.1, on the reverse strand, counting down.
AGTCCTAGAGAAGGCCATCAAGAAAACTTATCAGAATATATATAGTTAATTTTTAATTAATTTTTTGAAGTATGAAAGACCAAAAAAAGCCTCGCTGAGTTTTTAATTTTAAATCATATACCATATAAATTTACTGAATCTTTTAACGGGTGTCCGCTAGATATGTTTGATTACGCTACAAGTGTTGAAGTACTTGATTGGCTTATGAAAACCGAGTGCATCAATGCGTTGGGTCTTTCAGTACGTTTCGGCATATCTTGCGTAAATATCTTGTTCTCATATATGGCTTTATCACGCGAACGATGAAACAGTCGATAAATATCTTAAAAATGAGAATCTCGAAGAGGATTTTTTGAACCAAAGCTTGAATACTTCAAAATATCATGAAAAAGTAACTTATAGCTAGCTGGATGTTCTGTTATCTTTAACTGATGATTTTAAACTTTTCTTATCATTCGCTGTCAAATTCAAACCACTTTCTTTGTAGTATTATTTCATGCTCCCTTTTAAGATTGAGAGCGCGTGACCCCAGAGCTTTCCCCTCAATACCGGGGCTAACAAGTTTAAGGGAGACGTTTTATACCAGAGTAGGGTAAAAGCAATTAATTAGATGCCACGAGCAGAAGAAACTCTGGAGCGCTCCCCTCACCCCTTTCTCTTTTCCTCCTTAAAGATGCCCTTGCCTCGAGAAAAAAAGTGAAAAAATACACCATGGTAGCTGTTGCTGTATAAGAAAACGGGCATGGCTAATAAGATGGGGATGCGAATAAGGGGGATGGGTGTACGTTGCTGCTAAAAGAGCTCTTCATCTTCTCATCTAAGGATCTTTCTTTTTCTTTTTAGTTTTTCACTCTACCATCGGCAAGAAGGAGGGTCTCTACAAACGAGAGAAACTACTTAAGTAGAATTTTTAGCAGAAAACAATAACTCGTCCCTGCATCATTATTTCTTCATTAAGCCTTTGACAAAAAAGTGGGGGAAGAACTTGGCTTTTTTTTTCATATTTCAGTCTACCCGAGATATAGCGCTTATTAAATATGACTACCATGTATAATCCTATAATTTTATCTAAAATTCTTAAATTGACAGGCTACGTATACGTAGGATTGCTATTTAAATTATTAATTATAATTCTCATTCATAACGCATTTAAAAAACATCACAAATTGAATCAAATAATTTAGGTTTGAAACTTAAGCCTTGTTCAGACGATACAACATTTTCACTTAACTTGATGAATCAGCAATAATGGACCACCTATCCTAACCAAACTTTTTACAAAACGAAAAAACTGTGGCAATAAAACATTATAACAATCAAGTGATACATGACCACTAGAACCCGCCTCAGTCATTTTATTTTCAAACTGACAGTCATTTGCCCAATTTTAGACGGCCTTATTTACCAGCTTGGTTTCGTAAATAAATCCTAATTGAGAAAGTCTGGGTAACCGGTAATTCAAAGAACAGCTATTTGATGGCAAGTGTCCGCGTAACCAACTTTATCTGATGGTACAAGATAACAAAAGTTACAAAGTCTCTATACTGCTCAGAAAATGATAATAATAAATTATTTTTTTCTGGCCCACATCGGACATCCTCTTAGATTTACGGACAGGATATAGACTAGTTTGGTCGACGGAGAAGATGAAGCCAACAGCTGTGCTGTTAAATTATACGCTTCGTCTCGGTCCGGGCATGGAGAAAGTATAAACGGAGAGCCATGCACTCTCAGCCACTGGTGAGATGGGGGAAAAAGTCAAAAACATTTATTTTTGAAATTATTTGACCCATTTTCACAAGCTTTCCCTCTTGTCCCCACAGTTATGTAGTCTCGGTAATATCTTTCGCGGTTTTAGGTTCAGACTACTACAGGGAATGTAACAATAGTGGTACGTGTCCTTCGCCCCAAAATTATAAAATGTCCTTTCATAATTTTGGGTGCCAGAATCTAATTGCCCCGTGCTTGAGGCAGGTTTCGGGAGCAAACTTGTCAGTGTGTCCTCATTTTGTCTTTCCGGTCAACAGTCAACACCTTCCGCCTTACTAAAATACTCCGGCTTGTTCGAAGAGCGATCTCATCATCGACTTTATTCGTCTGCAAAGTTATTACCTCGTAGGCGGAAGGGGTAAAAATGGAAAGGGGTGGAGAAATTTTACCGGTTCCAAATCATACAATTTCATTACATCTGGCTCTCCCTTTATACTTTCTCCGTGGTCTGGGAATGGACACCACGCAGTCCTAAACTTACAAGTACCAAAGTCTACCCTATGAAGTTATATAGGATATTATATTATATAGAAAAGGAGCAAGCGTATATAGTGCTGGAAGGTCGAGCCGTTCGTTGGCGCTTTTAATTAAAACCTCCCTCTCGTATATATACGGGAGACATTCTTATATATATATACTGATATGTCACCCCAACATCGAATTAGACGTAGATTGGCCGCGTTCGCATCATATACCGCTATTCTCTAGCTAAGAAACATTCGGGATCGCAATGGAAAGTTTTTAATTGAAGTAAACTGGAAGATGGAATTTATACGGTGTTGAATTCGATATTCATAATTATAATATTAAACAGTTTGTCATTCCGCTTTGCAATTTTAAAATTAAAGAACACGTAGTTGACACGTTGCTTTGTAGATTCTGTGTTAATAAATTACTAAACGCGAGACGTAAGAGACAGAATTAGGGATTGGAAATTTCAGGAAGTATTTTAATTCAATAGAAAACCCCGACAAAGCAATACACGTTAATCTAGCTCACATAGTATAGCTTAAATTTTACATATTGGTTTCAAAGAGATATTTAAAACTTTGTGAAATGGATTCCTCATTTCTCAAGTTCTCTAATGACGAGGGTACAGCTTTGAAACGCCCTGAAACTTCACTCAGATGACGAAAGTACGAAATTAAAATTACACAGAATTCCCGCAACAAATTAAGCCTACTATTTCATCAGCGCCATTAACTTGGTAACAACTTTAATTTTTTGATTGCTATGACGATCCCGAAAGAATGAGATGTAAAATACTTGGATAAAGACTAAAGACCCTTTGGGTATAGAGAGAGATATATAAATGAAAACGCAGCGAAATATTGATTACAATGACTCGATTAGTAAAAGAGCGTAAAAAAAGTAAGGAAATTTCTTGATTTTTATTCGTCATAGCTGCGAAACCAGAGTTACGAGACTAATCTAATTTGGAAAGCGGATCGAAGGAAGATTTTTTTGTAGCCTGAGGGATCGTGTTTAAGTCCGAACGCGCGCGCATGGTTTTAGTCCACGTTTGCCCCCGGTGGGAAGAGGTGGTTGGAACGTTGACCATGGGATGCCTGCATGCCTGCCTTTCGGAGAGATAGAAAGAGGAAGCCCTCGTGAAGAGCTAGGAAGGAGAGAGAGAGAGAGATAGATACGACACGCCGAACGAGTTAAATTAATTACTGGTGACGCGCCGATTAAAGCTCGCCGAGCAAAATAATTAGTCTTCCACGGCGGGGCATTTTCGCTGCCCCGCCTGCTTGGGCCTTTCTTTTCCGCGAAGAAATTTCACCCCGTTCCCCTATTAGCGATTCCTGGATGCCAGGAATGCGGCAGGCAGCCTCCCTTACTTCACCATACTTCCCCTCTTTGGATCCGAAAGAAAAAAATAACGGAAAAGCTACAGGAAGAATCCTTTTCGTTGTTAGGGGAAAAATAAACATAGAGATTGGATAGTCCCTAACACGGTCGAAAGTTTCAATTTTAAAATAGTTTCACTCAAGGTAAGTCTATATATGAATGTATATCAGGTAGAATTACTATCCGAAAGTCAAATACAATGATTTAATCTCACTTAGCCTTAGTTTTTGGTAATTAATTTGGTAGTTATTCGTATAATAAAAACCATATACCGAATCTAAATAATACGTTTGATGTGAAATATGATAACTAAAATCAATATTCACTAGGAAATGCGCAGAAAAGATGTTCAAGATTACGGAAATACGAAAAGAAAACTTACAGCATTCTTGCCAGCATTTGGTAATTTTGTACTGTTTCAAATGTAACAATGATGCTAATCTTGTTTATTGGATAAAGTTTCAATACTTTTTTTTTTTGAAACTTTAATTATAAATTAGGCCTATAGGACCATAGGAAAAAAACAACCTTAATTTCGAAAAAGTCCAAAACGGTTTTTGATTACGATGTTCACTATCCTTCATTGTTATTCTAAACCAAGGAAGAAAGAAAAAATTGTCAGCCCCTTGCAGGTTTAGCCTGAGCCATTTCAATAATTAATTTCAAAGATAAACTAAAAAGAAAAAACCAACTTTGAAGCTATCAGAGATTTTTTTTTTTTTCATCCTATAGCTGCGAGTTCGAACCGAAGGGAATTCTAAACAATCAATCAAGAGGGTTGGTGCGCGAGAATGGTGCAGGGAGCTTTCGCGAAAAAAAGAAGAGAAATATAATTTAGATTATACCCGTTAGGAGGATGGGAAGATATCTTCGGTGTATATAACCCACATGGTAATTCCCCCGCGAGTTTCAAAACTACCGAAATAGTGTATACCGTCCTCATCCAATTTTGAAAAACACCGAAAAACCGGCGCGGATTTCGATAGAGTAGAAAATCTCGGACTCTATATATTCTATTTATCTTAAAGGTAATAGAGAAAAAGGCGGGAAGAATGAAAAACGGGCATCAACATCCTTGGGAGTATCTCTTTCCCCCTGCTTTTTATTCTATTTACTTTTCTATATAAGCTATATCGTTTTTCCCGAGAGAGAAAGCCGACAGAGGGAGCTCGAGGATGAAAACTTTTCTCTGGTTTCGTCTCGCCACTTAAGACGGTCTGGCCTATGGGGGGTTAAAGGTTAGATCTTCCAACACTACCACCGATAACCTCGTCGCGACCTTCCAGCAATATTTCCAATCCTAGCTTCTGTCCAAAAGGTTCATTTAGTAGAAAACAATCAAAGGTATATCAGCGCCTGTTTATATAAGATATCAACCTTACCAGAGACTATAAAGACCAGGAATATATTGGGGTATTCTTAGCCTCTGATCGCTTTTAGGTTATAGTGAATTTTTGGGTATCGGGGCCCCGGCAAAATGAGAGAAGTTAAGAGAAAGGTCTGTCGGTCGGATACGCTCCGCGGGAAAAGGGTTTAGTTTATTACGTCCAAATCGCCCTTGTTTCCAACCAACTTTTCTATCACCTAACCCCGCCTCTCTCTCTATCTCTCTCTCTCTCTCTGTACCCCTTTATACCCGTTACACTTCTTTTTGATTCCCTTCGAGATGGGAGGAATGGTTCTCCGCGCGTTTAATTCCCAATACGAACATTACGCTCTAACCAATACCTTTTAGAAACTCTCTCTTTTCCTCTAAAGGGAATATTTTTTTTCTTTGTTTTACAGTACTCTCTTCACTAATATATATATAGTGTAAACCCGCTAGCTGCTGTGATTAAAGGGGTGGTGAAAATAAATTCAAACTTATTTTATTAATAGAAATTATAAAAAATACGACACTATTTCTGGATCTTAATTGCTTCGTACACTCGTGTTAACTGCCAAACATTAAATTTCGCGTATTTGAACGTTAAATCTTTTAATATTTCAATTGTTAATTTGAAATCCAACCTCAAAATATAATAATAATGTCGAAGTACCACGTGTTTTATTCCCTCCACCCTTTTTCGGAATTAAATACGCCTTTAACTAATCTTGTTTTAATTTTTAAAACTAAATTTAATAATCTTCTAAGCTAGCTAGCTCTCGAGTAATAGTAATCAGGCACTTGTTTAAATAACGAAATGTTTCTTATTTGGTTAAAAGTTGCGAGAAATTAATTAAAAATAACTTTACTTTTCACCATTCCTTTAAAAAGAGGTAGATGATCAAAAAAAGGGAGTACATGGACTGGCTTCCCTCTTTCAACACTCGACGACGACTACATGTAGGCTTAGTATATTTCAATTAGAATTTGCTATACGCTACAATAGTCGGAGGTATCTCAATTCCAAACTAAGTTTAAATGTACGAGCTTTTGGCTTTTTCAATGTTGAATTTTAAGCCCATATCAACGAAAAATCCTACGTCTTTTATCTTAGTTAAGTTTTCCTAAAATATCGAGGTTTCGAACTAGAAGGTGAAGACCAAAAACCTATATACACCCCGCGCGAAATGGGGAAAAAGGAGAAAAATATATTAGAAAGGCTTTCGAAACGATTTATATATCTATAGTCCAAGTTGCAGTCTAAGATTTTAGTTAGAGCGAAGGTACAATACCTTAAATCTATACGTCCTCGTGTACGATAAAGAGTTTGAGGATATCTTATCTTAGTACTCGCTGAAATCTCTAATAAGACTTACGCTTAACAACAAGAAACGCTATACACTTACCAACGTGGGGAGAAAAGAGAAAATGTATATCGGGATGGAAAGGATGGTGATATAAAATTCCCTGAGAGATAAAGAAAGAGGGAATTTTCACTCACACTCTTTCTCTTTCAGCTCTAAGAGCTTTTATAAATTAAAAGACTAGAAGGAAAGGTTTAATGAAACTTAATCGCGTCACCCTTCGGTACGTCCCATCCCTTTCGCCCTTTCGCGGATTAAGAAATTCAACGGGTATAATATAATCGACCCGAGCTATATACGAATAAGAGAAAAATCTAACCAAATATAGAAGAATTAAAACCGGGAGAATAAAAGGGAAAAAAAAAGAAACGAGGGAATTCGAAGAATTTCAAACTTTGCTTACATCATTAATTTTCAAGTCTGCGGGTTTAAAAAAAAAATCCCTATCTAGAGTGATGAGGGGGGAAAAGAATCACAATTCTTTAAAGTCAGCAACGTATCCGGTAGATTTGAAAGAATTTTCCGCGCTTTATTTTAAAAGAGTGAGAAAACACAGAGACAATTTAGGACCATTAAAATCGCGGAGTCGCTCCCAGCGCCCTCATCCTCGAAAACGACTATAGCACCGTGACAACCCTGGCTTGGAATTGCTTAGTCCGACATCCAGGGTCAATCGTCCAACTGATAGCTGACTCTTATAAGCGTATAGGAAGATATACGAAGCGATGGAGGGAGAGAGACAACCAAAAGAGATTGGGGATGTTGACGCTCCTTTTCCTATAGCTCCATCTTCCCACGTGCGAGTTTATTCCATATAGCTTAGTTTCCGCCCACTTATAGAAATAATAATAGCGTTGAAGGTTCGAGAAGGGCTCATTCTTAGCAACTTTGAGACAGAGAATAACCCTAGTTTCTAAGCCACGGTTCATTCGTAATATCGACGCGTACGTAAGAACATTATACTGTTGAGAGAAGAAAATAAAAGCGAATCCCGTCGTCTTAGCCAACCTCTCTTAAACCCTTACACACCCCACTCTCCTCGGTGTTATCTTCGGAATTTTTCGAATTCCGAATTTCCTTTCCTAAAAGCTAGGGGACGAAATGGCCCGAGGGCGAAAATTCGTAGGAGGTGGAACGGAGAGAAGAGGCGAGTGGGTTTCCTATAGCAGCGGCGAAGGAATTTCCAAGACGGCCGAGTAAGAATATGAACGAGAAAACACGGAGATACGAGGTCCTACAATCCACTCGCGTACAGTCGAGAGACGGAGAGAAGGAAAGAGAGGTGTAGGCCCAACCCCGCGCGTCGGAAAAGTTTAGTTCGCAATTACCTGTACCCAACTTGGTGCAAAATCCCTATCGTCTTCTCATCCACCTCCTTTCCCTATCCTCTATATACTTCTAGCCGTAATTAAATTCCAAGAGGGCGCTAGGATATAGTCCTTTTATGGAAGATCGGGGGCTGTAGGAAGAGAGCTCTCGCTAGCCCAACTCGGGCGACGGCGGGATTTGCTCACCTTTTCATCGTTGATCTTATCAAAGGTTTGTTGGGCCTTTTTCTCTCTCGAAAAAACACACACGACCTCGGTAAGTAGAAGACCTATATACGTGTATAGTAGACCCGGAAGAAAACCGGGGAGAGACGTTGGTATAAAAGCGAGAAAAGAAAAATCAGTTTTTTTCCACCGGTTCCTTATATTCTCTTTTCGTTCTTTACTTTGAAAACTCGTTAGAAGCATCGTGAGGAATTGGTGCATGATGGTATACCAAGTTCGTTCCACTCCGAGAGATCAACGCGTAAGTTCTAAATCCTCCAGCTTCCTATCAAAACTAAATGGTATATTTTCTAAGGTATATAGGTTTAGCGTATAACTTCAACCGGCGTAAATCATATTCGAATTGGAAAGAAAAATACCTTATACTTTTTTTTGCCTCTATTAAACGTACGTGCTCTTTCGAATGAAGAAAAGCTTCGAGCCTCTTTTCTAATTGGAAAACAATAAAAGAGGAAGGAAAAAAAAAACGGAGCTTGGGATGGGAATATCCACGAAAGAACCCTAAAGGAACAGATCTAAAAAAAAAATTAAATAAAAAACTCACCGACAAAAAAAGAAAGGGGGATCACGATCGCGGAGATGAAGAAGAGAAAAAAAGTAGGCACAATTGAGGAGGGAGATTCTTTAACAGAGTGAAATTTCTAAAATTAAACTCCAAAGGTGATGCGTGCAAAGAAATTCACTCTTCAACTAACCTCCTTTATAGCTACCATCAAAAGTTGAGGGGTCGCGAGTACGGTATTAGGAAGAAAATCCTCACAAAGCGAAATTTTAATATTATTTAGTGAAAGGAATACCGATTTTTTTTTGGGACCCTTATATATATCTTCAAATGGGACTTTGTTCCCTATCCATTTCCCCTATTCCCTTTTTTCTATTATTTCTTAGGTAATGGTAAAGAGGATGATTTTCTTTTACACGCGCATCAGAAGGGAAATATATTAAAAAAAAGCTTTCCATCTATACAGAGGAAAGGGGTTGGTGCTTCCTTCTAGAATCAAAGAGATGGAAATAAGGGGTTCAAAGGGGAGCGAAAGCCAGCGATCCCGATTGAGCGGGTATTACTACGGAACAAAGGAAGTTAGTTAAACATATATCCGTAGACGTCATTCGCGCCAAAAAGAGAGAATTTCTCCCCTTCTATTCGACTTTGGGTTTCCTTTAATTAAAATTATAGCTTCCATTACGAGAATAGAGATTTTATACGATTGCTATATATATTTTTTCTTCTTATTCTTTTACCTTCTTTCCTCGGTTTTATTCTCTTTTACAAAGATCTATCCTTTTGTAAGTTCGTATATTTTCCCCCCTTCGACCAAAGAAAGGCGTATTATTTCATATATATCCGTATAAAAGCAGTCGAATTTATTCAAGAACGAATTGGAATTTTCCTTTTGTTGTTTTCTCTTTTCCCACCTCCTGTATCATACCCCTTTCTCTCTCTCCCTTATCTTCGCCGCTATCTCATTGGTCGTGTCATATAAATATATATATATTCTATACTTTTGGAAAAGTTTCACGGCAGATGAAGCTTCATCGGACAAAAATAGGAATATTTATGAAGGTTTCGTCTCTCCACCCGCATCTATTCCCCCAATTCATATTCATAAAGAAAATGTATAATACATTAAAAGAAAACAAGGCGTAAGAAAAATATTCGAGGATATTTACATCCTCATTATGCCATATTTGGCGTTCGCCTATCATGGTACAACGAATCAGAATACGTTAAATAAATCCACGCACCTCCGCGCCAAACTTATAACAAATTTTATTTTAGGGGGAAATAATTTCTTATTATCCGTGAAAAACCCATCTTTTTAGCTTTAATAGCGTCAAATGAAAAAGGCACCGACCCTTAAGAATGTTTTAGTTTTTCAAAAGGCTCGATTAATATTTATAAATTATTAAGCGCATACAAGTTGTAAAGAATTACTCTTAAAATGAAAACTCTCGTTTTGGAGTAAAGAGTTCGTCGAAATCTTCAAAATAAGACTAACTTAATTGGACAAATATTACTAACATCGTGATTCCATCAATCGAATTTTATTTTTAGGGTTAAACGTATAATCGTATTTACGTATAGATTGATTAACGTATAGATAAGAGAAACGCGAATTCTAAAAACCGGAACCCCGTAGAAACTTAATTTCGTTTTTAAATATTTTGTTAAATCATGATTCGCGCCTATAGAAGTGTGATGGAAAGCGTAAGAGTAGGATGAAAACGGCAATGCTTTATCTACGAGCTCCTGTAGAAGTGTTTTAAGTGTCATACAAGTGTGTTTTGGATGAAGCCGGCTTCCAGGGTTTTAATACCAAACCAAATCACGAAAATATGCGTTAGTATATTTTTCCTTCAATTGTAACCACGCGAAAATCCAGGGATATCTTTATCTTTAAAGATATATACTATACTCTGGATAAAATTTATTTTTAATTGATTTAAACGGTTAAAAAAAGGCCTAAAAAACAACGAAGTCCCGAAGAAAGGAATAAATCAAAAGGACTCAGTTTCTGATACAAATGAGAGTTCGTCTTTGAAAAGGCCGCATGAAACGAAATATGTTTGTTACAATTAAATTAGTTCATTCACCCTTTTTATGAGATATGTCATTTGCAACTGAGTTTTTTTCGATAATTTTTAATCTTTGGGGACGATTTATAAGGTTTTTACGCGTATTTTAACAGTTCATATCGATCAAAAATATCTTACAATCAGAGTTTAGTATCCATTCAAGATAATACTCTATGCATGGTGAAATATACTATAGGTAGTCGAGACTAGTGAATAACTGAACGTGGTTTCAATAAAAATGCACGAATGATACATTTTTAAACAACTGCGTGTAGTATGGGAACAAATCTTCAAGTAAATAAAACCATTATAGGATCATGAAAGAAACGTACTCTCAAGTGGTTATCGAGGAAAAAGGAAAAAAACAGAAAACATCGAAAACTTCTTCGAACAAACAAAGCAAAAAGGTGAAATCCAATAACACGACAGGCATTTTATATTTATCCAGCCTCTCCGTTTATAGAATTTTTCTACATCTCGCCTTTCGTACTTTGTCGGCATTTAAACAATTCAACAAAAAAACCGGTAGAAACAAGATACGGTATAGCCCACATAGATTCCGAAAAAAAAAGCCTTTTCCTAATAATAACGCTTTTCAAAACTATTTCCCAAACCCCAAGCCTAGTATCGTCTTTTTAAAAAATTAAAAATGTTTTACGAAGGGCCCGATTTCATAAATATTTTATTAGAACTCTCAGAGTTTTCGTTAAATCTATATACTTTTATTCAAGAAGAGTTTGCTACTACTATTTATCTTTCGTATGATATTTAACATCGTGTATCAATCCGCGCCGGATTTCCCTAGTTCGCAAAAATTGGGACTCGAATATATATTATTGAAAATAAAAACCTAACAGCAAAACCGACAGATTTGTTTCCTAGCGAAATTGCCCGTTTTGTCTCTCTCTTTTCGAAATAATATTTTTCTGGCCCTTTACGGGATTTTGAATTATAAATGGAGCAACTTTTCAATTCGCTCCTCGTAAAATTTTGAACAGATAGGATCGCGAGCGATGGAAGATAGGCTGTTATAGAAACCGAGCAGGCCATTGGATAAAACGTTGGTATAGGGGAATTCTATGGCAATAAGCGTTTGTTTGCGAGCTAGGAGACTTTAGGGAAATACGAGATGATCCCTTTCCTATATCGCGATAGATGGTAGAGGGCGCGGAATTCAAACAGGGTATGAGGGATATAAGGGAGCCGGGATTTTGATGAAATTCTAGCAACGTGAAGTTTAAGGTTTCAATTTTATATCTAAACGGGACCCGGTTCGTGGAGTTTGTTGACGCTAGGCTAAGGACCTCTAGATTAAAACGAAGCCAACTTAAAAGGGAAAATACCGGAAATAAAGGAGGAATGAGGGTGGGAGAAGGGCTCAACCGGTCAAGTTTCAAAGTTTAAAAGTCTAGGCGCAATTATAGCGAAATCTCTATATAATCTCTTTCGGAAATTATTTTTACCTCGATATTCTTCGAATTTGTAACCAAACGCCTTTTATAAGGAAATATTTTGGGCTTAAAGTTTATTAACCAAGTTTAATTATCGCCATAAACATTAAGATATCATTTTCAATTTAGGGAGGGAACTTGCCCTTATTTAATTTATTCGCGTTATAATTAGTTCGTTGAGCTAACCGATACGTGGTTTTTTTTCCAGATTTATAGATTATATTTTAATCATAATTTTATCTTCTAAATTAAGTAAATTAGTGAGAAACATTTAAACGGAATTCGATTATAAAATTAGTAAATAGTTTCAATATATAAAGTAAAGAATTATTTTAAACTTTTCATTTTAGTCAGTGTCGATAAAAATATTTTAGAAAAGACAATTTTGAATGAAAAAGTTCAAAAATATTCTATATCGATGTTCCAATATATATTGGTATTGAATCAATTAACTTTCACTTATTAATGAATAACATCTAATTTTGTTTTGCAAAAGAAAAATGTCCAGTAAAAATAGCTATCTAGACACCGAAAGTTCACAAACGCACCTATATAGGACCACAGCTTATCTGGCTCGACAAAAAGCGACCGGCGCAAAAAAAAAAAATAAAGTAATTGGCCTGGATTTCGGAAATAACCCTTACAATAAATCCAATGTAGCAATAACATTACTCGTTATTACGAGAGCCAGCCGAAACTTCAGACGCCCACGGTGCTGGCATATATCGCGCGACTTTGAAAAGAAACTCATAATCCCGAAACCGGATATTTCGCCGTGGGATGTCGATATTCTCCAAGAAACATACGATGGAAGGTCTCAAAAGATAAGTCCGTTCGTATATACTAGGAGAAAACTCTGGAAAGATCCAGGGGGGGAAGAAAATAAAAAAGATTCTAGAGAAGAAGAGAGAAAAAAAAAAAGAAAAACGTAAAATCGCCATGCACCATCTCCGTTCGTCTTGAAGTTGAAGAGAGCTATATAGGCCTAGGCTCTCCTATGAACTCCCGAGAGGAAAGAAACGCATTTCAATATCAAAATGATATTTAAATCCCAATCCTCGCGCGTTCACGACGCGACGAAGTATCCGATCTTCTTTCTCCCACACACACATTTTTTATATATAAAGAAGAAGTATAGATAAATAGAGAAGAGGTTGAAGAGACGTCTGCTGCAAACGGATAGTGAAAATGAGGGTTTTCTATCCCAGTACCGATATAGTTTATCCCACCTAGTTTTGTCAACACGAGCGAAGCTACATTCCCATTATCTCGAAGTAATCAAATCAAAGAGATAACTGGTAGCGTATACCTTCGCGCGTGTTGACAAGTGATGATGGAATAAACTAAATAGACGCGGTCAAGTCGAGTTTTCAGTAGGTTTAAACCTAAAAGCTCCCACTGTCTCTTCTTAAACCAATCATAAAGATAAAAGAGTAGGCGTATATAGTTTATAACGCGTTGAAATCCCAAACCTAGGACGAGTACTACAGGTTTTTCTCTCCTCGCGATATAAACCTTGGAAAACTGACGGAAAAGCTCGCGAGAACGGACAATATCAAAACGAGTGACGAGAAGATGGCTTTTATATTTTTCCGAATATCCTGTCAGAAAAAAGTTATACATATAGTTCGAACAATCAAACGAGTATGAAGCGAAAGAGAGATCTATATTTACGAAGAGTCTATCTACGACATTTTTCTCGTTCCCCCAACTTATCTACGTTGCTTCGTATATCTCGAACGGATAAGTAATATGGAATTTTCCAAGCTTTAAAACGATCTCGTATATAAATTTTACAAAAGAGAATTCTTAGGAGATATTCTTCGAACGAATAATATACAATATCTATAAAAATGAACCATTTCGATAGTACAAGAACGCGTGAATTCAAATTTTGGTACTTCTACTGGTTTAATAGAACTTCGCAAGGAGGTCATGGCATTATTTACTCTTCTTTCATCAAAGTTCACGCGTTCCAGGTGGTTTATACCTGCACCCGCAATTTGGTGCAACGTAAAAGGATAAAAGTTACCTAACGTGGGACTATAATTTGGCGCCTAAACAGCTAAATCAAGATGGAATTGTAGTATAATTGTGGGGGGAGGGAGGGGGAATACGTGACCAAATACGTGGTGCGTAGGCGATAGTTTAGTTTGAGAAGTTTAAAGATTTATTTTTAGACTGTCCCGACAAGACTAGCTCTTCAGTTGATTTCCATCCAATTCCCAATTTACCAAAAGTCGAGCGATGCTGGTCGTGGAATTTATACAGGTACTCGACGCGAGAAGGTGAAGAGGTTTAAAATAAATTCGAAACTCACCGGAAACGGGTGTACGGAGGACTTATAAAGTTTTGAAACGGATTTGCATCGCAAATGGACGAGAAGGTTGGAGAGAGAGGGAGATGGAGAGCGTAGAATCGATTAAAGGGGCTTATTGGGTCGAGGCTCGTTGCCTATATAGCTCTCGCGACCTCCTTGAATATTAATTAAACTTATCTAAGACTATAGGACGAGGTATAAGTCAAATATTTAGGGGGCGAGGGAAGGAATGAGATACGAATATTAAGCTACATAGCTTGATTAAGTTGGGTGGATGAATTTTGGGTGATATAAATGTGTATTTCATATTCGCCTTTCGGGCTAAATTTTATCGAGAATAGAAAAGTCATCAATAAGATAGGAGGATAGCTTATTTTGGCTCTTTCGAAAATCAACGCCTTTTCGTTATAGTCCCGATTCTCTCGAATCAATCGATATTGCGGCGCAATTTCGAGACCCAAAGTCCTTATCCTCTTAACTTGAGTCCATCGCCTGAAAACCCAAGCCTCTTCCTTTCGTTTCATCGAGAGGGATGAGTTCGAATTACACTCCAACCATCCGCGTACATAATATAAAATCATACTATATCCCAGCTTCCAGGACTTTTCTCCTTGGAAATATTTTTGGTATCACATTATTAAATTAAATAAGAAATTAGAATAAGAAAAAAATGGGCTAAACTATATACAGGTACTGTTTTTGGCACAATTAAAATAAACAAAAATTGTGAAAATTTGCTTATTATTAAAATTAATTAACAATTTAGAGTTTTCAATATGTAATAGTATCCAAATACCATCCAATTTCTTTAAGATAAAAATAAATTAAACCAATGGGTCAGTTTATAAGGTCATCTTCTTGGCATCCCCCTACAAACATCCTCTTCTGATATTGAACTCTAATTTCAAAATTACACGACATATTCCTATCATCAGTTAGTTTATAAATTAAAGAAAAAAGTTACAAAGTATTGGGAAACTAAAAGAAATGGTCATTTAAATCGTTATTCTTCGTAGACAAAAACTTATACGTATACTGCGTGAACGAATCGACGCAACAGCGAGTTAGATCTATAGGAATATGAATGACCAGAAAAAAATAAACTGCAAGTGGAAAGAAGAAAAAGATGAGAAAATTGAGAAAAAATGCGAAAGAATGCCGGAGGAAAAACGAAGTTTTTACCGGATGCAAGTTGCAGCAACCAAGAGAGAAGATCCTGAAGCTTTTGGCTCTACACATCGACGTTCGGATAAAACAGAGTGCCCGGTACCCAAAAAAAGTAACCGCCGCGGAGAATTTTTCAGAGATTGGGATCTCGAAATAAGAGAGGACGCCCTTAGGCATCCCGAGGAGGAAAAAAAAAGGAGGCATGCATGGAGGGGGGGAGGGTGTGGACTAAAAAGAAGGACTGAGGCTCTAATTTCTACGCCAGGATGACGTGAGTAGAAACTCGTTAACTCTTCTCCCTCCCCTTTCAGAGTCTTTCTCGAAAAGGCAAAAGTCGAAATGGTTATTTGAGAGTGTCTCTCTTCATAGATCGTCGGTCTTAACGAAGCCCCTTTTCTATAACTTTTCTATTTCGTCATCCCACGCGATTTTTCAACAAGTCTTATAAGCGTGGTAACAAGAAAACGAATTGATTCAGTGACTGGAAGTTTTAAAGATTTTGAATCCTCAAACCATTTCAAAAAAATATCGGAATTTGAAACCCGAGTAATTTAAATTGGATTCGACTTAAAAAAATAAAAAAGGTGTAACTTGAAACTTAATTATTATCGAAAGTTTATACGACTCGCGGTATTTTGATATTATGTCAAGTAGAGTAATTACAACTCTAATTGTCTCCACTCATTATTACTCCTGAAACTCGATCGTCAATCATAATTAATATTTAAAATAATTGATAATATATAAATACTTCGCAAAAATAACGAATTGATTAAATTTAAAAATATTTCAAGCAGGTCGTTTCGAGTTAAATTGAAGGCTGTATATATTGTTTAAGTTAAATATACATTATCCCTTCGTATTTAATTTTAACTATATACTATATCTGAAACTTTCTAAACATTAGTACGTTTTTATTTATACAAATTATCGAGAAAACGTCTAAAACTCGATTAATTAATACTCGAAACTTCTAAGAGTTAACCCCGAATTTTCGTTATTAATGTAAACGAGTTGAGAAAGGGGGTCTATAAACGGTCTCTACTAACTTGGAAAGAGTTGTCAGTCCGTATTCTATCGAGAGGAATTGCTAATCACTGAGGAGCTGGATTGAATTAAGCGCCGAAGCGCGTCTCGTATAGTTGTATCCAGTAATCCACCGAGGCCTAACTTCTAAAACTAAACTCGACTGACGGGACGCAGGCACCGTTTGACAGAAACTGGCTTATAAGACCAACCAACTTCCGAAGACGTTAAGCTATAAGGATGTCGTATCAATACAGTTTTTTACTAGAGACTAGCTTCCCTATAGCTGAAGGAGATAAGGTCCTTGATAACATCGGCCGTATACTGTTCCTGGATAACGTCGGTCGATGTCCATTATAGACGCGTTACTATACCAACTTTCTGACCAGGATGGACAGGAACGAAAATTATATATATATATAATAACAGTTAGGTCGTAATAATTAAATTAATTATATATAATATAACATATATAAGACAGAGCGTCCACCAATAAGTAAAAGTACTGATATTATTGGTATGATATTACACGTTAAATCGTTATCTCATTGATTTGATTACTTATATAGAGAATAAAGATATGTTGCTACATCTTTGTATACGTGCTAATAAATCAACAGGATTACGTAACTGGATATTCTGCTATCTTGTTAAGCCTAATTCCATTATTTCTAATTCTAGTTCTGAAGCTATACATGCATTTTTTCCGATATATGACGTAAGCTACGGTCACACTAGCATTTCTTAATCGATTTAAAAAGTTTAAATCAAACCGATATTCAAATCGTCAGGAATTGTTTTAAGCGTCACATGTTCACGCATTATCTTTATAAATCGATTTATTGTAGCTTCATCTATCGGTTGTTGAAGCCCGAATCGATATGAAAATACATGGTTCCCGAAGCAGTTTCGAGAAATCGAATCAAATCGAGTCGAGAATTCACACGACTCTAGCGAAACGTTTTGAAACGGATTAAATCGATTCCGAGGTCTAGTATGAACGCGGCTATAATTTATTTCTGGAACGTAATTAGCTCTACAATAGCCAAGAGACCATAGCGATAATGACGTAATATCGCGTGGAATTTTTCAATTTTTTAAATTTCGAAAATGGCGGCTATAAAATGTTTTTTTTAATGTTGCTGTAATTTTTTTAAATATATATATTGAATCGTTTTTTAACTACTACTCAATTTCCATACCAGTCTCACTTTAATTAAAAAAACTCTCAGCTTATTTTCGTTTATAAACTATATTAAAAACGTGAGAGTAGGATAGTTGAAGTACGAACTAATATTTTCTTAATTTTAAATATAGAAGATTTATGACTTACTCCATATACACTTTTTTTACGTCGTTTTTAACGCCGAAATTTTTAATTAAATTTTGGTTTACGCTCGGCTAACATTATTTAATTAATTTACAGGAGTCCGGTTATATACTAGAGCCTAACTCTATGATATGAGGATTGCGCCCCGTATAATTTAAGGTATTATACTTAGACGAGACTGAAAACAGTGATTTTAAAGGAAAACAACGGGGGAAAAATAATTTGATCCCGTTTAAATACAATTTTTTTTAAAGGGGAAACTTGGAGCTAAACATGGGACCGATACCTAAGACGTTGCCTATCAAACGCCGGCCTATTCCGTGACAATCTCACTTTAAGCAGACGAAATATATGAATATCTATAAAATTAAAGTTATATACAAAGCACTCTACGCAATTCCTTCGAGAATTTTTTTCGAAACAGATTTAGGCTTAGCGAGTTCAGTTAACAACTTTGATAATTAACTGTAAATTACCACGAAACCTTTGATGAGTTTTGATATTATTTTTACGCAAGTCCAAAATCGATTTTAAACAAAGTGGATTTTCCGCCTGCATAAGTTTTAAAACCTTTGTTTTTGAGGCCCATTAATGTACAATATTATATTTCATAGAGTACTAAAGTAGATTTGAAAATTTCTCTGAAATATAACGTGATAGGATTAAGAAGAATTCCTAAAAAAAATTACATTCACTACATATAGCTAACGAAACTGTAGGGGAGTTATACGCCCGATGTTAAACAGTAAGAGTACTAAAGTAGTAATATTTTCGTACTCGTGACGAGTATAAAATCCTAAATACAAGTAGAAAATACGGCGCTTGTAGAAAAAGAAAATAATAATAATAATCTCTAGAAGCAGCATTTTCACGAATCCTTTTGGGCATAAAAACCAATTACGCTCTTAACGAAGCAAAATAAGATTTCACGCCTTGCTATTTCAAGAGAATCCGAGCCACCAAATCCCTGGTCCATCCCTCTCTCTCCCTTCTCTTCTACGCCAAGTCTCCGAAAGACGAAAAGAAATAAAAAGGGAATATAAGTCCTCGTAAAAAAATCATCATCAGTTCGCACTAGACTAGCTAGCAATAGTCTAGACTAAATTAGGTGTCAAAAGTTAAAATTAAAATTACGCTATTAAACGGAATACGAGCAGCATTTTATGAAAGTTAGTTAAAAACGATTAAAAATTTATATTATCCAATCATATACGCTCGTTCCATTACTTCGTGCACTATTAGAAATCGTTTATGAATGCCAATTATTATAATTTCAGTAATTAACGAGAAAGGAGAAGAAATACAAATAATTTACCCTAAATTATTACATTTAGTTAAAGAGTTTAATTACGAAAAAGGGTTGTTTAAATAGCGTAATTTTAAAATTCGCACTTGCAGGTCGACCACCATTTTAAATCACGCTCTTCAGAGAAGGACATACATGCAAGCCAATCAAATGTGTTTTTTTTATGAAGCTATATGACAATATTATAAAATCCTTCAAAAAATGCCGGCCCATAAAAAATACAAACTGAACCGAAAAATAATGAACCATTTTTAAAAAAATTACCTGGATTTGATAGATTTAATAAATTAAATATCGATTTCTAAATATGACGAAGAATAAGAAATGATATTAGCCAACTAAGTTAAGAAACCGCAAATTATCGCCTAAAAATTAAGCAAATATGTTTTTCGGAACGCAAATGGAGACCGTGGCGCCATCTAAATTCGAGTAACAAAAGCAAATAAAATTTGAATAAATTAAAATCTGATTGGCTGGTATCCCGAATTTTACATGAAGTAAAATGGTGGACGATTAAAATAAGTTGAACTTGAACTATTTCGGCATAATTAAGCGGAGTTAAAAAATTTCCCTAGAGGAAAGGACTGTTTTATATCAACAATATTTTATTTTTTATTTTTCCTTCAGGCTTCCTTTAATTTTAACGACGTAATGTTATGATTTTGAAGGAATAAATATATAATTAAAGATGGAGTTGGATTACAGGGACAGAAATAAGCACAAGTCACTGGTCATTTGTCCGATAAATTTTCCAAATGTCCGATAACTTTTTATTTTTAAGAGGGGGTCACTGGACAAATGTCCGATAAAAAAAAAGTACTTTTCAATATAGGAAATGTAGCATTGTCCGGTAATTTTGTTAAATGTCCGATAACTTTTGAATTTTAAAGGGGGGTTACTGGACATTTGTCCAATAAGAAAAACTTCTTATTTCCGTCCCTGAGTTAGAACAGTAACTCAGAAAAAGGATAAAATAATTTTGGAAAAATCCCGAACAAATGTATATGCGAACTCAAAAATAAAAAAAGGAAAGACTAGAAAAAGAATGCTGAACTATTTGCTTTTTTTACTTTTATTTTTCTAATATAGGAGACTTTGGTGGCATAAAGTAATACGGCAGCAGCTAGTAATAAAAGTGAAACTAAACAGCCATAGCTATAAAAGTAGAATTCGTACGTTAGGAAATGGAGAAGGCCAACAAAAAAAAAAAATTGAAGGCTAAAATCCCTTTAAAAAGCTGCTAGAATGAAAAGAAGACTCGGAAAAGAAGCTGAAGAGAAAAAAAAAAACTAGCGATATTAAAAAAAGTAATAAAGAATGTATAAGCGCATTAACTAAGAGCTCAAAAAAATATATATATTCTTCTCCTTTACTGCTTTCGAGAGATTAGAGAAGCTTTAAAATATACTTTAAAGGATAAAGTCACAAATTTGAGCCCTTCAACTCTAAATAATTAACTAGCAACCCTATAGTTACGTTTAAATTAAATAAAAATAAGGAATTTAACTGAATTTGTGATTGGATTTTAATTATAGTGTTGTAATTTCAAAATACATTTATGTTATTTTTAAAGGGTTGTAGCGACTCCTAAGTTTTTCACTGTATTATAATATAATTTGTAGTTTAACGCACTTGCTTTTTTTATTTGAAAAAAAAAAGAAGTCGGCGAAATTTATTTCTCTTCAACTTTGCCTGCAAGTATTTATACTAACTATATTGTATACAAGCTAGAAACGGTATATATTAAGATAGCTGGACATATTTTGCCTGGAGAAAAACCTATAAAACGAGGCCATTGACGCCAAAGTGTAGTTTGAGCTCTATTTTGAAAGTAAGATTATTACAGGAGAAGCGCCCTGGGATAAGACTAACAGAGGATTGCGAGGGAGAGAGGGCGAGAGAGAGATAATAAACTGACAAAAAGAATCGCATCAAGATGGCTCAATACTACGCGAGATAAGTTCGAATGAAGCCATAGAACCCGACTTAACCGAGGAAGGTATAAACTTAAGCTCGCAATTCCGCGAAGCCCGTAGCGTTACAATACATTACACCTTACTCCAAGAATAAACTATAAATCTATTGAAAGATATAGCTTCCCTGAAGCGCCAAAAGACGCGAGATGAGAGAAAACGCGCGCGAGAAGAGAGAGAGAAGGAGGAGGAAAAGGATGGAAAGATAACTTCCGGAAATTCCCATCGTAGCAGACGGAATTTCCGGTTATTCCAATACATAGAGCTCAACTTGGAAACAAAACTCGTCGCCGTTGACGCCCGAGCGCGCGAGATGCTTTTTATGACTAGAGTTATACTTTTACGAGTTTCAGAAAACCCCTCAGAACCCCCAGAAAAAAATGGCAGGCGATGAAACTTTCGGGGATAAAAACATTAGTGGGGGGGCAAACTAGGGGTGAGTATATATATGTAGGATATAAAAAAATATTCAGGCTGGAAGAAATTAAGCTTTTTTAGAAATTGATGGGGGAGTATGGAAGAGAGAGAGAGAGTACTATACATGTACATCAACTAGGTTGTATGTGTAAAGAGAACAGACTCATCTCGAGAATGTCGTATTTCACACTTTTTATCGCCGGAACGCGAAACTAGGGCTGCTAAGGATTATTTTAATCCCCCCGCGCGTGGAAAGAAAGAAAAAAAAAACCCGAGGGGGATAGAGTGAGAGGTTGGACGTTTGCCCTCCCCATTCAAGCCCCAGATAGACCAAATAGCCCGGGCTCTTAAAGGCTCACCGAATACCCCGGGATAAACACCGGGAATAGGTGGCCTAAGCGACAACCAGTGAGAAAGCGAGAAAGAGATCCGAGCGAAAAAAAAAAAGCCTAGCATTGGGGAAGGTATTTTTTTAAGAGTAGTGAGAAATACTAGAGATGAAAAAAGGTGACGAAAAGAAGCCCGAGCTATACGGAAAAGAGATGGAAGGATGACGAGGGAAAGAGAGAGAGAGAGAAATTGTGAAAGAAGATGAAGAGAGGGTGATGCGAGAATCAAGAGCAAATACCAGATGTCGTTCTTATAGCTAGATTCTATCCGCGCGCGCCGCGTTACCCCTATGATGAAGTTTATAGATACTGAGAGGAGAGAGAGAAAAAAAAAAGGATGAAACTTTTATTTATATACCAAGAAAGAACGGAAAGATGTTCAGAACGGATGGGAAGAGCTATATATATAGGTACACGTATAAAGTGTTAAAAAAGATCTCTCGCGAGTTGTCTACGAGATGAAGAGAATCCGGCTATAAACTGTTTTTCCACTGAGCTAGATACAAGTAAAAAAAAAACGGAAAATATGATCCGAACTTCGTAAAAAAAAAATTCTTAGTCCTAAGCTCGGATAAAAAGGAACGAACTAGAAACGAAGCACAAAAAAAAACATATAATATTCACTATAGCTAGGGTTAAGCCGTGGGCGAACTGCAAAAATAATGTTTCAATTTTCATATAAGGGATTTTTACAAGAAGAGAAAAAAAGAGAAAAAACGGGGTTTGGGATTATTACGGATTTTTCATCCTTATATTTTCAGACCGACGAGGAGGGAAAAGGTGGTTTTGCCTTAAATCCTCATTTTCTTTTCAAGTAAAAATCCATCTTTCTTTCCTTTACTTAAACCTAAGTTCACTCGTTCCTCACCCCTCCCACTTTCCTCTCCTCTCATCCAATCAACGACGAAGATGTACGACTCTAAAAATAGAAACGTAGGTACTCGTAGGATACTCGGTATAGGATTGTATTCACTAGATATAATTAATTATTAGAAACTTCGGTAAGTAAAAAAGAAAAAAGAAAAAGAAAAAGTATTTTGGAACCGTGAAGGAATAAATTAGGCCATTTTTCATCCACCTTTTTAGCAAACTCCCCCCCCCCACCAATTAGAAAAATAGGGAAAAGGTGGTAAACTGAAGCGTGGGAGTTGGGAAGAAGGGGGCAGAAGTGGGTATAAAATTCAATTTCTAATTTTCTACGGGTTATTAAAAATCAGCTTGGTAATAAATTTTTGGGGGAAAGTGAGAAATGTTTGGCACATTTTAAATTATTTTCGCTCAAAATAGGGCAATATAAAAGCCAGGATTATCATAATAAAATTTACCATAAAAATGAAAACCGTCCTTCAAATTTATAAATTCTTTTTAAACAAGCATTATCTAGTATAACTGGAAAATTCAATTATAAAATCGGATATCCTATATAGCAGCTAGTGCGCAATTTATTCTGACATAACCTTAATATTAAATAGCCCGTTACGACAATTTGCCAAATGCAATAAAAGCCGTTAATACGCGTTACGATTTTCGTAATGGGAACATTAGATCTAGGAGGGCATTCCAGTAAATTTCGATAAAATGAGAGTACAATATACAACCATGCAGTCTTTTGCCATTAGATATAATCAATGTTAAAGATGGATAGTTACTTTGCAAATGTAGAAAACTAAAATTGGTACCAACTTAACATAAATTCATTTCAATCACAAAGTTCGATACGATCAAAGCCAAAAGCATTCATATTTTCAGGGGTATATAGTATAGTTTTAAGATCTTAAGGTGGTATAATGGTACGCGTTGTCGCTGCACTCATGAAACACGACGTAAAAAAACTTAATTTTTAAAAGGTAGCGGGCCGTTAACATCTCCAGTAACCATACACCCTCACGAACGACAACCCAAAAACTGTAATCAGCCATTTTCTTAGGAAAGAGTAGGGTATAGAATAACGAAACGCGTGAGCCCAAAAAAAAAAAAACTAAAAAAAACTATAACTACTAGGGTTCTTTCGGTAATGAGAAAGCAGCGAAACGTGCTAGGGTAAATGGCCGGACAACCGAGAACACTTTCTACCCCTTCGCTACACCCCTTTGAAACCGATGTTGCGTTGGGTATGAGATCGCGGAGAGAGAGAAAAAAAGTGAAATATGGTAATAGCAATAAGCGACTGGTGTCGTCGAATTTAGTTTTTTTTTCTTCTACTTCTTCCTTTCTTTTAAAAACTAGAAGGGGGGAACGGCTCATTGATTTCCAAGCTCGGATGGTCCGTATCCGAACGTCATGCCTCCCACCATCCATCCCCACGCAGTATACCATCACGTTTCAACCATCTTCTTCCGCCAAAACGAACATTTTTCCCGGTTTAGCCCGAATTGGTCTAGTTTTTATCAGTAACGAAACGATATACTGATAGAGAAGGACCAATTCTTTAGAAATACGGACCTTATAAGCTTCCAATTCATTAAATGTTCCCTAGCGAACGTATTATAGTTCGCTCATGAAACAATCGCGAATGAACTGACGTTGTGTTATAAGATATTCGGAAATGTTTCGTAATATACGCGAGTACAAATAAAATGGCTGTTACTCGGTATCTTAAAGATACGAGGGTTTATATCTTCAAACGTACGGCAATCAGAGACTGATTTTTAACTGAAACGGAGTAAATGAACGTTTCGAGCCATTATTTCCACGCTACTCGGTTTTCTTCGGTGGACATAACTATACACGACGACGAACCCTATCTTAATTTCGGATCGATTCTCTCGGTTCGCCTGTATATGTAATAAGAAAATCGTGTAGCGAGGGGTTGTTTTTCTAGATATTACCGAAACGGAATTTTTTGTTACATTATTTATGAGGGAATAGAAACCTTTGTACACGAGATCTTGATTTTATTCGTATAGCTCCACCCTCCACGTATTTTTTTCCCAGCTAGTTAAGAAAACATCCTCGGGTATAGTCATTAAAAACAACGGAAAGACGTTTCGGGTATAAGCTTCGGGGATTAACGTAACAGGCGTTTAAAATTAAGAACATAAAGATGGTCTAGGGATCAATTGAGAAAGTATAAAAATAGCGATAATTTAAAACACCAGAGTAAACTAATCCTCCCCCCCCCGCCCTCAATTCTCGCTATCTTATCGAGTTTTAAGATTAAAATAAGAAACTAATCCCCTTTCTCTCAAATTAAACTACCCGGTATACAAAGACGGCGATAAAATAATTGAAAAGTTTTCTTTTTTTCGAGAATTTAACTTTTTTTTTTTTTTTTTTAAGTAAATGAAAGGAGATTGGGGTAGATGTATTTGTAATAAAAAAAAACTTCCGAGAATAAAGCCGAAATGGCCGAGAGAATATCCTACTGACAAAAGGGTCGCTCGATCCTAAAACGTACGAGAGTCCGCTAGGATTAAGGAGGTATTTCGGAATAGGAGCGTAAAGTCTTTCCTCTTTAACTCGCCAATCGAACTAATTATCGCGGTGGGAGTAAAACGAAGGGGGAGAACAGACTCCAGTCTTCCATTATCGGCGTAGAAACACGGATAAAGGATTACCCGATAGACAATGAACGTTAGAGAGGCCTAGTACTAGAAGGGGAGAAAGGGGAGGAAAAAGGAGCTTCCAGGAGAAATTCTGGGAAAACGGTGGGACGACTCTCAAGACCGAATTAATCCGGATTAAAACGGGTACCGCAAAAGAGCCTTTCATTATTATATAATGTCCCCCCATCCTCGCGTCCCCTTAATTTCGAGAAAGCTCAATTCGTACCCCTTCATATCCTTTCATACTAAAATTTAGCCAGTTTTCTAAAATCCCCATCAGTTCAGAACATTCCCTCTTTCTCTTTCAGACGGTGTTTTGTTCCATTCTCAGGATTAAATATTAAATCTCTTTTAAGTTTAAAAGAGAAATTTGTAGATGATAATTTAATATTTTAAAATGCTTTAGTTTTTATTCTCTCTAAAAGTTATATTTAAAGGAATATTAAAATTCAAATCATTTTGCGAATACCTTCAGTAATGAGATTGTAAATACCAATTTCCAAAATTACAGTAATTTTAGAATTCTAATACTAACTTGTAAACTATGATTTCATCAATTAATGGTAAATCATTTACGATCGAAGGAGAGTATTAATTATTTGAGTTTTTTTTCTATAAAAAGAAAGAGTGCTTCCCAACTATAAATATCCAAAATTATCGAAACGAACGGTTATAGTAATAAGCCTTGTTAGAGAAAGGGATCAACAACCCTAGTTAGCTATTTTGTCAGATATAAGACATTTTTGACAAGGATAACCGACAGACGTCTGACCCGCCACACCCTCCAACTACTCTACTCCCATTTAACCGCAAAGCTTCGTGACTAAACTGGGAGGTTTTTTTCCAGTAATAACGAGAGTTTTTGATTAGCTACTAGATTGGCAAAAACGTTTGGACTATATTCATTGAATGATACCAACTAAAAATAGTGAAGTAAAGGGGTACTATAAGCTATTTAATTGCATTCTAGAGAATCATAGAACATGGGGAATTTTTCATCAATGTTTAGGCTGTTTAGTATTAATATTTATTAAAGTTTAACTAATAAATTATCTACTCGTCATAAACATAATACAAAACTTATAGTTTTTATTGAATTAAGCATTAGACAATCTATCCCCATAAAAAATCCACTATACGATGCATTTTTCTCGGGCAGTGGTTGGTGGTGAACGATAGATGGATTGCACTAACGAACCTAAAAACTAAAATCAATAAAACAGGGCCATTTTTTTAGCTGAAAACGCTCGGGTATCCTGGCCAGACGTGGATTTGAAGCTCCTCCGTTTTTACTTTTTATTTTTTATTTTTTTTCCTCGTCTCTAAGCCCTCGGACGAAATTGCAAAAGGGGTACCACGCGCGTAGGTGAGAAAAAAATGATAGGATAAAAACATTTCTTATAAAGAAGAAGCCCGAGAGCGGAGGATGGAGGATAGAGAAACGATGCGGGGAAACGTTTCCAACAAGATTTCCTTCTTTTCCTACAAATGTTCGCGAAACGAAAATAGGGAGCCAAGGCCCGCTGTCAGTGCCAAAGGGGGCGGAAGGATAAAACTGGGGGACGAAAGGGATTTCAATAAGCCAAAAAAGAAACTTTTTAGCATTTGAAAAGAAGAAATAAAAAAGAAGGAAAATGGTGCGGAGGAGGGTCACGAAAAAATAAAAATAAAAGTCTCTGGAATACTCCAAAGTTGTTACCTTCAGACGGAATAAATTTTGTTTTTCCCGAATGGATATTGGCATCGGAAGAAATAAAATTCGATGTAAAAAAGTTAAGAAAAACGCCTCTCCTTAAGACGGTTTTGAAATTGGCATTTTAAGATCTGACTCTTCTTCTTTCCCCTCCCAACATTCCCCTTAATTCAATTTTCAAGTTTTCTACGCCAAGGAATTTAAGTTCGTACGAAGGAAGGAATGGATTAGACCCCTTGTCATAAAATATTTTCCCTTTTTTTTTTTTTTTTCTTAAATTTTAAAATCCACCCTTTCTCTACTGTAAAAGGTTTTACATTTAAGATTATCACGTACATTTGAGGGCGATATACTTGATTTGGGTTATTTTCAAGTTTGTAGCGTTCATATTTTTTTCATTTCATTTTAAGAAATATTAAGAAATCATTTAAACTTTGAAAAATTAATAAATAATTTTAAATAAAACCTTACCTTATCGGAGGACAAAACGAAATAAAAATAGTATTTTTTGTTTACCTTTGACGATTCGAATTTCACACACACAAAAAAGATCACAATTGGAACTTTACTTACCTAGAAAGAAAAAATAATAAAATTTGATTAGAATTTGAATAAATTAAAATCATTGATATTACGTGTAAGTTTTGTATAGTAAGCTTCGCCAAAATAGTTAAATTTGTAAGAAATAAAATTTCCGGGCAAGTTAAAAATTGTTCTTTGGCTTAATATTGATTTATACTTGTGGATTAGGTCTATTTAAGTAATAGGAATCGACAGAAAACTTTGTTATCAGGTTCTTTTTGACGGATAACATCTAGTTAATTATTATTGCACGAAACTGATATAGCCTGATATATATATATGATCATACATGGCTCAAATTTGGTTAGATTTTAAACTCTTTAAGGATAAGTATTAAGAGCAAGTTAAAAACCAATTTCTAACTCATTATGTAAATGTAAATTTATTTAATTGTTATTTAAGTCAAGGTTAACGAATCGATAAAAAAATCACTTGTGCGTCTTCAAAGAAGAGAAACCACGTGAAATTTGTAAAATACTGATAATAAGTATATTTGGCTGCCTTAAGAATTCAAGTGTGAAAATAAAAGGGGCTGGATCTTTTATACTTTAAAAGAGAGCGAAACGAAAAACATAAAAACCTCCAACTCCTAGAAAATAGGATTTGTCCGTCGAAAGAAGACTCTGCAGGATTCGTTCTCTTAACGGTAAACGTTTTAAGAAGATTCGATTTTAAAACTCGGATGGTCGGAGCCTAACTCTCTAAGTAGCCCCGACCCGCCACCCAAGCCGCCGATAGAAAGAAAAATAAGGGGGGCTTATTCTTATTCCATTTTGAATTACGAGTGAAAAACAAACTTTCCTTTTAAAGAAAAGAGAAAGAATAGCGCCGTGAACGACTTTAAGAAACAGGCTGCCCGGCTTAATGCCGGATTGGAAAAAAAAAAAAGAGAGGATCAATCTGTTGAAACGAAATCAATCCGCGGGCCGCGTGCCGTGAGAGAGTAAACAGACGCGCTGGCGTCGGCTTTTGAGACCGCGAAAATGGATTCCTATAGGCCTACGCTCTTAATTTGATATTCGAGCAATTTTCTCGGAAAAGATAAGACGTGAAATTGAAAAATAAAAAAATAAAAATACTCTTATTTTCACCTAATACCGGGAAATTGAAAAATTATTACTTTTAGGGTTTCAACTGTAGGGATTCTACGTTTGAAATTGTTTTCTTAGAAAACCTAGTATAATTAATGGAAATAAACCTTATTAATTTAATTTAGTTCGTACTAATTAATAATTAATTGGAGTAGTAGTTTTCAGAATTTATATTTAGCCCCTGTATGGTTTCTTTGCCACGAGCACTGAAGCACAGCGGAGGAAACATTTCTAAAGGCGCAGATATTAAGGTCGAAAAACTATATCTTACACAGTTCATCAGTCACGTCTCAGGATTAATTATATTGAAGGGAGGTTGAAGAGAAAACGTGATTATTATGGATTCTGCTTTTAAGAAAAATAAATGTTTGTGTAGTAAAACATTCAGGAAATATCTCCGAATTGTAGAAAAATCCGAAAAATATTCAGATTAAATATTATCTTGATTATTTTTTTATAAAATTTATTCCACTTCTAATAGCTTAATTTTCCATATCGACATACTTTCTCGAAAATGTCAGGTGCACTCAGAAGTAATAGTAAAGTAAGTATCCTTGGATAATTAGGGAGGCAACAAATATTCCGATTGAAAGTTTTGAGACGTTACCTTTTTTTTTCATTATTATTATTATTATTGTAAATGAAGTCTTCGCGTTAGGCGCTTACTTCTTCCAACTATTTACTTGTGATGTACTGAAAAATATCATCCATAGGTTGATAAACATTTTTTTTTTAATTTAAAACTGTTCGAGATGTACCGATCCCCCAAATTTAATAAGTGATTTCCCGACTAAATATTTGCCCAAAAAGTTTCTATTGAAGCGTGCGAGGTGTCCATACTTATTTCTATCACGAGTAGCGTATATAAGCGTAATTTCTGTCCCAGGTTTTTACGAAGAATTTGGTTTGCAAAAGGGAGAAGAATAAGCCTCGGGAGCTCAAATAGGGATGAAGCTAGGAACGTAATCGGACGGAGACTACGTTTCATCTTGATTTGATACAACGTAACGACGCCGCGATACTCTTTATCTCTATCATTTATCTTGTCGGATATAAAAGAAGATTATAACTTGACGCGTAGTACCGAATCAAGGTGAAATAAACTGGGTATAGAAACCACCTCCCTAAAAAAAGGAGGAGAGGCTTAATTGCTTAAAAGCATTTGCAGAGCAGGGACGATACCTCGGATCCCGTAGGGTTTCCAAAAAGGACTCCGAGGGGGTCGAACTAATAAGGCGAAAGAGACGAGAGAGTGATGGAGGGAGAAAGAAATAGCCAAGGAAGCTAGGCGTAAGACTAGGAAAGGAAGCTAGTGGAAGGGGCCATAAAATTTGGTAAAAACAAAAGACCGAGATAGAAGATTCGAAGCCTGACTAAGCTAAGAAAGGAGCTGGCTCTCGCTCTATAAGATGATTTAGCCGCTAAACCTACATCGCGCGCGCCATTAATGGTAAAACCTCCTTCAATATAGGAATTGGAATAAAAAAATGTGCCAAGCATCATGCCATGAAAAAAGAAATGCCACCCCGAGGCAACCGCCAAAAATATTCTCATCCATTAAGCGGCATTTAAATATTAAAGCATTAAATTTCTTTTCTTTTTTTTTTAAGGAAAGAGGTTAGTAGGAACAAAAGTAAAACAGATAATACCACCGTTTCCATCCTAGTTTGTATATTCTTTAGGGACAATCAGAGATTAGTGTGTTTGAAAATGAAAAAAAGAAGAGGGAAAAAAGTATAAGCCCGAGGCTTGACGATCGTTCAAACATTTTTAAATACATTCATCGTACTTTTTTCATTTGACTTTCCAAAATTGGGGAGAGAGATAGAGAGAGAGAGAGATAAAGAGAGAGAAAGGGATTTAGTTTTGACGTGGTGTAACGAACATAATATAAAATTTTGAAGAAGTATAAAAAATTAAAATAAAACCGGTGAAATCACTTTTAAAAATGTTTTAAAGATTTTCACCCATTTTTTTTTTTTATTATTTCTTCTAGCAGCGCATAGCGGTACATTTAAGAAAAGTTAAATCTTAAACCTTGGTAAGGCAATGGTGTTTTATGGTTTTTCATATAGCGGTATATTTTAAAGAGCGCTGGCCAAGAACCATTTATAACCTGAGTTAAAATTTTGGGCTTAAAAAGGGAGGTATATATAGGGTAAAAAAAAATATACAGTTCGCTACCATGTAAAATTTCCATTAATAACGGGCGCGATCGTTTGCGCGTAGGGGAAGGGGGTCGAGAGTTTTCTTTAAGAATAAGAAAGTCTTTGACTGAGCGAAAATGTACCCTTACACGCGTTATTTTTCCTCGGAGATCGCTTCGTTGAATAATACGTAAAAGAAGAAACCCATACCGTAGTACGTCGTTCTAGCTCAAACAAATTCCAAAACCCTTTTTAGCTTTTGGCGCGAAGGATAGTGGGAGGAAGAAAAATGAAGTTTGCTTATGTAAAAACGTTAAAAGCCAGATAAATTTTTTTCTTCTATACTTTCTTTTGGTAAGCTAGCTAGTATAGCGTTAACGTTAACGTTGATGGGGTGGTGAAAAGTGAAAAGCGACGCGGATTTAACCCTTCGCGAACGTATAATGAAGTGGTAAAAGTTTCCGGAGCGGCCTCCCGTCCTGCCGAGCGAATTTCGAGGCATTTAATAGAGTTTCTTTAGACTCGACGTGGTGGCGAATACGAGCGTAGAAATAGGGTTAAGAGAGATTTTTTTTCCTACATATAAGAGACGGAATGTCCCGAAACTAAAAGCAAAGACGTGTTTGCAGAATCCGCGTCTAAGATTCTAAGCGTGTAAAAAAAAGAGGCGAGTATACGCTCGAGGGGAGGGGGTATCCTAGATATCTCGCCACGTCGGGTTATGAGTGTTATCATTGATCATTTCGTTTTAGCGCCACCTCCATCTCGCTGCGAAGAGCGACCCAGAAATTCTTTCTTTATATCCTTATTACAACAAGCACTCTCTTTTTTCCACTCCCTTCTCCCAACGTTTTCCGAGTACCCCCTCTGATACGGTCTGTCCCATCCTTAAGTTTCCTCGATGTTGTATAATAAGATACATTACGGCAAATGAAAAACAAGGCCCACGCGAATTAAGATATCGGATGTTGATGTCAGTATCCTGTTTTTTGAACTATTGGATCTAAATCAGACGATTGGCTACTAGACTTCACGTATAATCATTCAGTTTTATCTCATTCCCTTAACATCACTTCATTGGATCAAAAAACGCAAACGAGACTATAAGATTCGTTTGACAAGACGACAATCCGCTTCGTTGATTTCATAAGCTTCAATCTTTCCGTTTTATCTCATTTCCCTATCATCACTGCATTAACTGAAACAAGTCGAACATATACTATAGAATCTAACTCACCATAATTGTTCAGCACGGACTTATTATACGTATATGTTTATCACTATATGATAAGTTAACTTTTAGATAAAAAATACCCAATACCTTTTGCAAGTACTGAATATTCAGGCTGGAATAGAGTAGTAGCCTCTCGATATAGTACACTCAACCCGAAATAGAAAAGCTTAGATGTTTTAGTACCGATACTGGGTTGGGCCAATTTCTAGCGACGCCTCGTATAAAGGTGTCAGATAGATTTGGAACAGCTCTTGGTTCCTTGAGCAGGGGGTTAGGTCTTTTCCACCCCTGTCCTACCGTTAAAGCGCGCGTTACGTCTGCTCGTGCTACATTATGGAGAGCTAAATGAGCGATCGGAGGTTCCTACTTCATCTTCCGATTTGACAACCTATAAGAGAAGTTATTTTCCGGACGTACCCATCACTTACGCGGTCCGTCCGTCCCCTCACACCACATCTCCCCCTCTCGTTTCCTAACCCTAATTTCCCACCACACATATACGCAATAACAGCGCGTCGAAATATATACGTTTATCCGGGTTTACTATAGTCCTTAAGGTATATAAAGTTTTAACAGCGTCATATTAATATCCGAAAACCACGCTGTGTTTTGAAAGAATATCAATTTCTTTCCCGTTATATATATTTAGTTTGACGGGTTATACGTGTCCAGTGTGTAAACGCGGTGGCCGTGTACAAAAATAGTTTACTAGCAGTGTTCTATAAAGAATATTAATATTGATTCTGAAAGCCTCCGCGCCAATGACTTACTGAATAAAGTATTTACGAGACCAAAATATCAACTTCAGGGACGTATTATCAAGGACTACATATTATTTTTTTCATTTTGTTAGTCAAGACATGGACAAATTATACCGTAGAGGGAACAACAACGAAATCGCAGTCATCATACTAAGATTCTCTGCTAGGAAAATTTAAAGGGAAACTTGGAGCTAAAAATGGAACATATTTTGAATTTATTTTCGCAGTTTTTTGACACTTTTTTGGTAAAATTTGAAAAAAAGGGAAATATAAAATTCGTCCAATCATATTATTTCAGCCTTCAACAGTGCTTGTAATGTCCTAACATTAAAAGAATAGGCCAGCGTTTGACAAACAAAAGTCTTGGGCAAGTTTCCCTTTAAGTTGGCCTAAATTTTGATCAAAAACTTAGGACAAAACTTTTGAAAGTATATGGATCTATTAAGTGGACTAAAAATATACGAGGAAGGGACCATTTTATTACTGTATAGGGATTTTGATTTTTCCTTCAGACTTCCTTTAAAATTCAGCTTGATTGCGCAGCGCTATATTGAGTTTTTAGTCCCTTCCATGATCGAAAACTGAGTGTTTACGCTACCTTTAGAAAACTTGTTAAAAAATGAATTTAATATTTACCATCGAATCGAGTTTTTTGATCAATAATGCTATTAGAAATAATACTATGCATATCCATCAATAAATTGTCGGAAACTTTCCTCGATCATTAATTTTTAATGAACTTTAGAAATATTACGTTTCAGATCGAGAAGTCCAGTTTAAAATCCTCTTTATATTTTGAAGTTTTAAATATTTATTTTTCATGAACTTAAAACAGCAAGGGGCGAACTTATTTATTAACAATTTGAGTAAAATATTGATCTGACACGTTTTTCAAGTTTTATATGGCTACAATTAAACGTGAATTTCTCAAATTTTCGGAAGCTCTTTAATAAAACATAATTAAATCGACAACTTAAAAAATTAATAATATTTTAACTGGTGTATATTTATAAAAACTATTGGATACTTCTTACACTTAAAATTATAGTTAAATAGCTTGAACTGGACACAAACCAAATTTTCTTGAGGGTATTTCAAACCAAAACCATTCCAAACACCCTTTTAGCAATAACTATAATATCGAAATTGGATAATAAAATGCCATTTTTTTCTGAAATTTAATTTTTCTTGAAAACAACGGGTTCATACCCGAATTTCAATATATTTTCGAGTTTAAACGGTAAAACATTTGCCACCGGAAATTTGTAATGGCTTTTTTTTGTAAAATGCAAAATTGTAAACCAATGTAATCTATTCCAGGCCCCATCCCACTCGCATATCCTAATTTTAAAACAACCTTGGATTATATAGCGTAGTTTTGGAAAGTTTCATTATAAAGTTTTTTTCTATTTTATCGAATTTATCGAATAAAAGGCAACTCGTTTCATTATTTCACAATCCCATCGAGTGAATACTAAAACTTTTGTTCGTTAAATATTTGACGAAGTATAAATATCATTAAAACACGAAAATGAAAGTAGTTTTTATAAAGAAGGGGTACTTTAAACTAAATTATTTATATTTTGTAAAAGGAAAAGGAAAGGCGAAAAAAAAGGGACTTTACCTTTGCCTTTTAAAGCCGATTAAGACTTACTAATAACGTAACTAAACTCCCCCCAAAAAAGGTATAAAGTTCAGTATATGTATATAGTTTCTAAATTTTCTTACTACTATAAGTACCGAGTATAGTACGAGAAAACTTTGTGATTTTCTTGATTTCCTTTTTCGTTTTTAATCTAATACTAAGACTAGATTTAAACTGGGGTGAAATCTCTTTGGAATTTTCTTTTTTTCTTCCTTTACTTTCTTCCCCCGACTCCTTTTTCGCTTCTTAAATATCTTCAAAAAGCGTAAAAACGCGGCAGAGTACATTTTTTATATCATTTTTTCTTTTGGTCCCAGAGTCACTTCGGAGAAAAGGATCCCAAATATGAAATGATCTTAAAGGCGGACTTTTAACGAGAACTTTTCACAAAAAACTATTTTCTCCAATAAGATTTAACATGGGGTATTAATACGTCCACACCTTTCGCTAGGTTTCAAACTGAACTTGAACAAAGGTATATCCCACTACGGGCTACCGTGTTTGCAGAGTTCTACTTTTCATCCGCTAGGGGATGCTCTGAGGCATTTTTTCATCCCACCCTCGCTATCTTACAGTTAAGAGGTTTTTTTCCCTAACTCTTTTCTAGATGGAAAGGCGAGATTTGGTTGTAAGTAGAGAGCGAGAGAAAGAGAGAGTGAATGAGAGAGAGAGCGAGAGCAAGAGAGAGAGAGGGGGAATGGAAAAAATGAAAGTGTGACAAAAAATAGACCCCCGTTTTATAAGGGGGCACGAACCGAATATACCCCATAAAACGAACGAATGAACTAAGGCAGAAAAGAACTCTCTCTCTATAAGGGATGACAAGCAATGGCACTTTTTTCTTCTCCTGACGATTTTCTATCCTAAAGATAGCTTAAGGCAATCGATAAGATAGTATATAATGCTGTGTAGTATATGTAGGAGGTATCTTAATGTGATAGACTCAAATGTAAATCGAATGGACGTCTTTACTCGGGTTTCTATATAAGTTCAGTGATATTACACGGTTTTGATTTGTCCCCATGCACGTATCAGCTACGATAGACCCAAAATTCATAATATCAGAAACCATAAGTTAATTATGATTAAGTATCTATAAGATAATGTTTATCTATTCTACACTGTTAATTAAAAAAAGGTTCGCAACCTATTTTGAGCCTTTTATGGTTAAAAAATAAACCTTTTCCTGTATAAAGCTACGTATAGTATCTCAAATTTGTATATCACGCTACTGTATAACTCATAGCAGACAGGCCAATGTCTGTGCCGCTAAAAGTCTACGCCAAAAATTCGTCAGTTTTCGTTGCTTCACTATTTTTGAAACGACCTATATAAATTTTACCATAACATCAGCTTTTTAATTATTAATATATTTTTTAAATACTAAATTTTAAGAGATTCATATACCTGTACCAAAAAATCAGGGTTACATTTAATATAAAATTAAGTAGATTCTCTTTACTTTGAATTATAACTTAAACTTTTGTACGCTAACGTCCCCCTGGATTGTAGCTACTCCCTGCGCAACTAAGCAACGAGAGTGCACAATGAGTTGCCTTTATAATCATCTGATAAAGTATCTAAGATGTACAGGGAATTGGTAATGTTCATATAAAAAATATTTTATAATAAGGGCATTTATTTTAACTTTAAAGACAGACTTGGTTCTTCAAAGGGAGTATAACTACAATTAAGTATTTCTTTATGGATGATCTCCTTAGTTTTAGTCACGACCCCCATAAGCAGCCATTGGCAGGCGCTACATTAATTATCTTGGTAACAAACCTTGGAATCGA
The DNA here is from genome assembly GCA_963920705.1 of Odiellus spinosus. Classification (NCBI taxonomy): domain Eukaryota; kingdom Metazoa; phylum Arthropoda; class Arachnida; order Opiliones; family Phalangiidae; genus Odiellus; species Odiellus spinosus. The sequence continues at coordinate 16,916,183 of OY987228.1, read as the reverse complement.
GTGAGGACTAAAGGATATGGATTTGATTTTACGTTTTTCTGAATCTACGTTATCGAAAACCTAAGAAAAATATCAAAACTTATTTTTAAGCATCTCCTAAATATGACAGAAATTTAATCCGGATTAACGTGACAATTGGTTTTGAGTATCCACCTTTGGAGACCACTTAAATGATTAAAATCTCCACGATAATGTGACAAATTGCTTGTGGGAATAGGGCGAAAAAATAGAAATCTAAAAGTTATAATGAAAGCTATTTATAATAGCCCTTTTTGGCACAGCTACGTAGCTTTCAGTTGTTACATGGTGTTCTTCAACGTATAATGGTACAAACGCAACCTTTTTTCGAATATATATAGTCTATCAAGAGTAAGAAAAACCAAAGTATAAGGTCAGGGATGCAAGCTTTCGCTTCGATCGATCGATCGATCCGTTCTAACCTCTTACCTTTCCTCTCTCCTCTTAAAAAAAATCATACACGAGCTTCCTCTAGGTATAGCAAATGTTAAAAAAAAAAAAATCGGAAACTCTAGCAAATTTCAATTTAAAATTCCGCCGTCGAAATCCGAGCAAACCCCCAGGGTAAATTAAAAGTCGATTTATAGTATAAATACAGGTAGACCTTATCGACGTCAATTTCTACTCCCCAGCAACCCGAGCATCAACTACTGTACCTTTTTCAATAGGTATAGTTGAGTACCGTCATTAAATCCAATAGTAACTTCTTAGAAATATCTTTCGAAACCAAATTTGATATTGCAGATAAAAAATTTGATTTTAAAATAATGAGTGGGTTAAGTTAAAATTTTGATTTTAAATGATTGGATTAAGTTAAAATTTTGATTTTAAATGAGTGGGTTAAGTTAAAATTTTGATTTTAAATGAGTGGGTTAAGTTAAAATTTTGATTTTAAATGATTGGGTTAAGTTAAAATTTTGATTTTAAATGATTGGGTTAAGTTAAAATTTTGATTTTAAATGATTGGGTTAAGTTAAAATTTTGATTTTAAATGATTGGGTTAAGTTAAAATTTTGATTTTAAATGATTTTGTTAAGTTAAAATTTTGATTTTAAATGATTGGGTTAAGTTAAAATTTTGATTTTAAATGATTGGGTTAAGTTAAAATTTTGATTTTAAATGATTGGGTTAAGTTAAAATTTTGATTTTAAATGATTGGGTTAAGTTAAAATTTTGATTTTAAATGATTTAAGAGTCTATTTAAAAATTTGATTTTAAAATAATCAATGGGTTAAGTTAAAAATTTGATTTTAAAATAATCAATGGGCTAAGTTAAAAATTTGATTTTAAAATAATCAATGGGTTAAGTTAAAAATTTGATTTTAAAATAATCAATGGGTTTAGTTAAAAATTTGATTTTAAAATAATCAATGGGTTAAGTTAAAAATTTGATTTTAAAATGATCAATGGGTTAAGATATAATGAAGGTGTCGATTAATAGCGTTAAATTATGTTTAAAACATTATCCAAAGGTTTCCTGCTCATTTTCAGTTAACTAACGAAGGAGCGATTTGAGCATACTAAGTCAAAATTAATTTTAATTCTTCAAACCGATTAAAAATAATACGATACTCGTTTTTCCCATCTCTTTAAAAGTCTCACAGTCTAAAAATGAAAAGTTGAAAACACTTTCACGAATATCGTGTTTTCCCTTTCAAGGTTTCGAAAAATTTCGGCATCAACAAAATAATCTTAGAAGAAGATGGAGGGATTGTAGAAGAAAAAAAATAAAATAAAAGGAATTAAAGATTTTGGGGTAAATAATGGAAAGGGAGGGGGGCATGAAGGTTGAGTTAGGCCTAACGAAAAGAAGCTTACCAGGAGCAAATCTTTTAAAAGCTTTATTATTAAAGAGAAAAGAGCGATCGGTAAGAAGAGTGACGTCAATATCGATTAGTGACTAAAAATATATATCTTACAAGTCACGCGCCCAATTTTTTCCCCTGCATATTTCGTGGGAGGATGAAGAGGATGTATTAAGAATCCCGCGCTCCCCCTCTCTCTTTCCCTAATCAAAAGTGAAGGGTCTTAGTTAACAAGAGGCTGCTGTACCCGTAAGCTAAATTGAAAAGAGAGATAAAGATAGGGATAAAAATCTATAACGTTTTTACCGTTATATATATAGATATAGAACAACTAGTGCATAGTTGAGGGAACAGTAAACAATGAAGAGCTATAGGGATAAGGCGCGTGCGGGATTAATTTAAGCGATTCCTCCCAAAAGCATCCTCCGTCGAGAGGACTAAAACTCTAATTAGTCGAACCGTGGGTACCCGCGAGAGACGCGCCGCTCGAGGAGAATGAGGAAGATGCTGGAAGGAGAAGGAGAGTGGATGATGTAAACGTGCCGATGCCGAAACCCTATTATAACGAAAGGATGATAAAGACCACCATGATTGCGGTTTCACGGATATCTTACATAGTCGAAATACCCACGAAAGGTCTACAATAATTCCTCAGCCTCAGGGGTATATCAATTCTATTCGCGTTACAAAATGAATTAGAGATGAAACAATACGGTCGAAGTGAAATAAGGCGTTTACGCGTCGCCTGAGGAGTATCAAACGAATTAAAGTAGACGACATAATCACCCCACGTAATCCGTGAACAAGCATGTTGTAATTACGTAATGAAGTAATTACGTAAAATTATCAAAGGCTGTAATCAGTTACGTAATCGCGTATTCGGTGTAAAGATTTTACGGAAGGCAAACTATAATTGGAGGAAATATCTAATATATGATACACGCAGTTTCAAGATAGACTTATTAAACTCAGTGGAAATTTAGTTTAAAATGTTTTGTTATAAAAAAGATTTTCCAGAAATATTCGTTGTCACCGTCATAACAAAATACGTTATTTAAATCATCAATATAACATTTCCAACTATAGTTGGTAAATACTACGAACGAAATGGAACAGATAGTACATTTTTCATTGGTGTTTTTTTTAAAAATGAAGAACGTACGATAAGTATAAACTTTGCATTCTAGGGGTGATGATTTTTAACCCCAAATTGACAACGTGTCCAAAGATAAGACTATTCGATCTTTATCTGATAATTATTTTAAGTTACATCCCCTACGTCCAGTACGTATAGCTCCAAGTGGGTTAATTTTTACTCTAAGCAAATTATTTGATATGATATTGCATAATACTTATTTTTGGAAGAGGACTTATTCTTGTAAGGAAGATTTTTGTGGGCGAAACTAAAAAGGGATGGAAATCCTTCATTAATCCCAAATTGTAACCCCGGCTGACTAGTTCCTTTAGAAGCCCCCAGGCTTTAAACGATGCGGGTAGAAACTCGACGCCGAATAATGAGAAAGGACAGCTAGATAGGCGAACTGATAAAAAACGAAAAGAGGACTCGAGACTAGAAAAGCCGCGCGGCCATAGAACCGACCTAACACACGTCCTACCGCCTATACCTTGTCCAATTAAATTTGGCCCGCTTCGTCCCGCGAATTAAGTCTTAGCAAAGGGAAAATTGGGTTAAAATTTTACCCTCCTTAATATATACGCTAGAACCAAAACCCCCCCACTGATTCCTTCAGGATACTTCTCAACATCTACGCCACGGTACAAAGAAGCTTTTTAACCGGAAAGCTAAGCCCGGTAATAAGGGAAGAGAGAAGGAACGTTTTTCCTAGAAGAATCGTGACCAAATCAAAAACAAATTTACGCCTTCGCGATTTATACACATATATATAAAGGGTCTAAAGAGTACTCCTTAAGCCCACTTTTTATCACGCTTCGACCAAATTCAGTGTTAAACAAAACGACATTTATGCGGTCAACAATAAATTATATAATTATAACGCTCTCAATAAGGACCATGCATTGAAACTATGGGAGCAATTTCCAGGTTCTCTTTTAATTGGTGGGTTTCCATCACACCGAGTAGTAATAAATAACACGGCCCTCATAAAAGGAGTCGAGGTTCTTTTTGTCAAGAGCAATCCAAAGGGGAGTAGATATTTAATTTTGATTATTAAAACACTACGCATGGTTAGATTTTCTACAAGAAGGCGCAACATTGTTAAAGCCCTGCTCAATAATGATAACAGATAACTGGAGACAAAGAATTCCTGAACTATATACGAGAAAGTACTGATAGAAATTTGTCTGCCTCCATTGGACAAGGTTTTTAACTCCAGACACGCGTGTAACCGAGATTGTAACTACAAAAATGCAGACTCCATGGTTATGTGCAACTAATCCTAGTTAGTATCAGTTTGGAGAATTAAACAGCTAGGTGTAATAAAGCGAATATACATTCGGAGAATAGCTTCTTAAGGACCAAAATACACAAGGAATACGGAAAGAGTTAGTATATACGAAAGAAAGAAAAAGGAAGATGAAGAGCCTGAGAGAAAGAAGAGGGATGTGTAAAGGATGCACTAGGCACGTGCCTGGCTTCTCGACACCGAGGATAAAGCTCGGGCGTCGCTTCCGTCCGTGTTAAGCGCCAAACGAGGGGTCTTTACTCGAACACGGCTCGTCCCCAAAAAAGCTAGTCTATCGAGAATCGTATCACTTATACGCTTACATACGAAGTAAGTTCTTTTCTATTTCTATCTCTAAGTCTCTCTCTCTTCTCTCTCTCCGCGGAGGAGATTACAGTTACTCGAGAGAAGGCTTGATTACGCGAAAACAGATCTAGAAAAAGGACGAGGGAAATGAACTAAAAGTCTAATCGATGTCCCTACGCGTACCCCGCTAATTTATGCTTCGAAAAATCTAATTTCGACTCCCAGTCGTTAACTATAATAACCTTCGCTTTTAATCCTATTAGGGAAAATAAAGACGGTTAATTTAAAGTAGCGCTTTTGCTAATTAAACCTTATAGTCGTAGTACAAAGGAAACTATTTTATTGTAGTTGCGTACAAAACGAACACGAAAGTCTCTAGTCCGACAATATAACATTATTTTAATGGATTAAATAGGGGTTTTTACGCTAAATGAAGTAATTAGATCAAGGCTTTAATTCTTATTCCGAATTGTTTCATGACTCTAAATAAAACTTGGAATGTCGCCAGTTCCCTATAGTTTATTAGTTAATATTTTATCTAAGATTGTCGATAATTAATCCACAATAGAGGCAATAGAGTGGAATAGAGGATGAAAGAAAAGTGGGTTATGATGTCACTTTCAGTTTATTTCTTTCTTATACAACATTACATTTATTGCCTTTAAAATGAAGAAATAAGCCAAAAAGGAATTCTAAAAATCGATATAGCGATATTGAAGTTTGAATTAATTAAATTGGTACGTCTTTTCCCTTCACTGAAATTTAAATTTACCCCAAAACTTGACAAATTAAATTAAATGTCGCCTAAAACTTTGTATTCTAATTAAGGATAATTTCTCTTTAAATTTAGTGGCAAGATCTTAAATTTATAATCTACAAGCATAGGTGAAATTCTTCCTGTCGATTCCCACCTAAATTCTACTAAATTTCCATAGAAATAATAATTTTTTATGGAAATATGGATTCTCTTTCTTGGAATTACCGAGTTTGCATAATTTTTAAATAATACAATCATAAAAATCCTTTCAAATCTGAGCCTTAAAACCTTTCAACAAAATTATTACCAAAGAGAAAGAGAATAAAGAAGAAATTATTCAAATTTGGAAATGTTTTAACAATACGATACAAATAAAAATCAAGAAAAACACTAAAATTATTGTAAAAATAAAATATTTTTGAGAATTAAGTTTACACCCCAAGATTTTCCACAACCTTGCGCATATCTGCCTTTAAAATTGTACACGTGTTGCTCCTTAATTATCAGTAGTTCTACTTAGAAGCTATTAAGAAGTAAAGGAAAATGTAAAAGCGGAACGCAAAAATTTGCAATTCAATCGAATAACCACCCCCTTTCCTCTAGTTTCTCCCCCACCTTTAGTTTAAATTAGCTACCAAAAGCGGGCCAAATTACTAGTTGGGTGGAAGAGAAGAGATGACTGAGAAGGCTAGCCTTAGGACCCAAACCCTAGTTATACCAGGCAACAGTCATTTAACACGAAGGCGAACGGTAGCTAGGGATAAGGTGGTCGAATTGGGGTTGGTGTGGGAGTAGAGCCCAGGTGCGTTCATTGCTGCTCAAATTTTGTCCCTGGGCTACTAATGAGTTGGCAGCCGAGCTTCGAATATAACGATACGGTTTCCCTCCAAAACAGAGATCAAACGACGCGCAATCAAGGTGCGCAAAATCAGGCATAAACAAATTGCCATATAGTACAAAGTATGCCCGAAACTCTCTTCCCGTTCACCTCACAAAGTTTTTGGTTCTTAATCGACTATTTTAGAAATTAGAATAATGACTTCAGGCTCAACCCATTAATCGAAGAGAATACGTAATTAAAACTATGAAGAGCATGAGCTTCAGGCTGAAAACAAATTGGAAATTTATGCCGTAATCAAGATCGAACCATACCCTCACTTGCCCATGGACCAATTATACTGTCCGACGAAATCGGCACCGCCATAGGAATTTGCTGGGGAAATAAAATTCCCGGCTATAATTTAGTTTGCGTAAGAGATGGCGGTACGGTCGTAGGGGAGGGAGTAATTCAGTGTAGGACAAACTAGAGGGCCTCAGATCTAAGTGCCGTGTGCCCCTCTACAGTATATTTGGTCCATGACTTGCCTAGATATCGGTATTCCTTGTTACTGTAAAATAAGTTTTCTGACGTTTCTATACGCGATAAGTATTATTTTGGATGCTCTCCTGAAAATAAAATATCTGATGTCACATAATTTAATTGAAGCTTATAAAGCGTACACAGGGCTTAAAAATATTAATAATTCCAACGATTTTAATTATGGTACCTATTTATTATTTCGCCCAATTAATTTTCAAACAAGGTGTATTCCTATTTAAAAGAAGTTTGCTTAATGGGAAACCCAAGAGGGATTGAGACGTAATAATTAAACCTTGTAGGAAAAGGTAATCTCTTTATAAACTCCTTTTAAAAAGGATTACAGTGACGTAGAAAGGCATCAAAAGAGTATTATTTTATACATAAGCTTAAGAATAGAGAATAGACCGTCGCCTAATTTACGAATAAAATCCTAAATAAAATTTTGGCAAAGTTTTAAGAACAGTTAATTTAACGACTTAATTTAGTTATTATTTTAAGTCAAATTTCCCGGTACTTGCAAAAATAGAAAATTATGTCTGTATTTCTATAATTCTTCAAATCAGTTCAAAGTGATAAAGGATTTATGTCATGAGATCAATTTTACAAGACAAATTTGAAAGAGAAAAAAACTTTTTTTAACTGTTCAAATGAGCCAGAAACTCATCCAACTAAATAAAGGGAAAATAAGAGATAAAAATTTAGCTCCAGTGTCGTTTATTTTCGTAATAACCATGTCCAAAAAAGTATTCGTCCAGTTTTTCAGGTTTTCTATAATTATTGGACATGTTTTTGCTAATTAAATTTCTAAAGTTTGAATGTATGTGGATTATAAATTGAACCAATTACATTATTCCAACAAATCCCGCCTTCAAGAGTACATATTTCCCAATATATTCTGACGGCGTCACTCTCGCCATCTGGTAGCGACCTTTTCCTAATCAAAAGCTGAAATAATATGATTGCAGGCCCGAATTTACCCTACGCTTAAATTCAAACCTAACACAACTTCAGAATTTAAATTACTAAAAATTGTGCCAATATTATTTCGTTTACAGACTTTGGAAATAAATACAAAAGCTATTCTAGCTTGTCGTTTCCCTTTAAAGGGCATACAATAATGAACCTGTAAGTTATAATTTTATTTGTATATGAACTTTAGAAATGGTGTTGCACGGTAATATTTTCAAGTGTCTAAATTTTTAATTCCTCAAAGGATATGGTTGAAATAAATGACCAGTTCATTTATAAACGGAACTATAACAACTACACGCATAAATATATTTAGGTAACTAGGCATATACCACTTATCAAAAGCAACTAGCATATTTTTCTACACTATTAAAGCGAGGTTGTCACGGATTCTTCATGAACTCCAAATAAAAACTGAGTCGCATTTTCGGAAAGATCGTTAAAAAAAAGGAATAAAAATAGTCCTGGTCGATTTCCAAAACCGGAAGTCTAGAGAACCTCCCGAAAATTTTGGCGGGGAAAACTTTTTGTCACGTGATCGTCCGCCATCTTTTTGCAGTGTGAAAATAGCTACAGACTAACCAACGCCTCCTATATAGGAAGCGTTGGACTAACAACTTGAATTTGGTTTGTGGAAAATAAAATTATAAATAGTCTGGCAGCCTGCTACTACAAAAAGATGGCGGCGCGGCTATGAGACAAGGGCCCATTTCCGGCAAATCGACCAGGACTATTGAAAAATTATCGTAACAGTAAAAAAAAATATTTTATAATCGCAATCTTTCGAAATTTTTAAAATCAAAATTCCCCGTAATACTACGTCATCATTACGGTTGCGTGGCACGTCATAAGGTCGCTTTCACGCGGTCTTTTTCGTAAAACTAATTAATCCACAAACTCAACTTTCGTATGAAATTTTTCGTTAATTAGGCTACTTTCCAGAAATAAGTTGCGTCATATATCGGAATATATTTTTGACATATTTCATTTTGAAGTTTCTTATGAGCGGCTCAACCCAGAGGTATAAAATTTTGAATAATGCGTTTTAATAGTGAATGATAAAACTAAAAATATAATCCATAGACATTCGAAAAGAAAATGGTGACCTCACTTTAACGTTTCACTATTTTCAAGCAATTCTTGAATAAAAGGAATGTTTTATAAGAACTTAACGATTCAAGAGGTGTAATTTTCGACAGGAGAATGAACATAAATAACGATGGAATGAAAATTAAACTACCAAATGTACCGTATAAAATTCCCTTGGCATTAATTTCAAGATTAGTACAGATTTATAATGCGGATAAAATTTAAAACCAAAATTTACAGGTAGCAATAACAATTCAAATAAAAAAAAAAACAGAATAAAAAAGATTAACCCATAAAAATCATCGATGGTATATTTGAAGAAAAAAAAAAAAAAAAAAGAGATTTGCATGGCGAAAAAAAGATTTAGTGAAACGAAAAAGATCAAAAAATCATAAATCTTTAGAAGAGATAGTACATGTATACCTTTGTGAGAAAATAACTACGGGTACCCCCTTAAATTTTCGAAAAGAAAATATTTTTACGCATTTTTAAAGGCGTATTATCATACCGAAGACACAATACACTTACTAAAGATAAGAGCATTTTATTATACTTTTAACGTTGAGAACTTCACAGCCGTTAACTTTGCAAAGAAATTCTTTAGTTGGTATGCAAAGTATATACACTAAAAAACTAAGAGAGATATTATCCAAGGTACAGCGTAGAATAGATAAATAGTAGAGTGCTATTTGTTCTATATTAACTATAAGAAACTTTATAATCCGACTATTCGGGGTTCTTTCTTGAACAGTTACGCGATTCAATCCATGGTACCATCCTTAATACATGGAAAAGCAACGAGGTTTGATTACTTAAGTTCCAAATATCAGGTTTATCGCCCTTACTAAATAACGCTTCAAAATATATAACTTGTTTAATGAACAACAAACGGACTATCTCATGGTACGTGTAGAAACCCATAAATGGTTTTAATATACAGTCATGAAGCGGTTAACTACATACTAAACACTTAATTTCCAGGTTTCTTTCTCTCATTCCTAAGATCGCTTTATTCGGCGTCGTTTTGTGTAGTAAGTACGTATATAATATGTAAAAAAGAAAAGGAGTACGCTAGCAATTACACGTATATGAAAAAGGTGTTTAAGGAAAGACGGGAACCCTTAAAAATTACGAGCTTTGGGGCGCCAGCGAGGAAAAAAACTTTTGGGAGTAAAACTGCAAGGTTTAGGAGCAGAAGTAAAAAAGGGAAAAGGTTGCTAGCGCCACGAAGGTAGTCAGTTAAGGAGGATAGGAAGCGTACAACATCGCTTTTCCTTTCTAATTACGCGAGCGATAAATTTGGGAGGAGAAGGTGGACACATTCTTCTTTTACGGCGACGAACATTTATCTAAGGCCTCTTTCTCCTCCCTCTTTCACTCCTCCATGCTTTTGTTAGAATCATTTTGAGATTTCAACACGAACGAAACTACGTTTCGCATTATTCCAATAAGAATAACACCGCTTGTCCATTGAGATAGATGGAATCCTACGCATTGAAACCTTGTACTGTTTCTCAAAGTAGCTAACTGGAATCCGGATAATGATAGCACCCGGGATATATAGAACCAACCCTGTCAACTAAAAAAAAAAAAGTAGGAGGGGTTTCTAGGGTCCCAATCCGGACTAGTAATTTTCTTGCCCCGATATAATCCTCGGGAGCCCAACAAAGTATATATGTAGGCCTACCAACCGTTATTTTTATCGACAAGCTAGGCAATACAAACAAATCAAATTCTTTTTCGCTTGACCTGAGTTTATCTATCAAAGTCGCTGAAGAATAAGGAATTGACTCGCTTTATGGGGGATTTCAACCCTATACGCGATAATATAGATTTATTATAGGTTTAGAGGTTAATTCTGTAGGTTTAAATTATCTTTTCAGGCGTGCTGATAACCATAAGTCATAGTTTTGATATAAAATATATCTATGATAGTTGCAGTACAGAATTACGAAGTATATTCAAAAAATTTTCAAGCATATTCTCACGGTTTGATAAAATGAATACTCCAATACCTTAGAACTAAGAAATTAAATTTATCGAAAGACATAATATATATGGCACGAGAGCTTGACCTCTAGGGAGGAGTTTGAGATTAGAGATAATACGGCGAAAGAAAAAAGGGAGACATCTTGGCAATACAGCTCAATTGTTGCATCTTAGTTCTTGGAAGAGTAAGACGGAAGTTAATATCAAAGAGCCTCACGCTTTGATATTTGAAACATTTTGACAGTATTCTAGATTACTAAACTCCCATGGTGTCGCGCCTACTGTCAAAAAAGTACACAAAACATTTCAATTCAACGGAAATTCTATTTTGGGTGAAACAATGCTAATTTATAAAATCTCTAGACATTTTACTTTGTTTCGGTTTGATTTTGTTAAAAAAAAATCAAAAATCTGTACTGACGTTGACACCCCCGTATATTCATTTGAAACACGTGATATATACAATTTAACAAATGACTCTCAAACAGAGAAGCTATAGGGGGACTTTTTTGGGTTAGAACATTCGACGAGTCAAAATGGTTCGAGTATTGGGAGTAAGAAGAGTAATGATATGTTTGGGATCGAGAGAAAAGGTTACAATTTTTACCGAGCGTATGGGCCTACTGTGTATATTAATCGCCTAGAACACTCGACAATACCTTAATGAACATTAACAATGAACACTAGAGTCAACACGGTATATACAATAGGGAACGAAAATGAAACAAAAAAAAGGAAAAATATTTCGAGGAGAGGTTTAAGTATATGGCCCTGTGGTGACTCAGCACGCCGGGTCCTACGCGGAAATACCCCTTCTGACAAAACCCTGGTCCTTTCGGCTTTTACGTCGAGAGTTATTAATGATACAGTGGCAGTAACCCCCAACCCCAACCTCCCTAACTCCGACAGGAATTACTGCTCCGACACGGAATTCTCGTTAGTACCTAGGCGCCCGAGAAAGGTGGACAAATGGAACAATTCGCTCTCTGACCATCTAGTATCAGATTTAATCTCTAATTAAGAGAGCTAAAGAGAAAGCACGAAGGCGAAAAAACAGCGGTCCAGCCGAGTAAAACGGTCGAGGACCAGCTAAAGTATATGCCATCGTTTTCGGGGGCCCATGCTAGCAAAAGGAGTGAATGAGGGATTTTTAACGCGTTCAGTTCTACGGTACGTTCAGCTTACTTAACCGAATTGACGCGATGTACGTAACGATGAAAGTTACGTAACGGTTTAGTGGCGGGTGTTTGTAGAATCAACTCTATTCAAACTTTCTATCCATCGCGAATCAAGCGCTAGTTCTTACCTTCCCCCTTACTTGTCTCGGGGGAGGAGTATTGTACGTTGGAGAACGCCTGATTCTACAAGTTTTAATCCCACTTCATTTTACTCCTCCTCCCCTCCCACGAAACGTTCCCTTGATTAATTAATTCATTCTCACGACACGCCGCCGCGTTGCTAACTCGTGAAGTATGAAAAAACAAAAAAACAAACGCGACAAAATAAATCCCTTCTTTAGTTCTCCGCTTTTCCATGGAAATTTTTAGTATTTCCTTTTTGCATGAGCGGGATATAAAATTTGGTTGTCACGAGAAGAAAAAAAATTATATTTAAAGATTACGACGTGAGTTCTAATAATAATAAAAAAAATATTAAGGGAGCCTAAATAATAATCCCTAGTGGCGTATTTCATTAAATTAAGCGGAGTGTTTTTATTCTTGATTAAAAGTTTCCTAAAAGTGAAACCAAATAAAAAAAATGGCAGACAAAAGAAAATTAAAACATGAAGCCTTAACGAAAATTACACAGACTTATATGTATGTCTTTGTGATGATTACAGAAACTTGAAGCTGTCATACACTATTTTTACAATTATAATTTGATTTTACTTTCAAATACTTAAGTCTCAATGAGAACTTGTCTGAGACAATTACGCGATTACGTCACTGATTACACCCTGATTTACGTAATGACTTACAGTCAAAGTTACAGTACGTGGAATGATCAGCTCAGACTGAGACCTAAACCAGTACATCTATTTAATTTTCCTATACAGGAAAGCTCAACTTAGACCGCGTTTAACGACGCATACCGAATCACCCGATAGGCTACCGCTTTATTTATTTTCTATAAAGGTGGTATCTCCGGTACGCGTCATTGAACTCAGTTTCTATGCGTTATAAGAATTTATATGACGCTTTACCTATATTTATTCACTTCGTGAGTTACTTTTAAGTTTATAAGTATACGAACATACCTTATAAACTTACGGGATGGGGCTTATTAAGAAGGAGGTGGGTTTTCGCGATTGGAAATTAAGGATTAAAACTTCGGAAGAAGAAGGAGTATTATCTCCCTCATACTCCCCCAAGAAAAAAAAACTTTATCCGTATTATTAAGATAAAAAATGGAGTCTGTAATAGAGTCATCGAACGTCCGTATCTTTCTCTAGACTCGGAAGTCCTAGCTTTTCGGTAGCTATTTTTCCCAGGGGTAAATGTCCATTAATAATCCTTCGAAGCCCCTGCGTTTCTTCTTACATAAATTAGGGACAGAAGATAGCACCGTCACCGTTTCTCCCAATTTTTCCTCCCACTCCCACGCACACTGCGTCTTTACGTTCGAGATCTCGACTAAAACAAGTGGCGGGAAAGCTTATATGAAAGTTGAGCTCTTATTTTGAAGGGAACAGCGCGCTATGACGCGTTGCGCGATAAAAAGTCTAAACCAAACCATGCAGAATTCATCCTTAGAACCAAAAACATCTTTAGCAAAAAGAAAATACTTTAAAGGCTATTTTCTATAAGTCTATTTCACAGTTTTGATTTGCCAAGCCTCGGCTCTCGTATATCTCTACAAATATAAACAGGGTTTAACAGAGACCCCCTTTGGTGGCAGTATATACAGCGAAAAACGCGTTACAATAAAGATTTCGCCGTAAAAATAGGCGGATTGAGACACACTTTTACTCGCGTGAAAATAGTTCCACCAAACAAACATTTTCCTACGCTCTCAACAGGAAACATTTCGGCGAGTTATGAAGTCTACCGAAAGGTTAGTGTTTTAGATAGTCAGCGGCTTACCAAGTATTAACGTTCATAAACCTACAATTCATTATCACCCTCCGAAGATTGCTTCTTATTAACTCCTCGTATAAACAAATCAAAGATGACGAGAAAAGCAGCTATGAACGTAATGACAAATTAAAATGGAACTTATTGTGACTTTCACGTTTTCCAACACAAATGCTAACTAGAAGCTTATAGAATCGGTGGAGTTTAACACAGAGATATGTATGAAGTAATAGAGTCTAAGGTTAGGTTCTTCGTGAAATAATTAAAACGAGTCAAATATTCCAGAGCCTGCATATAATAATTGAAGATAATTTCCTGATGCCTGAAGCTCGTAACTATCATGTGATATAGGGAAATTTTAGTCGTTTCAAACTAATCTTGGATGCGTTATTAAAATGTTAAGTTGTCATTAGGCTGCAGATTGATGTTTATATTCCTGAATACAATGAGAAACAAATCCGAGTTTTCATCATTGGTAATTTCAGTTCTCAATAAGATACCGACACCAGTCCACCAGCGTTGATGAAAGAAGACCTTGCGCGGGAAAGGTCGAAAACTAAAGAGAGAAGTAACAGAGGGTAAGAGAGGTTTCGTTCTTTACAAGGATTCTAATATCGATGGGAAAGCGCGCATCTTGAGCGAAACATTTTTTTCTATACTTATTTCGTGTTGGGAAAACCGCGTTACATCTCCATAAGGATGGGGATTGCGAGAGGATGCGGAGGAGAGGGCCAGAAGGAGAAACGATGGAAAAGGAGGTAGGGTAAGACTTTCATGCCCGAAAGCCTGTAATTAAGAAGGAAGCACGCTTGGAAGAGTTTTTCCGCGAGAAATGGCACGAGATTCGACCCCCTCCGTCCAGACCCCATTTTCCCTATAGCTCCATTCGCTTATATTTAGCATTAATGTCCGCGCGAAGAAACGCGCGATTCAAGGGCGGACGTCTTAGTTTTCTCGGACGCGCGACGGCAACCATTAATGAGTAATCAAACGGGCGGGGAATTTTAGAAACCCTTCTATTATAATGGTATAATAGAACGCCTTAAATTAGAAATTCGCTAACCCTCCCATTCTATTCATATATAGCTTTATATATGTACATGAGATATTATAGCCTATAGCTCTTGCAAGATTTATAAAGCAAAATAGAAGGGTTATACTAAGAGTGTTTACGAAAATTATTAAGATTGACATTATATATCTCGTAACATTCTAATTAGTTTCGAATGAAGCTTTGAACTCGAGTATATTTACAAATTAGAGTACATTGTAATATCTATCGTGTCCTAAGTAGCCCGTTAATTTGGTTAGCTAAGTTAATCATTAACGTCTCGTTAACAGCGCGAAACTCAACTGATCATCACCATTTGGAAGTTTTTGGACACCAGGAAAAAATTTATTCTAATGGAAAGTGCAAATTTCAAAACACGCAAAATCGTTAAATCTTTTCAATTTACGTTAATTACTTAAAGGGAGAATGCAACCTAATTACAAGTGATTTTTTATCGATTCCTTATCATTGAAATAGACCTAATCCATCGATAAAAAGTTTACAATACAAATATTAAACTAGAAATAAATTTAAAACTTACCCTGAAAATAGGCTTAGCGGGATTCATGGAGATCCTGAATCGCGACCGTGTAAGGTCTAGCGACCAATGAGCAAAGGCCCGTCGTTCACGCGAGATCTCCCCGAGACTTACGTCGCGTGCGATTGGTCGCTAGACCTTACACGCGAGGAAAACAGGACATCCATGAATCCCACTAAGCCTATTTTCAGGGTAAGTTTTAAATTTATTTCTAGTTTAATATTTGTTTGTAAATATTTTCAGTAGTGGATTAGGCCTATTTAAACAATAAGGAATCGATAAAAAAAATCACTTGTAATTAGGTTGCATTCTCCCTTTAATAACTAATATGGACGTTAAAAATCGTCGCTTGGAGACGTTCATAATGTATTCATTTTCAAATCGAACGAAGATCACCCTTACGGCCGAAGTGTGATTTTCAATTGAGAAGAGCTAGCTAAAACCATCGGCCAATCAACTGGTTCACATTGGGAAATATCACAGGGATCATCTTCAAACCAATTAACATTTTAGTTTCAAAGTTTGTTTTGAAATATGCCCAACATTATAAATCACGATTATTTTATGAGTGTATTTTTCATGTAACAAAATCACATAAGAGATATATATATATATATATCGATCTCGTGTTAAGTCTAGCTGAACGACTCCATAAATTGGAGATGATGTTTCCCCCAATGAGGGCAAAGATTGAATATCAAGCCGCCTTAGGTTTTTTGTATTAAATATTCTTGAAGAAAAATATAATATTGATACTAATAATAAACTTTGCATAAACACGCTCTCATATTATTTATAAAGAATTTCAAAAGATTCGCTATTTTATTTTCAAAGTATAAGGTTTTAAAGTGATGCTGACACTGATTTGTGAGGAAAACCATAAACTTTTTAAGAAAAATATATCCGTACGTAATATAAAACATTACTGCAAAAGTAAAAAAAATCAGTAATTATAATCATTATCATTATATTATGTATAATATTATGTCACACAATATAAAAAAACAGGGAAAAAAAAAGGTAATAGAATCACTTTAAACAAATATTTCTGAAAAACACTCGTTTTTTTTTTTTCCCCCTTCGAACATTTCAGAAGGAAACCTTTAAGCTCTTATACATTTTCGATTGAATCCACGGAAAAATATACATTGAAAATATCTAAAAAAAAACTCACGGGGAGAAACACGAACGTTGAAAAATTTAAAAGGTTTCCCTATATATAGCTTTTTTCCGAGCATTTTTTTTTTTTGTTCGTGCGTTCATTCAATCCTTGTATAATAAAATTTAATTATATCGCAGCCAGAACCAATTTTATTTTTCTCCTTTTTTTCATTTTCATTTTCAAATAAAAAGAGAGCTTATGAAAGTAAACGAGGTGGGCGACTGATTATACAACCATTTTTTTTTCCCCTTTAACGTATAACCAATTTTTTAAACCTTCTTCACCCTTCTATTTTCCAACCATTCCTTATATAATAAAAAGCAAGGAAAACTTCTATTGAAAGATGCCTAATCAATATAACTTTTCTAGTAAAGCGCGAGAGAGAGAAAGAATTCTTACAAGAAAGATCAATCATGTTCAAAATGCTATTGAAAAGAATAAAAATATCAATTTTACGTTCAAGCAAATATTAGGATCGAAGTGGGGCTAAGACCCGACGAGGGAAAATTGCCAAAAAGACCTTATTTTTTATTTTCCTATTTTTTTTTTCTGCACCAGCTAATTCCGTGTTTTTTTGCCTTCTCTTTTTATACCCTTTAGAGGCGACTTTCTTATAAAGATATAACGTAAAAAAATATATCGCGTATTGGTATAGACTAACACCGAGTCGAGAAAATTGGGGGATGAGAACTTAAGGGATGATAAGGGGGGGTAAAGAGGGGAAAAAGGTCGAAAGCAACCTTTTAGGGGGATTAATACCATGTCGACGTCGTCTATGACTCTCTTTTAATCTATCCGTGGGCTTGATACCCTCCAGCGCGACCGTTTCCTCTCCAACTTCCCAACCTCCAACATCCTCTCTAGCAGCTTTGATCCCTTCTCCATCTCCAACATCCGTATCATTGGAGTCATTGATGGATATCCCCCAAAAGTTTGCGACTATATATATATATATATACCTACGTCATCGATAAAAGCTTGGTTCGCATCGTCAGCTAACTATCCACGGGGTTCAAAAGCAATTTGGGAAACTTCCATCCCAGATTAAGTTTAACATATTATATAATAATCCTCCTTGGCTACGAAGCTACGCGCTAAACAGTAAACTGCAGCTCTTGATCAAAAATATAGAACAGCTTTTATTTTTACTTCTATGATTATTTAATTATAATATTATCCACTTTCTAGACGTTATAATTAAAAGGGTTTCGATCTTTGAGGATTGGAAAAGAGTCTTTCGCGTAAGCGCTCTTCGACCTTCCTTTGTAATGCAGCCTATAATAACTAGTATATTAAGTATAATGCTGATATAAGCATTATGTTGGAGGATTATTTCAAATCCCCTTGATCTTATTACGAAGTTTGAATATTTAATTTAATCTATATACTTAAAAGATTAAATTATAAAAGACAATAAAAGTAGTGGCTCGGTTACTACTTTGGTTTGTGCAAAAGCTTGTAAACTAAAGCTAATACCTATTAGGATTAATTTCATAATATTTAAGCTTACTTCATATACGAAATACGTTAAAAGTATTATATATTCCACTTTTGAGTTGGCAGCGCGTTTGAAGTAAAGATACCCATTATCTCTTTGATTTGCACGTTACATAAAAGTAAATGGAGGCCAGTTTTAACGCGTATTGCCAACGCAAGGTGGAATAGACTTTAATAAGAGGAGTACATGCAGTTTTAGAATTTTAAAATTTATTTTTAAAATTATAAATATTAAAATTACGCTCTATGGATTATTTACAAATTGTTTTAAATTAATTTAAAAAAGACCCGATGCTTCATTGATTAAAATTTTTAAATTTTCAGACCGTTTTCCTTAATTATATATAGCTTATCAGAATTTATAGAAATAAAGTAGGTATGAAAATTTGTAGTTTTCAACTAATAAATTATAAAAATACTCGAAGTATCGAGTCGATTAAAAATAAGTCATTTTGAAAATGACTAAGAATTAGGCTTAACCTATTATTGGTTTTATAATCAATGGCTTGGTGCATTTGACACGGATTGTCGTGAAAAAGTCAATAAAACTTATGGCTGACAAAAGGGAATAGTGCATTAATAGCCTACGGCGGTTTATACGACAATGGCATAGACGGGCCATTGAAATTTCGGCATATATAGTATATTATACTGTTCTAAGTTAACGCGATGCAACAACGTTAACCCGAGTTAAGACTTTTGGAGTTCAATTAAACATCTTGAAGCTATGTAGAGGAACGGAGCGCGTCCATTGAAGCCCCGAATTATATAAACCGGGAGCGTGTTTGCCAACGCATTCAGAGTTTCTGTAGACCTTATTCGAGAACCTCCTATAGACAATTCCATTAACGAGTTAAAACGCCTCTTTGACAAATCAAGTTACTTAGGAACACACATCAGTCAACTCGAATTCCCAAAAGTCGAAATATTCATATCGGTATCCGTCACACGGCAAATCTTCCACCCAAAACGCGTCCGGTGGTCATGCAATTAATGGCTTCAACCGATCCAATAATTTATTAGTAAAACATTCGAACCCCTTAACGCGTCGTTAAATTTATATAACGATATAACTATCTTTAAATATAGAGGACTTTCGTTTCGAGTTGCGCATATAATTACGGAACAGGGTTCATTCAACTTATATATAAAACCAAAAGTCTATTACTTTATTCCATAAAAGTAAACAACCCCCATTAGCTTAATACTATATGCAAAGGGCCAGGTAAAGGTACTAGCCCATCACTTAAAACTAGTCAAAGAAGGTCATCACCCCCGTCTGGCTCGAGTGATTTGGACTCTTCCTCGATATTTTGAGTCGGGAGAGAGGGACGGAATTTAGGCGGGCCGCGCTTGACTATATTTATTCCCTCCCAACTCCGGAATTTCTCCAAAGAGTGGCGCTTCCGATTTCACTATTTACACCAACTGCGGCCGCTAGAGTGTCTCGAATCAGAATCTGCTGGTACATTTACCTTGACCTTTGCTGATAAGCCGCGTTCACACTAGAGACTTTGAAACCGTTTTTAACCGTTATGCAAAGGTCAAAATGGAAAATTTAAGGGTCAAATTTAGAGAGCTATTGTCCAAAAATAGAATTATTAGCTTGAAAAATCGATTTGAATATCCGAAACGGTTTGAAAACGGTTCCGAAGTGTCTAGTGTTAACGTAGCTAAAGTATTAAACGAGTATATCGTGGTTTATTTTTATAGAATGAAGTGATAAACTTTTGACAATACCGATTCCGGAATTTTTTGATGCCTTAATAAAAAATAACCTTTAATATTTTATGCTGAAATCTCATAGTCCTTCCAGGTTTTAAAAATGCTAGTGAAATTCTGAAGACTACATCTATACCTTAACAAATTTCCCCCCATTTAGTTTTCCTTATATTTTTCTTAAACAAATCGATTCCTTGATATTTCTAGAATTGCCAAGTTTTTATGGGATATGACCGAGTATATTTTGGTCACGTGAACATAATTTCGTGGCGTCACGATTTTACCAAGCAACTATAACACTTGGCAAACATTTTTGTGTTTTCTAATTTAGAATTTTAAAGGGATTTTAAGATATTTTTATGTGAATTTTATTTTGTCGTGTATCAATGAATTCCCAGAGATCGTTCATAGTTTTTTGAAATTTTTACTTGATTTAGTTTTAGCCACTTCGCCCTGCACTAATATCCCATAAAAATATCTGTAAGCTATTTAACAAATCACCAGATTATTAAATATACTAAGAAAATATTAATTGAAATAGTAACGCAAGCCACTTTCACACTATGAGACTTTTTAGAAAGGTCAAAATGTAAAAATTTTGATCCATTGGTAAAACAAATTTGATTTAAGCATTTAAAACTATTTTAAAGTCCTTAGTATGAACGTAACTTAACTATAATTCTAAAACCTTTCTCCAAATATAGCCAGGCACACAATGTAATCATTATCGAATCCAAACCACCACTAAAACCCATTAAGAGGAGCTAAAAAGGAGGGATTAAATGAAATCTTTGATGGTGACGTTAAAACATTATAGCGCAAATAACCGTAGAAGATAAATGAGCTTATAGACATACGTGCTATAGGTGAGAACCAGCTTAAGCTAGTGGGAGGAGTAAATGGCGTCAACTTGATGGAATGCTAGAACGTGACGGAAAAAGAGAGAGTACTACCATCAGAGAGAAAAGTCGGAGAAGGGGGCAGTATTGACCTTTAAGCCGATCAAGCCCTCCCCCATCTCCGCAAAGCATCACCCTTTCCCTAGACTCCGAATTCATCACTCCGTCACTATACACCACCCTCCACGACAATCTACAGTAGAAAAAAAACACCAGTTTTTTTTTATTTTCCTTATTTTAAAAGTATAAAGCGGGAAGCCATTGGGGTCGATTCCCCGGGAACCTAGAAATCCCGCAGTTTAGGGAACAGGTAGGGCTTTCTATTCTAATATCCGGAAGTCGGCGAGAGAGCGTGAGAGAGAGACACGGGCGAAAAAAAAATTCAGTTCCTCGATTTTGTCACGAACCTAGCTATAGCCATAAAAAAAATCCTACCAAGGATAGGGATAAAGGAATTTTCCTTTTTTCAAAAAAAAAAAAAAAGAAAAAAACGGGAAAATAAAGTGAGGTGGGTGGGACTTTTTAAATCCCTAAGACCAACAAGGCAACCTTATCTTTGTTTGGCCAGTTTTAAGTTGGTTTTATAAATTGAATAACATAGCGTGGTCTATATATCACGAATTATGTACCGACCACCGCATAAGGTTGTCCAAAACTTGTTACATAGTGTTTTTTGTTGAACGCATATAGTTATTCTGGAATGTGAACCTTAGTTATAACTTATGATGTAATTATGTTAATTACATCTATAAATATTCCCTTAGCTTTTCCCATTTTATGAACAGCTCTTCAACAGATGTATATACTAGATATTATACTACTTTCTCGTAGGTTTAATATTTTTTATTAATTCGCCAAAACCTTTCCCGCTATTTTGGTGTAGGTCTATTCTTGAACATAAGCATGAAATATTCTCCAGCACGAGGGACGATTCGCCCCCGTATGCTTCCTTTCCCCTGAACACCGATACGCCGAGGTTGGAACACTTTTACAGGCGCAAAATTGTATTTTTATTCCGACTAATTCAATGCCATAAGCAGGTTTAGAATCTGGTCTAATTGACATCAAATTTCTCAGTAAGCACAAACCAATGCTTCAGGCCCATTGAATCGAAATAGGTTCGACCCAATGGGATTTTAGGGGGGTCTCTTTCGATCGAAATGTGAGGTTATAATTAACTTCTTTTCCATTGTACCGAATAATGTTTTTGTACATGTGAAAGGAAATCAGCATTAGCGCAATAATTAAATCGAACTTAATATAAATTCAGATTCCCATTCACACGAACTTTCGATCCAATGGAACCGATGTTTTCGGTCAAATGACATTCAGATCGAATGGGAATATGCCCAAAAGCAAAATTATCCGTTACATGTATGATTTGTTAACATAATTTGCAAGCGCTGTCCATTAATTTGATATGGAATATATTATAGCCTTTTACACTTATAAAAAAAACTTTTATTGTTAAATTATGCGCAAAATAAGTCGATTTTAGTATTCCAACGCGCACATCGCATGTGTTCGAACGCTGACCTATTACAGGCATAAAACAAAACTGATTTTGGTATCTGCGCCAGCATTACTCTCAACGTAAAAAAAGTTAAATTCGTCCACAGACCGTTATTCCTACAAGATAGCGGTAAATGCAGTATTTTAGACTGTCCTTAAACTCTAGTAAAGGTTCCCTAATATTCCAATTTTATTCGTGGTCTAGACGCTATCAGACAAAACATTTAATAAACGCTCATTCCAAAGAACTGCAATGTAGAAAGATTCTCACACGGAAAATATTTCTCCCGATTACAATACGGATCTGATTTACTATCTTCACCTAGTTTGGTATCATTCCTACGTACGAGAAATGGCCTAAAAAACAAAGAGCGAATAACTACGCGACGTCCATTTCCATCGGTCAATCGACATAGGATTGGAGCGGTACGGCGCTCGTGACATTGACAAGCCCCTGGCTCGGCATTTCGCGCAATCTTCGACGCGAAACCAATCCGACATATCAGAGTGTACGAAGCTACGTAACGTTCTATAAGAAACCAACCGTTCAGAGAAAGGAAGGAACGTATAATTCGAACACTTTGAAATCTCAGATTGATTCAAACCATCTAGAATGGAACGCGGCGCGAGCCGGCCTTCAGATATTTTCCGAGCTAGATGGTCACCGAGCGCGTGGGTGGAAAATCAGGCGCCGATCTAGATTCCATAGCGATTGCAGTTAGGTTTTCCCGTACCGTGTTCTATACCAGACTGATGTCCCGGGTTTCGGGAAGGTCATCAAAAACAAAGTTGGTTGAAAACTCTTCATCTACCATGAGACTAGCGGGTATAATATTAGATATTCACTCATCGCGCTTTTAACCTATAAATCATAATTTTAAGGTCAAAATACGCCGAGGAATTTAATTAAAAAGTTTTACGGCCTACTAAAAATGCAAATGATAAATAAAATTATTCCAAAACTAGCCTATAACGCTAATTAACTATATATTATGCAGACACTCGAATTTTTTGGTTGATACGCGTAGAAGATTAACTTTCCTTTTGAATTTAAAATTTTGGTGATAAAATAAAAATTGGCCAAATTTTATTTATTTATTCCGAGGGTCGGAGACTTCCTTCTCTCATCCCTAAAACTCAATCTCAAAATCTGCGAAATTAGCATTAAAATATAAGAATCTCACTATGAATCTCTCTTTTTAACGACACCCGTTGAGAATATTCGGACTAAAGAGTATTATTTTATATTTTATCTTATAATGTTTAAATTAAAATTTATAAAAATAATCTCAATGTTTTTGATACATGTTTTTTACATGAAAATAAAACAAGACATTGCAGTGATCCAAAATAAACCAATCCACTCTGTTCACGTGTAAAACTATTCAAATTAAATGTAAATATACACTCTCAGTTCAGATAATATAGTTGAATATTATTATTTTTTCGGAGCGTTTAAGCACCAGAGCGTTAACACGTAACCGCTCTCGATTTGGAAGAAAAGGTTTGTTCTACACATGTCTAACTTACAAGGATCAATATTATTTTTCTTGTGCATGAGGATAAATATAATTTTTTCTTGAACATGAGGATGAATATTATCATTTGTCTTGTAATGATTCTTGTGAGAATCTATATTATTTTTCTTGCTAGGATTTCCTTATGAACCAATTTATAATTTACTGGCAAATTTACAGAAATAGTTGTTCTTGTACTTTAAAACTCTTCGGCGAGCAATACTTAAATTCTAATTACTTAATAAAAATACAACGTAACAGGAAACTCCAATTTTACTTTGAACTGATGATTTACTTAAAAAATTATGATGGGCTCGAGTTGGGAAAATTTGAAAAGTATACGTATATATAGCTATAGATATAAATTTAGAAGATTGAGGCACGTTGTGGGTGTTTACTCCGCAGGTTATCATATATAAAAGACGCCATAATTCGTGGCCCGTTGATACCTTATTGCTTTTCTCAGCCGGGCGCGCGGGAATGGATGGATTTTCTAAACCTCATAAAGATCTATAGCAATATATCCCAGGGACTTAATACAAAATCACCCCTTCTCTATTACACAAAGTAAATTTTCGGCTAACCCAACCGCCAACACATCCAATACTTTCCCCACCCCAACACCCATTCGCTTCAATCTCGGGGCCGAGTTATTATTCTCCGGAGTTTTCCAATAGACGACCTAAAGCGCTTCTCCCGCCCTTATAACCTCCCCCATTTAAAAGGAAGCCCGAACTAGTACCTTCCCCCCTTCTTTCGCGCATTGGTATTATTACTCCTCGTAATACAGCTCGGCCAACATATATATACGTAATATAGGAAAACGGTTGGCAAGGAGGTAAAAGGAACTATATAGGGAGGAGAAATAAATCTTCGTGTTTACGTATGCCTAGGCAATAGCCAAATTCAATTTCGCTTCAAAATTCAGCACCCCCTTCCGTCACCTCCTAGCGAAATACACCCGCGCCACATTCTATATAACGTGTTGAATCCGGACGAGAACTTCCTACTGGAAACGCTTTCGATCTAAACAAGATTAACTTTCGGGAGATGAAGGAACGCCGGAGAGAGAGAGAAAGGTCGAAGGAAGACAGAGAGAGAGAGAGAAAGAGAATATATCTGCTCGATCGCCTACTAGCGAGTTAAGACTCGGTTTGGTATCCGGTGGGGTTTTGAATTAGCCTCGTCTCAAAGGTCGTTTCCTAGCCAGATAGAGCTTTTATCCCTTTCTAATAGAAATTAAGTTTTACATATAAACACCGCATTTCTATATAGAATATATAGTACTCCGCGCTTCAACAGTTTAATAAACACACACCCGATATTCTCCGAGATTTGGAAATGAGAGTATATACGATATATTACTTCTTGCACGAGGTTGGATTCCAATATATTTCCCGGGAAAGTTTCGGGTAACTTCGGGATAGCACCCGCGGAAACTATTCCTATAATTTTACAATTCGAGCGAGTGGTTTCGCGTTTCTCCCATTTTTCCTTAGGATTTATATTATAAAGGCCGCGCGGGAAGAAGGGAAATGGGTATACTCGTTTCAAGCACCCGGCGTCGCGTTACCAACTGTACAATCGATGGGGTAGAAAGGCGAGTTTAAGGGGTGGACACGGGGGAATCTTTTGGAGTCAGGGGTTCCTGGGAAACTTTTAGGGATAATGACATTATATATTTCGCTAGGGAAACATACTCGTAAACAAATCAACAAATCGTTAAGCCCGAAGGAATTATTTACCACCGAATCGGTTCGTTGCTCGCGCGCTTATCCGCAATCTACCCCTCCGATTTCGTAGCAACAAACTAAAGGGGGAGGATAAACTGATGGAAAACGCGCTTTTCCTAAACAAATTAGGCTTTAATTCTACGCGTTTCGAAATCCGCAACATTTTGACGCAATCCGAGATTAAACGGGTCGAGCAAAATTATTCCGACCTTAATATTAAACGAGGTATACGCGGAATCTCGGTGGGAACGATACCCGAAGCATTATTTAAATGTTTAACAGATACCCGCGGTTACTCATTTTTGATCCGACAGCGGTATACTGGTATGTCTTAAAAATTATAGTCGTTAAAGCGGATAAGCCTGAGGATGGAAAATGATAGAGCTATCTTTGATCAGACGTAAATGTAGTGTATAATTAAAGACGCTGACGGATTTCGAACGGACATTAGATCAAGAAAGGGTTTATAACCTTACCGTTCGTTCGAGCAACGTCCAGAAAAGTTTTCTAGGGTGTCTGGGGCCCCCGAAGTTTATGCGTTCCTTCGGAAATTCGCCAACTGTTGGACGCCCGGCGGTCGAAGGTGGATCGCGTGCGTGGCCGTCCCCGAAGAAGGAAACAGGCTGCTCGCGCGACCAGCGGAAAGAGGACGAGACGAGAGAGATAGAAGACCGAAAGACTCAGGGTGCGAGAGATAGAGAGACAGATAGAAGAGAAACGGAGAAGAGAATATCGTCAGGGGGTTGAGAGAGAGAGAGAATCTGCAGCCGCACTCGTGTTCCCTGTAGCCCGATGTTAGCTAGGCCGCGTACGGACGCGCGCCGGGTGGGAAGAGTAGTGATGTGAGAGAGAAAGATATCTCGCGCGGACCCAGAAGGAAAAGAGCTGGTCGGCCTTTAAGACGCGGCGACTTCGAAGGATCCCACAATTTCGGATGGAGACCGAGAGAGAAGGGTTTTCCCCATCTTTTGCCGCATGCGTAACTGGTTCGGGCGATTCGAGTTTCGATCGAAGCAACTGGCGCGGGATAGAAGGAGAAGAGGAGAAAAAGAGGGGAGGAAGAAGAGCCCCTGTCAACAGGAGAGAGCGAAAGAGAGAGAGAGAGCCCGAGGATGGCGACGGTGGGAAGGGGGTGGCAGGCGCCTCGAGCTTCCTCGGATGAAGAAGAGGGAAAGAGGAGGGCAGCGAGATTTGTACAACCTGTGGCGTGCACGCGGGCAACACCTAGTTTTTGGAGAAGAGAGGGGTCCGCGCCGTAGGAAAGGGAGAGGGAGCGACGATGGAGAAGAGAAAAATGAGTGATCTAGAAAAACGGGATAGAGATGGAAGGAAAAGAGTCGTTCGGTGGAGAAGGGGAAAGAAATCCGAGTTTTCCATTGGTTTCCCGAGAGTCACGTGGCAAGATGACGTCCCGCTACCGTAGTTTCCGGGGGTTATCGCGGCCAGGGGTCAAGAAGTTTTTCCCCGCGCGTAGCTTCGACAAACTTTTCCCATATTTTTAGAAAGGGGAAAGAAACCCCTCTCCCGGAATCTAGGGATGAAAGCTCCGTACAGATATACGTCCATTTTTTGAAGGATGAACTTATAAAGAGGATCGCGCGCGAGTTCGAGAGAAGCCTGAACCTAGCTCCCAACAAATATTCTTTTTAGAAAACTCTACCAACCGGGCGTGATAGAGAAAGATTCCTATAACTCGCGAAAACTTTTTTGGCCTTTATTTATTTTTTCTCCTTAGTAAAAGCGGGTTGGCACGGCAGAAACCGTACATTTTCCCAAATAGAGGTATCATTATAAAAAGCTTTTTTTGATCTCGGGTCTCCCAAAGGGAGTTTTAAAACTAGCGCGCGGTAAAAAAAAAAAAAAAAAAAAAAAAAAAATCAATATTATCGATGCTAGGTAAACATCAAAAGTAAAAAAAAAAAAAAAAAACCTTTGCCACCTCTAAAAAGGATTCCTTTTGACTATACTATATACCTGTAAGATGTATCCCATTTTTTTTATTTCAAAGCTCCATTCGAGAGGAATTTCTCCTTTACGCTTCCTATATATACTGGATTTCCCAATTGGAAAATTCCGTTCCTAAATGTACGTTGAGAGGCGGGTTTCTCCAAAAGATCTCTAGTTGCAGTTTTCGAAAACCCAAGAAAAAGAGTAAGCAGCGTACAGAACTAGGATTCAACCGTACGGTATCTTAGGAACGAGATAGACTGTAGCTAACTAGAAACCCGGTCGCCTAGAGTTTCGTCATTAATGGGTAAAAGCGAAGGGGTCTACCTGAAAACATCTCTCTTCTCCTCTTTCCCTTCGCTGGAACCCATCGCGCGCTCTCTCGCGAGGTAATCCCGGACGCCCTCGTATTTAGCTAGCTTTCATTCTGTCAAAAGAGATTTCGTAACGCGACAGCCCCATCCTTTCTTCCCCCCGATGTATATAGTAGATATCCTCCCCCATAAGTTTTCCTCTAGCTCTTCGCCGTACTTCTACTTCTGTCAAAACTTTTCCCTTAAGCCAGGGATCTTTTCAAATACAGAAATGAATGCCCAGTAGATTTTTTCTTCTTTTCTTTTCTATTTTGTTTCTCGAAGAAAACGGACACGCGGTATTTATAACCCGAGATATCAAAATCGATATACGTATACCGCAACTTTTTGTATAAACTTTTGACACAATTATTAAGAAATATTGCTCATCGGAAATTATACAAATCAGTAAAGTAAACGCAGAAACTGATTTGTAAAAGCAATTCTCGCGCGACTGTGCCCAAGCTCGCGAAAAGATTACACTTTTGGCCGGTAGGTGTAACTGATTTCAATCGTCAGCTTGGAATCTTACGTAAGCCAAGGTTATTAGAAAATAACTTTTTTAGGGTTAGGAAATATTTGCTCGCGCTACTATTAGTCGGCGAATCATGTTTACAAAGCTTAGAAAGAAAGGGCTGATTTTCACTGGGAAAATATTTAGCAAGCATGGCGCAATAATAACGGGAAGTTTTGTTAACAATACTCTTTAATGATATGGTAACTTTAGTATTCGGTTTCCATTGGCTGCAATAACTTTTTCCCAATGAAAAAAATCCATAAATCTACGTTTGGGTACGTAAAATAATTATATTGTTTTCGTATATTTTCCGTTGCGTAAAATCAAGTATTATTTCGTTTTATTCGAGACTCCAAAAACCCCGCAAGACTTTCTCTTCTGTCGTGTTTCTTCTCGTTTGCCCTTTTGCCTGGAGGTCATACTCAAAGTTACAGGGGTTAGATGGACAAGGAGAAGCGCTCATGTAAGATTTAACTTAATACCGTTATCCCCCAAGAAATTTCTTCAAACGTGCTTGAATTATTGTACTTTAAAAAATAAGCCATCCTTCTGGTATAACCATAAGTAAATTATACAATCAGTAGTAAGAATTTTCTCTTGCGAGAACGATGACGGGTTTCCCTGAACATATTAGTCTTTCACAAAATTGATTATTTTTCGGGTTGGGTGAAGAGATCGCGACATTGAGAAACAAAGTCTATATTTACTCTAAATGAATCAATAACGTCATTATTTGAAAAACCAGGGAAAGTTTTGTACACGTATATACGACCAATAATCTTTAGCTTATTAGATTTTAATATCGAAATTAGTAAATCGCGTTTCGTTTATTGAAAAGGTTCGAAAAACCCAATGAACGACAAAAAGATTAAGGTTCATGCTTCTCTAACTGAAAGGAGAAGGAGCTAGAAAGAAAGAGGTGGTTGGTATATCGATTTACGATTAATGTTACGAGAGTAATATCGACCAGCTTTAGTTTTTAAATAGGCGTTGGTGGAGAAATGACTAACCAAACAAAAAAATAAAAAATGAAAAAATATTATAACACGAGCTGGGAAAAAAAGAAGTGGGGAGGTTTTGGTTTTGCTAAACTATATGTATATAAGATATATAGTGAACGGCCCAACGAACTGCCAAACTTAGTCAAAAGCCTTACGAGTTATATTATAGAGAATAAGGGAAAAATAGGAAAAGCTGGATGTACACTGAGACTGGAGTAGAGTGACCGGAAAGGCGAAGAAGGGATCGCGACCACAGTTTCAAAACATCGTAACTTATTGATTTTTATCTAATGGCAACATTTCACTATTGCGTCTTAGGGTTTCAGCGAGGGGTCAGACACTGTTGAATTCGCTGTACACCTGACTGAGTACAGCTTTGCCAGTGCATTGAATTCGAATTCTTATGAACTCTTGAGTTCAGCCTTGATAGTGCAAAGAGTTGTAAAATTTTGTACACCTGAGTTCGTGAGTGTCTGCCCCCTCGGGTTTCAGTTATTAAGACTGATTATAGATACATATTTCAACTAGAATTAATAGCGTGTACAAATCTAAGCTACTTTTCTTTTTTTTTTTTTTTTTTTTTTGGTTTATTTACAATGTTAGAGATAATGTGATTAAGTAGTTTTGCCCTAGTTGACAATCTTTGCCGATACAAAACGTTTAAACTGCAATTTGCAAATTCAGTAGACGCGTTAGCGTCTAATGTTATGGGCTGAACATCATGTGTAATGCAATTTATGGTAAGGTCATTTTGTTTAAACTGTTATTGTTAATTCCATCTCGAGTTGGCAGTACGTGCAAGTCTATAATATATAAGCACACCTACGATAATGAGTACAGTCAACTCAAGGTAAAATTGAACATAAAATGGAAACGTGTGTTTACTAGATCTTATAAAGTGCCTCCATATAGCGTGACATTAATTCACGTGTAAAAATTTGTTTTATAGTAATGTAACTAGGTTAAGAAAATATTTCCGAGCCAAAACATAAGCTAATAGAAGTATATTTTCTTTATAACGAAAAATAAATATATAAATATGAAAAGTTTATCGTGTGCCGTATACAGAGTAAAACCCTTTTTAGTAATCACAGTACGAAGGACACCTCGCAAATTACTGATAAAAGTAAGTTACTCCTGGTATTATGAAGTCTATTAACCACATTTAATATTAAGCCAGTTAATCTGATTTCTTTAAAAATAAGTGAAAAATCAAAAAGATTAACTTGGGAATAATTTTCTCTCTAAATGAGATTTAGCAAGTTAAGATATTTTTACCCTAACGTTGCGCGAATATAGAAAGATGTGGGGGAGAAAGGAAATTGTTGTCGTGACGCGCGTGACAGCTGTCATGTTGCGCGCGCTCGAGCGCTATGGCGCGTTACAAATGTCAGCTCCAACGTTGGCCTCGATCGCTTTTTGTTCTTCGATTCCGAAGAGTTTAGTGTTATTTTTTTGCCAGGTTCTCTTCCATTCTTTTCTTTTTCCCTCGTATATGTGTACGCGTGTGTTTCCCGACGGCTACACCTTATACGACAGAATCGTCGACTTGGAAAAATTACTCGTGGCTATAGTTTGGGATACGCTTACAAT
Source organism: Odiellus spinosus (assembly GCA_963920705.1). NCBI lineage: Eukaryota > Metazoa > Arthropoda > Arachnida > Opiliones > Phalangiidae > Odiellus > Odiellus spinosus. The sequence continues at coordinate 16,885,351 of OY987228.1, read as the reverse complement.
CTATCCACCGACGTAGAAACAATACAGCGAAGTACACTAAGAAACAGGATACTAATATAATCGCGTCAATACGCGGGTCTCTTTCTACGATACCCTTACACTTTATCGCATCACTAAACGAAAAGTTCAAGATTACATTCATTTCCATCCTATTATTTATATTAGAATGATAACGGAATTCTTATAGGAGATTGCCAATATATTACAATAAAACAAACTAAATTGCTTAGAGTAACGGCTTTATACGCCATTTCTAAAGTTGATATTCTACAACATATCAGGTTTAGTAGAAAAATCAATTTTCGTAATTGAATTGTTTCTCAATATTCAAAGAGATGAGAACAGTTTAACAGACTTACATAGGTTTAAACTCTTTGAGCATTCATAGAAAATATATTAAAATGAATAGAAGCCTATACAATTCTTAGGAGATGGGTTTAGCCGAGTTCAAACTGGGTTATATCTCTACTTCCGTTAGCTCTCCTATTGGCGCTGAATGAATAAACATTTTTTAGCATTTAGCAGTCGATAAAAATGTCAAAGATAAAATAAGTCTTTCCTGGACGAAAAATATAACATATTTATAAATCAAAGTTAATTTAGCCCTCGTGATAGGGTGGTCTACCCTAAGCAAGGTTGAATACCATTATATAGTTGTTAAAGTTACGTTGGTAGAAGGGAAAACGAAAATTATAGTAAATGTAGGAAAAATCCCCCATCTTTTTGGTCAACGCGAAAAGTAGAGGGAATTAAGCTTTCTTATACTGAAAGAGTTTAAGGTCAAACGCGTTACAGATAAAGGGAGAAGGGTTGAGAAAGTAAGTAGAGAGTATATACCCCCTGCTGACAATAATGGTCCGAGGCGGTCTCTCGTAATGTTCCCAGTTTGTGGCTCAGACCGAAAAAGCTTTATAAAAGGGAAAAGAAATTGCAAGAGTTTTTTTTATTTTTTAAGAACGCTTTTTTTCTTTTTTTTTTTCTTCTGTCCAACGCCCTCAACAAATGGTTGTCGCTTTATGACCGCCTTTCTTCAATCACCATTTTTTCACTAACACCCCACCCATTGGGTTCCTATCTCTATCCAGCGTCTTTTAGCTCTGTTAGTATCATCCTTTATACTACATTATACGTTATATTTTATATAATATATAACGTATAAAAACGAAACTTCAATTTTCTATCAAAGACCCTTATACACAATATCCGGTATTGTAAGAAAAATTCGTTTATAAAAAGAAAAAACTAGTTTCCTTTTTACACGCAATTAGGGTTCTGACCTCAAGATGTATTTCTTCCTCCTTCTCCACTTCCTCTCTCTCCTCCTCATTTTGCCCCAACGATCCTCCTTTTTGAGGATAAAACGGATGAAGATGGGAAACGCGGCGGTTTTCCAAAAAACCCTTTCCCTCATCTCTTTGGATAAAATATTGATACCCTGAATTGATGTCGCTATACTTTGCTTTATATATAGATAAATAAAGTTCAGAGAATTCAATAATGTTTCTTGCGATGGTTATTTTGATTTTAAGTGGCAATTAAATATGTTATTCTTAGTAAATTGCTGATTGAGCGCTTCTTTTTGAACTATGATGAACAAAGGTTGAAACATATTTACAGGGGCTAATGTTAAGTCAATGAGAATATTTGCCCCTGCGCTGTAGCTTCTCTCTGAACACCCCGTACTTAATTCAACATATATTCCGTAAATTCGCTCTTTTGGGTCCAGCTTTCTATAAACTCCGTTTCTTGTTTTTGTTTAATTTATTTTTATTTTTTTATATTTAAATATACGTATACTTTTGTGTTTATTGTCTAGTGTAGACATAATTATGTTTCATACTAGCGAAACTCCCTTGATTTAAAGGGAGGCTGTCACCATTCCGATACATGTCGTAGTTTATTTCTGGATACTAATTAACGATAATTTTGATACGAAAGGTAGGACTTTCTGGATTAAGTAATTGAAAGACAAGCCACTGAATCAGATTTGAAAAGGGGGTGATACCTTGCACTCAAGGCGCATGAACTCATGCGCTGTGACAGTGAAATATCATCCCTTTTTACATGTCTGATTCAGTGGGTTGCCTACCCCTTTTCTAACGCTCAATCTTAAGTTGGTTGCACCAAAGATATTTTGCTTTCCTAGAGCAAGGTTCGCCTCTCGATCCTAACGCTAACCTTTGCTGCATGTGTATTGAAGTTTTATATATTACATTTCTTTATTTATTTCTCGATTTGTTTTAAATGTTAAAACTTTCTGAGAAATGTTTGCTCTCGCGTACCTTTGTTCCTCCTTGATATACGAGTGACCCAGTTTCTGTAGAAAATTAATTTAGAAATAATAAATATTTATTCATTCATTAAACTCTTGGAGCGTTTCTGCAGGCGCAGAATATTAAACAAATGTAAAGATTTTAATATTTTAGTGCAGTTTAAGCCTCGAGTCAAAATTAGTTCGTTATTGTTTCTCTAAATACTTCAGGTTTTTAATGAGCGTGTAATTAAATTTGATTAATTTATTGTTTATATTGTAATGTTTCTATTTTATTTTCGTACTGGAGTCACTTTACGAAGTGTTTTTCTTTCTAAAGCAAAAACTTTACCAAATTTGTAATACACCGGCTAATGAATAAATTTTGATTAATAATAAATTATTCAGCGTTTTTAATTTTTAAACTAACGGTTCGAACTAGAATAATTATTTAATATAGTATCTGTTAAAGTTTTTATTTTAAAAGAGCTAATTAAAAATTTAATTATTCCAAGCCGAAAAGATTATTTTTGTCTTTGAAATATTTAAAAATTACTAAATTTGTTAAGATATGAAATTTTTTTTGTATTTATCAAAGCGGTCTGAAAATCTATAGAACTAAAGCGGTTCCCTGAATTTTAATAAAAAAAAGATCTTTAAAATATATTTCTTCGCCATATAAGACTTTTTTCTTCATTGTTAAAAAAAAGTATATATATATAAGCTGGTTTTTAAGCTCCAAACTAACAAGCTCATGCAAAACGAGCTAGGCTAGCCAGAAAGTCAAAGGAAACCGTCGAAACCTTTAAGATCTTTCTAAAAAAAAATACCTTTTTCTTACTTCTCTAGAAAAGTTTCGTCTTCGGAAGTTTAATTACGACGAGTGGGAGAGAACTTGGTAGCGAATAGGGGGGGCAAGAAGCGCGCTAAAGAACCCCCAAGTTCCAACTAAAGAGTAGAAGAAAAATACGGGATCACACCTGCCGAAAGTGTAAAGGTAGTAACGCGTGGGGATGGAGAAAGAGAGAGAGAGAGAGAAAAAGAGATAGAGACCAAGATGGAAGAGGAGAGAGGACGAAGTAGGTATAAGGAAAAGGGGCGCTCCGACTGATTTGGAGAGTTCCACGTCGCTAGTTTCCCCTTTATATTATCCGGGTCTTTAGGCGGACGCTCCGAGTACGAAAAAAAAAGGTGGATCTTGGCTCTTCGGAAAAGTTATAGTTTTTTCCACAACAGCGAGCATTGGAGTAAGAAGAGGAAACTCCTCTAATGAAGGGAAGAGAAAAAGGGGGAATGAAGGAGAGGGGAGAGAGGCTGAAAAGGAGGGTAGAGAGAGAGCGAGCGAAGACGCTCTCGGATGTATTACGCGACTTAATGGCGAAAAACGAGTATACGGTATAAGACGACATAGGTAAAAGGGGAAGGGGTGAAAGCCGTAATAGGGAGGGATGAAGCGAAAAGTACTACATCAAGCTTCTATATTTCTTTAAAAGCGTTCTCTTACCAGCGCGGGGAGATTATATAACTAAAAAGACATCCTTCAAAAGACAAAAGACATCGAGTTTCGGTTTGGGGATATTAAATGACCGATATTTGTATTTCCATTTTTCTTGATAAAAACGTGATACCAAATCAATTATGCCAATTACACAATACAATACCGTAGTATTATGATTGATTGCAGTTCCTAGAAGTGAAGCGGACCATGATTTTTACATTATGACATTTGTCTTATAAGAAAAAGTGGGCGACTACAACATACACGACCTAAATACACAGTACTTTAATAAAAATCAAACTTTATCTACGAAAATGAATCACTGATCCATCATATTATGATATGGCTCGTCATAATTTTAAACCAGTTCCGCGCAAGGACTTTAAAAGGTCGTAAACCATCGATTGTCTAAAGCCGTCACCAGTTGGCGGTGTACATTTAAGGTCAACCAACGATTGGAGGGTGGGGGGAGATACCGTAAGAAAGAAAAAGACGCCACCATTGATTTTTATGGATTTCCGTTTCTTCGCCTTCTTGTGTTTTATCACTTCCCCCGCCTCATTCCTCAGTTTGGTGGGTGACTAGGATTTTTTTTTTTGCTCTACCCTATACTGATATAGTAACGTACGAGATAAAGTGCTATAGCTCTAAGTTACAGAAGAAAAAGAGAGATTCGTGCACCAAAGAAAAAGTAATAGAGTGATGTTAAAGCGAGGTAGGAAACGAGGAAAACTATAGTGCTAACAAAAATACACACTTAAAGTCCGTATTCTCTATTCAAAATTGTAAAGTGAATACGTACTACATCCCTTTCGACTTATTTGAGACAATAAAGTAATCTAGGGGATGGAAGAGAAACATTAGATAGAGAAAGAGTTGATAAATCCTATCTCCGTGCCTTTGTACGGATTACTTTAGTTTAGACGAACGGAGTTGATATCGAAAGGGTTATATAGAAGCTTGAACAAACCCCCCAATCTCTATATAGGTTTTTTTCTATGCCATCAATTTCATTCTACCTTTTACTGAGAGACTAAAAGTTTTCCGATACCTGTAGAGATATATTTATAGACATAAAATATATCTATAAAAAAATAAAAATGAGGAGAGAGGTTTTTTAGGCTTCCATCTCTTTTTATCTTAAGAAAATAAAAAGTATAGTGGTATTGAGTGTTAAGACGACCACTATGCTGTGTTTCTCTTAAAGTCGGGTTTTCACTGAGTTAAAATTGATCGATTATGAAATAAAAATCATTTTCTAGGGTTAAAAATCACACTTTCTAGTCGTTAGAGCTGCTTATATTTTGTCAAAGTTTTCAGCGCACCGAAAGTGTACATGAATTAAGGTTAAATTATAGATAATTACCGTATAGCATGATATTAAAACTATAATTAATATTTCCGAGGAACTGAAGATAATTTAATCATATGATTATCGATTCAATTGCAATGGTAATCTGACTGTGAAGAAGAGGCTTGGATTTAACCGAGTTACATTCACGAGTTCAGCTTTGGTAGTGAAAAGAGTCCGAAAACATTGTATAACTGATTTCTCAAGTATCTGCCCCATCGGACTTACCCGTTAACGCACCAATCAGCAGAGCATGTTTTACGAAATAGAGGGGAGGTTTAAAGTATAACCCACTTTTTGAAAGTGATGTTCCTGACTTATAAAGATTTAATATTTACAGAAGTAGATGAAACCCTCCTTTGAAGTCTACTACTCTAATGTTCCATATAGCGCTCCTCTCTGTATGGGTAAAATTCACAATTTTACGAGATCGGAGGGGTCCTACTTTATACCCCCCCTGTCTACGGAAAATTGGAAATTCTCTCTCTCCACAAACGACGACGTTTTTTTGACGAACTCCAAGGCTGCTAGAGATATTCGCTCGACGAACTCCCGCTCCGAAAATATCTACCGTTAGGAGGCGTACGAATCGCGCTTTTTGAAACTAACCCATACAGAGAGGGGTAGACAAGACCAGGGAGTAATAGACTTCAAAGGAGAGTTTCATCGGCTTCTGATATTTATGATATGTAATAGAAAAAAAATTGTGTAAGAGTATGTATAAAAAATAATTTCAATAAAACTTTTCAGTGGCAATGAAAAATATTTAACAAAATTAACTTTTCTCACTATCACAAAGAAATATTTGTAGAAATATCTCAGTGGAAACCCATCTTTTACAATTTTTATAAGAAAACTGTATATAGGGAAAATATCTTCCTTCGGGCTAAAAGAACATCACAGACTTACGATGGAGTATAAGGAAACGGGTACCGATATTGATTTATCGGTACAAAGATTCATTTATATATACAGTTGGAGTGAGATTGAGACTTCAACGCAAAGAAATCCTCACACCCATCTCTTTGAAACCGAAATATATAGTGATAAATGAAAGCATAGAACTTTGTATCCAGTTCAAAACTGATTCGGACTCGTATGATATGGATCAGTGTATATGACCCATATCTATAAATCGATATATTTAAACATATATCGATATATATATGAAGCCAGGTTCACACTAGAGATTTTAAAACCATTTTTGAAATACCAATTATAAAGCTCAACTGTATAGAGCTTCTTTAACAAAAAAAAAAAATTAATTATTAGCTTAAAACGTTCGTTTAGTTGAATATTTAAAACTGGTTTTGAAAATAATTTGTAATTGTCTAGACATTTTAGTGTGAACGTAACTTAGCGTTAATTTAAAGTGAGGTTGTCACCATTTTTATTTAATTTGGATTATTCTAGTTTTTTCATTGTTCAAGATTTTGTGCCAGTGAAAATAATCAAAGAGCGTGCAAAGGTGGGTCTTTTGATTAGTCGGATGTCCATCATTTTAATTCAAAATCAGAAGGTTTTTGCTTTTTCTACAATTCAAAAATGTTTTCCTTCTTATTTTTAGAAAATAAATAAAAATATTTTTTCACCCTCCCTTTACAGTATCGCTATTTTACCATCCAATTTAGGCTCGTAACAGTTCAAACAGATCTCGGGGGGGGGGGAAACCAAGATAGGCTTCAAATATAAGATGTTGGCTTTTCCTTGAACCTCAAAGTACTAGGCTTCAAATACCTTTACTTGCGCTCGTAGAAACTGCATTAAGATATTAACCCCTATATAAGTGAACTTATCTCGGAGCTTTGAAAATTCAATCTGAAAGTTATGTGTATTTTATTCACGCGCGTTTAAATATTCAAACGAGAGAGAATTCTGGAAGGATGGTAACTTTCATATCCTGGAATAAAATCAACTTATAAAGTTAAATGTTTTTACTAAAAGGATAAGCGGATTTTGGAAATTGAGATGCCACTAACATTTATATTAAACTAACAAACACGCGAAGAAAAGTTTGACGTCTCAGCTTGAACCAATTTCAAAAAAACCGATATTTTTTTTTTGAACTGTTAGCGTGAAAAAATAATCCCTAGCTATCACAAAGTACCAGTTGGGAATATTTCGAAAGTAAACTGGATTTTTATAAAATTCTAGGCCGATTTAAGCCGTTTTATTAATCCCTAGGGTGCCAATTCAACAACGAGATTCAAGCAAGCACGAAAAAAAAAAAAAAAAAAAAAAAAAAAAAAAAAAACTATAAAAGAAAAAAAGTTAAAAAAGGCGCCGTATCTACGTCTCACTCTAGAGTTTTAAATTTTTTTATTTAAATTTTCCTAGCTGGTAAGAAATATTTCGGAGTATTTTTGTTGAAGTAGAGGAATATCGGAGACCCCCAATTGCATTCCCAAAACTCAAGGACACGAAAGAGTCACGAATTTTAATTTTTCCCGGAACTGGTACGTTTGAAACTACCACGAGAGACTCGGAATAGACTTGGAAAAATATTTAAAAATGGTTGAAGGGTGTATAGTGGGTAGTTTTTTGGGGCAAACAGTTTTTTTGTGGTAAAGTCCTTCCGCTGCCCGTACCCATCCCTGACTCGAACCCGTCGAGTTTTAACTCCTTGGCGTTGCAACCCGGGTGACATCACCCCTAATCCGTTTTAGGATAGCGGGATAGCGACAACTTTACTCCCGTTTTCCGTCCTGTCCCGGTCCAGCTAGGTTCTTCCTAGACGTAAAGCTTCGGTATACCCCTTATCTCTCGGCAGCAGCCGTTTTAGCGGAATTACGGCTCCTTTCAACCCAAAATTTCGCGCCCAGGAATATTTTTGGACGCAAAATTAGAGGGGAGAAAAAGGGGAGGCAACTTGGCGCGTATCGGAATCCCTTTCGAAAACTCCTCCCATTCCTTCGCTTTCCCGCGAGTCATACGGTTGATATCACCGACAAACTTCGGCGCGTTCGAAACCAGTTTCGAGCGTAATCTATTTGGTTTTATCTCTTAAAAGTTACGAGGATGGAAAAGCTTAATTCGCGCTGAAATCTAAAAATGATACGGACTATAGGGCTCTTCATTTTTATCTTCGCTTCCATAATAAAAGGCGCCTTAATTCTAGATGGGGATAATCAATTTTTAGGGTTGGCGAAGATTTATGGGCTGGGAGAAAAGAAGCTTCTCTCTCCTATAATCTGGTCTTTTATTTCCAGGGATAAGCGGAGCGCTTCAATTTATTACGAAGGGGGTAAGGCGAGGGAAAGCGACGCGATACTTCTCTCTCTCCCTTCCCTATTCTTTTCCGTATATATCCGTTTTCTTTTACCAAAGCATCGCGATCCAACCTCTTTACCATCGCACCCAACAGGGCCAAAACAATAAACGCTTCGCTATCTGGCAGGCAGGCTTCTCTCGTGGTATTTTCCAGCCTCTATTCTATAGAGGTGCTAAAACAATTCTATTTTCCAAAAAGAAAGAAGAGAAAAAAAAAAAAAAAAATCTTTGGGGTTTGAGGAAGAAAACGTAATTCAAACCGCGCCTCGAATATCCTTCTCTCTTTCTCCCAAAAGTCTTAAAAGCGAACGTAAACGCGTAGTTTTTCATAGCACCGTTGCTTTTATATTTTCAAGTATAGCACGGCATTATCTATCGTAACCTCGTTTTGTATCTAAAAAAGTTACCAGAGAAGAGAGATATAAAGATGTCTATATTGTTTAAAAGAAATAACTTTGTTTCGCTCGCTTGTTCTTAACAATGAGCACCATTACATGAGGGCTCGAAGAGCGCTTTATCGGAAAGCGCTTTTCGCCCTCATGTAACCCCGGTAAAAGCGCTTTTGTTGAGGTTACTTAAGGGTGAAAAGCGCTTTTGAACCGTCATGTAATGTTGCTCTATTTCAGACGAAGAGAAATAGTCGCGACGTCAGTGTGCATCCGCCTTTAGTGTTTTGGAGTATTTGCTTAGTTAATAATAATAAAAAAAAAAAATCGCAGCCTTATTAAGAAGTTGAAAATAAAAGTCTCGAAAAAAAACTGTACAATTTAGGCATCCCATATTTTGGGTTTCATCTAATTAAAGTAAATATACTAGATTAATTTTAAAAGTCTAATGTATATAATTTTTTTAAATTAACTTAATGGAAAAGCTTATAGGCACTATTATAATAGGCTGCCAAGCATCTAATACTGTCGGTATTATGATGAAAATGTCGTATTTCATTGGTAAAAGAGCCCTAAGAGGCTCCGGGGGCGAACGGTGCAGTAAAAACTACGTGGCGTAAAGCTTTACGAGCTCCAGGCTTCTATTTTTTCCGCCACAAGAGTGTCACGTGGAAATTTCAGCGCGTATCACGTTACCCATCTGTTGACACGATAAGAAACTAATCCACAAAGATACTCTTCATGCCTATGCTTCCGCAGAAATCTCAGCCTGATTGTACACAGCGCTTATACAGCTACCACTACCCTTTAGTTAACAGAGGCCACCCCTCACCCATCCTGGCTTCTACTAGTAAGGGAAAAAAGTAGGAAGAAAAAAAAAAAAAAAAGATGATCCCATAAACTCTGGGTGGTGAAGAAAATTAATATTGCAGTCGCCTGGCAGTCTCTTTCCTCGGATGTTTATCTAGCGGTTCTAACATTGCATGGGGAGACTTTTTTCTTACGAGAAAGGCTGCAGGGGTTCCTATATAAGAGATTTGGACAACACTACCCGTTTACTTTAGGGTTAAAGAAGGCCACCACGCACTAACGAAAACAATTTGGACTGATCTATTTTCACGTGATGACGAAAGAGTTCAGTTCAAATCGAAAGCTGAACTGGTTAATAAGACGTTAATTAAATGACAGATTTAAACTGGCTATTACATATTCTAAATTTCTTCTTTAATTAACTTTAAATCAGGTTTGAATTGACTTATGAATAGGATACGATTAGGCTTAGTTGCTCGTGAAAAGGTTTTAATTAGTCTTAGTTGCTAGGGAAGAGCGTTAATCCAAATAAAGTGCTTAATTCTTAAAATTAGACTTAATAATAAATGAAAAGAGTTTAACTACATTCAGCTCAAGTTAAAATGATGAAGTTACGCTTCGTATTAAGCTGAAGTACAATTAATTTTTAATCAGACTAAAAATCCAAAAATGATCCCTATCTTTAAATAGCCGTAACGTTTCTCTACATTCACCATAGGCATAAAGAGATAGCACGATTATAAAGAAGAGATTCCCTAGATTAATTTAAAACAATAAAATTTACATGAGCCACTCGTTAAAGATTGTTCCGGCACTGATAGAAATCGAGCTAAAATCCAGAAATGACCATTACCTATATAAACTGATAGCGCCATTAGAAAGAAGACAATGAAAAGAGTTTAATTAGGCTTAAAATATAATATTGTAAAGGATTTGAATTACACGTGGGTAGTGGATTTATAGTTGATAGTGTTTCGTACTTCCACGAAGGAGTCTAAGCGGAATTAATTACACTTGTATAAGATATTACATGTCCCGCACTGATCCAAGTAAGCTTACTTAGGGCGTTTTCAACGAGTAGATAATACATAATCCATACCGGTTGAGTCCGATTATAATTTAACCGATTAGAGAAGAGTTATCTAGTTTAATATATTACATAATTAGGTAAATAGGCCTATAATATAGGGTAATATATTACAGATTTCAAGGTTAAAATCATTACGACAAATATCGTTAAATCACAAACCGAAATCTTTCTTTCACTTTCGCAATTTCGTACGCGAGAAATTTGGATATAAAAATAATAGCTACTTATACGTGACAACTTACAAGTACATAAGAAGATGAAAATACAGCATTAGCTTCTGGTAGCCAAATTTTTCTATTCGCTTTCTCTGATCTCTGCATTTTTCTCCTGAGGCTGATTCTCTATAGTATCATGCCGATGGTTATGGAATTTTTTTTTAATTAAAAAGTTTCGCGATCCCTTATCAAGTACGCGGAGTTTAGAATATCCCCTTTCCCTTCCGTGTCCTTCGGTATACATAAATTAATTCTTGTATCTACTTATGTTCTAGGATAATAACCTTCGTTAAATCTGAATTCATTAAATTTATTTCTAATTTATTTACCGCAATTTAAATAAAATATAAGCAAGCGTTTTTGAACAAATAAAACTTTGAATTTTTCTTTTTCATTTCTTAACTCGCTTTTTGGTTCTCCCGCGACCCGAGAAAACAAACGGAGAAAATTTCTCGAAACATAGTTTGGAAAGATAAGAGAAGGCGAATTTTTCTCGGAAAAAAAAGACGAAGAAGGCTTTATTTGCTTAGAACGCGAGCGCCGTAAAACAGAGAGCCGTCAATTTACATTTCAAATGCGTCTTTTTCGGACCGCTTCTTCGAGTAATTTTTTTCTTTCTCCTTTTTCTCTTATTGTTCCTAGCAGTTTCATTCCTTTGTTACCCGCCCAAAAACTTCACAGTCAAAGTATCGTTATGACACACACTGTGACAGTAGTCGCGCAAATAATAATTTATAAAATTTCAAGTAGTTTATCAAAATAAGAATTAAAGAATTAACTTATAGTAATTAATCGAGTTCAAGGTTATATTTGACTATTCGAATAACACCCTTTGTTAATTGGACTACGTTTCTTGTAACCTCAGGCACTTGATACTTATTATTAATCATCGGAATTAAATACGAAAGGAATTTAACACGTTCAATCTATTTAATTGACGAACCTATCCTGGGGGTGTTAAAGAAGTAAGGATTCTTCCCTGAAAACCGTGTATTTACTTCCACGATGATAAGCAATATTTAAAGACAGTTCAATGGACTAACCCGAGGCTGAATTTAATCTCAGGAAAAAGAGTTATTAGGTCTTAACCATCTTGGCTCTTTCTGGTAAGGGGCTAAAAACCTCAACTATAGGGATCGTCAATTTTGGACGAGGAATTTCGGCGAACCTCGGCGATTTTCTTTCACGGATCGCTCCTTCTTTCAGGAAAAGATGTTAGAAGATGGACAGGGGTGCGAATGTGAGGCTGAAGAGATACCCTTTCGAGATCGAGATGATAGAATACGAAGCGGAAAAAATATATATAAAAAAAATTACACCATCCTTCCATTTCCGATATATAATGCATCCCCTCCCCCAAAAATAACCCCAAATAAAAGCTCTGTTGCCTCCATCTGTATTGTATATGGTTTCTTATTAAGGAGTGAAAGATGATGCGAGTAATGATATCTAAAGACAAAATATAATCTACACTTAAACCCCCACGAGATAAATAATTAAAAAGACATCTAGATTATCAATCCGTTCATTTCGGACTGGGATGAAGTTTAATATAATTCATAATTTAAGTCTCGAAATATAACATCACGGGAATAAACTTTGAAGTTTTATGGAAGCCGCATGCGCGTGAGATTTAGTTTCCGAACTTATTTCCTCGAATTTTGAATTGTTAATAGTTAAATATTGAAGTTCCCTTTACAGATTTCTGCCACGCGTGGGAGTTTTAATATGGAAATTTATACATACATAATTAAGGCCGGAGTATATCAACAAGATTACGAATGGGCTAAAAGAGCGCTTTAGCGGAATACGCCTACTGCTAAAGCGCTCTTCAAATCCTAATATAATGAAATTCAATGAAGGTCTTGCAGTAAAAATCACGCAAAACGTTTTGTTCCACTATACACGTCGCTTTA